>CM063186.1:51646038-52992705 GCA_031835075.1 Saguinus oedipus | reverse complement strand
AAGCAAACTTACAAACATTATTTCTGATACTTTCTCATACAAAGGGCTTATTCATTCATGATTTCAACCAACCAATCACCAAATTTGTCATTTTTTTATATGTTGTGTGTCAGACAGTCTGGAGATTCTGGTGAATAAAATTGCTAAGCTTTCTGCTTTTGTACAAAATTATTTTGATGGATGCAAACAGCTAACTGTATAATTACAATACAGTCCATTAGGAATTATGCTTTGTGATATGGGAGCATACACACAGAGTTTAGACTCTTGCTGAGAGAAACTATGAATAGGATTAGCCTGTGAAGGAGGCTCTGGGAATAAGTTTTCCAGACATTTTGAAGAATAGAGATCAAAGACATATTTGAAAATCCAAAGAACAAGCCCCTATAATGCAATGGTGAGAATTAGGGTTTTGGATTTAGACTTGTCTGAGTTCAAATCTGAGCTTCATCGTTTCCTAACTGATATGGCCTTGTGTGACATGGAAAACATGGCAAAGGTTCCTTTTATTTCCAAATGCTCAGTTTGTGAAAAGAAAAGGAAATTCATTCTACCTGGAACATCTTTAGCAGGGGTTAAAGGTGATTTGTTCCATAACACATTAGGGACAGTGTCTGTTACATACCAAGCTCTTGTTGAGTTGTGGCTACACCGTAGAGTGCTGGCATGAAGAACCTGGAGAGGGCCAGCTGGAGGGCTGTGCTGACAGTGGTCTTGTGGGTCATATTCAAAATTTGGATGTCATCTTAACAGTCATGTGGAGAATCTAAAAAGCTTTAAGCCAAAATGTTACACAATTGAATTATTGTTTTGGAAAAATCTGATATTCAGATTTAATCACATGATAACATAAAAATGAAAAATATTTTGTAAGGAATTATGAAGGTAAAACTGAATAAATAGGTAAAAGTCAGTAAAAAATACTGTTTAGAAATTTATATATTATGTATTATTTTTCTATAAATAGAAAATTTCTGGCAGCCAAATAGTATCTTTAGAGACCCACACATATCAGAGGATATCGTTGGACCACCAAACTATTACATCACTTGTTTATAATTCTAAGAATAGTGTATTACCATTTCAGTTGTTGACTATCCACATACTCAGAAAAAGAAATGTCACATGCCTAGAAGATGGTCAGAAATCTTGGTTACACTTACATTCAGTATTGTAACATTTGCAATTTTTACATATTAATACTTAGCTATTTTCTTATATTCTGTGATTGCATTTAATAAATATTTATTAAACCAAGGTTTATGTGAAAAAAACACTTTACTGTTATTCCTACTGTCACATCTTATTTATTTTATTTTTATGTGTTGTCATACAACATAATGTAAAAGTGTATATTCCCTGTTGGATTATTAGTTCCTTTCTATTTCACTGTGTAGGATACATATTAAATAAATATTGTTGACATTGCACTTATGATGTGTCCACATCATAATTCTCTGGGTTGAAATTAGTATATATTATCTTCCGTCCACAATATAAACTTCCAGCATTTTCAGAAGTATGATTCAAGGATCAATAATATACAAAAAACCTAGGGAAGTGAAGTTCCTGTTGTAAATGGAGATTCATTATTAACCCTACAGGTTTACTGAATCAACATATTCTAGGGATAGGCTCCTGCAAAAGGCATTTTAAAATTACCTAAGAACTCACTAAATCTCGCACCAGCTCTCTAAAGCTTGTTTAGTGGATTCCTTTGCAAATTCAAGTTAGAAGACCACCACTTCAGAATATGTGCAAATCTCCTTTCTGTCAAATAACACCTGGACTAGCTCCTTGTTATGTCTGTGTGTATGACTTAACTGGTAAAACAATAATTATGATAGAATATCTTGGTTTATAATGTTAATCAGAAATACAATCTTACAAATCATTGGTGGATAAGCTGGTAATGTATAGACTAATAACATTTGCAAGAATGGACAGATGAAAATTTGAACATTGAAAAGCATCTTCAGATGATATTGTGGACTAAATGTTTAGGTCTCTCCTAAATTTATATGCTGAAGTCCTAATCCATAATGTAATAATATTTTGAAGTGAGTCTTTTGAGAGTGATTAGGTTATGAGGGTAGAGCCCTCATGAATGGCATTAGTGCCTTCATAAGAAGAGAGAAAAGAAAGATAATCTGTTTGTCTTCCACATGAGGATATAGCAAGAAGGTGGCTGTCTGCAAACCAAGGAGACAGTACTCATCAAAAACCAAATTTGATAGTACCTTGATTTTAGAAGTATGAGAATAAGTCTATTGTTTAAGCCACCAAGTCTATGGTATTTTGGCATAGCAGTTCAAACTGACTTAGACAGATGATGTGTATTTGGCTGCTTCTAATTTATTGTGTGCTTGTGTGTTACATATAGTATTACATGTAGTATTCATGTATAGTATTTTTATATTACCCAAAACTAGAATTGATAGCTAATTAGTAAGAATATTTAAAAAGATATCCATAGGCTTAAACAAGATTGACTATACAAAAATTAAACTTCAAATGTGAAATCCCATACTAGTTTGAAGACATCGGCTATATAAATCCAGGATGTGTAAAGAGGCAGACTAAGGACAGTTTATTTGCAAAAGGCAGATGGCTTTTGGTCGATTTCAAACTGCATATGAATTAATAATATGAAGTAGTTACCACACAGAGAAATTGCTTTAACTTTAATTATAATATTTCTACAATAGTAGGTATAAAAATTATCACAATGCCATCAACATTACTTAATTCTAATTGTTGCATATTCTCTTCCAAACCCTGACAACACAAGTGAATAAGTCAAATAGTTTAATCATAATGTATACATCATTGTTTAAATGTAGCTATTTCTGTTTAATATCATTAATGTGGTCTTAAGCTTCTTTTTTTTTTCCCTAATGTAATGCTCTAGGTAAAGAAAATCATAACAGGCTCTTGTACCCTGAATAACCCTGCCATAAAGAAGCTTCTAGAAATGAGCTACAACATGGCATAGAGTTTTGAAACAAAGAGACAGACATCTTGCCAGGAAGTAAAGGTTCTTAGGGAATTCTAAAAGCTGTTTCTATTAATATCTACTTGAATGATCATTTTGTGAAAGAAAAATTACCAAGTCTTTTAAATTTTTTTTCCTTATTTATTTCTAG
This sequence comes from Saguinus oedipus, assembly GCA_031835075.1. Classification (NCBI taxonomy): domain Eukaryota; kingdom Metazoa; phylum Chordata; class Mammalia; order Primates; family Cebidae; genus Saguinus; species Saguinus oedipus. Next base: position 52,989,559 of record CM063186.1, on the reverse strand, counting down.
AAAGCATAATAAAGATCAATTGGTTTCAATTCAGCAAATTCCCATTGATCCTCTACTAAATTCCAAGCATTGGGGTTGCTGCTTAGGGCTAAATAAAGAACATAGATCTGTCTGACTTCATAAATATTAACCAGTAGAGAAACAGACGTTAATCTCCTTCTGAACTCCTTTTAAAACTCTTAAGGTGAATTTCCAAATATTTCTGGTTTTATAATAGTATCTTAATGTATGTTACTTAATGTTTTATTTGTTATATATGTTTGTTTATGTAATAAAATTTATTAGTAAAAATGACTCTCCAGAAATGTTCACATACATTTATAGAGAAGATATGTTTTAGAGACAAAAGGAATTTAGCACACAATTACTACAATTGGCATTAATGTTAGGGTGTGATAACAGTTCCAAAGAGGTTAGAAAAATTAAAACATTAGTGCATTGATTGATAAGAAAATTAAATTGGGCAATCTAGCCACTAATGACAAACATGTTTGTGTTAAGGATGATTCAGTAAAGAATTTACTCCTGCTTAGTAACAGTTACAGTTTTATCTTTTGAGATATAAATATGCATATTTTCTTTATATCTATTGTATAACTCAGAGGTGAGAGTTTTCTTTTATCCTCAGCTTTATAAGTGTAATTCAGTAACAATATATTTAAGACTTGCATTTTATGTTGTATACATTTTACTTTGCATTAAGATTTCTGTATGATATCATTGCAACAAAACAGATATGTTCAAAAATATAACATGATACTATATTAAATATAGACTTTTGGCACTTTAAAAAATACTAAAGATATGTAGTTTATTGTTTTAAGAAGTCCTCAAAATACATTACCTACTAAATCCTCAAAAGTATGTTCTGTCCTATCTCCTATTTAGAAAATTGCTTTTTCAGTTTATAATCATGCTATACAATATGTTCATGTTATTCAGCTTTTGTTAGAAATGTAAGAATTTTATATATTGTAATTTAATTGCATTCTCAAAAACATTACAGGATTAACATTTTATTATTTCAATTTATTTTATAAAATTTTGATCTTTGATCTTTAAATTGATATATGGATGGGATTAAATAGTATTAACATATTTGTCATGGATGTGAAATTTCACTTAGACAAGACAATAACATTTTGTTTTTTAAATCAACAAAGTAAAATTCATAGAAAAATAAGCTTTACTTTTTAAATATATTTCTGAATTGTATTCCTGTCTGATAACTTTATTTAGTAGAGTTGTGGATCTATAAATGCATGATAAAATGTAACCTAGTCAGCTTAAATTGCCACTATAAAAATGTAAAAGGGATACATAAAGCCACTTTAAAAAAGTCTTTATAATCATATTAAAGTATACAGCTTTTGCTGGATAACATTCTTCTCATAGTTTTTATATTCACTACCAAGAGAAAAAGTCACAGCCAAAAGTAATTAATCCAAAAAACACAATTTGAAATTATAGACAGAGTATAAAAAAATCACCAGTATTTTACCTTCATTGATACTTACTCTATACTTTGCACAGTATGCAAGCATTACCTCATTTAATCCTCAAAACATCCAAATGAGGTAGCAACCATTATTGCTTTCACGTAACTAAGGAATCTTAGGCTAAGTATTTAGCTGAATGTCAAGCAGTTAGGAAGAGGTAGCAACAAACAGGTCTTTTAGACCCCAGAGAATAAATTCTTAGCCTTTCTCCATGTTACTTTCTCATGTTCATAGCCCTTGGGCTACTGGGCACCAAGAGGCAGCATTCAAGGCACTCAGCTTTCAATAAACCTTTAATGAATCTTCTTTGCATTCTTACCAAACTAGGAGATACCTCTGTTTCTTGTTCTCCTCCCTCTGTCATCTCCTCTAACATAGATCATCAGGATAGGTTGAAACGGAAATTTGTAGTCATCTCTTCTAATCAGGAGATATCTGAAGCAAAACATTTCTTGATCAATTTCTTTAAATGTTATCTTCTTGAAATAAAAATACCATAGTTTTAGTTAGAAATATGCTATGTTGAAAGTAACAGAAAAACTGACTCATGTGGCTTAAACAAATAGGGATTTATTTTCCTCCCATAGCTGGGGAAGGGAGGTGCAGCTTTGGCTCAGCTCTCAACAGTGCAATGTTTAGTGCTTCTATAGTTCTCTTGGACACAGATGACCGCTTTAAAAGAAGTAAGTGGAAATTATGGTGAGGACTAGGATGTCATCTTTTATTAGAGACATGGATGAACCTGGAGAACATCATTCTCAGCAAACTGACCCAAGAACAGAAAAGGAAATACTGCATGTTCTCACTCATAGGCGGGTGTTGAACAATGAGAACACATGGACACAGGGAGGGGAGCACTACACACTGGGGTCTGTTGGGGGGAATAGGGGAGGGACAGCAGGGGGTGGGGAGTTGGGGAGAGATAGCATGGGGAGAAATGCCAAATGTGGGTGAAGGGGAGGAAGGCAGCAAAACACACTGCCACGTGTGTACCTATGCAACTATCTTGCATGTCCTTCACATGTACCCCATTCAATTGTACCTAAAATGCAATTAAAAAAATAAGAAATTTCTTTCCCAGGGCTTCTCCATATTTCAGTTGAGGTTCCATTGATCGGAACTGGGTACTGTCACCATGTGTAAGCTGCAAGAAAGGATGGAAAACTGGGGCTGGAATGCAACTTTAGGCTGACACCAGTGTTTCTCCATGGAAGCACTTTTGATGTTTTGAACGAATAATTCTTCAGTATGTTAGATTGTCTCATGTCATGTTCACCAAGTTAGTTCCTCTTCCCAATAATTTTGAAACCCAAAATACATTCACAAAATTTCAACCACTCCCTATGGGTGCAGAAATGTCCCATGTGTGACTCACTAGATTACACACATTGTCAACTATCACTTAGATCTGTGCACTTGGCTAGCACAAATAAAATTAAGATTTGTAAAGGAAAAAAAAAATATAAATATACACATAGGGGAGGCAACATTCCCTGCCTCATAGACTAGATTGTGCAGATTTCTTATTCAAGTGATAAAATTTAAAATTTTAGCATTTTAAAGCATTTCCTATCATTTAACTATTTAACACTATACATAATAGATTCCCCTCTTTTCCTCTCTCCATCCTTTCTCCTTCCTTTCTTTCTTCCATCCTTTGTTCTCTTTCCTTCTCTCGCTTTTATTTTCTTTTTCTTCCTCTTCCGCCTCCCTCTTGATTTTTTTTCTTGGGGGAAAAACAATCTGAAATGGTTTATTTCTGTCCTTTTATTTATATAAATTATTCTTGCTGTTAGTAGAACTTAGCTGTGTTTTTCATGATGATCTATTATCATGAAATGAGCACTTAGTATTACATTCTGAAATCTGTCCTCTAGTATGTTTCAGAGTTTTTTTATTTTTCCTTCCTCCCTCTCTTTCCCTCCCTGAACACTGAGTCCTAAAAATACTGGGTGAAACAAGACATAGACATCCTCAAGGGAGTGAGATAGATGTAGTGGCTCGAGGTGAGGTTTCAGAGTGAGATGACAGTATGTGACGGGTGGGTTGCCCTGGACCAGGTGGCGGAGCTGAGGAAGGGCCTGGCGAATTTCAGGCTGGCTGGGCGTCACAGGCCAACATAGTGCAGGGCATCACAGAACACAGCAGAACGAGAAATTGTGTCTCACAGAGGGTCAGCTTAGCTGGGGGAGTCAGAGCACTAAGCTGAAGGGAGGGGACATGTAAATGAAGTGAACAGCAAGTGAATACAAAATCTGACCTATGCTAAGAAAAGCCTGACCTGTAGCATCAGAACACAGGACTGTCCCCCAACCCTGGCCCAGTTAAATTTAAACTTCAGATAAACAGTGAAAGTATACTGATGCTTTTAAAGAAAAACAGTTATACATATAGGGAGTATAACTTTTCTTGGGATGTACCGATACTACAAAATAATTTGTTGTTTCTCTGGAATTCAAATTTAACTGAGAATCCTGTATTTCATCTGATAGCTGTTCTACAAAGGGATGAGGGACTTCCATGTGGCATGCAGCTCAGGCTTCCAGAGTTGGGTAAGAAGTAAACCTGCATGGATTGGGTGTCATGGCAGAGACAGTAGGTTGAATATATAGGTAAATATGTAAGCACAATGAGATCTGGGTTTCTCATAGTTGGAGAAAGAGTTTGCATTTATGAGAAGAAAGAAAATGAGAATAGGCACTGTGGAGTTAGATTGGAATTAGTTATTGGTATGAACTCACAGTTTTCAAGAGTTACAGCTAGATCTAGAAATAAATATAGATGTAAAATCCTGTCTGCATATGTGTGTCTGTATGTGCTAGTTTGTGCATGTGTGTATGTGTTTGTGTGTGTATCCGTATATTCACAAAGCTACCTTCAACTCAGAAGGACTGGAGTAGCAATACTCCCATAGCACTAAGCACACACTATACCCTCAGATCTTGGCTTCCCCAAGGGCTCTTGAAGAAATGACTGATTCCAATGCTGGAGCAGGGCAAATATTAGGTGAACTTGGAATATCTTCTTGAGCCAGGAATGTTGAAAATATGCCAAAAGAAAAAGAAAGCACCTTGAAAGAACTACTAAGGGTCCAAAAAAGGTTTGTTTGAAGATTAAAATTAAAATGTTGGTAAAGAATTACAACCCACCTACTAAAAATTGGAAACTATGAACCAGTATAGGTATAAATAAGTGATATGGTTTGACTCTGTGCCCTCACCTAAATCTCATCTTGTAGCACCCGTAATTCCCACGTGTTGTGGGAAGGACCCAGTGGGAGATGATTGAATCATGTAGGTAGGTCTTTCCAGTGCTGTTCTTGGGATAGTGAATGGGTTTCATGGATCTCATGTTTTTTTTTAAAGGAGGAGTTTCTATGCGCCAGTTCTCTCTTTGCCTGCTGCCATCCATGTAAGATATGACTTGCTCCTCTGTGCCTTCGCCGTAATTGTGAGGCCTCCCCAGCCATGTGGAACTGTAAGTCTAATAAGTCTCCTTCTTTTGTACATTGCCCAGTCTTGGTTATATCTTTATCAGCAGCATGAAAATGAACTAATACAATAAGTAAATGAATAAGTTGAAATTTTGCTGAAGAACAGGATGTTTCCTTCTCAGAAAATACTAATTACAAAGGGATAGAGAATATAGTGGAGAGGCCTGGCAGACATCACTTTAATTAAGTGATAAAGGTACTAGGAAGTTGATAACAAGACAAATCCAACTTGCACACAATCTGATAGAAAAAAAGAACACCTCATCATTTGTTTTATGCCTGCCAAAGATGCTAACCTGAATCTAGTATCAAGAAAACAACAGATAAACCCATATTGCGAGAAATCCTACAAAAGTCAATGCTTGTAATATTCAAAAGTTCAAGGTCATGGAAGTCAGCAAAACTGAGGCGCTGTGTCAGAGTGAAGGGGACTAAAGAAAATATGGCAGCAAATTACAACATGTCATTTTGAGTTGGACATTTTGGTATACTGGATATTATGGGGTAATTGGTAATAGTTGAATAGGATCTGAAAATGAGATTGTAGTAAGGTATCAACATTAGTGTCCTAATCTTGATGGTTATATTAAGAATATGTATTCCCTCTCCCTCTCTTTCTCCCTTCCTCCATTCCCCTTCTTTTCTTTTCTTTGTTTGTTTCTTTCTCTTTCTTTCCCTTCCCTTCCCTTCCCTCCTCTTCCCTCTCCTCCCTTCCCCTCCCTCCTCTCCCCTCCCCTCCCCTCCCTTCCCCTTCCCTTCCTTTCTTCTTTCTTTCTTTTATTAGTAAAATTTCTTTTCCTGTAGAAAACACAAATTATGACAAATATCTGAGGATAATGAAACATCAGGTTGGCAACTATTTTTAAATAATTCAGAAAAACTGTGATTTCTATCACACTTGCAAGTTTTCTGTAGGTTTGAGGTTCTTTCTCACATATGTTTTTGACTACTATAATTGCTGTTAAATGCTTGAATACAGATACAATTTGATTAACTGGAATGTATGAGGTATGGTATGTTGATTAATTGAACTTAACAGTTAACCAAGAGAGAAGTGGAAATTCCGTTTCATTCAATCTTTGGCACATTTCCAGACATATCAGTATGCGTCACTGCCTTAGAAAGTTGAGTAGAATGCTCTTGCAATAAATGTACTTGACAATCCATCTGCCTTATGGCATGTCATCTATCAATGTCATTTATAATGTCATTCAGTGGTGCTACTCAGGCGGTACAGACAGAGATGAATCTGTGATATTTCAAAAGATATGGCTTCTAAAATTGCTTTCATGGGTAAATCCTTGATACTGGCTAAGGTAAGTAGGAAATCTGGTTATAGTTCAATGATTCAGAAAGTGTGGTTTTCTTATCAAAAGTGGTGTCCAAATTTTCCTCCCATCTAAAGTTGATAAAAGCTCTGGCAACATAGGCATTAGCTCTTCCTCTAATCCCTGAAATGGAAAGTGCTATATGCCTTATGTTATGTGTATTCTGTGCCTCAGGGTCTTCCTCGTAACACGAAACATTGCTAGTATTTATTGCATGAAGTTCTTATGCAGATCATGAGAATAAAGTACTTGGATTGAAAGAGCTTAGCAAAATGTGGCACAATTAGATAATTAAGATTAGTTGATAGAAATCACTATAAATGCCTCCACTTAGTGTTTTTTATCCCACTGAAGATGTTAGAATCTTAATTTTAAGTTAGCTGTAAGTTTAAGAGTCAAGATATCAGACAGTCTAATATCCAAAAAGGATTTGTTTATAAACCTTGAAGAAAACAATGGAAGTTTTTTTTGCATATGAGTGAACATGGTCCACAGAATAAGAAGAACATTTACTTTACTGAATTCAGAATAATAAATGAGTGCTGATTATATGGAACAAAGTAAGACAATATGCAACAGGTTTTTAAATTAATTTCTTCCTTTTCCATTTACATGACAGCACTGCAATTACATGATTTGATTTTATGTAACAAAGCCTGTATTCATTATGTTGCAAAGGACCAATTTGCTCTGCCCACACCCTGACACTTGTCTCTGTTAGCCTGGGAAAGCCTCAGGTCCTCTCTTTGCATGGATTGCCCTTCAGCTCTACAGTTGTTAATCTGGAGGATCTGTGATCCTACAAGTCCTTACAGTGTTTGGTTTGGGCTTTTGCTATTCTCTGGCAATAGGAACTGTGTCCTTCCATTAAGGGCAAGCATAGGTTCACATATATTGATCCTTATTATTAATCCTTCACAATATTAAGGGAAATTTCATGGGTAAGAATTAACAGAATAGGGGAATATTTTCAATTTCTGTTTTGTAGCATGTACCAACAATACAAATAATAATTCAAGTAATTATTACTGCTGAGTTGCTATCATTTTTTAAGCTGTCTTTTAGCACAGAACAAGTCATAATTTTAATATTTAAGTCACAGAGACCAGCTTTTACAAAGAGAGAGTTTTAAGGTTAAAAAATAATACTCTTCCTATCTCTGCGGTGCTTTCCTGAAATTTTTGCTTACCACTCAGCCTCTCTGTTGTAGCCATCACTCAGGTATCACTGGGTAAATGAGTAAGTTTTATGCCATCCCTTCCACCCCTGATACTTATCAAAAGGAAACATTATTAGGTATTTATGCCAGTGTTTATAGATTGAAATAGAAAAGCAGAACTTCTTCATATATTTATAGTCATCATTACATATTTAATAGCACACAATCTTTTTGCAAATTGAAGTTTTAAAATAACATAATTTGTTTCAGCTTGAATTAATGTCATTAGGACTATTATAATACCATATCTGTAAAATTTAAATGTTGAAAGATGGAATTAGAGATTAGAATAATAAAATTTTGTTTCAAAGTTTGTATGAATATACTGATAAATCATAAAGGAAAGAAGTTGCTCTAAAAAAACTAATATAAAATTTTCTGCATGACTACATTGAACATGTGATAATGGAAACATGATAAGCAGAGGCTGATTGGAAAGTAGTTTATTTTAGATATAACAAAAGCCTGGAAGCGGGGTGTTCATAGCAAATGATAGATGTTGTGAAATACTACTATTTCTTTCAGTTATCAGCCATCCTTAGCACGTGGCCTTTAACCTCAGGCTTCTCTACTTCCTCCTTTTATGTCTGTTCCAAGGGGAGAGAGAAGGACAAAAGCTTAAAGGCTAAAGTGTAACTATCAAATGAGTCACCCTATCACATCATCTTGAAGGGAAGTCACACTCAAAGACTCCTTAAATCCTGCTGGCAAGAAGAATGGCATTTGGTTACTCCAGTGGCAATGAATTTTGCAAAGCTAAGTATTTTAAACTGAGCATATTTCTAACTCACAGAAAAGTAGAATTCTGTGAAAAAATGAAAACAAGAATAGACATCTGTCAGGACACTCTTAGTGCTGGCCATGAATATCTCAAGTTAGATAGATCATAAAAATAATAACAATCATCAGGTTTTAGAATATTTCTTCAAATTTGATTAAAAATATGAATCCCTTTCTACGACTTACTGAATGAAAGAAATTTTTCATAGATAAGATGAAGTGTGACTTCGTGCATGACCATATTTACTTGATAATTATACTTGCTTATTTATAACATTTATGATAATTAATTTTCTGATAAATGGAGAAGAAAGTATATCCAAAATGACCTCTGTTGTTTCTTTTGTGTTCTTTTATAATTTAAATATTCTGTGTTTCTGGGATTAATAGATGGAAGGAGAAATTTATGTATTAAAATGACTTAATGGTAACTCAAGTATTTACCTTTACATTATGCATACTATTATTTAGATTTAGAAGAACAGTAAAATTTGAATTTTGTTACTTTATGTTGTACCAACAATACAAACTTAAATATACTTTAAAATAGATTTTAAAACTAGAGTGATTCATCAGAAATACATGAAGTGTTGATTTTATAAGCGTTGCATCTATTAATATTTTTGTATAACTTACCTTTACTATCAACAGCTTTTATTCTGATTTACAAAGCAAGACAAAACAGCAAGTTTGGGGTACATTTGAGCACTTGGGAAATGAATTATCATAAGTATTATAAACCAGCAACTATGATTACCAAGTAGAGTACATATTGAGTTATTTCAGATAAATTATTAACTAAAGTTAGTTACTCATCTGTAAACTAATCAAATAACATCTCCCTTTTAAAAACTAATTATAAAATTAATGAACTGTTTTCCATTGTCTCATTTAAATATTTGTCCTAACAGGCATTAAACTAAGTCCTAATAAATAGAATATAGTCTAATGTTCAGAGATAATCAACCGTTTATGTCTATTGTGTGTTTTGAGGAGAGGAGGTAATATGGCAATTGGTAATTTGGTAAAAGGAAAGAAAGAAAAAACAGTAGCTCTAAAGGAACAATTTAAAGCTATGACGCTATCAAAGTTGCACATATTCATTATAATAAAAAGTCATTTAAATATGCAATGTGTGTTTGGAGAAAATGAAGTCAAAAGGAAATATTAAATTACTAAAAATAGGGGAAATATAAAATAATTATAGTGCCCAAAGATAAAGGAAAGAATTTAAAGGAAATAAAGGTAGTAAGTATATTTTTGAAAAAGACAGTCCTAGTTAATGATAATCACTGTCCCTGAGATATGATACCCAAGAAAAACTAGAAAACAATAGGACTGACAGATATAATAGTTGAAACTTTCCCTTACATGAAAAAAGGACTGATTTTTTTTAAGTAAAAAAGAAATATAATTTTCCAGAAAATATGCATAAAACCAGACTGATATTGGGCATATCCTGGCTAGTTATCAACATTCTGGGATTAAAAAAAAAAAATCTTCTGGTACCCAGGCAAAAAAGCAAGGAAACTACAAGAATAAAAAAAAAAATTCTAGCCATAAGCAAATGGATAATTGTTTAAAATGTTCTGAATGACCTAAGAACATCTCATGAGCCTAATTATGTCATGTAAACATAAAATCAACATTTTCAGTATTATACGAGTAGGAGCTAGCACTCACTGAGTAGTCGCTCTGGGTTAAGTCCTTTTCTTTGGGCGTTACAGGCATTATTACACTTAGTCCTCACAATAATCCCATGAGAGAAGGTACAACTGTTATGAACAGGTAATTCAGTAGACCTCTCTTTGTCAGCTAGCATTTCCCTGCTTAAACACTGGGAATTGGGGCCTGCAGTCAAGCAAAGCCTAAACTTGCAGAAATGGAAAAATACAAAACTTGCAAACAGGTTGTGACGGTTAATAATCTGAGGGTCATCTTGACTGGATTGAAGGATACAAAGCGTTAATCCTGAGGGTGTCTGTGAAGGTGTTGCCAAAAGAGATTAACATTTGTGTGGGCTGGAGGAAGATCCACCGTTAATCGGGTGGGCACAATCTAATCAGATGCCAGAGAATATAAAGCAGCCAGAAAAATGTAAAAAGGGGAGACTGACTTAGCCTCCCAGCCTACATTCTTCTCCCGTACTTGATGCTTCCTGCTCTCAAATATCAGACTCCAAGTTCTTCAGTTTTGGAACTCAGACTGGCTCCCCTTGCATGGTCTCCACTCCTGCCACCCTGCCTTCCCTTCCCCAGCCTGCACCGACGGTCTCAGAGGGAGTTCCCTATGATCAGTTGACAGAGGAAGAGAAGACTAGGGCCTGGTTCACAGACGGTTCTGCATGACGTTCAGTCACCACCTGAAAGTGGACAGCTACAGCACTACAGACCATTACTAGGACATCCCTGAAGAAAAGCAATGAAGGGAAATCTTCCCAGAGGGCAGAACTTGGAGCAGTGCACCTGGCTGTGCACTATGCATGGAAGGAGAAATAGTTAGATGTGCAATTATATACAGATACATGGGCTGTAGCCAATGGTTTGACTGGATGGTCAGGGACTTGGAAGAAGCATGATTAGAAAATTGGTGACAAAGAAATTTGGGGAAGAGAAATGCAGCTGAACCTCTCTGAGTGGTCGAAAACCATGAAGATATTTGTATCCCATGTAAGTGCTCACCGTCGGGAAACCTCAGCATAGGAGAATTTTAATAATCAATTGGATAGGGTGACCTGTTCTGTGGACACCATTCAGCCTCTTTCCCCAGCCACACCTGTCATCTCCCAATGGACCCATGAACAAAGTGGCCCTGGTATCAGGGATGGAGGTTACACATGGGCTCAGCAACATGGATTTCCACTCACAGAAGCTGACCTGGCTATGATCAATGCTGAGTGCCCAATTTGCCAGCAGCAGAGATCAACCCTGAGCCCTTGATATAGCACCACTCTTTGGGGTGATCAGCTAGCTACCTGGTGGCAGGTTGATTATATTTGACCTCTTCCATGATGGAAAGGGCTGAGGTTTGTTCTCACTAGAATCAACACTTACTCCAGATATGGCTTTACCTATCCTGCATCCAATGCTTCTGCCAAGACTACCATCTGTGGACTCAGGGAATGCCTTATCCACCATTATGGTATTCCACACAGCATTGCCTCTGACCAAGGTACTCACTTTATGGTTAAAGAAGTATGGCAGTGGGCTCATGCTCATGGAATTCACTGGTCTTACCGTGTTCCCCATCATCCTGAAGCAGCATTGATAGAATGATGAAAATGGCCTTTTGTAATTGCCTAGGTGGCAATTACAATGCCAACTAGGTGACAGTACTTTGCAAGGCTGGGCAAAGCTCTCCAGAAGGCTGTGTTTGATCTGAGTAAGTGTCCAATATATGGTTTTGTTTCTGTCGTTACAGAACATTATGTTCTGCTGGCCTAGAGGCCATAGTTTCAGCGGGAGACAGTTTATTGTGGGACTTTGTGATCATGTAAGTTAATAATAAATTTCCATATATATATATAAAATATTATATTACATTATACATATATACTTATTCTATTCTGTCCCTCTAGAGAACCCTGACTAATACACAGGTCAATGGAAAAGATGAGTGGGGCCAAATCTACATCTGCCCTTTTGACTTTGGAATCATGTAGTCTAGCATGTGGGGACACACCATCATACACTGGCCATTGGTTCAGTACATAAAGCATCTCCTGGACCAGAATGTCCAACTCCACAAGAGAAGGACAATCAAGGTCTGGATTAATGACAGTTCCATCCCAGGTTAAGAGGGACACAGCTGGTGGTGTTTAGTAGATAAATTGATTGAAGTGGAGCTGGGGCACTTACAACTATAAGAGAAGCACTTGTCATTACTAGATTCTCTGCAGCTGGAAAACAGAACAAGCCATGGAGCCTCAGGGATCAGGGCCAAGAGGATCTGATTGTAGAAGCGGGAGCACATCAGGAGGGACCTTACAAGGCAACTTGCATGAATGCTCTGAAGCAACTTTGAAGTCTCCTTGAAAGGAAAGTTGGCTCAACCTACTGTAGAGGTGAGTCATTTGGTTGAAGTTTATTTATATTTTATGGCCTCTTTTCAGGTGTCTGACCCTGTCTTCAAAAAAAAAAAACCTTATTTTATCTACTTTATTAATATTCCTCTGCAGTTGGAATATATTTCTTCTCACCATCTGGGCTCCCAAATCTGTGAATCTGATACCATTTCCTATTTTCATAGTATAATGCCACTCAGACATGTTATATCTTTATTTCAGCCAAGTGTTTGATGAGATCTTTTCTGTTATCTTTTTTCACAATCTCTAACACTAAAATATAGTTTGTCTTACAATTTTTTACAAACATATTTTTCATTTATATCAAGAGCACTTTAATTTTTGTGATACTGTAATTTCATCAGTTCCCCCTCTGCTCCAGGTATCATTTAGAACTATTCCTAGACAAGTCTACACTGAACTACAATAAATGTTTAGTCTAGTTTTAGTAGTTATTCCTTTCAAGGAAAAATACCGACATGTATTGGAGTTTACACAAAATGTTTTGGGTTCTGTAGACATCTTCATTGTAACAATATTAAAATCTAAGGTAATAATGTGGGAAGATAATTATACCAACATTGTGTCCTATTGGAGGAAAACTTATTCACCATTTTTTCCTCATGCATGTTCTACCTATGCTTACCTAATGCTTAGCAACTTCCTCTTGCTATCTCCATTCCCAACCCAAGGAAAAAGGTTAACCTGCTTATTCAAATCCATAGATATTGATTGCACATAATTAGTAGTGGGTATTGCCATTGCATGCACAGTCACTGGTTATATCTTCAAAGTGAGAAGTCTAGGTTTGGAACATCTCATTGTCAATATTTATTATTTATTTTGTATTGTGTTGTAGAATTGGCAAGCAGTGTTAGGGAGTCCTCTTAAATTTTGATGGCCTTTCTATGTCCTTCATGCTGCATCTGAATAAGTAAAAAATCACTCCAGCTATCTGTTTTTATCTCACGAAGGTGTACCCGAGCCTTCTGTTCTCAATATCTAAAACATGAATATCTTAACATGAGGAGGCATTAGGAGGTCCTTTTCTGACTTAAAGCCTAAATCAGAGGTTTCAATTTACTTTTTAACCAGCAGAATTAGTTGCAGAATCTTGCAGCCAATAAAATGACCTTTATTCCTGTTCTGTTTTGTTCATTGGTTGCCTTACTTAATAACCACTTGGAAGGGACTTGACAGTGACGTAGGATTTAAGCCTTCCTAGCCTTCTGACTTCAAAATGTTCATAATACCATCAAACGCTATCCCTGACTTCTAAAATTGCTTCAAACATTTGATGAGAAATCCCATAGTTATGTAAAAATCTATGTCTATGGTAGGTTTTGCTACCTGAGGACAGAAAGCATACATTTTTTCTTACCCCAGGCAGCAGGTATAGTGCTTGTACACAGAGGTAATTTTCCAGTGAGTCATAATATAATTCCAAATATATAATTTTGAAATCATATTTTTCAGATATTTGGAGTTTCTTATAAGGAAGCATTAATTTATAATGCCTCAGAAAGGATTGTGCTAATTTTAAAGATGAGGAAATTGAGACCCCAAGAGAGTTTAAAAGGTTTGTTTAAATTTCCATGAAGAGGAAGTGGCAGAGTTGAAATTCTAGTGGAGATATGCCCAACTCTACAGCCAGCTCTTGGCAGAGCATCACTATTTCTAAGCTAGCCCAAGGGTAAAGGGAGTTTTCAAATTCTCATCCTTAGTCAGGCAACATTATCTCATGTGACTCCATATCAGTTCTCCTGATTCTGAGTAGCCACTTGGACATTCTTGGTAATGAAATATTTTGGTCTGTTGGCTGTTATGCAAGCATAGTCAACTAAAAAATATCCTTAGGAGAAAGTGTCTTCTCCATTATGTTGTTTATTTACAAAAGTCTTGGAGTAAGATGAGAGAGGGAAGAGCAGAGACAGGAAATAAAGAAGTTCAATGAAGGCAAGGCAGGAACATTTGAGAGAAAGAAACTAAATTCCAGCTTTCTATTAATATTTAAAAATGATTGCATTATATTATATTAGTAAGAAATCTCTATATTCTCATGCCGGTAACTTCTGTATGGCAGATGTCAAAGGCTGAGTCTCCAGCTTCTGCGTTTGCCTCCTGCTTGTGTAAAGTTTTCTCTCTACAAGTATTTATGACAAAAGGCTGACTACAGAATGAACAAAGAAGAAAATAAAAGCCAATTCTATCTTGTGCCTTTAGTTGTGTATGGTCTAAATCACACATTAGACTTGGCTGCTTTGAGATACTCCTCTCTATAGTTAAGCTGAGCTAATGGAATGTAGAATATTGGTTTTTATTGTTAAATAAGTATTGCTAATTTTGATCATGTTTTCTTAGTTTAACCATTCTCTGAATTATTGTAAATAAGCAGAAAAGTAAGGGATTAGTAGCAAATCTTTTGTTATTGTGTATTTTTTTTTGACTGTTATATGATTGAGTGTATCTGTTTTAATTCTACAAAAACAATTGAAGCAGTTTATTAGAATGCAAGCAATAAATAAAATAGGAGAAAAAAGAAAACACAATTCAGGATGTTAAAAAATAGGAATACAAACAACACTTCAGGAAAAGATTGTGTAAAAACATGTATGTCATAATTTTTTAAATGGTTACTAAAATTATGTCTACAGATTTAGTTCCAAGCTCTATGGCAGCCAAAGAAGAAATGAGAAAATATATTACGTAAAAAAATTTGCATCATCTAGGAAAAGCATACAGTCTTCTTTTACTTGTTATTAGACCAACCATATCTAAGCCTTATTGTTTGTGCACATGGGTTCTTAATGTTTTCTCAGTGAATACTTAAGATGTGCAAGCTGCAGCCAGTTGAACTCATGCTTTCTGAGGCTTTAGTCCTCCCTTCTATGAAGACTGCTCCAGACCAAATGTGCATACCTTGGTTACTGTGGAACACAACACATGAAAAATGGCCACCAGGTTTCATTTGAGATCATTTGCCATAGAAACTCTTTAGTGATAAGAGAACCAAGACTGCTTCTTGTCTTCTTGCTTCCTATTTCTCTGCCATTTATTCTGGAATTCTAGATTGTTATGAGCTAATATTTGCCCTCTCCTTCTAGATTATAATGTGATGAAGTCTTGCTGATTGATTTATATATCAAATGCATGCTGTTGTGAATTGATGCTATTTCTGTTTCTTTGAGGGAAAATGCAATATTTGAAATCTCTCTAGAGCTAGAAAAGAGAGCAAAATAAAGCAATCTGGTCCTGGAATATAGTCTCTTTTCCCAGAGAACAGTAAGAAGAAAATATGCACCAAAGCAAAATTCTATTTTTCTGTTTTTATTATTACATACCTGAGAAAGATATTCTTATTTATAGGTGGATAATTAAATTATAGCAATTCTAGGGCATCAGGAAGCCCATCCTGCAGATTTCCTTAATTCAAAAATAATCTGAGTCAATAGCTGAGGTTTCAGTTCTTTCGTTTAATTGGTTGAATCTGCTTTTTTTTTTTCTAATCACTAGTATTTTAGTGTAAATATGTTGAACAGATTTTCTCAAGCCAGAGAATTTGCTCAGAAAATCTCTCTTATATAATGAGGGACATATGACAAATTAAATATATTTGGATGGGAAGAAGTTGGAAAAAGTTTGTTTAGAATTGATTTAATACGCAACAGCTGAACTCTTAGCTATAGGATAGCTCAGCCAGGGCTCTGATTAGTATCTGCTTCAATGTCAGATGCATGACTGATGAAAACTTCTGTACTTACTTCATATCTCTTGAAAGGCCTGACTTGTAAACAGATTTGGAACTTTTGAATCATTCCAAAGCATTTCTAAATGCTCATATATAAAACTATTTTTTTTTGTATTTTTAAATAGTGTAGAAGTTAAATAAAAAATAAATGATAGAGAATATTACCTTAAGTGTGCTATCTTATTGACCTTCTTACATGAAAAGTCATATTCTAAAAAATACAATACAAATCTTTTTTAAAATCACAACAGGAAACTTTACATTATTTAAATAATTGTGCTTACTCTAAAATAACTAAATGACTTACTGAAGCTTTCTTGTTAGGAATGTGTAATAACTCTACTGAGTTACATATGGTAAGCTGTTTTTCTGAAGTCAAAATAAGAAGGATAATTCCATAATTCTTCTGTTTTCTTTATAACAACCTATATCATATAAAATGTTTATTTTTAACTGCACATGATGGCTATTGACAGTGCATAAACAAACAAAAATAAAAATTTCACCCAAAGACCTGATCATCTGTAGATTGCCTATGTAATCTAGTCAGAGCAAATTTTGACATTATATGAGCATTATAAATACAAAAACAAACACAGTCTTTAATATGAATAATATTGTAAATCTGGCTTTGTTAATAATTTAGATAACCACTGAAGAAAAACAGAATGAGATTTCAAAAGTGCAAGTCGTGTGCAATTTTAGGAGAAGGTAAAACAGGCAATTTCTTTTTTCCTTTAGTAGGCCCATAGCCAAGCCTGAGAGACAAGTCCATGGGAGACAAATTAGCTCATGCAGCTCAGATGTCCTGGAGACTTTCCACAGACCACTTGGCCAGTGCCTGGACAAGGTAATTTACCGTATCTCTAAATGTCCTACTCCCAAGCACACATTCATCTTGCCTCCCCTTGAAACAGATCCCTTGAAGAGTTTCATGTTTATGAACATGGAGTAGTATCATTTGGTCAGCAAAATGAGAAAATGAATTGTGTTTTCAGTAAACTCATCTATTACTTTACTTCAGAGTGATTAAACTAATAGTACTTCATAAAAATAACCAACTTAAAATGAGGAATGAGCATAAAATATGGTTAAACCATCAGAGGTCTTCCTGTGATAAGAAATGAAAATCAAATCAGCTGGGCATTACCAAGCAAAATGATGGTAAATAAAATTTTAGACTCATCATAAAATAATGAAAGATATATATTTTTATTTAGGTTTGTTTTGATACCAACAGGAATCTTTTTTCAAAGTCTGAATTGTATTAGAAAAAGCATGAAAATAGATTGAAAGGCATATATAGATTTAAAAAGATGTTAGAGGGCTTGAGGGACTTACAAACATTACTATTTTGAAAAGAAAGTTGGCCAAAACCTTCTGAAATATTAACCTCAAAGAGAGAAATGAGTAACATTAGTTGAGTTTTGATTCTAATCAACCTAAATATCCATAAGTGATAGACTAAATTTAAAAAATGTGCTACATATATACCATGGAATACTATGTAGCCATAAATATAATGAGATGATGTCCTTTGCAGGGACGTAGATGGAGCTGGAGGTCATTGTCCTTAGCAAACTAATGCAGCAACAGAAAACCAAATACCACATGTTCTCCTTTAAAAGTGGGAGCTAAATGATGAAAACACATGGACACACACTGTTCATGTGTTCTTATCATTTATGGGAGCAGCCCACCCTGGGACCTATCAGGGGGTGTTGTGGGAATTCAAGCTGAGAACAAAGACCAAGAGACACAGAAAATTTCTTTATTGGCTCTCTGGCTGATGGTGGCCTTACTGCCTGTAATGGCCACCAACCCCACACAAAGGAAATTCCTTGCTTATGTACGTTTTTGCACAGAAAGACAAGGCAGGAAAAAAAAAAAAAACAGGTTTAAACAAAGACAGTTAGTCATTGACTTGTGATACATATAGACCTTGAGAATTCATACACTTTCTATGTGGTATCTTGCTCCCATGACTGGCAGTTGGGAAAGAGAACAGTTTCGTTTTGTTTTACAGAAATATGCTTGCGAGCTGCGGGTACAAAGATATGCTTGGGTACCTTGTCTCAGAAGGAGGATGCTAGCTGAGAATGTATTAGCTAACTACAGGCAATATAGGCGGGAAGGGGTGGTTTACTTGCTTCTCTGCTCTTTATAACTTCTTTTTTTTTTAATTAAGGACATGGATGAATCTGGAAACCATAATTTTCAGCAAACTGACCCAAGAACAGAAAATCAAACACCGCATGTTCTCACTCATAGGCGGGTGATGAACAATGAGAACACATGGGCACAGGGAGGGGAGCTTCACACATTGGGGTCTGTTGGGTGTCCCAAGGGAGGGACAGTGAGGGGGTGGGGAGGTTGAGGAGGGATAAAATGGGGAGAAATGCCAGATATAGGTGACGGGGAGATGGAGACAGCAAACCACATTGCCATGTGTGTACCTATGCAACAATCTTGCATGATCTGCACATGTACCCCAGAACCTAAAGTACAATAAAAAATTAATGTTTATTCTGAATTTTATATTTCCTCCTTAAGGGTGGAGGGTACAAGGAGGGAGAGAGAATCAAGAAAAATAACTGTTTAGTGTTAGGCTTAGTATCAACAGTTGAAATAATCTGTACAGCAAACGGCCATGACACAAGTTTACATATAAACAAGTTTACATATATCACCAACCTACACATGTACCCATGAACTTGAACTAAAAGTTAAAGGAAAGAATTTTGATTCTGAAGAAAGTGGGAGAAAAGTTAACTAGATTAAAAATATTGATTAAATACTTTGAAAAGATATTATATAAACATGCAAAATATGCATTAAGTTTTTCTGTGTCTAAACTTCTTAAAACTAGAAATAGTTTAATATTGGAAATGTCATGAAATATTAATGATTCACCACAGCATGCTGTTGAATATTATTTTTTCTAATTTATACTCAGCTTAAAGAAATCATGGTTTCTACTTTGTACTTAGAAAACCAATTCTTTTTATATGTAGTCAAACTAAGTGTGTCAAATACACATTTAAAGACACGTTCAGCTTGTGGGCAAAATAAAGTATGGGAATGGTGTGTTATTCTCCTGACAGAGATAAGTACTTCTTCATAATAGACACAATCATTTCTTGTGTCTTATTTCTCTGCCTTTCTTTTGCTTGCCTATTTTTTTTTGTATTTCTGATTAAATTACATTTTTAAACCATTCAAATGTTTATCAACATGTTTGTTCTGATCCAGAGCAAAGATATGAATGCTCATAAGGTTCTCACAGCAGAGAAATTACAATGGATTGGGGGGAGGGGGATGCTAATAGCAGCTTCTGGAACAACCATGAGGGCATTATAGGAGGTGGGGAAAACCAGGGTTAAGGCAGGCTCTACATCTTTTATTTATGTATTGTTCTAAAGGTTCTGATCCATTGGGCAGAAAACAATGAAATAAAAACATTAAAGAGAGAAACAGACATGGGTGTGTGGTAGGTGTGAAGAGGAGAACCAGATGGATGATGGTTGAGGCACAAATTTGAAAACAACGAATTTTGAATTTCAAATCCAAACACATTCCCCTAATATGAAGAAAAATCTATTTACATTAAAAATATCTGTTAGAGTATGCAAAACATCTATTTGTTTCCTTCTAAGTCAAGTGGTAACTAAAAGACCAGCAAATAAGGAACGATACCTGCCTATTTTTAGAGAAGTGTATTTTCTGAGTTTGTTGCTTGCCAATCCAGGATTCCTTACTCTTCACTCTGACTTAAGATATCTGCAACCACATTCTCCTTGTCATCCAGAGGATGGCATCGTGATGTTTTCTCAGAGCTTTAGTTTAATTACTTGGATTCATTGTTATTTACTCACACATTGAGATTTTCCCACATTTTCTTTTGTTTCAGAAAATATATTTTAATGTAAAGTACACCCAGGCTCTTCTTTGGTATGTCACCTGAGAGAATGCTTGAATCATGTTGAGTATGGCAAAAGTCTCATGCAGCATCTCTTTCTAAGAGATCATCTCAGTTGAGACCTTCAGGTTTTCCCACCTTATCTATCTCAATAACTGGGTTCCTTTCCACTTTGCCATTCCTCATCCCTCCACTGACTGCCATATTGATTTTTCAAAATGTAAACATAATTATGTCACTCATCTTCAAAAAGTTCTTAAGTATTGCCTGCAACCCACAATATAATAGTAAAACTGAGAATGGCCCCTGCCTGCCTGCTCGGCATTATCTACTCCACTCTCATTAATCCTCTTTGCACTGACTGTACCAAGAAATTTGGCATCCCCCAAAGCTATCATGACATGCTCTCTTTTGGCTGGGCAGTTCTTGCTACCTGCTGCCAGGGAATACCTACTCTCTCTTCAAGTTCAAATGTTAACTTTCCCTGTCGATTGAGAAATTAAACACATCTTTTTCCCTTCTCTGGCATCTTGTGTGTAACTCAGAACACCAGTCATTATTGTTTTGAAATTCTTCCAATCCAGCACTTTCACATAGAGGTCTTTCAATAATTGCTTGCTGAAAGAAAGAATAAATGGTAAAGTAAATACGTACTTAGCAAATATTGGGAACATCAGAGGTTTTATTGCGATCTTGTATCAAGTTGCTGGAAACCTTTGAGATCACATAGAATACAATCAATATCTGAATATGGCTGGAATTTTTACTACCAGATCGTCATCCTACAATGAAACATTTTTGAAAAAGATTGTCTATGTCAGATACACCTTAGTTTGAAAGCATTTTATACTTAATTAATCTAACTTCTATATTATATTCATGAGAAATATCAAGTCCAGAAAGGTGAAACACAGCTGAACTTAAAGGTGTGGCAGAACTAAACCAAGGTATACAGATACTCAGACAATCATAATAAAAATTGAGGTCTTTAGTATAAAAACAAGTAAAAAAAAAAACAACAACAACAAATGGTTCCTATTTTTATTCACCTAACTTACATAGTCATTAAATATTAAATACCTATTGTCACTATGTTCAGGACACTGTGCTATTATGAATGTTATGGTGTTATGAATACAAAACAAATAGCATATAAATTCTTCACTTCAAAATTCATATTTCAGCTCTTATCTCCTTTCTCTCTCCTTTCCACTATCCTTCCTCTCTACCTAAGAACACTTATCGTGGCCTAAGATGGGCCTTCAGCTAAACTATCTGAGTAAATTTAATGGTGAAAAAAATAAAGAAGAATAGCATAGAGACTCCTTAGAGTCAGGTTGTGGATCAGACTCTGTCTCTAAGCTCTGAGGTCTTAATAAGTCAATTCACTTTGCTGAGCTTTGATTTATAACTGAAGGGTCATAGTGATCTCTACTTGTCTCTGCCACAGGCTACTTTGAGAAGAAATAATAGAAATGCTTCATTTCAAAGCATTGGCTTTGGAGTCAAAGAAGCTGGTTTTGAATCTCTGCTCTGCAGCTGATTAGCTGTATGACTGTCTCTTCATGTAGAAAATGGGTTATATTTTCCACCTTATCATTGTTAGGATTACCAATATCATAAGTAAGGATAAAAGTCTGACATTTAGGACATTCTCAATTAATATAAATCTTACTCATTTTTAGGAAATTTTGGGAGTACTTTATCAGTCCTGGGTTTCCGTAGACACCTTAGAAATTATTTCTCCCCAGACACATAATATCTAAAGCCTGCCATTGATGGAATGGCTGGACAAGTTGCCTTAGCCTGGATACTGGTGCTCTTATGATTTCCTTCCAGAATCCACATCTTAACTACAAAGATGAGCAATGATTCTGGGTGCACACAAATGGCCTAGGAGCCTGAGGCTATGTGAAAAATGAGGACTACTCTGGAGTAAATTGTCATGTTCAAAAAATAAATAATGAGTCAGACCATGCCTAATTCCACAGGAAAAAGATTAGTTGCAGCAGAAAACATGTGGAGTTAATTTGGTTAAAAAGGAAATATTAACATGTTGAATTCCACACAAAGACTCGTACTCCTTGGAGTTTGGGGGATTATTTACATTATAACCTTGCATAAACGTAGTAGGTACATTATAAAGTGGCAAATCAAGGATGACTATTGTTAACGTGAAGGTTTCTGTTTAATATACATTATAAACCTTATTTCACATATGTCGTCTTTACTAATATGGGACCTAGGGACTTTTGAGAGAGTTGAAACAAGAAGTGATATTTACATAACGCTCTCTCAAGTTCCATTTTGGCTAAATTTTGAAACAGGATTTAAAAATAATGTATACTTGGAATGAGTCAGAAGAGAGCGCTTGTTTCTACAATGTGGATGTCAGCTGTAGCTTGCATAATATAAATCTTTTATTAATTCAGTGTCCCAATTGACTGCTAAATTTTGTCATTCAGAACTTGAAGTTGCTTTCAAGTTTGCTTTTAGGGATAGTTTCTGCAATTACTATGAATTTTCATAGTTGTGTAGATCCTTGGATTCATCACTTATACTTTCTTTTGTATTTGATGCAGGAAGAGTAGAATTTTCTTCTGGCCAATTTCATCTGTAGATTGTCCCTAAGCCTCTGTTTCATACTGTCATGTTCTCAAACTTTTCTTTCTCTCCAGCCTTAGACAAAAGACATCCTTTCTCAAGTGCCATTTTCAGTATTTTTTAAAGAACTTTCTGCAAATGATTGTCAAAGGGTCTTCAATGACACAACACTGGAGCAGATAAAAGAAGCAGTACTTTAGCAATAACCAAATCATCATCATTATGCATTAATTTGGCTCATCTAGAAAAAGTTACATAAAGAGATTGTCTAAATTATTTTATTTCCCAGAGTTTTCTGCATAGCTGAAGTTCCTCACATTTTCTTAAAATAAATCTAAGGTAGTAAAATGCTTTTTTACTTAAACTATTTCCCTGTTCTTCAGTAATACATTTTGCATTCATAAAATGCTTTTTTTTGGTAAACACTTTGATATTAATTTTGTTTTAATAAAGAAATGTACTTTTTAAGGCATTAAAACTCTAGATGCATATTATTTTTTCTTAAGTTCTGGGAGTTTCAAATGGAAAGACTTTAGAAATTGTATTTGAATTTCATTATATAATGGTATATATTTACATGTGTATTTTTGCAGCCATATATACACACACTACATACATGCACACATATACATTAATCAATGATTTCAACTCTCACCATTCAAAATAAAGAGTTCTAAATTCACAGTTAGTTCAATCATAACAATCCTTGTGTTTTTTTCAAATTCTCAAATAATACTTTAAAATTTTCTACTTTTTTATTAGTGCTGTGTAACAGCAAATACATCATTCATTCATTCTTCATGATAATTCTCAGTCAAATGAACTATTTTTCTAGCTAATATGAAGCTGAGAGACAAAGTAACTCAAGTTCCTCCAGCTTTTGAGAGGCCGAGAGGAATTATATACACTCCTTTATCTTAACCACTACATTGGCCATTTTGTTTATCACATTAATGTTATTACAATCAAAGAGATGTGATGAAAAATACCTTTAGAAACTCAAATACAACACAATCGTTGTAAACCCATAGGGTATACATCAGTAATACAGAAAGAATAAAGGACAGTAAACTATAGCTTTCTAAGCAAATGATGGAAAAACACTATATCATGAAATAGAAACATTGGGTTGGGATTAATAATTTGACTTATGGAAAGCTTATTGGTATATTTTCAAATAGCAATTAAGATCTAGGCAGAAAAATAAAACCACTTTAGTTTATTCAAACTGAGGTTATTTCATATAGGAATTGGGTAAAAGACTTGAGAGTGGGGCCACCCAAAAATTAGCTACAACAAGAAAGCTATTATCATCACACCTAAAGGGTAGTAAGAGCAGGTGTTGTTATCATCAGAGTCCAGAAATCATGGCTGACTTCCTGCTGCTGTAAATAGGAAGGTAGAGGCACAGGGGAAGCAGCCACAACCAGAGACATGACAGGAAGCAGAGAGAAAGAGAAATGCCCTGTCTCCTGCCTCTAGAATTCCAATCATTGCATCCAGGCTTCTGTTTGAGATCCAACATGAAAACTACAGGTCAGGGGCTTTTAAAACAAAGTAAGTTCCTGAAAAACGCAGTAAAGCTAAAGACAGTTCTAATGTAGATCTGAGAGAAGGCAGTTCAGTCATCCTCCGTCCTCCACAGCTCACCAAAATTTAACTGGGTGAATTTGGATAAGTCATCAAACTAATGTGAAACTGCTTCTTATTATTTCAAGGTATGTTCCACTGATTTCTAGGTGGTGAGTGCTTATATCTAAAGGAATGTTGGATTTTATTGAACTTGTTTTCTACATCGAGTTGATTATGTGGTGTTTGTTTTAAATTCTGTTTATGTGGTGAATCACATTCATTGATTTTTGTATGTTGAACTATCCTTGCATCTTTAGAAAAAAAATCCACTTGACTGTGATGTATATTACTTTTTCATGTAATGTTGGATTTGGCTTGTGATATGGTTTAGTTCTGTGTTCCCACTCAAATCTCATCTTGAATTGTACTCCCATAATTTTCATGTTTTGTGGGAGGGACCCAGTGGGAAATAATTTGAATCATGTGGTAGTATCTTTTATGCTGTTCTCACAGTGGTGAATAAGTCTCATGAGAGCTGATGTTTTATCAGGGGTTTCTGTATGTAAGAAGTACCTTTCATCTCCTGCCATGATTCTGAGGCCTCTCAAGCCATGCAAAACTCTAAGTCCAATTAAACCTCTTTTCCTTCCCAGTCTCAGGTATGTCTTTATCAGCAGCATGAAAACGGACTAATACATTAACTAGTACCAGTAGAGTGGAATGTTGCTGAAAGGATACCAGAAAACGTAGAATTGACTTTGGAACTGGGTAAGAGGCAGAGGTTGGAACAGATTGGATGGCTCAAAAGAAGACTGGAAGATATGGGAAAGTTTAAACTTCCTAGAGACTTGCCAAATGGCTTTGACTGAAAGCCTAATTGTGATATGAATAATAAGATGCAGGCTGAGATGGTCTCAGATGGAGATGAGAAACTTGTTGGGAACTGAAGCAAAAAGGTGATTCTTGTTATTTGTTAGCAAAGACTGGCAGCATTTTGCCCCTGTCCTAGAGATTTTGAAAATTTGAACTGGAGAGAGATAATTTAGGGTATCTGGCAGAAGAAATTTCTAAGAAGCAAAGCTTTCAAGAGGTGACTTGGATGCTATTAAAGGCATTCAATTGTAAAAGGAAATCAGAGCATAAAAGTTCAGAAATTTTGCAGCCTGACAATGCACTAGAAAAGAAAATTCCATTTTCTGAAGAGAAATTCAAGCCAGCTGCAAATATTTGCATAAGCAATGAGGAGCCTGATGTTAATTCCCGAGGCAATGGAGAAAATCTCCCCAGGGCATGTCAGAGACTTTTGTGGCAGCTTCTCCCATCACAGACCCAGAGGTCTTACTTTTCTAGGAAGAAAAAAAAATGGTTTTGTGGGTAGAGCCCAGGGTCCTTGTGCAGTGTGCAGTCTAGGGACTTGGTGCCCTGCATCCTAACTGCTCCAAGCATGGCTAAAAGGGGCCAATGTAGAGCTCAGGCTGTGACTTCAGAGGCTGCAAGCCTTGGCAGCTTTCACATGATGTTGAGCCTGTGGGTGCATAGAAATCAGGAATTCGGGTTTGGGAACCTCTGCCTAGATTTCAGAAGATGTATGAAAACACCTGGATGCACGGGCAGAAGTTTACGTCAAGGGTGGGGCTCTCATGGAGAACCTCTGCTGCGGCAATGCAGAAAGGAAATGTGGGGGTTGCAGTCCACACACACAGTCCCACAGTCACACACGACAGGCAATAATAAATGCCGATGAGTGAGAATGTGGGGAAAAGGGAATCCTTGTAAACTATTGGTAGTCGTGTAAATTAGTACAGGCACTATGGAGCACTGTTTGGAGATTCCTCAAAAAAGCTAAAACTGGAGCATCCATATGATCCAGTAATACCACTGCTGGATAATATGGGGTATATACCAAAAAGAAAGGAAGCCAACATATCAAAGAGAATCTGCATTCCTATGCTTGTTGCAGCACTATTTACAATAGCTAAGATTGAGAAGCAACCTAAGTGTCTCTCAGTGGATGAATAAATAAAGAAAATGTGGTACTTATACACAATGGAGCACTATTCAGCCATAAAAAAAGAGTGAGATCCTGTCATTTGCAACAACATGGGTGGAACTGAAGATCATTATGTTTAGTAAAATAAGCCAGGTACAGAAAGATAAAAATCACATGTTCTCACTTACTTGTGGGATCTAAAAGTCAAAACAATTGAACTCATGAACACAGAGAGTAGAAGGATGGTTACCAGAGGCTGGGAAATGTAGTGGGAGATTTAAGCGGAGGTGAGGATGGTTAATAGGTACAAAAAATAGAAAGAACAAATAAGACTTATGATTTGATATCACAGTAGGCTGATTATAGCCAATAATAACTTAATTATATATTTAAAATAAAGAGTGTAATTGGATTTTTTATAACTCAAAAAATAAATGCTTGAGGGAATGGATAACCCATTCTTCATAATGTGCTTATTTCACTTTGCAGGCTTGTATTGAAACATCTCATGTACAATGTAAATTTACACACCTACTATATAACCACAAAAATTAATAATTAGGGTAACGAAAGATAAGGAAACAAAAGATCTCTCTCTCTTTCTCTCCACCATTGAGGATACATCAAGTAGTGAGAAGGCAGCTGTCTATAAGCCACTTAGAGAACCCTCATTAGAAATCAAATTGACTAGAATCCTGGTCTTGAATTTCTAACCCCCCAGAAGTGTAGAAAATAATGTCCTATTGTTTAAGCTCCACAGTCTGTGGTACTTATTGTGGCTGGCTGAGCACAGTGGTGCATATTCCCATACTGCCAGTCTGCTTCAGATCATGACATGAACTAGCTGTAAAGCTAAATTGTCTGAAGCCAATAAGAATTGGAGTTGTTTGCTAAAGTAGTTAACATGCTCTGACTAATATGGTAACAGAAGCAAATATGTGGCAAGAAATAATAAAAGAGCATATGATAGCTGCCACAGGCTTTAGTATTTTGACGATGATCATAACTCATGAAACAGGAGATTTACCATGGGATTTGAAGATGCTGAGTATCACCTCTAGGTTCATCGACAAAGTAGAGAGTCATGTTACCTCATGAAACACCGAGAGAAAAAAGAATGATAATTTTAATTTTAGAAATTATTCAAGAAGAATGTTTTGTCAACCATTTGAAATGCCAAATTAGAGTTAGCAATTCTGAATCTAGAACACACCAGCTGTTTGTTTTTTTCATACTTGTTAAAACAAGAAAGTCAGGATAAATTATGAACAGAGGAATGTATTCTAGCAAGTATACTCCTGGTTTGGGGACTGAAACAAAAGCAGTAAATTAACTGGCTGAGTTATTGCATGCAAATTCTTAAATCTGAGGTCCATGACTGATAAGTCCATTTAAACCATGGCTACAGTACTGAGTTGGAATTTTTTCTTTATTTCTCAAATAAAATGATATGTTTTTAGCTGTATATTTTTAAGAGGGGGAATAACTGTAGCCTATTTGAGCCATTCTGTATCTACAAAGGTTTTCATTTTGACATTTTGGTGGATAAAACTTGATTAGTTTGTTAATCACAATAGGTGGGCTATGCTGTAACAATAAATAGAACCCCAAATCTTAATGGTTACATAAATATTTGGTAGGCAGAATAATTTCTCATCCTTGTCAAGGATGTCCACATCCAAATCCCAGAAATCTGTGCCTATCTTATGGTAAGAGGAAATTTGCAGATGTGATCAAGTTAGGAATCTTGAGATGGTGAGATTATTCTGGCATATCTGGGTAGCCCCAGTGTAATCACAAGGGTCCCCCTAAGACAAAGTCAAGAAGGATATGTGGTGATAGAAACCGAGGTTGGAGGAACGTGATCATGAATTAAGATGCGGGCAGCCTCTAGAAGCTGGAAAAATTAAGGAACATCTTGTCCTCTATAGTCTTCAGAGAGAATGCAGATGGGCCATCATCTTGATTTTAGCTCTTTGAGAACTATTTGTGCTTTGGTCTCCTTCAGAATTGTTAGATAATAATGTGGGCTTTTGTTGATTTGTTTTTTTAACTCACTCTAGATTTATCATTATTTGTTCTAGGAGCAACTGAAAACAAATATGAGAAGTTTATTCTTATTAATATAACAACACAAATACAGGTCTGATTGTTTTTCTTGCAGTAGTAGTTTTGATTGTTTTTCTTGCAGTAGTAATTTATGATTTTATTTTATTTTATATATTTTAATTTAGCTTAATTTTAGATAGGGCCTCACTGTGTTGCCCAGGCTGGAGTATAGTGGCACAATCAGCTCACTGCAGCTCCAATCAATCCACTTGCTTCAGCCTCCTGTGTAGCTGGGACTACAGATACACATTACTACACTTGGCTAATTTTTAACTTTTTTTGTAAAGAAAGAGTTTCACTAGATTGCCCAGCTGGTCTCAAACTCCTGGCAAGTGATATTCCCACCTCAGCCTCTGAAAGTGCTCAAATTACAGGTATGAGCCACCACACCCAGCCACATTTCTTAGAATTGATTGCATTCCTTTGCTTTTTGTATTATCCTTTAGAATTTGATCTTTCTCATGTCTTTGTCTACTTTCTGAAATATTTCATTTAGTCAATTTTCTCAGAATCATTTATTAGGTTGGTACAAAAGTAATTGTGTTTTTTGCTATTACTTTTAATTTTACCTGTTAAAATGCAACTATTTTTCCACAGTGCTAATTATACTGAGTTTTAAAATATAAATGTTAAATATATTATTAAAGTTTAATCTGAAGTGAATATATAGTATTGATGCTTACTTGTCATCATTATAAATAATTAGAAAAACCATTAAATATTTCATAATATTTATGCAACAATACAATTAGATAATGTGTGTAATGTTTAGCACCAAACCTTCAAGCTTAGAAATGGCTCTTGATTTACATTATTTGTACTTCAGATTATGGCAGTTATTAAACTTTTTCTGGAAATAGAGTTACAAAGATGAATAGAACACCAGTGCTTTCTTTGGAGTGCATAGTTGTACAAGAATAAATGGACATTTAAATAGATAGTTACAGGACATAATATGTTAGGTGTTAGAGAAGGATTTTATGTTACATATATTTATTACCTAAAAATTAATGTCTTAGTCAGCTGAGTTTATAGTAAGATGGTAACTGTGTCCCAGGTCTTTTAAAACTCTTTAGTTTGATACTTTATTTACTAAAATCAGTATCTGAAATCAGCTGAAGAGTTTCTGTTTGAGTAAAATCTGAACATGTAATTCATAATTCAATTGTTAGAATTTGAGGAGTATTTTCATGTTCAGTCTCCAGTTTTGTTATTCTAACATTTGTGAGTCTTTGGATTTTGCCCAAACTTTAAAGTATTCTTACTTTTACTAATCATAATTTAATATAATTGGTAAACTACAATGCCTAGTTCAGCATATCTGAAATTAGGTGACTCTATCCCAATGATTTTAATAAATGTGCCAAATTTTTTCTCTAAAGCATATGGATAAATATTGAAGCATGATTTCAAAAGTGTGATCTAGCATTCACCTCTTGAGAAGGTTTTGTTTTTGACACATCCTGTTTTCTCATATGGTATATATTACAGAACTTAAAACTATTATTGCAGTAATTATTACCTCTTGTGACCAAGTGAGTATTTATAAAATAAGTGTTAGGGTTTAAACAATTTAAAGAAAAAGAATCCTGAAGCACTTTAAAAAAGCAGATTTTCCATAATTTTTGTGACTTCACCCTACACAGAATTGTTTTCCAGGATGGCTGGAATAAAGCCAAAGCAAACATTTTGAAAATTATGTAAGTAATATCTATTCCTTTTTTATTTCTACAGATTGAGCTATTTATTCATTGTGATGTTTATTACCTAGTAATTATAATAGCAAATGACCACAGTTCAGGTTAATTATTGTAAACATTTTAATATTCATAATAATAATATAAATGAAATTAATAGTCGTTTGAATACAATAGTTTGCATTTAATCAACATTTTATAATTTTCAAGCCGCTTACATATCCACTACGTTATTTTACCTTTAGAATTACTCCGTAAGATAAGAAATATGTTAAAATACCTATTTTATTACACAAGAGGAAACTCGTGCCAAAGAGATAAGCAACCTAAAACACATCCCAAACAAATTACACATTTGAGAACAGAACTCCTTTTTATAAAATAAATCCCAGTGGCCTTGTAAAAAAGTATACTCTAAAAATATATATAAAAATACATACAATAGCTTTTGAAACAAAATGGTGGTTCTCTTATATTGATCTATCTGAAGGTTCTCAATTTATCTCATTATCCTTATTTCATTATTACACCCTCATTACAAAACAAAGCCATGCTTCAGCTGACTGAGCTCCTTGCAAATATTTTTTAAATTTTTATTTTTTTATTAAGAATAGATGTACATATTTTCAGGATACATATAATAAATTAACTTATGTAAACTTATTACATTTGATAAACAGCAAATCAGTGTAATTGGGTTACATCCATTGCCTTCAATATTTGTCTTTTCTTTAGGCACATTTGCATTATTCTCTACAAGAAATTTTGATATATAAAATAATTATAAGTGATAGTCACTGATCTATCAAACACTGTCTTATTTATTCTATCAAATTGTATAGTTTTACTCATGAATCAACCATTCTTTAACCCCCTCTCCCACCTAATTCTTATGTATACCTACTAGAAGTGTTTTGTTAGCTTGAATTGAGTTAGGTGTTTCATATACCTTGCATAGTTAACTTTATAAAAAACTATAAAAATCTTTCTCCAAAGTGGTTGTATTTGTCCATTTTCACACTGTTATAAAGAACTTCTGTGACTGGGTAATTTATAGAGAAAAGAGGGTTAACTGAATTACAGTTCTGCATGGCTGGGGAGGCCTCATGAATGTCTTAACTCATTTCAGCATTAACTTAAAAGTCCAAGTCCAAAGGCTTTTCTGAGACAAGGCAAGTTCCTTCTGCCTATAAGCCTGTAAAAAAGAAAAAAGTTAGTTACTTTCAAAATACAAATACAAAACAAGTTAGTTATTTGCAAAAGAGTATAGACATTGGATAAATTTTCTCATTCCAAATGGGAGAAATTGGCCAAAACGAAGGGCTACAGGCTCTATGCAAGTCAGAAGTATCGTGGGATTGTCCTTAAGTCTTAAAGCTTGAAATAATGTACTTGGACTCCATGCTTCACATCCAGAGTATGCTGATGCAAGGAGTGGGCTCCCAATTCCTTGGGCAGTTCTGCCCCAGTGGCTTTGCAAGGTACACTCCTGCAGCTGCTTTCATGGCTAATATTAATGTCTGCAGCTTTTCTAGGCACACAGTGCAAGTTGTTAGTGGATCTACCATTCTGGGGTCTGGAGGATGATGGACCTTTTCTCACAGATCCATTAGGAATGCCCCAGTGTGGCCTCTGTGTGGGGTTCTAATCCCACATTTCATTTTTGCACTGCCCTAGCAGAGGTTCTCCATTAGGGCTCTGACCCTGCAGCAGACTTCTGCCTGGACATAAAGGCATTTCCATACATTCTCTGAAATCTAAGTGGAGGTTCCCCAACATCAGTTCTTGAACTCTGTGTACCTGCAGGCCCAACACCACATGAAAACCACCAGCTTTAGGGATAGAACCTTCTAAAGCAATGGCTAAAGCTGTACCTTGTCCCCTTTTAGCCATGACTAGAGCTGGAGTGGTTGGGACACAGGACACCAAGTTGGAAGACTGCAGAAAGTAGTAGGCCCTGGGGCTGGCCTACAAAAACAATTTTCCCTCCTTGGCCTCCAGGCCTGTGATGTGAGGGGCTGCTCTGAAGATCTCTTACATGCCCTGGAGACATTTTCCCCATTGTCTGGGCTATTAACATTCAGCTCCTCATTACTTATGCAAATTTCTCCAGCCAGCTTGACTTTCTCCACAGAAAATGGCTTTTTCTTTTCTACCACATAGTCAGGCTGCAATTTTTTTTAAACTTTTATGCTTTACTTTCCTTTTAAATATAAGTTCCAATTTCAGATCATTTTTCTTAATTTCAAAGTTCCACAGATCTCTAGGACAGGAGCAAAATGTTGCAAGTGTTTTTGCTAAAATATAGCAAAAGCAACCTTTGCTCCAGTTCCTGGCGAGTTTCCTCAAACTGTTCCAACCTCTGCCAGTTACCCAGTTCCAAAGTTGCTTGCACATTTTCAAGTATGTTTATAGTGGTTCCCCACTCCTGGTACAAATTTCTCTATATTAGTCTGTTTTTACACTGCTATAAAGAGCTGCCAGGGACTGGGTAATTTATAAAGAAAAGAGGGTTAATTGACTCACAGTTCTGCATGGCTAGGGAGGCCTCAGGAAACTTAAAATCATGGGGGAAGAGGTTGCAGGCATGTCTTATATGGTGGCAGGACAGAGAATGAGTGAAGGGGGAAGAACTCCTTATAAAACCATCAGATCTCATAACTCAGTCACTATCATGAGAACAGCATGGGGGAAACTGTCTTCATGATCCAATCACTCCCCACCAGGTCTCTTTCTTGAGATTTGAGTGGGGACACAGAACCAAACCATGTCAGTGATTATAGCATTTTCATTCTCATTAGCAATGTTGTATCCATCCTTACTCACATGTATGTCACATTCTCACTAGCAATGTATAAGAAATCTAGTTGTTTACAGCCTTACTTACAAGTGGTATTGCCAATCTTTTTAACTTTATCTTAATAGTTTTGTGGTATTATCTAATTTAGGTTATTTTCATTTATCAGAAGGATAATATTGTTGAACTTATTTTCAGGGGCTTGTTTGTTTCTTATTTGTTATCTTTGTGAATTGTCTTCTACAATCTTTTGTTCACTAAAAAAAAACTTGATTTGTCTTCTTATTGAATTTTAAGGAATCTTTATGCATTATAGATACAAGTGCATTGTCAAATATATTTGAGATGTATTGAAAATAGTTTATCCCAGTCTGTGGATTGTCTTTTCATTTTTAACAGCATGTTACAATGAGAAGAAATCTTTAATTTTGCTTAAGGCTAATGTCATTGTTTTTGTTTTCTTTGTTTACAGTTTGTGCTTTTGGAGCCTTCTTAAACACTTGTTGCTTTTAAAGATTTGATAAAAAGTAAAACCTCCCAAATATTATCTAATAATGGGCATTTGAGCCCAGGGTTCTTGGGGTAGGTTAAAAGAGAAAAGACATGCACAGTAGCAATTAACAAATCTGACAATAAGTTAATCCTTTCTGTGCGTTTGCTGAAATTAAAATGATTTTCACAAACAATTTATACTAAAGGTCTTTGTTTATATAGGATGTGCTTATTTTTTTAAGAAAGTAAATTTATTTATTTTCTCATATGTCTCACATACTCCAAAAAAACTTAAAGTTTTCTTGAATGCTAGAAACATATTGGTGCTTTTTAGAATCAGCTCAGGCTCAAACGTTATGCTACACACTATACATAGAAGCTAGTCCTCTTATACAATGTGACAGTCAATGCAAAGCAATATCCAAGTCAGAATAATGCCGACAACTACAACACTGTTCATCATGGTACACATACAAACTACTGTGATTACTACTGAGCAGAGTACATGGTAGCAAAAGATCTGATTTCTATTCATTATTACAATCAGATGGCAACTATCCATATTCAACAACAAATGTGTGTTCCTGCAGTTTTTATCTTGTCCAACTCTTCAGACACTTGGCCACATTTTAGATAAACATCCAGATAAGTGAGTCTTTTACGAAAGTGAGACCAACTCAAAATCCTTCCTTATTTAGGAGTTGTACAATGAATAAATACAACTCATTTGAAAATAAATATGTGTGTGTGTATATATATGCTCAAATGCTATATATATATTATATATATTCAGTTATACAGACTACTCAAATAGCATTTTTGGTTTTAGATTTTTTTTGCCTGTTTTTGTAGAATGTATTTGGACTAGAAAAGGCATCCAATATAGGTAACATTTATAAAATTAAAAATAATGGTCAATCCAACAATCATACTTTATATATATGTATATATAAAGTATATATATATGTATATACTTTTATATATATATACTTTATATATATATAAAGTATGCATATGTATATATAAAGTAAATGCAATCTGAATCTTAAAGAGGTATCTGCACTGCTATGTGCAGAATAAAACTTCCTTCAGTTTTTTTTCACAATAGCCATAAAATGGAATCAAGTTAAGTGTCCATCAACAAATGAGTAAATAAATAACATATAGTACATATACACAATAAACTACTATCTATCCTTAAGGAAAAATAAAGCCCTATCATTTGTGATAACATGGAAGAACTTGGATATGTTATGCTAAATGAAATATACTAGGCACAGAAAGACAAATGCTGCATGATCTCACTTATACGTGGAGTCCGAAAAAGGTGAACTCATAAAAATTTAGAATGTTAGTTACCAGGAGTTGGGAGGGGTGAGGGGGTTTGGGGAGATGTTGGTCAAGGAGTACAAAATTTCAGTTAGAAGAAAGAAATAAGCTCAAGATATATATTGTACAACATAGTGACTACAGTAATAACAATGTATGAGATTTTTAAAAGAAAGTAAGACAGTCATGTTTAAGCCAAATTGTAGAATGTAGTTGTCAGGTGTTGGTGATATTTGATGAATACTTTCTTCATGTCCTTGGTAGGGTATATATTTTATAGGCAATTATGTTGTTAGCAATTTTTCTGAAGTAATGAGTCTTCTTAAGTGATGCAATCAGAATCATGTAATTTAAGATTAGTCTGTATGTGTGATGTGATATACTGTTGTGTATGTGTGATGTAATATACTGTTATACCATTATAACAGAATATCACAGATAAGTGACTTGATAAGTTATTTAATGTGTGATGTGATGTACTGTTAACAGTGTAAAGTAAATGCGATCTGAATCTTGAAGAGGCGTCTATACTGCTACGTGCAGAATAAGTTACTTGATGTGTGATGTGGTATACTATACTGTTAACAGAATATCACATCACACATCAAATAACTTATCAAGTCACTTACCTAGGAACTTATCAAGCAACTAGTAACTTTATGTTTTTTTTCATAAAGTATTTAAAATGCTTGTTCAATATGCTTTTAAAATAATATAGTAACAAAGTTAATACACACTCATTTCAAACTCTTAATGATGCATACAAAAATATTAACTATATCTCACATCTTGAGTACAGAAATATGAATGTTCCCAAACACTATAGGTTTTTTGCCCTGTAGAACATTAAACAAATGTCTCATTTGAAATAAATAAAAATATATCAATAAAACAGTATATCACATCACACATATTAATACATTGTTATAACAATACAGCAGTATATCACATCACTGTTATATAAATGTAACAGTATATCAAATCACACATACAGATTAAAACTGATAAAAATAATAAGAATTAAGAAAATAAAATAATGATCAACGCTGTTTCCGCCAGGCAGACATGGTGGCTCATACCTGTAATCCCAGCACTTTGGGAAGCTGAGGCGGGTGGATCACCTGAGATCAGGAGTTTGAGAGGTCGAGATCAATGCTGTTTCCATTGCTGAAAAGAGAAACAAGCTAATTCGGTAGTTTTTGTTGTCATCCATAACAAAACCCTATCAGAAAGGTAATCCGGAAAAAGTTAAGTCCCTTTTTCCTCAAAGTGGTAGGTATAAATTTTCTATGTAGCCCTATAATGGATGATTATCATGGAGGCTGGTAAGGACCTGGCCTTTTCTGGAAGTATGAGAATACCATAATAGAGTTTTGGAGCAGCCATAAATATTCTTATCACCCAAATCAGTGTCAGAGACTAGCCCACTTTCTTTAAATAATTTTCTTTAAAAGGTTGGGTAAACCATAAATTCCTATATGAGAATTTGAAGAAGGAATTACTGTATCTAATAATTATTCTGACTTAGCTACCATTTAAACTGGATTTTAAAAGAGGACCATATACAGAAATCTTCAGGATAAAGCAAAAGGGTACTAATTAATAACATGAAAACATATGAACATAATAAACTGACCACTAAAGGTAAGTATATATTCAAATTCAGATTACTCTGATTCTAAATTCAGAACACTCTATTACTTCAATAGTGGTTTATAAAATCGATTTTAACTCTAATATAAAGGTTGAATGTGAAAAGTAACTATATTTTGGGGAGATGTTGGCCAAAAGGTACAAACCTTCATGGTGACTATAGTTAGTAATAATATATTATATACTTTGGACTTGCTAAGAGAGTAGGTCTTAAGTGTCTTCACTGCCCCAACCACCTGCCACACAATGGTAGCTATGTAAGATGATAAACATATTAGTCAGCTCACTGTGGCAATAATTTCACAATGTATACATCATATCAAAACATCACGTTATGCACTTCAAATATATGCAATTTTTATTTGTCAATTATACCACAGTAATGCTGGAAAACATGGTCCTGGGTTGCTAAAAATAAAATAACATCAAATAAAAATAAAAAGGGGACTAGATTGCTGGAAGATACTTCCTTTGTGAATTTTATGGCTACACACTGGAAGTACCTAATTTATAATAAAAGTGGTAATCAACAGAGATATTCTCACACCTGTATTGCTTATTTTTCCCTATGCTTTTTTCACCAAATAAAATCAATATATAATATTTGATCTGGAGTCCGATAGTCTCTTGGAGCTTTAACACTGATTCAATATGCTTTTTGTTTTCTATGTAGAAGGAAGAACTCGCGGAGAAAAAGCAGCCTTTAAAATTCTGTTGTACCTTTTCACTGTCAAATATTTTCTTATTCACCAATAGCAGATAAGTTATTGCTTATCAAGTGATTCTCCTTAGTTTGTAAACTTCTGTTCTTAAAATGCTCTTCGAGCCTGTATTATCAAATTACATTTCTGGCTCTCTCATTAATCAGTCAGTTATTAAATCATTGACATGCTCATTTTTTTACTTGTATGAGAGTGATGTTTTTAACTTTTAAAAATTATGTCTGAATGCTAGTAAATAAACACATGTATTTGCCAAAAGATAGGCATAAGAATCTTATAGCAGCATTATGTGTAATCTCCAACAGCTGGTAAAATTCTGTGTCTTGCTGTGTAAGAAAATTAGAGGGGGAAGCTGTTTTTTTTTAAAAAAAATAATTTCTCTGTGCCCCTCCCTGTCAAGTAAATATTAATCCAAATATTCACTTTCTTAGCTTCCATGACTATGAATCACTTTTGTCCTTTTTTAAATATGTATGTATATATGTATGTGCATTGATTACAGACTCCTCTCCCATTGTGATTTTATTCACTTAACATTATATCTGTGATATTTACCCTGTCGCAGGTACCAGTGGTTGTAAAATATTCAACAACAATCCTATACATCCTTTCTATTTTAGATGAACATTTGGGGCCTTATTTCCAATAACTAATAGCTGTAAAGTACCCGGAAGACAACCTAAGGGATTACTGTTTTTATTGATTATAAAGCAATCACATTTCCTTAAAATATTTGGTTGCATTACCATTGTACAAGAATTGTAAAATAGACAATGGATGGAAACATAGGTACATACTGAACCATAGAAAATATGCCAGTATTTTTTTTTTTAATTACAATTTGAAAGTCACTGTTTTTTAGTTTTAGAGAATTTGGCATGTTCTCATTTTGTAAGTGAAATTGTTTTAGTTCTTTTATCTTTTTTGTGTTTATCATTTATTTTACTATGTTTATTACAGCATAGTAAAATAGTTTTCTTTTTGTCTTATATAATCTGTACTTGCTTCTTTTTCCTGTTTCATTTTTTAGATTTAACTACACTTTTCAATGTTTGAGTGATAACTTCTTCTATTCCAAAAAGTCAAATTAAACTTGTTCTCTATTGTAGATGAAAATTGAAGAAAAAATAACTCCCTCCAAGACATTTTATTTTTCAACTGTTTCCACACCATCAATATAATTTTTTATAACCTCTTTACTTCTTTACTACCAGAATAAGATATTAGAAAGATTTTAGCATTTAATCTATTCTTTCCATCAACTCCTGGATTTAGTCAAGAGAGTTAAAAAACAAAAGAAAACACAAAACCTGGCCCTACTCCCATCTTCCTGGTTATACAGGAGTTTCTTTTCCTGATTCAGACCCTGTGACCAGAGTCTGCCAGTCAAAATATTCTCTTTCATTCTTGCTCCATTCTGTTTCCAATTCCACTGGTATCAGCAAGGTTGCTTAGGTCTGACCAGACTTTATAAGTGGGAAGATGATGCCTTCAGAAATGCAATGATTTGCAAAGGCATCTTCACTTCAGTTGCACTTCCTGCTTGTGCCAGACACCAAGAGGGAAACATCTCCCACCAACAGTTTTGTGTGGAGTTCTCCAAAACAATTCAGACTTCATGTGCTGAAGCAAAAATTATCTTACCCTCCGTCCTTCAAACCTAGCCCGTTCTAGCATTCTTTTTCTCAAAAAACTAAGACCATTAAATTATGCAAGCTAGGAAGCTTTAAAATCTTTTCTTTTTTTCTTTCTATGCACAAACCACTGCCAGGACTTGTTGAATTATCACTCCTATAGCATGTATTCTCCATGAATTATATACTGCCCTAAGAGGGTTACAATTGGTACTTTTTGGGAGGTGGATTTTTAAAAATTGTTTTAATGTACAAAGAACAGTCATACCCATACTACTTAATCAGATACTCTTTATACCTTTGTATTAAGATTTTCATAGAGGAGGGGCTATTAAAAATGTCTCAGAAGTGGAGTGATCTAGTAGTTTGGATATTTGTCCTGCCCAAATCTCATGTTGAAATGTAGTCCCTGGTGGGAGGTGTTTGGGTAATGGGAGCAGATGCCCCATGGCTTGGTGCTGTCTTTGCAACACTGAGCGAGTTCTCCTGGGATCTGGTTTTTTAAAAGTGTGTACACCTCCCTGCGCTCTCTCTTGCTCTCACTCTTGCCCGGTGACTCACCTGCTCCTGCTTAGCCTGTTGCCATGAATGAAAGCTCCCTGAGGCCTCCCCAGAAGCCACACAGATGCCAGTGTCTTGCATGCTTCCTGTGCAGCCTGCGGAACTGTAAGCCGATGAAACCTCTTTTCTTTATAAATTACCCAGTTTCAGGTATTTCTTTATTACAGTGCAAGAATGGACTAACAGAGAATGATTAAAAATAAAAGTGGCAAATACTGTCCAAAACATAGGTAGAATTTGTCCACTTCATTCATATTCACTGCTACCATTTTGAACAAGGTTACTATTATTTCCTGCCTTGAAACTGATAATAATATCTCTATCATAGTCTCTATCCAACCTGATTTTCTTCCAATCTCTTCTGCACATGCCATCAAATTTCCCATCCAATTATCTCACTCACAGCTTAAAATCTTTCAATGGCTTCCCATTACTCTGAGGCTATAAAACAAATTCTTACCTGACTTATATGGCATATTATGATTTTTCTTGTATTTCTGGAGCCCTTTCCCACATCACAATAACCCCTACATTCTTCAATTGAGCCTCATTGACCTTCTTTTAGCATCTTGCTTGTGCTATGCTCCCTGCACAAAAGTGGTGACAGTGCTTGTATCTCCTCACATCCTCCACATCTCAGCATCATGGTTCTTTCCTCTACGATGCATTTCCCAACTTCTTAATCTGCGTCAGATTCTATATTATGACCCTTTTGAAATAATATTTCTTTCCTTCAGAGAAAATATCAGTTTGCATTTACATACATATATTCGTTTAATATTCCAGTTCTCACTAAACTGTAATTTTCATGAGAAAAGCAAAAGGTGTTTATTTTGTATTTTTATTTTTATCATAGCCCCAGCACTTACCCAGTGCTGGGCACATAGGCATGAAGCAAATTTCTTTGGAATAAATAAATGAGTTAATACATGAATATATTTGCTACACTTTATTTTTCAGCCCCTTAAATGTCTTTCTGGTGCTATTGGAGTATAAATAGATGTCCTTCATTTCAAGATTTTCATAATCTTGTCTCCTGTATGCCTTCTCAGCTTCTTATGGCACTCTTCATTTGCTTTCTTTTTGTTTTCTTTTTTCAGTTATTTTCGGCTCAAATGCACCATATACACTCAGTCTGGGGACTTTGCCTGTGTCGTTTATGTTGCTTCTAATTTTCCTATTAATGTGAGCCATATTAGTAATATGATATTGGTCCTTGCTTAAGTGGTCCCTCTCAAAGAGGCATTTCTTTATCAGTTTATTGTAAGAAGTTTCACTCACTCTTATTTTTTTTCTATAACCTGTTCATTTTTATCAGTTTATTTATTAATTTATTTTCAGCAAGTGACATTATCTAATAGGGGGCAGACTAGTTGGATTTAAATACTAGCCAGAAGACCTAAAATAGGACTCAGCAGAGGAGAAAAGAAGTCCAATGTCTGAATGACACTCAGAGAGAGAATCATTCACAAAGCAGATCAAGAAAGGGCAATAAGAGAAGTTACTTCAGAGGGTGGAATGGGATGGGAGAATCCTTTGAGTCCAAGAGTTTGAGGCTGCAGGGAAGTATGATTGCAACACTTTAGCCTGTATTATAGAGACCCTATCAAAAGAAACAAAAAAGAGATAAAGGAAGAAAGAAAGAAGAAAGAAAGGACGAAGGAAGGAAGGGAGGAAAGGATGGAAAGAAGGAGGGAAGAAAAGGAAGGAAGGAAGGAGAAAAAAACTGAGAAAGAAAATCTTGTGATTCCTTTAATAACGTATAACCCAATACATCATGATCACACAAGGTACTACCAACCCTTAGGTGAATTATATTCGTTAGATAGCCATTATTATCTTATCCATTAGAATTATTTATGTAATTATGTTTATCCTGTTTGCCTTTTCATTTTTTAACCAAATATTCTCTGAAAATGGAGATTTCCCTCTGTGGACACAGTTTATGCAGGCACCAAATTCATTTAGAAATGTACCTTGCACTATAGCCTTTAAAAAAAGTACACAAATATACAATGAATTTTCTATTGTAAATATTTTACTCTAGAGATAAATTTTAAAAGGATGCAATATTCTATGTAAAAAAAATTAACATTCATAAGAACATATATAAACATTTGTTCACAAATTAAATGTCAACAATACTCATTAATTGAAATTTGACAATAGATGAGTGGAATGTGAATTATTTGATTCACATTAGTGGTATATTTTTTCTTTTTTATTTATATTCTCCACAAAGTCAGTGAGGATCAATTATTTTTATTTGACCGATTAGAATTTTGAAAATTTTGATCTTGAATAAAATGTTTACCACAATCAAGCTAAAGGCAGATCCCATTTTCTGCACTCCTAGTTGAGCTGGTTTGTCTGTTGCTGTATTCATTGACACTTTTTCTTTCTTATTACTCCACTAATACAGCAACACTGATAGCCCTGAATTTTAGAGGAAAGAAGTCAATCTTAGAATCTTAAATGCAAGTTTCAGGAGTTACATATCTTTCATCGGTACTAAAATCACTTGGTAAATCAAAGCTTCAATTCTGTTATTAAAGCTACTGTCCCGTGGCTTCTCAGAAACAAAATTGTCCAATTATTTTTGGCTTCATAAAGGTTTTGTGTGTGCATGTTATCAAAAATAATATAGACGTGAAAGTTTGAGTGACATCTTAAAATGAGAAAAGAGATTTAAACATTAACACAATGTCTTTAGTAAACAAGCTAGAGAAATACAAGTGGACCATCACCAATAAATTAAGTTTAAAACTAGGTTTAAATTTAC
The DNA here is from genome assembly GCA_031835075.1 of Saguinus oedipus. Lineage (NCBI taxonomy): Eukaryota > Metazoa > Chordata > Mammalia > Primates > Cebidae > Saguinus > Saguinus oedipus. The sequence goes on along the minus strand of CM063186.1, from coordinate 52,947,568 downwards.
ATATTTGGGAAATCAAAACTCATGGAAATAATTACTGTGCTACAATAAGCTGTGGTAGGTTTAGTTTTTCCCCCACATAAAATAACAAAGTGTTTAGAGTTAAAAGAAATAAACATGTTAAATTAGTAAAAAATATATGTATATGGTAGGAAATTTTAAATTTTTTGTGTAGTAATAATACAGTGGGATACTTGGCTGCTTTCAACCCTTAATCTTACTGCTTTGCACGTGCCTTTTAAATTTTCTTTATTTCCTGGTATCAGAATGTTTTTATAACTCTTCCACCTACTTTTCTTTTCCCTACATTTCTTCTTAGCATAGGTAATCAACATATCTAGGACACATGCATTCTGGGAATATTAATTCTGAAATAAAGGTCAGCTAATCCTTCTAGCTCTGCTTCACATTGAGACAAAGAAACTTGAAATGTCCCAACTGTTGTAACTTCTAGACTACTCTTCTCCACACTTTTGAATGGGATCTGGAAAGAAGGGCCACAAATTTTTCTTCTATTTTACATATCAGGGTTATGAGCTTAAGCGATAAGCTCTCTGAAAATATTTGAAGAGTCATTGAACCCACTGGATTTCCTAAGCCTTCTGGCTTGTGACTTTCTCGCTTATGGTACATTTTGAATCCTGTGGATTTGTAGTGCTGGCCAGTTAATTCCACGATCATGTTTTCTCTCTCATTGTTGAAAGACTGAAATAAGATGCACAGTGAATGTGTACTCAATTTTTTCTCTTTAAAGCAAGAATGTGTGTTAAGCAATGCTAAATTATTAACCCTCCATGAAGAATTGTGTTTTCTAGAAAGGGAAATCATGGTTTATTAAGCCACATTATAATGAAATTTATTTAAACACATAAGATCACAATAATGTTATTTAAGAATAATTTTTATGCTTCAGAGAGCCAGTATCAACTCAGTGGAGAAAAGAGAGGGCTTTATTATTGATGCTTTTCAAAAACAAAATAATGTTTCTATAATCAAGCATAGCTAATTCTAAGAATAAATGTAAGTTAAAATATCAATTGATTTTCTATGGAAGGGGTGTGTATGTGACAGTAAAATTGTTTGTAATAAAAGAAAATTGGTTATATAAGTTTTGCTGCTGTTCACAAATAGACAAGTCTTAGCATTTTGAGGATGCCTTAACATGTGCCTGAAATCTTCAATAGTTTTCTAACATTCATTTTGTCTTTTAGAAAATAATTCTTTTTCTTCTCTCTCACATAATGTCTTCCAAAGCTGTGATAGCAGTTGTGCATAATTGTATTCAAATTACTGTAAAGAACTCCACACTATTAATGTACTACCTGGAAGCTTTAATTTGTATCTAAAAAACACACTGAGTATACTTTAAAATTTCTATTTCATAAGATACTTGGAAAGAAACATCATGTTATAATCATGTGAAGTTTAATATTTCATTTTTAACATGCATTGACTTTTCCACTTTTAAAATTATACATTCATATAATGTTCACATTTTAAAGCAGAAGAAGGCTCTCTCAACTGCATATTACAATAGACTGAATAGTACAATGTAATACATGTGATTTAGGAAAATCATTTACTTCTTAAATTATGAAAGTCATTTGTAGCTTCCAATTATACCTCTCAGATCATTAGTGGATAATAACACACAAACACATATTGTTTACTTTCAACCGATTGAAACAGTTCATTTTTTCATTAACACAATGCCAGTTTGCATCATATCTACCAATTCTCCCTCTCTGGAAAATATTTGTGTTAAGCCAACTTCACCTCACAAAACTTTAACAAGAAATTGCAGAACTTGGCTGTCTTAAAACTCATCAGTGCTTTCTTGTGTCTTTGGTGGACTTTCTGCTTTTGATATTTTTCTTGAAGGCAGAAAACAGCTATTAGTAATTAAACTTTAAAAATATGTTAAAAATTTGTAGTGTTGCAACTTTTAGAAAATAATCATACTTTAAAACCAAATTATGGACACCAAACCTTTAAATGAATTTAAAATTTCACCTTATTCTTTGTAAGTGGCAGATACCCCAGAGAAGCAAAAGGGCTGAAAATTTCAGACCGTATTTAGATGCCTGGAATCAGAGTAGCTGCTATCACACTAACATGTGGAAGCTCAAGGAAGGTTTTTATTTGATGACAACAGTGCAACACACTGTGACATCCTGTCCAGCTGGGATCCTTTTGTAACAGGGTTCTAAGTTTAACAATGTAACTAAGGTAATCAAACATTGACACTTTCAATACCACTATTCCTTTAAAAAGTTTACCTATACTAATATTCTAGTATATAGTGTAATCTTCAGTTTCTTCTAAGGAATTAAAGTTGAATTGAATTGCCTATTTAAATTATGGGGCACTGCTTTTATTTAAAATACAGAGATTTACCTAGGAGAGGGAAGAACTCACCTACTCTAATTCTGCTCTGTTTCATGGAGATTGGTGCTTAGGAATAATATGATTCTTTTCATTTAATTAATTAAATATCTTCGTAGATATAATCACACTTGTCTCTCAAGCCCTTCAAAGGCTGCTGGGCTGCTTATTTTTTCTTATTAAAATTAAAACTCAGCACTCAGCATGCTTTTTTTTTTTCTGGGAGGAGGGCGGTGAGACAAAGTTTGCATAAGTATAAAGTCCTATTATGTTAAATTGCTGTTTGCTAAAATATTCTGACCCAGAACCATAAAATTATACCTCCTTTACCCCTAAAAAAGGATAATATTCTGAACAGTCAGTGGTCCAAGCCTATGCTTTTAGAAACACTGTATTAATGGTTTTATAGAAAACTGTGCTATAAGGTGAAAACAGTCTGGTGCCTAAATCACTGCTTAGAGAGGAACACTGAGGAAAGCTCAGAGATGCATGTACACATATTGGACTAGGATGTAAATAAGAAATACACTTTTATTGGATCGAACCAGTGAGATGTTGAAGTGTGTTTGTTATGTCGGTACAGTTTATCCTATCCTAATGAATTCTAATGAGTTCAGAAACATGTGCTTATGTAATATTCATCCTTCTGTTTGGTGTATTAATGATAGATCTACCAAGTATTAACCGAAACATGGGTTCCCTCAGCTGAAGACTCTATCAGCATTCTTGCATGTAGATTTGATTATATGACTAAATTCTGGCTGCTGACTTATAAACAAAAAACAGTCTCTGCAACTGAAGTCTCATGTCTTTAACAGATAGCTTCTTCTTATGTCTTTTTTTCTCCCTCCTTCCTGTTGGTTAGATGCTATCTTTGAAGAAGTAAACAAGTACCACACACTAGGGGCGTGACAGAACAACCAAACTGAAGGTACTGTGATCTGAGATGAAACAAAGGTCCTTTAGATCTATGTAAGATCAGTCCACTTTCTCATGTACAGAGTATCAACATTTGTAATTGTGAAAATATAAAACAAAAACTAAAATATGTGGCAGTATTTAAGAGATCAGGGCAGGTGGTGAAGGTTCCAGCACTGGACACCAGAAAGATGGTCACTATTATTTACAGAAAGAAAATAATGAGAAATACTAGGATCTGCAGTTACTTGGGAGGAAGCCTATCAATCTAGGAATGGAGGAGGATAAAAGGAAAGCACGAGTGTGTTTGGTTATTATTGATCTCACTCGACAAATGGTTACAAGAAAGTAAACAGATAACACAGAGTTTTTACTCCCTTGCAGCATTGTATTTCAAACAGGAAGAGATAGGATTATAAAGACTATGAATGAAAAAGTCATTTAATGCTCATCCGTTTGACCAACTAACACAGAGGAAAAAGAGTGAAGTTTTGGTGTTTAATATAACTGTCAGCTGAATAAAGGAACTGGGGAAAAGATAATTTATGAATGTTGCTTTTCTACATATTTTACCAGCTCATCTTAAGGTAAACAACATTCTTTGGAGATAGACGCATGTTGATGGGAACAAGGAAACTAGTCTTGAGATTTAAATAAATGAAAAAATATGGGTATGGTTTCTGGCACTAGGAATTGACAGGAAGTACATAGATAAGAAGCCTACTAAGATTTTGAGAGAAGTACATTGTGATTTTGTTGATTCCTGGTTTACACTCTTCTATTGTAATGCTGCGGTGCTTTAGGCCTCAGGAGCAAACCTCATGGAACAGAAACTCTCTTCATTTCTCTAAAATTCTCCTGTCCTTTTTCCACAGGCAAGATTCTAATCAGATGTAGTTCAAAGTATTCTCATTCCAGAGAGGTACTGCAGAAGCAAGCAAGAAAGAAGAAAGAGTGCTATACAGCTAGCAGTTTGGGAGACTGAGGTGGGTGGATTGCCTGAGCTCAGGAGTTTGAGACCAGTCTGGGGAACATGGTGAAACCCTGTCTCTACTAAAAATACAAAAAATTAGCCAGATATGGTGCGTGTGCCTGTAATCCCAGCTGCTTGGGAGGCTGAGACAGGAGAATTGCTTGACCCCAGAAAGCGGAGGTTGCAGTGAGCCAGGAGTGTGCCATCGCACTCCAGCCTGGGTGACAGAGTGAGACTCCATCTCATAAACAAAAACAAAACAACAACAACAACAAAAGAAAACAGAAAAGTCTGAAGAGACAGGCTTCCCTGGGTTTAGATTATGTGTTATTTGTCCAGTCACATCTTTACACAGTTGTCAATCGTGTCCACATATGAAGCCTCTGTAAAACTCCAAAAGGATGGCATTCAGGGAGCCTCCAGGTACATGAACATGTTGAGGTTCCTAGAGGGTGGCAAGCCCAGGGAAGGCATGGAAGCTCCAAGCCCCCTCCCTCATACCTCACCCTATGTATCTCTTCATCTCTAGCCTTTGTAATTTCCTCTATAATAGACTAGTAAAGAGTAGTACTTTCTTAAGTTCTGTAAGCCACTCTAGCAAGTTAATTGAGCCCAAATAGGGGATTTTGGAAGGCCCAACTTGAAGCTGGTTGGTCAGAAGTTATGGAGGCTCAGACTTGTGACTGGTGTCTGTAGTCAAGAGCAGGTTCGGGAACTGAGTTCTCAACCTGTGAGATCTGACAGATGGATAGCATTGGAGTTAATTGGAGGACCCATTAGGTATTCACTGAGGAGTTCCTTGGTGGGGAAAAGCTCCTTTCCCTCACTTTTGGTTGCAGAAGTCTTCTTTTTTATGTTTGCTATGGCATGAGAGGAGAGGAAAAACACAGTTTGAGAGTTGTTCCTAAACAATCGTCAAGGAGATCTGGCTGCTTAACATGTAAAGCAAGACTTGGATTTCTGTTATCATGAGATGGTCACCTTATAAGGAATTCCCACTTCAGATGTGAACAGGCAGATTCATGGACAAGGAGTGCCCGTCCAGAACCTAGGCTCTAGATGGACATGTGTAAGGGAGTTTTTTTTCCCCAGAGAAAAGAGACAAAGGTCTAATCCAGAATCACTCAGAGCTCTAAAGTGTTTTCAAAATAGCTACTCAGTAGGATTTCAAAATGTCACCACCCAGTGAGTCCTGTATGCCTTCTTTCTGCTTTGGATTGGGCATGTTTATTGTGGGCATTCTCCTTTTATGTCAGGTATGTGGTGGCAGACAACTTGCCACTTTAGTTGACAGGTCATTGGACCAACAGGGGCCATATCCAGGTACATGAGAAACTACTATACATTCTTGATGATCCTGGCCTTCAGCCACACGTAGTGATGAGATAGGACAGACTAGAACTGATTCCCTTGGGGAAATGGAAAGTATGTTCAAAACATGGGAAGAATGAAACAGTTTGGTGACCAGAATAGTGGACTATTGAAAAGACAGTGTCTTTGTTTCAGCACAGCATATACCTGGGTCTGGCCAATAGGAGGTGGAGAGAAGTGAAATCAACAAATTTCAGGCCTATATAATGAAAATATTTCACATGACCCTTCAGTTTGACAATGGACTTGGACTTCCTATGTTCCAGGTGGCAGAGCTACAAGATCATGAGGGCTTTGGTAAGTACTGTGCTTAATGTTCATTACATGGAGACACACGAACACATGTATATACTTATACATACATATACTCACCTTTGTAATAGAAACACTTCCCTACTAATTGTATACATTCCTTATAGCCAGTACTATGGGGATGTTGAGAGAGTAGAAAATATTTCTGAAGATTATATTCCTAAAGTAATAATCACTGGGTGCTTTTGGGAAGGGAGAGCCTGTGGAGTTTCTTCTCTATAAATTGTGGATAAAAAGATAATTTTCCTGCTCTTTGGAGGATTAGCAATCATACGTGCAAAGCACCAAGCAGAAAGCCTGGTATGCAGAGTGTTGATAATTGCTAAGTATTAGTGGTAATAATCTTATATTTTCAGAATTGAGAGAAATTATGAAGAAAATATTATTTTTCAAGTATTTGATGCACACACTGTTTCATCAAATGAGATATTAGGTTCAGTTACTATTTATCTCTGGCTCTCATACAATGCATCATTTGACAATCGTATTTCCTGAATTTTCATATCTAAATGTTAGAAAATAAAGTTGCATAGAGCTTACAGGACATGCATTCAATAGTTTCAAACACAAAGTGAGATTTCATCTTATAGCTGTACTGTTTGGGGGTCCAACTCGGGTCCAGCTGTGGGGCTCAGATGTGTTGAAGGATGGAGTGAAAGGAGAGGAGCAATGATACAGATGGCAGACCTGCTGTGGTTTCCTTGAACAAGTATTCAGAACTCAAGTACAGTTTATCCTTGAACAATGTGTTGTTATGGGTGCCAACTACCAACGTAGTAAAAAACACCACATGTAACTTTTGAACCCTCAAAAACTGAATTACTAATGACTTACTGTTGACTGAAAGCCTTATTCACACATAAACAGTCAATTAACACTGATTTTTTTTTTTTTTTTTTTGAGACGGAGTTTTGCTCTTGTTACCCAGGCTGGAGTGCAATGGCGCGATCTCGGCTCACTGCAACCTCCACCTCCTGGGTTCAGGCAATTCTCCTGCCTCAGCCTCCTGAGTAGCTGGGATTACAGGCACGCACCACCATGTCCAGCTAATTTTTTTTGTATCTTTAGTAGAGACGGGGTTTCACCATGTTGACCAGGATGGTCTCGATATCTTGACCTTGTGATCCACCCGCCTCGGCCTCCCAAAGTGCTGGGATTACAGGCTCGAGCCACTGTGTCCGGCCAGTTAACACTGATTTTTATGCTACATGTATAATATATTGCATTCTTACAATAAATAAGCTAGACAAAAATGTTAATTAAATCATAAGGAAGAGAAAATATATTTACTATTCATTCAGTAAATAAAGGTCTTAATTTTTGTTGTCGTCAGGTAGAATAGGCTGAGTGAGGGGAGGAGGAAAAGGGGTTGGGTTTGCTGTCTTGGGATTGGCAGAAGGGAAGAGAGTCTGCATGTGAGTGAACCTGCACAGTTCAAATTCCTGTTGTACGAGAGTGGACTGTACTTGCTCTCTATTGTCTGAGTAGAAAGTCTTCACGTTCCACATCTGAAAATATGAAACCAATTTCTATGCAAGGTTGTACAGCATGCAGTTGTTTAGAATTGCCTTAGGGTCTGGATTGCTTGGCTGTCTCCTCTTATTGCATATCTTTCTCATATTTTCTCCTCTCTGGTTTAGATTGTTCTATCTTCTTTGGATTGCTTCATTTTTTTATTGTTATTGCTATTACTTTAACTGTTTAGCAGTTTTTTAAAGAATTAAAAGAAACTGTAAACATCGACTAGTCTTCTAACACTATGCCACTTACATCTTACGAAAAGAATAAGCAAATAAAATGTTTTTTCTTTCAACTTTCTATATTTAAAAATAAGTTATTTAATCATACTTTTGAAAACAACTGATATTAAACTCTTACAAAACATTGTCATCAGCTAACTGTAAATGAATGAGAAACATACGGATTAAGTTTCCGTCAAAAACACGCACATTAAAAATTTAAGCACACTTGGTTTTGCAAATGTCTTTTTTTATTTTGCCAATTTCAAAATATTTGAAAAGCATTTGAGTGTTGTTTTCTGAACATAAAATGTCATAGGCTATTTTGTGTAAATTAAAGAAAAAATGATGAAAAAGTCATAACATGATTTCTACAGGAATAATTATCAAGCAAGTAATGCTGTCATCTTGATTGCTACATGGATTCTTTCACATGTAATTACCTGCAGGAAAAGAACAGCCTGTTTTGAAAACCAAGGGCAGGTTGGAAAACAGGAAACTATTATTCACCAAGGATATGAAGTTATGCTGCTTACTTTCAAATATATAAGGAGCAGAATCTTCCAACTTATTTAAAAATACATTTCATATTGCTAATAGCATTTATTAAACTTAATGTAAGAAAATAAAATATACCGTATCATTGGCTTCAAATAATTATTAACGAATTTGACCTTGCCTCTTATAAAATGAAACAAAATTCTATTGGAGTTCGTGGTGACCCCATCAGCTAGCACTCTGGTTTAGCGATAAAAATCTTGCTTCACCAGTCTTAGATACAAATGTTCAATGAATTTTTAAAAATAAAAGGAATATATGGGATCACACAATTAAGTCCTGGTCTTGGGCTGATTTTTATCATGGCAGGATCCACAGCCTCACTTTCTAACCCTAATTTTGACTCATTTATTGGCTCTTTTTTAAGGCAATATTTCACAAAATGGCCATGAGAAGCTCATGGCTCCTGTGTTCCCAACATAATAACACCGGGAAAAACAAGCATCTCCTTTTGTACAGGTCTAGCAAAGAGCGTAGGATGAGCACGGCCATGCAGTGTGATGCGTCCGTCCGTTCCACTTTGCCGCCGTCCTCAGGAGATCAGGGAGACACAGGAGCCAACCAGATGTTCTGGGAGTGAGGGTCATTGATTTATCAATAATTAGGACTAGTATTTCCAAAACAAATAAGAAAGAATAATGGACAGGCAATAATCTCAGAGATTATTTAATATTGTTCTGATACTCTCTATTTACGTCCATTTGCAATGTCTATAAATTATTTGTACTGTTATTCTGATGCAGTGTGTTACAGCAGTTGCCTTTGTAAACTGTGACAAAGATGAAATATTTCATTTTCCCTGTCTGGTTAATTGTATTTTCTTTCAAAACATCATGGTGTATTTGAATTGAAAAGAGCTAGAAAATGTTTACTCTTCATGCTTGGAGCTTTCTTCTTAGTTCCTATTTCTTTTCCTTTGAGATTTCCTTTGTGGTTCTCTTCCCTCTTCTCTTCCCTTCAATTCATTGATGAGGCTGGTACAGGAAGCCTGTCCCTGAGTATTCACTCAGGTCTCCTGCTTGGAAAGGCTCAAGGTTGAGACAGGCAGATTCTCAGAGAAGGGAATTGTGGACAGAGTGACTGAGGCTACTGCTTGGGCTTAAAAAGAAATTTCTTCTTGGGTGTTTGGTTATTTGTTTGTTTTCCTGTACTACTCACATTATCAGAGTGATAAGATTAAAAACCAGAATCAACAAAATAGGAGAAAGTCCAGGGAAAAGTAGCTTAAGGAATAAGGTATTGAACCTCCAGAATATGTGAGAAGTATTGTGGAATCTTGTGTTATCAAGATTACAAAAACAGATTGCACAGCCCTGGTGTCTTAATACGTTAGAGCTGCTATAACAAAATACTATGAACTGGGTGGCTTCTAAACAACAGAAATTTATTTCTCACAATTTTGGAGGCTGAGAAGTCCAAGATGAAGGTACCAGCAAATTCAGTGTCTGGTGAGGGCTCATTTCTCTCATAGAAGCCTTCTAGCTGTGTCCAAGGGGCTCCCTGCGGTCTCTTTGTTAAGTGCATTAATCTCATTCTTGAGGTCTCCATCCTGGTGACATGATCATCCTCTTAAATGCCTCACTTCCTAATACTAACACCTTGGAGGAGTAGGATTTCAACATAAAAACTTTTGAAGGGCACAAATATTGAGACAATAGCACCTGGCTACTGATAAAATCTGGCCTGTGTGTTTATCTCCTTTTACCACTTCTGTGGTCAGAAGAAGACTGGTAAAGGATTCTGAGCTCATATTTGCAATTATTGTATCCTCTTCAATGATGGAATTATTAGTCATATAAGTTTCCCTTTATGTAGTTTTACAAAATATCTCTTTGGAAAGAACTAGAATACATGAAAAGTTAGTGAGACTTGGTTTCTGTGTCACTATACTCCGTGAATGTGATTATTGAAACAGGAATTTCTAAATTATTTTTCCACTTGGAACAGGCAGCTACCTAATCTCAAGACATGTGTGTTTTATATGCCTTGAGTATTTGCATACATGTCCAAAATTAGGTCACAGGGAAATGGCATTGAAAAAAACAAAAGCACAATTTAAATTTCCAATAATCGGAACAAGCTATCAAAACTATTACTTATTATAATATGGTTAAGAAATTATATGTTTTATAAGTTTGGCATTTTTGGAAAATAAGTAATCAAACTTATGTGTTAAAAATAAGAGACCACAGGTTATAGAAGGAGAATTATCCTTAAATATAAAGAGCTTTTTGAAAGTATTAATAAATCAGTGTGTATATGAAGAATTCAATTTGCTCTGTGGTTTCTTGAACAATTTAAAAGGAAGCATTTTTATGGGGAAAAGGAAATTCATGGTGATTTCTTAAAAAGATAAAATTTTAAAGATATTTTCTGACTTTTTTTCATATTTTGAAGGAATTCTATTTGTATAATATTAAGTATTTTAATCCTCTGTGCTTATTTTACATTCCATCTTTAACAAACTGGGCAAACAATGTTTTTGTTAGTGGTAATTAATCTACACATCCTGTTTAGGTTTTAATTTGAATGTTCTCACGGAGTTGAGCAGTATTTCTGTAATTCCTATTTTAGTTTATGAGTGACTCAGAAAATACTATGCCTAAATAAGTATAAGAATAATAATTGTCGTAGTCCTTAAATCATCAACCATTGTCATCTACTGTATTAGTCCATTTTCACACTGCCATAAAGAATACCTGAGACTGGGTAATTGATTAAGGAGAGAGAGTCAGTTGACTCAGTTCTGCATACTTGGGGAGGCCTCCATTTACAATCAAGGTGGAAGGTGAAGAGGAGCAAGTACCTTCTTCATGAGGTGGCAGGAGAGACGAACAATGAGAGACTGAGGGAGTGCCACTCTTTAAAACCGTCAGCTCTCTTGATATCTCCCTCACTCTCCTTATTAGGAGAATGGCATGGGGGAAACTGCTCCCATGATCCAGTCCCCTCTCCACTACAATGAGATGAGATTTGGGTGGAGACACAGAGCTAAACCATATCACCTATACTTCATGAAAATATTGTTAGTATAAATATATCAATACTTAAGCACTCTTTATTAGTATGACATGTATTTTTTAGTGGACACATAGTAAGACAAATAATTGGTGACTTCATTGAGATGCATTACCTGAATGAGCAGGTGAAATCCATCAGAGAATTGGGTGACCACGTGAGCAACTTGCACAAGATGGGAGCACCCCAATCTGGCTTGGCAGAATATCTCTTTGACAAGCACACCCTGGCAGACAGTGATAATGAAAGCTAAGCCTTAGGCTAATTTACCCATAGCCATGGAGTGACTTCCCTGGTCACCAAGACAGTGCATGCATATTGGGGTTTCCTTTACCTTTTCTATAAGTTGTACCAAAACATCCACTTAAGTTCTTTGTACCATTCCTTCAAAGAAAGAAATTTGGTACCCGCCCCCCCAAAAAAACTAGCCCACATTTCTGTAACACTTTTTTTGTATGATAGACAGTATTCCAAATGTTCTATATGTATGAACATATTTAATCCTCAAGACAACTTAATGAAGTAGTTTTGATTTATTTTATTTTATTTTATTTTATTTTTTTAAGACTAGTCAAGTGCAGTAGTGAGAAGGGGGGAAAGAGTAGAACAAGGAGTTCGATCTGTAACTGACTGTGAACAATCAATTGAGATAACTCACTACCTTCGGACCAGCCAGTAGTTTTGATTATTATCCGCATTTTATGATAAAGAAACTAAGCACCAAAACGTTTAAGCACTGGCCAAAGTCATGCAACTATGTAAAATCCCATCATTTTACTTGCTATACTTTATTACTTTCTATAGTTGTTTCAAGAATGTATTTGAAGGATTCTTGAAATTAAAGTGTTATGTTTGTAGTGATTTTTGTAATGAATATATATCAATTATATGACATGAGATATACCAAATTTGCTTTCTAAAGAATAGTAGAACCTCCCCAAATAAAGAAAAATAAGGAAAAAAGAACCACTGCCTTATAGTAGAACCATTTATAGTCCTTTGGATATATACCCAGTAATGGGATTGCTGGGTCAAATGGAATTTCTATTTCTAGGTCCCTGAGGAATCGCCACACTGTCTTCCACAATGGTTGAACTAATTTACACTCCCACCAACAGTGTAAGAGTGTTCCTATTTCTCCGCATCCTCTCCAGCATCTGTTGTCTCCAGATTTTTTAATGATCGCCATTCTAACTGGTGTGAGATGGTATCTCGATGTGGTTTTGATTTGCATCTCTCTCTCTTTTTTTTTTTTTTTTTTGAGACCGAGTTTCGCTCTTGTTACCCAGGCTGGAGTGCAATGGCGCGATCTCGGCTCACCGCAACCTCTGCCTCCTGGGTTCAGGCAATTCTCCTGCCTCAGCCTCCCGAGTAGCTGGGATTACAGGCACACGCCACCATGCCCAGCTCATATTTGTATTTTTAGTAGAGACGGGGTTTCACCTTGTTGACCAGGATGGTCTTGATTTCTTGACCTCGTGATCCACCCGCCTCGGCCTCCCAAAATGCTGGGATTACAGGCTTGAGCCACCACGCCCAGTCGATTTGCATCTCTCTAATGACCAGTGATGATGAGCATTTTTTCATGTGTTTGTTGGCCTCATGTATGTCTTCTTTTTGTACTTTGCTATGTATCCCTAGTAAGAACAGAAACTGCCTGAAATTTATCAAGTATTTACTGATAAACCTCAAAACCTTTATTGAATGAATTAATAAATCTGAAAACAAATTCTATAAACACAGTACAACAAAAGTATAGATGATTATGATACAAGAATAATAAAAAAAAGAACCACTGCCATGTATCACTTGGTAATGAGGATACATTCTGAGAAATGCCTTGTTAGGCAATTTCATCGCTGTGCAAACAATGAGGTGTGTACTTATGCAAACCTAGATGGTGCAGCCTACTACGCCTCTAGGCTGCATGGTGTACATAGGCTGTTGCTCCCAGACTACAAACCTGTACAGCATCTGACTGTACTAAATGCTGCAGGCAATTGTACAACAGTGGTATTTGTGTACATAAACATAGAGAAGGTACATTAAATATAAAGCATAAAAGATTTAAAAAGTTGCATCTACCATGAACAGACTTTGCGGGAGTTGAAGTTACCTGGGTAAGTCATTGAGTGACTGGTGCGTGTGCATATGAAGATGTAGGGTATTGCTGTACAATACTGTATAATACTGAAGATTTTATAAATACTGTACATTTAGGCTATACTAAATTTTTAATAGATTAACTTAGTGACTGAAACATTTTTGTTTATAATAAACTTTTTAACTTTTTAACTCCTTTAATAACAGCTTAATACACAAACATGTTGATAGCTGTACAAAACTATTTTCTTCTTTTATGTTCTTATAAGCTTTTATATTTTTAATTTTTTTTCTTTACTGTTAAAACTTTTCTTGTTAAAAACTAAAAAACAAAAACACACATTAGCCTGAGAATACACAAGGTCAGGGTCACCAGTACTACTGTCTCCCACCTCCATGCCTGTCAGACTGGAATGGCTTCAGGAGCAGTAACAGGCATGGAGCTGTCATCTCCTCCAATAACAATGCCTTCTTCTGGAAACCTCCTGAAGTGCCTGCCTGAGGCTGTTGTACTGTTAATGTTTTCCTTTTTAATTAGTAGAAGAAGTACACTCTAAAATAGCAATAAAAAGTATAGTAAATAAACCAGTAACATGGTCAGTTATTATCAAGTATTATGTATTGTACATAATAGTGTGTGCTACTTTTTTTTTTTTGAAATGAAGTCTTGCTCTTGTCACCTATGCTGGAGTGCAATGGCATGATCTTGGGTCACTTTAACCTCTGCCTCCTGGGTTCAAGCAATTCTCCTGCCTCAGCCTCCCGTGTAGCTGGGATTACAGGCGCCTGCCATCATGCCCAGCTAATTTTTATATTTTTAGTAGAGATGGGGTTTCACCATGTTGCCAGGCTGGTCTCAAACTCCTGACCTCAGGTGATTCGCCCACCTGGGCCTCCCAAAGTTCTGAGATTACAGGTGTGAGCCACCGCGCCATGAATATGTGTGCTACTGTTACATGCCTGGCAGCCCAGTAGGTTTGTTTACACCAGCATCACCACATGCATGTGAGCAATGCACTGAGCTGTGTAGGACGTTACCATGGCTACTATGTCACTAAGCGATAGGAATTTCTCACCTCCATCATAATCTTTTAGAGCCATTATATATGCAATACGTTGTGGACCAATATGTCATTATATAGTGCATGCCTATGTTAAATATTTCCACAAATATACACATAAGTCGTTCATCAAGCTTAGAATTAAAATAATTTTATTTAATTAGGAACCTGTAATCATTCAACAGACATTTGTTAGACATCTTTTTTTCTTCATGCTTATTTTTAAATAAAGCCCATATTTGAAGCCATAGTGTAGCAGTGTATAGGTTGGTGCAAAAGTAATTGCAGTTTTTGCCATTGAGAGTAGTGACGAACTGCCATTACTTTTGCACAAATTAATTCCACACCAACCTAACAAATAGAAAGACAGTGACTTCTAAGTAGATGAAACAATTATGCTTAACTTTTTTTCTTTCTCTGTCTTGTTTCCCACTGTTCCTTTATATTTCTATAGTATATATTATATATTTACACTCCTTTTCTAATACTACAACTCTTAGGTAATCAAAAGTTCTTTGGTTAGTTATAAATATGCCCACTGCCATGTAACAGTAAAAACATAAGCTACTTTGAAGATAGGGTTTATCTGTTCTCTTTTTTCAGACCTACTGCAGAGGGAGAAGCCAGCAGAGTCAAGTATACAGCTGATATTTCTTTCTCTATTTTGTAATTCTACTACTTTCCTCCATAGCAATGAGATTTCTTCCCCCATAAAGGCTGGCATACAGTGAGAGAGGGAAGAAGCTTGTGTCCTGCTCCTCTGGTCCTGAAAACAGTGTGAAACTGACCACTTTTCTCCTGTGAATCCTTTCTCTGGTGAAGTGAATTGTTTTCAATTCCTCACCCTTGGAGTCAAAGATGCTCCCTTTCCTGGCTTCTCCCTTGCTTCTTTCTCAAGCCCTGCACATCTGACAGCATTTCTAGTTTGTCTACTCGAGTCTGTTTGCCCTTTGGGCAGCCCTCCTAAACACACACACACAAACTCCTTCAGTACTGAAGCTGGGAAGTGTGGACCACCTTTGATCAATCTCACTTTCTTTGGTTCAGCCATCAGCAGCTGTCTTGCCTTTTTCTCACCTGTTAGATATTTTAGGCAGAGGCCAACATTAATTGACATCATCTAACATTTATAGGAAACACTTTTCAAGCTCTCTGAGTTGTCCCATTGAAGATACTCTCCTAGGCTTGAGGCAAAAAATGGCCACCCTCCACATCTCCTGCATTGGACAGAACTCTGAAGAAAACTTCTCAAAGTCCAATGATCTCTTATAAAAGTGAAGACAAAATTGTTATCAGGTTTGCTAACTACTTTGTAAGTTCTATATAGAATCTAGGAAGTTCTTTGCAATGGTATATTGCTTCTTGGGATCTCAGCAAGCTATTTTAATATCATGCTATATATATCATCATCATACTATGTATATAGCATGATGTTCAGAGTATTGGGCCACTAAAATGATGTATGTCATTTGCCGGTTTTAGGTTGAGCCCTAGACCAATCACATTGGTGCAGATATGGCTTAGCAAGACCCACCCCCATGCCCCCTCCCCATCCACTAGCTTAACTTTACATACTGGCCTCTCCAGAGCACGCAACTTGGCTGGGAGCAGCACCACACTTAATCAACATCTGCTCACTGAATACCGCAGCAGATGTAGCAATAGTATTGATTAACTTTAAAGTGAGTTTATCCTATATCGATAAGTAGGCGAGAAACAATGTATTTTTAAAAACCCAACCAAAAAATGAGAGCAGCATTCAGTGATCGTAATATCTTCTGAAATGTGAGCAGGAAGACTTGCTGCAGAAATTCAAACCAACCTAAACTCTTTCTTCCTAAAATAGCATTGCTAGTATGCATATGTGTATGCACATGAGTATATACTTAAGCATAGAAGGAAGACATTTAACTAATCACATGCAGTATTCGTTAGAATCATCAAACACTTTTTAATTAAAGGACTGAATCCCAGCTTAAACTTGGTTGATCTAAGGGCCAACCATAATTTATTGCTGAGTAATACAAGTGCGGCTCTTCAACCTGGTTAGAAGCAGCTGCTGGACGGAAAGTACTGGATTGCTTCTGTTCTTCCTGACTTCCGTTCACTTTTCTTATCTCTACATCTCCTTATTAGTTGTCCTCCCAGGATTTCTTTCTTGTGGGTGCTCTCTTTGCAGCATAAAAACCCCAGAGGAAGAGGTAGAAATCATAAAAGAAGTCCTAGGGAGGAGTTTTGTTTGGCTAGGCAGGGGACATGTGCCAACGTCGTTCTGGAAATACTCCAGTTAGCATAGAACACAGGAGTTTTCTAGAGAAAGTGTATCAGTTTGCAATGGTTACCATGACACAGTACCACAAACTGAGTGGCTTCAACAAAATGTATGAAATATATGGTCTTAGAGTTCTGGAGGCTGGAAGTCTACAATGAAGGTGTCGGGAAGCTTGGTTTCTGCTGTGGTCTGTGAGGGAGTGAGCTGTTTGAGGCCTCTCTTTTTGGCTTATGATGACTGTCTTCTCCCTGTGTTGCTTCATATTATCTTACCACTGTGGGTGTCTGTCTCTTTGTCCAGAATTTCCCTTTTTATAAGACACCAGTCATATTCAATAAATCCCCACCGTAGTAATCTCATTTTAACTTGATAACCTCTATGGAGATTCTACGTCCACATAAGATCACATTCTGAGGTACTGGGAGTTAGGACTCCCATATATCTTTTAGGGGCACACATTTCAGCCTACAACACAGTATAACTTTAAAGGGGAGTCAGAATTGACCATAAGAGGACAAATCTCAACAACCATACTCCACTATACACACATTTACAGAGTGGCAAATGTGCAAATGAAAGCAGTTAAGGAAATGGGAATCATTCTTTCTCCTTCTCTTTCCATAAATATATCACAATAAGCTTTCCTCATTTTGAACTTATAAAATGTAGATGGTTCACAACTTAGGATGGTTCAACGTACAATACCTTGACTTTATAATGAGTTTATTGGCATTAAATGCATTTTCAACATATGATGAATTTATTGAAAGTAATTCCATTATAAGTAGAGGACCATATATACTTGTGTGTGTGTGTGTGTGTGTGTGTGTGTGTATATATACACACACATATGTATATATATATGTATATATGTGTATATATGTATATGTATATACATATATGTATATATATGTGTGTGTATATATATGTATATATATATGTATACACACATTATGATATATGCATATATATCATACATGCATGTATATTATATATATATCATACATACAAACAAGAAATTCATACACACATACACACATATAAAAATCACACATAGGGCGGGGCGTGGTGGCTCACGCCTGTAATCCCAGCACTTTGGGAGGCCGAGGCGGGTGGATCACGAGGTAAAGAGATCAAGACCATCCTGGTCAACATGGTGAAACCCCGTCTCTACTAAAAATACAAAAAATTAGCTGGGCACGGTGGCGCATGTCTGTAATCCCAGCTACTCAGGAGGCTGAGGCAGGAGAATTGCCTGAACCCAGGAGGCGGAGGTTGTGGTGAGCCGAGATCGCGCCATTGCACTCCAGCCTGGGTAACAACAGCGAAACTCCGTCTCAAAAAAAAAAAAAAAAAAATCACACATATGTGTGTATGAACTTCTTTCATTTTGTAACTATATATATACACATATTGTTTTGTTTTGAGACAGATTGAGACAGAATCTTGTTTTGTCGTCCTGACTGGAGTGCAAAGGCACAATCAATCTTGGCTCTCTGCATCCGCTGTCTTTTGAGTTCCAGTGATTCTCCTGCCTCAGGCTCTGAAGCAGCTGGGGCTGCAGGTGTGCGCCATCACACCTTGCTAATTTTGTGTTTTTAGTAGAGACGGTGTTTATCATGTTGGCCAGGCTGGTCTGGAACTCCTGACCTCAAGTGATTCTCCCACCTCAGCCTCCCAAAGCGCTGGAATTACAGGCATGAGCCACTGTGCCTGGCCCATTTTTATATATCTTCATGGTTTTCAGTCCTAAGAAAATCTTTTATTTTGTAGTGTTCTATGTATATATATCCTCAAAAATTTTTGCTTCTGTTTATTTTAAATTTTCTTCAGACTTTGAAAAACAATTCAAAAGCAAAGCTTCATTATAAGTATTTTTTATAAGAAAATAATCTTACAGCATTCATTCTAATCAAATCAATTATTTATGAATAAAATAGCAATGTGCATTTCTTCCCCATATCCATCTAAACATATATACAACAGTTTCTAAATTAGGAATTAGCCCCTCAACTGAAGTATGTAATTACATCAATAAAATTGAAGAAATTTATTTCAGGAAATCTTACAAAACATAATGAATAGTGCATTATATTTGTTAGTATGTGTTACTCTTTTCTACTAATTCCTTAATTATAAAGTCCTGACCTTCTTTATCAGAAATAGGCTTTGAACTTTACTTTGCCCTTAACAGATCCCCAGGAAATATTTTTTTTCTATGAATGACTGAAAGAGATGACAAGTCATTCATCAAGTAAAACAAAACAGAATTCTTATCTTTATTTTTCCTAAAAGAAGAAGAAGGCAATTAAGAGACAATTGAGAAATACACACATATGCACAGAGTTTAGAACTTACTTTCCATTAAGATAAATTGCAGCTTATTTTGGGGGAACTTCTGGGTATTTTTCTTGTTTTAGTTGCTTTTCATTTCATTTTGTTTTTGAATAAGGCACTCAAACAATACATGTCGAAATGAAATGGAGCCATTTTTGGATAGGTCTAAAATATAACTTAAATATAATGTATATGGAATGGCTTGCTTCAAATGTAATAGTTGTATGCCCATGAACTTAGAAAAATTATTATTGGAAACTGCCTTTCCAAATAAAACTGTTTCAAACAAAATTTCATCTGGAGCTGATGTAAATTATTAGGTGCCAGAGGATGTGCCCTCCTAGCATGTTGTGATGTTCGTCTTATTTCCAGATGTTCGTGTCATCCCTCCTTACACAAAACAGCCCCAGGAAAAGGACCATGTCAAAGATTGGAAAAGCAAATATCCAGGCATCCAGGCTCTAGCTCTACTAATAGACTAAAACCAGTTAGAATGGATGATCCCACGCCACATTGTTTTCCTCTGAGATTCTGTAATCCTCTTGATTTCAAGCCCACTGTTAAAGTCTGTGCTATGCACACTCTGCTGTTGTCCTGTATTTAACATGGTTGTCATAATCTGGGATTAATGGTTAGTCCCATCTTCAAAATGTCTTGCATTGCTTTATCGGTCTCAATGTAGCTAAACTTTTATTTTCTGGAGTCAATTTTATTATTTTAATCTAGAAGCATATTACATTGTATGAAATATAAAGGAGCCATTGCCCACCTCTGTGGGAAGAACACAATGAAAGATAAGAGACTAAGCCTGCTTCTAAAAGATTTCTTCAGTTCACTAAATGTAATATATTAAAAACACATAAGCCTAGAATTCACAGAGATCTGAGACCCAGATTCCAGCCATACTATCTGCTGGTATATATCATTTTGGAGCAAAACAGCAAACATTTTGCAGGTCAGAATTCCCCTTAGTAAAACAGGGATTAAAATAACTGTTTACATTGTGATGGAAAGAATTATATACAATGACAGGAAGGGGCCTAGCTCATAATAATTTCCGAAATGTCCATTCTTTCATTTGCATTATGAAACAGGAGAAAATTATCCTGGTAAGAGTAAGAAAACTTATTAGTGATGCCAATAAAGACTTTTGTTTACTCTTTCAACCTTTAAATGCTTTGATTTTTAATCATAACTACAAAGTCTTGCACAATTAGTACTAGTATGGAAGAGTGGAGAATACATAAAACAGAAAAAAGTAGTTAAGACCTTCAATTAAGTCCAACACATGTTGAAAAAAATTGAATTGCAGAGAAATTTATAGATTACAATAAATCATAAAACATAGTTTTGCTAAGAATCTGTTTATATTAATTACTGATAAAGAATATGGCCTTGATCTGAGTGTCAATGTCATTCTTCATTTATTATAGAAAATTAAACGTGGATTAATAACAAATAGTTTGATATTTTTATGTAGGTGTTGTTTGTCTTTGGATTTACTATTTAGTATTTATCTAGAAAATTATTCCTGGAAAAAATATAAAATTTGGCTGTATATCTGCACAAACTAGACAAATTGTAGAAAATTTAAAGACAAATTTAACACACTAAACCAATTTTGTTTTAATACTTTATGAAACATGAAGCACCGAGTGTCAAATAACACAACCTTAATGCAATAAGTCGAATGCTTGTGTGTCCTCAAAATTCATACATTAAAATAAAACCTGAGTCCCTGAATGATGGTATTTAGATGTGGGGGCTTACAGAGGCGATTAGGTGATGAGGGTGGAGCTCTCATGGATGGGACTACCGCGCTAATAAAAGAGACCACAGAGATACCTTGTTGCTTACACCATGTGGAGACATCGAAGAGAAAACAGATTGTCCCCAGACACCAAATTAGATAGCACTTTGATTTGAACTTTTCAACTTCCCAAAATGTGAGAAATAAATTTCTGTTGTTTATAATCTGATAGACTAAGAAAATTACTATATTAAATGTCTATTGAGTCTCTATTACTAAAGAAATTCATACTTTAATTAATATATTAAGTAAATTATTTTAAGCAAATAGTTTCAGCTGATTAATACTTTGAAATTATTTAACAGAATATTTATTTATTCTGAAATTTTTTTCCTCTATAGTACCGATTTTATGGGAAACCCTCTAAAAAGATATTGTTGGAAAGTGTCTATGCAAATAGTACCCCACAATATAAATTAAAATGTGCAGATATATCTTGGCAATTACAATATTCAATGCAGAAAATGGCTCAAGGCATTTATTTTAGCATTTAATAAAGGAAGAGATACTGAGACAAAAATCATCTTTTTTTCTCCCCAATGTCTATTTCATAGCAAGCTTCCAGCCAAATCATTTGCCTTTACTTAAAAAGTTTTTGCTAATCTTTCGTTCTCTTAAAAATTCTGAAAACTGGTAAAATTCCCAATGAGTAGAAATCAATTTAATTATTGTAATATGGAGATATTCAAGACTATCAAATACGTTGTATCACTCAGGCAGATTTAAGCAATATCTTTGAAATACAAGTGTTATAATTGATGCTTAATTAAGAATAATTAAAAATAGAATTGATAAGATGGTGCAGTTTATTTCAGCTGCTATGATTCATAGCTTTAATTTTAAAAGTACAATATCAGTGTGATTGAATTATCAAAAATTCACTTTTTTATTTAGACTTATCTTTAATAATAAATTTTCTGGTAAATACCTTAATCCCTTTGGTTTTCGCTAAAAAATTATTGATATTTTACATCATTGCTGTTTACAGCCCAACCCTTAGAAAGATTTCATAATAAATTGCCATGTTGAGCCAACGAAATGGCTTGTCTAACCAAGTGTTCTGTTTCTGAATGACACCAAAGGACATTTAATTAAGATGGTATTAAAATTGGCCATAGCATCTGTCCCTGGAGAATCCTACTGTTTATATTGTTTCATCCAAAAATAAATTTTCTCCTATGTTTACTTTTCCTTAAGCCAGTTCCTTAATCATGTCAAAATATTTTTCATAGTCTTGTGATTTTGCTTTAAAAAACACTTGTGTGTGCACACAATATAGACACATACTTCTTATTCTCTTCTCACACATTTTGCCCACTTAAAAATATGTAGACAGACTAGCATGAGTTTTCCATGCATATATAACCATGACTTGTATTTGCTTTAGTATTTTTAAAAATTCATAATTACAGTCTCAATGATACTGCTGGGAACAAGCTGTAGAACAGTCACCCAGAAGGTTCTGCTAACTAGAAAAAGGCAGATGGGTAGAATGAGGCTGATGCCTTTCTAAATAGATGGCAAGGATGGGAAGAAGGGCCCAAAAGGCTGTAATTCCTGAAGGGTGTGCTGGAAGATGAGTAGGTAGCAATGTAAGTTTGGACAGAGATTGCAGCCTGAGTAATTTCGTGAAACCCAAGGCAGGTTAAGGGAAGTAGAAACTTTTTATAGCATGATTGGTGTATAAGGTGCATTTGAGATGTTGATATGATTTGCCTTTGTGTCCCCATCCCAGTGTCATCTTGAAACTGTAATCCCCACATGTTAAAGGAGGGAACTGTGGGAAGTGATTAGATCATTGGGGCAATTCCTCCATGCTGGTCTCATGATAGTGAGTGAGTTCTCAAGGGATCTGATGGTTTAAAAGTGTTTGGCAGATTTTCACTCCTTCCCATCTCTCTCTCTCTCTCTCTCTCTCTCTCTCTCTCTCTCTCTCTGCCACCATGTGCGATGTGCCTTGCTTCCCTTTTGCCTTCCGCCATGACCGTAAGTTTTTTGAGGCCTCTTGAGTCATGTGGAACTGTGAGTCAGTTAAACCTCTTTTGTTTATAAATTACTCAGTCTCATGTAGTTCTGTACAGCAGTGTGAAAATGAACTAATACAGATGTGTAACTGGAAATGTAGGCTAGATAATAACGTTAGTCAAATGCCATTTTTACCAATGTTCATAAAATTTTTAAAATTGAAAATTCTAGAAAAAAATTCATTTACTTTGTAACCCAGGACTTATATACATATAGCTCTCTCTACAGCCAGAAACTCCTTGCCTTCTACAGTTCTGATAGACACAGATTTCACTTATCAGGCTTTATTTAGTTAAATAACATCAGTCCTCTGGCAACAAGGTTCAAATTTTCGTTGCCAAAATGTATTAACTGGAAGAAATTGCTTAAAGAACAAAGTTCATGGCTAGCCCTACAGTGCACAAATCACTGTACATCATGACAAGTGACCAATCATTGTGTCAGTTCTTTCAAAGTCTGTCGGTGATTGATCAGTGAATATCTGTTACTCAGTTTACCTGTAAATAGCAAGGCATGTCATTGTGTTCCCTCCTTATCTCCCAGTGATGAAAGCTGTTGACAGTTTACAACAAAAGGATAAGCACAACAAAAAAGGAGTTTGTCAACATGGGTAAAGATGCAGGGAAAAAAGTGGTAACACTGAAAATACAATTTAAATTAAATGTAAGCAAAGTTACAGAAGAAGTAGCCAAGGGTGAAAATATTGACACAGCTGATGTTTGAGAGACTTTAGTATGCAGTCAAAGATACTTATCGAAGATGAACTTATCGATGTAAATAAGGAAGTTGTTGTGAAGGGAATTATGAAGATGTCTGAGGAAAAAGTGATATCAGCAAAAACCTTCACATGAAAGGAATCTCAGGATTTCTTTCCAGATACTGAAAGCACAAAGGATCAAATATTGAGAGTTGGTCCAAGCTTAGGTAGGAATATGACAAGTTGTCAAGACAGAAAAAAAATACTCACTCTGTATCATGAGTTATATATAAGAAGTAGAAGACAAAAACTGTTGATAGATTTTTATTTACTTTATGTTTTAAAATAAGTATGGCATCACAGAAAGTTACAAGAAATATACAAGGAGGCTCCATGTACCCTTCAGCTAGACTCTGCAAATGGTAACCTCTTGTATGACAATAAACATATAATCATATATAAACATGTGCACATGCAGTTCTATGCAATTTTACACATATGTAGCCTTCCGTAGCCACCACTCCAGTCATAACAGTTCCAACAGCATAGGAATCATTTCTTTATAACCATACCCACCTCTTGTCCCCGAAACTCCTAAGTCCTGCTACAATTACTCTGTTCTCCTCCTCTACAGCTTTGTCATTTTGTGAATATTTTATAACTGAAAATATATATTGCCCATTGAAATTGCATTTTTTCATTTAGCATAATTCCCTTATATTATTCCTTTAAGTAATGCCCAACACTTTCCATCCATGTGTTGAGTATACTACGTTTTTTACAAGGAAGTGAAATACTTCAACTGTCAATATTTCAAGTGTTTAAAATTAAAGGGTACTAAATAAGACTAGTTTTATTACCTTCTAATTGTTTGTACATTTGTGACCAACGATAAGATAGATGGTTAAGGTTTGACAAAAATTATTAAAGATTATGGCACAGTTATAATTTTCCCATTGATTATTAAAATCATTTTTCATGGTTTCAGTTTGCATAGTCCATTTCCACACTACTGTGTGAAGGGCGAACTGCTTCTGTAGTGTATGTTTGTGTTTGTATGTATGTATGTACCTATTTAAATATGTAGCTGAGATATATGTATATATACATTACTGAAACAAAGTTTTCATAGGCCGTACTTTTTACATGCCTTTGTTTTCTATTGCTGCTTTCGAAGTTACCAAAATATTAGTCATATAAAACTACAGTAATTTGTTACCTTACTGTTCTATAGGTCAGAAGTCTGACAAAAGTTTCACTGAGCTAAAATTAAGGTGTTAGTCAGACTGCATTTCTCTTCATAAGATCCAGGGGAAAATATCTTTTCTGCCTTTTCCAGCTTCTAGAAATTAGCCATATTCCCTGGCTTGTGACCCCTTCCATCTTTAAAGCAACCAATGGTGAATAGAGTTCTTTCCACATTACCATTTTTCTGGTTCACTGACAACAGGAAAGCCAAGAAAGTTTTCTGCTTATTATTTCTTCCCATTATTCCTGTGATGAGTGAGATTGGGACCATCTGGACAATAATCTACTCATATCAGATTATTTAATCTTAATCACACCTGCCATGTGAGTTAACCCATCTACAGGTTCTGGGAACTAGGACATAGATATCATTGGGGGATTATTATTCTGGGTAGCACATTCCACTTTCTAGACTCCAAAGATTTAAGTCTATCTCACCTACAAAATTCATTAAGCTAAAACCAAGTTCCCCAGAATTCTGGACTCACTACAGCATCAAGTCAACATCCAAAATGTCACCTCACCCACTCAAAAGCTTCAGATCACATAACCTAAATTATTTAATTTATGCATGAGAAAAGCTCCGGGTATAATCCATTCTAAGGCACAATTTCTCTTTATTGTGGCTCTTTGAAAGTGAAAAAATAAGTTATCTGTTTCTGAAATATGATGGTAGGACAGGCATAGGATAATAGTTACAGACATTCCTGTTTTCAAGAGGGAGAAAATTGCAGGTAAAAAACAATCACTTGTCCAAAGCCACTTGTAGATTCTGCTAGAGAAGCTCCATTAGGTTCCAAGATCCAAGACTAATATGATGTTGCTTTCAGCTTTTCCTTGTAAACCTGTGGCTTCTTCTTCTGAGTCATCCTTTCCCGTGTATAAAAAGTGGCAGGTCTTTGCAGCTGAGTAGTTGTGTAAGCTTGTTTCCTGCCAGAATTTTGGAAGTTTAACGGTCTTGTTTCATTTCATATTTCCTCTATTCCTTTCAGTACGAACTGGCAGTGCCTCTTCTAATATAAAATTCTCAAAAATCAAGTAGGTCTGCCATGTATGCTATAGGGGTTCACTCCATAATATGAGACTCTTTCAGAGATCTTTCTTAGATAATCAGTCATCTGTTTTTGCCTTCTGCTGAGAAATGTGAGGGACAGCAACCTTCAGCATCCTTAGATGCTCTTTGGTTTGATTGAAGAAATCTAATCTTTTCAAAGAGCCTTTTATAATTGAGTACTTTGGAACTATTTGAGGCATTAGCAACCTCCTGATGTATAAATAAAAAGGTTGTTAAAGCCATGTCCTAAGCTGTTTCTTTAGATTATCTATCCCTGTTACTGAATTTTTTAATTTTAACATTTTTTTTTTTTTGCAATCTGAATAAACCAAGAATTTCCAAAATTGTTATGTCTTGGTTTCTTTTTGTTTAAAGTGCTCTTCTCTCAATTTATGTCTTTCTCATTGCATTTTACCATAAGCAGAAAAAAAGAAGTCAGGCTTCTTCTTCAACCCTTTGCTTGGAAATATCCTTACCTATATATTCAATTTCATCATTTACAAATTCTGTTTTTCACCTGAATGTAGGACAAGTCTGATAAGTTTCTAGCACTATATAATATGGAAACTCCTTCCTCAAGTTTTTAATACATGTTTTTTATTTCCTTCTAAGCCTTCACCAACAGCACTTTTTATGTTCCTACTTTTACTAGATCTGTTCATAATGATTCATGTGTGCTCTAATGCAGTTTACACCTTCTCTACCATTCTCTTCTCTTCACTTCCTTCTAAGTCCTTTCTAGCAGAATAATTAACAACCACATTTCTACTAACAATGTTTTCAAAACAGTGTAAGTTTTTCTAGCATGACCTTCAAAATTCTCTTATCCTCACTCACTGCCCAATTCCAAAGCTATTTTGACATTTTACAGATATTTGTTATAGCAGCATATAACTCTTGGGTGTCAAAATTTGTATGAATTTCCTATTGTTGTTATAACAAATGACCACACGTGCATGCAGTGACTTTAAAAACACAAATAGCTGGCAACACCCTCTTTCTCGCAATGCTCCCTAAACAGAATGAACACTGTTTCCTCAAGTTTCAGCTGAAGTCCACACCCTCCAAGGGACAGAAGTAACAGTGATTTTCTCTTCTGTCCACATTATGCTCATAAACTGCATGACTCAGTGCTATTTACCATGTGTTCTGCTGTGTTGTTAGTTATTTATCTTCATAATATGTGAAGTTATTTTAAGAATATAATTAGATAGTTGAGGACAGCAAATTTTGGCATTCCTAGCATTTATAAGAGTTATTATATGGTAGCCAGTCTGAATCCATTTGTGATGATAATGAAAAACACAACAGATAACTGGATAGTAAATGTAGGAAATTTTGCTTTATGAAATAAAATTTTGAGAAAGCCAATTATATTTTACTAACAGTAGATGACAAACATGTTTTATTTAACAACTTATTGATCTCTAATTTTTAATAAGTACAGCTATTATTTATAAAATATTTTAGCTTATAAATACATTTAACACACAATATCATTTGATCTCTAGCATGTAAAAATACTTATTACACAAAAGAGGAACATAGAATTACTACTTGATTTCAGTTGTGTTTGCTGACTTACATAAGGACAAAGAATACATTAGTAGCAAAATGGAAACATAAATTCATGGTACATGATTCTAAAACTTGTGTTTTTTCACTATGCTATATGTACGTTCTTATTTCATGCATTTAGAATACATTTAATAAACAATACACATACTATTTGTTCAACAACAGTTAAGTTCTTAAGAAATAAGGATGGCACAAGAAGAAATTTTAAATCTTGTCTAAATCTTATTATAATCACTGAAAATACAATAATATTTTATTTAACAGAGAGTGAAATTATTCTAATTTTAAAAGAAGTTTACATCATGAGTAGTTTAGATAAATCACTACACTGGAAAAACACTTACCATAATAATTTATTGTTAGCAAGCTTTATATATTTTTAAGTTCTTCTAGAGGCACACAATCAGCCTTAGGTTTTGTCTAACAATAGCAAAAGTAATCCAAAAACATAAAAAGTAGTTGCTGTATTGAAAAGTATGTTATATGAAAATGATAATTAAATGGATTATAAGGAAACCTTGTTACAGTTTCTTCATATCACTTCAAAAACAGCAAAGGAAAAGATTGGTATTAACATGTACCAAGTATAATGCATCATTGTGAAATATTTAAAATGGGGAAACCAAGAGGACTAGTTTTTAGCACATCCAAATACTTTTAGAAATTTAGAGAAACTCAGAATTTCTTCTTTCTTTTCCTTTTTTTCCCCATAGCATAAAAGCTTTGCTAATGAGAAATAGCTAATATATATATATATATATATATATACACACACACACACACACACACACACACACACACACAGACACACACACACATATACATATATATGTGTGTGTGTGTGTGTGTGTGTGTGTATATATATATATATATATATATATGCGCTAAAGCTTTAGTGTTTGATCCCATGATCAATTGTAACCACGTGTGTCATAAAACTCTCTGATTCCATCTTTCTCAAATCTTCTGATCATAACACAGATTCTCATACAGACTTCTCTCAGAATATGCTGGCTATAAGGCAGCAAAGTGAACTTACAGTTTTAATTCCTGTAAATTAATGTCTTTGCATTGACTTCTATAAAATAGTCTCTCATGAATTTTTTTACTACGTCAACTTATTGGCTGCAAGCAACAGAAATTGTCTCTGGTTAACTTTTGAAGGACAATTAAGAATTCCATGAAGAAGCATACAAAATTTTTATGAGGCTGAACCAGACTCATAAAATGGTCAATAATTAAGGGAATTTATGTAGGCCACTTCTTTTGTCTTCTTGCTGGCACCACAAGACTGTCAATGTTGCCAGCATTATTGTGCTGTGCTGTGAATAATTTCTTAGTGGCTCTTAGTCTCTGTGTTCCCCATTTTCAGATTCAAAGTCTTAGGCAGGATCATCTGATTGGCCAAGTCTATCAGGAGGTAATGAGAGTAAATATCCCAGAAAGAGAAAGTTTGCTTGGATGCTGAGTGGCTAAAAAAATGACAATATTCCATGAAAGCAAGGTCAATCTGATGTAAAGTGGTAACAACCATCAAGTGTCCGGATTTGAAAGATTGAGAACCAAACATTTTTCTTTCTTTTTTTATTTTCATCAAATGACAAGTTCCCAGTGATGGGAGGGATCTTCAGTATCATATGGTCTGATACTTCTCCAAGCTTCAATTGAGTAAGGAAAGGATAGTAACAACAATTTCCCTTTGATAGTCTATTTTATCTATTTTTTACTTTAGGTGAGGGAATGATCCCATTTTGAAAAACAAAATTCTTATGTTAAACTTTTATTCTTTAATATTACTTTTACCTCTTAGAGTTACAGAAGAAGTAGATCCAATTACTCTAAACCTGATCATCCTTTTGAATTAAACTTATGCATGGCTTTCATATCATTTGTACAAGGTAATAAATCCCAACTTACTTAACTCTTTTTCTTATGACATGCTTTTGACTCAGTATTTCTGCTTCTGCCATTCCCATATTGACTCTTTCACACACACGCACTCACACACACACCACCACCACCACCACACACAACACATGTGCATGCCCACCAACATTTGCAACACTAAGAAATAAAAATACCAACTGGAAAACGTTTGATAAATATATAGCGTGAAAGAGCTAGCATTTTATTTTATTTTTATCTTTTGAGCTCTGTCACTCAGGCTGGGGGGCAGTGGTTGGTCTCTTTTCACAGCAGCCTCTGCTACTCGGGGTTAAACAATCTTCGCACCTCAGCCCCCTGAGTAACTGGGACTAGTCATGTGCCACCATGCTTGGATAATGTATTAGTCAGGGTTTTCTAGAGGGACAGAACTAATAGGATATACGTATATATAAAAGGGAATTTATTAAGCAAAATTGACTCACGATAGTAAAGTCCCACAAGAAGCCATCTGCAAGCTGAGGAGCAAGGAATTCAAAGTGGTGGATCAGTTCGAGTCCAAAAACTTCAAAAGTAGAGAAGCCGACAGTGCAGCCTTCAGTCTGTGACCAAAGGCCCAAGTGGCCCCAGCAAACAAACCACTGATGTAAATCCATGAGTCCAAAAGCTGAAGAACTTGGAGTCTGTTATTTGAGGCCAGGAAGCATCCAGCACAGGAGAAATATGAGGGCTGGAAGACTCAACAAGGCTGCTCTTTCTAACTTCTGCCTGCTTCATTCTAGCCATACTGGCAGATAATTAGATGATGCCCATCCAGATTGAGGGTGGATCTGCCTCTCCCAGTCCACTGACTCAAATGATAATCTCTTTTGGCAACACCCCAACAGGTGTACCCAGGAGCAATACTTTGCATCCCCCAATCAAGTTGACACTCAATGCGAACCATTACAGTTAATTATTAAATTTGTCACAGAGACAAGTTCTCACCATATTTCCCAGGCTGTTCTTGAACTACTGGGCTCAAATGATCGTCCCACTTGGGCCTCCCAAAATGCTGGGATTATAGACGTAAACCACCATGCCCAGCCTAAGTTCTGTATGTCTGTTAATATCATCACATTATTTAGATTTTCTTGAAGGCCATATAACACATTCATTTCTATTGGGCTTTTTCCACATATTTTTTAAGGATTCTCTTCTTGAGTCATATCTCCCATTTCATATAACATCTTTTTTTTTTTTTTTTTTAATCTCAGTTTGTGCTGTGGACTGAACCTGCAAACTAAATCAGTGGTGTGGTTAACATTCTAGTCTTGGAAACTGAACCTGCAATCTAGCTTGGAGGCATTCATTTCTCAAATACTCTCATCTAAAAATATGTTAAGTAAATCATCCATGTCTTCATTAGCTCTTGAGTTAAAAAAAATTATGAACAGGACAAGGGCAATCATAAATTCCTGGGACATGTCCTTCAAAGTCCCTATTGGTTGATACTATAAAAGACTCTAATGAGCATCTTCTGGAGAAGATCCATCATATTTTGTGTGGTGTTATCAGCTGGTGGAGACGTATCAATATTCCTGCAGAGATTTAAAATATACACATTTATTTCACAACCTAAAGTTCAGAAAGCCTCCCTAAGAGCCTTCATGATTTATGCGATGTGAGAATTGGGTTGGTACTAGATCATTTTCTATTATCATTCATTCATTCAATCATTCATCCATCCACTTATATGCCAACGCCTATCCTAAAGTCAATATTACGTGGTTAAAGAAGGGTCATTTGGCTAGGCGCAGTGGCTCATGCCTGTAATCCCATCATTTTGGGAGGCTAAGGCGGGTGGATCAAAAGGTCAAGAGTTCGAGACCAGCTTAGCCAACATAGTGAATCTCTGTCTCTACTAAAAGTACCAAAAAAAAAAAAAAAATAGCCTGGTGTGGTGGCACATGCCTGTAATCCTACCTACTTGGGAGGCTGAGGCAGGAGAATCTCTTGATCTGGTGAGGGCAGAGGTTGCAGTGAGCCGAGATTTCACCATTGCATTCCAGCCTGGGCAACAGGGTGAGACTCTCTCAAAAACAAAAAAAAAAGTCATCTTTTCACTGAATTGACATTTCTTTGTGGAACTTCAAGAAAGAGTTTTTTCCCCAATTCGAGGCTAGATCAATAATGCAAATTAAAAAGGATAAATGTATATGATTGTTTCTCACCTAGATAAGGAAATATCCTTTTTCCACCTTAAGATATCACTTTATATCGTACTGATTTTGATAAAAACATGGTCTTTCACAGAAGAATATATTTCTCTACAGTGTAAAACTTTATAGCAAATACGGTGATACATAGCAACTAATGCTCAGGTCCAGGACTGGAGAATATTAGGAACTGGTGGGAACTGTGGTAAACAAGAACACATTCATTGCTTATTGAAGAGAAGCTACATAGATCCAGTCAATTGTTATCATATAGGAATCTCAGCTTGGTATTGCCAGATCTTTTAATTTTTTTTCAACAGAATCCAGAAATCTGGATTTCTTTGTAAAACTTCCCAGTTTTAAATGTTGGTAATACTTTTTAAAACAGTATATGAGTCAGGTAAAACATACCTGTGGGTTTTATTTATAACATGGACTCAGC
Organism: Saguinus oedipus; assembly: GCA_031835075.1. Classification (NCBI taxonomy): domain Eukaryota; kingdom Metazoa; phylum Chordata; class Mammalia; order Primates; family Cebidae; genus Saguinus; species Saguinus oedipus. The sequence continues at coordinate 52,915,588 of CM063186.1, read as the reverse complement.
CAAGTTTGAGGGATGCCTCACAGAAGAGAGGGACCTTTAGTTACCCTGTTTTGGGGAGAGTCACTCAGATTGTTATTGTTTCATACCAAATTGTCATTAGATGTGGGTTTCCCCAGGAAGGAGACATCTCCTTAGATGAGGAAGCATTCTTCAGCTGATACAATTCTGGAAGAGGGCTGGATCTCTGACAGATATCAACATATAACCTTCATAGCAGCTGGGAGAATAACTACCTCAACCTGATAGGGATATCAAGGACATCCAGCACTGCATCTACTACAAACACATATCTTGATATTCTCTGATATGAAGAAAAGTTTAAATATTAATGGTTGTTGTAATTTTGGTTCAGCTATTTAATAACATCAGGCCTTCCTTACATCTGTTTTTCTCTTGGCCTTTCTGTATGATCACAGGCTGGTGACTACAACTTTAGGTAACAAAACGAGAAGGAAGAAGTGACTGGGTGTATATGAAGGTTCCCTTCATTAAGGAAGCTAAAGTCAGCCCCAAAGTTCTCCAGCAGACTTACCTGTTACTCTTGTTGTCTATAACTGAGTCACAGAGCAAGGAGATGGGCAAATTTCACAGTTTCTGGAAAGATAAAGCATTATCTTGATTGATTAAGATTAATTTTCTGAGATTGGAAATATTTTTGTCTGATGAGGTTTATTGACAAAGGAGAAGGAGAGAACGGATATGTTAAAGGCAAAACGAAAAAGCAGGATTAGCCATAGGTCATTTTATTCTTAACTTGTAATCACATTGACTTCTAAGAAGCATATGCCTTATAACCATACATGGGGCATCAGAGCATCTGGGGTCGGGGAAAAGAGAAGATATGAGGCATGGACAAGAACAAATTATTCTTCCCTTAAAGCAGCGCTTATCTCAACTCATTCAAATCTACAAAAGAAAAGTGGAGACAGAAAAGAAAACAGGGATAATACACTGAACTTAGGTGGAAATTTCAACTTTATATGTAATGGGTAACAAAAAGAATGACTAAACAAATTCAATTCTATCTAACGAGAACTAAACTGTGCTTGCATTTTTATCAATCTCTGTTTGCACCATCAAAACCATTTAGCTTCTTATTAGCTGTTTCCCAATGCTGATGTTTATTCACACTGAAAATGGATAAGAATACATCTGTGGTAGATTAGCTTAGTGAGGCTTGTAAATGGGGTCACAGAGTCCTAGAAATTTAGGGCTGGAGTGACTGTGGAACTCATCTAATGCAAACTCATCATTTTACACACAGGAAACTGAAGTCAAGAAGGGGCAAGTTGCCCAAAATAAATATAGGTGTGACCTTTTGAAAGAGGCTTTTTTCCCTTTTCCAATTTAATTAAGCTGCAGATACCTTAAGTAATTTTTTAAGATTGAAGTCTACTTCATATGCCAAAAATAACCAAACATCAGAAGTACCACCTTTTGACAAGGTAATTATTTTAAAATAATATTTGCTGATTATTGCTAAATTCACAGAACAATTAACATGTTTCTGAGTCAGCAATATAAAACATATTTCAGCAAGTATCTATTTTACTTGCAATGTCCCAACAGGCCAAACCTAAACATAGATTTCAATGGTGAAAGTTTGTTTAATGGGAAAACCTATCCAAAGAGAAACATTTGTTTCATCTGTAGTGAGGAAATATTCATCTGCTATTAGGTTGGTGCAGAAAGCCAAGAATTTTGCAAAACTTTCCGCTGGCTGGTTGTTGCTTGTGATCCAAGTGAAGGAAATATCTGAAAAAAATCAATGGTCAATCACTTTTAAAAATGCAACTTTGACAAAAATTTATGTGGGGATTGGGTAGTTCAACAACTAAATGACATTTTGCTGTTATTGGATGAAGTATATTTGGGAGTATAAATAGAGTTCCAGCATGAGTGAATTGGCAAAGATGAATAGTGTATCTAAATAGCAAAATCATGGTTACCGAAGGCTAAGAAGAATAGTGGGAAGTTGGGTGGAAAATGGAGATAGTTCATGGGTAGAAAATATAGTTAGATACAATGAATAAGATCTAATATTTGAAAGCAATACAGGATGACTAAAGCTAGCAATAATTTGTTGTACATTTTAGAATAACTCATGGACTGCAATTGGAATGTTTGTAATATGAAGGAATGATGAATGCTTGAGGATATGGCAACCCAATTTACCTTGATGTGATTATTACACATTGCATGCCTGTAGCAAAATATCTCATATGCCCCATTAATATTATACACTTACTCCATAATCATAAAATAATTTTCTTTTAAAAGAAGAAACTAAAAGAACTAGCAAAATTATTTGCAATAGTGACTATCATCAGTCAGACTCTCAAGGTGGGAATGCTTTTTTATATTACCTTTTTTTAGCTTACATTAATTAGTAAGCTACACAAATTATTGCTTTGCTTCTGCATTCATTGTTTCAAACTATGTAAATTACTTCATTTTTTAACTCCCTCAAGGGAACATAAATATGTATTAACATTGATATCACTTCTAGACTTCACCACTATGCAATATAGCCATGTTACAGAAATGCTTGTGTATCCCTTAAATCTATAAAAAATAAAATGTGATCATAAAATTTTATGTTAAGGAGGAGACTTGAGAGACATTATTGGTTGGAACTATTTATTTCACAATAAAAAACCAAAGCGATGTAAGTTAAATAACTTTGGATCACAGAGCAAGTTAGTGATCTTCTAGATTCTTTCATTTCATGGCATTAGTCTATAAAGAAAGAAAAAAGGCTCCCTCAGTCTTCACTGTCTTAATATAGTCTATAAAATTAGACTATTTACTGAGCCAACATGGCTTTTTTATTTCCTTTCCAGAAAAGGTCAGGGTATGAAAAACAGACCAATGAACAGCTAAGAATTGACAGATAAAACAAGAAACAGATATACCACAAAGCATGGAGATTTTGTACTTATTAGAGGAGCAAATAACTTTACATATTTCAGTAGTCTTTGAGAACTTATGCATACATTAAACACACTTTAATAGTTGAGATTCATATTGTCTATTTTGAATTATGAAGGGATTTCAGTATATGTATAGCACATTTTGTATATGACTAAGTCATTAGGGGAAGAAAGACTACAGGAGAAATTTAAAATCTGAATAGGACAAGTATTGCAAACAACTTCCAGTACTTAGAAATAAAATGCAATTCAGTGATATAAAGACATTTCTGAGTACTTCTGATAGAAAATGATAGATTGATATACCTAAAATAAGTATAGCGTATTGTTTTTTTTTTTTTTTTTTAAATTTTTATTGCATTATAGGTTTGGGGGTACATGTGCAGAACGAGCAAGATAGTTGCATAGGTACACACATGGCAGTGTGCTTTGCTGCTTTCCTCCCCTTCACCCACACTTGGTATTCATCCCCAGGCTATCCCCCCCCCAGCGCCCCCCTGCTGTCCCTCCCCCATTCCCCCCAACAGTCCCCAGTGTATAGTAGACCGGCTCTCTGTGTCCACGTGTTCTCATTTTTCTCACCCACCTATGAGTGAGTATATGCGGTATTTCTTTTTCTGTTCTTGTGTCAGTTTGCTGAGAATGATGTTCTCCAGATTCATCCATGTCCCTACAAAGGACACAAACTCATCATTTTTGATTGCTGCATAATATTCCATGGTGTATATGTGCCACATTTTCCCAGTCCAGTCTATCATCGTTGGGCATTTGGGTTGGTTCCAGGTCTTTGCTATTGTAAACAGTGCTGCAATGAACATTCGTGTGCATGTGTCCTTATAGTAGAACGATTTATAGTCCTTTGGATAGATACCCAGTAATGGGATTGCTGGGTCAAATGGAATTTCTATTTCTAGGTCCCTGAGGAATCGCCACACTGTCTTCCACAATGGTTGAACTAATTTACACTCCCACCAACAGTGTAAGAGTGTTCCTATTTCTCCACATCCTCTCCAGCATCTGCTGTCTCCAGATTTTTTAATGATTGCCATTCTAACTGGCATGAGATGGTATCTCAATGTGGTTTTGATTTGCATCTCTCTAATGACCAGTGATGATGAGCATTTTTTCATGTGTTTGTTGGCCTCATGTATGTCTTCTTTTGTAAAGTGTCTATTCATATCCTTTGCCCATTTTTGAATGGGCTTGTTTGTTTTTTTCCTGTAAATCTGTTTGAGTTCTTTGTAAATTCTGGATATCAGCCCTTTGTCAGATGCGTAAACTGCAAAGATTTTTTTCCCATTCTGATGGTTGCCGATTCACTCTAATGACTGTTTCTTTTGCCGTGCAGAAGCTGTGGAGTTTGATTAGGTCCCATTTGTCTATTTTGGCTTTTGTTGCCAATGCTTTTGGTGTTTTGTTCATGAAGTCCTTGCCTACTCCTATGTCCTGAATGGTTTTGCCTAGATTTTCTTCTAGGGTTTTTATGGTGTCAGGTCTTACGTTTAAGTCTTTAATCCATCTGGAGTTAATTTTAGTGTAAGGTGTCAGGAAGGGGTCCAGTTTCTGCTTTCTGCACATGGCTAGCCAGTTTTCCCAACACCATTTATTAAATAGGGAATCCTTTCCCCATTGCCTGTTTTTGTCTGGTTTATCAAAGATAATATGGTTGTAGATGTGTTGTGTTGCCTCCGATGCCTCTGTTCTGTTCCATTGGTCTATATCTCTGTTTTGGTACCAGTACCATGCTGTTTTGATTACTGTAGCCTTGTAGTATAGTTTGAAGTCTGGTAGCGTGATGCCTCCGCTGTGTTCTTTTTGCTTAGAATTGACTTGGCTATGCGGGCTCTTTTTTGGTTCCATATGAAATTCATGGTGGTTTTTTCCAGTTCTGTGAAGAAATTCAATGGTAGTTTGATGGGGATAGCATTGATTGTGTAAATTACTTTGGGCAGTATAGCCATTTTCACGATATTGATTCTTCCTAACCATGAACATGGAATGTTTCTCCATCTGTTTGTGTCCTCTCTTATTTCGTTGAGCAGTTGTTTGTAGTTTTCCTTAAAGAGGTCCCTTACATTCCTAGTGAGTTGTATTCCTAGGTATTTTATTTTCTTTGTAGCAATTGTGAATGGCAGTTCGTTCTTGATTTGGTTCTCTTTAAGTCTGTTATTGGTGTATAGGAATGCTTGTGATTTTTGAACATTGATTTTATATCCTGAGACTTTGCTGAAGTTGCTTATCAGTTGCAGGAGCTTTTGGGCTGAGGTGATGGGGTCTTCTAGGTATACTATCATGTCGTCTGCAAATAGAGACAATTTGGCTTCCACCTTTCCTATTTGAATACCCTTTATTTCTTTTTCTTGCCTGATTGCTCTGGCTAGAACTTCCAGTACTATGTTGAATAGAAGTGGTGAGAGAGGGCATCCTTGTCTAGTGCCAGATTTCAAAGGGAGTGCTTCCAGTTTTTGCCCATTAAGTATGATATTGGCTGTTGGTTTGTCATAAATAGCTTTTATTACTTTGAGATATGTTCCATCAATACCAAGTTTATTGAGGGTTTTTAGCATAAAGGGCTGTTGAATTTTGTCAAATGCCTTCTCTGCATCAATTGAGATAATCATGTGGTTTTTGTTTTTGCTTCTGTTTATGTGGTGAATTACATTTACAGACTTGCGTATGTTGAACCAGCCTTGCATCCCCGGGATGAATCCTACTTGATCATGACGGATAAGTTTTTTAATGTGCTGTTGCAATCGGTTTGCCAGTATTTTATTGAAGATTTTTGCATCTATGTTCATCATGGATATTGGCCTAAAGTTTTCTTTTCTTGTTGAGTCTCTGCCAGGTTTTGGTATCAGGATGATGTTGGTCTCATAAAATGATTTGGGAAGGGTTCCCTCTTTTTGGATTCTTTGGAATAGTTTCAGAAGGAATGGTACCAGATCCTCTTTGTGTGTCTGGTAGAATTCGGCTGTGAACCCATCTGGACCTGGGCTTTTTTTGTGTGGTAGGCTCTTAATTGCTGCCTCAACTTCAGACCTTGTTATTGGTCTATTCATAGTTTCGGCTTCCTCCTGGTTTAGGCTTGGGAGGACACAGGCGTCCAGGAATTTATCCATTTCTTCCTGATTTACTGGTTTATGTGCATAGAGTTGTTTGTAGTATTCTCTGATGATGGTTTGAATTTCTGTGGAATCTGTGGTGATTTCCCCTTTATCGTTTTTTATTGCATCTATTTGGTTGTTCTCTCTCTTCTTTTTTATCAGTCTGGCTAGTGGTCTGTCTATTTTGTTGATCTTTTCGAAAAACCAGCTCTTAGATTTATTGATTTTTTGAAGGGTTTTTCTTGTCTCTATCTCCTTCATTTCTGCTCTGATCTTAGTTATTTCTTGTCTTCGGCTAGGTTTTGAGCTTTTCTGATCTTGCTCCTCTAGCTCTTTCAATTTTGATGATAGGGTGTCAATTTTGGATCTCTCCACTCTTCTCATGTGGGCACTTATTGCTATATATTTTCCTCTACAGACTGCTTTAAATGTGTCTCAGAGATTCTGGTACGTTGTGTCTTCATTCTCGTTGGTTTCAAAGAACTTCTTTATTTCTGCCTTCATTTCATTGTTTATCCAATCAACATTCAAGAGCCAATTGTTCAGTTTCCATGAAGCTGTGCGGTTCTGAGTTATTTTCTGAATTCTGAGTTCCAACTTGATTGCACTATGGTCTGAGAGGCTGTTTGCTATGATTTCAGTTGTTTTGCATTTGCAGAGGAGTGCTTTACTTCCAATTATGTGGTCAATTTTGGAGTAGGTGTGATGTGGTGCTGAGAAGAATGTATATTCTGTGGATTTGGGGTGGAGAGTTCTGTAAATGTCTATCAGGTTTGCTTGTTCCAGGTCTGAGTTCAAGTCCTGGATATCCTTGTTAATTTTCTGTCTGGTTGATCTGTCTGCTATTGACAGTGGAGTGTTAAAGTCTCCCACTATTATTGTGTGGGAGTCTAAGTCCCTTTGTAAGTCATTAAGAACTTGCCTTATATATCTGGGTGCTCCTACATTGGGTCCATATATATTTAGAATCGTTATCTCTTCTTGTTGTGTCAATCCTTTTACCATTATGTAATGACCTTCTTTGTCCCTTTTGATCTTTGTTACTTTAAAGTCTATTTTATCAGAGATGAGAATTGCAACTCCTGCTTTTTTTTTGCTCTCCATTTGCTTGGTAAATCTTCCTCCATCCCTTTATTTTGAGCCTTTGTGTATCTTTGCATGTGAGGTGGGTTTCCTGGATACAGCACACCGATGGGTTTTGGTTTTTTATCCAATTTGCCAGTCTGTGTCTTTTTATTGGTGCATTTAGCCCATTTACATTCAGGGTTAATATTGTTATGTGTGAATTTGATACTGCCATTTTGATGCTAGCTGGCTGTTTTTCCCGTTGGTTCATGTACATTCTTCATTTTGTTGATGGTCTTTAGCATTTGGTATGCTTTTAGGATGGCTGGAACTGGTTGTTTCTTTCTATGTGTAGTGCCTCTTTCAGGAGCTCTTGTAAAGCAGGCCTAGTGGTGACATAATCTCTGAGTACTTGCTTGTTCATGAAGGATTTTATTTTTCCTTCACTTATGAAGCTCAGTTTCGCTGGATATGAAATTCTGGGTTGAAAGCTCTTTTCTTTAAGGATGTTGAATATTGGCCCCCACTCTCTTCTGGCTTGTAGAGTCTCTGCCGAGAGATCTGCTGTGAGTCTGATGGGCTTCCCTTTGTGGGTGACCTGACCTTTCTCTCTGGCTGCCCTTAGTATTTTCTCCTTCGTTTAAACCCTGGTGAATCTGACGATTATGTGCCTTGGGGTTGCTCTTTTTGCAGAGTATCTTTGTGGTGTTCTCTGTATTTCCTGGAGTTGAGTATTGACCTGTCTTGCTAGGTTGGGGAAATTTTCCTGGATAATATCCTGAAGAGTGTTTTCCAGCTTGGATTCATTCTCTTCGTCACATTCTGGTACACCTATCAAACGTAGGTTGGGTCTCTTCACATAGTCCCACATTTCTTGGAGATTTTGTTCATTCCTTTTTGTGCTTTTTTCTTTAATCTTGGTTTCTCGTTTTATTTCATTGAGTTGATCTTCAACTTCTGATATTCTTTCTTCTGCTTGGTCAATTCGGCTGTTGAAACTTGTGCATGCTTCGTGAAGTTCTCGTGTTGTGTTTTTCAGCTCCTTCAATTCATTCATATTCCTCTCTAAGTTGTCCATTCTCGTTATCAATTCCTCGAATCTTTTTTCAAATCTTTTTTCAAGTTTCTTAGTTTCTTTGCACTGGTTTAGAACATGTTCCTTTAGCTCACTGAAGTTTCTCATTATCCACTTTCTGAAGTCTGATTCCGTCATTTCGTCACATTCATTCTCCGTCCAGCTTTGTTCCCTTGCTGGTGAGGAGTTTTGGTCCTTTTTTGGAGGTGAGGTGTTTTGGTTTCGGGTGCTTTCCTCCTTTTTGTGCTGGTTTCTTCCCATCTTTATGGATTTATCCGCCTGTCGTCTTAGTAGTGGCTGATTTTTCAATTGGGTCTCTGTGTGGACACTGAGATTGTTGATGATGAAGTATTTCTGTTACTTAGTTTTCCCTCTAATGATCTATCCTCTCTGCTGTATGAGTGCTGAGGTCCACTCCAGGCCCTGCTTGTCTGGGGTATACCTGCAGCAGCTGCAGAACAGTGAGGGATGATATCAGTTTCTTTTTCTGCTGCCCTTGTTCCAGAATGATGCCAGCCAAATGTCAGTCTGATTAGTCCTTTTCTGGGGTGACTCCTTTGATATACAGGGGTCAGGGAGCTGCTTGAGGAGACAGTCTGTGCTTTATAGGAGCTCCAGTGCTGAGCTGTGAGCTCCGTTGTTCATTCAGGGTTGTTGGGAGGTTATGTCTGCTGCAATAGAACTCATAAAACACCACTCTTTTTTTTTTTTTTCACCCTTAGATGCTCTGTCTCAGGGAGTTGGGGCTTTCTTTATGAGTATCTGTTGCACTGTCCTGCCCCACTAGGTGGCAGTCTATTCACTATTTGCCTGCCGGGGCTCTGACCTGCTAACGCGGGTCTGCCCTGTTGCTGCCTGGCGGACTCTCTCTGTTATGGCAGGTTGCCTCGGCAACGGCAGGCTGCGTCAGTCCTGGGCGGTACTTAAGTGGGGGTGCACTTCGTCAGGAATGGTGGACGCCCCTCCCTGACCGGGCTGCACCATCCTAAATGCCGGCAACAAAACTCTCAGCCCCAAGCGCCTCTGGTCGCCGCCCTGCTTGTCCCCGTGAGCGTGGGACCCGCTGAGCCCGATCACCCAGCTCCCTGCCTCAGAGTCCGTCCTCTCTCTCTCTCTCTTCCTCTCCCCAAGCTGAAAGGTCGACTCTCTCACTGGCGCCCCAGGAGCCTGCTGATAGGGCACTGGGATTCGTGCGATCTCCCGTGCCGCTGCCCACTACCCCGGCTCAGATCAGGCTTCCCAGGAAACTCCTGGTCTGGCTCATTGTCCAAGTCCCGTTCAATCAGATGGACATGGCAATCTGCCCTTCCAAATCTCAGATTGCCGGTTTAACAGGGCACCCAGACCAGTGAGTTCCACGCTGGGTCCCGCTGTGGAGCCGGCCGAAGAGGCGGCGGGAGCCGGTTGCGTTAGCCGCTGCTAGCGTCCCGTGTCTCTCCCACACCTGGGACTTTCAACGCTCTGTGGGCATAAAAGGAACATCCGAGAATGCGGCTAGGACTCACCCTCTGCGCCTTCACTGAGAGCTGCAATCCTGAGTCACCTCTATGACGCCATCTTGCCTCCTCCTATGATCTAGCGTATTGTTAAAGTGTATTTTGTTATGGTGATTCTAATATTTTGGCTTTTGGTAATTCAAATTTCCCTTTTCCTTGACTTCAATTAGAGATGGATTAATCATAACAGTAATTAATTATTAATTCAAATGAATGTATTTTTCCTCTTACAAAGTGTAACTAGGAATTTAAGTCATAAAACCATCATATAAATCTTCTATTTCTTTGATTTAACTAGGCATTTTAAATACAGCACACTTGTGATGTTGCTTACCAATCATTATTTTATGATGAAATACAAAGTATACTCTAGTGAAATTTGAAAAGTAGGAAGTACTAGCACCCAAACTATTTTAATGTAATGTTTCATCATCTTTATTAAGTACTGATTTTATTAAACTGGTAAGTAGAACTCTAGAAAGTCATTGTTTAAAGCAACTCCTCCAATCAAAAGAAAACCAGAAGTTTTCTTCATATTTTATTTACTGCTCCCTTTCCTTTTCCCTAAATTAGATAAAGCTTGACATGATTTATTTGTGTGTGTGTGTTTGAAATAAAAGTTTAAACTTTTATTTCACACACACACAAGTATGTGTGTTAAGTACAACAATACCCAAACTGTTCCTTCAAATTGTAAACAAAATCAAGATTTCCAGATTAAAATATCAGTGTTTGGAAGAAAGATTCTTAAGACTGATTATGAATTTCTGACTAGATATAAGCAAATAATGTTATTGTTGTAGACATCTATATAAATGTTATTTGTTCTTTTGTGCAAATCTAGAAATATGCACTCCTACAATTGTTGTTTATTTTTACTGTATAAAAGTTAGATCAAAATACTCTAGCATTATTCCATGTTGTTTATTTTGTTAAATCTCTTCCCTTGATTATCTTTTGTAGTGACGGAAAAGGTCGTAGCAGAGAAATGGGAAACTATTATTTGTCCCCTACATTCCTTATGATTGGTCTCTGCAATCAATTGGAGATGACATAGAAACCTCAAAAAATACCCAGTCCTGAGATTACAATAAATCATTTTATGTCAAAATTGTTACAAGTTAATTCTTCAACCTTATACTTTAAGTCATGAAATTATTTTAATCAAAGTTCATTCATGGAAAGAGATGTTGCAAAAAACTGGAGGAGCAGCTGAATAGTCTAAGAACAACATGAATGTGTGACCAGCCCCGTGCCAACAGCAAATAAGCCAAGATATTTGATGCTGCCCCTTGGAAAATGGTTTCCAATTTCTGTATATTACCCACTCAAAGTAAGGTACAGAAATAAGAATATAGAAAAGCAATGACAAAAGGATGAATTAATGTACTCTTTAATACAATAATTCACATTACTGAAACAATTTATTTAAAAAGGGCACCTAATGTAAATTCATTTCCATTGACAATTTTAAGATTCATTTGTCAAAATTATGTGTACTTGTTTTAAAAATAACTTACATATATTATGTATTGATAATTTATTTTTGTAATATTCAAGTCACTTAGTCATCTTTACTCTTGCAGTAACTACCTTGATAATCCCTATCTATTTTCCTAGAGAAATAAAAGAATGTGGAAATGACTCTGTACTGTGAAGGTCAATTCATGGAATAAAGGTCAAGTCATGGGAATGGTTTATGCCTTGTAAATGCTGATCTGAAAGTTTCTTATTAAAATAACATTGGCCTAAATATGGATGGCTGGAATAATTTATTAAACACCCTGGAATATTTGGGCTCAATATTTTCTATCTTTGCTCTCCTATTCAGATGCTATTGGATGTTGCTCATAAACTAATGTGGTTTTATCACAGTGAAACTACAATACAACGCCAAAATAAAACCAATAAAATATTTCAGTTTTAATAGAAATTTATTATATTAGTATATGTAGTTTCATGGCTCTTTTTCACTTTTTTCTCTCATTTATACTTAACTCTTTGTTTAAAATACTCACAATTTGAAAAAAAGATGAGGTTAAAAATATAGAATAGAAAAAAGTGAAGAAAAATGGATAGGAGCACTATAAATTTTAAGGTAAGTTTACACTATGCAATCAATAAAAAATGAAACATGTGTAGTAAAAAATAAGTCATACAAATCAGGGCAATGTTTAAGTGGCACCTTTATACCACCCCAGGTTTAGTGCAGCATTTACTGGGTAAAACTCACAAGCTAAACACTCATTCCGGTGCTGCAGGAGGCCTGGCAGGGTAGGATGAAAGTCTCTGGGGGAAGAGCGTAGCCCTCAAGCTGTGGAGCTTCCAAACTGCAGGATTACAGAACCTCCCTTTTTTTCTAATAGCCATTTGATATGACAGAAGCAAACCTCTGCACTTGTTACCTTGCCAGCCCTTTGCCTGGCATGATCAGGATTAGGGTTGAAGCCTTTGAGATGACCAGAATCCGTTGACTTTATAACTATGCCAAAGTTAGTTTATATGATGGTTTGTGGGATAGTAGTAACATATTTTCTGACAGGCCTATGGGAAGGGCTCAGTTTTGCTACAAGTTTAACTTGTAGCAAACTGGCTTAAAACCAAGTGTCTATAAAAGGGTTCTTTTTTCCAGATGTACTTGAGTCGGATACTAGTTGATCTGTTTATGAAACTTGTTTCTTCTTCCTTTTAGATGCATGTATGTCCACACTATCTAACCTCCCTTTAAGATAGGTGTGGCCACCTGACTGAGTTTGTCCAGTAGAATATGAGCAGAGTGAGGTGCACTTTCTTAATCTTTGGTCACAAGAACCTCTCCATGCACCCCTACAAACCTCTCTTCAATGTAAGCCTGTTAGTTAGATGTCAGTGTTATGGGTGTGCTCAGCATTGGTAAGCTATGTGTTGAATGCAACAGTATTTCCTTTAGCCTAAAGCCCTGAATGACTGTGGAACACCTCCCATCCTGCAACTGCTGATGTAAATGGACACTAGCAAAACATAAACTGCTGTTGAAATAAAATTACTGTAATATTGGATTATCTATTATGGCAGCTAGAGTTACCTGAACTACCATATATTCAATATAACTTCAGAAGTAGAGGCTCTTGAGAATATATAGACTATAAGTCATAATTTTTAAAACTATTTAGAAATTTAAATATTTTTAAATTATGTAATTAGAGGAGACAACTTTCTGATAATAAATTGATCCTTTTACTCAAAACAGTAATTATATACTTAAGTTTTATTTTTTATGACTCACAAACTAAAAATGGTTTTTACATTTGGCAAAGAACATGAACAGACATTTTTAAAGGAAGACATACATATGGCCAACAAGTACATGAAAAAAGCTGAATATCACGGATGATTAGGGAAATTCAACTCAAAACCACAATGAGGTACCATCTCACACCAATCAGAATGGCTATTATAAAAAGTCAAAAAAAAAAAATAAGAGAAGCTGGTGAGGTTGTGGGAATAAAGGAACATTTGCTTATAAACTGTTGATGGTAGCGTAAATTAGTTCAGCCATTGTAGAAAATAGTGTGGCAATTCCTCACAGATCTAAAGAGATCTACTATTTGACCCAACAGTTCCATTACTGGGCATATACCCAAAAGAATATAAATTGCTCTATAATATAGACACATGCACGTGTATATTCATTGCATATTAATATTGTATATTCATTGTATATTAACAATAATGAAAGTATGGAATCAACGTGAATGCCCATCAATGACAGATTGGATAAACAAAATGTGATACATACATATACTCCATGGAATACTATGCAGCTGTAGTACAAGAATATGATCACATCTTTTGTGGGAACATGAACAGAGCTGGAGGCTTTTATCCTCAGCAAACTAATGCAGGAACAGAAAACTAAATACCACATGTTCTCACTTTAAATGGAAGCTGAATGATGAGGACTTATGAACACAAAGAAGGAAACAACAAACACAGTCTTCTTGAGGCTGGAGAGTGAAGGGAGGGGTAGGAGTAGAAAAGATGACTATTGAATACTGGGCTTAATTCCAGGGTGATGAAATAATCGGCAGAAAAAACTCCTGTGACATAAATTTATATATGAATACAATCTCAACATGCACTCCTAAACCTAAAATAAAAATTAAAAAATCAAAGGAGAATCTGTGACAGAGGCCACCATGTGCTCTTCTGCACCTCAAATAGTTACTATCTGGCTCTTTAGAAAAAAAGTCAGCTGAACCCTCTTCTTAAGTGTCTGCTATGTTCATAGTGTGATCTTAAATTATCATATTGGACTCGTAGTAAAACTATGCTAATATTGAGTCTAGGAGAAGTATGGATCAAAAAGTGTGTAGAGGTATGAATTAACAGGTGTACTTGTTATTATAAACATAAGATTTATGAACTCAGACCTCAGGTAGCTTGTGGTTACTTCATACTATGTTCAACTTCAGTCAGAAGAAACAACCACTTTTCATTATGTCCTAATTTTGGAGGAACAGTTGGCCAGATAGGAAATCTAAGTTCGAATGTGAAGTTAAATATTTCTAGAAGTTGCAACTTTTTTTAAGTGGGTGTTTTAAAGAAGAGCAAGTATTTCAGTCATGAAGCAGTAGAAAATACTTGATAAATCAAAAGAGTAGCTTACTATATAAAATTAATTTAAAATTTTCTCAATCACTGCTATATATATTAATAATGGTAATAATTTTATTCAGTATTATGGTCAGAAAATAATTTTTGCCTTTCTAATACTAAAGGATCAAAATCAGGCTTATAATAAAATTTTAAGTTGTAGCATGAAGTTTAAGAATACTGTCATTAATGATTCCATGTAATAGAAATTAGTAAAATACAGAGGAATATGATGTAGCTGGTATTGACTTGTCATTTTTCCACTCATACAAGCCCTTTGAGTCCATGTGCTTTTAATAATCATCTCCCAAAGCCTTTATTTGGCAGTCAGCTATTATGCTTTGAGCATTTTGTAATAAAAGGAGGTTAAAAATAATACCTGCCCCCCTTTTATCTCTTATCAAAAAATATTTTGAGGAATTAGTCCATTTCCTCACTACTGTAATGGAATTAGTCCATTCCTTCACTACTATAAAGTAATACTATAAAGTAGTGAGGGAATGGGCGAATTCGATTATATCCTGTTCCATCTTTTTCCTTATGCTTTGATGCATTGTCTTGTAACACAGCTTTATAATCTTGAAATCATATCCTGTAAGTCCTGCAAATCAAAGGCCCACACTGTAGAAGCTCCTATGCTCACTCCAGCAGAGCTTCATTATTTCATCTATAATCCAGGTTGTTAATGAAGCAGCTAGATGGGAGCTTTGCTTTTTATACAATAATAATAAGACAACACTAAAAAAAAAAAACATTTACAGCCACCAAAAACAATTATTTTGGCTATTGAAAGTCCTTCGTATTTCCGTATAAATTTGACAATTGTTTGGTTGATTTCATCATAAATTCTTTTGGCTTCCAATATTTGAAAGCAGCCTGAGTATTATCAAGAGATGAATGGATTTAAAAATGCAGTACAAATACACAATGGAGTACTATTCAGCCAGAGAAAGAATGATATCCTGTCATTTGCAACAACATGAATGGAACTAGAGGTCATTATGTCAAGTGAAATAAGCCATACACAGAAAGACAAACTTCATATATTCTCACTTATTTGTAACAGCTAAAAGTTAAAACAATTGAACTCATGGAGATGGAAAATAGAATGATGGTAACCAGAGGCTTGGAAGGATAGTGGGAGTGGGGAGTGTGGACGGTTAATGGGTACAAAATAGAGTTTATGCCTATTGATGCAAACACAGGGTAAAGACTGCCAACAATAATTTATTTTACATTTAAAAATAATCAAAATAGTATAATTGAAATATCTGTAACACAAGGAAATGATAAATACCTGAGGTGACAGCTACCCCATTTACCCTGATGTGATTATTACACATTGCACATCTATATCAAAATATCTCATGTACTGATAAATGCATATACGTACTATGTACCTATAACAATTAAAAATTAAAAAGCATAAAATATCTGCTGGCTTCTGCTGTTTCCTGGCAATCTTTGTGTTCCTTGGCTTGTCAACTCATCCTTCCAATCTCAGCCTCCATCTTCATATGGTATTCTTCCCTCCCTGTGCTGGTATCCACATTTCTTTCTTTTTATCAGGTTGAGCCCTAAATCAAGCATGACCATATTTTAACTTGATTACATCTGCAAAGACACTATTTCCAAATACGATCACATTCACAAGTTCCAGGCAGACATAAATTTGGGGGAGAATGTTCAACACAGCACAGTTCTGTTGTAAGAGATGTGTCTTTTAACACAGGACAGTGCTGTTGTAAGAGATACGTCTTTATATCTCATTTTGTAATTGTTTATTATCATTACATTGAAATATCGACTTTTGTATGTTTACCATATGCCTGTAATATTATTTAATTTACTTGAGTTGTAATATATATTTTGCAGATTACTTAAAATTTATATATAAATTATTACGACATTTGCAAATACATATGTATTGCTCTGATTTATTTTTTTTCTTAACTTCTTCCACTGGCCAAGTCTTTTAGTGCAGTGCTGAATAAAAACTGTAAAAATGGACATTATTGCCTTGTTTCTGATTTAAGCAAGATGAGTTTTTTAAACCATTAAGTATGTTAACTATAAGGGTGTTTTGCAAATACATTTTATCAGGTTGAGAAAGTAATGCATTCAGCCTCCAGTGACAGCTTGTTTCCTTTGTTTTTTCTTTGTTTATTATTCCCCTATTTTGACTTATTTCTTTATTGCTAAGCCTTTGGTTCTTCTCAATGTGCTTCGTTTTTGTTTGTTTGTTTGTTTCACTTGGGATTTCTCACGTAGTTGCATTGAAAAAGTGCCTGGATTGGCTGTCATCACAACCTCAACTGGAACATGGAGACAACTGTGCCTTTTTCTTTGTTACGTGGTGTGATGGTTGATATTGAGTATCAACTTGATTGGATTGAAGAATGCAAAGTATTGTTCCTGGGTGTGTGTGTGTGACGGTGTGGCCAAAGGCGATTAACATTTGACTTAGTGGACTGGTAAAGGTAAAGCCACCCTCAGTCTGGGTGGATACCATCTAATCAGCTGCCAGTATGGCTGGAATAAAAGCAGGCAGAAGAAAATGAAAAGACTAGACTGGTTTAGTCTAGTGGCCTCCATCTTTTCTCCTGTGCTGGATGCTTCCTGCCCTCCAACATCGGACTTCAAATTCTTCAGCTTTGGGACTTAGACTGGCTTCCTTGCTCCTCAGCTTGCAGACGGCCTATTGTGGGGTCTCTCACTTTGTGTTCTCGTGAGTCAATTTTTCTTAATAAACTCTGCTATATATGTATATCTACCCTTTTAGTTCTGTTCTTCTAGAAAACCCTGACTAATACACATGGTCTTAGGGTGTCTCACACAGTCCCTCCGGCAGGTGTAACTGGATATCTTTCATGTCTGCTCAATGTTCCCAGGGACATCAACAGCCTTTCTTAAAGTGTAGGTTCAGAATTATCTCACCTTTCTTTGTTGGCAAAAACTACACAGGTTCTGGAAGGCTGGCTCCTTGGGGGCCATCTTTGGAGACAAACTATCTACCTGCATTAAGTTAGTTATATGTGCTTTTGTTAGCTAATTATAGAATATAGATTTCAGATAATATCCTTCAAGTGTGCTCTAATAGCTCTAGGTAGTAGATTGCAATTAACTTTTCTATCTGTACACATGCCACTGCTTACTTTGAAGTGTTTTAAAGTAAATTGCAGAAGATATAACATCATGGATTTATACTTTTATTAATTTTGTTTTATATATTGGCATTAAATAGTAAAATGTTAATGCAAAAACACTATAAGAAATATTTTTAAAGAATATTAATTTAATTGCCATTTATTAAAAAAGGTAAATTTGAAAGTTATACACTAAGCTCCAAATAAAAATAGAAGAAAAGCTAAAGAATGAATTAAAAAATATTAAAGAAAGTTAACATAAATACAAAAAAAGAAAAATATGCCTAAATAAAAAATAATGTTATTTATATAAAAATTCAAACAAACTGACAAAAATGCAGGAAAACACTTCTAACCCAAACTCTGGACCTATCCTTGCACTACAGAGTGTTTTCTATTCGTGTTTGCCTTTAGAAAATTTGTGCAAAATAGACATAGTGAGTCATCAAAGATTCTTTTCCTAAGGGTATAATTGATTTCTATTGAAATAAGAGTAAGAAACATTGTATACATAATTGATGAAAACCATTTGCAGGAGTAAAATATTCTACAATGTGTTATAACTGAAGTCATTTTTATATTATTTAGAGGCAATTATCCATTTGTGATATCCATCTTCCATAAACATATCAGTCCATGATCAGCCCTCTCTTCTTCCTGTTATGGTTACTGGTATTTGTGAGCACTCACTGTGGATTATTAGCCATCTTTTAATGCTACTTCTTTATTATTTTCCTCAGGAAAATTTTCAAGAAAATTCTAAATTCCTTTCTGACTAGAAATTAAGCCTTCTATCTTTTGTGTCTCCTACATTTCAAACTGTGAAAACATATATTAAGGCTATAAATATTTGTTAAATTAAGCAGAATTCAAATATTTTTGTTACCCTGAATTTGATAGTATATTTTTCATTAGCTTTCAACTAGAAGTCAGGAAAAAAAAAAGATCTGTTAGATAATTTGAATATATATTATACCATGTTCTTCCAAGATTCATTTAATAGTGTATGTATGCATGAGCACCTGTGCACACACACACACCCCCCATATTCAGAGACTTTATACTGAAGTACAATGAAATCCTCTATGCATTACTTAACCAAATGTTTTATTGTGCTCATTTTAAAATGCACACTACAAAACGAACTGTGTTTTGTAATTCAGTCTCAGCTCCAACAACTGTGTAAATTTAGAGGTTGAGCTGGAGAGAGCACATGAGTCATAGTAGTAGTAACCTTTGGAAGAGCAAAGGTGCATAACTAAGCATCACTGTATCTTTAGCAGTTACCAGGGACATTACCAAATGAGTACTCTAGCTGACTTTACGAGCCAACAATCACTTGCATTCAAGGGGCTGTATGAATGTTTGTAAACATTATTAAATTATTTTATCCACAGTATTGATACCATTTTCCACTGTCATTCTAGGTTAACAAAGATATTCGTTTAATGGATAAAATCTATCTGGAAAAAAATCTTAATTCTTGTAACTTATGTAAAAGTTTTCCATAATAGGACTTCAAATAACTTATCTCCGAATGAAAAAGGAAACAAAAAACCCAGACATTCCTGTTAACAATAAATCTTTCTTATAAAAAATTTAAGCCATGTGATGCCAAAACAGAAGACTCCAAGTGAAGCAGAAAACACTTATAAGGCAAATCCTAGAGTAACATTTTAACTTACACTTATTTTAAACAAGCAGTTACATTTTATGACAGACCAAAGTCAAACCTGCACAGTTCTTAAAGAAGTGCCATGATAGTTTCATGATTTCAGTAGCAACTGAGGAACTAAGGTGGAAAAAAACGTCTTGCAAACAGCTAAGTTTTAAACATCAGCATGAAATAGTTGCAGTACCTTGCCCTCAGGCCACACCAAGAGAACCATACCCAGTAAAAGCAAAACTTGGTTCACATGAAGCCAGAACGTTAGCATTATTGAATATGGCCTTATTCTTGCTATAGAAAATTATTATTTGTTATTGTACTACTAGTTTCTATAGCGTACCTTCCATTTGAGCTTAAATTCATTTTTTTTGTCCTAGAAGTAAAAAGTCTGCCTTATTTACTAGCAGATTCTTTGGTTGCTAAGGGCAGTTAAAAGTCCTTGATTGTGTGTGTGTGTGTGTGTGTGTGTGTGTATGTGTGTTTGTGTGTGTGTGTTTGTAGGGTTTATGTTTTAACCAGACTTTCAAAATATTGCTGTTGGGGTAAGAATCCAGATTTTGAAGAAATATTATAGTTTTGTACTTATGTTTACTTATGTTTTAGATAAATGTGGAGAGAAAAGAATTGTCAAAATATTGGCCTCTCTGGTACTTTTCCCTCACCATATTGTTCTGCAACTCTCAGGGCATTTTAACCTTTTTATTTTATTTTGAATGGATAGCATGGTACAGGTAAGCCATAAATTGCATTATTGCACACTAAATACTTTTAAAAAGCATGGTAGAAACGAACTATTGCAAGAACTATTATTTATCCTAATTGATCCCAGCTGAGCTTGGAAGGGAGTCTGGCTGGAGAGCCTTCAAAGACTTGCCAAAAGGCTGTCAGGTTTGATAACTCACACCACGCTGAACTTGGCTCAGAGAGGTCAGTTACAGAGTGAACACTAAGCTTCCCCTGATATCCAAGCCTGCTTAAAAATGCGGAAACACTGCCAGCTGACTCGAAAGCCACTAGATTTTCAGCTTTGTTTTAAGAAGCTCATGTTTTCTTGGAACTGGGGATGGGCTGGTAAGCAAAGAGAAGATGATTCCATGTGGAGCTACAGAGCAGCTGTAGCTGTCCTGTGTGCTGGGAGGCATCTGTTTTTGTTAAAAGACGGTTTACGCATTGGCCTAAAGATTTAGAATGGACTAGGGATATAACAAAACCTTCAATTATGCTTATTTGATTGAATAACTGAAAGCATCCAGCAATTTGTATTTTATTGTTTTATGTAATAGTTTTCACATAAAATTCATTTACAGATTATACAAAGAATTTTGTTCGTTTACATTATAGAAAACTTCAGCTGAATAATCTTAAGCGTTGGAGTAATTTGTAACATTAAGTTGTAAGCACAGTGAAGAAAAGAAAACAATATTTTTCTCTTTATTGTTACAGCCTCCTTGCCTAACAAAATCTCTGGGCTCACATTGGGATATCAAGAAATATTTGTTGGATGAATGAATAAATGAAAAAATAATAGCATGAATGAAGAAACTGGGCAATCTATTTTAAGGCTTTTCTTTTTCTCTAGTTCAATAAACTTTCTCACTCTTGTCACTTTTAAAGACATTTGGTAAAAATATACTATTTAAAGCATATACTTACCAGCATTCTCTTCAAATTCTAGTAGTAGCTTTCTGAAACTTTCATATTATTCACAGACAATGGTTTTTAAAGGAGCCTAGAAACTGGCAGGATAATTTTATAATGAAAGTTCTTTTTCTTCTCCATTTTCTAATTTATGAATATATGTAACTTCTTTATATGTTTAACTTCATATCAAAAATATGGTCTAAACAACATAATGGATTAAAGATGGCCACAAATTATTTGCCCCTTTTCATTGAGATGAGGGGTTCCTGTTCCCCTTGAATGTGAGCAGGCCCTAAGACTGACTTTGACCAATATAATGATCACAAGTGGCGTTGTATATCTCCCAAGGTTGGGCCTAAAGATACTTGCAGCTTCTTGTGTCACCTTTGTTGGTACACTCCCTTTTGGAAGACAGATGTCATTTAAGAAATCCAGGTGACCACCATTTTCTGAGGAAGCCCAATTTTCCCAGATGGAAAGGAAGAGAACACATGAAGGAGTACATGGGCTCCAGAGATGTGAGTAAACTTTTTATACCTTCCAGTGAAGCAAAGGAAGAGATATTACAGGATGCAGCTGTCCAGCAGATTACTTCTTATGTTCCTGACTCATTGGAACATTAGCAAAAAACGAGATGTTGTCTTAAGCCAGTAAGTTTTGAGGCCCTTTGTATTCACAGCAGCATATACACAAACATGCATCTTCTTTATTAAACATAGCTTTGAAACATGCCAAATATGGTTATTACATATTTTGGAGAGAATAATAAATAATTCCACATTACAGTAAAACTTTTTTCAGTGTGAGTATGATCCCCCTGGATATAAGTAATTCATTCCAATATAAATTTATAATGTTAAATTTTCACACTCATTTAAAAATCAAAGTGATTGAAGCTTATTATATCATTAAAACAATACTAAAAAATCTGACTTTAGAAATGTGGTTTTTAAATTTAGATTTTGGCTACAGTTTATTTCATAAATGTATAAAAACATAAACATAGTCACATCAGATTTTAATTTATTACATTCTCATTACCATAAACAGATATCACATGTCAAGGTCATGTGTAGTTTTCTGTGGGATTTTACTTAGTAGACTCATTAAAGAAAATAGTTTCCTTTATTTGTTAAGAAATGCATTAAATGATGAATTTCTTCATTTATTATTTCTGTAATACTTAAGAGTTCAAGCTGGGTTAAGGTCTGAGCTTTTTATCAAGATAAATAATTTGCTTGAAATGGCTGTGCTGACACATATTGATCATCATAGGATCACCACTTATCCAGTTAAAGAAAAGATCATCCTTTGTATCAGTTCACTCACATTTAGCCATTTTGCACATGATTAGAGTTGCATCATAAAATGCTCAAGAAAGAAGAAATGATGAATTTCAAATATTATTTAACTCTCCTTCAAATACACTGTTGGATCAAAAAAGTGGACACATTTTAAAAATACCTGTAAAACAAGCAAAGTGTTGGTAAGTGACATGCCCCCCTTACCACCTCTCCCCACTGTCACACAACAATTAAAAAACACTTTTTTTTTCTGTGACTTGGTGTGAAATGATTCAATAGACTTAGCAACTGCTCATATAGACAGGCTAGGCTGAAACTATAAGAAATGTTATACTTCACCGTGCTCTTTTCCTTTCTGCATTAGTTAGGCTGTGAGTTAGAGCATGAGACGATCCCAGATATAAAAGTGGAATTAACATGATGGAAATTTATTTTTTCTCCATTTTTGTAAAATTTCAAGCAGTCAATACAGTCCCACTTTACAAAGTCAAAAGTTTTCTCTACTTGTCTATATGGTGATGCTGCTACTTCCCAGGATGCTGTACTGCCCCTTCACGGTTCAATATGAAGAAGTAAGAAGAGGAAGAGGAAAAAAGGATGGCACACCCTATCTAAGGGCATCTTCTGGAATGCAGATGCATACCCATTACCCACATTCTAATGCAAGTGTTAGTCACTTGGCCATGTCCGGGTGTAAAGAGGGTTTAGAAAAATTTGTTATTACTATAATATTTGTTATATAACAAATAGTATTTGTTATTATAGTAATAACAAATTTTAGCTCTACATACAGATGCAGGAAGGAGGTACGGAAATTTAGAGACAGCTAACAGTGTCTCTCACAGTTTTCATCACTTACTCAATTCTTTCCGATCATTTAGTAGAACACTAGCATTTTTCTGCCTCCCTGGTTGTTCTAGTCACTTTGGACTGCTATGACAAAATGCCATAGGCTGGATGACTTATAAATAACAGAAACTTATTTGTCACAGCTCTGGAGGCTGGAAGTTCAAGATTAGAATGCCAGCATGGTTGGGCTTTGGTTAAGGCCTTCTTCCCGGTTGCAGACAGCCAGCTTCTTGCTGTCTCCTGACAGGGTAGAAGGGAAGAACTCTGGTATCTTTAGCCCCATATAAAGGCACTGATACCATTCATGATTGTTGCTAACTTATAACCCAATCGCCTCCCTAAACCCCATCACATTTAGAAATTCAGTTTCAACATGTACATTTGGGGGAGAACATTAACATTCTAACCATTCCAATGATTAATTCTAGTCTAAATTAAAAAACTGAATGATATCCCATCCTGTCTTTGGTATAAACACCTCCTTAAGAACTCTGTGTCGTCGTGATGACATAAGTCATATGATTTCCTCTGTTTCCTCCATTTTGACCCACGTACCACACCAATATAGCACATTAATTGTTTGTAGATAATATTCCAAGCTCTGTCTTCCTGCCTTCATTCTCAAATAGATGAAGATAAATAAACTTTAAAAACCCTTAACTTATCCTTAAACTGGCAAAGGATGCTATAGTCTATGATATGACATTACAAAGAAATAGATTAATATGTGCTTTGAAAGATTGTTTAGAACCACATAATGTTAAATAGAGAAGCTAATTGTGAAAGCACAGACACTGTGTTATACAAGCAGCAAACAGTTTCTCATTACAAATGATCTTATCTTTTGTCAATTATACTGTGTAGTAGATGTATAAAGTAGATCCTAATCAATAACCTCATCTGATATTATCAGGAACTATTCAGCTTTCTGTTCTTTGTGGTCTATATCACTTGCCCCCAGCCCTTTCTCTTTTGTGTCATCTGTCTCTAGTGAAAGTACCAGGAAAAGAGGTAATCCAGCATAGCAGAAATCTTTTAACCATATTTACCTTTCTTCAAAAAGAACACTATGAAAAAAAAGTGTTCTATCCTCACCTCAATGAGTGCTATAACTGTGGAACTGGGGATAGAACCCTGTCTTCCATCCTCTTCCTGGAGTAAGGAAGCAGTACCTTCCCATGAAGGTTGTGGGTAGAACTCTGACATCCATCGCCTTCTGCAGGAATGAAATGGCATTCCTTCCCTATAGAGACTATGACACCTCTGACTTTCCCCCTCCTTCCGCAGAACTGGGACGTACCTCTCCCCAGTGGGGCTAATGTGCACAATTCAGACTTCTAGCTCCCTCTTCCATGGTATTGAGGCAGCCTCACCACCCCTGCTGAGACATGAACAGAAGCCTGTTATCCACCCCATCCCATTATCAGGAGGCACCCCTACCTATGGAAGCTTGTCTGTGGTACTCTGCCATTTATCTCTGACCAGTATTAAGGTGTAAGTATCATTCCTTCATGGACATGTGCCTGGAACTCTGAATTCCACCATCCTCTGTGGCATTGAAATAATTTTCCTCTGTCTCCCCAGTCCATGGTCAGAAGATTGTGGGACCAAGTCCTGTCACCTGAGTCGCATACAACTGTGACTGGGGGATATTGGACTCTAATGCCTGGGATTTAGAAACCAAATTGAAATGTGAACAATAGCTCACAAAAGGGAGCTAGAACATGTGTTTTGAAACTAAGCAGGTTGAATACCGACTGAAATAAAAGATCTAAGTAATAACTTTAGTCATATCATAACACACATAGTGTCCAAATTATAGTCCAAAGTCACTTAACATACCAAGAACTAGGAGAATCTCAAACCAAATAAGAAATGACAATCAACAGACTATAACACTAAGATGATACAAATGTTAGACTTATTGAAGAATAATTTTCAAGAAGATATTGTAAAAATATTCCAAATAGCAATCTCAGCATCTGGACAAAATTAGTCCATATTTGACTTTAAAATTCAGTCAAATCTATGAAAAGTAAAAGAGTAATTTTATTAGTCACTGTTCTAATTTTCCAGAAATAATGCTAGAAAAAAACACCATACAACATTTAGTTTGCTAGGATTCTAGCAGAAAAACCAGAAACTATGGACAATTAAAGCAGCACCCACAACACATGATAACTTAAAAAGCTCTATGTGGAGCCTTATCTTGTTGGATTATGTTTCACTGAGTTGAACAAGACAACCAAGGAACAACAACTATATATAGATTTTATATATATATTTGTATATAATATAGATTTTAAATATAAGTATATATATACATACATATATATATACATATATATGTATGTATGTATGTGTATATATATGTATGTATGTGTATATATATACTTATATTTAAAATCACTTTGGTATTACCACAGTTGCTTGTATTTTTTTCTTATTTTCTGATGAGGAATATTACCTTTATTTTTTATATCTTGGTTTTACTTTTTCTTGTTAATTTTGTTTCTTCAAATGTTATAAATACTTTTTAAATGTTTAAACCTCATGCCATACTCTAGATCCAATTGATGCACATATTTTAATGTTAGAGTTGTTTCCCTATATTTATCAAATAGGTAATTTTCTATAAAGTATAGATCACTTTCAAGGAATATATATTCATTTTTCAAAAATACTTTAATTCATTGACAGCAAAGATTTACAGACACTAAAACTAATCATGCTTTCTGAAATAATTGTACATCCTGGTATCAAAGAAATAAAAACCTTAAGATGCAATCAGTACTAATTTAGAAGTAAAAATAATTCATTTTGAAAATAATAGTTATCAAATATAACCACACTCCTTATGAAAAGATTGGGTTTCTTATGCCCCTTTTAAGGACTCTTTTTAATAGAATATTTGTCTTCAGCTCAAGGAATCTCAGAAGCAACTTGAAACAGGTAATGAACTTCATGTTATCTTTTCTCTTTTGTAGATATCTGGAATGAAAAGTTCAACATATGCTTTCATGTTTGTGTGTATGAATGTCAGTAATCTTGTTTTCATTTGGTAAATGTAGCAGCCAAAAATACACCTGTCATTTTGATAAGTGTTTGAGAGGAAGCATTTCTAGTTGTAAAACCTAGATAATTTTCACCTAGCCAATATTCATTCATTACATATAATGTGTTTTTTTTAGAAAAATATATTAATTTCAATTCAGTTGTCAATATTATATATTTTGATTACCTCTCCTATGATCAATGTGAATATTTACAGAGAATGTGTATTAATATTATTATGTATTCAATTAGAAAAAACAAGTTCTAATACTTCTTTTCTTGACCACATTTTGTGTGAGAATATTTTGCTCAT
The DNA here is from genome assembly GCA_031835075.1 of Saguinus oedipus. NCBI lineage: Eukaryota > Metazoa > Chordata > Mammalia > Primates > Cebidae > Saguinus > Saguinus oedipus. The sequence goes on along the minus strand of CM063186.1, from coordinate 52,889,304 downwards.
CTACAATGAAAAGTGTGTTGTCATGCTCTGGTTTCTCTTCATAATGAATAAATCTTTTGCCTTTTGCTAAAGATTTCTGTGGAGAGGAACAATTATGAGTTTATAGCCAATTTTTTTGGTGTCCTAGTTAGGCAGGGCTAAGAAAAAGAAAAAAAAGAAAAGAAGGTGTGTTGTCTCTGTTACATAAAATTCTCACTACCATTTTGATGGAGGCCCTTTTTCCTCCTAGGTAAGGAAAAGGCCCATTTTCACCTAGGTGTTAAAGATTACTTACTCACAGCTGTCAATTTCAGGCAACTTTTCTTCCACTGTCCACTTTTTAATAATGTTTATTGTAACACATATTCTCTCTATCTTTAAAGCCATCAACATATAACCTCCTAATATTCTCATTTTCTGAAAACTTGCTTCATAATTTTTCTCCACTCCAATCCTGTTATGAACTTCATCATTTAAATAGATGATCCTTTTAGCACTCTGGACCAGAGTCCCTCAACTCCTGTGAAGCCAAGGTCTTCTCATTTTATTTGTTACTCACCAGCATAAATATAATCCTGATCAAAATCATCACATTTATTTTCTAATTTTCTACAATTTCAAATGCTGTCATTTCCCCTCCTTGAAAATTAGGACTTACAAGAAGAGTAGTTCTTTATAACTTGCTCCATCTCTCCCACTTCCATAACCCTAGCAAGCCTGTTTATTTTTCTGTCTTAATTCCAACCTCCATTATTCTATTATTATCTAACTCAAAGCCTAATTCTGCTTTCATTTTTCTTTATTGCCAGCTAGGATGCCAGAGGCATCTATGTCTTCTGCTGCCCATAGTAATCGAGTCCCTGACACTCCAGTCACACTTCTGTGACTATACTGACATGTATTTATTATCTCCACTGTCTGCTGTAATTGCATCTGCTCTCCAAGGAGAAGTTGTTGATTTAAAACATTTTCAAAAATGTGCTGTCTGCATCCACTTCAGGTTAATGGTATTCTGTTCATTCCTCACTTGCTTTCCCCATGCCTTTAATCATTAGCACGTTTCTTTCAGCAGGTGTTCCAGTGGTCTCTCAACTAACTGCCAATTTCCCTATTCCCAGATAAGCCAATATACTCCAACTTCAGGAACAGTGAATCATATAACAAGAATTATTGTACCTCCATAGATCCATTTTGTAATTATGCATTGAGAGACCTTCCATAAGCCAGGTGCTGGAGATAGAAGGATATTGAGCCAATGATCAACTATTACAAATTTCCTTTCTGCCAGGAAAAACACATAAACAGTAATTTTGATTTAGGATGTTAAGGACTACACCTGTGATTATTCTTTATCTCCCAATTTTCTTTCTTTACCTTTTTCTACATTTTTCTTTCTGCCTAGGAGGAACAAATGTCACTTCTTTCCAGGTCTGTCTCCTTATTTCATGTCATTGCCACAAGAATGCTCCACTATTTTAATCCCTCGCTGATAAGGTCTCTTATCCTCTGCTGTGCCTTTTCCTTCAATCTGCAAACATTATTATGCCTTAAAATGAAAACTGTCTTCCCTAGGTCTAGTTATTTCTTGATAATTTTTAAATAATTTTCTTCATTCAGTATAATTTGCTCATTTTACACTTAAAATTCAGCTTCTATTCTACCAGTTACTGAAGCTTGACTTATGAATTACCAATTCAATTGTCTTTATTCATTCTTCATTTTCTTTGAATATTTTGCTTCACGAAATTATTTTCAACTCTCATTTTTATTGCTCCTGGCAGGAAAAATCTACTGATCTTTCACATACCAGATTTAGTGCCTTTCTTCTGTGAAAACATCCTGACACCTCTTTCCTCTTAGAATTAATACATCTGATTTCACTTATTGTTTGCACACACTGCTATCATAGTTACTTCACAATTTACTATAAGTTTAGATTCTAGAAAAAATCAAAGAAGTTGAGAAATGAATTTTTGGAGTACAATACGTTGTTGGATTTTATATTTTTAGTTATAAGATATAACAAGGTGAATCTGAGAAACAGGTAAATGGTAGATTACTGCCTAATAGTGAAAGTCCTAAAAAGCCACACTAAGCCTTCTGGGATCTAATCTTATTTGCAATTTTCTATATTGAAGGTATCAGCCCCATTTCTGCTTTTGCTTTTCAGTAGAGTATTTCTAAAGGAAGCAAAAATTGACTGGGTAGAGTTTTTGATCAAATGTTTAAAAAGTAACTTCTAATACTGATAACTCAGATGCCATTAGACCTTAAAATTATTTTAATTACATAAATGAGGCCTGAATATATTTACATTAAAAACAAATAAAATAATTCCGCTATAAAAAAGTAACTTCTGGGATAATTTGACATTTTTAGTAAGTTTACTATTTATGTCACAAGATTCTAATCAAATTTTCTAGAAACATTGAGATGGATTGTCTAACATGTTTATCTCTACTGTGTGTGTGTGTGTGTGTGTGTGTGTGTGTAAGCGTATCTTAGATAGCTAAAACTAATTTTAATAGTCTTCTGAACTTTCAAATTTAAAACTTCTGTTAAATGAAACTAACTTGAAGAGAAAAGTTTGATATCAGGATTGATAAGGACTCTCCTGAAGCTTCATCCTTAGGAAATCTGGGCTACAGAGATTACTTCTCATTGGACTATTTCTCCAGTGGAAGATGCCTAAAAGAAGGAAGAACATTTTTTTTTTTTTGTATCTTTTATTGTAACACTTTTATATTGCTAACAGCAAAACATAGAATACGCCTAGGGGAAATTTCAGGTAGATTGCTAATTATACATCAACTTTATTGAGTGAATGATAATCAACCCTTAATGTATTTTATGCTGCTTTTTTTTTAAGTTTTAGAGCAGAGTTCCTTTAGACTAGATTGAAAGTAGTCTTTTCATTCCCTATACCACAAATTTGATTATTCACCCAACTGAGGAGAGAGAATATGAAAGTAAAATTAGCTCTCTTCAATTGCATAAGTATATCTGTTGACACCAAAGTTACAGTGTTTACTAAAATCTTTTAGGATCTGGGGGAAGCTTATATTTAATTGCATATAATCAGATGTTACAAAGATTTACATCAGCCTTGACTACAACATATCTGGGCAACAGTCTATCCCAGATTCTGAATTGCTGAAGACTTCTGGGAAGCAAAATGAAAATTTACCCTGACCAAATTTGTAAAATAATGCTATGAAATACTTTTAGATTAAGTCAGTCTAAAGCCATTAAGTTCAGATCATCATCATCATTTTAGCAAATATCCTTCGGGAGTAGAAAGTAATGGGGTCACAAAATTTTCCCTTAAGAGGCTTGGGGTTGTAGTATAAAAATCTGAAATGAATACAGGTTTGAAGCTATTATAAAGTATGCCATAGATTCTACAACACAATACAGAGTGGCATTTTTTTTATGCTGGTGACTGACAGTTTAGTTGAGGTTAAGTTTTAGGATGGTGGATTGCATCTACATTTTATATAGAAGGATTCTATATTTTATCTCATAAATCAATAAAAACTGAAGCCCTTCTACTACTAGAATTGTTATTCTGCCTAATTTTATGAGCTTCAATTATTATTTTTAAATAATATTAAATATTATATTGAAATGTTAGAATTTAAATATAATATTTAAACTAAGATATTTAAATAATAAAATGGCATTTTATTGATATATTTATTTGTTATAAATATGTATAATATATTATATTTATTATATATTATATATAAATATATCTTATAATTTATTATATGTTATATATTTATTGAATATACATGATATATGTTTATTATATATTATGTATTATATAATATATTTATTATGTCATTTTATAATATTTTATTATTAAAATAATATTAATATTCACCTTTAGTCAAAAGGTAAAGTTCCAGGAGCTTGTAATATTAAAGAAGGAATGTTTCTGGAAAAATATTGAAAGTTATCAGATACATTTTTGAGGTTATCATAAGTCTAAATACTCACATAAACATACATAGACATACTAAAAAACACAGTGACACAATTAAAAGACCTAATCTACAAACTCATAACCAAAATAGAGGTAAAACAACTTTAACAAAAATTTTTAAAGAGCTATTCACTATGGCTACTTAAGCATCACATGGTAATAGATTGTTTTCTTTCAGTTTGAGCGTTCTTACTACATTTTCTTTTCTCTAAGAATTTTTACTTGACCTCATCAAGTCTAAATTGGATGCTCCCCTAGTGTACTTACAGAGCAACCTGTACTACCATTCTATGCCCATTTGAATGCCTAAAATTAAGACAACTATAAATCCCAAGTGTTCACTGGGAAGTAGAGCAACTGGAACCTTCATACATTGCTTGTGGGAGTATAAAGGGGTACAATTAGTTTTGAAAGATTAAACCATTTCTTGTGAGGATTAACAAATGTCTGTGTTACAGCCACGTAATTTCACAAAAGGACTTGAACAACATATGGCATAGCAGCTTTATGCAAAAATACCCAAAGACAGAAAATAACCCTAAAATTTATAAGCAGAAGACTTAATAAGCAGATTGCAGAATAAGGCTTCAGCCTGAACAGATAGCCCAACCACACTGTGCTGGACTTCTGACCTATGAGCTGCTAGGGTTGAGTAAAATATCAAAAAGCATGAACTACCAATGCTGCAACTGCATAGATGAATCTCATTAGCAATAGGTGGACAGTTAGAAGACATTCACAAGACAGTACCTATAGTGTGATTCCATTCATACAATATTTAAGAGTAGATCGGTGGTTTGCTGGTGCTGGAGATGACAGAATGGGGATTGAATACAAAGGCTTAATGTGTAGTAGGTATAAAAATATATTCATTTTGTCAAAATGCAGCAAACTATACACTTAAACTGTTTTCATTTTGTTTATTAATTATGTCTGAATTTTTGCTTTAAATATTAGGAAATCAACTGCTACTATAACACCTATAATTCTATAGGAAAACATGTAAGATCATTTCAACGGATCAAAAGTTAAAAAAAATACTGATCTCAAAAAGCAAAGCAAAAACAAGAAAAAAATTGCTGAAGTAGGACTAGGAAGTTTTTGAAATATGGTCAAGAAAAACTATATAAAATCAATAGCCATTAGTAAATATAATTATGAAATTGGTATATAACTATTGTTATATTTAATAATTAATGTTATTAAATACATTAATATTTTACATTATTATATTATGAAAACTTAATTATATCTTAGTATTGGAAATAAATAACTATTTTAGGACATTTTAATTAGTGTTATAAAACTAAAGATAGATAACTAAAATCAAAAATAATTACCAAAAGGTTTTAGAAAGGAGCTAGGAGAATAAAAACAAAGAGAGGAAATGCTGAAGTTTTCTAAGTGATGAGTTAGAATAAAATATCTGTACACAAATCAAATGCATAAAATAAGTAAATCTTTATAGGGCACATAAAAAGCCTGTACAAACATGATTATAAGAGTTATGAATATATATATATGTGTGCATATATACTTTTGAATACATTGAATTTTGCTTAACTTATTTAATGCAAGTCTAAATATTATTGAAGTGTCCTATTTTCTCCTAGATAAATTTACACTTATGGTAGGCATCCAGCAAAAAAGAAAAAAAGATTTTAGTGTGACAGCTGCAAGGAGATGACTCTGTCAAGAACAGAAATGAGCTTGTACAAACATCCTCACACCAGATAGAAACACAGTCTGCCATCACGTTGACTTCAGCCTGAACAGAGAGCCCAACCACACCGTGCTGGACTTCTGACCTATGAGCTGCTAGGGTTGAGTAATTAATTACATAGCAACAGAAAACTAACGTGATGTTTAAATATGACGTTAAATCAAATCATAATCTTGAGTAGACTTTTAACTCTTTAACACAATATGATTATTCATCTGAAAGAATGAACCTTTTTTAATTTTAAAATTATAAAGTAGATGAAGAAAAGTTGAAATTTAAAAGTGTACCCTGAGATAAATGTGTTCTGTTATCACAATGATTTATAGATGTATTGTGAAAGGCATTAGAAAGTCTGAGACAACTTCTGCTTTTCAAAATTCTTAATATATGGTTTAGAAGTCATCAAAACTTATGAGGCAGATATTTCTTATCAAACAAAATGTGTTTGAAAATTTACCTAGGAAACAAAATCAACTGAGGTCCAAACCACACAATAATAAGATCAATTACAGTTAGATTACATACTTAAAAAATTTAAACCACGGTAATATAATATAAAATAATAAAATCAGCTTAGAATTTGCAATAGTGTTCTATATAAAAAACACTGTGAAAGTCGAAACTTTTTTCATGGTAAAAACATAAACAAGGTAGGGTGCAGTGGCTCATGCCTGTAATCCCAGTACTTTGGGAGGCTGAGTTGGGAAGATCACCTGAGGTCAGGAGTTCAAGACCAACCTGACCAACATAGAGAAAGCCTGCCTCTACCAAAAGTACAAAATTAGCCAGGCTTGGTGGCACTTGCCTGTAATCCCAGCTACTCAGGAGGCTGAGGCAGGAGAATCACTTGAACCTGGGAGGCAGAGGTTGCTGTGAGCCAAGATCACTCCATTGCACTCCAGCCTGGGTAACAGGAGTGAAACTCCATCTCAAAGACAAAAAAATTAAAAAGACAAAAATGGAAAATGTTTGCAAGGAAATTATATTTAATATAAAAGGAACTCTATCATCCTTATTGAATTAAATAGGAAACAATTTGGGAGACATGAACTGTTCTCAGGACAGTATTCATTGAAATGGGTGAAAGCATGCTAGTAATAAAATTAACTAAGTGAAAATTCTAATTTCATTTATTAAATTGACAAACACTTTGAAAACAATAATGCTGAGTTAGACACAGCATATACAATATAATTCAAGAGTGTTAAAGCATTCACATCCTTTGACGAAGTAATTGAACTCTTAGAAAACCTATTATAAGAAAATAATCAGAAATGTTAAACTTATTTACCCACATATTATTTATAATAATAAGACATTGGAAATAATTTAAATATTTCACAGGAGAGAAACTGGGCAAATAAGTTATGGGATAACTAAATGGCTAAATAATCTGTTGGCCTTAAGACGTAGTATTCCATCGTGTATACGTGCCACATTAATGAAAAAATAGTTACATGGGGAAAATACCGATAGTTTGCTAAGTAACAAAGTTAGATGTCAAAATAGGTAACTCTTGGGTGACAAACAAAAATAATTGGAAGGAAGTGCCTCCACATAAGAATGATTATTTCAGGCTTTGAAGGCTACAAAAATTATTATTTTTTTTCTTTAGAATTTTCTTTCTTTCCTAGGATTCCTATAGAACACTCTTATTAACTTTTAAGTCATAAACAGATTGATATAAATCATTATTTTAAGTGATACTTGTACTCTTGCCATTGAGAGTATGATGTCATGCATCAGCACTGGCATTGCCTGGGAGCCTGCTAGAAACAAACCTGTGAAGGGTAGCAGGGAGAAAATGCTACTTAAAAATCTGATGGTCCTCAGGGACCATGTTGAAATTATACTATTATAAAGACTGTAAGTTTTTATTCCCAGCTTCCTAAGATGTCACAGTGTTCATTCATATCTACCATGTGTTTTACATTACTATTGTGTGCTAATTATTCCATGCCGAAGCACAGCAAGATCCTTCTCTTAATTTTTTTAAAAAATATATTTTACTTTAATTTCCTGGATACATGTGCAGATTGTGCAGGTTTGTTACATAGGTATACATGTGCCATGGTAGTTTGCTGCACCTATCAACCCATCATCTAGGTTTTAAGCCCTGCATGCATTAGGTATTTGTTCTAATGCTCTCCCTCCTCTTGCCCCTCACCGTTCGATAAGCCCCAGTGTGTGATGTTCCCCTCCCTGTGTCCATGTGTTCTCATTGTTCAACTACCACTTATAGATGAAAACATGAGGTGTTTGGTTTTCTGTTCTTGCATTAGTTTGCTGAGAATGATGTTTTCCAGCTTCATACATGTCCCTGCAAAGGACATGATCTCATTCTTTTTTATGACTGCATTGTATTTTAAGGGGTATATGTGCCACATTTTCTTTATCCAGTCTATTATTTATAGGCATTTGGGTTGGTTACAAGTCTTTGCTATTGTAAATAGTGTTGCAATAAACATATGTGACATGTTTCTTTATAGTAGAACGACTTATAATTCATTGGATATATACCCAGTAATGGGATTGCTGGGTCAAATGGTATTTCTGGTTCTAAATCCTTGAGGAATCACCACACTGTCTTCTACAATGGTTAGCTAATTTACATTCCCACCACCAGTGTAAAAGCATTCCTATTTCTCTTTTAAAGAACATCATATTGCTAGTTGGGTCATGGCTTTTAGATGACAGTGGTCTTTGCACAAGTCTCCTATTTTGTTTGAAATAATAGTGGTGACAATATTATTAGTAGGCTTAATATATTACATATAATTTTGCTTTGAATGGCAACAGAATATTTTCCTGGTAGGCCCATACACAGTTAATTTACCAAATAATTTAATAAATTGTCACATTTTCTAAAACTTAAATTTCCTAATTAAAAATGTTTATAATTTAAAAAATGGAAAGGGATCTGTTAATTATCCATACTTGAGGATCTATAATTTAATCTGTGTATTAAAATGTATGATTTAAATTCCCCATAGACACAGTGCATCCTTGGCTTTTACAGAGATGTTAAAATGAATTAATCTTATGATATTCACCACAGTGCTATTCAAGCCAGCATAAATAAAAATTCCCAAGAATAATATCTTCCTGCTAGAAAAAAAAGAGGTCTCTGCTTCCTTTTATCAAAAATTTTGAGTCTTGTCGAATGTAATCTATGTATATTGAAATTCACTTTATTGTATAGTTTTGTTCACCTTGGACATCTGGTACACATACCTTTATTGATTTATATTCCTTTTAACCTTTTTCTCTAACCTATGCAGATTCCTCCTATATAAAAGGGAACAAACAGTGCTTAACATGGTAAGTTCAGAGAATTTTATAATACACATTCCTCAAGAGTTCAACTCACTGTCAGATACACAGTGATGTTCTATAAAGAGCAGATACTGTTATTATAAATTTTCTCTTTTCAAAGTAGTCTGAAATATAAGCCAATGGGTAGTTTTGGAGGTGGATATAAACACAAATATCACTATTGTTATATAAGCTACTTTAGAACCTTTTTAAAGAATCTCTTTCTAAATACTGCAATATATTTTCAAATAGCTATAGTATTATGAGGTTTTAAAAAAACATATTAAAAGAGGCATACTTATATCTAAACTAATAATCTTAAAATCAATTATCTAAAAGTTACAAATAAACCACAAATTGAATATTAATGTGTAAATTGGGGAGAGATGGTAAACCAGTACACACAGTTTGACTCTAGTTATTAACTGGTAAGCTATTAATCTGGGTTTTAGCCCTGTTTCTTTCATTAGCCACAAATTTTAGTATCGTTAAGGCTGAAGTTCCTCATCTGTACTGTGATAAAATGATATTAGTTTTTTGCTAAAGTTTTCCTGACTCAAAAATTTTAAAAATTAATTTATATCCCTCTAGTCTAAATTTAATTTCTTAAAGTCAAGAATGAGGACTTTTATTTCTATTATACCATTCTAAATATATGTTGAAAGTTTTAAAATACATTTATATTCCAAAGTCTATTTACTGAAGAAGATTTTGGAAGAATATATCTATCAATAATCAACTACTCTAAGAACAAGATTCAATTTCCCACATTTTGATCATTTTCCTGATAGGGGTATAGCACATCTATGCTCTCTGATTCAACTATTTCATTAGAAACCTGAAAATTTTGAAATAATATATCTCTAGTTGAGAGACTTAGTCAAAAGCACAGAAACTCTTGAGTAGAGAGTTACATTAATATCACACAGGAAGTCAGATTAGGTTCACAACCAAAAGCCTGGCTCCCCTTGCTCCACGCCTTCTCTATCTATCTATCTTTTTGTCATCTATCATCTATGTGACTTAATAGAGTGTCTAATTTGCTGCACAGAAAGCCAGCCAGTGCATTCTAAAGAGGAGAATTATGGTTATGGCCACAGCACGGGCTTCTGTTTCTTCAAAAAATAATGTGGAGACTGATGTTATGGCAATGACACCAAAGCTGGCTGTTAGGAGTATTTGTTGAAAATCGGGATAATCTTAAGAGTAATCATGATTCTAAATGCTACAGTAATATTTTATTTTTGACTTAAATAAAAAGTAACATATTGAATTGTTTTGTGAATGAATGTGTTTAATATTGGCTGTACACCATGGAATACATACAAGCATGATGGCAATTCTATGTGGAACAGATGGAGTTTTTGGGTGGTCTTCAAAGTGAAGCCCAGTATATAATCCACTGCAGCAAAGTAATTTAAGGGGATTCATAAAAGCCATGGTTCAGTACTGTGTGATTTACATGACACTGAAAAATCCTTAATATTTTTTGTAGAGCTACCTAATGTAAGTATTATTTGACATGCAAAAACCCTCTTTACATGATGACTTAATGGATTCCCTAAAAAATATTTTGAACCATGAATTTAGTCTAACCACATTTCAAAACTTGGACTAAAATCAACTTGAATAAATATTAAAATTTAATTTCTAAATTAGGGGTAAGTTAGATGTTATATGTCACATTCATTCTTAATGCTCTGGGAAAAGGCAGCAAAATTGATGTAGCACTTCTAAAATAGATTTGTTAAACATACCTTCTTCCTAATACAATTTTCATAACATTATGTAAGCAGAAATAAATACCATATCAGATTTTTTTTTTTTTTTTTTTGAGACGGAGTTTCGCTCTTGTTACCCAGGCTGGAGTGCAATGGCGCGATCTCGGCTCACCGCAACCTCCGCCTCCTGGGTTCAGGCAATTCTCCTGCCTCAGCCTCCTGAGTAGCTGGGATTACAGGCACGCGCCACCATGCCCAGCTAATTTTTTGTGTTTTTAGTAGAGATGGGGTTTCACCATGTTGACCAGAATGATCTCGATCTATTGACCTCGTGATCCACCCACCTCGGCTTCCCAAAGTGCTGGGATTACAGGCTTGAGCCACAGCACCTGGCCAATTTTTTTTTTTTTTTTAAATAAGTATGAACTCACACCATAATTTCTTAAAGCATAGCAGACTAAAGATCTTTCATCATTATCAGTTTTGTGTATAGATGCCATTTGTGAAAATGTTTTAAACCATGAAAAAAAGTCTTACACATATGGCACATTGTATTCTTTGATTAAATACTCCTTTCAATTAGCATTCTAAAACCATTGTCTTGATAAAAACATCAGGAAGCTCTTCAAGTGCAGTTATAAGTTTTTTTTTAGTATTATTTCCAACATATCTGAATTGCATAGAAATATAGCTAATATTTTGCAGATATAACTGTAGTGTCAACAATGCCATGTGCTGGAAATTACACTAGTACTGAGAAATACAACTGGTTATTAGGATCCCAAATTATTAATATTTGCTCTTTTCACCACACCATAGGATGTGCCCTCAGGAGTCTCTCATATTACTGCAATTAATTGAGAAAACAATGACAGGAATACCAACAATCTATTTAATCAATGCCAATTTCCAATTTGATATCTTTCCATAATTAATTTTCTTTTTTCTTTTCTTATCTTTTCATTTTGTAGAGAACAGGTTCTCACTGTGTTGTCCAGGCTTGGCTGGTCTCAAACTCCTGGGCTCAAGTGATTTGCCCAACTCACCCTCCCAAAGTGCTGGAATTGCAGGTGTGAGCCACTGAACCCAGTCCATAATGAATTTTCAAAGAAATTTCAAGTTTCAGTCTGGCTGTGAGCATATTTACTGATGTGAGCATATTTACTGATAGTAGCATCTTTTCCCAATTTACCTGACATTCATAAAGTTATAAGGTTATTTTGTCAGATATAAAATAAATGATAATATTATTATGTTTCTATGTAATAAATTTCAAATATAAGCTGGAACATAAACAAGTGTTTCTGTATATTTTATACTGTGACTGCTATAAAGGTAAGCCATCGAGTTTTGGCTATTTCATATTCTTCTCAATACAAATTATTTCATTTAAAATTCTACCACTTGTTCAAAATGCCCTAAACTTCAACATTTGTAGAGCCAACAATCAAGATTGTAATTCTAACATTTTTAAACAGATCAAAGTTTTAGAAATAACTAAATATTGGCTTTACAGAAAAATATTTGAAATACTACAAGTTATGCTCCTAAAAATATTATCCCAACCCAAGATCAATAGTATTTTAACACCATAATGTCTATTTATATTTTCTGTAAAATAATACAAATTTTGGAAAGTAATTGTAAAATGTGCTTTAAATATCTGTTCATACATTTCACTGCCAGCATTTTTATTCTGTAGAATACTTTTCATTGCATATTTTATTTCTTAAAAATATTATAGACATTGTATACAAGTAGAATAAAGTAAGTAAGCTTTCAGGACCAAAAAGTCATTTTATCATTACCAACTAATCTAGAATGTCTGATTCTCAATGCAGAAATGTTCTACCCCACAGTTGCTACTTGATCAAGCAGAATTTACAGAAATCTAATTAGCTCCAGAATAAATCTATGAAAAGTTAAATTATCAAATTATCTCATTCTTTGTGCATTGGTGATGCTGATTTTATATGCCATTACTGTCAAGAAATGTAGTCTGTATGAATTAACTTTCAGTAACTTTAGTAAGGCCTTTAAACAATTTAGATATTTTGTATGAAACAGACTATTTAAGAAAACTCTCACTTACGTAGTGAGTCTTAATATAAAGAGCAGTATCAGATAGTTTGTCTTAAGCAAAAATGGAGCAATTTACCAGTTAAATCAAACTTATCATTTCATTCAGATCATAATAAATATTTTAGTAAAGCTTAAACTACAAACATTTTAAAGCACATATGCACAAAATGGTAATGAACATCAACAATGGAATCATTCATTTTGAAGGCATTTTCTTATTTTTTCTCTCAAATTTGATGTAGATATAAAATACTAACAGATTTTTTAAGTAGATAGGATTTAATGTGTTTGAACAATATATACAAGTAAACTTTTAATTTATTCACAAATTAGTAGAATTGGAAGGATATGAAAAATATTCATACTGCACTTTTGTTTAAAAATTTTGTATTGCATTTTAGGTTTTGGGGTACATGTGAAGAACATGCAAGATAGTTGCATAGGTACACACTTGGCAGTGTGATTTGCTGCCTTCCTCCCCATCACCTATATCTGGCATTTCTCCCCATGCTATCTTTCCCCAACTCCACACTCCCTGCTGTCCCTCCCCTATTCCCTGCAACATACCCCAGTGTGTAGTGCTCCCCTCCCTGTGTCCATGTGTTCTCACTGTTCAACACCTACCTATGAATGAGAAGATGCAGTATTTCATTTTCTGTTCTTGTGTCAGTTTGCTGAGAATGATGTTCTCAAGATTCATCCATGTCCCTACAACGGAACTCATCATTTTTGATGGCTGCATAATATTCCATGGTGTATATGTGCCACATTTTCCCTGTCAAGTCTATGATCGATGGGCACTTGGGTTGGTTCCAGGTCTTTGCTATTGTAAACAGTGCCGCTATGAACATACATATGCATGTGTCTTTATAATAGAATGATTTGTAATACTTTGGGTATATACCCAGTAATGGGATTGCTGGGTCAAATGGAATTTCTATTTCTAGGTTCTTGAGGAATCGCCACACTGTCTTCCACAATGGTTGAACTAATTTACACTCCCACCCTCTGTGTTGTTTATCTATGATAATAGGAGTGGCATTTGAAGGTAGAGAGATTGTTGGTTTCTACCTTGGTATTTATAATTGCTATTTTAAATAAAAATATTATGTTTGTATATTATATAATTTAATTATATTGTATTTAAAAACAATGAACATTAAATTACATTTCTCATTGTCCCCTTATTTATTAACCTGGGACAGAGCATGATAAGAAAAGGAAGGATCTGGGCATCTGCCATAGATGACCTAGGACATTCCTTTGATTTTCGGGAAGTGGCTTATGTTTACTTGTACCCTTGTATTTATCAGTAAGGTTTGACATGGGATAAGAGCACTAATCCATGTGAGTCTGCCTTTACAATTAGATCCTTTTTATGTTCACAAAAAATATCAGGTAATTATCTGAAAAGTAAATTTAAATTAGCACAGGAAGAAAAACCAGTTCACTAATGAAAAGAGGGAATCCAATGAGCACATGTGATAAACCATTTCTCTCAAACTTTAAAACGGTAAGTGTATCAGATGAAGATACGGATGTGGAAAAGAAAAAAGAAATAAAATTCCATATCTGTTGTGAATATAAATCAGTATCAACATAATAGAAAGTAGTTTGGCAACACAAATATAGGAAAAAATCCAAAAGTAAAAAATTATATGTATATGCTTGTGTAAATATATAGCCTAGTGAATCCACTGCGCTTGTATGTATAACGAGAAAAGCAAACATTTTCACTGAGGCAAAATTAGAAATAACCATCAATCAAAATTAGATAAACACATTTTGGTGTTTTCATACTGGAATACTGGAATGTAGCACTTGTTTAACTACATCTGAGCAAAGCTTTGTGAATCAACATGGATCAATTATTACAAATAAAGATGAACAAGAAGAAGTTTCTAAAATATATATATATATATATATATATATATATATATATATAATCAATGCAATAAAAGACAGTGTTCTGTATAGCTATTTATGTAGTGTGTGAAATAACAAAAATGATAGTACTAAATACCAAGTTTAGAAAAGTAGTTAACTCTGGGGTATGAGGAAGAGAAATAAAATTGGTGAAAATAAATTTAACTATACGTAGGATCTTCAAAACTTCATGGAAAATATGTATTATCAAAAATACTATGTGTGCCAAGAGACAGGGGGTCATGGTGGACAGGAGGCAGGACAAGATTGATTCAGGCAGAGCAGCATGTGGAGGTCTGCATTGTGAATTTTAGCTCCAGATCAACTTAACAGCAAACTAGCCATCCCAAGAGGACCCATAGAACTTCTGAAGGAAGCAGACTGCTCCTGCAGGACCCGAGAGGCATCCCAAATACTGTGAGTGCCCCAACTGTCAAAGTGGGAATGGGAGACCCGCCTCTCCTGAACACACGCCCCCCACTGGCAAAGCTGAAGGTCTATTTGTTTGAGAAGTTTCTGTCTTTACCTGAAGCTGAGTCAAGTTAGAGAGCTGAGTGAAACACAGGGTTACAGGAAGCAGCAGAAAGGCCTTGGGAGCCCACTGGGTCCCCAAGCAGCCCATTCCTGCCTGGCACAAGGATCCATTGGGACGGTGGCCGGAGGAGAAGGGAGTAAAACTCTACATGGAGAAAGAATTCTCTAGCTGAACTTTGTAACAATTTGAAAGGGACTAAAAGCCTCCCGGCCAGAACTTGGGAGATTGCACTAATCAGTCATGTAGACTTCATAGGCAGGAGAAGGACTAAAGCCCCTTTCTCTCGCACCTGGGAAATGGCTAGCCTTCAGCAAATTTTCAAGCCATTCTCACTCTCTGACTGGAAACTGACTTTTGGCTGTTGGTGGAGTGAGCACGGTAAGAGTGAGACTGGCCCTTCAGTTTGTGTGGGAGCTAGGTGAGGCCTGTGACTATCAGCTTTCCCTCACTTTCCTGACAATCTGCATGACTCAGCAGAGGCAGCCGTAATCCTCTGGGTACATAACTCCAGTGACTGGGAATCTCACCCCCATCCCTGACAGCAGCTGCAGTAGGACCCACCCTAAAAGAGTCTGAGCTCAGATATGCCTAGCTCCACCCCACCTGAGGGTCTGTCCCTAACCACCATGGTAGCATAAGACAAAGGACATACAATCTGGGAGATCTAGGGCTCGCCCACTGCCTGTTACTTTCCATACCACTACAGCTGATGTTCTCTGGAAAGCGCCACCTCCTGGCAGTAGCCCAACCAGTGCAAAAGTAGAGCATTAACCGCCAAAGCTAAGGATCCTCACAGAGTCTACTGCATCCTCCACTACCTCCACCAGAACAGGTGCTGGTATTCAAGGCCAAGAGACCCACTGATGATTCACATCACAAGACTCTGTGCAGACAACCCTCAGTACCAGCCCAGAGTCACGTAGACTCTCTGGGGATGGGCCCAGAAGAGAGACAACAATCACTGCAGTTCAGCTCACAGGAAGCCACATCCATAAGAAAATGGGGAGAGTACTGCATCAAGGGAACACCCCATGGGACAAAAGAATCTGAACAACAGCCTTCAGCCCTAGACCTTCTTTCTAGCAGAGACTACCCAAATGAGAAGAAACCAGAAAACCAACCCTGGTAATATGACAAAACAAGGATCTTCAACACTCCCACAAAATCACACTAGTTCACCAGCAATGGATTCAAACTGAGAAGGAACCCCTGATTTACCTGGAAAAGAATTTCAGGACGTTAATTATTAAGCTAATTAGTGAGAGATCAGAGAAAGGTGAAGACCAATGCAAGGAAATAATAACTATAAAATGGACACAAGAAGTAAAGGGAGAAATATTCATGGAAATAGATAGCTTAAAGAAAAAACCATCAAAAATTCAGGAAAATTTTGACACACTTTTAGAAATGCAAAATTCTCTGGAAAGTCTCA
Organism: Saguinus oedipus; assembly: GCA_031835075.1. Taxonomy (NCBI): domain Eukaryota; kingdom Metazoa; phylum Chordata; class Mammalia; order Primates; family Cebidae; genus Saguinus; species Saguinus oedipus. The sequence continues at coordinate 52,872,603 of CM063186.1, read as the reverse complement.
GCAATAGAATTGAACAAGTAGAAGAAATTCAGAGCTCAAAGACAAGGTCTTCAAATTAAATTAAACAAAGAATAAAGAAATAATAGAATAAAGAATAAGAAAATATGAACAAATCTTCCAAGAAATCTGAGATTATGTAAAGTGGCCAAACCTAAGAATAATTGGTGTACCTGAGGAAGAAGAGAATTCTAAAAGCCTGGAAAACATATTTGATGGATTAATTGAGGAAAACTTCACTGGCCTTGCAAGGAACCTTGACAGCCAAATACAAGAAGTACAAAAAACACCTAGGAAATTCATCACAAAAAGATCTTCACCCAGCCACGTTGTCATCAGGTTATTCAAACGTAAGATGAAGGAAAAAAAATCTTAAGAGCTGTGAGACAGAAACACCAGGTAACCTGTATCAGATTAACAGCAGATTTCTCAGCAGAAACCCTACAATCTAGAAGGGATTGGGACCCTATCTTCAGCTTCTTCAGACAAACAATTAGCCAAGAATTTTGTATCCAGTGAAAGTAAGCATCATATATGAAGGAAAGATACAGTTGTTTCTGGGCAAACAAATGCTGAGAGAATTCACCATTACCAAACCATCACTGCAAGAAGTGCTAAAAGGAACACTAAATCTTGAAACAAATGCTGGAAACACATCAAAATAGAAACTCTTTAAAGAGTAAATCACACAGGACCTATAAAACAAAAATAGAAGTTAAAAAGCAGAAACAAAAAACAAAACCAAAGTACACAAGCAACAAAGAATATGATGAAAGCAAGGGTACCTCACATCTCAATGCTAACGTTGAGTGTAAATGCCCTAAATGCTTCACTTAAAAGATAAAGAACTTCAGAATTGGTAAGAACTCACCAACCAATTATCTGCTGCCTTCAGGAGACTCACCTAACACATAAGGACTTACCTAAACTTAAAAGGCTGGAAAAGGATATTTCATGTAAATGGACACCAAAAGCCAACAGGGGTAGCTATTCTTGTATCAGACAAAATGAAGTTTAAAGCAACAACAGTTGAAAAAGACAAAGAAGGACAGGATATAATGGCAGAAGACCTTGGCCAATGTGAAATATCACAATTCTAAACATATATGCACCTAATGCTGGAGCCCTGAAATTTATAAAACAATTACTAATAAGCCTAAGAAATGTCAGCACTAGACAGGTCATCCAGACAGAAAGTTAACAAAGAAACAAGGGTTTAACTATACCTTGGAACAAATGGACTTAACAGATATATATAGAACATTTATCCAGCAATCACAGAATGCACATTCTATTCAATAGGACCTGGAAATTTCTCCTAGATTAACCATATGCTAGCCCATAAAATGAGCCTAATAAAGACAATTTCAGACCACAGTGGAATAAAACTAGAAATCAACTTCAAAACAAATCTTCAAAAGTAAGTTTTCTAAAAGGAAAACTTCCGACCAATATCCTTGATAAATACAGATGCTAAAATCTGTAACAAAACACTAGTCAACTGGATAAAACAGCATATCAAAAAGAGAATTTACCATGATCAAATGGATTTCATATCAGGGGTGCAGGGATCATTTAACATATGCAAGTCAATAAATGTCATAGACCACATAAACGGAACTAAATACAAAAATCACAAGATCATCTAAATAGATGCAGAAAAAGTATTCAACAAAATTCAACATCTCTTTATGATTAAAACTCTCAGCAAAATTGGCATATAAAGGACATACCTTAATGTAATAAAAGCCATCTATGACAACCCACAGACAACCTAATCCTGAATGGGGAAACGTTGAAAGCATTCCTTCTGAGGACAGGCACAAGACAAGTATGCTTACACTCACCACTCCTTTTCAACATAGTACTGGAAGTTCTAGCCAGAGCAATCAAAGAAGAGAAGGAAATAAAGGGCACTCAAGTCAGTAAAGAGGAAGTGAAACTGCCACTGTTTTCTGGCAATATGATAATTTAGCTTGAAAACACTAAGCATTTCTTCAGAAAACTCCAGAACTGATGAAAGAATTTAGTAAAGTCCTGGATATAAGATTAATATACACAAGTCAGTAGCTCTTCTACAAACTAGCAGTGACCAAGCAGAGAATCAGATCAAGAACTCAACCCCTTTTATAACGATAGCTGCAAAAAAAAAAAAAAAAAAAAAAAAAAAAAAAAAAAAAACATAAAACACTTAGGAATATGCCTAACAGAGGAGTTGAAAGACCTCTGCAAGGAAAACTATAAAACCCTGCTGAAACAAATAGATGACGTAAACAAATGGAAACACATCCCACGCCCATGGATGGGTAGAATCAATATTGTGAAAATGACCATACTGCCAAAAGCGATCTACAAATTCAATGCAATCCCCATCAGAATACCACCATTATTCTTCAGAAAATTAGAATATTTTAAATTCATATAGAACCATAAAAAGAACCTGCATATTCAGAGCAAGACTAAACAAAAAGAACATATCTGGAGGCATCACACTACCTAATTTCACACTATACCATAAGGCCATAGTCACCAAAATAGCATGGTACTCATATAAAAATAGGCATATAAACCAATGGAACAGAAGAAACAACTCAGAAATAAACCCAAATATTTGCAGCCAACTGATCTTCCACAAAGCAAACAAAAACCTAAAGTGGGGAAAGAACACCCTTTTCAACAATGGTGCTGAGATAATTGGCAAGCCACGTGTAGGAGAATAAAACTGTATCCTTGTCTCTCCCCTTATACAAAAATAAGCTCAAGATGAATTAAGGACTTAAATTTAAGATCTGAAACTATACGAATTCTAGAAGATAAATTGGAAAAACCCTTCTTGACATTAGCTTAGGCAAAGATTTCATGACCAAGAACCCAAAAGCAAATGCAATAAAAGTAAACAGCTGGGACCCAATTAAAATAAAGAGCTTTTGCACAGAAAAAGGAACAGTTAGCAGAGTAAACAGACAACCCACAGAGTGGGAGAAAATCTTCACAATCTATACATCTGACAAAGGACTCATATCCAGAATCTACAATGAACTCAAACAATTCAGTAAGAAAAAAACAATCCCTTCGAAAAGTGGGCTACGGACATGAATGGACAATTCTCAAAAGAAGATGCACAAATGAGCAACAAGCATATGGAAAATGTTCAACATCACTAACGACCACGGAAATGCAAGTAAAACCTCAATGCAATATCACCTCACTCCATAGAATAGCCGTAATCCAAAAATAAAAAAACAGTAGATGTTGGCATGGATGTGGTGAACAGGGAACACTTCTACACTGCTGGTGGGAATGTTAACTAGTACAGTCACTATGGAAAATGGTGTGGAGATTCCCTACAGAAGTAAAGGTAGAACTACTATTTGACCCAACAATCCCACTACCGGGTATCTACTCAGAGGAAAAGAAGTCATTATTCGAAATGGATAGTGGCACCACATGTTTATAGCAGCACAATTCAAAATTACAAAATCATGGAACCAACCCAAATGCCCATCTATCAATGAATGGATAAAGAAACTCTATCTCTATAAAATATATCATAGCCGTGAAAAAGAATGAATTAACAACATTTCCAGTGACCTGGCTGAAAACGGAGACTACTATTCTAAGTGATGTAACTCAGAAATGAAAAACCAAACAGCATAGGTTCTCACTGATATACGGGAGCTAAGCTATGCGGATGCAAAGGCGTAACAATGATACGATGAAGTTTGGGGACTTGAGGGGAAGAGTGGGAGGGGGTGAGGGATAAGACTACAAATACGTTGCAGTGTATACATGGGTGATGAGTGCACCAAAATCTCACAAATAACCGCTAAAGAACTTATGTAACCAAATACCACCTGTAACCCAATAACTTATGGAAAAAAAATACTATGCATGGATTTCAAAAACTTTTGGCACCCAAATAAACTTGCACTAAGCTGTTATAACGTATTTCAACAGGATCTAGTTTGAAGCACAAAGAAAGATAAGATACTATTTTGAAAAAAAGCCCCTATCAGAGCAACAGGAAATCTGCTAAAATTGAAGCAAGAACAAACATCAAATTTATGGTGGATCTTGTGTAGAAGAATGTTAAAATGATTGATGCATTAGGAAAAGTTTATGGGGACAATGTCTCAAAGCAGTCAGTGGTTTATAAATAGAAAACAAATTTTAAAAAGAGACTAGACAATGTGGAAGTTGAAGCCTTTAGCGGCAGACAATTCACGTCATTTTGTAAGGAAAAAATTCATCTTGTTTGTGCCCCAAATAAAGGGGACTCATCATTAACAGCAGGAACAATAGCCAATAGCATAAACATCTCAATTGGCTCAGCTTACACAATTCTGACTGAAAAATTAAGGTTGAGCAAACTTTCCACTCAATGATTGCCAAAACTGTTGCACCCATATCAGCTGCAAACAAGAACATAGCTTTCAATGGAAATTTTAAACAGGTGGGATCAAGATTTTGAAGCCCTTCTTCAAAGGATTGTAACAGGAGATGAAACATGGCTTTACCAGTATGATCCTGAAGACAAGGCACAATTGAGGCAATTGCTACCAGGAGGTAGAACTCGTCTGCTCAAAGCCAAAATGGACTGGTCAAGAGCAAAATTCATGGCAAAAGTTTTAGAGATGCTTAAGCCATTTTGCTTGTTGACTCTCTGGAGGGCCAAAAAACAATATCATCAGCTTACTATGGGAGTGTTTTGAGAAAGTTGGCCAATGCTTTAGCAGAAAAACTCCTGGCAAAGCTTCATCAGAGAGACCTCCTCTACCATGACAATGCTCCTGCTCATTCCTGTTATTGAACAAGGGCAATTTTGTGAGTGTTTTCATAGGAAATTTACACCTCTGCATTACAGTTATGATTGGTTTCTTTTTTTTTTCTTTCCTAAAATTAAAAAAATCTTTAAAGGGCACCAATTCATCTTCGATTCATAATGAAGAAAAGATAACACTGACATAACTATATTCCCAGCACTCAGTTTCTTAGAAATGGAATAAATGGCTGGTGTCATCACTTGTATCACTTACTTATTTTGAATTTCTTGGATCTTATATTGAGAAATACTATTTATATTTTTTATTTTTATCTTTTAATTCTATTTTTTATCATTTATCATGGATCTATCATCTATCTATCTAGCTAGCTAGCTATCATCTATCGTTCAGTCTCTCTGTTTATCTGTCTGTATCTGTCTAATCTATCCTCTATAAATGTTGTTGACATGACTGTTGTTACTTTATGTTATTGTAATTTTTTTTGTATATTCTGATCCTATGTTGAGTCACAAAAATTCAAGCTAACCTTCAAAAAGATGATGGAAGTGTCAGTGATAGAGCTGAGCTTCAACATACTCTAGGTTTCTTTCAAAAGCTGTATGCAGAGTGCAGGGGCTTCTGCATCTAAGTAGGTTGTTTGGCAAGATAATAGACATGGCAGACAGCAAAACTTGTATCTCTTACATGACAGTCTGTGTGTTTATCAGATGTATGTCACATTCCAGAGTGTGTACTATGTCAGTATATCTTCCAAATTTCTTTGACCTGATAGTCTGCCTAGAAAACAACCAAGTATAAACTAATTTCTTCTGTTTTTGTATTTTAATGTGACAATTGTCCTTATAGACATGCTCTGCAAGGGTTGGGCATAGGTACAGCTGCTTGAAAGAAATTAATTAATACAATGTTATATAAAAACTTTAAAGGACTTGACAACAAGTAATCATGAGGATTCCTATCAGTATAGAAAAGTGTCAGCAATGTTACCAGTCACCATTTGTATATACTTTCTATTCCTTTCAAAAGGATTGTTTTATTCTGTAATAACCTATAAAAGAATCATGGCAGTTGCTTTCCTTTTGAGTCACATAATTCTTTGTCCAGAAAGAAAATGCAAAGCATTAAAAGGACAGAACCATAAAAAAGAATGCCTCCAAGCAAAAGCCGGAGAATTTCATTCTCCTCTGTATTTTTTATTTAAGAGGGACATGAAAAAAAGACATGACCAGTGACAGAAAAGGGTGAATTTCTGTCCTTTTTATTTTCTTTTATAAAATGGCCAGATACATGTTTGTGATAACAAGTCTGGCAACTTGCTTGGCTTCAATCACTTGCAAAAGAAATTGCAAAATTATTAAAAATGGAAATAAATTCTTTCTTTTCTTTTTGACCAGTGAGAAAAGTTGGTCAAAGAAATTGTCCTGAGAAGTTTGTTTCCTCGTCACTTCAGAAAGCTGTGATGTAATTAAACAAGTGACTTGTGTTTTTCATCATAAAGATTATGAGTAGAATGATCAAATTAGAAGACATTTAAAAATGCTTACTTGATGTACTATAACTTGAGAAAGAATCAACCAAGTATTTTTAAAGGCGGATTTAAATTAAATTTTAATAAATTGATAAAGAAACAGTCCAATTTAAACATTAAAAAAATGCTGTGAAGTTCATTTTTTAAAAAAATATCCAAGACAAAAATGAATCAATAGATGTCACAAATCAGTGCTATTTCTACTTGAATAGAACCTCTGCTGTTACTTAGACTCAAAAGTCTTGCTATAAACCAGGAGTTCATGAACTTCAGCATAGATTTCAATCACACAGATACTGGGCTCTAGCCCTGGAGTTGTTGATGTGATCCTCTGAGGTGGGGCCTAAGAATTAGGATTTCCAATTAGTTCCCAGGTAATGATGATTCTGCTGAATTGTTTACCACCCATTGAGAACCACAGCTATAAACAATATCATATATTGAGAATAGATATGATGATGTAATATAAAATTATAAAGAAATGCATGAACATGAAAACTGCCGGATTCACACTAGGGTGTGTTTATGTTGGAGAAGGTAATATGGAAAGATGATATAGAATGTTTAACTCATTTAGAAGACAATATTTTAAATAATTAATCTAAGTAGGTAGGCAGGCAAGTATTTGTTGCATCATTCTTTATAGATTTTGCATGTCTTGAACATTTTATGATTACTTTTTAAAAATAAAATAACATTGTTATTTCTGAACTAAGGTTTGTATAAATTAAGTATGAATGATCAGGTATATTCTGCTAGCCAAAAGGTATAGAATTTCTAGCTTTTGAGTTTCCTTTAATCAAATAGTTTAAATAATGCAATTTGAAAAAGCTTAGAATATTGTTATATAAATGACATAATAGAAAAAATATTATAGTGACTTTGTTCAGTTTTAAATCTATTAGTTTATTTAACAAATATTATAGTGACTTTGTGGTTTCTGTTGAGTCTCAACAGCCCCCCTGGTGGGGGCCAGACACTGCCATGGCTGTCAGGCATTCAAAGGTGAATGAGACATGGTCTTCCTTTCAATGAATTTATATTCCCATAGGAGATTTGCAAATTGCTTTTTGCTTTTAGGGTACTAAATGATGAAATTTTACTGGCTAAAAACTATAGAATAACTCTTAGCAAAACTCTAACAACTGTTCTTGCTCTTAATTTTTATGTTTTAATGTTATGAAAGTTCAGTTTAAAATATCACAGTAATTAATTAATACTTTTTTTCCTGCAGGCCAACCACTTCTTATGTACATATTGAGTGTACCTATTACATAATTTTAGATAAAATTTTAGTAGAACTTTAGTACACAGTCTTAGTTATATGTGACCTGGAGGGAAATTCAAAACAAAACCAACCAACCAAACATAAGGCAAAACAAAATCTTTGATTTTTCTCCAACCAAACAAATCTTTCAGTGGTGTCTTCCTTCTCTCAAATATAAGATCATGTTTATGATAGATCTTAACAGATATCTACCAGCTATTATTAGGGGTTACTTTTACCTCCTCCTATTACTAACACAGATATTGTATATGAGTAAAAGCATGTCATCTTTTCTGCTTTAATTTAATTAAATATAGCTGAAATGATGGCAATTAAAGAACATCCATTCACCCTCATATATTATAAAATTATTTATTTAAAAGCAAGGCAATCTATGGATATGGTTCATAGCACAATTTCCTTCTCATAGTAAATGGAGAAATTTCCGGCCACGTTTTAAAGTTTTGTGTTCTAAATTAAATCAGGTTGTGCTCTAAATTGAATCCCATAAAACTCAAATGTATTTTTTCTTTGTAAGCAGTTTTAAAATAGACAGCTTGAATATTTTTTTCTTAATTAGATTTTAAACCCATAAAGGCCAGTAACTATATTTGGTATCTTTTATACAATTTATACTGAGCTGTCATTGCAAGTGAATCTAATTCTGGCTATCAGCATGTAAAAATTAAGTAAAGCTTTTTTTCTTTTACTCCTAAAATTTGGGAGTATGTTTGATAGTACTTTATTTATAAAACAAATTTCTGAATCACGATCAGAATTATGCCAATGCCTCAATTTCATGTGAATTGACTTCAAGGGAAACACAATATTTAAAATAAGCATCTTGGTAGACTAATAAGTGAGCAGGAAAAATAACACATGCTCCTTTATTTTTACAAACACTTTGACTCTAACCAGGAATTAGAGGTATGACAAACAAATTTTTAAGTTACATGATTATTTATTTAGTGCTAATATTTCTGTTATAGCCAGTTCATTAAAAAAGAGCTACCTAGAACCCCTGACATAAAATACTCAAAAACAAAAGTTATTATGCTTTATAACTTCTCAAGAATTTACTAGGAGCACCAACACTTGTTATACCTAGAAAAATGCAAGTTTGTGAACACATTTCTCCGTGTCTTATTACATTTATAAGGTAAATAGCCCACTTTTGGTTCTAAATCATTGACTCATACTTGTGCACAGCAAAAAAATCTAATTTACATATGAAAGACAAAAACACTATATATATATATATATATATATATATATATATTTTACTGGTATGACAGAAACCTACTGAAAAATCAATTGTAAACATCTACTAAAATGAATTTAAGTTAAAGTTGAGAAAACAAATGTGTGACAAACTTATCTCAAGACCTTTCCACCATTCTCATTCTTAAGTAAACAAGTTAGTAAGAAAACAAGTTTGCTCTCAAGAGTTTTCCATCCCATTTCTAGGCTGCTACTGTTCTAGGGTAACTGTTTGTCTGCTGTGTTTAAAATAATGTTATCAATTCCATAAATATTTAATGGAACAGATCCCCATTTGACTGGCCTCTCCCCGAACATAATTTTCTATCATTTTATTCGGGTTTGCGTCAACTGTCTATTTAGATTTCTGTAAAGACACTGCTGAATATTAGTTTTCTTTTCTCCTGGAAGATTTCTTTTCTGATGATTTCTTTTCTTTTTCTGTTTTTGTAGAGACGAGGTGTCACTATGTTGCCCAGACTGTTCTTGAACCCCTGGGTCCAAGCAATCCTCCTGCCTCAGCCTCCCAAGATTTCTGTTTTTCACTAAAAGTAATATATTGTATTCTTCTGAGATTGCGAGTCCACACTTTTGGTCATATTAGATGGCCCTACTAGATGGACAAAGAACAATCCATCTCCCTTCTCATTCCTAAATAGGATGACAGAGATTCTAAAATGAACCAGTATTTGGTTTTCATCCTTTGTATTTATGCATAATGTTTAAATATAGTAACTCTTGTGTAATTGGAAACATTTGGAAGTCTTATTGAATTTATTTCTTACAATAAATTTGTATTTCCTAAAACAATAAAACAGATTATTGGAACCTACATGAACTATAAAAACTTTTGACCCAGTCAGAATCCAGGGCAAACTGAGCATTTTTGCCTCTTAGAACTAGCCCTTCACCATGCTTTCATTTTCAAATCCGTAACCCATAAAATTGGGTGGAAATGCCCTTCTGTGTCCATTGAGAACCTAAATAAGAACTTCATGCCTTCTCAGTTCCCTCTCTAATAGAGCTTCCTCATTTCTGAAATGAGCTCAATTTCTCCATTCTCTGTATTATACCTATCATTTCTTATTTTGCTACCTTTAGCCAAGGTATGGAAATAAACTCATTCTAAAACAAATTCTAGCATATTTTGAAGACTTCCTTCTGAGAGTTGTTTTGGACTCTACATTTCACATAATGAACTCCATTATTGATCTGAAGAAAAGATAGTGTCAGAATCTATGCACATCTGATTCAGGTGGCCTGGTGCAAGACTACATATGGAAGTCGTAGGTTTTAGAGTGAATAAACCAATAATATAATATTCTTTTGTAGTAATTCTCTTATGTTTCTATCCTTTTTTAGTCTATTGTTTTTTCTTTTGAGATGGACTTTCATTCTTATCACCCAGGCTGGAGTGCAGTGCCACAATCTCTGCTCATTGCAGCCTCTGCCTCCTGAGTTCAAGCAAGTCTCCTGTCTCAGCCTCCCAAGTAGCTTGGATTACAGGTGTGCACCACCTTGCCCAGCTAATTTTTGTATTTTTAGTAGAGACGGCATTTCACCATGTTGGCTAGGCTGGTCTCGAACTCCTGACCTCAGGTGATCGACCCACATTGGCCTCCCAAAGTGCTGGGATTACAGGAGTGAGCAACTGTGCTCGACCTTCTTTTTAATGATTATGAGGATTTTTCTGTCTATGATCCTGGCTAATAGCCCTATTAATTAATTCACCTAGGGCTAATACTTTAAATTTGCATTATTTACCCAGAGCACCTAACTAATCTTTGCAAAATTAGTAGGTGGCAAATTATTTGCTTGCATATTGGAGAAAAATGGTACAAGAATTTCTTTAAAAACTTGGAATCCAAATATGAAAATAAAATTTGTATTCTTCTTATAGCCATATCTCTTCATATTTCTTATATAACACTCATTTGACACAATGTAAGCTTAATTTTTGAAAAGAAAAACATTAAAAACCCACAGAATACTTTGAGGTAATAATACACTGTCATTATATTTTTGCCAAATTTCAAGAAGAAAAGTAATAATATGAGAAGTGATTTATTTTCTCACTGACTCAGTGTTTTGTTTTCATTGTGGTGCAGGGCTAATGTAATTTTCGAGGATTTTAGATATTTATTTTGTGTGATTTCCCTAGACCAAACTGTATCCTTTTTGAATTTGGTACTTTATAACGGGAAACAATTTTGCAGCAAATTGAACTGGTTGGATTTCACTGCTTTTCTTTAGAACATCTCCTTCCCCACCCCCACCTTTTCTTTCATCAAACTACAATTACCCAGAGTCCACACAACATATTACTTGATTTTTCTTCTTATGAGACCTTCTAGTCACACTGAAAAAAATAATAATTTTCCTCCTAAATGTTCTATTATAGAATTTTCCTTTCATAAAGCATCTATCTATGTCGCCTATTACAGTGATTAAAATCAGTTTCATGCAGTGCCAACAAGAGGATCATTTCTCTCCCTCAAAGAACTATTGTAAACACTTAATCCTCTTTATTTATATTATTCCTACTGTAGAAGGCCTCTTTTATGATATCTCATTCTAGGGTCACATTGTCATGTCTGTGATCTTTATAGGTGCACAAATTCTTTCATCTTGTTCCAATATTTGCTTTAGACATGGATAAGATTTGATTTTGACTTGGGTAGTCCACACTGCAGCAGCAACTGACTTATCAGGATCCAAACACTCTCCCTGCCATCTGTGGGGAGCTGGCACATCCAAACTGGACAACAGATCAGATTATGAGGTCTTTTCCGACCACATGTGTTCAAAATAAAATCGAACTGATCTTTATAGCCTCCATCACATTAGGAAAATTTCAGAATACACTGCCTTCTAGTCCTTTTTTCCTACTCCCTACAACAATATTTAAGCAAATACTTTTAAAACATTAAGAAACTTATACTTTACTGAACTTTCCACCTTGGGCAGAATGTTACAAACAGCTCCCTTATGGCACCAAGTTTGCCGGCTTACCAGAAGAAAGTCTCAGGGAATACCATGTCATCCCTCAACCACCCACTATCTGCAGGCATCCTTTAGAGGCTAATGCTCCTGTATCAGAGATTAGTCTTCTAACTAGGTAGAGCCAGGTTTGTGTTATCACATTTAATCCTGCTTTGAAAGGACAGGCCTACTCAAATAGAAGATGACTCTCCTCCTCCACTAGTTAGGGTTTCCAAGGGATTAAGTGAAGAGGTCTTCTTCTCAGAATACCAGAATTCACTAGGTTTTATTATATATTAACTATGTGCATTTGGACAATTTTGCTATTTAAACGGTGAGTCTCAGTTTCCTCATCTTTAAAATGAAGTTATGACATGTTACTTATGTCATGGAGTTGTTATAAGAAGTAAAAATATGGTATAACAGTTCCTGGTGAAATATAGGCAATCAAGTATTCCTAAATAGTATTATGTTTTTAACATCAATACTCTGAATTAGCTAGGCATGATGGCTCATGCCTGTAATCCCAGCACTTTAGGAGGCTGAGGTGGGTGGATTAATTGAGGTTAGGAGTTTGAGACCAGCCTGGCAACCATGGTGAAATCCCGTCTCTACTAAAAATACAAAAATTAGCTGGGTGTGGTGACACATGCCTTTACTCCCAATACTCAGGAAGCTAAGGAAGGAGAATCACTTGAACCTGGTAGGGGAAGGTTGCCATGAGCTGAGTATGCTACTGGACTCCAGCCTGAACAATAGGGTGAGACTCCATCTCAAAACAAAAACAAGAACAAACGAAGAAAAATCCTCTGAGTTGGATAATGATAGAGCTTTCTGGAAAAATGACGGTTGAAATGTACCTCAATAAGGGTCCAACCGAGACATATCTTTAACAGATGACTTTATTTTTATTTACATCTTAATATGTGTTTTTACAGTATGAAGGTAAGTATATCCAATATTCATTATTCTATAGTGTTTTTGTATCACACTGAAACATACCTGCTAATGAGTTCATTACATGTTAAATTATTGATTTATTGGTACTTAGTTACATTGTATTATACAGATTTTTTTGCTAGATTGTTTCTGGTGTTGAAGTATGTTTTGTGATATTGGAAGTATGGATTAGAATGTGGTGTTATCTTTTCCCTAAATAGAAAAAATACTGAATATGAGCTTATGCCTTCTGAAAACTCACTATTCAGCATAATTTTAGAAATGGAAATATTTAGGTAACAAGGATTGCATTTTCTATGTCATTCAGTCCCCTGTAAGCTATCTCTGTTGAATGTCTTTCACTTTCAACCCCCAAGGAAAAAAGTATTTTTCCTGACTTGCTCTTTATTTTCATACTCAAATCCAAGAGCTATGACTTCTTTCGTTAAGTAGCTCTTTACTGACTTGCTTTCTTAAAGATGACCAATTTCCACTTAGTGATCTTCTATTAGTTATTTTTATTCCTGGACACCTGCCACATATAACAGGGGTCCCCAATCCTGGGGCCATGGACCAAACTGTTAGGAACTGGGCCGCATAGCAGCAGGTGAGCTAGGGAAGCTTCACTATATTTACAGCTGCTCTTCATCACTCACTCAAATTACTGCCTGAGCTCTGCCTCCAATCAGATCAGCATCAGCATTAGTCTCATAGGAGCGTGAACCCTATTGTGAACTGTGCATGCGAGAGATATAACTTGTGTGCTTTTTATGAGAATCTAATACCTGATGATTTGTTACTGTCTCCCATCAACCCAGATGGGATTGTCCAGTTGCAGAAAGACAAGTACAGGGCTCCACTGATTCTACATTATGGTGAGTTGTATAATTATTTAATCACATGTTACAATGTAATCATAATAGAAATAAAGTACACAACAAATGTAATGCACTCGAATCATCCCCAAACCACCTTCCACCCTGGTCCATGGAAAATTGTCTTCCATGAAACTGGTCCCTGGTGCCAAAAAGATTGGGGACTGCCAGTAAATAACATTATTGAACTCTCTTGGTGTTGATACTCTTTTCTTAATCTATTTAATATAAAAAAATTCTTCTTTTGAGTCACTTGTTTGTTAGCTCTGCAACCTTTCCTTGTTTTCTAAAGGTAAATGTTTATCAATGTTTTTTCTTGTTGGCCTTCAGAGTCTCACAATTTCAAGTATTGCTTTCCAGCAGGATGTACCATAAAGCTTAGTTCTAGTCCAGTTCTAAAGTTCTTCTAAATTGTTTATTTATTTATTTTTTTGAGATGGTGTCTAGCTCTGTCTCCCAGGCTGGAGTGCAGTGGCATGATCTTGGCTCACTGCAACCTCTGCTTCCCAAGCTCAAGCAATTCTCCTGCCTCAGCCTCCTGAGTAGCTGGGATTACAGGTACATGCTACCATGCCTGGATAATTTTTGGATTTTAGTAGAGATGGGGTTTTACTATGTTGGCCAGGCTGGTCTCGAACTTCTGACCTCATGTTATCTGCTCACCTTGGGCTCCCAAGGCTGGGATTACAGGTGTGAGCCACCACACCTAGCCTAACATTCTCCTAATGTTTATATGTTTTTCTGATATTACCAAGATGTCCCACAGACATCTTACATTTAAAATAAGTAAACTGATCACCTTTATCTCACACAGTAGGCCTGTATTTTTGACATCCCTATTTGTATTCATGGCATTATCATTCTTCTAGTCACCCAGATTTAAAATCTTCACAAACACCTGATTTCCCTTCATTACTCACAGATAATTAATGTACATATCTTATGTTTTTAGATATAGAATTTATTGAATCTATTTCTTAATTTTTTCCTCAATTTTTATCACCCTAGATCTGACCCTAATTGCCACTGTGCTGCCCACCTACAATAATCCATCAATGAGTTTTATCACATATTGAAGACTGTGGAGAATTTCGACAGTTAAAGATGGAGGGAGATATTATATACAAAGATCACATGTTTATTTGGAGATCTATGATTCATTTTAGAACCTTTAAACAGTTGTACTGGGAGAGAGTCATACAGGTAGAAGAGTAATGAGATCTGAATGCAACTTGGAATAAGATCTTGAGTCCCAGACTATTAAGAGATATTCATGAATATGTTTTTCTTCCATTTTATTTTTTTATTTAGTATTCATAGTACCTAGTACAACACTTTTCATATTTTTGATGTTCAAAAAATTCTTATTTCAACAAACAAAGGAAAGTATTCTAAGTATGTTAAATTACTAAAATGCACCTTGATTTATTTCTTTTAAAAGTATGCAGGACACGTAAACTATCATTTTGCTTCTACAGTTCATCTTGTAAGTATTTAAATGTGTTTTAATGTTTTTCTTAATTATTCACTGTCATATATACATATCACTGACTATATTACAGACATACATGTATTGTATTTGTAATACATTACAAGATAAATGATTAATTGAAGGGGCTTATCTGGTGTCAGAGTTTTGCTTTGCTTTTGAATTCTTATTTTAGTCTGCTCTATTTACTGAATGTCCATCTCTGTGTAATATTTGAAAAGCCCCCTGAGTTAAAAATAGTTAATTCTGGGAAAGAGCTCATCTCTTGGTACATAGCCATATCATTCATCTTATATGGCTGATACATTTATAATGCATTGATTCAAATACATTTGGCTTTTAACTTTTGCAGAAACTCTAAGGTCATACGTCATAGATTAATATTCTTCTCATGCCTTCCCACCCCCACATTCATACACAAAAGTCTCTTGTGCTTAGTGATATTAATCCATTCCTGTGGTTTTGCAGTCAGGAGGAATAGAGTGCAGCAAGCCTCCTGGTTTAAAACAAAAAGGTTTAGGGTGTTCTTTGGCTTTATGTTGCCTTGGCTTTCTCCAGAGGACAGCATCCATGAGAGGGATTTTGCTTTGTTTTTCTAATTATCAGCAGCTGGTTTCGTGAAACAGCTTCCAAAGGGGGAGAAAACAACACAGAGGATTTTAAGCCATGCTACTAACAGGTGTTCCCAGGGGTCAAGTTCTTAAACAACCCTAAGGGTAAGATGAGATAAACTTTGTAGCTGAACTATTCCTGATAGTAGAGGGAACAATAATCAGGAATTTGCCTACAATAGCTGATTAGGACCCTTCCCAGTATATTAAATAGACTTCATTTTTCAAAAGGCGATTTTGGATAAAGATAGTGAATGGTGTGCTAATGTGAAATGACTACACAGCTTAATTTCATTTTGGCTTGTTTTGTTACTGCGCCCTTGCCGTATCTTCATTATCAGTCCCTACCCCACACATTCATACACACTCAGATGTGTACACACTCATGTGAGTGCACACATATTGCATATTTGATAACATTGCCCAAGCTGTTGTGATGACATCACAACAGGGTCGTTCCCCTATGGTTTTATGCAATTATAAACAAAATAGAATTCAAAAAAAGCACAAGAACATATTGTGAAATAGCTCTGTGGGCTAATCCTGAATGGAGAGACTCATCAAATTATTTAGATACTTAACCTGAATTTATAAAAGCTGGTATAAATCTTAATACGAAAGATTTAAGCAAAAAGAGATGGGTACTGAATAATATAACTGCATAAAAGTATTCTTAAATAAATATAAGCCTATCTCAAATTTATAGCAAAATAACAATCCCAAAGAGGTTATCCCTCACATAAAGGTTAGAGTGTTAGCAATCTGGGCATTCTGTCAGAGCTTTCAGAAGATGATTATAGAAGCCTTTAAGCTTCAGCACTTGCTGGGCTCTTTCACCAGCTTCTGAAAATTTCCCACCTCTTGGTGGCCTGGAGTGTGTCAAAGGCCAGTCAGTGTTAGAGAGAGAAGCGATGGCAGGAAGAGAGAGGAAGATAAGAGCAGTTAAGCCAAGACACTCAGTCTGTAGGCCCACATTTCCTCCACCCTAGCATACTAAAGGAGCTACTCCCAGAAGAAGACAAGGAAGAGACAGCTCCAAGCCAGACCTTGCTTTAGGCAGCTTCAGCAGCCTACCATGACCATCTGGGTTTCAGCTCCAATTCCTGCGGGTGTGAAAGGAGAAGTTGATTATTACATTGAATTTTAGATTAAATTTTAAAAGGTATATATTTTAGTAATTAAGAGTTGCCAAAATAGTTTGGAATCTGCTCAAACATCGCCAAGGTTAAGAGAGGAAGATTGATGAAACATAGTTGAAGGTAATGATTACAGAAAAATAAAATCACTGAGTGAGAATACTGGACCATGATTCTCTCAGGTGGATGACATTGAACTGGCTCTCTGCTGATAAAACTTGATAGAATCTTAAAAAATTCCTGAAATAACCTTCCCCTTCCCCTACCTGACCCCCCATTACCTCTTTAATGTAAGTGTAAAAATAAAGACTAAAAAAATTCCTGCTTTTCTGGGCAAAGGCAAAATCTGTATTTAAGGGTGTTAATTATTACTCAATGACTAGATCTGAGTTCCACATCATTCCATTTTTATTATCATCAGCTATGTCTTGGGCACTCAAGTTTTATATAAGTTTGTATCATATGCAAATCCATTTTTTATTTCAATTTTGTTTTTTTCTGTTATTTTTATTTTGAAGTAACAAACTGTTAAATACAAAGTATGTTTTACTATCCTCAAAATGTATGCCCAGTTCTGTTACTACTTTACAAATTTTTTCTCTTTAAAATTATTTTTTAGGGTGAAGAGTTGTTGCATGGCACAATTTTCAGTAAAAGCTATACTTTTGGCTTTTAACTAAAATCTATGCTTATACAAATACTACTTAAATAAAAATTAACTTTCTCAATAAATATGTTTTCTATACAATACTTTGTTTATAGGGGTCATCAGTAGGTAACATTTATGTCAACAAATTATCATTTAGCAGAATTTCCTGGGAATAAAAATATTTTTTAAAGACTTTTACTAACCTAACTCTGCTTTACAAAACAAGCTGTTTATTAGTATAAGAGTCCAGGAAAAAATATTTCTGAAAGAATGAAACGTGATGTTCACCGACCTAGAACACCTGCAGAGGGAATATGAGTTGCCCTAAGATGGCAAAGGGTGACTCGCCCAACCTTCTCTTTACTATGCAGCATCTTTATTCTCTCCTCCAGTTGCAGATTTTTCCCTATCAAGAAACTAGGTTTCCTAGACTCACTCAGTTCAAATTCTTCACTCCACCAAGATCCTGAATATATCTGAATATAAACATATCACTGCAAATGAATCATAAATAATCTTGAGTGCATCCACAGTTATTTTAAGACACCCGAACCTAAGCATGTCACAGGTGCAGTAAATAGTATGGCTTTCATGAGAGTGAAATTGGCAGAGCCAACAACTCACATTTTTACTCCTATTAACATCTGCGTTCACAATACAGCTTTGAATATTTATGTCTGCCCTGCTTTTCCTGTCTCTAGAAATTTTCCAACCCCATGCCCTGCTGTATTTTGGCCATTTCTAGACGCCACTCACAGTTTTTCAGTCTTTGCAATTTTTGTTTTTCTTTTGTCAGCATTTTCATTGATCCCAGATCTTCCTCTCAGTACACAGATTTTTCCACTTATTTTCAGCTTTCCTTATCTTCTGAGCTCCAGCCCTTGCATGACTGTTTTTCTAGCCTTTTGTTCAGTGGTTAGCTGACCGGGCCCACTACTCCTTTGGATTTTGGATCTTCTTGGTTAGTGAACTGAATGATTACCATGTTTTCTTTACCTCAGCTCTAATGAACTTTATTTGAACTACAGTCTTTAGTTCTCCTTCTGGCTGCCACTTCTACCCTGGGAAAGACAGCCATTACTTGCAAATTCTGGTTAATCAAAATGTGACTGTTCTTGAAAAATGGTCTAACATTAATGAATCTGACACTCAAATAGAAACAACTATATTTGCAATCTGGCTTTTGTAGAATTTAAAAAAAGAAATAAAAGCTATGGTCATATTTTTTTTTTTAATTCGGTCGACCAAATCAAGGCTGCTTCTTTTTTCTTCTTCTTCTTTTTTTTTTTTTTTCTAAAGGCTTGTGCTCAATAAAATGCACATGATGTTTTTTGCCAAGCAAATCTTTTTTTTTTTCCTCCTAATTTTTAAGCCCATGGGTATTTCAGGGGAAATTCAACACACATGTTTCTGATTCATTTACACTTAATTCATTAAAATGTTGTTTTGTAAGAGTTATTTGATGTCCAAGGGCCTTATGAGTCTTTTTATATGACTTTTTATGCCATTTTTTTCCTCAAAAACAGGAAGTGGTATTTTGCTAAGAACTGAAACTCCAAAAGGGTTGAATTTCATATGAATCACATAAAGGACACTAAGATGATTGTATTTCTCCTGGGTCATTTGCTTTGAAAGAGCACCTGTAACAGTTATCTGCTTAGACTATATGTTGTTAGTGAGATTCCAATTTCTCCAGCACAATTCTAAAATCTCTTAAAAAGGGAGACTCTCAAAGTCAATCTTTAAAAGGACACACAAAATGAATCCACTTAACTCAATTATGAACATAATGTTATTTATTAGAACAAAGTGTTATAACACAGGCATTTACCATGTGATAGCCTAAGAAAACCACTACAGTCTGTTTATTTAAATCAAAACCTTCCTTCATTCCCTCATCTCACTCCAAGAAAGGAACTTCGTATAAAAAGGGGCAGAAAAGGAGATTACAATAGATTAAGCAAACAGAATGTGTATGTTCAATGACAATAAGAAGCACTATAATGTATATCTAAGTCATGCTTTCTTACTGAAGCAACAACTTTTTTAGCCAGAGACTATTTAAATCTCAGGTGTGTAATATTTTATTTGTGACAAAGAAACATTGGAATGCTTATGTAATGGGCTGAACTTCCTTGGATACACAGTTTTTACTAGAAGAGCACTGAGGCCTCGTCTCTAGAACGTTTGACTTCATGAGGAGCTCTGGGGTCGCTGAATGAAATCCAGAACCAAAGGCCCATCAAAGGGTTCTTCTGATTGGTTTAGTTTCCAGTGCTGACAAGTCTAATAAAGAACTTTAAATACCACTGAGAATAACCCAGAGTAGCATTTTGGATCAAATCTTCAGCAGCTGAAATCAAAACAATAAAAAAATTATTAGGAAAAAGTTATCTAGGGTATAAAGAAATGAAGTTAGAAATAAAATTTCTTTGTAAAAGAACATAATGATGTGGAGAATGAGCAGAGGATGACAAAGTCCTAGAAATAGAATGGATAAAGTACTTAAAGTAGAAGATGAAGTTTTAAAAGAAAGAAACCCAGTAAACTGTCAGAGGAAATGCAACGATAATTATTAAAGCTGAAGTTGTATTTCCTTAAATCCAAAATACTTTGCTTACTTACTGGAAATATTAGAATTTCTAAATACAGGAAATGCATGAAGTGCAGTCGTTAGATCATCCACAATATTCTGCCACACCCAGTTATTCACTTCAGAGCTCTAAATGGATACCTATGCAAAGTCTTTGATGTAACATAATGTAGCAGTACTGAAACTTACGTTTTACGAAACACCCAAGCTTTGTATTTATTTAGAAATCTACTAACCCTGATGTGTGGACTGCCTGAAAATCGAGAGGAATTTGCCTTTAGCACCAACTCTGTTAATTCTGACATCAACATAGTTCCCTCAACCCCTAAATCATAAATACATGGGATAAACATCAGTACTCATGTGTGCTCTTTCTCTACAATATCTCATGATGTGTGCCTTCAACACTGATCCACGATTCCAGTTTCTTCAGAGAAAGTAAATCTTGAGTAAAGATAGAAGATGAGTATCACACGATTGGTATAGCATTATGAAGTCTTCATAATGCCTTAGAAACATTAATTTCCAACTATGGACAAGGTATTTTTCTAAAACCTTTAAATAGTAAAATTAAATTTAACACTCATTTCTTTTCTTTTCTTTCTTTCTTTTTTTTTTTTCTTTTTTTTTTTTGAGACGGAGTTTCACTCCTATTACCCAGGCTGGAGTGCAATGGCACGCTCTCAGCTCACCGCACCCTCCGCCTCCTGGGTTCAGGCAATTCCCCTGCCTCAGCCTCCCAAGTAGATGGGATTATAGGCACGCGCCACCATGCCCAGCTACTTTTTGTATTTTTAGTAGAGATGGGGTTTCACCATGTTGACCAGGATGGTCTTGATCTCTTGACCTCGTGGTCCACCTGCCCCGGCCTTCCAAAGTGCTGGGATTACAGGTGTGAGCCACTGCGCCCGGCCCAACACTCATTTCTTTAAGAGGATTGCAATTTACTGGAGGTGAGAGACATTAAAGAAATTATAATCCAAGATACTGTAATAAATGTTATACAAGGGATGCAAACTATTTTTTGGTTTGAGCTAGGTTCTTGTTCTGTTGCCCAGGCTAGAGTTTAGTGGTGTGAACTTGGCTTACTGCAACCTCTATCTCCTGGGCTCAAGCAAGCCTCCTACCTCAACCTCCCAAGTAACTGGGACTGTGGCTAATTTTGTAACTTTTTTTTTTTTTTGGATGAAATCTCGCTACATTGTTCAGGCCACAAACTTATTTTTATAGCTACCAAAAATAATTAGAGTAGTATTTTGATTAGAGCTGTTAGGAATGGTTTTATGTAAGAGTTAGCCTGTGAGTTAGTAAGAATTTTAATAGGCATGAGTGAAAAAAGAAGTAAGAAAGGATGAATGAAAGCAGGCAAGTAGAATGAGGTAAACTAGGATAGTTAGAATAACAGCTCTACTGGGAAATCATATTGGAAGTTTAATTGGAGCCATGCTGTTGGTGACCATGAGTGCCAGACTGAGTAATTTGAATAAGTACATAGTGCATAGTTCATTAGACCCTGTGAAAATGGAAAATACTTTCAAAATGGGGACTGTGGAGTGGGAAGTAGGTGGCATGGCTACATTTGTGTTTTAGAGCTTGGCAGTAAAACGTAGGAGTTCTTAAATCAGAATCTATGAGTGAGCTTAAGTAGTTAAAAACCTTCAGAAAGTTGATTTGTTTTCTGGGACAAGTTTTATATCTTTTGTCAGTTTCTTTTAAAGAACATGATGATTCAACAGTTTAACAATTATTGGGGTCTGTTGGGAGGCAATGTTCCATGAATAACTCCTTGCACCTACATGTTCAGAGCTTTCTAAGCAAAGAGTGCTGCCACCTAAGTTAAAGGTTAATTAAATGGCAAATAATCCTTGGAAGTCAGAGTCAGATACTTGCAGAGAAATATAGAGATGTATCTCCCTGTATCCATATGTTTATATTTCAGGATGGTAAAGCAGTGACACTTGTCTCGGCTATGAGAAACAATTTGTTTAGATTCTGGAACAAAGTTCTCTTTCTCAGGGAGCATGGGCAGTTTGGTTAGTAGCTCCTGTACAGGTGCTATTTTTATAACTTGAAGCCTCCTCCCCTGTGGTGTGAAGCTTGCTCCATGACTTCTTGTAGTATCATGGGGAACTAGAACAAGTACCTCTGTGAGAAAACATTCTTTCCCCAATCAGAATACTTGTAATAATGTATATATATATATATATATATATATATATATATATATATATATATATGTATATAGCTCTGGCACACTAATTTTTGTGCTTGCAAAGTAACATCTCAGACTCTTTACAGTTCTGAACTAAATAGAACCAAATATAAATTGAATACCAGAATAATATTGAGTATCACAACCGAGTAAGATTATTTCCATTATACAAGGATGTCTCAGCATTATTAAATCTATTGATATACTTCATCACATGAAAAGATTGAAAAAATGATGCGACCATATTATTAAATTTCAAAATGCTTTGATAAAATGTTGCATTCAGTGCCAATAAAAAACAAACTCCTTAAACTAAGAAATAAGATAATTTAACTATTTTAATTCTACTACTATGAGCTGCAGGTAGAAACCTACTGTAAACGTACTTAAGAGAGACAGAAAAAAACATTTTAATATACTTAGCAAAGGAGATTCACACCATTGGAGCCCTACTGCAAGGATACGTAATAAAATAGTAGAAAAATTTTTATTATAATGAATAATAAAACATGGATACCTGCTATCATTCCTTTATATTTTTTCTATAAAATACTGTAATCCTAACTAATTTTGATGATAAAATATGCAATATTTGTAGATTAAATAATTATTATACAAAAATATATTTTTCAAAGTGTGTCCCTAAACCAGTAGCAACTGTATGTCATAGACTTATTAGAAATGCAGTGTCCCAGGCTCTGTACAGACCTGCTGAATTCAGTGAGTTGTGCTGTAATAAGCACCTTGCATAGTTCTGACACACCATAAAATTTGAGAACTACAAATATAGAAAATTCAAGAAATTTTAATACACTTCAAGATAATTAAAGCAAATAAACTGAAATAATCTTAGAACAATGTAAAATCTGTAACATACACCTGAAAATAGCTTTATAAATACATATATTGCCTTAGTAAATGTCAGAAGGATATATAGTGCTAAAAGATTTGTAAAATTTGTGATATAATATATCAATCACCAGTATATAAAAAGTGTTCAAATAAAAGAAAAAGTGATAAAATATATTATGAAAATAAATGAATGACCTATCAAATATGTAAAAATATTTCAACTCAAACACTCATGAAAATTAATGCAACACTATAACATTTTTTTTATTCATTAGCTTGATAACACTGAAAGACCTAATACCCAGTATTGTCTAGGGTATAGAAAAATTCACACTCTTTGAAGTTATTGTGGAATTATAGATTGTTAAAGGTTCTCCTGGAAAAGGGATAATTTGGCATTACTCTTTAACATTAATGTCAGATTTGCTCTTTGTCCCCAAATTTATACTTCTAGGATTTATTCTATAAGGATTCTTTTTTTTGTTTTTTTTGAGACGGAGTTTCGCTGCTGTTATCCAGGCTGGAGTGCAATGGCGCAATCTCGGCTCACCGCAACCTCTGCCTCCTGGGTTCAGGCAATTCTCCTGCTCAGCCTCCCGAGCAGCCGGGATTCTTAAACATGTATAAAAGCATGAACTTATGTATGTGAATCAAAACATTATTAACTGATAGCAAAACATGGCAATAACCTAAGTAATCTTTATGAGGAAAATCATATAATTAATTTTTGTGTGTATGCAAATGTGTAGAAATGGTACTAGCAGAAATGACCTCTGAAAAATGGATAATTTATTGATAAAAGGGGAAAAAAGAAACAGCAAAACCAACTTGAGAAAGAGAATGTTTCTCTTTCCAGTGTCATTGCTCAAATTCAAGGCCCTGTCTTTGCTCATGGGCCTTTGGACTGGGTAGGGGCATGTGCCCTAGAGATTGAGATTCAGGGATCAGATGCAGCTTGTTCAGCTTGTTCGCTAGTACAGGAAATGATGTGGATCTCCTCCAATGGATTCAGAAAGAGTCAAAAGTGGAGATTCAATTTAAGTGGAGTTTAGCTGTCACTGAAAAGGAAGAAGTGCTCATGTAAATGAGTATGAAATGATAACACTTGAGAGCCTTCATATGAATGAATGTACTACAACTTAGATGATAGGATCATTTTAATAGGTAATTTGTTCACTTTTCTGATTTCTTACTATGTTCACAACATTCATTAATAAATTTCTTTAAAGACTTTACATATGCAGTTGTTGAAACAAGACAAAAAGAAAGAAACCACATAATAGCAATGAATACCTCTATCCTTATTATATCTAAAACAGTTTTAAGACTTATAACTAAATGTACTAATATTAAACATGTTCAAAATATATAGCACTGAATTTTATGAATAAGTGTCATAAATTAGAAACATGAGTGACTTTTTTGAGAGAAAAAACAAAGCAGAACTTTTTACTTTTAAAAATATGCACAGGTGGCTCACACCTGTAATCCCAACACTTTGGGAGGCTGAAGAGGAGGATCATGAGGTCAGGAGGTCGAGATCAATCTGGCCAACATAGTGAAACCCTATCTCTACTAAAAATATAAAAATTAGCTGGGTGTGGTGGCATGTGTTTGTAATCCCAGCTACTCAAGAGGCTGAGGCAAGATAATTGCTTGAACCAGGGGGTCAGAGATGGCAGTGAGCTGAGATCAC
Source organism: Saguinus oedipus (assembly GCA_031835075.1). Taxonomy (NCBI): domain Eukaryota; kingdom Metazoa; phylum Chordata; class Mammalia; order Primates; family Cebidae; genus Saguinus; species Saguinus oedipus. The sequence continues at coordinate 52,847,733 of CM063186.1, read as the reverse complement.
TCCACTGAACTGTACCTGGGCCCCTTTTAGCCTTGGCTAGAGCAGCTGGGAAGCAGGACACCAAGTCCCTAGGCTCCACACAGCAAGATGAACCTGGGTCCAGCCCATGAAACCATTTTTTCCTCCTAAGTCTCTGGGCCTGTGATGGGAGGTTCTGCCACAAAGATTTCTGATGCGACTTGAAGACATTTTCCCCATTGTTTTGGCAATTAACTTTTGGCTCTTCATTACTTTTGCAAATTTCTGCAGCTAGCTTGAATTTCTCCTCAGAAAGTGAGTTTTTCTTTTCTATCACCTCAGGCTGCAAATTTGATGAACTTTTAAAACTGAATGCTTTTAACAGCACCCAGTCACCTCTTGAATGCTTTACTGCTTAGAAACTAGTTCTGCTACATACACTAAATCATCTCCCTCTCGTTCATAATTCTACAAATTTCTGGGCCAAGGGCAAAATGCCATCAGTCACCTTGCTAAAACATAGCAAGAGTCACCTTTATTCCAGTTTTCAACAAGTTCCTCATCTCTATCTGAGACCACCTTAGCCTGGATTTCATTGTCCATATTGTTGTTAGCATTTATGTCAAAGCCATTCGACAAATGTCTAGGAAGTTTCAAACTTTCTCACTTCTTCTTGTTTTCTTCTGAGCCCTCCAAACTGTTTGAACCTCTGCCTGTTACCCAGTTCCAAAGTTGCTTCCACATTTTGTGGTATCTTTACAGCCATGCCCCATTACCTCAGTACAAATTTACTGTATTAATTCGTTTTCACGCTGCTGATAAAGATATACCTGAGACTGGATAATTTACAAAGAAAAAGAGGTTCAGTGGACTCACAGTTCCACATGGTTGGAAATGCCTCACAATCACAGCAGAAGGTGAAAGGCATATCCCACATGGCAGCAGGCAAAGAGGGAATTAGAGCCAAGGAAAAGGGATTTTCCCTTATAAAATCCTCAGATCTTGTGACACTTACTCAATTCCATGAGAACAATATGGAGGAAACTGCCCTCACAATTCAATTTTCTCCCACTGGGGTCCCTCCCATGACACGTGGGAATTATGAGATCTACAATTCAATATGAAATTTGGTTGGAGACACAGCCAAATCATATCAATATATAAGACAATGTCCTCTGCAAATAGTAAGTTTGAGCATTTCTCCCCCTTGCTCCCTCTGCTGAGTTACCGCTTATTGTCCACATCCATCCATTGAATGCTGCAGCCCCTGTCAAACAGCTCTACCTATGGCTATTTTCTATGTGTGCTACAAAGCACTCTCTCTTTGTCCCTTTAGGTCCATGGGTGTTAATGGCTTTTTGATATTTTTAGCCCTAAGGGACCACAGCCCTAAGGGACCACATCAACATTTCTTCTAGCCTTGCCCATACAATTTTCCTACCTTATAATATCTTTTAAACTATATGTTAACATACTAAAATGTATAAGGATCTAATTCTTAGTATAAAATGATAAACACAATCTGCATTGTTCAAAAATATGATGCTTTTTAAAATGCTAAGTATGAGAAAAAAATATCTAAGGTCCTGAATCCTATACTATTGCTAAGTTGTCTTTTCTTTTAAGGATTTAGAAATACTAATGCAAAGCATAATAAAACAATATGTAACATTTATACCGAGAATCACTGTTGTGAGAAATTGCTAACTTTAGTGTATGTTGGGAATTCAGAATCTATTAAACATTATGAGTAATGCTGGATTTGTCTTTCAATGTTTTATAATTGACTTGAGTCAGAACAATTTTTTTGTGAATTACATATTAGCTACAATTCAAATTAATCCATATGCCTTTATTTTATTTAACAGCAGAAAATGCCAGGCTTGAATAACTACCAATTAATGACATATCAAAATAATTCATATTCAAGTATTACATATACTTCAATATCCGCAAACATATCAGTCAATTTTACAATAGCTTTTGTTGAAATTCATCATAATTGTTGAAGAAAATCAGGCATACGGCAATTATTCTTTCCTTATCATTTTGTCTAGTGTCTTAGAAATAAGCCAGTTACTGAGTGAGACAGATTTTGAAAGAAGAAAGAAGGCCTTGTAAAACAGCACCTTAGGAGGAAGAATTATACATTTTAACTTAATAACATTACAGTTACATTTCAATAGCTGGCATTTCTCACTTTTATACAAAATTTTAATAATAATGGATATTAAGAAAAGAACACTTGATAATAAGGTTTTGCACTTAAAATCTATTTAAATTTTATTAATTTCTCAAATCTAGGAAGAAGATACTTTTCCATATAAGATACTTATTTTCCCTTCTGTTGTTGCTTTAGTGCTATTCCTTATAAGAAACTCAAGCCCTTTAGCATTTGTGTCTGCATAATGAAATTTACTATATATTTTTTTACTAGTCTACTTTTCATCTCAGTTCCATTTCGTTTTCCCCACCTCCACTTCACAAGTCAGCATGTAGAGATGTGTTACTGGCCTCTGGAACTTTATCTTTCAAAACATGCAGCCAATTGTGCAGGGGTCTGTGTCTTTGTTCCTTTGATCTTTCCAAGTTAAAAGAATGCAAATGGCATTATTGAAGATCACTTTGAAAAGATCTTAAATCATAAGTAATTCCATCTTTTCACATATGTGAGTTTCCCCAAAAATCACATATATGCAAACTCATAGCATTCTAAAAACAATTGCTAAACCATCCCTGTTGTGCTTGCCAAACGATGGCCCAAAAATTATTCTGCTGACATTAATACATTACTTATTATATTAAAAAAAAAGGATATGGATGAGACGGAAGAGGAGAGGGAGAGAGTTTATCTTAAGGGAATAAATAGTGTGACTGGCATTCCACTTATCCATCACCATCTGTGGCTGAAAGGAAGCAGACACTTATATTTTAGCTTAAGTCAAGTGAGGAGGGGAATTTCAGGAGCACACACACACACACACACACACACAGAGCACACACACGCACTTACAACAAAACAAGCAAAGCCTTTCAGACCTTGATTTAAGCCCAGGATTTCAGAAAACACGAGTATGTTGTAGCTTACTGAACAAGGATAAAGTGATCTATGTGTTTTATAATGACAAAGCAAAAGCATGGATTTCCCAAGGATTAGATTTAAGAACATGCTAGGCTCGTGTTATTGTAAAAGGGATCTTGATAAAAAATAATCAAGAGAGAAAACGCAACTCCAACCAAGAGGAAGAGACAAGGTGACGTCCAATGGCTAACTTCAAAGAATAGTGGCTGAAGGACCCCAGAAAGAATCTAAGGGTAACATTCAACAGCATCCCACTGGAAGACAGTTCCACTTTCAACATTCATTCACCAAGTCCAGAGAGTACCAACAGCATCTCTGGTGTACTATACACGTAAGCCTGTGTTCATTACTCCAAATATCAGCTTTTCTGGGCCCTATCTGTTAGGCAAGGTAGCAGAGGAGAAAGTAAGCTAAGGAGAAGGAAACAAAGACATTGGACTTCTCCTTCCCCTGCAGGCTCCTAACACTGAAGTGAGCCCAAATTAGGGGAGACAAGAAATGTTAAACAGAATGATGTCTGTCATTTGGACTTTCTATAATGGATTGGACTATGCATTAGTATTGAATGAGTAGGACCATTTAAAATGTCAAAACATCAATTGCTGAGCATGTAATTATCAGAGGGGTATGTTCTGCTAGAGATTTTATTTAGTGAGACAGAGAAAAAAAAGAATAGTTACTTTCTTCTACATACTAGTGAATCCAGGATGTATTAAATTTTTCTTATAGAAGAAATACTTTTCACATCCTGCTGTTTAGACAAATTCACAATAACCCTTTTCTCACAGGATAAAATACATGTGTTTTGGCACTTACAAACATTGAGGAGTAGCAATTTCCTTTCCCCCCCATCATATTTTTTACATATCAATATATCCCTAATCAATTGATCATTGCCAACATGCTAATCATAAGCACTAGCTCAGTCTAGATTTATTGCAATTAGGTTATTCCTCAAGTTCAACCTATCCCAAGGTGGATTTTAATAAAACAGGCGACTTTCCTATGAAACTCCAATGTTATATTCAAAAAGTACATGTTATTAAAAATGTTAGGAATTTAAACTTTTATATACATATTATATGTTAAAATTAAAATTTCAATACAAATACAATAGAAAAAGGGGAACAGACACAGAAAGAAACTGGCAATAAATAGATTTTTTTACATGTTATCAAGATATGAAAATATTTTAATAAAGTAATGAATATGTTTAAAATATCAAAGCCTAGTAATGTGTTAAAAACTTGTTTTGAATAGTTAGTACTCTCAAAATGCTGATTACATCTCCAGCACAAAACCCGTGCTGAATATTTACATATCTAGTCTATTTATTTCTGAGAAAAATAAGAAAAAGAAAAAGAAGCAGAAATTAAAAGGATAGGGAAGCTAAAAAAGACAGGCAACAAAGAGATAAACTCTATTATAGTATTATTATTTAGTTCAGATTTAAAGTTATATTGCATATTCTTTTTAAGTCTATAAGTCCTCCAGCAGCAAATGTACTCCTACTTTTAGGATTATAAATCAAAACTATTTATTGAGAAACTGCCATAAGCCAGGCATTATATTCAAGCTAGGTCTTTTACTATTTGAAATCAGGTTTAACCAGAAGGTTTACATGGAGTTAAAAAGTGACCAAATATTCAAAATGACTCAAATTGAATATGCTTTGTTTAGTTCAGGTCTGTTAAACATCAAGGGTGGACATGCCCCTTTGCATGAGTTCAACACTGAAGTCGGTCAGCTATTGCATGCTGATAAATAGCAAAGAGGCAAAGATGACATTGAAATTAAATGATCCTGAGAAGATGAAGGCTGAGCCCTCTTCAAGTGCATTCATAAACATATGCACACGCATGCGTGTGTGCGTGCACACACACACACACACACACACGCCCCAAGTCACTTGATCACTTCATAAGAAATAACTTCAACTAACAACATGTATGTTTTGGTAAATAAACATGGAAGAAGATAGGTCAGAGTCAGTTTAGTGTCATCAAAAAATGTCTATACTTCTTGGCTCTTCTTTAAATATGATACTTGGGTTAGAAACAAAGACTTTGCTGGAAAAGCAGTTTAATTATCACCAACCTTCTCAAAGCAAAGGACAAAACAACTACTGTGGGATTTCAGATCTGTCAGCAATCTCTCTTACACTTCACTCATCACAAGGCCCCTGAATTTAACAAGCACTAGGCCTCGCCCACTTCAAAGACCATGGGGAAACCCACTTCTTCAACAAAAGTCTCCTTTGAGCCTATGTGGAGTGATTTTATTTTTTTTCTTACTCTTCATCCCAGAAGTGAATTCCAGAGTGGGTTGATACAATAATCTTGAACAATAGCCTCTGCAAACCTAAACATCTATTGGCTGACTTTATCCCACTGGAAATGCATAAAGTCATTGTGATTCAAGTTAGGCCCTAGGTGTGGATTTTTGGGAGCCTATAATTCCAGAGATGTAACATTTGATTTGGTTCACACGGTGTCTAAGAGTACCTTGCAGTGATAGAAAATTAAAATCAATATTTATTAATAATTGCCATTGTTTGATCCATCCCCATGACATAAATCCTGAGAATCTATAGCATATATATTTTAAATACATTTCCATAAAATATTTGTAATTACTTTTTAAATTCTGTTGGACATGTCTTGGTGTCAGAAATATATTTATTTATTATTAGTTATTTTTCTCTTGGCTCATTTCTCCTCAGGCATTTTCAGAGAATCACATTTGACCTAAACACTTGTTTATTTATAATGAAAAGAACTGGTAATTGGCCACAAGAGACATTACACTGATCTTCACCACAATAAATAGATGTTATGTATTACTCTGTGAGGCAGACAAAGAAACTAAAATATGGAGCAACTACATAGCTTGCCAAAGGTCACACTGAAGGAAAGCCAACACCCGGGATTCTCACTCCATTGCCCATTTGCTTGACAACACCCTAAGCTGCCCATGTATCAACTGCAGCTCAGTTCACATCCATCCTCCTTCATCATCCCTTCTCTGACCTCTTGGATTCCAGTGCTTTGCAGCGTCCCTACAACATTGGCTGTATCATTTATTTAGAACATATCATGTGCCATTTTCCATTGTCCGTTATCCAAGCCGACTAAAATTTCTGGTAGGCAGATCCTTAATCTTGTATTATCAAGGACCTTCACCTGATATCATCCCTAAGACTCAAAGATAAGCAGTTACTTGATTTTATAACCTTTTTAGAAGAATCAAAACTGGAGTATATAAAAAAATTTTCTAAACATGGTTTTGAATAATAAGGTCATAGATTTAGTATCATTAGCACTTGTGTGTAAAGAAAGAAACCTGAAGGGTTCATTCACATTCACATCTTATAATTATCCAAGTCATATCCAAAAGTAGATACGGATTACAGACCAACGTTTCACAAGCCCTAGTGAGCACAAATTACTTAACACAGAGAGAAATTCTTACTCCCTGATACACAGACTGAAAAACAGAAATGATTAAGAAAGGCCTTCCCTCCAGGGACCACCCTCTTTGGAAGTAAAGGATATCTACGTCATGCGTCCTTTCATGTTAGGAGTGAGGACTCCAGACTAATACAGATTGTATTTTCCCTGGTTCTAAGCATAATTTCTTCAAAGTTTCCAATTCCAACCACTAGATGTCATGCATAGACCACAAAGTAGAACATCTGTGTGTGTGTGTGTGTGTGTGTGTGTGTGCGCGTGTGTGTGTGTGTGTGTGTGTGTGTGTGTGTATGTGTGTGTTCCACATCAATCATTACCAATTTTATGAACTTCAACATTTAAGGTGGTTTGGAAAAATTTTAAGTGACAGGCATTAAAGACTCTGGTCAGTGCAATTTATTTCACAGGCTGGATGCACAGACATTATGGCAAAAATATATAGAATGAAAACTACTACCTCATTCATTGCAAAACGTTATTTCTGGAATCTGAAAAATTAATGTGAGTGCATTCCAAAAGAGAGAGAGAGAGAGAGAGAGAGAGAGAGGAGAGAGAGAGCAAGTCTAAAGCCTCCCTTCTTTAGTAATCGTGTACTTTACCCTGGTAGACAAAACTGGAATTCAGGAGAATGGAAAGAAAGACTATAAAATAAAAAATAAAAAAAAAATCAAAGGATTTGGACTCAGTAAGGTTTTGGATTAAATACTAGCTTAGACGTGCTAATTGAGTAAATCTGCTGTAATACTTAATTTCTATAAGTATCTGTTTTCTGGTCTGTAAAATGAGAATACCCGACATGCAGTAACTGGGAAGTTTCAATAAAACATTGTATATAGATCATTTGGAAGAATCTTGGCATAGTGTAGGTGTTCAATAAATCCAACCTCTGTGTTAAATCAGTGTCATCATTATAATTAAACTATGATTTTAAAATGTGATAATAGAACTTTGGGACATATATAGAAAATTTATAATTTAGAAGAGGAGTAGCAAGGATGCTTTACGTATGAGATCCGTAGTGAGTTTTCTCTTAAAGAATGGATAGGTGTTCCTCAGGAAGAGGAAGAAGGGGATTCCAGATCATGAGAACAGTATAGGCTTTGTTTAAGAAGAAGCAAGCATGGTTCTTTTGATAAATGGCAAGACATGCTTGTTAGTTCTGAAATAGGGTTTGATAGTGGGTGTGTAGTGTGAACATTAGTACAGAAATAGGGCTTTTTTTTTCCTTTTGCCAGGCAGGGGCAAAATTATAAAGGTTCACCTAAGCCATACTATGGAATTCAAGATTTTTTAGTATATGTAATAGTGTGTTTTTTAAAAAAGTTAAATAAGATGAGTCACAGAATTAGATGCATGTTTTATAATGATTTCCCTGCTTTCAGTGTAGGTTGTGTTTGAGGAGTCTAAGGTTGCTGACTGAAGAACTGGTTAATAGATTGATGGCAAAAATGAGTTAGGCACTGACATATGCAGTGCTAATAGTGATAAAGAGGTAGAGTGAATTGAGGAGAGTCACACAGAGAAAAATAATTTAGAAAAATGAAGGGCATGTGATACAGATTTAATGTTGTTGGTTAGGGAGTAAGAGAAATAGTCACTGAGATGGAGAACAGGAGATCCTAACAGGTAAACGGTGAATGGGATCAAATGAATTAATACATTAGGAATTGTACATATATGGACCTTAGAAGAAAATTGAAGAGAGTTATAGATTCTGGAGTCAGCAAGTTATAAGTGAGAGGTGAAGCAATTAGAAGAGGACTAGGTTGTCCAAAAAGACTGCAGTAGATTTAAAGAAAAAAGAAAAGGCATCTGGCTTTAGGCATAGCCACATTTCAGAAATGTGTAAGCAAAAGATAAGGAAGAATCTGCAAATATCGGTTAGGTTAGATAAGTACAAAGATAATTTCAAAATCATTTCTTTTTTGTTTATAATTGGATAAGCCTGCACTAGTGGGAAATGAGAGTAAGAAGATAGAAGAAAAATTTGACCTCTTGAGATTAAAAATTCTCAAGGAGGTGAAAGGAGATGGGATTCAGACCTGGACAAGGCTGATTGGAAACATAAGTGACCCTTCCAAACATACAATTAAAAATACAAACAATAATAAATCAAAATAAGCATAAGGAAGGCCAATACCAACAGAATTTGAAGAAGTAAACAATAAAACATCTCATCTACCACCACACAAAGCTAGTTTTTTAATCAAGAGAAAACTTACAAAATAGGAATCATGGCCATTATTCCTAAGAGCCATACTAAATGTAAAAACCTCTCTAAAGTATACGATATATATTGAAATATACACATATACATACACACATACACATATGCACATTTGTTTTTGAAAATAAAATTATGAAATTTTTTTTCTTTAAAAAAATTCATTTATTATACTTTAAAGTTCTGGGATACATGTGCAGATCGTGCAGGTTTGTTACATAGGTATACACGTGGTGGTGGTTTGCTGCATTAATATCTAATGTAGATCACCCTGTCATCTACATTAGATATTAATCCTAATGCTATCCCTCCCCTATCCCCCCACCTCCTGCTATTCCTTGCCTAATCCCCACACCCTAGGCCCCGGTGTGTGATGTTCCCCTCCCTGGGTCCATGTGTTGTCATTGTTCAACACCCACTTGTGAGTGAGAACCTGCAGTGTTTGGTTTTCTACTCTTGTGTCAGTTTGCTGACAATGATGGTTTCCAGTTTCATCCATGTCCTGCAAAGCACATGAACTCATCCTTTTATATGGCTGTATAATATTCCATGGTGTATATGTACCACATTTTCTATACATCTTTTGCTTGTATCAATAAATCCTACAGTCAACTTACAAATGAGGGCCAGTTTTTCTCAAACACCATAATGCTCTACTTAAATCATTCATTTTTAAATGATGGGTAAAACCTTACAAACAAAATGAAGTAACTTTGTTAAATAATTCTGAATTCTCTATATTTAGAAATAATACTGCGATTATCACTCCAGTAAACAAAACTGAAATGCTTAAGATTACATTTAAATAACACATTCTTTGTTATTTTTTTTCTTGTTTTGAATTTTACTTTGAGTTCTGAGATACATGTGCAGAATGTGCAGATTTGTTACATAGGTATACATCTGCCATGGAGGCTTGCTGCACCTATCAACCTGACATCTAGGTTTTAAGTCCCACATGCATTAGCTATTTGTCCTAATTCTCTCCCTCCCTTTGTCCTCCACCCCTGACATAGTGCACCAAAACATGAAGTATTGTAACTTGTAGTTCGTGATACACCATGTAGGCTAGAATAAGAAAGTTTTTAAGTATGAAAGAAGAAAATGTAAAGAAATGAATAAAATTTAGTTTTAAAATTTAAATTAATTTTTATATTTTAATAATAATGTTTACAGTTTAATATTAGTATGAATGTTTTATCTATAAAGTTAGACAATGAAATTTACTTTTTACATATTCAAACTTTCTTAGTTTTCAAGATTTTTCAATTAATGTACATATTCGCTGATTTTTATAATTCATTGAGATAACCAAACTATTTGATAAGATTGTTCAAAATTTCCACATTAATTATGTTTTTAGTAATAATTTACTCTCCAAAAGTTAAATGTTTCCACCTTAAATTCTTGTAAATAAGAATTCTTGTGATAGCTTCTTAAAAAGTAAGAGAAAAGACAAAGAAAACTGATTCATTTCTACTTAGAGCTTGATTTCAAATACGTAAACCCCAACTACGTAATTCTGTACACGGGGATCGCATTGCTTATTTTCCTAGTTGCTGCTTTATTTAAAATTTTGTCTCTAAAGTTTATATTTGGCAAGACAAATAAAAAAATAAGCTAGTTTATAATTTTTCTTATTCCAAGGTGTGCATGTGTATATGTGTAAGTATGTTTTAATTTCTAATGGCCTGTCCAGATGAAGGTATCACTCCTGGACACATGGCAATCCATACGAGAATGTTTATGTACACTGGGGTGGAGAAGACCAACCATGCCCAAATCCTAATTTAAATCACTTCCACCTTTGAAATGTTAAAACTGTATGTCTTTTTTTCAATTTCTCTGCTCCTCCTTTTCTCCTGTGCTCTTGCTCAGAAAACGTTTAATTTCAACTCAGGTGTATTTATTAAAAATAATTCTTCTATTTCAGTTTTTTGAAAGTCATTGGAAGCAGATCCTGTGTTCTTATAAAATTCCACAATAAAACATTTACTATTGTAAGTTACGTGTATCTAGATGGTGATATTATTGTTAGGAAATAAAATGAGAGCATTAGGTAACTATGGCAACATGATATGTTTCAAAAGAAATATGAACTCTTTTTCCTTGAAGAAATTAGATATTTTTCCTTGACTGGTACTTAGAGATTCAACTCTAGAAGAGAAATAGGGTTTTTTAAGGCTCACTATTTTAGTCTTTTTTTTTTCTTTTGGAAATTGTTCACCCAGCCACATCTGACAAAATGAAAGATTAAATATGAGGCTGCAGAAACAAAATTGCTGTTGTAATTTGCCAGCCTCTAGTCCATGTTAGGGTAAGCAAACACAGTCAATTCCCATTTATCTAAAGTTTAAGCAATAATAATTTTCAAAAATGAAATTTCTTTTTTGCCTTATTTTTTCTCTAAATCACACACAATGAGAATGTATTAGTCTATTCTCATACTGCCGATAAAGACATACTGGAGGGTAGATTACTTATAAAGGAAAGAGGTTTAATGGAGAACTCACAGTGCCACGAGGCTGGGGAAGCTTCACAATCATGGCAGAAGGTAAGGAGGAGCAAGTCCCATCTTATGCGGATGGCAGCAGGCCAAAAGAGGGCTTGTGCTGAGAAACTCCCATTTTCAAAATCATCAGATCTCCTGAGACTCATTCACTATAGTGACAAAGACCCACTCCCATAATTCAACCACCTCACGCTGGGTTTCTCCCAAGAAATGTGGGAACTGTGAGAGTTACAATTTAAGATGAGATTTGGGTGAAAACACAGCCAAACCATATCAGAGAATATTCTTTTTATAGAGATATATTGAAAAATGTTACTTCTGTTTTCAGTCATTATACAATAATAGAGTCCAATTCTAAGTCAATAGTTTTAAACAAATAAACATTTTTCACCACAAAATTTTCAAAATTCTATGTGGCTATGAATTATCATCCTAATCAGATTAATTATATGGTATAACTTTAGGGTATAAGTTTTGGTATAATTGAAAGAAAGGGCTTAAATAAAACGGTAGAATAAAAATTTGATACAAAGAAGTCAGAGATAAGACAAAAATAGTTTATAAATATAAAATGAGGAATAAAATCTAAGCTTGTGTGTGAATAAGATAAAAAATGATCAAATTTATGTTCAGTCTTGTAGGAGTGATCTAGACAAAAGATGAGACAAGAAGAGTGGCTATGCTGGTAATTTTATGGGGTTATAAGACTTTAAAATATTTGACATTTGAACATCTCACAGGATAAAATATTGAATTATTAGAATATTTAGTTGACGGAAATACCCATTTTTTACTCATTCTTTTAAAAATGGAATTTTAATGTATAGATTAATGAATGTATACACACACATAGAAAAAGAGGAAGATAAAAACATTCTCTACATATTGCTGCTTCTTGCAAGAATGTAAGAACAAAAGATTTTCTTTATGTCTTTCTACAATTAAGTTAAAAAGAGTAGAACTCCATGCTAGTTGCATTCATAATAGGATAACTAGTTGCTAATAGCTTAGCTAGTTGCTATCATAAAAACATACCATTTTGCATAACATTTTGCTCACAATTGGGAAAAAACAACCAGCAAATAAACATTGAGATGTAAAAGTAGTGTACCACTACCTTTAATGTACCAGTCGATATTAGGTAAAAGAGTGCTTTGATGCGTATGTATGTTATCTTCTGCTTTATAAGATAGCTTACTTTCACCTGCTTAGGTGGGAATAGATGATTATAGATGATAGATAGATAGATAGATAGATAGATAGATAGATAGATAGATAGATAGATAGATAAGACAGATACATAGACATATAGATAGATGGGTAGATAATGTCTTAGTCCATTTTGTGCTGCTGTAGCATACCTTAGGCTGGGTAATTTATAAAGAACAAAGACTTATTTCTTACAGTTCTAGAGACTGGGAAGTCCAAGGTTGAGAAACCTACATGTATCAGGGACCTCCTTTCTGTGTCATCCCATGGTGGAAAGCAGAAGGGCAAGACAGCATGTATGCATGTGACAGAGAAGTCAGAATAGTGCTGAACTAATCTTTTTATCAAGAACCCATTTCCTAGGTAGCTAATCTACTCCGAAGATAATGGCAGTAATCAATTCATTTGGCAATAGATTCCTTCATTTTTTTCGTGGTTTGATTGCTCATATGTTTTTATCATTAAATATTATCTCATCATATGGATGTATCACAGACTATCTGTTCACCTCTTGGGAAACTCTTGATTGCTTCCAGTTTGGGATAATTCTGAATAAAGCCTCTATAAAAATACAAATAGAGTTTTTGTGGGCCCAAATTAACTAATAAGTTTGGTAAAAATCTAGGAGGATGATTGCTGAATTGTATGTTTACCTTGATAAGAAATTGCAAAACTGTCTTCCAAAGAATCTGAACTGTTTTTTATTTCCACCACAAAAGAATGAGAGCTCCTGTTGCTCTTCATTCTTCTCAGTATTAAGTATAATCAGATTTTTGGATTTTAGCAATTCTAATAAATGAGCAGTGGATCCTAATTGTCTTAATTTACAATTCTCTAGTAACAAATGATGTTGACTGTCTTTATTTTATATTTGTGTATCTTCTTTGATGAGGTGCCTATTTAAGTCTTGCCAACTTCTTAATGTGGTTGTTTTCTTATTGTTGAGTCTGAAATATTTACTGTGTATTTTGGATACAAGCCTTTTATCAGGTGTATGTCTTGCAAATTTTCTCCCACTTAATGACTTTTTAAAAATTATCCTACCAGTGACTTCCACAGAGCTGAAGTTTTTAACCTTAGTTACCCTCTAAGCTTTCACAGGATATTTCTGAAATCTTATTGCCAAATTCAAGGTCATCTAAATTTTCTCCTATATTTGTAGTTTTGCATTTAAATCTATGTTTTATTTTAAGATGATTTGTGTGAAGCTCTGAGGTTTATGTGTCCAGGTTCATTTTTTATGTGTGTGCAGAAGGGTATCCCATTGTTGCAGTACAATTTATTGCAGTACAATTTATTGCAGTACAATTTATTGCATTTATTGCAAAGACTATTACTTTTTCATTGAATTGCATTGAAACCACGCCCATGATACATTACCTCTCCCTGGTCCCACCCTTGACATATGGGGATTATTACAATTCAAGGTGAGATTTGGGTAGAGACACAGAGCCAAACCATATAATTTCACCTGTGGCCCTCTCGAATCTCATGTCCTCACATTTCAAAACACAATTATGTCCTCCCAGCATTCCCACAAAGCCTTAACTCAGTCCAGCACCAAATCAAAAGTCCACGTACAAAGTCTCATCTGAAAAAGGCAAGTCCCTCCTGCCTATGAGCCTGCAAAATAAAAAGCAAGTTAGTTACTTCCCAGATACAATGGAGGTATAGTCATTGCATAAATACACCTATTGTTAATGAAAGAAATTGGCCAAATCAAAGAAGCTACAGTGTAATGGTTAATACTGAGTGCCAACTTGATTGGATTGAAGGATGCAAAGTATTGACACTGGATGTGTCTGTGAGGGTTTTGCCAAAGGAGATTAACGTTTAAGTCAGTAGGCTGGGAAAGACAGACCCACCCTTGATCTGGGTAGGCATAGGCACAATCCAATCAGCTGCCAATGTGGCCAGAATATGAACCAGACAGAAAATTGCAAAAAGGCTAGACTGGCTTAGTCTCCCAGCCCACATGTTTCTCCTGTGCTGAATGCTTCCTGTCCTTGAGCATCAAACTCTAAGTTCTTCAGCTTTGGTGCTTGGACTGGCTTCCTTTCTCCTCAGCTTGCAGATGGCTTATTGTGGAACCTTGTGACTCTCCTGAGTTAAGACTACTGTAGTCTTAACTCACAGGATCACAGAAGTAATAACTATCTTATTAGTATCCCATTATTTTATTTATTTATTTTATTTTTAAATTTTAAATTTTTATTGCATTTTAGGTTTTGGGGTACATGTGCTGAATGTGCAAGATAGTTGCATAGGTACACACATGGCAGTGTATTTTGCTGCCTTCCTCCCCTTCACCCACACTTGGCATTTATCCCCAGGCTATCCCTCCCCAGCTCCCCCCCGCTGTCCCTCTCCCATTCCCCCCAATAGACCCCAGTGTGTAGTAGACCCCCTCCCTGTGTCCATGTGTTCTCATTTTTCTCACCCGCCTATGAGTGAGAATATGCGGTATTTCCTTTTCTGTTCTTGTGTCAGTTTGCAGAGAATGATGTTCTCCAGATTCATCCATGTCTTTACAAAGGACAAAAACTCATCATTTTTGATTGCTGCATAATATTCCATGGTGTATATGTGCCACATTTTCCCAGTCCAGTCTATCATCGATGGTCATTTGGGTTGGTTCCAGGTCTTTGCTACTGTAAACAGTGCTGCAATGAACATTCGTGTGTATGTGTCCTTATAGTAGAATGATTTATAGGCCTTTGGATATATATCTAGTAATGTGATGGCTGGGTCAAATGGAATTTCTATTTCTAGGTCCTTGAGGAATCACCACACTGTCTTCCACAATGGTTGAACTAATTTACACTCCCACCAACAGTGTAAGAGTGTTCCTATTTCTCCACATCCTCTCCAGCATCTGTTGTCTCCAGATATTTTAATGATCGCCATTCTAACTGGCATGAGATGGTATCTCAATGTGGTTTTGATTTGCATCTCTCTAATGACCAGTGATGATGAGCATTTCTTCATGTGTTTGTTGGCCTCTTGTATGTCTTCTTTTGTAAAGTGTCTGATCATATCCTTTGCCCATTTTTGAATGGGCTTGTTTGTTTTTTTCCTGTAAATCTGAGTTCTTTGTAAATTCTGGATATCAGCCCTTTGTCAGATGGGTAAACTGCAAAGATTTTTTTCCCATTCTGATGGTTGCCGATTCACTCTAGTGACTGTTTCTTTTGCCATGCAAAAGCTGTGGAGTTGGATTAGGTCCCATTTGTCTATTTTGGCTTTTGTTGCCAATGCTTTTGGTGTTTTGGTTATGAAGTCCTTGTCTACTCCTATGTCCTGAATGGTTTTGCCTAGATTTTCTTCTAGGGTTTTTGTAGTGCTAGGTTTTCTGTTTAAGTCTTTAATTCATCTTGAGTTAATTTTAATGTAAGGTGTCAGGAAGGGGTCCAGTTTCTGCTTTCTGCACATGGCTAGCCAGTTTTCCCAACACCATTTATTAAACAGGGAATTCTTTCCCCATTGCTTGTTTTTGTCTGGTTTATAAAAGATTATATGGTTGTAGATACATTGTGTTGCCTCCGATGCCTCTGTTCTGTTTCATTGGTCTATATCTCTGTTTTGGTACCAGTACCATGCTGTTTTGATTACTGTAGCCTTGTAGTATAGTTTGAAGTCTGGTAGTGTGATGCCTCCCGCTGTGTTCTTTTTGCTTAGAATTCACTTGACTATGCAGGCTCTCTTTTGGTTCCATATGAAGTTCATGGTGGTTTTTTCCAATTCTGTGAAGGAATTCAATGGTAGTTTGATGGCGATAGCATTGATTGTGTAAATTACTTTGGGCAGTATAGCCATTTTCACAATACTGATTCTTCCTAACCACGAACATGGAATGTTTCTCCATCTGTTTGTGTCCTCTCTTATTTCGTTGAGCAGTGGTTTGTAGTTTTCCTTAAAGAGGTCCCTTACGTTCCTTGTGAGTTGTATTCCTAGGTATTTTATTTTTTTTTTGTAGCAATTGTGAATGGCAGTTCATTCTTGATTTTGTTCTCTATAAGTTTGTTATTGGTGTACAGGAATGCTTGTGATTTTTGCACATTGATTTTATATCCTGAGACTTTGCTGAAGTTGCTTATCAGTTTCAGGAGTTTTTGGGCTGAGGTGATGGGGTCTTCTAGGTATACTGTCATGTCATCTGCAAATAGAGACAATTTGGCTTCCTCCTTTCCTATTTGAATACCCTTTATTTCTTTTTCTTGCCCGATTGCTCTGGCTAGAACTTCCAGTACTATGTTGAATAGGAGTGGTGAGAGAGGGCATCCTTGTCTAGTGCTGGATTTCAAAGGGAATGCTTCCAGTTTTTGCCCATTAAGTATGATATTGGCTGTTGGTTTGTCATAAATAGCTTTTATTACTTTGAGATATGTTCCATCAATACCACGTTTATTGAGGGTTTTTAGCATAAAGGGCTGTTGAATTTTGTCAAATGCCTTCTCTGCGTCAATTGAGATAATCATGTGGTTTTTGTTTTTGCTTCTGTTTATGTGATGAATTACATTTATAGACTTGCGTATGTTGAACCAGCCTTGCATCCCCGGGATGAATCCTACTTGATCATGATGGATAAGTTTTTTAATGTGCTGTTGCAATCGGTTTGCCAGTATTTTATTGAAGATTTTTGCATCTATGTTCATCATGGATATTGGCCTGAAGTTTTCTTTTCTTGTTGAGTCTCTGCCGGGTTTTGGTATCAGGATGATGTTGGTCTCATAAAATGATTTGGGAAGGGTTCCCTCTTTTTGAATTATTTGGAATAGTTTCAGAAGAAATAGTACCAGATCCTCTTTGTGTGTCTGGTAGAATTCAGCTGTGAACCCATCTGGACCTGGGCTTTTTTTTTGTGGTAGGCTCTTAATTGCTGCCTCAACTTCAGACCTTGTTATTAGTCTATTTATAGTTTCAGCTTCCTCCTTGTTTAGGCTTGGGAGGACACAGGTGTCCAGGAATTTATCCATTTCTTCCTGGTTTACTAGTTTATGTGCATAGAATTGTTTGTAGTATTCTCTGATGATGGTTTGAATTTCTGTGGAATCTGTGGTGATTTCCCCTTTATTGTTTTTTATTGCATCTATTTGGTTGTTCTCTCTTTTCTTTTTTATCAGTCTGGCTAGTGGTCTATTTTGTTGATCTTTTCAAAAAACCAGCTCTTGGATTTATTGATTTTTTTGAAGGGTTTTCTGTGTCTCTATCTCCTTCAGTTCTGCTCTGATCTTGGTTATTTCTTGTCTTTCGCTAGGTTTTGAGCTTTTTGATCTTGCTCCTCTAGCTCTTTCAGTTTTGATGATAGGGTGTCAATTTTGGATCTCTCCACTCTTCTCATGTGGGCACTTATTGCTATATATTTTCCTCTACAGACTGCTTTAAATGTGTCCCAAGATTCTGGTATGTTGTGTCTTCATTCTCGTTGGTTTTGAAGAACTTCTTTATTTCTGCCTTCATTTCATTGTTTATCCAATCAACATTCAAGAGCCAGTTGTTCAGTTTCCATGAAGCTGTGTGGTTCTGAGTTATTTTCGGAATTCTGAGTTCTAACTTGATTGCACTATGGTCTGAGAGACTGTTTGTTATGATTTCCGTTGTTTTGCATTTGCTGAGAAGTGCTTTGCTTCCAATTATGTGGTCAATTTTGGAGTAGGTGTGATGTGGTGCTGAGAAGAATGTATATTCTGTGGATTTGGGGTGGAGGGTTCTGTAAGTGTCCATCAGGTTTGCTTGTTCCAGGTCTGAGTTCAAGCCCTGGATATCCTTGTTAATTTTCTGTCTGGTTGATCTGTCTGATATTGACAGTGGAGTGTTAAATTCTCCCACTATTATTGTGTGGGAGTCTAAGTCTCTTTGTAAGTCATTAAGAACTTGCCTTATATATCTGGGTGCTCCTGCATTGGGTCCGTATATATTTAGGATCATTAGCTCTTCTTGTTGTATCGATCCTTTTACCATTATGTAATGACCTTCTTTGTCTCTTTTGATCTTTGTTGCTTTAAAGTCTATTTTATCAGAGATGAGAATTGCAACTCCTGCTTTTTTTTGCTCTCCATTTGCTTGGTAAATCTTCCTCCATCCCTTTATTTTTAGCCTTTGTGTATCCTTGCGTGTGAGATGGGTTTCCTGGATACAGCACACTGATGGGTTTTTGTCTTTTATCCAATTTTCCAGTCTGTGTCTTTTGATTGGTGCATTTAGCCCATTTACATTTAGTGTTAATATTGTTATGTCTGAATTTGATACTGCCATTTTGATGCTAGCTGGCTGTTTTTCCCATTGGTTCATGTAGATTCTTCATTTTGTTGATGCTCTTTAGCATTTGGTATGCTTTTAGGATGGCTGGTACTGGTTGTTTCTTTCTAAAGCAGGCCTAGTGGTGACAAAATCTCTGAGTACTTGCTTGTTCGCGAAGGATTTTATTTTTTCTTCACTTTTGAATCTCAGTTTGGCTGGATATGAAATTCTGGGTTGAAAGTTCTTTTCTTTAAGGATGTTGAATATTGGCCCCCACTCTCTTCTGGCTTGTAGAGTCTCTGCTGAGAGATCTGCTGTGAGTCTGATGGGCTTCCCTTTGTGGGTGACTCGACCTTTCTCTCTGGCTGCCCTTAGCATTTTCTCCTTCATTTCAACCCTGGTGAATCTGGCGATTATGTGACTTCGGATTGCTCTTCTTGCAGAATATCTTTGTGGTGTTCTCTGTATTTCCTAGATTTGGATATTGGCCTGCCTTGCTAGGTTGGGGAAATTTTCCTGGATAATATCCTGAAGAGTGTTTTCCAGCTTGGATTCATTCTTTTCATCACATTCTGGTACACCAATCAAACGTAGGTTGGGTCTCTTCACATAGTCCCACTTTTCTTGGAGATTTTGTTCATTCCTTTTTGCGCTTTTTTCTCTAATCTTGGTTTCTCATTTTATTTCATTGAGTTGATCTTTGACTTCTGATATTCTTTCTTCTGCTTGGTCAATTCGGCTGTTGAAACTTGTGTATGCTTCGCAAAGTTCTCGTGTTGTGTTTTTCAGATCTTTCAATTTATTCATATTCCTCTCTAAGTTGTCCATTCTTGTTATCATTTCCTCGAATCTTTTTTCAAGGTTCTTAGTTTCATTGCATTGATTTAGAACATGTTCTTTTAGCTCACTGAAGTTTCTCATTATCCACCTTCTGAAGTCTGATTCTGTCACTTCGTCATACTCATTCTCCATCCATCTTTGTTCCCTTGCTGGTGAGGAGTTTTGGTCCTTTGTAGGAGATGAGGTGTTTTGGTTTCTGGTGTTTTCCTCCTTTTTGCGCTGATTTCTTCCCATCTTTGTGGATTTATCCACCTGTCATCTTAGTAGTTGCTGATTTTTCAATTGGGTCTCTGAGTGGACGCCCAGATTGTTGATGATGAAGTATTTCTGTTACTTAGTTTTCCTTCTAATGGTCTAGCCCCTCTGCTGTATGAATGCTGAGATCCACTCTAGGCCCTGCTTGTCTGGGGTACACCTGTAGCAGCTGCAGAACAGTGAGGGATGCTACCAGTTTCTTCTTCTGCTATCTTTGTCCCAGAATGATGCCCACCAAATGTCAGTCTGATTAGTCCTTTTTTGAGGTGACTCTTTGGATATACAGGGGTCAGGGAGCTGCTTGAGGAGACAGTCTGTACTTTATAGGATCTCCAGTGCTGAGCTGTGTGCTCCGTTGTTCATTCAGGGTTGTTGGGCACCTGTTTTGGTCTGCTGCAGCAGAACTTATAAAACCCCCCCTTTTTTTCCCCTCAGATGCTCTGTCTCAGAGAGTTGGGGCTTTTTTTTATGAGAATCTGTTGCACTGTCCTGCTCACCTAGGAGGTAGTCTATTCACTATTAGCCTGCCAAGGCTCCACCCTGCTAGTGCGGGTCCACCCTGCTGCTGCGGGGCTCTGTTCTACTGTGGTGTGCTCCACCCTGCTGGCGGAGTCTCTCTGTTATGGCGGGTTGCCTCAGCAATGGCAGGCTGCATCTGCACTGGGTGTGCATCTCAGTAGGGGCGGATTGCGTCTGCAGTGGCAGATGCCCCTCCCCCACCAGTCTGCACCATCCTGGATTCAGCTGTGCCTGCAGCAAAACTGTCAACCCTGAGTGCCTCCAATTGCTGCCCTGCTTGTCCCCGTGAGGGTGGTACCTGCCGAGCCCGATCACCTGACTCAGAGTCTGTCCTCTCTCTCTCTTTTTCTCCCCAATTTGAATGGTTGACTCTCTCACTGGCACCCCAGTAGCCTGCCAATAGGGCACTGGGATCTGTGCGATCTCCCGTGCTGCTGCCCACTGCACCGGCTCAAATCACGCTTCCCAGGAATCTCCTGGTCTGGCTCATTGTCCAAGTCCCGTTTAATCAGATGGACATGTCAATCTGCCCTTCCAAATCTCAGATTGTTGGTTTAACAGGGCACCCAGACCAGTGAGTTTTGTGCTGGGTGCCGATGCACTGTGGCGCTGGCCAAACCGGCTGCACGAGCCAAAACACCGTCTGCGCTGGCATCCCATGTCTCTCCTACACCTGGAAATTTCCCCGTTCTGTGGGCAACAAAGGTCCATCTGAGAATGCAGCTAGGACTCACCCTCTACGCCTTTACTGAGAGCTGCAATCCTGAGTTGTTTCTATGGCGCCATCTTGGAAAATCTTAGTATCCCATTATTATATATATATAATAATATATATTATATCTATTGATATATATGATGTAGTTATAGCTAATATATAAGCTATAGCTAATATATTTTATATATATACTATAGCTAATATATTTTATATATATAGCTAACATATATATCACATAGCTATAGCTAATATATTGATATATATGATATATACACAATATATGATATATATATATCCAATATATGATATATAAAATATTAGCTATTATATATTATATATTAGCTATATATAGCTATTAAATATATATTATATAATGTATAATATTATAATATATATTTTATATGATATATAAATATATAGTGTATATTATGATACATATATCTATATTTTATATATATTATATGTTATATTATATATATAATATATGATATGTATATTATTATATATAATATATATATCTTTTATATATAATATGTATATATTATAGCTATAAATATATATGTTATAGATCTATTTAGAGGATATGTTATAGATCTATTTAGAGGATCTGATTCTTGTCTGCATTTCAGAAGTGTGTGTATTTTAAGAAATTGTTCTATTTTATCTCAGTTATAATATTGTTCATCATACAGTTATTAATATTATTCCTTTAATATTCTTTTAATGTCCATAGAATTATTAGTGATGGCCCAACTTTCAGTTCTAATGTTGGCAACTTTCTTTGTTTGCCCTGCTAGCATGCAAGCCATGCAATCATGCGAAATACTACATTAAAAATAAAGACAGATATAAAATGCAAAAAGAGCCTCAGTTATTCTTACAAAACTGAGAAAAAGCAGAACGTTTTCACGAAAGAAAAATGAAAGAGAATGTAATTTTTAATTAAAGTATACGTCAAATATAAGCAATGTGAATAAATTGAAGAGACAATCTTAGAATTAAATGAATGGAGAAACAAAATGACAACATTACAGTGCTAATTAAATAGAAACCATAGGAAACAGATTAGACAGTGTGGATGATAAAATTAGCAACAGAAAAAGCCATGAGTTAGTCTCAGTGAAATAAAGGGGTTGATAAGTAAAAAGAAAAGAGTAGAATGAAGTTAATGTTAATAGTATACAGAAAATGCAGATCCAAAGTAAAGATAGATGATAAACCTGAAATAAATCCCAACAAATGAAATTAAAAAGAATAATTATGTAATAGAAGAAAATGTTTCTGAAATTGAAAACAATACTCATAGATTTAAAGGCATACTGTTCTCAAGAAATTCATTAGAAGAACCAATTTTATGACATTCTGGTAAAGTGATTTAATTTCAAGGATAAAGGAAGAATTCATCAGGTATCCAAGAACTTACAAAGGGGATAAATCTGGCTAGGCTCAAATGCCTCCATGGAAAAATAAAGTGCCAGAAGATAATAGATGAATATTTATAAAATTCTAAGGGAACAAGTGTGTCTCAAGAATATTATCACCAGGCAAGTTGTTATCCAAGTACAAAATGGCAGTCACTGGCATACTTAATCGTGCAAAAACTCACAGAGTATGTCATTCCTTATTCTGTATTAGAATGAAACTATGTAAGAGACAAATGAAGAAACCATTGTCCTAAGAGAACTGAATGGAGCCTTGTTGCTGCGGAAGGAGCACCATGTCCTCACATGTAGAAGGTACAGAAAGGAACAAACCCATACCCTCAAACCCTTTTATAAGGGCCTGAATCTCTTCATTACCTTCGAAATACCCCATCTATTAATATTATTATGTCATCTATCAAGTTTCATCAAATAAGTTTGGGGGAAACATTTAGACAATAGCACCAATTTGATCATTGCTTGGATATTAGAACACAAAATTTGATTACTCAGTTTCTTACTATACATGAGACATTATCACCATGTTAATTTTATTGTTATATTTATTATAATTGCAACAAAACCGAGGAACATCTGTATAGAGAACTTAAACATGAACAAAGACTTTTCAGATTTTGTCATTTAATCCCCAAAACCACTTAAGGTAAAGTATCTTAATTATGGTTATCCTCAAACATAAACAAATGCAGAGATTGGAAGAACTAATTAACTACTAAGTCATGGAGCTGAGACTGAATTCTAGGTTTCAGATCATAAGTTTCAAAACATTTCTGTTGCATAATGAGGTAAACAATATAGTGCCTAAACTGGAAGTTTAAATGATTCCTTCATAGAGGAAATTCAAAAAAATATAAAATAGAAGAAAATAATTAGTGGTTATTTTGGAAATTTTTATTATATTGTGTTGCAAAACATGACAATAAATGTACTTAAATAAATCACCAACTGAATACATCATCTTCAGTTGAATCCTTAATTTTCTCACATGAAGTCTAGTATTCCTACAGAGCCAGAACACTCTACAAGGAATAAGACAGGGAGATAAAATTAATGCTAGCTTAGTTTTAGAGGAAGCATCAGTTGGAAATATTAATTGTTCTCATATTTAGATATTTGCTTTTGACAAAATCCAAAGAAACTCACTATTTGTTAGATTAGTAGATATAGAGTCAACGTGGCAGTAAGTCTGGAGTGGGGCATATGTATTTCATACATTCAAAGATGTTGTCAATTTTAGTACATATTAATTGCATATTAAATTTGGAGAGAGTACCACTTCATTGAATGCATGCCAACATTTTAAGATGTCTTCCATTTTTAGAGCAATTTTATAAAAAGGATATACTGAAGTATACTGAAGGCATGAAATTTACCAGGCAAACCAGAGATACATTTGCTTTTTGTGGAGAAGCTTCTGCCCATTTGTCCATTTTAGTGTGTGAAATTAAAGAGTACAGCCAGTGCTCAGTAGAGGCATCAGTTGAAGTCACCATCATAGCTAAACAAATTGGTTCCTTATGTGGGAAAAAAAATTCTCAAGTGGCTGATGGACAATTAAATATCTTGGTGTCTGTATTATTTCCCTGAAATCTAAAGTAGACTTAGTCAGACCCTTATTCATTCCTAAATATGATTGCAGACTTTGCTATATCATTTTTTAATTAAAAGAATTCATAACCCAGAACCATAAATTACCCATTATAGTGATGACTGCCTAAATGGGGAGATTTTTAGCTTCAAGTAATGGATACACAGCCCAAAGTGAACATTTTTTCTATGAGAGAACACAAAGTACAGACGCAGGGTGGTTCCATGATTGATTCAGTAGCTCAGCGACACGATCCATGTAGTAGGTGTTTTTTATCTTTGCACCGTCCCAGACTTAGCCTGTCAGCCAAGTGTAAGTCCACATCTCCAAAAAGACTGCAACCTTTCCAGGTCTTTGCAGGGAGAAATGATCATGACCACATTTTCTGAAGGAAAAGGGAACTTCCTCTCCTAAGTCCCATTTTATTAAGGAAAAAAAAAAAAATTTCTATGGGCTCAGTCCTCACTCTGAAGACATTCACAATTCTTATTTTTCAATAGCAATTAATTTTAATAGTTTGACAATGATTTATAATCATAAAACAATGCAATTCAAGAAATTGCTAAAATATGTTTAAGAAAATATCAGAATTATTCCTGGCACTTGTATCTAATATTTCAAAATAGGGTATTTCAACAACTAATTTAAAAAATGCTAATATAAAAATAATCTCAAATATGCTTAATTTCATCCATAATGAAACTATAAATTATGAATTACTATAAATTATTGGTTAGGAAAAAAAGCCAAAATATTTTTCCTCATGAGACTTAGTTATAGTGATAATTAATTTGAAGAGCACTTACATAGACTTAATGCTGACAGAAGAAGTAGTTTTTGCATAAGCATTTTCAGCATAATTTTGGAATTAGAAGTAGTTTTAAGTCACTTTCCCTGTGTATTGCTTTCCTGCTGCCTCTGCAACGAATTACTGGAAACTTAGTGGCTTAAACAGCAAAATTTATTCTTTCACAATTCTGGATGCGGTAAGTCTGAAATCAGTATCAAGGGGTCTGGAGGGTGTGGCCACCAGGAAAGTTCTAAACAGATCATTCATTATCCTCTAGATGATATTTCTAGTGGCCACCAACATTCATTGGCTTATGGCACATCAGTCCAACCTCTGCCTGTGTGATCACATTCCCTCTCCTTTTCTATCTGGGTGGTCAAATTTCTTTCTGCTTCCATCTTATACGAACATGTGATTGTATTTAGAGTCCATCTGGCCAATACTGGCTAAACTTGTAGGTCAAGATCTTTAACTAAATCACATGCTATGATTTTTGTTTGATTTTTTTCATGCAAGGTGATATTCAGAGGTTCAAATAATTTAGATTTGAGTTTTTTTTTTCTGGAACATTTTTGGCCTACCGGACACTCATTCACTTATTCATTTATGCACTTAAAAATATTATATTGAATGGACCAGACACTGTTCTAATGCTGAGTATATGATAGCAAACTAAAGAGACAAAGCTTTTACATTCTTGGAGTTTATATTGTAGTACAAACATTGGCAAACCGTTTCTATACAGGGCCAGATAGAAACATTGTTGTAGATCATAGAGATTCTCTGCTGCAACTACTAAACTCCCCTGTTGTAGCATAGACACAGCTCCTCCTCTCTAAATACAGAAATGAATAGCTCTATATTCCAGTAAATAATTATATATGAAAACAGAAAACAAGCTAGATTTGGCTCTTGGGTTATAGTTGGCTAGCACTTTTTCTGGACAGAAGACACAGAAGAAAAAGTGACAGGCAAATACGGAATGTGTCAGATGGTGATAACTGATGTGGTTTTAGGTAAAGCACATTCAGAAAAATAGGAAATTCAAATGGGAAGGCTATACCTAACTGCTGTAACAGAAAAATAAAAAAAAAATTAATGGCTTCCCAAAGAACCATTTCCTCAGTGTTTATGAGAAGTCCAATACTAAGGTTTCTTATTAATGGGAAGCCTTCCATGTGATCATTCGGAAACCCAACCTCCTGCTCTTGCATCTGCCCTCCTGAGAACTCTAGAATCCTGTGTTCAGTTGGTGGTTGAAGAAAGAGAGCAGAGCACACACACAGGCAATTAAAGGAAGCAGGATAACAAGGTTCGATCAATTCCACTCAGTTTATATGCATTTTCTTGTCTAACAGCTCAATTGCCTGACTTCATCTAACTTTAAGTAAAGCAGAACATACTGTTGAGCTGGGTGTCCAGGAGCATTGAAAAAACAGGACCTGGCCCATGCCTGTAATCTCAGCGCTTTGGGAGGTTGAGATGAGAGGATCATTAGAGGTTAAGAGTTTGAGACCAGCCTGGCCAACATGGTGAAACCCCGTCTCTACGAAAAATACAAAAATTAGCCAGGCGTGGTGGTGGGAACCTATAATCCCAGCTACTGGAGAGGCTGAGGCAGGAGAATTGCTTGAACTCAGGAGGTGGAGGTTGCAGTAAGCTGAGATCATGCCACTGCACTCCAGTGTAGGTGACAGAGTGAGACTCCATCTCAAACAAACAGACAAACAAACAAACAAACAAAAAACAGGACTGAAGATCACTGAGCAACATTTAATTCAGGAAGTGTTGCTCTTAGAAGCAGGGTAGCCAGAAAGAATTTTCCTGGCCTTCCTGAGGAATGTAGAGTACTAATGTGGCAGAGATTTGGGGGGCCATTCAAATATTTAGGCTAGCTTTGTGCCTCTGTATTTATCTCTTTGCAGATAGATTAGTCATGGGACTAAGCCGTAGTTGTCGAAATGTGGGAAGGAAAAGTACAGGCCATTTTCAGGTCAGATCCTTAAAACACACCGTAGTCTTCTCCATGCTTTCTCTCCCTCTCTTTCTATGGGACCAAAATCAAAGACTTAATCTCTGCCTAGAAGAGAGCTAGCCAGAGGTGCTGCCATACTCTCACTGGGTTGGAATATTAGCAAAAAACAAAAACAAAGCAATAGACTTATTGTATTAGGCCATTTAGATTTATAGTATATTTTTCAAAGCAGCAAGTGTAAATTACCTTAAATTCTAGTTCTATAGCTATCAGTGAGAAAAATGTTCCAGGCAGAGGCTCTGAGTCTGGGCCAAATTCAAGGATTCCAATGTATAAGGAAAAGAGCTAAAGAAAGAGAGTGGTAAGAAATGAGGTGATGAAATAAGATGAACAATTATGTAGCGCCGTTGTCAGACCTGGCCTTTAGTCTAAGAAAGAGGGTTTATACTGAGAGAGAGATAGGATCTAACTTTAATTTTAAAATGATCATTTTGGATGCTGTGTTAAGAATGGATGTGTAAGGTGGTGGTGGCAGAAAGCAGCTTCTAAGGAGGATATTGCAATAATGCAGGTGTAAGGTGATGGTGGCTTAAAACAGGTAGTACAGGGGTTGGTAAGATACATGATGTAAGAGAAATGTGTAAGTCCAGGATGAACATTAGGTTCTCCACATCAGAATCTGGAAGAAAGTATTTGCCATTGTTAACAAGAGTGGTCATGTTCAGGATGATATGGCCATAGAGAGTATTTACCATTACTGAGAAGAAGACTTCAGAATTGTATTAGACGAGGAAGGTATGAGGGAGGTGGAATGTGGACATGTTACTTTTGAGACGCTTTTTAGACATCCAAGCACACATTTAGTGTAGACATTTAAATGTGGAAATACAATTTGGGAAATCATCCATGTGTAGAAGACATGAGACTGAATGAGCTCAGTAGGGCAATGGGTATTTTTAAAAGGAAATATCAATAGACTGATATTTTAGTGCATTCAAAATTTCAAAGGCTGGATAGTTAAGAAAAATCAAACAAAGAAACCTGAGCAGAATCTCATGAGAAGAATCAAGAAAATGGCATCCTGGGAGTAAACTGGACATTGTGTTTCAAGAAGGAAAGGGATAAGCTAATTTAAGCACCACAGAGGTCAAGTTAGATGCAGGCTAGGAACTGACCTGAACATAGCAACTTTGACATCAATGATGTAGTTTGGGTGGAGACTCTCATTTTGGTGTAGTAGAACTGAGAGCCTTATAGGATCAGATTAAGGAGAGAATTGTGTGGGAGAAAGCGGAAATAGTTGTAGAAACTTTAATGTGAAGAAAAAGAGATAAATGGGACAGGAAATGGAAGAAGACCTTGGATCAAGGGAGGCTTTTTTCTGTTATCTGTTATAGCTGTAAATTTATGGAAATTATCTTTTTAAAAGGGAAAAATTGGAAAGTCAGAGATGTGGGAGAAAATGAGGGCAAATGTTAGAATGATACAAGAGGGATGCAGTGAAAAGATGCCCTCTTTGGACGGAGGGATGGAAAAATCTTCAGCATTAATGAGAACAAAAATGCATGGAGAAATTTCTCCACAGTGGTAGGAAGGATGGTCGAGAGTCAGGAGATACAGATAGAGTGATTATTTTTACGGTGCCATTTTGTACAAGTACTCTTCTGAATTTTACTACTGTCTTTCTATAATAAGAACCAAAGTCATTAGGTGAGACAAGAATACAGCAGGAGTTACGGGAAGGAGATGGGGAAAAACAGAAAATCTTTTAGGAAACTGAAAGACTCAAAGGAGCAGACAAATATTAAAGCATGGGTGCTGATCACTAACAGACCACTTCATGGTTAGTAGTTTATGGTAAAATCTGGCAAGCACAGTCATGGGTTTTACCATGCGATGGTGACAAATAGAAAGTACAGAATTAGTTTTAATAGGATTGGGGATTTCATAAGTCTTCCATAATGAAAGGAGTGCACAGCAAGGAAATTTAGATCAGATGTTGGGAAATGAATACGCTTGAGGAGACAGAGGATCTGGTTTATTTTGTTCACTGATCTAACTTCAGCACTCCTAGATGAGAGCCAAGCACATATAAACATGTGATAAATACTTCTGGGGTGAATACATTAAAGCCAATGCCTTGAATCATCAGTTGGGCTTGGAGGTACATGAAGACAGAATGGAGTTGAGAGACCGAATGAATAATGGTAGAATTCATGGGTTGTAAATCTCAGAGGCTTAACAGACATTTAAATGTAGGTGGGTGAACTACTTGCCATTTTGAGGCTTTTCTTCAAAGGTAAAATTGCAGTACATAATTACATGGAATCATACCAATAATTTATGCTCAGCACAATGCCTGGTATATAAAGAGCACTCACTACCTATTCTCAGCCATTGTTATGCAGAAAGCACTATGTATTGCTTTCATTTTAATTCCTTCACTTTAAAATAAAAACTTGTTGGACTTATCATACATGCCTGGATTTCAGTATATATTATTACCAAGAGATTGATTCTATGACTAAAATAAAAGGCAACTTGTTGAATTGAGAGTAAGATTAATTAAATGTGCTGTCTAGGGACTCCCAGGAAAATTAAAGTTCTTCCAATACACAAAGACTAAATTAGTACAAAACATTATCTAAAATGTTAGCATTATATAGAATGTAAAAGCTTCTTAGTAGTTTCCCTTCTAGATTATGTATTTTATCAAAATGTGTCTATAAGTATGATGAACGAGAGCTAACCATGGCAGTTGACAGCATCAGCTTTAGTAGAACAGATTAGATTCCATGTAACTAATACAGATCCCTCTAAGATGTGAAGACTGATTAGCGTTGTGCAAATACATAAGGGAGCTGTGTTCTTCAGCTTCTCTGCTCACTTGCCATCTCTCCGTCATTCACTTTTAATTAAAAGATTAGTGGATAGTTTTGAAAAAGAAAAAAGAAACATGGAAGGAAGTTCCTGTCTCCTTCTATGGTTTCAGGTAGTAGGGTTATTGAAAGAAAGACTTGGATTGAAACACAGATCTCATCTTTTTATACATGTAGTTTTTTTCTTGATCCATTATTTGAAGTTATAAATCAGTAGGAAACATGATGACAGGAGCTCTATATTTTGTGTTTTAAGGTAGGTAGCAGGTTAATTTTTTTCTGTTTATTTCGGTTCCTTACTGGTATCATTACAAGGTCATCAACATTATATAATGTTAAATAACAAAACTCATAGACCAAAATGTATACATAGACTAAATGTATATATTGCCTTGTACAAATGCAAATGTGTCTGTTTTTTAGGGAGAGAGAGACATGACAGTATGGCCAGGCAACCTCCTTCCATACAGCCTTCCAGGCTGACTGAGGCACCTCCATCACTCCAATCTTCAACATAGAGATGAACAACATTCCTCAGTCATCTGGTACAGAAATGGTATATACCATTTCTATTTAACATTCCACTCACTAGGAATCAATGCCATAAATGCATCCAATTTTAAGGAATACTGAGGAATTGGGTTCAGCCCTGTAACTGTGAAGAGAAAATGAAAATGGGTTTGGGAGAGTTAACAGCAGTCTTTGAAATGAGTTATATATAGCAATTCTGGCTACCACAAAGATGATGAAATAGTCATGACTTAGGACAACTTTGATTATTAAATGTATTTTAACATTATTGATATTCAGTACTCTAAGCAGTTATCTAGCTTAGAGTGATTATTAAGAAAAAAAATGCAAATTATGTAAGTAATGCGCACTATCATTTTGTCACTGGTAGCTGCTGTTTCTACTCACTGCTTCTATTTTTTGTTTAAATACTTATTAATTGCTATGTTTTTTTGTCATTGTGATTATTATAATTGGAATAGTAATAATAGTGAGGTTTTAAACTTAACACAATTTAATATTTTAAATAAACAGATAATTTACATGAACAACCTGCATCATGTTACATATTTAATGGTACTGTAGTCCCTTTGGAAATTTTATTTTATCTCCTGTGTTTAGGTTGCAGATTTACCCAACTCAAAATAAAAGAACTGCCATTCTTCGTATTTATCACAGAACATCAATTTTCATTAATCAATAGCATGTTTCTATAATGCAAAAATTAACTATATCTTATTTTAAAGAGATGGGGTCTTACTATATTGCCCAGGGTAGAGTGCAGTGGCTATTCCCAAGTGTGATGATAGCATACTACAGCATAAGATGTCTGGGCTCAAGCAATCCTCCTGCCTCAGCCTTCTGAGGAACTGGGAGTATAAGCTACTATTTCTTTTTAAATGAAGAAAATGAGACTCTAAACAAGAGTTCCAATCACACAATCAAGGGTCACATTGGCAGGTCTTCTAAAAACAAAAATTAGTCTAAATTTCAAATTAAGACCACTTTCAAATTGATCATGTATTTTTATAAACATTATAGCATACTAAATTGTATTTCTGTATTTCTAGAGAAAATTTAGTACAATTGATCCTCTGTATATGTGGATTCCATATGGTGGATTCAACCAACTGCTAATTGATAATACTGGGGGGAATATAATTATACAAATAAAACTATAGTTATATAATAACTACTTCCATCTAATTTACATTGTATTAGGTATTATAAGTAGGCTAGAGATAATTTGAATTATACAGAAGTATATTTGTAATATGCAAAACGATGTCATTTTATATAAGAGATTAGGGCATATGGAAATTTTGATATTGGAGGGAAGAGGGTTTGGAACCAATCTTCCCCTAGGTACTGAGGGGTGACTCCATATCCAATGGATATGGTTTCTCTATTCTGAAGAGAAATTCGAGTTCAGAAAACTAAATGAATTTTTTTATTACACTTTAAGTTCTGGGGTACATGTGCAGATCGTGCAGGGTTGTAGTGCAAATTCAGTGTAAATTGAAAATGCTAGTGTTTTATTGAGTATCAGTTAAAATGTTGTGAAAAATTGAGAAATACAAAAGCTTAATACTTTGCATGTAATATATAATTAAATATACTATAAAATATATATATTTTAAGATTGGAGAAAAAGAACTTTTAAAAATTATATATATTAAACTGTGCAACAGTGTTTTGATATACATACACATAGTTATAACTACTACTGTCAAGTCAATAAACATATGGATCATCTCATATTGTTAACTTTTTTGTGGCTAGGAGCACGTAAAATTTACTCTCTTACCATACACTGTTGCCAGGTACAGTCCTCATGCTGTACATTAGATCTTAAATACAGTTATCCTAAGTAAATGCAACTTTGTACCTTTTGTCCTATATCCTCATATCTCCAACCCGCTTTGTCCCTGGTAACTGCTGTTCTTGATCCCGGTTTCTTTTTTTGTTTCATTTTACTTTTTTATTATACTTAAAGTTCTGGAGTACTTGTGTAGATTGTGCAGCTTTGTTACATAGGTATACACGTGCCATCGTGGTTTGCTGCATCCATCCCCCAGTCACACCCCAATTGGGGAGGGATAACATTTTTCCGAATGTTATCCCTCCCCAATTCCCCCACCCCATGCTATCGCTCCCCAGCTCCCCCACTCCCTATTGAACACATTTTTAGATTCTGCATATAAGAGAAGTCATGCATTAGTTTTGCGTGTGTGTCTGGTTTATTTCACATAGCATAATGTTCTCCAGGTTAGCCATGTTGTCTCAAATGGTAGAATCATCTTCTTTTTTTTTTTAAAGGATGAATCATATTCCATTATATGCATATGTATATATATCATGATTTCTTTATCTGGCCATTCATATGCAGATACTTAAGTTGTTTCTATAATGTTGGCTATCATGAATAATGCTGCAATGAACGTAGGAGTGCGGGTATCTTTATGAAGTACCGATTTCATTTCCTTTGGGTATATGCCCAGAAGAAGGATTTCTGAGTCATATAGTAGTTCTATTTTTAATTTAAAAAATTATTATTATTTTTTGAGATGGAGTCTTGCTTTGTTGCCCAGGCTGGAGTACCCTGTCATAATCTCAGCTCACTGTGACACATCCTCCCAGGTTCAAACAATTTTCACACCTCAGCCTCCTAAGTAGCTGGGATTACAGGCGAGCGCCACCATGCCCTCCAATTTTTGTATTTTTAGTAGAGATGGGGTTTCACCATGTTGGCCAGGTTGGTCTTGAAATCCTGGGCTCAAGTGATCTGCCCACCTTGGCCTCCTGAAGTGCAGGGATTACAGGCATGAGCCATTGTGACTAGCCCTCTGTTTTTAATTTTTCACTAACCCTCCATACTTCTTTCCATTATGGCTACACAAATTTACATTCCTAACAACAGTGCACAAGCGTTTCCTGAGAATTTTTTTTTTTTTAGATAAAATAGTGGGCTTTACTTGAAAATAATGGATCTATAAGCAAAAAGTTGCACAAAATTCAAATTCTCAAAGAATTTATAGAGCAGACATATAACATTCTTTGTAATTAGTGATTAAAGACCCAAGAATTTCATTTTAATCTTACTAAGGCACTAATCTGAGAAACTGTGATACTCTTGTAATAGCTTCTGGGAATTAGCTCAAGGCCTGTGCACACAAACTGCCAGGCTTCTACAGCTTGACCTGATTTTGTGGCACTGCGTTATGTCTTGTCCATATTTTAGGGAGAAAATTGCATGTTTTGTGAACTTGTGATTTTATAGAGATCTCAGGATTCCTTCTGAATTTCCAAAGCCTACTGTATTACAGGTTTTGATACCTGAAGTAATTTTATAAATGGTGATATATTTAATCTTTTTCTTGGTGAGGGGAATGGTGTTTTGCTCTTATTGCCCAGGCTGGAGTACAGTGGCACAATGTTGACTGGCTGTACCTCTGCCTCCAGATTCAAGCGATTCTTCTGCCTCAGCCTCCTGAGTAGCTGAGATTATAGGCACCTGCCACTATACCTGGCTAATTTTTTGTAGTTTTAGTAGAGACGGGGTTTCATCATGTTGGCCAGGCTGGTCTTGAACTTCTGACCTCAGGTGATATACCTGCCTTGGCCTCCCAAAGTTCAGGGATTACAGGCATGAGCCACTGCACCCGGCCAATACATTTAATCTTTAATGGAATTGAAATGCTAGAAAAAGTATATCACTGAGAGTATATTGCTAAACATTTTTAAAAAGCAGGATGGGCAGTGAAAAAAGGCACCATGAGGAAACAATGTTTTAACTTGAGTCCAGGAGTCTGAAGCTGTAGTGCACTATGATTGCGTCTGTGTGTGTGTGTGTGTGTGTGTGTGTGTGTGTGTGTGTGTGTGTTTAGAACTATATGTATCACATAGTATCTGTAGTGTCAAATTGTATCTTTATTAAGTATATTTAGATATGATGGATACAGAAGTCCCACCAAGCTTTATGGTACAATGTTTCTCAGGATTGAAAAATATACTCACTCTTTTCTATTGTCTACAAATCATACTGTACTAACTGTACTCCTGTTTATGGTACCAAAATCTCATAAAGGATTATAATTTAATCAAGAAACAAAGTCAAGCATATCTGGGGAAGAAAACAAATTTCTATCCACATAAAATGTTTAGGATAGTGTTTTATTCTTAAATGCAGGTTCCGGAGGGATTTTAAAGAGGAAGTTGAACTCAATATTTTCTGCAGTGACCTGCATAGTTACTGACCCACTTGACTGAGCTACGGGGTACTCCACACCTAACTTATGTGTTGGTCCCTTGTTTTCCAATGTCTTGTTCCTTCTCTCCTAATTACTGATTTATTTTACTCAGATCTTCCGGCTCAGCTGCTATCTTCTAGGACATATATATTTTTTTGAGTCCTGCAGTAATTAGTTAAATCAATATTTAACAGCATATCTTTGACCTTATGGCTCAGTCCTTTTGTAATTTGGCTTCTGTCCTGTCTGAAATGGTGTTAAGCACTATGGCTTACTTTTACTTTCACCTAATTCTCTTCATGGCAGCAGCCCTCCAGACAACTTGCCACTGCCATCATCCAGCTGGAGCAGGGAGGTGTGGTTGGGGCTTGCACGCTCTGTGGAGCCAGGGGCACTAGGGACAAACTGGAGCCCTTCCCCTTCTGAGTTGGGGTGGGGGCTCCCTGAGTGCTGCTGTGGCTGCCCAAACCACGGCTGCCTACCCAGCCTGGCTCTACAGAGCAGGCAGGAGTCCCATCCCACTCCCAGGCACAGCTGCAGCTGCCCAAACAGTGGCTGCAGACTCAGGCCTCTTACACTCTTGGGGGCCTGGGAAGGCCTCCCTGCACTCTTGCCCAGGAAGGCCCCCCTGTCCTTGAAGGCTCCAAAGTGCCTGCACTTGATGTCTGTCTTCTCCCTTTTTTTGGTGCCATTAGACAGGAGCAAAGTCAGGCAGCCTGGGTGCCTTGAACAGCAGTAGGAGGACGATAGGTTCATATGCAGAAGTTGGCAGGTCTGTAGTGAAGCCCCGCCTTTAGGCTGGGGAAGGCCTAAAGCCTGGGGCTGGGCTGCCAGCTCTGAGGGGGATCTCATGGTGCTTTTTCATAGGCCTGCCCATGGCTGCCCATGTACCAATCAGCGTGCCATTCCCCACTCTGAGGCCCATAGTAGCCCCAGGCTCAGCCAGAGAAGAGCAGAGCAGAGCAGATGACAGCTGCAGAGAGAAGCTAGAAGCTGAAGCTAGGTGCTGATAGCTGAAGAATGTTGGAACGACCAGCAGCAGAGAGGAGCTTCCACTCTAGGGAGACCTGTCTGCAAAGAGGAGCAACCCACTCCAGGGCCTTCTACACTCTGCTGAGGGCTGCACACTCATCCGAACACCTGGCTGCAGAAAGGAGCTACCCACAGCAGGTCTCTGAGCTGGTTTACTGCTCAATAAAGCTCTTCTTCCTCTTGCTTACCCTCCACTTGTATGCGTGCCTCATTCTTCCTGGTTGCAGGACAAGAACTTGGGGCCTGCCGAATGGCAAGTCTAGAACATCTACACCACGAACAGGACTGAAACATGCCCCTTGCTCACCTCGTTGTGCGAGAAGAGAGGAAGAGAAGAGCTGCAGCTCTTGTAGGAGCGCAGACCTAGGAGCTCCCTGAGCCGGGACTGTTACGCCCTCTTTAAGGCCCTGTGGTTCCTGGCATCTCAGAGCTTCTGGAGACCACCACATGCCCCAGTCCCAGCTGGGGAAGCAGCTTGTGGGGTGCCTGTCCAGCCACAGCCTTGCAGAGAGCTGGCATCCATGCCAGCACCTGGAGCTGCCAGCCCCACTGCAGTAGTTGACAGGTCTGACTGCACAGAGGCTGGACCCCATGCTTGCTGACACACTTCTCACTGCTCCATGCCTGATTCACCCTTGGGAGGCACAGGATGCAGGCTAGGAGCTTGAGCCAAGCACAGCCTGCCTGGTGGAGTGGGTGGAATGATCCCAGTGGGCTGAGCAAAACTTGGGAAAAAGCATGACCAGACAGAGGTTTCAGGCCAGAAAAGTGACATCCCAAGGATCTCATAATCCAATTTGCCGGAAATCCTGACTTGGTTCTCTGACTCAGTTTTCTTTGGCCAATTCCCCCTACTTGAGAGCAGATACATGTTCTCTATCTATAATAGTGCTGGGCCTCAGCTCCAGCCATGATAGAAGGTGTATGTTTCCTGAAGGCTTCTCTGTGCCCATACCTCTATTCTATCAGGTCTAGAGACACTGAGTGGTTCTGATTGTTTTTCAAACTAAAGAAATAAGCCAAAAATAATACCTAGGAACTTCTCTCACCTTCTTACAGATTCCAGTATCCCCAAGATAAATAAGTTTATCATAACTTTTATTTAAGCAAGCAAGCCATCAAGACCCCCATACAATAATGACAGGCTTCAATAACACGTGTGTGTGTGTGTGTGTGTGTGTGTGTGTGTGTGTGTGTGTGTGAGAAAAAGAAAAATGATACAAGAATAAAATTGTGTAAGAAAGAGCACAAGAATGTTCCTTTAGGTATCTTGTGTATATACACAAGATATAGAGAAAGGAGAGGGTTAGAAGCATTATGACATTTTTTCAAAGAACTACATATTAGGTTCTTTGAAATTTTTATTACATTATACTCTGGTCTCTTGCCTAGAATACATTCAAATGCCCATGTTTGCTGCTGCTAGAAGTTTGTCTCTGAAATTCAGATTTATGGTTGCCCTGGAATAAATTATAACGTCACCTTTCAAATCTCACAAAAAAACGTAACTCATGATTACCTAATTGAGTTTCTGATCCTGCAGGTCAATGAACTTCTGTTTGTGAAATGCTATTGTGAAATGTTATTTCTCTGTAGTACAGCTTTCCCATCAGCCCTGTCCTAGTAGTCTCATTTCATGTTATGCTGACTGATGAGATACAGTAACACTCCATAAAGATACATTGTCTTAATTTTAATCTCAGATCACTTTAATTTGTAAAACGAATTGTCTTTATGTATTACCAGGTATTGTGGTTAATTCTATGTGTGCATTTGGCTAGGCACCAGTACCCAGATATTTGGTCAAACATGATTCTTCATGTATTACGAAGGTATTGTTTAGATAAGATTATCTTTTAAAACAGCTGAGTTTTAGTAATTACCTTCCATTACATTCCAAAGCAGATTACATTCCATTATGTTGGTAGGTCTCATCCAATTAGTTGAAGGCCTTAATAGGAAACTGCTTTCGAATGCAAACTGCAGCATCAACTCCTACCTGGGTCTTCAGCCTGCTAGCCTTCCTTCAGATTTCGGAACTGCTAGTCCCTACGATTTTGTAATCTAATTTCCTAAAATCTCTCTCTCTCTTTCTCTCTCCAGAATTATCAACAGGTTATATATGTGTGTATATACACACATACACACACACATATGCACACGTGTGTATATATGCATCTATGTATATATAAACACATGTATATACATACACATATACATCTGATGTATACTTAGAACCATATATGCATGTATATATATGCGTATATATACACATATATATTTATGTATGCATATATATGCATATATATTTATGTACGCATATATATGCATAGATATACACATATATATAACCATATATATGTGTATATATGCATATATGGTTCTATGTATACATCTGTGTACATACACACACACACACACACACACACACACATATATATATATATGGTTCTATGTCTCTGGAGAATATTAATACACCAGTCAAAATGCTACCTGCATTATAAATATCAATGGTTCTAGATGTCTCTTCTGGGCAAAATTGTTATCGCTCAATGATTGCACTTTCTTTAATTTTTTATAAGTACACTCAATTCTTATATACATTTGAAGAATCATGCTATTTTTTTTGTATTCAATAGCAGATTAGTGTGAATTAATTTGTCATATCACTTTGATTCAAGTGTTGGCCAGGATTGGTTAAATTACTACTAAGTGATTAAAAAAAGCTGGATATACAAAATGATTCCTTAGGAGAAAGAGGATCTCATATGAATATTTTACTCAGGTAATGGACTAGGGATGGAAAGAAAACAAGACAGATTTCCTGTTGTGCTCAAGTAAGCCACAGTGGAGAAGTAAACCAACAAGCAAATAAAACCTTGACCAAAACTTTAGGAGAAAGTGGGAGTGTTAGATAGGCTTGGTGTATTAACCCACCATCTAGAATAATATCTTCTGAGAAAGTGATAAGCATAACTAAACAAAAACATATTCCCATGGAAGGCAATTGTAGTATAATAAAGATATTGACCCCAAAGTCCAGATGTGAGTTATAATTCAAAAAATCTTAAGCAAGTTTATTTATTTACTCCAAGTCATAATTTACTAATATTCCATGCTGTAATTAAGGCCCCAAGATTTTGAGAAAAGTTGTCATGTAAAATATTCATTCATTCTAAAATCTTGCTGTGAAACAGGCTTTTTAAAAAGTATGTGGAGCTCTTTAAAAGTGTAGTCTACCAGACTGTACCTCAGTATATATATATATATATATATATATATATATATATATATATATATATACTGGTTTAGCATCTCTGAGCTGAGCTCTGGTCCACCCAAGCTATCTCTGGAAAACCGTCTTCAGGTAATATTGATCCAATTGTTGAATGTATATGCCTTTGAAATTTATTGAGTTCTGAAATGTCTTATTCACTAAATGGCATAGAGATAATTTTCCATGAAGGATGAACCTGAATGGGTGGTATGAATCAATGAGTCTTCATGCCTTCTTGTTCCTCTTGCCATCATATGGAATTCAGAAGAGATCATTGTTACCTCAGCAGAGTCAGTTCTGGACTATACAAACCAGTACCCAGAGGATGGTAGGCTTATGCCATGTGAGAAAATCTACTCAGTACTCCATAATTTTAGTGTGCAGCTGGAGGGTGTGACTAGTGGTATCAGACAATTTTCTATAAAGGGTCAGTTAGTGATAGCCGATTGTCCTGGTTACCCTCCCTCACACCTCATCTGTGTCTGTAAACCTCAGTGGCTGAACTGAATACCTGAACAAGGAATATATGGATACTCTAAATCAAGAAGTCAGCGATAAGATGGGAAGCAGGGACCACATTGCTTGACATATGAATTTTTCAAAGTAGGAGTTGAAGACTAAGACATACTACACCTTGCTATATGTAACCAGTTTTATTTTTATTATGCCACATATAATCCAGTTGCAGATATTAAGCTATTTTATTTTACTGATTGGCTCTCTATAGAAGAATATTTTACATGAAAAATCATACATTTAGTAAAATGTGTATCCATCAGAACAATAGAAAATGAAGTAAAAAAAGCTTACCTTAAAAATTTAAAGAGTACAAAGGAATATATATTAATTTTCTTTTGAATTCTCAGGTAATACCAATGCTATCATTCAACAAAAACAGCTCTTTATGAACTGGACAATGATTACCTACCTGCTAATATCAAGCCATTTACCCTTTTGACCACTCTTTCGATCTTGTTTCTTCATTATTGATTACTTTCTTCTGGAAACATTACTTTCTCAGATTTCCTCAAATGGTAATTGAACTCCTATCTCTGCCAGCTTTGCTCTTGGACTTTTTGCTTCTCTTTCATGCCTTTTCTATTTTGCCTTCTTTCAATCCACATTGCAGCCATCATTGGACCCAGTTACTGTGAAGGCATACGCCCCAGCCCATTAACTCTCTTGCCTAACTCTGACACTTATTATGGTATCTGATAACCAGTTCCTCAGATTGAATAAATTAATGGAACCACCTTATATTGTTCACGCTCCTTCGTTCCCTAAATCCTTTCTGTCATGAAATTCTATCCTTTTTCTTTTTAAAAATATTGTATACTCACAACTTTTTCAATTTTCACAATAAAACTATTAAATTAAATCTATATAAACTTGTTTCTGGATTGTTTAAGAGCTCCTTCCTGATTGTTCTGAAATCCAGGTTGCCTTAGCAACTCACTTCAACATGCAAATTTTTGCAAATTAAGATTTAGGCATCAATTACATTACTTAATCAACATTTCCACTACACGAAGGATTCTATGTGTGACATTATGTGAGATACAAATCCAAAGAATATAGCGAGAGACAGCTTTCCAGAGGGTACTACTGATTCGTAAGATAATATAAACTCACAAATTGCTATAAAACATGATGAAATATAGAAAATTGCATAAGAGACATACATGACTGATTTCTAAGTTATGGAGATAGACACCAAGGAATAAAAAATAAATGCCAATTTCCACGAATTTTTGAAATATGAGCAGCATGTAAACTGAGAGGATTCTGTCAATTGAAGAATGATGTGGTTCATAAATTTGGAAAGGAGGACTTATTTCTCATAAATTGTTGCACCCTACTCGGTGGCTATTCTTATTCTTTTTTTTTCTATTAACACAGGGTCTCACTTTATTGCCCAGGCTGGAGTGCAGTTGCATAGTCATGGCTCACTGCGGCCTCAATCACCCAGGCCAAAGCAGTTTTCCCATTTCAGCCTCCTGAGTAGCTGGGACAACAGGAATGGACAACCATGGCTGGTTACTATTTAAAATTTTTGTAGAGATGGCTTTCATCCCCGTCTCTACTAAAGATACAAAAAATTAGCTGGGCATGGTGGCACGTGCCTGTAATCCTAGCTATTTGGGAGGCTGAGGCAGGAGAATTGCCTGAACCCAGGAGGTGGAGGTTGCAGTGAGCCGAGATAGTGCCATTGCACTCCAGCCTGGGTAACGAGAGCGAAACTCTGTCTCTAAAAAATAAAATAAATAAATAAATAAATAAATAAATAAATAAATAAATAAATAAATAAATAAAGATGGGCTTTTATTATGTTGTTGCCCAGGCTGGTCTTGAACTCCTGGACTCAAGTGATCCTCCTTTCTCAGCCTCCCAAAGGGCTGTGATTACAAGAAGATACATTCCGTTTTGTATCAGTAGGAAGGGAGTATTAAAAGCAAAATTTCCAGAGAATAATTTTATTTTAGGTCAAAGGAAAAAAGTAATGATGAATGTACAGATATTTTTATTTGTAGGTAAGATCTTGAAGAGCTGAGAAGTTTTTTTTTTTAATAGAAAAGCTGTACTTTATAGATTGTGAAGTAGGAGAAATTTTACATAGGACAATATCACAAAGTGATTATTTTTTCAAAATTTAGTTTTGTTTTCTTAAATAAACTATAATATGGGTACATATCATAATTTAACAGCCTTTCATATATACGAAGTATAAGATTTGTAGTTTTCTTGGTAAATACATAAGTGATTGAAAGAAGTGATTTCATGGACTGTTAAGAGAAGATTCATTCCTACCTTAGTGATAATATATACATAAGATACAGAAGTCAACCCTTTTTGTTTATTTTATTGATTCATATTCTGAAAAAGTTTCCTGCAGAGTTAAAGTGACTCTAATATGCCAACCTTCAAATTTATAAGATATTTTACATTTTCTAATGTAAAGTTGTATGGTTGTTTTTGCTGCTGGAGACTTGACATAAGCAGAGAACTTAAAGTATGATATGTACCCATATTATAAAGATGTTTCCTTGTAGATAGTTAAAAATACAACATTTTCAAAATCAACCTATTTATTAATAAGTTGATAAAAATCTAGTCTCATTTGGGTGTTTTTATCCAATATATTCATAGCCCAAATAATTTTTTAGTGAAAAAAATTTAAATTTAATAATGCTGAATTCAGTTAATACAAAGGTTAGATTTAAACATCTAAGGGTTGTGGATTATGAAAATTTGCTGTAATAAATGTTCAATGGACAAACATCTAGTACCTTTCCCCAAGTATTATTATAT
This sequence comes from Saguinus oedipus, assembly GCA_031835075.1. Classification (NCBI taxonomy): domain Eukaryota; kingdom Metazoa; phylum Chordata; class Mammalia; order Primates; family Cebidae; genus Saguinus; species Saguinus oedipus. The sequence goes on along the minus strand of CM063186.1, from coordinate 52,805,657 downwards.
TTTGGCCTCAGAATAAATAATACAGCCTTTTCCAACCTCTCAACAGGTGCCAAACTATAAGAAAGGGTAAGACTATGGCATGAAATAATTCAAGTGAAGCAGTTCATTAGGAAATACATACTGGTTTCTATAATATATGTACTTCCAATGATTGAGAACAATACTTAGAGCATGATGGCATTGTGTGGGCTTTTAGCCTTCATTTAACTTTTCTACTTCATTTAACTAGTATTGCTAGAACATACTTTTACTATCTTTGGCTAATTAATAGTCTCAAAAATATAATGATGGATTCCACTGGATATTCTAAATAACTTTCTGCTTGTTCTCTGCTTATATCAAGTCTCCAGCAGCAAAAACAACTATACAACTCCTCCTTCACATTCAATTAACATTCATTTTAAGAATTGAATAGATCTGGTAAATGATTAATACATGCCAACCAACTTACGATTTTAGGGCAATATTTGCACATGACTAAACAAATAGATCTTTGCAGAAGATAATGAGATACGTGTCTGTTCTTTGCTTTCTTCATTGATTTGGATCACTGTACAATCATTAAGCTGAAGTCTATCTTAAAGAGGAGAGAGGGCTGCTGGCAGGAAGCCACTTTGGCAGGCTCTTCTATGTTGTGGTCTGTTTGGTTCATCTACAGAGACATGGATTAAGATAGAATTATAGGAAATCCTAGTGAGTAAAGGCCTACTGGATGAGAAAAGGGAAAATTAATTTAAGCCTCTCTACTCCTTCAACATAACCTTTTAAAATACTAGGTTACAGCGTGTTCATTTCACTTGTAATTCTCATGTAACATACTAATGGAAGTGACATTTGAAAGGGGACTGATGTGTATAAACTGTCACTGACAGGTCCTAAAAGTACTTTTTCATGTGGGCGTTCAGTATGATGACATTTTCCAGGTTATGAGCATAGATTAGAAATTATGAAATTCAAAGCCTATAAAGGTATGTTCAATTTCTATCTTTTTGAGGGTAAAGAGTTTGAAATCATGATTTATGGAATAAAATATTAACCCAGGACATTGTTATAGATACCATAATTTTTTGTTTATTGTTTTATTCTGAGGATGGAGACTTAACATCTTTGTTTTTTTCTTAGCCTTTATAAAATCCATTGCAATGCAGCCTTGAGAAAATGAATTGGATTCCTTTAGCTCATGTACCCTGCATTATGGGTCAGTCAAAGATGAGGGGACATCTGACCTAATAATAATACTAATACAATGCATATGCAAGAGTGCAGGATTTTCAAAGCTCTTCCACCTATATCAACATTTTCCCCTCTCACACAATTCTATAACTGGTCTCATTTTATAGTTAAGTAGACAGATTTAAGCAATATTATAGAGTCAGAGATAGAGCTAGGAGATGCACTAAGACCTTTTAAGTCTACTCTTACATATATGTTTGCTTAGTAGTGTCAGCTGTTGACAGTCAAATGTATGTGTTGCTTATATTATTCTCAGAAATTTTAAAAAAGCGGGAAAGAGAAAAGGAAAAGGAGAAAAAAAAGAGAAGAATAGAAAAGAAAGAAACAACTTTTGGAATTTTGGCAGAAATATTTCTAGTGTCCTAAAATGAAGATTCCAAGGGCATAGATGTGTAGTCTCAGATTCCAAGGGCACAGATGTATAGCATGCAGTGAAGTGGCCACGGGCCAGACAGCTGAATTCCCATCCAGGGAATGCTCAGCTCTGGTGCTGGGGAAATAGAGTGGGGGAGGGGCAATAAATGACCAGTGTGCCCAATAAAATGAAAAGGCCAAAATGTTGCTTCGCAGTTTAGCTTACTATTTTAACCAAACTTTTGGAAACGATAGCTAATGAAGGTAACCAAAAACGTTTGAATAGTTGCTGTATGCAATAGCCTGGAAAACGAGAATGGAAAGACAACAGAAGGAATGATACTGTGGGTCTGTGTGTCCTTCATGCTGTAGTGAGCGTAACTCAGCTCTCTGGAAACTTCCAGGGAAGATGGCAACTTTTCAGAAGCAATTGTCCTGGAATTCTTTTCCCAAGTGTTTCTATATTTTAACAGGTCTAACAATTTTAGTCATGAATGAGAAACTAAGCAATAGAACTCTGGTGAAGAAAAATCACAATTAATATTTTTAAAGACTTAATGTGTCCTCTATTGGCTTAGTAGTAGTTTGTGTTTAATTAACTTAAAATGACTGTAGACTTGACCAAGAAAGAAACTTATTATCCTTTTTCAACTTATTGCTCATTGCTAATTCATTTTTCTTTCTTTTCCCTTTATTGATATGTATGGTTGGAGAGGTTAAGGGCAGGAGGGGAAGAAAAGAGCCTTCAATTTAAATGTTTTAGCCTGTAACATAAAAGTTACATGTTATGTGCTTTATTCATGATAAAAAGAACCAATGAAAAGAACAAGTTTTCACTGGTTCTTTTTATTATGAATAATGCACATAAAATGTAAAAAATTAAATCCCTTTTTTGTAATGAACCATTGTTAAATGCTGTAAATGTTGAGAATGCTCCAGTCATTACTAACAAAACATATCTTTAGTTGGTGTATTAGCCTGTTCTTGCATTGCTATAAATACATAACTGAGTTTGAGTAATTTATAAAGAAAAGAGGTTTAAGTGGCTCGCTGTTCTGCAGGCTGTACAGGAAGCACAGTGGCTTCTGCTTCTGGCAAAGCCTCAGGAAGCTTCCAATCACAATGGAAGGCAAATGGGGAGCAAGCACATTACATGATGGGAATAGGAGCAAGAGAGAGAGAGAATGGGAGTGGGGGTGGAGGAGAGGCACCATGTACTTCTAAATAGCCAGATTTCACAAGAACTCACTATCACAAGAACACCACCAAGGTGATGGTGATAAACCACTTATGAGAAATCCATCCCCATGTTCCAATCACCTCCCACCAGGCTCCACCACCAGCAATGGGGACTAAAATTAGACATGAGATTTGGGCAGGGACACAGATCCAAATCATATCAGTTGGCAACAGCGTTTGGAATATATGTGTGTATCTATGTACCTATCTACGTATCTAGATATTGATGTATCTAAATAGCTCTCTATTTATATGTGTAGATTGCTGTAGCTACCTATTTTTCTGTCTAATGGGTAGTTATAATAGATATTACCCATTATCTTCACTCTCAGGCAAAAACTAGGTTTTATGCATATATTTTATACAGAAGTACTAGAATATCATCAGTTAGATTTGCTGAACTTGTAAGTACTATTTTCTGTGAAGATAGCTGTGTGCCTAACAGGAAGAGGAAAGAAGTGGATGCTTTCTACTTCCCAATCCACCCCTGGTAAAAGGATGATGTGAGAGAATGCTTTGAGGACCACAGTGAGAGGATGCTTTAGAGAACTGAGTGTGGATCCCTGGGGTCCAGGACAAAGAAAGTAGTGTCTTTGTATTCAAGGATCATAATAGAAGTTCTGACAGGGCGTAGGCTAGCGAGTACATAGAAGAAAAGGCAGAACCTTCACTATGAACCCAACTCCAGGAGGCCACTGGGCAGGACTAAGTAAGTCCAAGTGAAGGGCTGCACGGTGATATACACATGGAGCAGAGGCTGAGTGGCAGGATGTCTGCTGCTGAGGGAACATCCCAGAAAACTGCAGGATGGTGATGCTCAGAGGGTAAGTTGCCATGGAACCTGAAAGGCACCACCAGGAGATAGTCAGGAGGAGGAACTGACCCCAAGAGCAGTGACACTTGACCCATATTATGCTCCCTTGCACCTTATTTTCAGTGTAAGTAGTTCAGATTTCTTTGTCTACTGACAGGATGTGGACAGTACCTCTAAGATTTCATTTTAGGCAATGTGTCTACTATCTGAGCAACAGGACAGCTTGAAGCAGTACATTAGAAGCAGGCAGAAGTGCTGTTACACAGGGACTGGGTGCCTATTGCCAAGAATCACCAGGGGCAGGGTATGAGACATTTGGAATTGACGGATGGTAAGAGATTATTGCTGTTCTGCAAAGCAAGATGTCAGAAGATATTCCTTGCTGTTTGCCAGATGACAGACCCTTTGGGGATATTTTGTGTGAAATGATTATTCTCATTCACATTCAGACCTTTAAGCAGTGATGTCAGCATTATCCTAGAGATTAAGAATTTTAAAAAAAAAAAGAAAGAAAAGAAAAGGGCATGCAGACGCAGACACTCGGTGTGTCTTTTAGAGAGCCATAAAATGTTTTCTTATTTCCTGGCTACATGTAGTTCCTTTTAATGGTGTGCATTCAATGATTTGGAAAGTGTCAGCCCATATAGCATTGTGTCTGAATGGAAAACCCTGAGGCAGACGGCTAAGAGATGGATTTTGGAGTTCTACTTTGCTGGTTTCTCCAAACAAGCAAACAAATCATCATCATCATCATCAACGACAACAAAAACCCTTCCTCCCATAAAACTACCTTGGTTTAAAAATGACTAAATATACCATCCAATAAACTCTACCTGGCTTTTCTACATACACTTTTTTTTTTTTTTAATCTCCAGAGTACTGCTGTCATTATTGCTTAAGAATTTGTGTGTGAATTTACAAAAAGAGACTTTAAAACAGACCTATGTTAGCAGCTCACCATAGGAATCAACTTCACTAATTACAATGTCTCTTTCTTATATAGCTGACTCCAAGATAATCAACTGTGGAAACAATTAGAAATAGGTTCCAAGTGTCTGCACAAAGGTTTGTGGTGTGACTACCAGGTAACCGAATGAGTCCTCTAAGTAAACAGAAATGAAAGACTAACATAATCTAAGATACTATATTAAAGGCCAAGGAATTATACAGCCAGTTAAGAAGACATTAATATATACGTGGGTAGAAGCTTAATGGAAACTAAAATCACATCTTGGAGTAAAGAGTAATTTTTAAGTGCAACCGAAGAAACTTCATTTAATAACTTTCATGACTGTTGTCAAGATGTAATAATGTTCAAACTTCTCAATGTGAATCATTTTTAGACCTTGGTGTGCATAGCAGCTATGTGTCGCATACCTGTTATTTCACAGGAAAGCAGAATGGGCTGATCAGATACTTGCCTCCACTCTAACTTATTAGGGTCCTGTACCAGCAGATCCCTAATAGTAATAATTCTATCCTCTCTGATTACTACAGATAACCATCATTTATTGAATTAACGTGAATATGTGATAACATCATAATTTTAGTAGGATTAGATACATATAATACTCTGGGGTCAACAAATCTAAGATACAAAGACTTTATTTAAGTGTTATAATTTTTCCTCCTTTTCCCTTCCTCTAACTCCTAGACTGAAAATTTGTGTTCCATTTGTTGATACATAAGGTATATCTGGCTTGAAAAAATGGCATGATTTCCTTACGTAAGCTCAAGTACGTCACTGCTTACACACTGCTTCTTTCTAACATCTAGGAGAAGCCAAATCATAATGTTTACATAAACCTGTTCATTTACTTCAAAAGACCCACAAAAAGAAACGTGACAAAATTTGAACAGCAGTACTACTATTTAGGTATTTTTCCATGAAAATCGAACTAAGTTATTTTTCCTAAAAATATTCCCAAAGAAAGCAGAGCTTTTTTTTTTTTTTTTTTTTTTTTTTTTAATTGTGGAAACTTGAGAATTTTCCATAAAAGATTTTAAAGTCCATGTAGGGTTTAAAAGGTACATTACAGTATATTACTTATCAAAAATTGCCATTAAACCTGTTTTAAAATTCCAGTGCTGCACCCAAAAGTCCCTTGTAACACCCTTAATTGCTTTACAACTCCTCTATAATTCTGGATTGGAAAAAAAGGCAATGGTGTAACAGGAAAGTGAAAAAATCATTTCTTCATGTTATTTCCATAAGTATAGGTTCACAATTAAATCAACACAATTTGTTGTTTGATTTCATTGGGGAAAGTTTGACTCAAACTGCTTTTATCATATGCTGTATCCTCAATTTAGCAGTTTGTTATTAATCAAAATGTCTCCATTTGGGAAAGTTATGTGCTAAATGACTAACTTGTAAGGTAATTTCTGCATTAATACATTCCCAGGATTTAAATTCAAATACAGTGTAATAACTAGCTTTCATGGAAGAAACATCTTATTTGTATTTAGTAGAAAATAAATGGAGTCTACAATACATTCAATAATCTTCTATTCTGAAATATTCATAAATCACTGTTAAAATACATTTTTAATACTATTTTCTGAAACGTAACCAAGTAGTAGTATACTTTGTGTTGAAAATTATTTAAGGTTTTGAGAAATGTGTAGATATTTGAGCAGCATTCCATTCTTTAGTAAAGAGAAAAAAAAATCAATTTTTCTCTTTACTAAATTTAAGTGTATGAGAGTGTGTATTTGCTTTTTGAGTTGGTGACAAAAAAGAAAAAGAAAAGAAAAACACATAGTTTCTTTCATGGTTAGAAATAAGGGATTGAATTCATCTTATGTGGATAGACTATGCACTCATGGTCTTAATCTTCCAACAGATCGTGTAAGTAATATTTTCAAGTGCAAGTAAGAAATAATACTCAGAATAGAATAAGTTTTAGAATTTCAACAAAAGAAATAAAATAAAAAAATCGAAGTAGAAAAACTTTATCTTTTTTTCTCTTGCTTTGGCCTTTGTCTATCCACTTATAATAGGTCTTTAAAAACACCATCCTGTTTTATTTTATTCTTTTCTACGGTCATCCGCTGTCTGGTCTCTCTCTACAAAGTAGGTTGTGGAATAGAATGCTGTTTCCTCTATTCCCTACTTCTGAGTTGCCCTAAAGAAAAACCACCTAGTCTCTTTTTATTGTAAAATTTTATTGCTCAGTACCACGGGGAAACACATAAAAGTAAAAATATTTTAAATTAAAAGATTAATAATGCTCATAGTATATGCCTAAGAGCTAAAAGCTGTGTGCTGAAGCCAGATTGACAAGATTATGGCTTCAGTTCCACTATTTATTATTAGCTGTGTGACCTTGGTGAAGGAATTTTTGACTACTTCTTTTTGCCTCCCAAGGTGCTGGTGCTGGGATTACAGGCATGAGCCACCATGCCTAGCTTCATTGAGTATCTCTTTAAAAATATATATATAATTGCATTTTAGGTCCTCAGGTACATGCGCAGAACATGCAGGATTTTTGCATGGGTACATACATGGCAATGTGGTTTGCTGCCTCCATCTCCATCACCTATATCTGGCATTTCTCCCCATGTTAACCCTCCTCAACTCTATACCCCCTACTCCCACTGACCCTCCCTTAGCCCCCCACCCAACAGACCTCATTGTGTAGATGCTCCCTTCCCTGTGTCATGTGTTCTCACTGTTCAACACTGGCCTATGAGTGAGAACATGTGGTGTTTAATTTTCTGTTCTTGTGTCAGTTTGCTGATATCTCTTATGTGTTAGGCATTGTTCTAGTTTCTGGCAGTACAGTAGTAAATAAAATTAACAGTCCTATCTGTCTTTCTGTGGTTTTCTTTCTCTCATGGGTGAGGGGAGATGTATATTAAAATCCACTAGATGGTTCTAAGTGCTACAGAAAAAATAAAGCAGGAAAAGAAGATAAGGAATGCTAGAAAAGTGGAAAACATAAGTAGAAAGTCAAGAAGTCTTCACTAAGAAGGTGATATTTGAGTCCTGTCCTGAAAGAAATGAGAAAATGAGCCATGGGAATAATTATAGGAAAAATGGTTCCAGGCAAGAGAAAACAGCAAGTTCAAAGGCCTGGGTTGGAAGCAAACCTGGCATGGTTAAGAAATGGTTCACAAGCCAGTGTGTTTCTAGAAGAATAAGGAAAGGGAGCAGCAGTAAGAGGAAGGCTAAGCAGAAGGAAAAAGGAAATCCAAGTTAACAGAATACAATTTTCTCATTGTATTTCAGTCAAAATCTAATTATACTGAGAGCAGTTGAGTTACAGAGTATCATGCCTCTTTTCATTTCTCTCATCTTAACTTTGCCTGATGGATATTTGATAATGTTACTTAGACATCTAGTTCAATAGTAAATCATCTAGGGCATTGAAGACCATTGTAAGGCAGCCAATGGAAGCTTAGAAGAGAGGAAAGCTATGACCTGAATTCGGTTTCTTTGAGGATCACACTGGGTGGCTATGCCAAAAGTAGATGGCACAGGATGGAAGCAAAGGCCAGCCAAGAAGCTATGGAAATAATCTAAGTGAGAGGTGATGGAGACTTGGATCACAATGGTGACAACAGTGCAGGTGATGAGAAGGAACTTGCTCCATAAATATCTAGTTTGAAGGTTTAGACCCTGAGAAACAGAAGGACAGAGATGTTGATTATTGAAATGGGTAAGTTTGCAAAAGGATAATATGATGGTTGGGGAAAAAGCTGAAATCAATTTTGGACATGTGAAATTTGAAATACTATTAGTCACCAGCACTTAAGAAAGTGAATATGCCATTAATTGATGTGTAATTACCAAAACATTGCAAATAATTTATACCACTCAGTTACTCATTCGACAAATATTTGTTAAAGGTTATGTGAGTGACACCATGATTGGTACAGGGTATGTCTTAAGAGCAATACAGATATTTATATGCCCTCTCTAGTTTCATTTGTCGAAACTGATATTAAAGACATAAATAGAGGAGCAATGAAAAATATATTTGTAGTGTCATTTGATGTTTAGTAGATTTGAATGACGTATATTATTCAATTTGATTAATGTGTATTACAATAGCTGAATAACATGTAGAAAGGGGTCACCATCCACTCCTAGACCTGTTTCTTGCATCTTGCATTTATACCTGTCTTTCTCAGTCTGCAGGCTTTTCTCCATCTAGAATGAGAATTTCTTTGCCTCCTATAATCTTTGACCACAGTGATTCCCTAACACCTACAAGCAAATTGTGTACAAAGTTTTCAAAATAAATTCCTATTGAAGGCATAAGAAAAAATTAAATTCAAATTAAGGCAGTATAATTTTCTTATTACAGTTTAATCAAAATCTAATTATGTTGAGAGCTGATGAGTTATAAGCATGCTGTCTCTTTTCATGTCTCTCATCCTAAATATACCTGATGAATGCTTGATAATGTCATTCCAGTAGGTTGCTAAAGCGTGATACAAAATTCACTTATTTGGACTGGCTGCATTGGTTCATGCCTGTAATCCTAGGACTTTGGGAGGCCGAGGCAGACAGATCACCATAGGTCAGGAGATTGAGATCACCCTGGCCAACAGTAAAACCCTTGTCTCTACTAAAAATACAAAAAATATGTCAGGTGTGGTACCAGGCATCTGTAATCCCAGCTACTGAGAAGGCTGAGGCAGGAGAATCGCTTGAACCTGGGAGGCGAAGGTTGAAGTGAGCTGAGACCACGCCACTGCACTCCAGTGTAGGTGAAAGAGTAGAACTCTGTCTCAATGAATAAATAAATAAAAATAAAACAAGAAAATAATTTTTAAATAAAATTCACTTATTTGGACTTTAGAGAGATTTCTGTTTCTTCAACCTTCTGATTTTGTCTTCTTTCTACATACAGACTAGTTCTTAGGAAAATGTTGCATCTATTTATACCCATTTTTTAAAATTCTGAATACTCTTTCATTTGTCAAGAACACATTCAATAGCCAGATTTAAATGGAGTAATTAACTTTGGTGAAACTTGGCTTTGACACCTAATCTTTTATGCTGATTTATATGGTTATTTCCATTTTGAGGGCCATTCATGAAGGCTGAGACCATCTTGTTCTGGAATACAGTTGTATTGCTCAAACTTTTGTCAAGAGCTATGTCAGAAAGTTCTAATTTAGATGCTCTCGTTTTCCATCTTGATAGGATACCTTATCAGTGTCCTGTTTCCTAACTGAGAAACACTTGTAATGCTCAGGTCATTAGTAGGTAGAAGCCATTCAGGCTTTCCTGGTTCATATTAGTACCTCTACTTGCTTTTCCATTTTCTCTCCCTATTTTTCTCCAAGCAGTAGTCCCACTTAGTTCAATATCTCTTTTACAAATCTAATATTTTAAATATGAAACATGCTCAATAGACTACATTAAAAAATAAATGCTATTTTCAGAAATAATAATTTGTTTTAAAAAATAAGCATTTTTTTTTTCAGAAATAAACCAGTGGTTACGGTTGTATTAATCTAATATCATGAAATAGATGCACTGTTTTATATGACTTATGAATTAATAGATTTAAGAAGTATATTTCAGCAGGTACTGCTTTGTTTTGATAAGTTGTTTCTGATGGTAAAGTAATTAAATGATATGTAAAGAATTGGGTAACAGTCATAAATAATGACCTACTTTATTGCCACTGACATGGGTCATTTTACTGAAGTATATTTTAAATTACTATTTAAAGGAATTTCCCAGTGGTCATCTAAGGCTCTATAAATGCTATGAACAACAAAAATCTTATTGATTTGTTAACAGCAATATATAATTCTTATACATTCCTTAAAGGAAAACTACTATACTACCACATAAGCAAGTAGTCTAGTTAGAGTGATAATTAACAGAAATGTTATAAAAACATGTGAGCTCATGGCAAAACTGGAAAAGTTTTGTGTGCTTTTACCCAAAGGGAAAGAATTAGGAAGTAATCCTACAAAAATGCATTTATAAATATTTCAGTTTAGGATTAAAAATAACTATAATAATATGAATATAATAAATGGCAGTTTTGATATTAAAATTTTATTTCTTATTTATTAAACACATAGTTCAACATGGACATACAAAAATAATCATTCACTTACACATTTATCCATCGAACTGACTTTTTTCCTTTTCTATCCAGGGCGCTGGGATTACAAAGGATTGTGAATAAGTCACTATTGGCACTTAGATGTTCATGATACACTGAAAACTGGATAATAATGTTAGGGATATTGTAGTGATATCGATCACTTCCATGGGATTAAATAGAAAAATTATATAATTAACATTAAGAGAGATGAGTCCAGGAAGTCTTTCTCACAATAGTTGTTTTGACTGAGGGAAAGTTGGACAATTGGAAGGTTGAAGGGTACAGGAAAAGGCAAGGAGATTCAGTGAGTTCCACAGAGCAGAGAAACCCATGAAAGAAACATTTTCAGAGACTTGGAAATGAGAGTGCATACATCAAGGAGCTATGAATGTATAATGCAATTAGAAATATAGTTGAGTTTAGGGTAATGGTGAGAGAATAATGAGATTGAAGTGAAAATCGTAGGCAAATTTTAAAAACTGTGTAAAATATTTTAAAGAATTTAGTCTCTTTTCTAAAAAAAAAATGTGTGTGTGTGTGTGTGTGTGTGTGTGTGTGTGTGAGATACACATGATGTGTGGAGGGGAGGATTACAAAGGAGGTTAGTGTTAGTGGTTATATTTCAGGAAAGACTCCTGAATGCGGTTGTAGAGAATGGCCTGGGTGAATTTAGGATAAACAGATGTGATCCAGTAATGATCTATTTCAGAATTGATGTAGAGATAGTGAGAACAGAAAATGATATTTGTAGAATAGAAGAAGTAATCCTAAAACAAATTACCAAGTAGGAATGACCAGTCACAACTAAAAATGGATAAATTAGATACATTTAAAATTGTATTTTCTAACTTCAGGGTTTATTTGGAGAAAGCAGTGAGAAGCAGTCCATGGGGAGCTTTCGGTCTCTGTTACAAACTGCTCAGTTGGTAGAAAATGACATAGGTGGAGAATATACATATATGTATACACACACACACACACACACACACACACACACACACACACACACTCTTTCTATAGAGAGAGAGAAAGAGAGACATTTACCATAGAGGGCATAAAAGACAAGTTTTACCTGCTTCAAAATTTGGCCTCATGGGGGCTCCAGATATATTGCTACATAGGAAAGATTTGATAAGGAAACTCTCCAACAATTTTCATAATTTCGAACTGATATAAGCAATAATAATGGAATATGTTCCAGTTAGCCAATACTGAGTAACACTTCTCCCCTGGGAAATAAAACCTTAATGGATTAAAATAACAACAATTATTGATTTTGCTTTTGAATCTACAATTTGGGAAGAACTCAGTAAAGATAACACATACCCAATCCCAACATTTGGAACCTCAGCTAGGATGACTCAAACCCTTAAGGCCTGAAACAGCTGAGGACAGCTATATCTCTCTCGCTTCAGGTGGTCTCAGGATCTTCCTGTGGTTTCTAAGGATAGTCTAACTCCTTACATGGCATCTAAATGATCTGAGAACCAACATTCCAATAAATCTAGTGGAAGCTATCAGATTTCTTCTGCCCTAGCCTGAGAAGTATAAGAATGTATACCTGATGCCTTCTATTAAACAAATTATTAAGGCCAGCACAAATTCTAAGAGAGAGGAATCAAACTTCACTTCTCCATATAAAACATAGGAAGATGTTTGGGGTCATCTTTACTCTACCACAAAGGGCAACATTTTACAATGGCACGGTACCTGAAGTTTCTATTTCTAATTATTTTCCCTTAAAGGGAATTGTTTACTATTGCCAACCTTGGAAAATAGTATCTATTATAATACAACTGCATATTATTTGTTTATTTTAGTCCCTGAACCAGTAACTGACCTAGTTGATTTTACTAAGGGAATGGGCAGATTTCTTTGTAAATAATGACCAAATCCTTTCTTTTAAAAAGCTATTTGGCCAGGTGTGGTGGCTCATGCCTGTAATCCTAGCACTTTGGAAGGCTGCAGTGGAAGAACAGTCTAAGCCCAGGGGGTATAGATTGCGGGAAGCTATAATCGTGCCACTGCTCTCCAGCTTGGGTGACAAGTGAGACTGTGCTGCTAAAAAGAAGTAAAATAAAACAACATTAATTAAATAAAAACACCAACAAAACCCAGGGATGAAAACCAAAACACCCATTTATAGTTGCTATCCATAAGCTATCATTTACATTGAAGAAACTGAAACATTCTTAGTCACTTTAACGTGACTGGTAGAAATAACCATCCAAGGCAGAGGGGCAAACACTTATCAGGGTTAAAGACTCATTAGAGGAAGGGCAAGAGTGGTATTCATCTGGAATGTGCTCCTGACAAAGAGGAGCTAAAAGGACGCAGGGCCCCTGTTTTGAACAAATGGTGGCGATAAGGCAAAGACCTGGGAGGCTGATTATCTGGAGTCAGAGTTGTTCTTTAGCAGTGGAATGCAGTTAGTCAGGACTATGTTATTTTAAAGAACGTAGCAGAAGCCAAGTTCCATGGGGGCACGTCAAGTTTTTGGGGTCCTGGTCATAAGTTATTGGCGGGGTCGGGGGTTGGACAATTGTGCAACCTGAATATGTCTTTGCCATGCATGTGTCAGGGTTGAACACTTCCTGCATTAAGTAGGAAAGAATTTTCCCAATTGTAAGCAGTGTTCCATAGTGGAATGTTTTACAACAGGACTTTTAATAGAATAAATGGTAAGTGTTATCCTGTTTGGAAAGTAGAACGAGAGACACTTTATTTTTGTTCTAGAGTTTTGATTATATAATACAATAGGGACATATCAAGGAATAAATATTCTTATATCATAATTTTAATTTACAGAGATAAAAGCATATTTAGATTTTACCATGTTGGTTTTGAAACTTGTAAATTTCTTCATGCAAAGAAAATGCTTTCAAAATGTTTATTGAAAAGAAAAGCAATTGCTCTAAATTAATTGTTATATGATTTTTGAAGACCCTTGTAATTATATTCAAATATCCTATTTGGGGAATATTAGTGATATGTATGTGTTTCTTTCTTTAACATTTTCAAGAAAGTAAAACGTAGTGGAGTCTGTTTCCACTATCACTGCTGGAGTAGAAATAATAATATATTTTTCCCTAGGGCAATTACATTAAACCTATTATCAAGAGGGTTTTATATAAAAAGTCTTTTAAAAAAATAGAAAAAGTTAGATATTAAAATGGTTGTTTCCAATATTCTGCAATATTGTAGGTACAGATTTAGAGAATTTTTTCAACTCCTGTCTTAAATTACTTAAGTAGATATAAGGTTTAACTGCCCTGAGGTCATATCTAATCAGTTCACTAACTCAACATTTTATAAATCATTGTTTATTCTGCACCAGATTCTTAAAGATTAAGCAAAGAACATACATCCGGCCTAAGCTTAATGTCAACATTAAAATGTAGCAGGAAGATTGTATTGGAAAACAGAAGGAAATGTTTAGAAGTAAGAGAGATAACAGTATAATGGAAGGGAAGGATGTCAAGAAGGAAAGCAAAATCCAAAATGGAAACATTACAAAAAACTTATATTTCCTGACCTGTCACTGCAGTACAAATACGTTAACTGCCCATTATATTCCAGTGAACCTGTGAGAATATCCTTTTGTGAATTTTAAAGTGTAAGTATTCAAATGATGGTTCCAGCTTGAAAGAAAAGCAAAGACCAAACTCTTGACCTTGGCATCATAAATGAATGCAATTTTATCCTTTTGAGTTGATATATGTTGATAATTTAAGGAGTAGTGCATGGATTAAATGAAAAGTAAATTTAAGCCATCATAAATCTAAGTTGGCTTCACAAGAACAAATTCAATTTTCTCCTGTTCATAGAGCAACTGGGTGTAACATCATTTGAGGCACTTAAATATAGTGTATATATATATATATACATAGTATATATATAAATATAGTGTATGTATATAAATATCATGTATATATAGTGTATTATTTATTATAATATATAGTATATATAATAGTATATAATACATATATAGTATATATAGTATATATTATATATCAATATATAATATATTATATATACATATTAATATATATTAATATATAACATATATAATATATAATCTTATATATTATGTATACTATAAATATAATATGTGATATTTATATATTATAGTGTAGTATATATATATTTGAGGCACTTAAATATAGTGTATATATATATGTGTGTGACTACACCATTATATTCAATCTGTTTCCCCATTATGATTAATTTCAAATTGATTGCATACTTTTGCAATGAGAATAGAAATAATATATACAATTGGAAATATTTTTAGTTCACCAATTAAAAAACGTCTTTTGTTGAATGATAGAAATCAAGTGTAAACAATGTCTAGTGCACAGAATTCCCAGACCATGGAACATTCTAATCATCAAGGTGAAACACAGCTTGTGTCTTCTTACTTAGGTTATACTGCAAGGGACTTGAGGATATAACCTGAGTCTTATGTAGAAAGATTTGTATCCCTATATAGCTATCTGACACAGAGTAGATGCTGATTACTATTTATTAAATTGAATGAAATCATGATAGGAAATTTGGTTTTATGACAGCAACATCATCTCATTAAATTTATAGCCAAGATTTGCTTCTAAAGGAAAATACGTGAACTACCATTTGTAAAATAGTAATCTTGCAATATCAGACACTAGCATTCAAGTACAGAAAATAAAAGGTCTTAAGTGATACAGACATATGAAAGGACCGTGCTGGGTCTTCAAAATTGCATGTTTAAGTTTCAGGATTGGTTGGAAAAGATACAGAGAATCTCAAAATTGATTGATTTTTAAAAGGTTATTAGAATCAACCAAATTTTATTTAAAAATTCTCAGTTGAATTATGAGTATTACTATTAGTGATTTTAAGACGTGTTATATGATGGAATTTCTTTTGCTAGATTCTATGTTATAGAAGAGAAGGGGTGGGAGTTGTAAATATGTTATCTTTCCATGAATCTTCCCAAACCTGGCTAAAGAAAAAGTTGTCTATGCAACTTCTTTTTATTTATGGCAAAAATTTGTTTTTTACTAATTATCCACTGCTATACCAGATTCTGTAGCATTTATTTATAACTTTACATGCTTTTAACAACTGTGTACTTTTTGTGTGAAATACTGGATGTTAAAGTGGGAAATCCCTTGGGAAGGGTGAGTACAATGTGATTGTCTAAAGAGAAAATATCATTTTTAAAAGATTACTTAAAAGCTATTGTATTGGTATCTGCCTATAAGAACAGTGGAGTGTACTTAATTGGATATCAGGAATTTTGATGTAATTTAATATCAAAAAACTCATATTTTCTTCCCTCTTAGTTTTCTTTCAAAAGAAGTCAATGTGTCACCCTACAATTTTAAATGTACTTACTGCTCTTATTATGCATATTTTCTCTGCTGAGTGCAAGGCTGTTCAGAAGATCTTTCACTTTTCCTGGTGAAAAATGGCTCATAAATTTTAATAAATAAGATCTGGGCTTATTATTTTACACTGCTTATTTGATGGTGATGACAAAACATAAAAACAGGTACACAGGGAAATGAGGGTTAAACTGGGTAGAGACTCTTCTAGAAAAAAGCAAGTATTTTCATTATAGATATAAAAACAGAGTAAACCATGGAGGGTTTTAACATATCATATACCTGCTCACTGTGTGTTTTCCCTGGTTGACATTATCCTTTTCTTGCTTTGCAATGACGTCATCATTGATACTGAAGTAAAACTATTGGAGATAAAACTAACATTAATCCCTTTGACTTTTAGCTGGTGCATTTTCTAGTAATTTCCAAAACTTGAAAGTCACAGTTTGGGTAAATGTATGTTCATAGCCCAAAACTGCAATTACTTTTGGACCAGCCTAATACACATTTATCGCATCTAGTGATATTTCAATACATGTGTACAATGTGTAATGATCCAATTAAGGCAGTCAGGGTAAATGAAGATATTAGCATATTCAAAACAGTTTCTGGAACATTCAAAATTCTCTCTTCTAGCTTTTCAAAAATACATAATAAACTATTTTTCACTATGTTCTCCCTACAGTGCTACAGAGCACTAGAACTTATTCCACATATCTAGCTGTAATTTTGTATCACTTGGCCAACTTCTCCCTACCTTTACATGCTCCCTACACTTCCAAGCCTATAATAACCACAATTCTCTCTACTTCAATGGGTTCAGCTTCTTTTAGTTCTCACATGTAAGTGAGAACATTCAGTATGTATCTTTCTGTGCCTGACTTACTTCATTCAACATAATGTCCTCAGGCTTATTCCTGTTTCCACAAATGAAAGTATTTCATTCTTTTTATGGCTGAGTAGTAAGTACTCCATTGTGTGTATATACCACATTTTCTTTATTTATTCACCTGTTGATGGACATTTAGTTTGATTCTATATCTTAGCCATTGTGAATAGTACTTCAGTAAACATGGGAGTTCAGATATATCTTTGATCTGCTGATTTCTTTGGTTAAATATTCAATAGTGAGATTGCTGGATAATATAGAAATTCTATTCTTAGAGTTTTGAGAAAACTCTACTGTTTTCCATTATGGCTCTATGAATTTATATTCCAACCAACAGTATATAAGAATTCCCTTTTCTCTGCACAATTTTTTTGGGGGGGAAGGGTGGTATTTTTGATAGTAGACATTCAAACTTGGGTGAGATGTTATATCATTGTGGCTTTAATCTTCATTTCTCCAATGATTTGCAATGAGTATTTTTTCATATACTTGCTGGTCATTTGTATGTCTTTTTTGAGAAATGTCTACTCAGAAATTCCCACGTTTTAATGGATTGTTGTATTTTGTTGTGTTAAGTTGTTTGAGTTTCTTGATATTAATCATTTGTCAGTTGCATAGTTAGCAAATATTTTCTCCTAATCTACAGATCGTTTCTTCATGCTGTTGATTGTCTCATTTCCTTTACTATTTATGCAGGCAGTTTTAGTTTGATATATTCTTATTTATCTGTTTTAACTTTTGTTGCCTGTGCATTTGAGGTCTCATCCATAAAATCTCTTCCTAGACCAATGTCCTGATGATATTTTCCTAACTTGTTTTCTATTACCTTTATAGTTTTGCATATTACATTTATGTCTTCAATAATTTTGAGTTAAATTTTGTTTAAGGAGCCTTGTTTAATTATTCTGCTTATGGATATCCAAATATCCTGGCACCATTTATTGAAGATACTATCCTTTCCCAAATGTATGTTCTTGATGTCTTTGTCAAAAATCAATTGTCTGTAAATCCATGGATTTATTTCTGGCTTCTCACTTCTGTTCCATTGATCTACATGTCTGGTTTTTATATCAATGCTATTTTATCTTGGTTACTATAGCTTTGTAGTATATTTTGAAATCAGGTGGTGTGATGTGTCCAGGTTTTTGTTTGTCTAATTTGCTCAAAATTTCTTGGACTACTTGGGCCCTGTTGTAGTTCCACACAAATTTTATGATTTTTAATTCTATTTTTATGAAAACAAGCCTAGAGCAAAGTTTACTTGCTAACATGTAACCCTTTATCAAATTTTGCAGTCCCATGCCTATGTGAGGGGAAATTGAAGCAATTCAGCACAAAAGAAAGAAGGCAAATGTAATTATGAGATTTTGCCTTAGCTAAATAATCACATTTTCCCAAGAAAACATAATCATTTGCTTGGTCAAATAAGATATTTTAAAATTATTAGCATTAATACGTGAATTTATAAAAGTTAATAAAAATTGAATTAATTTACATATACTGGCAACAATTAGAAAAATAAGTTGATCAAATAATAAAGAGGTACACATTGTATCTACATGGTTAGAGTAACCCACATCCAACCTACTTCCAAAAGCTGAGTCTAGAATATACATTTTTACAATCATCTCTGAATTTTGTTGTGTAGAAATGTCTTTAATAAAATTTTTAAGAACTGTCCCTGGAAAAGATTGTGATAGCAAAGAATCTGATGTGACCATTTGTAGGTCCTTGGCAAGTTATCTCCCGATGTTGAATAATTTTTGTTTTCAAAAATATTTTGTATGTTTTACGTGAAGCTATAAGCAGAATCATTTCTCCCTTGTCTCCCGGCTGTTGGTGAGGCATCTTTGTGGTATATATAAATGTCCTCATCATTTGGGAAGAATCCAAATAATGTTTTTCCTTTCTTAGTTCTCCCCAATGTAGCAACTGCATTCTGTTTGGCCCCTTTTCATGTGTATCTCTATCACACCTCCATGACTTCCTGTAACTTAATAGAGCTTTTTTTTTCTATAGCCACCTTTTCTTTATTATTATTATTATTATTATTATTATAATACTTTAAGTTTTGGGATAAATGTGCAGAACGTGCAGGTTTGTTACATAGGTATACAGATGCCATGGTGGTTTACTGCACCCATCAACCCATCACCTACATTACGTGTTTCTCCTAATGCTATCTCTCCTCTGGCCTCCCACTTCCAAACAGTTCCAAACAGTGTGATGTGTCCCCTCCTTGTGTCCATATGTTCTCATTGTTCAACTCCCAAATATGAGTGAGATCATGCAGTGTTTGGTTTTCTGTTGCTGTGTTAGTTTGCTAAGAATGATGGTTTCCAGCTTCATCCATGTCCCTGTTAAGGACATGAACTCATCCATTTTATGGTTGCATAGCATTCCATGGTGTATATGTGTTATATTTCTGTAAGGAATGTCATTTGTGTTTTCACAGGGATTGTAATGAATGTGTAGATTCTTTTGGGTAGATGGACAATACTCACCTTACATTTCTTTTAAACAAAAGAGTAACCTGAAAGAAAATGTAGTGGTTATTATGGGGTGCTGTTTGGGGCCCTTATTTTCTTAGCTACTGGCAGTGTTGCCCACATCCCTTGTCAGAAATTGTTCTCAACCTAAGGGAACTGTCCCATCTCTTTCTCTGGGTCCACTGATTGGCATCCAATAACTGGCTATTGCCACATTCAAAGGCCTGGCTCCCTGGTCTTAATTAGTGTTATTTCTAAAGGGCTCTAGTATTCCTTTTGGGACTGGCTGACATTACTGTGGCAACTGCAATGCTGTGTATGTTATCTTTTTACTTAGCTCAGCTTTCTTGCTCTTTTCCAGAGAGTGTATCAGAGAAGATCCCCTACATACAAATATCGAATTTTTTCCTCCCTGGAACCAGCCTGAGAGAGGAGACTGTCTTCTTAGCTTCCCCGCCCCCCGCCCCCTGCCCATTATCTTTGAGATTGAAAGGATAATGGGATAGACAGGGAAAGTCACAGAAGGAAAACTTGTTATTCTGGTGTGGTTGGTATCGACTTCTAACTATATTGATACATTAATGTTATTATGCTGCCCTAGTTTTACTCAGTATCATTGAGCAACCTGGCCTCTTGCTTAGGATTTCCATAATGCATGGAAAGGCAATTATCCTCTCAAGATAATATCAAGAGACAGAAATAGAGCTCCAAAGTTTTCCTCCAAACTTTCCTTCAACTGATACGACTGGAGTCCCTTTGCACAGACTCTGACATGCCTCCTCTACTTCTAACTCCTAACACTCGACACTTACCCACAAACATATATATCAGCTTTTGATATCCCAGATTGTATTACTTCTTTTTTGTTAGTTTGTCTTAACTCCAGGAATTTTATGCATTACTTTCACACACAAACACGAAGGTTATTATATTTTTTAGGAAAGGTGCAGTTCAGGTATAAATCCATATGGAGATTATTCAGGTATAAGTCCGTATCTTCTATTAGAGTTTCAGTGAACAACGGTTTTTTTTTTTTTAATTGCTCAACCAAGAAAGACTCTTAGAATTTCAAAAATTCACACTAATTAATGTGAGCTCTCTATGTTCTCTGGTAATGGAGGCCAGCCTCCAACAAAATATTTTCAGCTTCATTCAACCTCTGGATTGGGGTTGAGGGTTTGCAATTACTCTCAGCCCACTGTTAGATAATGTGTTCATCCACACTGTGTAATAACTATTTCAACTTAATGATCCTCAGGGTCTACACTTGAAGTTCTCTCCCTCCCATCTCCCTGTAAATGACTTCAGTTCTTGTCTCTGTTAGTAGAAAGCATGAGAGCATTCTACTAACAGTGACTTTTTCATCAGTATCTACAGAGTCAGAACATCGTGTCTAATCTCCAGCTTGATACACCCGATTGCCTTCACACATTCACTTCTGTGTCCAAGACTGGTTCAATTCCACCTAACCAATACCATAATCATTATCTTCACCCTAAACCTAATTCTCCTCTATCCCTTAATGATCCCACTTGTTATGTGGCACCAACACCTATCCAGCTATTTAGGCCAGAATTGCGGCTGTCCATAAATTATCCTTATTTGCACTCCTCAATATATCCTGAGACATTTGTCTGCCAATTCCTTTTGAATCTATTTGTCTCCTTCTCTGATGCCAACATCCTACTTCAAGCTAGACTTATCCTCTGACTTGTAGTGATATGATTACCTATTAATTAGTCTCCCTGCTAACCTCTCTACTCTCTACAATTCCTTCTTCATACTTCAACTAGGTAGATTAATCTTTTTGCTTGATACATGCTTTAGCTGCTTAGAAAGATGATTTAGATGGAAATATTCTTGCAGCTAAAACTTATAATTACTTTTAAGAGTCAAGTTCAAATGATCAATACACTATGTCAAAATGGCAGTTTTGTTTTCTTGTCCGGTATAGGACTGTGGGCTAAGCGTTAGTAATGCTTCAGTTTAAATGAATTTAAATATCAAAGTCCACTAACATTCAATGAAATGTTCATTTTGTATATTCAAATTAAAATAGCAGCTTGATTTTTATTTTAAATGCAAAGCCATGATATAAGTATCCTTCATAGGCATTGGTACACATATGTGTATAATTTAAATTTTTTCAGATATACATATACACATGTACACATATGTATACAGGTGTATGAGACACTTCATTAAATGAAAACCCTCTGAATTATTAATCAGTAAATGTTTGGTATAATATTAAGAATAAATTCTATGCAATTATTTTCTTTCATAAAGTAAGTATTAACTAATTTAGTATCACTGTGCCATAAACTATGGGAGTAAACTATTTTGTTTTCATATATATTTACATGATCAAGTTTATATATTTTAAAATATATCTAATGCAAAGTTAACTTGAATGAAGCCGTTCACTGTAATCAGAAATTTTAGAGGAAGAAGGAGAAGGGCAATGTCACCATTCTCTTCTCCCTTAACGTGTCCCTGGCTCTCACACACATGCTTGAAAAGAGGTGGAGCATGGAAAACACTGAAGGACCCTATTTGGCTTTACCACTATCACTCATAAGTGACTGGAAAGCAGTCATGAGGAGGGTTTTCTCTTTCCTTTCATCTTCCCTCAGGAGGACTTCTAGGACTATCAGCTAGAAAACTGGAATTAGAGTATATTAGATATTATGTTCCACTGAATATATTTTAGTGTCTGTCATTCTACTTATTTAACTGAATGTATAATATATTCCTAAGAAAGGTGGTTAATTAAATTATCAACCAACAAAGAGAGATCTTCCTCTTTCTTCTCTGTTCCTTCTCTTCCTCTTCCTCCCTCCTTCTCCCTCAGTTTCTTCTGCCTGCTCTCTCTCTCCTTTTCTTCTTCAAACATATACTCATGCACTCTTAAAACCAGTCATCAGCATTTCGGGTTGCTTTCCTTATTGTACTTTTCTTCCACAAAATAATAGCAGTATATATCTTTATATTATAGAATATTTATTATATATAACATTTTTATTTTTAAAAAATGTTTTAATAAGTATTGTATGCATTTAAAATATTTTAAAGATAATTTCTGGTGTTAGTGTGGGCATGGTAAAATATGTACAATGATATATTGCTGATAAAGATCATTCCAAAAGATTCTTAGATGGTAATAGAGGTTGAAACCACCCTGTGAAACTCAGATTTCCTGCCTGGGCAGGTCCTAGTCTGTGTCCACTTGGCTTTAAAGTTAGAAATAACATGTGCCAATGTATGAAAATGTGTTGGTGGATACACAACTTTATTTTTAAAAATTGATATATCATAAAAGAATATCAAAGAGAACATTTTAATAAAAGCACAAGAGGAAAAGAGAGGTAACCTTAAAATATTTTGCAATCTAAGGAAATGTAATGAGATGGTTGACATGCCTCAGTTAAGGAGGTTAAGGGCTTAGCTTCAGGCTGCAGCAAAAGGTATTTCTTAAGTTTATGCTACTTTTCTTTGAATTCATTGCTAACACATTTTCCCCAGCTGTTGATATCTCAAAAAAGTATTTTTAGTAAAATGAAAAACAATTTAATTTTATAAAAATGAGTAAATTCCTAATAGCATAAAGTGAACAAAAAAGTACGTAGAACTCCATTTAGATAATATAATCTAAAATACTTTGAATATTTCTTACTTGTGTCTTTATGAATACATATATAATTTGCATATACATTACTTAAATATACTTTTATACTATCAATTTGTAGATGTGATTATTTATAATAATTTTTAGTTTTACTATACACAGTGTCATTAAATATTCTTCTATTGCATGACTTTTCATGGCTGTACACGTTCTATTTCATAAATATTCCATGAATTGTTTCACCATTCCTCTACTACTAACAATTAAAATTATTGGAATGCTTTGTTATTATCAATAAAATGGCAATAAACAGTATAGTAATAAATACATTCTCTCTAATATCTTTAATACTAATTAGTAAGAATTGAAATAATGTGTAAAATGATATGAATTTTAACGCTTTTGAAACATGCTGTCATAGTATCTTCTATTACAATTAAGATATTATTTCCTGTTCTTACAGCACACATATATACATACAATCATATATACACATCTTTTTAACACAGATAAATTGCTGCCAGTACCTAATTTCATACGTCATTCTAACTCTAGACCAGAAGGGGACATCTGGCTCAGACATGCCCAGGCAGGACAGCTGTTTCAGATGGTTGCCTTGGCTTCCACCTTGACCCCTTCTTCAAATACTTCTCAAGGTCTAGTAATCCTCTGGTCATGAACTCCATGGAAGATTATTGCAAAGCTGTACAACTAAAAAAGAATTCAGGTTAATTAGCTTTCATTTTCATTCTGCCCACTGTGTGATGCTTTAAAAGGTTGCTGCTTTAATTTAAAATCCCTTACAAAAGCAACTGGGCATTTGCCATTTTTTTATATCCTCCAACGTTCTGATCCTTTAAACTCTGTCCAACAGCTTTACATAGCACATGATTCTAGTTAAAAGCCTTCACTAATGCTTGATGGCATTGCTTTCACCACTGATTATATCAAAATAAATTGCTTGCTTCATAAACTTAAAAATATATTAAAACTTTAAAGCATTGACTTATTTGCCCCTCTATATCTTTTCACATTCATAAGTTATCTTTAAAAGTACTATGTGATTTACTCACATATACCTTATGAACAATTAATAATGATAATGCTTCATCAAAGAAAGTTATGTTTTCAAGATCAATTTAGCCTCTGATAGTAAAGGGAAATAATTCTACACTTTTTTGGACCTTTATCATTTTTTACTAGGATAATTTCAAATGCCAAAATATCTCTACCCTCCTAGTTGTGGAATGTGTGTGTGTGTGTGTGTGTGTGTCTGTGTGATTGTAGCTTTTCACTATTTTAAATATTCAAATGACTTACCACTTCTACCTAAAAATTTGTTTCTAAATATATAGTACAGAATTTTGGAAATACAAAGCTTAGATAGCTAAATTTCCCATTCTCTCACTTATCAGTTACATAATCCTGGGAAAATTATCTTGACCATCTAAATTTAGTTTCTTCATTTATCATTAAAGGTGATGATTTATTTACCTTCTATAATGTGGTAATTACAAATCTCTGAAGTTTCATACTATTTAAATTAATTTCTCATTCTATTCCTCAATATATTTCTTTATTTTCATGTGAATATGATGCATCTCCTACTCCCATAATCTCACTCCCATTCTTAGACTGAATGTGATACACCAAGAAATAGTGCCTTGAAGTTTACAATAGCAAAGACCTGGAACTGACCCAAATGCCCATCGATGATAGACTTGACAAGGAAAATGTGGCACATAAACACCATGGAATACTATGTAGCCATAAAAACAATGAGTTTGTGTCCTTTGTAGGTACATGGATGAATCTGGAAACCATCATTCTCAGCAAACTGACACAAGAACAGAAAATCAAACACCACATGTTCTCATTCACAGACCGGTGTTGAGCAATGAGGACACATGGACACAGGGAGGGGAGTATCACACACTAGGGTCTGTTGGTGGGGGAATCGAGAAGGGACAGCAGGGGTTAGGGAGGTTGGCGAGGGATAACATGGGGAGAAATGCCAGATATCGGTGACAGGGGGATGGAGAGAGCAAACCACCTTGCCATGCAGGTACCTATGCAACAATCCTGCATGTTTTGCAGAACCTAAAGTGCAATATATACATATATGTGTGTGTGTGTGTGTGTGTGTGTGTGTGTGTATCTATCTATCTATATGTTTTTTAAAGAGTGAAATAAAACTGACTCTGAGTCAGACCATTAATACTCCCCCCCCCACCGCCAAAAAAAGAAAAGAAAAGAAATAGGGCCTTGGAGTATCATTTGAAATCCGTATGTCAACCATTATTAATTATTATTTTATTTCATACAAGATTTTTGAAGTTTCGCTCTCACTTTCAAAGCCTAGATTTTGCTTTTCTTGACTCACATCCCATTTACAGTTTATGTGTCAGCCACCCAAATGTTAAGCACTCTTGCCACTCTTTAGCCCTTTTACGCTACTGTCCCTGCAGCCCTCAGCATGGCACACGCCTTTTGTCACCTTGGGAAAATTCCTCTTCTATGTAAAGTTCTACTCTACTCTGTCCTTGAATATGTTGGATAAACATATGTAATGACGTTTATTTAAACATTTATCTTTTAAAATTCAAATACACTTGTGGAATAAAATACACCAGATCAGCTTTTTACATGTCAGCATAAATTAAAATCTTTTCTCCTGTAAGATACTGAAGTTCATATCTTTAACTCCGTTAGTCCTAGCTTTAGTCTTCTTGGGGTAATTTAGTATTGCTATTTCCACCTAATACGGGCTCTGAGTCACAAAGAAAAAAATAACTGAGAGGATCTAATATTTACTAAGTGTGCCTATCACATAAGATTCACACACTAAGACAATCATATTCTTTCATATTCATCCATTAATTCTTTATGAAGTTACAGATAAAAATTCTTATCAATCAAAATTTATCACAGATAAACATCATTAATTATCAATAAAAATAAAGACATTACGTTAGCTCTCAGAAGAATAAATTCACTTAAAAATTCTTTTTTGAGATACAGTCGTGCTCTGTTGCCCAGGCTGGAGGGCAGTACAGTGCTGTGATCTTAGCTCACTGCAATCTCTGCCTCTCACGTTCAAGTAATCCTTCTGCCTCAGCCTCCCAAGTGGTTGTGATTACAGGCATATGCCACCAGTTCCAGCTAATTTTTCATTTTCAGTAGAGACAGAGGTTCATCATGTTTCCAGGTTGGTCTTGAACTCCTGACCTCAGGGGAGCCACCCACCTGGGCCTTCTAAAGTTCTGGGATTACAGGCCTGAGCCACCATACCAAGCATAAATTCACTTTTGCAAGGTCATATAATAAAGATTAAACTAAAAAAAATCTTGAATATCATGAAGTTAAACTTTGTTCTTTCACCTCTAATTAAAGTATGCACTCTGATTGTTTTTTCTTAAAGTCAGCTTCAGGTAGAATATAAAAAAGTGATTAGGTGGCTGCCAATAAGTTTTTCCCAGGACTTCTCCTATTTCAACTATAATCCATTCTAAATAACTCTAGAATATTAATAAAGATAAATAGAGAAGAATAATAGCAGGCAAAGGTATTATATTGGATAGCTTTTCTCATTGGATCTAGCAACAATTACACTTCTAAGATTTTCATGTATTCAAGTTGAGCTACATCAAGCTTTAAGTATTCTCAAATCCATTTTGAAGAGGACACTATTCTTAAACAAAATATTATAGCGTATGACTCAATATAACTCATGTAATTATGTAACACATTCAGAGAAAGAATAAGTATGTAACATTTATCAAATTATAAATTGCATAAACTTTATATATTAAATACCAGAAATTTGATTTTTTTGTGCTTTGATTTCACAAACATATTGGTTTGATATGGCTTGGGAAACTTTTTAGGTAGTATTCTACTGATATTGCCTGGAAAAATATGGGAGATGAAAAACGACATACAAATGTTTCCAGTAGTTAGTTTAGTGTTCTTATACATTATAAAATTTTTTTTTCTGCATGAGACTATTAAGAAAATCAAAAAGACTATGTAATTATTTTACTAAGATGGCTGATTCCCCATGGGACCAACTATGAAGTGCAATTTACCCTCCAGAGCTCCTCATTCAGTCAGGCTAAGGCTGGTACTTCACCTGAAATCATAAGCTTGCTTGACTTATTTTTTTCCAGTTGTGTTTCCTACACTTTCTGAGTGGTTTCTTTTTGGTTTCTTTTGGCAGAACTTCTTTATTGAATCACTTGCTCTCAAATCCTGAGTTCAGATTCTACTTCTGAGGGGCTATGACCTAAGATGGCTTCAGAAAGGTTTATGAACACATTCAATATTTGCCATTTTAAAGTAGTAACCAACTATATAAGAATCGTGGTTAGAACAGTTCTGGTTTATATCAAGACCAAAGAAAGCTGATACAATTTAAAAAACAATGATCATTTCCTCGATTTCTTTTTCTTTCTTTCTTTTTTCTTTCTTTTTTTTTTTTTCTTTGAGAAGGAGTTTAACTGTTGTTACCCAGGCTGGTGTGCAATGGCGCGATCTCGGCTCACCACAACCTCCGCCTCCTGGGTTCAGGCAATTCTCCTGCCTCAGCCTCCTGAGTAGCTGGGATTACAGGCACGCGCCACTGTGCCCAGCTAATTTTTTGTGTTTTTAGTAGAGACGGGGTTTCACCATGTTGAGTGGGATGGTCTCGATCTCTTGACCTCGTGATCCACCCGCCTCGGCCTCCCAAAGTGCTAGGATTACAGGCTTGAGCCACCGCGCCCGATCCTCCTCGATTTCTTAATTGAAACCTTAACAACTGTTATTTTTCATGCCTAGAATATCTTATATTTCATCATTTATTTCTATATTTATCTTTTTTTGCTGTTCTGTACAAGGTAAATATAATTCACTAAATTATCTTCTTAAGTCTTGGACAGCATAAATCAGATACAAATTATTTTAAATAGTAAAATAATATCATAGAAATTTTAACACTATAGCTACTTATATATGATCACTATAAATTATCTTGTATGTACTTTTTCTAAAACTTTCATATAAATTACAAACACATGTAGATTTGTAGAAATTCATTGTCCTTTGAATAAGGTGAAATCATATAGTCAATAAAACGGACATATTTTATATAGAAAAGTTTATGTTTTATTCAACTCAACATTTCTTTTTTTATAGACTAAGTCCCTAAATTTAGATATAGCCTTATCAATAAATGACAATCCTCTGTAGCTAAAGTCTTATTTCAATATATAGGCAATTTAAAATATACCGAACTGTTGGAATTTATGTAGAGTCCAGTTTTATGCTTTCAGAACACACACAAGTGCTTTGACATTCCTTGAAAAGTTATTTCTTTGGCAAATAACTCTTGCTTACTCTTCCTCTTCAAGAGAACAGGATCTAACAAGGTCTATATTCTCAAACTGTTTAAGATCTCTGGAGTCTGCTGTTACTCTTGAAGTAAGACATTTCCTTTGGTGATGACCTCATTTGAAAGGTCAAGGAGTGAATAGGAAATTCTTAGAGATTGAGATGGCATTGCCAATAGAGGGGAGGAAATTACTTACTTCATTATTTTCAAAGGACTTTTTTGTTTGAAGGTCAGATTAGGGCTTTCCATCCTCTGTTCTTTCCCCAATTAAGTCTTTCGCAAGAACAAAATTTGTTTCTTGCTTGCTTCCCCTGTAATAGGGAGGAGAGATTCCTATTTCTCATGTGCACTTTCCTCAGCTAAATGAGATAAAGAGTGATGATAACTGGTATCTAATTTTAAAACCTGAAATAAAATTTTCCTAAAGTTATCCTGGCTTAATGCATGTATGTGATATCAAATATGCTATTTTAAAAAATATTATTTTATTTGATAATATGCACATAAAATATCCATGTAATTGACTGTTTCAACTGCTCTTATTTAGCTCTCAGTCAATACAGAAAAAATTCCACTGCACTCCAGCCTGAGTAACAGAGCTAGACTCTGTTCCTAGGAAAAAAAATGAGTATAAGATATTGATGTAAATGAGAAATGTAGTATCTTCAATCTAATGAAAAAAATACATAGACAAAGACGGTTGATGGAAAAAGGAAGTAATTGATGGAATCGGGGAGATCTTGAAATTGGTTTATTATTTGATCTACAGGGCAGTTTTTCCAGATAATTGCCATCACATATTCTAATTCTATGAGGCTCATATATTCAAGGTGGGCTTAAAATCAATAATAATGCAATTAATGTATAGGATATAGATTGTGGTAAAATTGGGTTTTTTTTTCCAGATAGCAGGATGTCTTAAATGCCAACCTGCTGTGTGAGCTTAATTCAGAAAGTGGAAAAAGTGGGTGTTTTTGAGAAGGATTGCATTTTCAAAGCCAAACCAACCCAAATGCCCATAAATGATAGACTGGATGAAGAAATGTGGCACATATACACCATGAAATACTGTGACATCATAAAAAAGAATGAGTTCATGCCCTTCGGAGGGACATGGATGAGGCTGGAAATCATTTCAGCAAACACAGGAACAGAAAACAAACACCACATGTTCCCACTCATAAGTGGGAGTTGAACAATGAGAACACATGGACACAGGGAGGAGAACATCACACACCAGGGCCTGTTGGGGAGTGGGGGGCAAGAGGAGGGAAACCACTAGGACGAGTACCTAATGCACGCTGGGCTTAAAACCTAGATGATGGGTTGATGGGTGCAGCAAGCCATCATGGCTTATGTACACCTATGTAACAAACCTGCACATTCTGCACATGTCTCCCAGAACTTAAAGTAAAAAAAAAAAAAAAAAATCTGAGGTCAGAAGTTCAAGGCCAGCCTGGCCAACATGGTGAAACCCCATCTCTACAAAAGTACGAAAATTAGCCAGGCACCTATAATTCTGGCTACTCAGGAGGCTGAGGCAAGGAGAATCCCTTGAACCCAGAAGGTGGAGGTTGCAATGAGCTGAGACTGCACTACTGCACTCCAGCCTGGAAGACAGAGAAGCCTGTCTAAAAACAAAAATTAAAAAAATAATTAATGACTAAAGACAGTATAAATTTGTGCATCTATTTGTCCATAGTGACATATATTAAACACATATTTGTATGGAATCTTTTTAAAATGGATATTTCCTGTTTTCTACAAATATGAAGGTAGTAGGAAACATCCACAATAGTTATAATTCCTAAATTACCATGAGTAACTATCTCAGTTTTCAAAGGCAACTCCTAGGTTCTAGTTGTAAATTGCAGCAATGAATCAAATATGTGATTCCAACTGTGTTCTTATTACATGAAAGCTTTCACAATGCATTTCCATCTGGAAGATACACCAAGTAGGAGTCTGTCAAGTCCTCAACTTTAGAGAGACCTTTAGGTGAGGATTAAATACTTAATCAGGGAGAAATGGTACAGTTCAGAGAGAATTTTTCATTTGAGATTTGACCATTCCTCTTATTTGACAATTTCAAATCATAATGGAGGAAAAATGTCTTTAAGAAGGAATAAGTAGCTTTCATTCCTTGAACAAATATTGTAAATGGGAGAAGCTATTAGGGGATGACTTTATCCTGAATTTTTGCTTGTGTTTGTGTAAATTTAAATCACATCTTTTTATTGCCAATAAATTTTCTTGCAAGCACAAGTTTCTTTTTCTGAAATGAGATGCAGATATATAATGTCATATGGTAATTTGGTTATAAATGTAGATTAAATGCAGAGAAATGCTGTGTTCCTTCAGTGGAAATAATTTTATATGCATGAGGAAAATATACAGCATAGAAAGCCTTGGGTCAAAAGAAAGTTATGAAAATAATCACTGCTAAGTAAACAGAGCAAGTATAAACTCTGCCGGGAGGATCTTTTTACTTCTACCACTCAGATAAATTGTTTTCAATTAAAATTAATTTTCTGGGTAATAAAACTACATAATGAAGCTATTACTATAGTAAGAAATTTATCATTGCCGAACTTATTGCAAGTAATCTTTATCAGTACCATACACAAGTGTAAATCTCTGCTCAGAGAATCTATTTCTTGGATGACTCCAAAGAAAAGTCTATTTTATTGGAACTTTCAACATAATTTCTACTAGAATTGGTTCATATTGCTTTGACCAATAGATAACAATGGAATTAAAGGAAGAAGAGACAGAGAATCTAATTGTTTATATTTACTTCAGAAAAATCTGAGAAGATAAAAACTATTTTCTAAGGTCTGGGATATATACTTCTGGCTACATTAGACTATTCCTAATTCTTTTCTTGCATTCTAAATGTTTATTTTATTTATTTTACTAGCTTCTCTTTCTTCTCTTCCCACTGGATTGAAATAATTCCTCAAGCATTAGTTTTTACCTTGTTTTTTCTCTACATTTATTCTGCACAAATTTAATCTGATCTGATGGTTTCAATGCTCCCTTTGTTTATTGGTATTTTCTTCTTACTGTCCTCGATTTTTTTTTCAAGGAAGTTCCAGATGTAATTCTTAAAATTTCTTTAAACAATTTCCTCAGATTTCTCATGATCATTGAAAATAGATACTTGGCTCTAAACCTTCTCCATCTACATCAATGACATGGTATTTCTCCCACTGACATGATCCAAAGAAAATTTTAGGGTCACATCCTGCTTGTTTCCCCCTGACTCCCTACACTGTCGCCTCAAAAAAAAGTCAATTTCCTCTTTTGTTTCAATCTTTAATAATTGTTTCTGTACAATCTTTGGTGTGTTAAAAATATCTCAAACAGTGACAGTTTGCGTTTCCTTTATACTTACACAAAAACCATTTCATACCCAAATCTCTCATATTTGCTTCCCTTGATAAGAGTTTTAATTCACTAAAATTCACAGCTGACAGCATGAATCAGTTATAAAGTGACAGTAAAAATTACCTCTCCATTGTATATAAACTGAGTATGATAGTCACAGTTCTCCAGTAAGGCAGTACTCATAGGGTGTGTGTTGGAGGGGAAAGAGGTTGGGTCACACACACACAAAGAGTTTTATTATAAGGAATTGGCTCATGTCATATGAAGGCTAGTAAGTCCAAAATCTGCAGGGTGAGCTGGCAGAGGAGATTCAGGAAAGCCAGTGGTACAGTTCCAGTTCAAAGGCAGTCTGCTAAAGAGTTCTCTCTTGCCTTGAAGAAACTAGTGATTTTGTTCCCTTCAGGCCTTCAACTGATTGAATGAAGCCCACCTACATTAACAAGGACAATCTACTTTACTCAGAGTCTACCAAATTAAATGTTTTAATCTATTCACTTGATTTTAGCCAAAAGGCCGAGAAGCGATGTTTTAATCTTATTCAAAAACTCCCCCACACAAATGTCCAGAATAATATTTGACCAAATATCTGGGCACCCTATGGTCCAGTAAAATTGACACAAAAATTAATCATTGCAATAAGCTATATAGATAGCTTCAGACAAACCCTTGCCAAAAGGTGTCACCTCAAGCATAAGCTTCTGGTTATAGACTTGAATGAAATAGATCATTGTATACATCAGGAATTTATGAATGAAAAAAAGAGAGAGAAGAGATAGTTCAAAACTCTAACACTAAAGACATCTGAATGCCCAGTGTAAAGAACACGTTACATTTTCTTATAAAAGAATACTTTGGTGCAAAAAGCTACATTTAAATTAAAAACTAGTTTACAAATGGGATTTTGGTATAATAAAATCTTTTATTTTTACCAGCACAAGACTTCTCATTAATCTTATTGCAAAGAAGTTTGTAATGTATGTGTTTTGTCTTCCCTGATATATAATAATCCAGCAATTTTAATAAATATTTTATTAAAATAAAATGTTTTGTTCCCTGAGGAAAGATATTAAAAGAGATCTTAAGAGTCATTTTGAAATCCAGACATGCCCTAAAGCATAATATCTTCTCCTATATGTTTAGTTTCTAAAATTGAGGGGAGTGTACAAATCAGTAGCCTACATATCTAAATTATTAACTATCTTTTAATAAGTTTATGTCATTATTCATGTTGTTTTTACTACATGTTTTACTTAAATGTGTTGATAAATATACTTAATATTATATTTTAGTGGGAAAAAATCCAAAATACGGGCATTTTAATGATATGTTTTCTCATGTGGTTGGTCGCATATGGATGTGTTTGTGTATATTGTGAGAGTTATTCCTCAGGCCTAAACGTGCACCCTCAGTGATCAGACACTTCTCAGCGAATACAGGATGGGAGCTCGGTAGGACAGAAAATCGCTTTGGTAAGCTGTGACCACCATTAAATTTCTTTCCCAGATATCACCATTTGGGTAGGCATTGTACAAACTAGGAGAAATAGCCTATATTCATTAGAATTTACCACATGCTAAATAATTAATGTGAATTATGTAATAGAATATTTACAACAACTCTATACAGTACATATTGCAGAAAGTCCTACTTAAAGATGAGAAAATTTCAACTTGGAGCTGTTAGGTAGCTTGTCCAAGGTCAATGATCATGTTTTAATAGTGTAAAATTATATAAGGTATAATATACCTTATACATTATATAAGCTACAATATACCTTATAAATTATATAAGGTATAATATACATACAGAGCTGGACTAACATCTGTATGTATCCTCATATCTATGCCCTCTGATTTTCAAATTTGAAATTAAGAGAACAGGAGACAACATTATTTTTGATACAAAAACAAAGAACAGAAATGAAAATTAATATTTTCATCCCAATTTATTTTGATATGTGCATAAGAGATGGCAGTTTGACTATCAAAAGAAGTCAAATTAGACAGAAGGCTTTTCAATGCATTTACAGTTACAATGATCAACCTTCTATCAGCAAGTTAGAAAAAGTATTTTACTCTTTTGTTTTGTTTTAGTCACATATTTTTCTAGACTGGTGGATAGGGAATGCCAGAGACCAGTAATAATTATGAAAAAATATTGTTTATTGAAATATAAAATACTATTTGTTCTCACTTTGCCATTTGTTCCTTCATGTTTAAAGACAAGATGACCCAAATAAAGTACCTCTCATAGTACCTGGAATATGGTAAGTGCTCAGTGCATGTTAGCTCCCTTTTCCTTTTTGCGTTCTCTTCATTGAAGCAGAACTGCTAACTCAGATACTTGCATGTCATGGGATCACTTTTTTTCAAGACTGTGGGTTTTTGGAAAGCTTAGGCATATATTATTAGAGTTGCATGCTAACTGAAATGGTAACTTTTGCGTTCGAGATGAAGGGGTTTTAGTATTGAATTTAGTGCTTAATTTTGGTTTATTTTATGCATTTTCTGAGGCATTGTGTGGCCTTCTAACTTTCCACAAAGCAAATTGTTCTCTCTGTAGAAAGGACACTTGTGTTTACTTTATTTGGTGCACGTGTGTATTATGCACATGTCAAAAAACAAAGCAACAACTGAAAGCACATCTGCATCTTATGATGTGATATGTCCCCACTGGGAAAGCAAGTTGTTTGGTTATTTAATAAGATCTCATAAGATAAAATGAGAATATTATCTTATTCTGATTTTCATTTTCCCCTTTATCTCCTAAGATAACATGAGAATATTATCTTGTTCTCACTTTCATCTGAAGAGCCTACGACTTTTCAGACTGCCTTTTTTTCCGACTGTTATAGCTGTATTTTAAAAGAAAGAATGTTTTAATTTGTCTTCAGGGTTATTTTATGGAGTGATATCTCACTTCATTGACTCATTCAAAAGGGGAAAGTAACATCTCTTGTTTAGGAATTAGTGAAGAGTGGAATATATAGAATGAATAGGAAAAAAACACCATTCACAGAACTCCCAGCACATTTGGTCATTCATTTATCAAGTATTAGAACAGCCTTAGTTTCATGCCAGACCCTATGATTGATGAGCTCAAGCTTAAAATAAATGGGATCTATTTTTTCTTTTCACAGAATTCACAGAAATTGTGTAAAGTTGACCTCCAGGCTTTTTCCAGGTAAGCCAAAAGCTACTGGTTTAATGTTAAATTAATAGCAACGAACAGATGTTGTTGAATAAATGGATGGGAAATGTAAAGGTCCGGTATGGATAGAAACAATTTCCTTTTCTGTGAAATGCCAAGATGGCAATGACCATTGAAGTTGGTCACAAATGGCTGAGTACTAAAGTATTTAAACATATTGCCCTCCACTTGCTTGTAACTTTACATATAGTGCTTTGCTTCAAATTCCAGAATATTTTTTTTTTATTATTATACTTTAAGTTCCAGGGTACATGTGCAGATCTTGCAGTATTGTTACATAGGAATACAGGTGCCATGGTGGTTTGCTGCTTCCATCCCCCAGTCACCTACATTAGGTATTTCTCCTAATGTTATCCCTCCCCAATCTCCCCACCGTCTGTGATCCTTCCCCAGTCCCCTACTCCTCAACAGACCCCAGTGTGTGATGTTCCCCTCCCTGTTTCCATGTGTTCTCATTGTTCGACACCCACTAATGAGTGAGAATATGCGGTGTTTGGTTTTCTGTTCTTGTGTCAGTTTGCTGAGAATGACGATTTCCAGGTTCATCAATGTCCCTGCAAAGGACACGAACTCATTATTTTTTATGGCTGCATAGTATTCCACGGTGTATGTGTGCCACATTTTCTTTATCCAGTCTATCCTTGATGGGCATTTGGGTTGGTTCCATGTCTTTGCTACTGTAAACAGTGCCACAATGAACATACGTGTGCATGTGTCTTTATAATAGAATAATTTATAATCCTTTGAGTATATACCCAGTAATGAGATTGCTGGTTCAAATGGTATTTCTATTTCTAGGTCTTTGAGGAATTGCCATACTGTCTTCCACAGTGGTTGCAGTAATTTACACTCCCACCAACAGTGTAAAAGTGTTTATGAAACATCTCATAAAAATAATATTTATGGAAGAAGTTAATAAAGGCAACAGCTATATTTATATATTTAACAATTTTGTAGTCTTCAATTTAAAAAAATAACTGGTTTGTAGATTTTCTTCAATAAATGAAGCACTTTGCTTTCTTGAAATAAGCTGTAAGTTAATGATAAATACAAGATACTAAATCAAGGCTTTGGATTTTAATGATCCAACTATTAATACTATGATAAATTCATAATAAGAGAGAATCAGAGCTCTGACATATTGATCATATATTTCCTAACATTAAGCTACATCAGATGGAGACTGTGGTATCATGCAGATCCCTTATTCCAGTGATCAGATATTTCAAATTTCTCAATGTATTAGAAAAGATATGCCTGTCTCTCCACAGACTGTATCTAATAAATGAAGTTTCACTATATTTGACCAGTATATTCATATTGTAGATATTGAAAAGTAAAAGACATGAAAAAGATTTTGAGTCTCCTGCTATTTTTGGAAGAGTTGGAGCTAAGTTTGAATCCCAGCTGTACCATTTGCCTGCCTCGTGACCTAGTTTGAATGTCTCATTCTTCTCTCCCTTGAAATCCTCATCCATACAATGTGACTAATACTAATGATGCATTCTAGTATGTGTGGTGAGAGGTTTTAATTACATAAGGCACATAAAGTAGTAAGTATCTGACACATAATGTATTTTCCTTTTTCTTTCTTTTTCTTTTTTTTCGCTCTTGTTACCCAGGCTGGAGTGCAATGGCGTGATCTCGGCTCACCGCAACCTCTGCCTACTGGGTTCAGGCAATTCTCCTGCCTCAGCCTCCTGAGTAGCTGGGACTACAGGCACGCGCCACCATGCCCAGCTAATTTTTTGTATTTTTAGTAGAGACGGGATTTCACCATGTTGACCAAAATGGTCTCGATCTCTTAACCTCGTGATCTACCCGCCTCGGCCTCCCGAAGTGCTGGGATTACAGGCTTGAGCCACCGCGCCCGGCCACATAATGTATTTTCTACATATTAGTTCTTTTCCTTTTTCTCTGCAAATGGGTCCTGAACCCACAAGCCTCTTTGCATAAGCATCTTAACTACAAGTGGCATCAAGTAAATGTAGTCAGGAGAGGACAGCCTTGGTCAAGCACCTGTTCATGATGTTTATACTATGATTCTCTCTTGAAGCTATGTGATGATTGTCCTACCCCAAATATTGGCAAATTCAGTAAAGATCTTGAGGAAAAGTAATAGATAAGTCCCTCCTTTCTATGTCTTTGAAGGCAGTAGCTTCCAAACATGGCTCTACAAGTTAAGGATTCCTGAACCCCAACACAGGAGATTCTGATTCAGTTTGTTTGTACTGATGCTCAGGAATCTTTATATTTAAAATTTCTCTCAAATGATTCTAATATTAACAGCATTTTGTCATCACTGCATTATAACATCATGTTCAGTCTAAAGTCTATAAATCCTGTTTGTATAGAAGGTATATAGCCCTTGCTTTTGAAAACTAGCAATAATTACAAAAATGGATTTCTCTATGGTTTGAATGTTTCAACCATAATTCATGTGTTAGAAACTTAACGCTAATGCAGTGTTGGAAAGTAGTGTCTAGTAAGAAGTGATTAGAGCAGGAAGGCAGAGACCTCATGAATGCATTAATGTTGATCTCACAGGAATGGGTTAGTTCTTGCTCGTTACAAAAGCAAGCTTGACCCCCTTTTGCTTTTTGCTCTTAATGTCCTTTCTTTCCCTCCTGCCTTTCTCCATGAGATGACGCAGCAAGAAGGCCCTCACCAGATGTGAGCCCCTAGACTTGGACTTCCCAGCATTTAGAACTCTAAGAAATAAATGTCTCTTCTTTTTAAACTACCCAGTTTCAGACATTCTGTTATAGCAATAGCAAAGCAGACTAAAACAATTCCTCATTTTGAAGAAGATCTTGAATCCATTTTGCTGTCTTGAAGGGAACTGACCTTAAAACGTGTTTTGATCATAAGCATCCATTTTCTAACTTTTCTCTCCAATGCTATGTTCATAAAATAACAGGAACAATAGCAGCAACAACAACAATTTCCTGGATCGACCTGGCAAAAAGAGTCTGATTCATTAGCAGTTACAAATTATAAACTTCGTGCTAGAAAAATAATCTTTTATTATAATATAGGTAGTATCTGCTGAGAGAATTAAGACTATTTTTCCTGGGAACTTTCCTGAAGATATTATAGTTTATTACTCCAAGATATATTTTTGCTGCTTCTGGCAGGACATTCAGTTTCATTTGGTTGTTTACATTTAATTTAATTTATTACCATTAACCTTCCAGTTAAGACAATTTTGGTTAAACTTGCTCTTATATAACAGTATCCATCTGCCTCTTTTATTTTGTGTTAGGAAATAAGGGAATTGAAATACACTTTTGGCTTTAAATTAAGTTTGTCTATTGCAATAGGAAGTACAACCAAGTTCATGTTTGATATCAAATATTTTGTGCCTTTCTAAATTCTGTACAAGCGTAGGACTGATATTGTCCCCTGCATTTGGGTCTGTAAAACAGGAATATAAACCTGTTATTAAAAGTATACACATGAGGTTCTCTACCAAGGAATAGTTCTGATTGCAATAGAAAGATGTTTAAGCAAAACTCTGGTCTTTTTGTGGTTGTGTGTGTGTGTGTAGAAATGTTTACTAACATTGTTTCCAATTGGTTGACTGGTTTTATACAGGATTCTAGAAATTTTTAGAAGAAAATGAGTATAACATGTCAGAACACTACATAAAACTGATTTATTGAGATTCTACTTGTAAGACACTCTATATTCCCAAGGAAATAAAGTATATGGATTTACTGTTATTATTACTAATACACGTTTGGCCTCTTTTTAGAGGGGGATTGGATACCCTTTTATTGTGAATTTTGTGTTTTGTAAACTACTTTGGGACAACTTGCTCATAGTTTCTGTTTTACTGACTCCAGAGCAGAGGGAACATATTGCTCTTGAAAGGAATTAATTCTTCCAGAGCACACTAGGGTCTGTGATGGTTTTGTTTATTTCAAAGACTAATTCCCACTTCAGGTAGAATTTTCAAGTAAAGAACTATTTTTTCTTCTAACATCCTTGGAAATTGGGAACTGGAAATTGACTGACATAAGCTTGCATAGTTAGATGGAACTTAAATGCACATGCTTCTGAGAGTATCGGATGGGTTTGATATTACTTTAAGAAACCAAGCTCTTTTATATTTTTAATTTTTTAATTTTTTTTTTTTTTTTAAAGACAGGGTTTCACCATGTTGGTCAGGCTGGTCAAGAAAACCAAACTCTTGACCCAAAGAGCCACTTGCTTGGTAATAAGACTCTTATGAAATACACACATGTTTGTCATCCCTTGGGACTTACAAAGTCATCCGGCAAACATCTTGTCAGTCATTCTGTGTTGAAGTCATTTATTTCTCCTCAGTTTGAATAGCTAGAATCAGATCTAAATCTTCTCTCTAAAGAATTGTTTTTAATTGAAGAATATAAACATTCTTTTGAAACATTCTGGCATATTCTTTTAAATACACCAGATCCTAATTAACTTTGTGTGAACAAAGCACAAATATAAGAAATACTAAAATCCATTTTGAAGGTTTATCCATAGTAAACTAGTTCACAATCTAACCAGAAATATCTATTTTTATCTTTATTATTTGATAATTCTGGAAAAATATTTTAAAAGTCCAATATCTGATGAGTGGTTTAAAACTGGCAAGGTATACAATTATCTAATCTGGAAAAATCACTTTATATTGATTGATTTGAGTGGTTTTTTTTAATTGTACTTTAGGTTCTGGGGTACATGTGCAAATCACACAGGAGTGTTGCATAGGTATATACATGACAAGGTGGTTTGCTGCCTTCATTCCCCCATCATCTATATCTGGTATTTCTTCCCACGTCATCCCTCCTCACTCTCCTCCCCACCCTGCTCTCCCTCCCCTAGCCCCGCCCCCCAACTGACCACAGCGTGTGATGCTCCCCTCCCTGTGTCTACGTGTTCTAATTGTTCAACACCTGCCTGTGAGTGACAACATGCAATGTTTGGTTTTCTGTTTGTCATTCTTTGAAAGTAGGGATCTTGACTAAGACATTCAACCTGTGCAGCCTTATAAAATTTAGTATCCCCTTTGTGACATGCTGCATCTGGAAGGGCTGGGGAGGAGCTATTCATGATGTCTTAGGACATCAAACACAAACCAGGGCCATCCTGACCAACATATATGATCAGTCTATACCTAAAAATAGTTTATAGAAGTGATGATGAATGCTCCAAAGACAGCCAGTTTTTTTCTATTGTGATAAACTTGAGCAGTTTTCCCTCTAACACTCACGTAATTAGTTCTCTCCAATAAATACTACTTCTTTAAAAGTTTCAAAATGTTTTAAAGTTCTAACTTTTACTTTTGACTTGTTTACTCTGTCTGGAAGCAGTAGGCTTACCGTCTGTGGTAACTGGCAGTCAGAATCAACATGGTTTACCTTTTCCTTTTTCTCTAGTGAAAACTATTTCCATTTAAATTATTCTGCACTCTGCAGTTAATGAGAGGAAACCATACTCCCTGACAAAGTCATAAACATTCTAGCTGGTCTTGTAATTTACTTTCCCAGGAAGCTATACAAATGATATGTTTCCCATGTTGAGAATTGTGACAAGTATAGTATTCAATATGTATGTTAGAGCTTACTTTGTTTAAAACCATGAAGCAAATAGACTGAGATAACAAATCTATCTCCTAACCCTAAGATGCTTATAATCTTCCTAGAGTTCAAGACTTGCTTACAAAAACAACAACAATGTCCACAACAAAGCAATAAGAGGCAATGAATGGCAATACAGATAATAAACACCAGAAAGGAGTTCACTGTAGGTCGGGACAGTTATGGCAATGATGACCTATGGTTGGTCTGTGAGAGTTGCAGGATTCCAAATAGAGACCTTTTTCAAAAAAAGCATGGTTAAACATCAACAACATCAAAAACACATTTTAAAGTGTTTGTCCAATATGGTCTTAAAAGTTCCCATGCTTTTGAAATCTTCTGGGTTGAGCTCTCATTTGGTAGAGAACTTGCCTTGCAGCAAAGCAGATGCACTTGAATCCTGCCCTGGAAAGAGACCTCCTCCAAGGGTTGAGGATGAGTTTAGATTCTCTCAGCTGCATTCTGTTTCTCCCTATTCCCTGAAGACTGACAGCTGGGGATTTGTAAAGTGGGCATTTATCCACCACTCAGAACAGTTCTGGAACTATCTGTTCCATTTGGGCAGGGTACTTAGAAACCATCTGTGGGTGACTACTTTTGCATGTAATTTTAAATAAACTTGAAATAATGTCCTAGAGGCAAAATTCTCTTCTTTCTCAGTCACAAGTAATCCTGAGACAAATGGGCCCCCAGCTAGAACTGACTCAAAATGTACAAACATCTCCAATGTTACCTCAACAATCTCTCTCTGAATATAAATTACTTTCCTCCACCTTGTAAAAAAATACTTTATATTAGATA
This sequence comes from Saguinus oedipus, assembly GCA_031835075.1. Lineage (NCBI taxonomy): Eukaryota > Metazoa > Chordata > Mammalia > Primates > Cebidae > Saguinus > Saguinus oedipus. The sequence goes on along the minus strand of CM063186.1, from coordinate 52,764,173 downwards.
CTGTCTCATCTTCCTGACATATTAGCGGTTCCTTTGAGGCTAATCTTTTTTTTGTTTGTTTTTTGGTCTCACTGTGGTGCCCAGGCTAGAATTTACTGATGTGATCATAGCTCATTGTAACCTTGAACTCCTGGGCTCAACCCATCCTCCTGCCTCAGCATCCCTTGTAGCTGAGATTACAAGCCTGGCTAATTTTTTATGTTTTGTAGAGACAGAGTCTTGCTATGTTGCCCAGGCTGGCCTTGAACTCCTGGGCTCAAGCTATCCTCCCATGTTAGCCTCCTAAAGTGCTGGGATTATAACTGAGTCACTGCACCTAGCCCACTGTTAGTTCTTAATGTTGCTTCTTGAGTTTTATGAGGGATCGAAGTAAAATGGTGAGGTCTGGAATAAGTTAACTCAGCAGACATTATAAACAAAGGGTGTTTCTAGAAAAACAGGGTACCTGCTTTCCAATTGTCTGCCCATCCCCTAAGAATTCTGACTGTTAGAAAAAGGGTTTGCAATTAAAGATTAATCCCACAATGCAAGTCTTTATAGTGTGAGACCAGCAATTTGTGTATGATTGCTTGAAATATACATTGATATAATTTCATTAGAAAGAAATTTGACAATTTATTCAGAGATTTATAAACCATGTACACAGTTGACTACAATTCTTAACTCCTAAAAACTACTTATCCACATGAATGAAAATGTCTTCAGATTATTTTAAAATTAAAATAGTTACCTAGAAATGGTAGAATTCGGAATGACTGTCTAAAATGTCTAACTATTGTTTATAACTTGTTGTTTAGGATATCTAGCAGCAAATGGAGTTGTTCCATCCCACTTTTTTTTTTTTTTTTCAACAAAGTGCAGCGGCGCAATCTCGGCTCATTCGAACCCCTGCTTCCTGGGTTCAAGCTAGTCTCCTGCTTCAGCCTCCAGAGTAGCTGGGACTACAGGAGGGTGCCACCAAGCACAGCTAATGTTTTTGTATTTTTAGTATAGACGGAGTTTCACCATGTTGGCCAAGATGGTCTCGATCTCTTTATCTCTTGACCTCGTGATTCGCCCGCCTCAGCCTTCTAAAGTGCTGGGATTACAGGCGTGAGCCATCGCGCCCGGCCCCTTCCCACTTTTATTCTCACTATTCTGTGGCATATCTAAAAAGTTTTTGTGTCATGTGGGCATACACATACAAAATCACACACCTTCTGAAAGAAGACAACGGCCTTCTAACAAAACGATGTCAAGACCTTCCACTTTGAATAGAGAAGTGGTTTTCAAGAAGTTATGCAGCACCTAAATCCTTGGACCATAACTCTTAGCCTTTTTTAATAGTCTTCCATCTTTTTTTCTCTCCTATTGTAATGCAAAGATTCAGTGTTTGATGTGAATCACTTAGAGGATGAGATGGTAGTATTGTATTTATTGTGAGCAAACACCATCTTTATTATTTATATGCACATAAAATTATGTCCTATTTTTTCATCTTCAACTAGTCTTAATTTGATATTATTAAATATTAAGGAATTGACATGTACCTATTAATGCAACTGTTTCCTACTGCTGATACACCAACCATGGGATATTAATTCATATCAAATATTACATTGTATTTATAATATTATCTAGCCCTATAATATTATACATAATACTATATTCAATAACATTTATTGAATACTATTTTATACTAATATTAGCAAAACATTATTTGGATAAATATTTGAATGCTATTTTATTATATAGCAAGTACCATTTTATTTACCTTGATTTTAATAAAATTATATTTTGCTTTATTTTTAGAGGAATGGATCAATGTCACTCTGCATAGAGATGTCTACAATATTATCTAGCTAAAGGGCTGATATTTGTTCTTAACACACTCAAAATAAGATTTCTGTTTGTTTGTTTCCTTATATATTTTGCATGTTAACTTCTGAATCAGATTTATGGTTTGCAAATATTTTCTCCCATTCTGTAAACTGTCATTTAATTTTGTTGATTGTTTCCTTTGCTGTGCAGAAGATTTTTCAGTTTAATGTACTCCCATTAGTTTATTTATTTATTTTTCCTTTTTTTAAATGATACTTTTAAGTTCTGGAGTACATGTGCAAGTCGTGAAGGATTTTTACATAGATATACACGTGCCATGGTAGTTTGCTGCATCCATCCCCCTGTCATCTACATTAGGAATTTCTCCTGTTATCCCTCTCCAATTCCCCCACCCACTGCTATCCCTCCCCTAGCTCCCCGGCCCTTCAACAAGACTCACTGTGTGATGTCCCCCTCCCTGTGCCCATGTGTTCTCATTGTTCAACACCCACTTATGTGTGAGAACATGTGGTGTTTGGTTTTCTGTTCTTGTGTGAGTTTGTTGAGAATGATGGTATCCAGCTTCATCCACGTCCCTGCAAAGGACATGAACTCATCTTCTTTATGGCTGCATAGTATTCCATGGTGTATATGTGCCCTATTATCTTTATCCTGTCTATCCTTGATGGGCATTAGGGTTGGTTCCATGTCTTTGCTATTGTAAACAATGCCACGATGAACATACATATGCATGTGTCTTTATAATAGAACAATTTACAATCCTTTGGGTATATACCCAGTAATGGGATTGCTGGGTCAAATGGTATTTCTATTTCTAGATCCTTGAGGAATTGTCATACTGTCTTCCATAATGGTTGAACTAATTTACACTCCCACCAACAGTGTAAAAGCATCCCTATTTCTCCACATCCTCTCCAGCATCTGTTGTCTCCAGATTCTTTAATGATCACCATTCTAACTGGTGTGAGGTGGTATCTCAATGTGGTTTTGATTTGCATTTCTCTAATGGCCAGTGATGATGAGCATTTTTTCATATGTTTGTTGGCTGCATAAATGTCTTCTTTTGAAAAGTGTCTGTTCCTATCTTTGCCCACCTTTGAATGGATTTGTTTGTTTCCTGTAAATTTAAGTTCTTTGTAGATTCTCGATGTTAGTCCTTTGTCAGATGGGTAGATTGCAAAAATTTTTTCCCATTTTGTTGGTTGCTGGTTCACTTTAATGACTGTTTCTTTTGCTGTGCAGAAGCTCTTTAGTTTAATTGGATCCCATTTGTCTATTTTGGCTTTTGTTGCCAATGCTTTTGGTGTTTTAGTCATGAAATCCTTGCCTATGCCTATGTCCTAAAGGGTATTGCCTAGGTCTTCTAGGGTTGTTACAACATATCTACAACCATCTGATCTTTGACAAAACTGACAAAAACAAGCAATAGGGGAAGGATTTTCTATTTCATGAATGGTGTTGGGAAAACTGTCTAGCCATATGCCAAAAGCTGAAATTGGATCCCTTCCTTACACCTTATACACAACTTAACTCCAGATGGATTAAAGATTTAAACATAAGACCTAACACCATAAGATTTTTTTTAATTTGTTGAAAAACTATTAAACAAAGATATAGATTAAATATAGAGGAACCTCAAAAGAACATGGGTTAGCATCAGTATAGCTGCTACCACACCTAAATTCAAAGTCAGGAGAGGAGAGAGAAGTTGCCATAACCAGGAGGAAGAAGCAGTTGCAGAGAATAAGCTGCTTTGAGAAGAACAGGGGCCAATGCCTGGAGGCAACCTCATAGGAAGGCACCCTAGAGCTTTGATACCCTACCTTCACCTTCATTCTTCCACCTGGTGGTCAACTAGGATGCCACAGGAGTTTACTTGTTTACAAGCTCAGTGCAAGCAAATTAGATGATGGAGTGCCAGCCAAGCTATGCCAATTTAGGCTTCATTATTATAAAAACAGCAATCAGAACAAGGAGGCTACTGGTACATAGTGTCTGCATTGGTCATTAGCATATTTTTGCTCATTTCTTGAAAATTCACTTTAAGAAAAACAAAAAAAAAAAGATTTTGAAAGAAAGAACACTCTATGATAAAGAGTCTGAAATAGGCTTAACTGAAGATGGAGAAAGAGTTGTTACAGTGGGAAAATAAAAGAAAAATCATGATATAGACAAAGTATATTAATAAGTCATTCGTTGCTAATGAAGCAACTGAATACCAATAAGATTATCTTAAGCAAAAAGGGGAGATCATTACTTATTTAGCCATGAAGGCCAAGAAGGGTTTTGCTTTGTTCCTGTGCCAGCCCCTGGAATCATGACTATACAAGGGACACAGGGTTAACTTCTGGTCACCCCAATCACATGCCACCAAGAGAGTCTCACCAAGGCTACAAGGAGTGAGGAAAGGTAAAACAGTTCAAGAAGGGGATGTGGGCAGAGAAGAACAAAATCTTCACTATAGACCATGAACATTGTCCTTGAAAGATTTTCATGACAAAGGAGAATTCGAATTTGTTTATGATTTAAACTGGGCAATTATAGAGAATTAGGCATTGACTAAATTATTTAAATCTATAAATAAAATTGGAGGTTCTACACCTATCACTAGAAATGTTTCAGCAAAGATTAAAATAATTGTCCATATATTTTGTAGAAATTTCTGCATCTGCTGCAGTAGTCGAGAGGCTATAAATCTATTTCTGAAAGTCTCTTTATGATCTATTAGAAAATAGGGCTTGGAAACACAGTAATTTTTTAAAAACTTTTATTGAACATTAAAAATTGCTTTTATCTCTCTCTCTACCATTATCCCCTAGCGTCTCTTCTTTTAAGTATAATGATATCACAATAAGTCAGTGTATGATTCAATAGTAAGTACAAAATATACACAAATTCAATGAATGAGTAGGCTATAGGCATAGGAAATAAAGAAAGAAAAGTTTTCTGTCTTTCATGAAGCTCCACGTTCTCTATAAGCATATTTAAATATTTAAAACACTGGCTTTTAACAACTACCTTTAAAATAATACATTACAATCCCTACAATAGACAGGAGGAAACAGACTCACAGATCAGGTCACACATTTGCTTAAATAAACTTAGAATTTTAACCACATTTTTTCTTGTTATACAAGTTGAAGTTCTCCCATTATGGCATCAGGAAATATCTTTGTAAAACTCTTTAGTAAAGTATTTGGTGTAACATTCAATGCATTAATTTGTTTTATCTTTAGAGGAAGGAAACGATGTCACTCTGCAGAAAGATGTCTATCTTTTCAGCTAAGGGTTGCTACTTATTCAATGTACTTGAGTTAGAAAACAACACACTCAAAACAAGGTTATTTTTTCAGAGTTTGTTGAAAAAATATTAAACAATGTTATAGACTAACAATAGAGGAACTCATCACTCTGTTTTTGGCTAAAAGAAAGATAAAAGATTAAAGCAGTTATCAGCACTTCCTAACATTAATGTAGTTCTTTGGTAAAACATTAAAAAGGATTACTTCTCTTCTCAGCACTACTTTTGAATAAGCATTGTAGCTGTCCAAAAGATATTGTGTTCTGTTCCATTTCAAAACAAAACAGAAACAGGCAAAGACATCAGTCTGATACTCAGAAAAAAATTTAGACTGAATTTGAAAGAGCAGGACAGTTTCATGGACAATCAAATATTTGTTCATAAGGCAATTATATATGACAGTAAAGTTAAGGATGCAATTGAAAGAAGAAAGATGGAAGTTAGGTACTCCCTAAGATGATTTTTATTAAAGATTAAGGAAAGGGTTAAACCCTAATAAGTGTGCACAATTATACAGTAGTATTTCTGGTATAACAATTCTTTTATTGATTGTTTCTTATCTTTATCTATTAGTCTTCAGCAGTTTAAATGCATTGTGTATTCTTGGGATTTTTAAAGAGTTATAAAAATGGCTTAGATGGTTTATTACATGCAGTTGTAAATTAATTCAAATGTAATTGTCTGAACAAATAGAAATTTTGTTGCTTTCTACCAAAATATCCTATGATAAGACACTTCATTGCCAGTGTACTTTGTTAAGTGGTGTTAATAAAACATTTTCCTACTACATAGGATCTTGGAGGAATACCTTAAGTTATGTAGATGAAAATTCACTACCTTCTCAGAAGAAATTTACATAAATATTTCTAAGATATTCTTGTTATTATAAAACCACTATGGACTGAATTTTTTGGGGAATAGGATGTTCTAGTTAATCTAATTTTATGTTAAATTAAACATTAGTGGATAATGCTATTTCATTATTTCTGTACATATTGTTTAAATGGTTTTTAAAATTTCTTAGGACATTTTTCTTGCCCAAACGTGTAGTTCAGTGAACATAAACAACTCTCTATATGAATATTTGCAACTGATGATACCTGCCTCCCAGGTTCAAGCAATTCTCCTGCCTCAGCCTCCCAAATATCTAGGATTACAGGCATGTGTCAGTATGCCCAGTGAATTGCCGAATATACGTTGGAGAAATGTATATTCGTTCTTTCGCCCATTTTTAAATAGACTTGTTTGTTTTTGTAGTTGTTGAATTTTAGGAATTCTGTATGTATTTTGGTTATCTCTCTCTCTCTCTCTCTCTCTCTCTCTCTCTCTCTCTCTCTCTCTCTCTCTCTCTCTCTCTCTCTCTCTATCTCTCTATCTCTCTCTCTCTATTTATTTATTTATTTATTTAAAGACGGAGTTTCACTCTTGTTACCAAGGCTGGAGCGCAATAGCGCACTCTCGGCTCATCGCAACCTCCGCTTCCTGGGTTCAGGCAATTCTCCTGCCTCAGCATCCTGAGTAGCTGGGATTACAGGCACGCACCACCGTGCCCAGCTAATTTTTTTGTATTTTTAGTAGAGACGGCGTTTCACCATGTTGACCGGGATGGTCTCGATCTCTTGACTTCCTGATCCACCTGCCTCGGCCTCCCAAAGTGCTGGGATTACAGGCTTGAGCCACCACGCCCGGCGTTTATCAATCTCTTATCAGATATTTCATTTGCAAATATTTTTTCCTATACAGTGAGTTGCCTTTTACTTGATAGTGATTTTGATAAATAACTAAAAAAGAATTTTTAGGGTGCCGGGGAGTGGTGGCTCACGCCTGTGATGCCAGCACTTTGGGAGGCCAAGGCGGGTGGATTACTTGAAGTCAGGAGTTTGAGACCAGCCTGGCCAACATGATGAAACCCCATCTCTACTAAAAGTACAAAAATTACTTGGGCATGGTGGCACATGCCTGTAATCCCAGTTACTTGGGAAGCTGAGGCAGGAGAATCACTTGAATCCAGGAGGCGGAGGTTGCAGTGAGCCGAGATTGCACCACTGTACTCCAGCCTGGGCAACAAGGCAAGACTCTTTGGACTCTGTAAAAAAACAATATGATGCCCGATTTGTCTATATTTTTTGTTGTGTTGCCTGTGCCTTTGGTTATATCCCAGAATTTACTGCCAAATCTAATGTTGAGAAACTTTTGCCATGTGTTTCTAAGAGTTTTATAATTTTAAGTCTTATATTTAGGTCTTTAATCCATTTTGGGTTAATTTTTGTATACGGAATTAGGTAAAGGTCCATTTGTTTATTTTGCATGTGTATATAGTTTTCAGTACCCATTTGTTGAAAAGATTGTTCTTTTCTCATCTAATAATCATGGTGTCCTTGTCAAAAAAATATTTGACTATACATATGAGGATTTACTTAAGAGGTCTCTGTTCTATTCCATGTTCATTAATCACCAGAGAACTTCAAATCAAAACAACAAGAAGATAGCACCCAATACCTGTTAAGATGACTACTATAAAAGAAAACAGAAAATAACAAATTTTGGCAAGCATATAGAGAAATTAGAATCTTGTATACTATTGATAGGAATGTAACATTGTACAGCTGGATGAAAGTATGATGGTGCCTCAAAAAATTAGAAATATGCTTACCATATAATATAGCATTTACATGTTTGAGTATATATCCAAAACAACTAAAATCAGGTTCTTGAAGAGGTATTTACCAAATTTATTTCAGCATTACTCACAATAGCGAAACGTGGAAGCAACTAAAGTTTGCATCAACAGATAAATGAGTAAGCAAAGCGTGGTCTATACATACAATAGAATATTTTTTAGCCTTAAAAGGAAAGAAAATTATAATAACTGCTATAACATGGATGAACCTTAAGGATATTGTGCTAACTGAAATAAACCAGTCACGAAAAGACAAGTACTGTATGATTCTACTTATATGAGGCAGTAGGAGTAGTCAAAATCGTAGAGATAAAAAAATAGAACGGTTGGTGCCAGGAGCTGAAGAGAGGGAGGAATGGGGAGTTCAGTTTTATAAGACAGAAAGAGTTATGGTGGTGATAGTTACACAACATTATGAATGTATTTAATATTAGTGAACTGTACACTTAAAATAGTTAAAATGATACATTTTATATTATGTGTATTTTACTACAACAACAAAGTATTGGAAAAGTACATAAAGCCAAAATGAATTAATGGCATTTGCAGCAAGCTGGATGGTACTGGAGATTATTATTCTAAGTGAAGTAACTCAGGAATGGAAAACCAAACATTGTATATTCTCACTCATAAGTGGGAGCTAAGCTGTGAGGATGCAAAGGCATAAGAATCATACAAAAGACCTTGGGGACTCTGGGAAAAGGGTGGGAGGTGGATGAGAGATAAAAGACTACAAACGGGGTTCAGTGTATACTGCTTGGATGATGGGTTCACCAAAATCTCACAAATCACCACTAAAGAACTTACTCATGTAACCAAAATACCACCTGTTCCCCAAAACCTATGAAAATAAAAAAATTAAAAATAAATAAACAACAAAAAAAAAACCACATAGATCCACTATTACAGTTAAGACTTTGACACTTCTTTCTCAGTAATCAACAGAACACATGGAAAGAAAACCAGTCCGGGATGTGCTTTTTGGAGAGTGATTTAAAAACACTGAAGCTGATCACCATACTAGGTAAGAAATATCAGAAATGAAGCATTAGTTAGTTTATGTTTCCACACTATCTTCTTGTAGAATTAGCAAAATATCTATTAGTAATTCCTTTGCTGAATTAGGCAACAAAATCAATGACATATACATGCATACTCTGTTTTGAGAAAAATTTTGATTACCAAGTTTTCTCTACATGATTAGAGTTTAAATGAGTCCCAGGGTCACAGATCATAATCTCTTCTTTTTCCTTCTTGCCATGTGGTAACTTCCTGTCTTATAAATTCTAGAAAGTGGCTGAGGTCAGAGAATTAGTTGGACCCGGGAGGCGGAGGTTACAGTGATTCATGATTGTGTCACTGCACTCCAGACTGGGCGACAGAGCAAGACTCTGTCTTAAAAAAATAAATATATAAATAAATGAATGGAAAAAAAAATGAATGAATAAATAAATAAAATCTACAAAGTGCATGTGTAGGTCAGGTGTGGTGGCTCATGCCTGTAATCCCAGCACTTTGGGAGGCCAAGGTGGGTGGATTACCTGAGGTCAGGAGTTCAAGACTAGCTTCGCCAACATGGTGAAACCTGGTCTCCACAAAAATAGAAAAATTAGCTGGGCATGATGACGGGTGCCAGTAATTCCAGCTACTGGGGAGGCTGAAGGAGGAGAATTGATTGCTTGAACCTGAGAGGGGGTTTGCAGTGAGCCCAGAAATCGTGCCACTGCACTCCAGCCTGGGCATCAGAGTGAGTCTCAGTTAAAAAAAAAAAAAATTAGAAAGTTCACGTGTCTCACTTCTTGAAAGGCTTGCACCACGTTCTCCCACCTCACGCTGTCAGTAAGGGGAGTCCAGGAGAGAGAAAAGTCTCAGAAAACCACATTCCTCTTCCTTTCTGGGAACTGCAAAAATCAGGTTTGGGACTCTAACAAGGTCTGATAGAGTCAAACAGTGGAATGGCGTGTTTGCAGCACTCTTGAAACAGAAGCAGCAAGAGCTCAATTGTGCTATTATCTTCGTAGGGCATCTATAAATGACCTTTTACCTTAATTCCTTCATGGAGATTCTCAAGAAAACAAAATAGACATTTTTATTAACTGAGACATATTCTTATAAACTCGATTTTACATAAGATAAAGACAATTTTCCCTGTTTTTCTTTCCTCTCTCAGAAATCTTATTATCTTTGACCATTTGCTTAGTTGAACTAATTCCTCCAATTGAAATGGAAAGGAGAGCATCCCAAATTTTGTTGTTGTTGTTCATGTAGGGTCACACAAAAACATGTGAGGACATTTTGTAATAATCACACCACTTTTGTTAGTGTGTCAGCTGGCTGAGTTTTGGCTGTTGGTGGCAATTTTATAACACCTTTATAGAAACGATTCTAATTCACAGCCAGTTCTGCTGAAAAATGAGAAAAGTGAGAAAATGCTGAGATTACCAAAATCACAAGAGCTTAGACACCAAACATTTATTAAAAAGTGCCGCATTAGAGGACAAATATATTACCGGCCAGAAGAAATACAAAGAGAAGCACAACTGTCCCCCACTCCACCATAATAAGTATGAGCTAGCAGAAAGCCTGACTCTCCACCATTTGTGGATTACTAGCTATTTAAAAAATCAGTTTCTCTGTCCAAAGTTGTACATTTGGCTCATTTACATAATATCTTCTTACAGAATATCATAGTACGTACAGTGTTCAAATGACTTAAACATGCTGATACCAGGGGTAGAATGAAGCAGAGATGGAGATGATCAAAATCTCTATTCTGAACTTTAAAAAAGAAAGTATTACCAAAGAAGAGAGAAATTCCACCATCTGTCAGTTATATTTAGAATTAAAATTATACAACTATTCTAAATTTTAGAAACCATTTACCTAGTTTTATAACATAGATAAGAAAAATTTAAGCTCCAGAGTTTTTACACAGGAAGTTAGGAACAGAGCAGTGACTATAATCCAGATGAGCCGGTTCCTTGACTAGCAGCTCTGTAATGACTCCGAGCTACAAGTAAGTGTCCAGATAGTCCCTAGAGCAAGAGCCTCTAGTTCAACATTGTACAGAAAATGATCACAACTGAGGAGAAACCTCATGAGGCATCTGTCCCTGTTGCATCTTGCAGAGTATAATAAATGGGTGTGTTAAATTTCCACCTTGTTTCTTCTCTACCACTGGCTTATTTTGGAACCTGAATTTTAATACTGTTCAGCTAGGACTCTGTTCAGGAAAATAGGATCATTGTACATGAAAACAAGGCTTGTTTTCTCGCTTATGTATAATTCATAAGAAAGTGAAGAAGAAACACTAACCCAAACGAGAAAATGATACGAACAAACATGCACTTCTGTATAGTTACATGAAAACATTACATGTTTGTGTTGTGTAAGGGTACCAAATTCTAAAACCTGCATTGATCCTTTGAAAGCTACTGGTCCAGCTTATGAAATCTTGCATTTTGAATACATTTTCTCAGTAATGTGCTGTTTAATGCAAACAAGAGTTGCTATATCTAATTGACAGCAGTCTTAGTGAAGAGAAATGATGAGAAATAAAAGTGCAGGTTTCATAAAAGGTGGTTTAAAGTTGTGTATGCTTTGATTCCAACCAAAGAACAAAAGGTTTTTGCCACACAGCTTTTACACAGTTTTAGACAAAAGGCTGTGCTTAACTCATCAAGTTGCTTGAAGGATTATAATCGGGATTCTCCCGTGGAAAATGCCAGTGCCTTAAATACCAACTGAGAACAGAGGAAGGGCTGGAAGAATTACTGGAGGGTAGAAGAGAAGTAACAAAAAGTAAAGAGGAAAGGGTGTGCTGTGCCTTAAACTGGAGTGAAGCAAAACCTCACTCGTTTTTCCTAAGAAAATAGGGCCAAACATTATTTCATATTGCCTTGCTTTCCACCCTGGAATCCAACTCCCTCCGCCACTGCAGGAGTGCGTGTCCTTTGCCTCGAGTTGACAGAGAACTGTTCTTTTGCTCCTAATTAAAACAGTCAGGGGCATTACTGATTAAAGGTGGGGAAGCAGAGAGCTGTTTTCATTTTATTCCAAATTAGTTTGAGCTTACCCAAGATCAAAGAAAATCCAGACCTGAGAAAACAAACAGACCACAAACAAGTAATTTGTTGATCTGATGCTATTTCCTGGAAGTAAAATTACTGTGGCCCTTTGAAAGGCTAGCTCAGCAGTCTTGAATCTGTCAAAAGAGCTTCTAGCCAGGGAACATCTCAAGGTTCCGTATTTCTGAAAGTATACTTTGAAATCGAGGTTTAATAGCACAAAGTGCAGTCAGAATATTATCAGAGGCTCAAACACAAGTGGATTACACTGCCCTATGTGCAACAGTTTGCCTGTCTGGGGCTTTTGGTTGTATGTTTGTCATTAGGATAGCCTTCTGCTTTAACAGCTCAGTCACTCCATAGGATGTACTAGTAAAATGACCTCCTTCACAGTTCACAACTACATCTGTTTTCTTACTGTATTAGAAATATCAGCTTTTCCCCCCGGAGTCATTATTTTAATGATATTTCTTTTATATTTATTTTTCAGGGCAGTAATAAAAATCTCCTCACTTAAAATCCTAAAACTTTCAACTAATTTTCCTTTCATCCCAGATACTTGGATGCAAAGTAGAATTAAGATAGAGGATAGAAGAGAACATAAAAGTGAAATTTTGGGCATCATTGTGAAAGTTAAAACTAAAAAAAATTTGTCAAAAGCAAACATGTACACTGTAATATAAATACGTTTATCCCTCATGCTAAAGAAAGCCACAAATCTTATATCATACAGTTTTATTTCTCATGATATGCACAATATTTTTCAAACTGAATGCTTATTGGATAAGATATGTGATTTTTTAAAGTGCAACTGATATTTATACTTAAATTTTAAATTTAAGGGTAAAGATGAAGTCACTACATTCTCACCAGTTATTTATTAGGTATAAGTGAGCTGAACCATAATGAGAAAAGAAAAATCTATATACTCTAATGAGGAAGAAAAAATCCATACATTCACAAATATTCAAATGAGTTTGGCATCAGAGCTCTGGAGTCAGACTTTGGGAAAATAACAAGACCAATAGATATGCATAGAGATGTTTAAAATTAAGTATTACATGAGATATTTAAATTGCTTGTTGGTCCTTTGAATTGTCTGTTTGGTGGTGCTTAAAAAAGTTCCTTTATCAGATAATTTTTGAACTGATATTTGAAGAGCTCAAAAAATATTTTATCTATCTATTTTTGTGACTTCTGTACTTAGGATAGATGAAAAAAGAAAAGAAAGAGAAAATGAAAAATGAAAAAAGCCAATGGCACTTTATCCAAAATTTAACAGAGGTGTTTTAAAGAAAATTGTCTTCACTTAAATGTGACTTAAACAACTCTTTTATATGTTACTCAAGAAGTGAAATATATAGTTACATTAAATATATACCTCTTTTAAGGCAAAATTAGTCCATATTTTATTTTCATTTCTTTCTGGTTTTTAAGGAAATCATAAAAAGTAACTCAAATTTGTACAAGTTTCTACTGACTTGCCTCCTTTGTTCCAAATCTCTGCACTAAATAATGGATACACAATTGTGTAGTGTGTCCCTTAATAACTATGTGACTTTAATACTTGAACCAATAATGAAACACTATTGATGCATCAGTGTCTCACAGGGGCAAACATTATTTTTTCTAAGCAGTGAGCAACTATGTAAAAATTATTTGTGTAGAATGTTGGGTATCAGACAGCATTTAGAGAAGAAGTAATTTGTGCAATCTTTAGCTTAAAACAAGAAGATTTCATTTAATTTCTTTTTAAATTTTGGCTGCATCTAATTATTAGCTATCTAGACTATATCTACATAGAAAAGCAATGTCTGAAAATAAATAGTGCCATGAGAGCTGTAAGTATAATTACAAGTAAAATAGCAGAGTCTCAGTCCTCATGGAATTGCTTATTTATTCAATTCAGATTTGCCCATATTCATAATGAACTAAGTAATTGGATGATTAAATTTACAGGATTTTTTTAAACTTTGTTTTAATTTACTTCTCCATAGCACCAAAGAAGATATGAAATAAATATTGTTGCCAAATACATAGGTGAATTGCTTCCCAAGTACAAAGCACATGCTTGAAAATTTAGGGCCATTGAAATGTTTTATAAGAAAAAATATCTCTTTCAAATTCCATCAATTTGTTGATAAGTTGTATCCTGAGAATATAAAGCATAACATGCACTTTATGGAATGCTAAAGAAAGAATTATAAACAAGGTAAAAGCAAGTATGTATTTTGTGTGACTTTTTTCATTCCTTATTCAAAAAAGATTAAGGAAGCTTATGACTTAAGCATTTTAGAGTACAGTGAGGAACATATATAAATATAATGTGAGTTCTACTAAGATTTCCAGAGGAATATGGAATTTGGGAATTTATAGGTAACATTAAATAATGGAAATGTATAATAGAACATATATATAACAGACAGAAATAATCACATATCTTTGGCTATCCATCAGAGAAAGCAACAAATTTACCAAGAGGGTCATGCAAGTTTTCTCCAAAGATTGGCATTTTATCCATTTAATCACCTCAGAAAGATAAGAGAAGATAATGCATCCATAGAACAAAAAGAGGATGATACAAACACCAGAGAACAGAAGAGGTCTCAGAAATGGCATCTGTAACAGAAAGGAAGCAATCGATAAAACGAATAGAAGATAAACAACACACAGTATAAACTGGAAGGATTTAAAAATCAAAGGTAAAGAATTGTAATGTTAGAATCAATCAATCCAGTAGGTTCAATATCCAAACAATTTGATAGAGAAAAATGAAGACAGAAAATTATCCAGTCAATTGAAGAAAATTCCTGAGAATTGGACAGTTAAAAGTGTTCAGATTAAAAGGTCCATTGTAGCCAGTGCAATGGTTAAAAATAGATGCAGACTAAGACAAAGGTTTTTGAGGTTTTGGAACACTGGGGAAGATAGAAGAGCCCACAGCTTCCAGAGAAAAAGAACAAATACATACAAAGTTAATGACTGCCACTGGCATTTTTACCTAAATTCTAGAATTAGAATACAGTAAATCAAATATTTTTATCATAGAGGAAATGTACTTTAAATCTATAGTTCCATGCTCTGACAAGCTCTCACCAAAAGTAAGAGTACAATGAAGATATCAATAGATCAATAACTTCAAAATTCTATGGGAAAATGATTTCTAACCTAGAACCCTATGCAGAGATAAAGAATTATTCAAGTTTAAATATAGAATAAAAGCACTTTGACACATGTAGTTTTTTAAAACACAAAAACAAAATTAAAAACTGTTACACTCTTTCTTATAAAGCTTTTGGAAGGGAAGCTTTACATTCAGCCAAGGGAGTGAATAAAACAAGAAAGTGAAAGACATAGGCTAAATGAACAAGATAATAAAATAAAAGAGAGAAGTAAAAGATAAAAAAGTCAGGATACACTCATCAGTTTAAAAATTATGTATTAAATATCTTTCTTGTACCAGTTACTGCTGGGAATGCTTTAAATGCATCCCAGTGAACAAACACAAAAAGATTCTATCTTATTTAAATTACTTTTAAAATAATGATAGAATCATGCTTACAGAAAAATTCCAACATGAGAGCTGAATAGAGAGTTGAGAGATGAATCTTCACTTCCCAAAGTTGTAAGAAACATATAATGCTAAGTGCAAGTTGTTTGACTTGTGAAGGTAAATATCAAAATAATTAGTTAACATGGTTAAAAGTGGGAAAAAATACGGGACTGGGTTGGAATATTATAGTTTTATGGAAAAAATCTAAATGTATTTAAATCCAAACTATGTACATATTTTGATGAAAATAAAAGTTAAGTGCAAGAATAAAACATAAGAGGGGTGTGTGTGTGTGTGTGTGTGTGTGTGTGTGTGTGTGTGTGTGTGAAAGAGAGAGAAAAAGAGAGAAAGATCTTTGACATAAACACTAAAAGACAAAAATTTCAAAGAATGAAAAATGGTCAGAAGTATAAAATCAGGGGTGAAATCAATAAGGATCCATTTACTCTCTGACCCCAGAGACACCAGCTAGAGGACCACCATATATTCAGGGTTTTACTCTTTGTTTTGTCAACTGTCACCAATTGGATGCAGGAGTGGAAAGATGTGATGCCTTTCTCCATCCATCCTAAAGTTTCATGAACCTAATTCTACACTAACTCTGCTCGAGGTTTTATTTATTATTTATTGGCAATGGATAGCTTAAAGATATTTCTGATGAACAAACTATTGAACTAAGATTATTGGGATGTTTTTATAATGTATTTCAGCACCAGACACATTTCATAAAATTAAATTTTATAGAGAAGCCTGAAATGAATTGATTAATTTATTTATTCACTTGATCACAATTTTTTTATTTTTGAGATGGAGTTTCGCTCTTGTTACCCAGGCTGGAGTGCAATGGCGCGATCTCGGCAACCTCCGCCTCCTGGGTTCAGGCAATTCTCCTGCCTCAGCCTCCTGAGTAGCTGGGATTACAGGCACGCGCCCCCATGCCCAGCTAATTTTTTGTATTTTTAGTAGAGATGGGGTTTCACCATGTTGACCAGGATGGTCTCGATATCTTGACCTCGTGATCCATCCGCCTCGGTCTCCCAAAGTGCTGGGATTACAGGCTTGAGCCACTGCGCCCGGCCTGATCACAATTTTTATACTTACTGTTTACACAAGCGACTATGAGATACTATATAACAGACATAGCTCAAGTGGTGGTGCTGTGGTTATTGTCAGGTTATCTAGTTTGCTGATCCTTGTCCTTCAGCATTTTGTCCCTCTCAAGAATCTTCTACTGGCAATCTAGTTTTCTACAGAGATTGAATAGTAATTCTGAATTGAATTTTTCAATGTTTTCCACAAAGTATTAAAAACTATTTTTTTTTTGCATGTGCATTTTTACTCTGACATTCACTATAACTTTCAGCTATTAATTCATGTGCTCGTCTCAATAACCCATTTATCTTCATTTTATGGATGGAGAAACATAAACACTAACAACTTACATATTTTGATACATATTACACAACTAAGGACTGGAGGAAACATGATTCACACCTAGGCAGTCTAGGTTAACTTATTTTTTACATTCTTAAAAAAGTGGAAGAAATGATGTACTAATAGTTATATAATTTTCGTTTAGAAAGGACTTCAAAATAATTTTATTATTTACATAATTTTAGATAACGTTATTAACAGCCTTTTAAAGGGGTTATTCTGCCTCTTTTGAACACTTCCAGTGTTGAAGATTTACTAACATCAGAGCCGTCCACATGATGCTTCTTATGTTTAGGTTTCTCTGATTTTTAAATTTCTGTTCATAACTTCAGTACATGTGTCTTAGATCAGCAGGGACCCCTGAGGCTACAGAGAACACATGTAATGTCTTTTTACCTGACAACTCTTCACATGTTTGGAGATGTTTGGCCTTTACCCAGTAGAATTTTACTTAGTGCAACATGTTCAGTTCTTTGAACTACACTTTACACCTGGCATCAAATTTCCTTTAACCCCTCTAATTGCTTTCTTCTGAGCATGATTTGGAAGGCCTACACATCTTTTGGGATGTTGGACCCAGAAGACATATTTTTTAATATTATAGGCGAAGAAATGAGTGGACTATCAATTTGCATTAGATTTTATTATTATTTTTTAAATTTTATTTATTTATTTATTTATTAAATTTTTATTGCATTATAGGTTTTGGGGTACATATGCAGAACGTGCAAGATAGTTGCATAGGTACACACATGGCAGTGTGTTTTGCTGCCTTCCTCCCCTTCACCCACACTTGGCCTTTATCCCCAGGCTATCCCTCCCCAGCCCCCCCGCTGTCCCTCCCCCATTCCCCCCAATAGACCCCAGTGTGTAGTAGACCCCCTCCCTGTATCCATGTGTTCTCATTTTTCTCACCCGTCTATGAGTGAGAACATGCGGTATTTCTTTTTCTGTTCTTGTGTCAGTTTGCTGAGAATGATGTTCTCCAGATTCATCCATGTCCTTACAAAGGACACAAACTCATCATTTTTGATTGCTGTATAATATTCCATGGTGTATATGTGCCACATTTTCCCAGTCCAGTCTATCATTGATGGGCATTTGGGTTGGTTTCAGGTCTTTGCTATTGTAAACAGTGCTGCAATGAACATTCGTGTGCATGTGTCCTTATAGTCGAACGATTTATAGTCCTTTGGATATATACCCAGTAATGGGATTGCTGGGTCAAATGGAATTTCTATTTCTAGGTCCTTGAGGAATCACCACACTGTCTTCCACAATGGTTGAACTAATTTACACTCCCACCAACAGTGTAAGAGTGTTCCTATTTTTCCACATCCTCTCCAGCATCTGCTGTCTCCAGATTTTTTAATGATTGCCATTCTAACTGGTGTGAGATGGTATCTCAATGTGGTTTTGATTTGCATCTCTCTAATGACCAGTGATGATGAGCATTTTTTCATGTGTTTGTTGGCCTCATGTATGTCTTCTTTTGTAAAGTGTTTGTTCATATTCTTTGCCCATTTTGAATGGGCTTGTTTGTTTTTTTCCTGTAAATCTGTTTGAGTTCTTTGTAAATTATGGATATCAGCCCTTTGTCAGATGCGTAAACTGCAAAGATTTTTTCCCATTCTGATGGTTGCCGATTCACTCTAGTGACTGTTTCTTTTGCTGTGCAGAAGCTGTGGAGTTTGATTAGGTCCCATTTGTCTATTTTGGCTTTTGTTGCCAATGCTTTTGGTGTTTTGGTCATGAAGTCCTTGGCTACTCCTATGTCCTGAATGGTTTTGCCTAGATTTTCTTCTAGGGTTTTTATGGTGTCAGGTCTTATGTTTAAGTCTTTAATCCATCTGGAGTTAATTTTAGTGTAAGGTGTTAGGAAGGGGTCCAGTTTCTGTTTTCTGCACATGGCTAGCCAGTTTTCCCAACACCATTTATTAAACAGGGAATCCTTTCCCCATTGCTTGTTTTTGTCTGGTTTATCAAAGATTATATGGTTGTAGATACATTGTGTTGCCTCCGATGCCTCTGTTCTGTTCCATTGGTCTATATCTCTGTTTTGGTAACAGTACCATGCTGCTTTAATTACTGTAGCCTTGTAGTATAGTTTGAAGTCTGGTAGTGTGATGCCTCCCGCTGTGTTCTTTTTGCTTAGAATTGACTTGGCTATGCGGGCTCTCTTTTGGTTCCATATGAACTTCATGGTGGTTTTTTCCAGTTCTGTGAAGAAATTCAATGGTAGTTTGATGGGGATAGCATTGATTGTGTAAATTACTTTGGGCAGTATAGCCATTTTCACGATACTGATTCTTCCTAACCACGAACATGGAATGTTTCTCCATTTGTTTGTGTTCTCTCTTATTTCATTGAGCAGTGGTTTGTAGTTTTCCTTAAAGAGGTCCCTTACATTCCTTGTGAGTTGTATTCCTAGGTATTTTATTTTTTTTTGTAGCAATTGTGAATGGCAGTTTGTTCTTGATTTGGTTCTCTTTAAGTCTGTTATTGGTGTATAGGAATGCTTGTGATTTCTAAGATCAGAGCAGAACTGAAGGAGATAGAGACAAGAAAAACCCTTCAAAAAATCAATAAATTCAAGAGCTGGTTTTTCAAAAAGATCAACAAAATAGACAGACCACTAGCAAGAGTGATAAAAAAGAAGAGAGAGAACAACCAAATATATGCAATAAAAAACGATAAAGGGGAAATCAACACAGATTCCATAGAAATTCAAACCATCATCAGAGAATACTACAAAGAACTCTATGCACATAAACTAGTAAACCAGGAAGAAATGGATAAATTCCTGGACATCTGTGTCCTCCCAAGCCTAAACCAGGAGGAAGCCAAAACTATGAATAGAACAATAACAAGGTCTGAAGTTGAGGCAGCAATTAAGAGCCTACCACAAAAAGAAAGCCCAGGTCCAGATGGGTTCACAGCCGAATTCTACCAGACACACAAAGAGGATCTGGTACCATTTCTTCTGAAACTATTCCAAATAATTCAAAAAGAGGGAACCCTTCCCAAATCATTTTATGAGACCAACATCATCCTGATACCAAAACCCGGCAGAGACTCAACAAGAAAAGAAAACTTCAGGCCAATATCCATGATGAACATAGATGCAAAAATCTTCAATAAAATACTGGCAAACCGATTGCAACAGCACATTAAAAAACTCATTCATCATGATCAAGTAGGATTCATCCGGGGATGCAAGGCTGGTTCAACATACGCAAGTCTATAAATGTAATTCACCACATAAACAGAAGCAAAAACAAAAACCACATGATTATCTCAATTGATGCAGAGAAGGCATTTGACAAAATTCAACAGCCCATTATACTAAAAACCCTTGATAAACTCGGTATTGATGGAACATATCTCAAAGTAATAAAAGCTATTTACGAGAAACCAACAGCCAATATCATACTTAATGGGCAAAAACTGGAAGCATTCCCTTTGAAATCCGGCACTAGACAAGGATGCCCTCTCTCACCACTCCTATTCAACATAGTACTGGAAGTTCTAGCCAGAGCAATCAGGCAAGAAAAAGAAATAAAGGGTATTCAAATAGGAAAGGTGGAAGCCAAATTGTCTCTATTTGCAGACGACATGATAGTATACCTAGAGGACCCCATCACCTCAGCCCAAAAACTCCTGAAACTGATAAGCAACTTCAGCAAAGTCTCAGGATATAAAATCAATGCATTAGATTTTATTAGTTTTTTTTCCCTAAAGGTCCCACCATCTTTTACATATTGTATTAAAATTGCTGTCAAGTATAACTTCTGAGTTTTTTCATCTATCTACTACTTATTTATATCACTCCTCTCTTATACCTTTGAAATTGGTTTAGGAGACTCAGGTGCCTCTATGTAATTTCCTCTTGCCAAAGTCATTCTGTTTCTCTAGCCAGCTATGACACAGTTTCATCCTCATTTCATCATCTAATTGATATATACATTCCCTTATGATTTGGGGCATGCATAAAATTGATAAAAATTTTTAGCAGGTTTTCATCTAAGTCATTGAAATGAAATTATGAGCAGTGTAAGGCTGAATCCCTTGAGATATGCTTTTATATACTTGAAGTGCTCTCACTCATATATTAAACAAATACTGTTCATACAATGATTCTGAGTTGAGCACAGTGCCAGTCATATAGTATATACTTTACCAAGATGAGCATGTTCTCTTCTAATAAGATGTTTACAGCTTAGATTATATGCCCTCCAAAAAATATTATTCCATATTGAAATAAGGTAATTTATAATTAATATTTTAATATCATGTTTAAACTGGGTAAAAATTTACCTAATTGCACTACAATTCAATCCGAAGTTCCATCCTGAAGATGAAAATATGAGACAAGTTTGAAACAACCTACTGAAGCTCCCAAACAAGATATTGTCTACAATTGTTCTTACCTGAAGACTTGTATAAAAAGAAAATCAGTTTGATCTTATATGCCTTATTCCTAAGGCACTCATTCTGAATCTGTATTTTACTAGTCTCTTCTATTTTAATTTTGTTACCAGGTAATAATTGTTCAACACCCAGCTCAGGAAACTATAGTAACTCATCACCTCTTGGCCTGAAATATGACTCAAAAGTCTGTTTGTTTCTTTGTGACATTTTTGTTTGTTCGCTCCTAGTTTTGTTGTAAACCTTTTGTTGGGGTCAGTTTTTGAACTTTCGTGACATTTACATGTTCATGCACTACATGAAACATTCTAGTTGACTTTGCTGGAACACGAAGGCTACTTCTGTATTTACAGTGATTTTTTTGGAACACCTCTTGAAATGTAAAAAGAAAGAATGTAAAAAACTTAAACTGCAGATGGTGTACCATAAAATTCTAATTCATATTACCTAACATCAAGACATATCCTTTTCAGGATATTAAATTTCAAGGTAAAAGTGTCATTCATCAGGCATCTAGAGCAGAGAAAGAAAACACAAACAGAGGAGAAATATCAGATGAGTTATATATTTTCTCCACAGCCATCAGTATGTTGTGGCTAAAGACAATGAAGCAACTCTGAAAGCTCAAAAGGTAAAGAAATGTGACCCAATAATTTTATACCCAGCTAAGTTATAATTCAAGTAAAAACGAGGCATGGAGACATTTGAAAATAGGAAAGATCCTAAGAATTTAGGGAATACGAGACTCAAAGAACTCAAGCAAAGGGAGTCTTATAATACTAACACTAATAAAAATCTATTCCCCTTGAAAATAGAACTAAACATTTTTTTGCAGAATGTAACAATATAAAAAGTAAACATGAATAATGTGAATAGAATAATGTATCTTACAACCATTGGGATATAAGGAGAACAGAGATGGAAATAGTTACATCCTAATATCTTCCTTGTTTATAGCAAAAAGCTAATAGATTTTTTAATGGAAATCTATAATTACATTACTTATACATACCTTTTAATCTGAGTAAAATATTTTCTAAGCTTTAGGTTATTTTAAAGTGTAAAATACTATGTGCCATAAAATATTGGAGTTCAAATAAATGTTTTCTTATGCACTATGGTAAGGAAACATTTATTTGAACTCTAATATTTTATGTTTTATTTTATTTTATTGGCATAAAATAAATTCATTGATTTTACCATAATAGCTTTAGATAGTACCATCTTATTTTTACTAAAAAAAGGTTTCCTTTTTGTCTTTCTGGTTTTTCATATGTGTATATCCATAGAAAAATATCTGAAATGCGGTTCACTCATAGTTAATGATTATTATCAGTCAGGGATCTCTAAAGAAACAGAACTAATAAGATAGATGAATATATGAAGGGGAGTTTATTAGGAAAATTGACTCACACCATCACAAGGTGAAGTCCCATAATAGTCCCTCTTTAAGCTGAGGAGCCAGGAAACCAGTCTGAGTCCCAAAACCTCAAAAGTAAGGAAGCCAAGAGTGCAGCCTTCAGTTTGTGGCTGAAAGGCTGAAAACCCCTGGCAAATTGCTGATGTGTGTCCACAAGTCCAAAAGCTGAATAACTTGGAGTCTGATGTTCAAGGGCAGAAAGCATCCAGCACAGAAGAAAAATGGAGGCCAGATTACTTAGCCAGTCTCGTCCTTCCATGTTCCGTGTCTGCTTTTATCCTAGCTGTGCTGGCAGCTGGTCAGATGGTGCCCACCCAGATTGAGGGTAGGTCTGCCTCTGCTAGTACACTGACTCAAATGTTAATCTTCTTTGGTAATACTCTCACAGACACACCCAGGAATAATACTTTGTATCTTTCAATTCAATCAAGTTCACCCTCAATATTAACCATCACAATGATGTTTACTTTCTTGTGTAAATATATGGAATATTTGTTTCTTCCTATTTGTGATTTTATGCATTTTTAAAATCTTTGAAAATGCATATGCATGGTATATGCAGAAATTTACCATGTATATCCAAACAGATTGATATTTGTTTGTTTGTTTATTTATTTATTTAGATGAAGTTTTGCTCTAGTTGTCCAGGCTGAAGTGCAATGGCATGATCTCCGCTCACTGCACTCCCCACCTCCCGGGTTCAAGCAATTCTCTTGCCTCAGCCTCCTAGACAGCTGGGATTACAGGCATGCGCCACCATGCCCTGCTAATTTTGTATTTTTAGTAGAGACGGGGTTTCTCCATGTTGGTCAGGCTGGTCTCTAACTCCCCACCTAAGGTGATTTCCTTTCCTCAGCCTCTCAAAGTGCTGGGATTACAGGCATGAGCCACTGTACCAGGCCAGATTGATACTATTTTTTTGTTAAATAGCTGTAGGTAGAATTCACCAGCTATTGATTCTTTGTGGTCAAGTCTTTGTGTTGGGAATATGGATGTGTTGGGTTTCTTATTTTGCCTTCTGACCTCAATCAAGTCTTTGTCTTTTCATGTTCTTCTTTCTGTTCTTAGAGGCTGACTCCCTTGGACTGCGTTACTGATTTTCTTTCCATTTGGCTTCAGATTGCTGGATTCAGTCAATGGGAAGCCAATCACTGGACAAGAGGGAAGGATGGCGTATTAATTCCACTCCGTATCATATTTGGTAGCATTTCTTGTCAGTGGTCCAAACCCTCAGTGACTGCGGTTCCAGTGAGGAAGGCCACTACTTCAAGGCTGTATTATTCTTCAGATCCTGTAGTGCTGTTACCTCCTTTGATCTTCAGCTTAGGGCTGGCAATAACCTCCCTCTGTTGCTAATCTCTAGATGCCTCAACACTCATTCATTAATACTCCAACTCTGGAAAAGTTTCTCGAATTATCTGAGCTGAATTCTGTTTACTGCAGGATTGACATAATAAATAAAATTTTGTTTTGTATTTTCTGATATTCTTAACAAAACACTACATTCATGGTTTGTATAAATTCACATGATAGGCTGTAGAATAGAATTTTTTGGCCAATTAGGCATTCTCAATGTATAATTTGAATTACTTAATCTACAAGGAGCTTTACATGGATGTTTCTCCCCAGAGAAAAAAACTCCTGACAGTGGGGCCTCTCTCCAACATTATAATAAATTTACATATGTCAAAATACTCAGATAAAAGCGACAGAAGATAACACTTCCAGATAACATATTAGCCTAAAGGATTTCTCCCCAGCCCACCACCTTCTGCCATCGAGGCTTTTTCTTTTTACCTCTTAAAGTCTTTGAAATCAGCTGGGATTTTAGGTAACTGTTGGGAAGTATTAAAACTCATTACTTGGTTGACCAGAATAGTTGCCCTCTCTTATTTTCCAATAATGCTCTCTGAATGGTATCCTTAATACTTTTAAAAGATGTGTGGCACTACAGCAGAGTATAATGTAGGACAGGAATTATAGTTATCGTTTCAGATGAGGTGTGTTGAAAGAGGTCAGGATGACGCAGTTGGCAGGGCTCAGAACTGGCCTCTTTATTATTACCATCTGTGTCAACTTGGAGCCTTCATTACAGAGAAGATGAGAAAAATGAAGCTGTAGTCGTTTTGGGGGAGGTTTTTTTTTTCATTATGATTGACCCTAGTTTGCACACTAAGTAGGTGAATGAAACTGAAAAATTATCCCATGTTTTTGCTAGATATCAGTTGGAACTTTATATATATGTAATTATGTTTTAAAACTTTCTCTGTCTACGCAATTTTCATGCATATATTTATTTAGAGAAAGAGCAATAGTGATGATACGGTTCTTTATGGAACCTGGTGAAATTTGCAACATAAACTTTATAGCAAATATATTCTTATTGGCCAAAAACTGTGGTTCATTTTTACAACAAAATATATTGGCAGTAGAAATGAGCAAAGAACAAGTATTGTGCAGAAGCCTATACAGAGTGCTTGGAATCCTGAACTATTTGGAAGGAACCTGACTCATTTCAGGGAAATTATGTAGGCCACAATCAACCACAAAATGAAGAAGGCAAAGAATATGCTGAGAGTCAAATTTTAGGTTTCTTTGGTTGAATTTATAGAAAATTACATAATTTAAAGTTGTTGTAGGGCTACACTGAGAAATATCAAGTGCATAAATAAGTCATAGGGATAAGAAAACTAAAATGGATTGTTTTATTCTTCTTAACAATACACATTAAAGCATTTTTACGCAGTAAGAATGGTAAAGATTTTTTTTAGTATTAGACTGTAGGAAGTACCATTTCATGATTTCACTTATAAAAAATTATTGAAAATTAACAACTGAAACATGCTGCAATGTCTGATTTTTAAATATATACTTAAACTTAGTTTAAATATTCAGTAAAAGGGTACAATTATTAATATGGAATAGAAGCCCAGCCATCCTCAATTAACATTCTCGTTGCTAATAAAAAGTCCTGAAGAAAGCATGTTAAATATTAACTGTTCAAATGAGGTTCATGTAAATAAGAATGATTGTCAAGACTCAAATGAGTAAATATACAGATTTTAATTGGTGTCATTTCTGGCATTGTGTATCATTTCATAAATCAAAAAACTTAACAGAGACTCTTCATTTCGTATATGAGAAAACTGAGAGAGGTGAGGAAGCAACAGGATCTCCTTCAACAGTGGTTTCCACTGTTACTTTACCTTCACTTTTTTTTTTAATTGTACTTTAAGTTCTAGGGTATAGGTGCAGATTGTGCAGGATTGTTGCATAGGTACACACATGCCATGGTTTGCTGTCTCCATCCCCCTGTCACCTACATTGGGCATTTCTCCCAATATTATCCATCCCCAACCACCCCACCCCCTGCTGTCCCTGCCCTAGCCCCGCAACCCCCAACAGACCCCAGTGTGTTACATTCCTGTCCCTGTGCCCATTTGTTCTCCTTGTTCAATAAGTGAGAACATGTGGTGTTTGGTTTTCTATTCTTGTGTCAGTTTGCTGAGAATGGTGGTTTCCAGATTCATCCTTGACCCTACAAAGGACATGAACTCATCGTTTTTACGGCTGCATATTATTCCATGATGTATATGTGATACATTTTCTTTGTCCGGTCTATCATCAATGAGCATTTGCTTTGGTTCCAGGTCTTTGCTATTGCACATAGTGCTGCAATGAACATGCATGTGTATGTGTCTTTATAATATAATGATTTATAATCCTTTGGGTATATACCCAGTAATGAGATTGCTAGGTCAAATGGTATTTCTATTTCTAGATCCTTGAGGAATCGCTACACTGTCTTCAACAATGATTGAACTAATTTACACTCCCATCAACAGTGTAAAAGCGTTCCTATTTCTCCACATCCTCTCCAGCGTCTGTTGTTTCCAGATTTTTAACAATCATCATTCCTACCGGCGTGAGATGGTATCTCAATGTGGTTTCGATTTGCATTTCTCTAATGACAAGTGATGATGAGCATTTCTTCATATGTTTGTTGGCCTCATAAATGTCTTCTTTTGAAAAGTGTCTATTCATATCTTTCACCCATTTCTGAATGGGTTTGCTTTTTTTTTTTTTCTTGTAAATCTGCTTTAGTTCTTTGTAGATTCTGTCAGATGAGTAGGCTGCAAAATTTTTTTCCCATTCTGTTGGTTGCCAGTTCACTCTGATGATTGTTTCTTTTGCTGTGCAGAAACTCTTAAATTTAATTAGATCCCATTTGCCTATTTTGGCTTTTGTTGCCCTTGCTTTAGTTGTTTTAGTCATGAAGTACTTGCCTATGCCTATGTCCTAAATGGTTTTGTCTAGGTTTTTCTGCTAGAGTTTTTATAGTGTTAGGTCAGGTCTTATGTTTAAATCTTTAGTCCATCTGGAGTTAATTTTAGTGTAAGGTGTAAGGAAAGGGTGCAGATTCAGCTTTCTGCACATTGCTAGCCAGTTTTCCCAACACCATTTATTAAACAGGGAATCCTTTCCCCATTGCTTGTTTTTGTCAGGTTTGTCAAAGATCAGATGGTTGAGACAGGGCCTCAGTTTATCACCCAGGCTGGACTGCAGTGGTATACTCTTGGTTCATTGCAACCTTTGCCTTCTGCTTTCAAGATATCCTCCCACTTCAGCCTCCCTAGTAGCTGAGACTACAAATGTGTGCCACCACGTCTGGCTAAGTTTTGTATTTTTAGTAGAGATGGGGTTTCACCATATTGGGGAGGCTTGTCTTGAACTCCTGATCTCAGGTGATCTGCCCACCTTGGCCTCCCAAAGTGCTGGTATTATAAGAGTGAGCCACCACACCTGGTCCCACAATATCACTTCTATCTGAAAAATATAAAATGTTCTTTGGCTCTCAAAGTGGTTCCAAATTCCAATAAATATTGCCTGAAAACTCACTAGCAAACAACAATAATAAGGTAATAATCATCCATTATTTTGCAACTAGAATGTGAAATCTACAAAAGCAGAGTCTGTGTGTGACCTGATTCTTCCTGGATGCTAGCCAAGAACCTGGATACCAAGAGGGCATTGAGCTGGTTAATACTTAAGCCATGCATGGATGGCAAAGCAAAGAGAGTGCACTATAAGACTCACCCAGTTGCAATTTTGGGAGTTGCAGACACCCACTCCTGGACATTACTGTGGGTCCAGAGACCAGAGGCACCCAGTCTGGCTCCTGTACCTGCCCTCTACATGCTTCCACTCCCTTAAGGGGTTTGAGCATCAGCTCTGGCCAGACAAACCACACCCATCACATGTCCTGTGAAGGAGGTCAGGGAACTCTCCCTTTTTACTATCAAAAGAATTTACTGTTTGCTCCAGCCAATACCTAACTATAGGCTACTGACCTCCTTGATCTTAAGTTATTAATTTTTGACAACTTGCAATTGTTCCTCCTTTCTCTGATCCTTTAAAATGTAATCTCAGTCAGGGGCAGTGGCTTATGCCTGTAATCTCAGCACTTTGGGAGGCCAAGGTGGGTGAATCTCCTGAGGTCAGAAGTTCCAGACCAGCCTGGCCAACATGGTGAAACCCCATTTCTAGTAATTAGCCAAGCATGGTGACAGGCAACTGTAATCTCAATTACAGGAGAGGCTGAGGCAGGAAAATTCCTTGAACCTGGGAGGTGGAGGTTGCAGTGAACTGAGATCACCTCACCGTACTCCAACTGGGGTGACAGAGCAAGACTCTGTCTCAAAAATAAAAATGTAATCTCCTATTGCCCAGAAATGTTTCTTCAAGAATCTTAGAGTTTATGCAGCCAACAACCATATGAAAAAAAATGCTCATCATCACCGGTCATTAGAGAAATGCAAATCAAAACCACAATGAGATATCATCTCATGCCAGTTAGTGGCGATCAATAAAAAGTTAAGAAACACCAGGTGCTAGAGAGGATGTGAGAAATAGGAATGCTTTTACACTGTTGGTGGGAGTCTAAATTAGTCACACCATTGTGCAAGATAGTGTGGTGATTCCTCAAGGATCTAGAACCACAAATACCATTTGACCCAGCAATCCTATGATTGAATTTACCCAAAAGATTATGAGTCATTCTACTACAAAGACACAAGTGCACGTATCTTTGTTGTGGCACTGTTCACAATAACAAAGACTAGGAACTAATTCAAATGCCCATCAATGATAGACTGGATAAAGAAAATGTGGCACATATACACTATGGAATACCATGCAGCCATAAAAAAGGATGAGTTCATGTTTTCTGTAGGGACATGGATGAAGCTGGAAACCATCATTCTCAGCAAACTAACACAAGAACAGAAAACTAAACACCACATGGTCTCACTCATAAGTGAGAACACATGGACACAGGGAGGGGAATATCACACACTGGTGCCTGTCAGGAGGTGGGGGGCTAAGAAGGGATAAAATTAGGAGAAATACCTAATGAAGATAATGGATTGATGGGTGCAGCAAACTACCAAGACACCTGTATACCTATGTAACGAACCTGCACATTCTGCACATGCACCCCAGAACTTAAAGTATATAAAAAGAAAGAATTTAAAGTCATCTATTTGAAGTATAAACTTCTAAAGAGGTAGCTCCTCTGTCATCCAGTTCCTACTGAAAGATAAGAACCCAACTTTGGTTGGAACTTTGCTCTAATTTGCTAAACTACCTCCTGCATAAAGATATGCAAAATTAGTTGATTTCTTCTGGATGATCACTGATTAGCAAAGGCAGGCATAATCATATAACAGATCCTCCATTCTCCCCACCCTGCCCTCTACATTCTTACTCTTCCTTTAGCAACCCTGACATTTAAAAGACCTGCCTTCTGTTTTACTGGAGCAGAGCCTTCTTTATGCTAATGTCTCTTCTGTACTGCAATAGTCTGAATGAAATCTGTCTTGTTCTTTTTAGCATGTGTCCAGTGAAAAATTTTATTTTACACAGAAGACAGGATATGATTGCTACCCTGATGGTATCAGCATAAGAGAGCTCGAGTAACAGTGTAAAATTTCTACGATGTCCGTATGAGCAATGGCTAGGGACAAAAAGCCTGTGTAGCAAGCAGCATCCAAAGGTACATGTGAGATAAACGCTGTGGCCACTTTGGTGTCTTTAATTCAAGAAAAATTAAAGAAAGGTAAATAGTGAAACCTTTAACAAGTGTGATTTTACTTTCTGTAATCCATCAACAGGTGGTAGGGTGACATATATATGCAATAAAATTTGAAGAATAAATAGCAACTTAAACTGGAGAGAAAGCAAATATGCCATCTTCAACTGTAAATGTCTATAATGCAAACACAGTGATTTATGCTGCTCAATTAGTTTTCAGTGAACAAACTTCTGTCATGTTAATTTATTCCTAACTCTAGCTTAGTCACAACAAGCTAGAAATTTTATACTAGAATATAAAATTATTTGCAGTCAGTCAATGTAGAAAAAGATGAAAGAAATAGAATGTGTGTACAATCATTTAGGTCGCACCATTCAGAAGCATTAGTGATTACTACAGAATTACTTTAAGTTTTTCTTGATTACTTCCAGGTGAAAAAAAGGAACAGTGTAGCCTTCCCCAGTGTTCTTTACCTCAAGCAAGAAAATAACATTGATCAATTCTGCACCAAAGAACCACATTTGATGTTCTTTTCTTATTTCTTCCTTCATATCAAACGCATTGTGAAGTCCTGCCAATTTTATCCAATACATTCACTCTCAAATACATTCACTTATCATCTCTAACACCACTAACTCTGACCCAAGCCACTACCTCTGCCTTGGAAGTTTTGCAAAACTTTATCATCCACTATATTCTTCATCTTGGAAAGATAAATACATCCTTACAAGGCAAAGCAGATTGTGCCATGGCTCTCTGCTACTCTCACTCTTAATAACCTTTATAGGAAGTGTTTTAGTGTGTAGTATAAAGTATTCCTTTCTCCCAGCTTTCCCTAAATCCTTTAACATTATTAATTATCCATTAATGGCTATAGAGCTGGAAGAGTGTGTGTTGTGTGACAGGTTTTATCAGTCTTCTAGGTAGAAGCTGGGTGACAACAAAGTAGAATTCAATCTCTTAGACCTTTTTTCTAATATCACACAATCTCCATGATGTCATCAGTATAACACCAACACTTATTTCTTTGACACATATGAGTTGAATGCCTACTGCATACCAGATACTTTTCAATTATTTTTAGGTTCTTGGGAAACATCGCTGAGCAGAAGAGAATAAAAACGTCCTCCTTGGGGAGCTTGTTTTCCAGCCAGGGAAGAAAAACACTAGACAATAGAAATAATATAATAACCAGTAAGGAAATTATATAATAGTTTAGATGGTCATAGGAGCTGTGGGAAAAGAAGGAGTACAGGGGAAGTAGAGTAAAGAGTTGGTGGAGGGGGAAATGGGATGCAGTTTAAATTGGTTCTTATGATTGCCTTCACTGTGGTGGCATCTGAGAAAGTTCTTAAAAGATGTATGACAGCAGGAGCTGCAGGAGTCTGGGGACAGAGCTTTCCACTTGAGGGAACAGTCAGTGAAAAAGTTCTGAGGTAACAGTGACTGATGTGCTTGAGGAAAGCAAGCAGGATAGGATGGTGGATTAGCATAGGACAGGAGAGAGTAGTATGAGAACAAGTTAGAGAAATAAAAGGGAGACAAGAAAACAGATTACATATTACTCTATGGGGCATTTCAAGAGTATTAGCTGTTGCCCTAAGGTAAATAGTGACCCAGTGGAGGATTTTCAGTACCTGTCTTGTATTTTTAAAGGATCTCCATTAACTAAATTATTGCAAGGTATTGTTGGTTCAGAACACATCACCCCAAAGTATGACTGTAGGAAACCAGAATATGCTACCCTAAAAGACACTTTAATTTTTTTCTTTTTTCCTATGGAGACAGGGTCTTGATCAGCTGTCCAGGGGAGTGCAGTGGCAGGTTCACATCTTAGTGTCCTTGAACTCTTGGGCTCAAACAATCCTCTTGCCTCAGCCTCCCAAGTAGCCAGACTACCTGCTTGGGTCACCAGGTCCAGCTAATTTTTCTCAACATTTTGTAGAAACAGTCTTGTTATATTGCCTAGGCTGGTCTCAAAATCCTGGGCTCAAGATATCATTTCTCCTTGACCTTCCAAAGCACTGGGATTACTCGCAGAAACCACTATGCCTCACCAATACAAAATATGCTTCTTTGGCATATTTTGAGCTGGTTATTCTAAGAAACTGTGGACACAGGAGTAGCTCTAAAAAACAGTCCTTTTGTAAAGATAAAAGAAAATCTATGTCTGTCTATAAAGGAAATCTACATTCCTAAAGAAGTGCCTGCATCAGGAAGAGGGCTGCTCTGTGGCAACTTTTATTACCTGAGAGACTTTTTATTTGCATAGCAAGATAAGTCATTTAAAAAATAATTTTAAAATTATTAAATAATTTTTAAATAATAAATTTAAAAACTTCTTCCCACTGAATGAAAATTATGACATAACCTATCATAACTGCTGGGATACAGCAAAGGCAATACTAAGAGAAAAGTTCATAGTCCTAAATGCCTACATCAAAAAATCTGGAAGAGAACAAACAATTTCAGGTGACACCTCAAGGAACTAGTGAAGCAGGAGCCAGTCAAACCCAAACCCAGCAGAAGAAAGGAAATAACCAAGATCAGAGAAGAAATAAATGAAATTGAAACAAAAAAGTACAAAAGATAAACTAAATAAAAAGCTGGTTCTTTGAAAAGATAAATAAAATTGATAGGCCATTAACAAGTTTAACCAAGAAAAGGAGAGGAAATCCAAATAACCTCACTAAGAAATGAAACAGGAGATATTAGAGCTGACACCACTGAAATGCAAAAGCTAAGTCAAGGCTACTATGAACACCTTTATGCACATAAACCAGAAAACCTAGAAAAGATGGATAAATTCCTGGGAAAATACAAGCCTCCTAGCTTAAATCAGGAATCATTAGATTCCCTGGACAGACCAATAACAAGAAGCAAGATTGAAATCATAATTTAAAAATTATCAACAAAAAAATTCCAGGACCAGACAGATTCATAACAGAATTCTACCAGACATTCAAAGAAGAATTGGTACCAACTGTTTTGACACTATTACACAATATAGAGAAAGCAGGAACCCTCCCTAATTCATTTTATGAAGCCAGCATCAACCTAATACCAAAATCAGGAAAGGACATAACCAAAATGGAAAACTACAGACCCATATCTTTGATGAACATAGATGCTAAAATTCTTTAAAAAAAATGCTAACTAACCAAATCCAACAACATATCAAAAAGAGAATCCATGATCGAGTGGATTTCGTACTGTCACTGGAAATACTACTTAGCATTCAGATCTTGGTTCCTAATATTCTCTGGTAAAAGGAACGGTGATTCTTTGGAGAAGTGGCTAGTTCTAGTCAAGAAATACAGATGTGCTCGGAATACCTTGTACGGCCAGAAGGCAAGCAAGTGCAAAAAACCAAAACAAACAAATGAAAATATTCAAAATGATAGAAGTATATCAAAGACACACAAAAGACACAGAAACCAACTGTGTCTTTTGAAATAGTTCCCAAAGGCCAAAGCTAGAACAACTTGAAAAACAAAATAGCGTTAAATATTGAATAGAGACCCCAGATTAAAAAATATGTTTGTGAGTCCATACAAATACTTCGTAATATAAATAAATGAATAAGCAAATAGGGGAGAAGAGACAAATCCCTGATGCAGAAAAATTCAAAGTAATTCACATAAAGAGTGAAAGTACACAGATGAGTATGTACATTCCATTCTTCCTCAAGGGGGTGGAGAGAAAGCCCTCATTCTTTAGGCAGTGCAGTGACTTCCTCCCAAAGACTACAGTGTAGAAAGGGGAAAAGAATAACATTATCCCCAAGGAAGATGACAAACTCTGTCAGCCATGTGATCAAGATGAACATCAATGGTAATACATTTTAGGTGCTCTTACCTAACATGGAAAAACCATGCCAAGTGCAAGGTGATAGGTATGTTAATTTGTTTGTAATGCTAATTATTTTACTATGTATACATATATAAAGGCATGTGGTACAGTTTAAATATAGACAATAAGATCAGTGGTATATCATGCTTATAGTATCTACTTTTAATGTAATGTGATGAGAATTGCACTTTACCTTGTGGTCTTCCTTTTAAAAACTGATAACCTGTGTCTTATGATGAGAAAAGCATTAGAGAAAACCTGACTGAGCATTGTGCAAAGTACCTGATGAGTATCCCCTCAAAACTTTCAGGTAATTGCATGAGTCTGTTTTCTCACTGCCGATAGAAACTTACCTAAGACTGAGAAGAAAGAGAGGCTTAACTGAACTTAGAGCTCCACATGACTGGGGAGGCCTACGAATCATGACAGGAAGCAAAAAGCACTTCTTACATGGTGACAGAAAGAGAAAATGAGAAGGAAACAAAGCAGAAACCCCTGATAAACCCATCAGATCTCATGAGACTTATTCACTATCATGAAAATAGCATGGGAAAGACTGGCCACCATGATTCAATTACTTCCCTGAGTCCCTCCCACAACACGTGAAAATTCTGAGAGATACAATTCAAGTTGTGATTTGGATTGGGACACAGCCAAACCATATCATTCCACCCCTTGCCCCTCAAAATCTCATGTCCTCACATTTCAAAACCAATCATGCCTTCCCAACAGTTCCCCAAAGTCTTAACTCATTTCAACATTAACTCAAAAGTCCACAGTCCAAAATTTCATCTGAGACGAGGCAAGTCCCTTCCACCTATGAGCCTGCAAAATCAAAATTAAGCTAGTTATTTCCTAGATACAAAGAGGGTACAGGTATTTGGTAAATACAGCTGTTTTAAATAAGAAATGGACCAAAACAAAGGGGTTACAGGCCCCATGCAAGTCCAATATCCAGAAGGGCAGTTAAATTTTATAGCTCCAAAATGACATCTTTTGACTCCGAGTCTCACATCCAGGTTACACTGATGTAAGAGGTGGGTTCTCATAGTCTTGGGCAGCTCCACTTCTGTGGTTTTGCAAGGTGCAGCCTCCTTCCTATCTGCTTTCATGGGCTGGCGTTTAGTGTCTGCAGCTTTTCCAGGTGCACGGTGCAAGGTGTTGGCGGATCTATGATTCTGGGGTTTGGAGGACAGTGGCCCTCTTCTCACAGGTCCACTAGGTAGTGCCACAGTAGGGACTCTGTGTGGGGGTTCCCACCCCACATTTCCCTTCCACAGTGCCCTAGCAGAGGCTCTCCATGAGGGCCCCACCCCTGCAGCAAACTTTTGCCTGGGCATCCAGGCATTTCCATACATCTGAAATCTAGGCAGAAGTTCTAAACCTCAATTCTTTACTTCTGTGCACCTGCAGGTTCAACACCACATGGAAACTGCAAAGACTTGGGGATTCTACCCTCTGAAATCACATCTCATGCTCTACATTGGCATTTTGCAGCCATGTCTGAAACAACTGGGACACAGATTACGAAGTCCTTAGGCTGCACATAGCATGCAGACCCTGGGCCTGACCTGCAAAACCACTTTTTCCTCCTGGGCCACAAAGAAAGCAGATCTCCTGGAGGTAGAGAGGAGAATGGTGGTTATCAAAGCGTGAGAAAGGTGGGGAGGAGAAAAAAAAGTTGATTAATGGTAAAAAATACAGTTGGACAGAAGGAATAAATTCTAGTATTTGATAGCACATTAAGAAAACTGTTGTTAACATTTTATTATATATTTCAAAATAGCTAGAAAAGAATTATAGTGTTCTTAATACAAGGAAAATATAGATCACTCAGTTACCCTGATTTGATCATTTCACATTGCATACGTGTATCAAACTATCCCAAGTACCCCCAAAATATGTACAACTATGATATATCAATGAAAATAATAAAAACAACAATATTAAAAAGTTTATTAAATACGCTTTTGAACATTTTTAAGTTTTTTTGAAAAAAAAATACATTTTCCTAGTTTTTGTGGATTTCAGAACATTTATATTTTCTGGTATTAATAATAAACTTATCCAGAAATCTTCAGGATTTCAACTTCATATATCCACATCCATAACTTGTATATACTGAGTTAAAATCTCAGTATAAAATTTATCATGTATGTTTCAGTTAAGGCTCTAAGGAAAACATATACATCAGATATGATAATATTGAATAGATGTTCTTGTCTGTGTGTATGTTCTGTGTGTGTATTTTTTCCTAAGTAGCCAAGATTATTAAATTCTATCTTGAGCTAAAACTGGTCAATATCTTTCTGATTCAAATCAACAAATGTTAAAGCCCAAACTTCTTCTAATATTGTACCAAATGATACTTTACACAACTAAAAAAATCTTTTAAACAATAAAGAACTTGCCAACATAAAAGAGATAAGGAATAATTATTGTATGTCTGCTCAATGCCAATTACAAAAAGTGCCAAAGGAAAATAAATCTGCCATGGAATTACTGTACAGCTGCAACACATTTTCAGGAAGTATTGTTGTCATAGACTGCCAACGACCAGAATGAGAAGAAATGTGGTGAGCAGAAACTTCTGGTGTAAAAATATGTTGACTTAGACACTCATTTGCCCACTTGGCACAGGCTCCATTTGCTACTCTCTTTCACAACACTTTTGTATTTCATTTCTCGAACTGCTGTGTAAGAATTGTGGTTTCCGATAATTTTACTGGATATTAGTCCCTTACTGTATTCCCCACAACTGTCATGTGAGGATAATTAATTTAAAAAGCATATTCTGTGTATTTAGAAATGTAAATCTTAGGATGTATTCTAACATCATCATGATATAACTTGATAATAAAAGACTTCTCACCTTCTGAATACATTTATACCAAGAGAATCACAGAGAAACCTATGCCGGCACTTCTGCCTATATACAGAGATCTGTAAACATGCTTTTCTAGAAATCCTTGTAATTTATTCATTCTCTTTAGTTGCTGCAATGTGGCTTTATTTCTTGGTACCAATGGTGGCTACGTATATGCAAAGGAAAGTTCAATCATCCGTTACGTATTTCTCCTAGAGCATCATTAGGTGGATGACAGGGGAAATGGTGAAGTGCATGACAAGAATTTTACTCCAGATTGAAGTCTCAGGTTTTATATACGTGTTGCTCAGAGTTCCCTACTCTGAGCTGTCTTCCCAAGAAAAATCTCTGTAACAAAATTTCTCTTTTTTACCCTCATCAATATTTCCAGCGTGTCCTATCCCTGAGGCATACATATTTAAATAATAATTTTAATAAAAGGAATACATATTAATACAAGAGGATTTTTCAAAAAGTAAAAAAAAAAAAATAAATCGCCCATGAGTTTTTTTTTTCTTTCCTCCTTTTTTAAGATAAGTCTTTTTCTCTTTCCCAGGCTGGGATGCAGTGGTGTAGTCTCAGCTCATTGCAAACTCCACATCCTGGGTTCAAGTGATCCTCCTGCGTCAGTCTCCTGAGTAGGTAGTACTACAGGCACATGCCACCATGCCTGACCAATTTTTATAATTTTAGTAGAGATGGGATTTTGCCATGTTGGCCAAGCTGGTCGTGAACTCCTGACCTCAGGTGATTCACACACTTTGGCCTCTCAAAGTGCTAAGATTACAGGCGTGAGCCACTGCACCCAGCCACAACCAGGATTTTCATGGGAGTTACATTCAAATATTTTGTTTTTTTTAATTGGTATTTTAGACTCACTCAGCATTCATATATAGTGTAATTTTTAACTGACTATTATAATATTTTTAATACTGTCTAGCATACTAAATATTTTTCAATACATAATGTTTTAGATTGAACATAATGTTTTGTGTTGTATTTGTAGCCACCAAATATTGTAAAATTTGAATGTATCTTGTTGAGATACAGATTGAACATCCCAGATTTGAAAATTTGTTATTCTGAATGCTCAACTTAAAACTTTTGTCCCGAAATTATGCTCAAACAAAATGCTGAGCAAAATGCTTGAAGTATTTCAGATTTTGGATGCTCAAACAGTATAATGCAAACATTTTGGAATTCAAAAAACCCTAAAATCCAAAACACTTCTGGTCCTTAGAATGATTTCTTGAACATGATAGTAAAAGCATAGGCAAGAAAAGCAAACATAGACAAGCAGAACTGCATTAAACTAAAAAGTTTGTGCACAGCAAAGAAAACAATCAACAGAGCGACAAGACAACATATGAATAAAATATATGAACTAAAATGCAATAATAAAAAAAAGATTAAGCCATAGGCAATGGACTTAAATAGACATTTCGCCAAAGAAAACATACAAATAGCCAACAGTTATAAGAAAAGTATGATAATCATCATCAATAATTATCAGGGCAATGAAAATCAAAACCACAATGCTTTCACCTCTTACCTGTTAAGATGGCTATTATTTTAAAAAATGCATTGTTAAGAATATAGAGAAGTTGGAACTTTTCTGTACTGTTGATGAGAACATAAAATGGTCAACTACTATGGAAAACAGTAAGAGGTTCTCTCAAAAAATTAAAAGTAGAACTATAATATGGTCCAGCATTCCCAGTTTCTGGTATATATAAGAATTACAATCAGGATTTTGATGAAATATCTGCACTCCCATGTTCACTGTAGCATTATTCACAAGAGCCAAGATATAAAAACAACCTAAATGTTCATTAATAGATAAATGGATAAAGAAAATGTGATCTGTGTATGCAATGGAATATTATACAGACTTATAAAAAGAAAGAAATCCTGCTATATGTGACAAAATGGATTCACCTGAAGGACATAAGCCAGTCACAGAAGGACAATTGCTGCATGATTCTATTTATGTGAAATATCTAAAATCATAAAACTCAGAAACAGAGTAGAATAGTGGTTATCAAGGACTGTGGAGAAAGGGAATGAGAGGTTGTTACTCAATGTGTTTAAAGTTTCCGTTATGAAAGATAAATAAGACCTAGAGATCTACTGCATAACATTGTGTCTATAGTTAACAATATGCATTTGAAAAGTTGACAGTGTGTCTTAGCACAATATAAACAATCAAAAATATTTTGTTTGAAGGATTCACATTTTATTATTTGATTTTATTTTAAATGTTTTAATTTCAAATATTTTATTAAGTGCTTTGTTTGCATCAAAAATGTTCATGATAGATGCAGAAAGATGCTGTGTAACATCCATTAATTAATCCTAATAGGCACATTAGTGACTTTTAAAAATGATTTACACTGTTTAAGCAGTAAAAATACGGCCAAAATTTTTATAATTTTGCATACTCTTTTTTCTTTTTAATTCAATAAGTATTTAAAATTAGCATCTGCATGTAAAAATGAAACACAATTATTCTTAACAATCATCTAACAGAAAATCTTCGTTTTTAGTTAAATTGAACTATCTTCTTTAATAACAAGAAAAAGAATGCATTGCGTTTGAAAAATATACAATTCTTTAGCCATACAGTGAAAGCTTTCTTTCATTCAGGTTTCTTTGAACAAATCAATAAATATGAGTATAAAAGCATTCAGGAAGTATAGTTCATTATGTACATTAACTTAAATCACTTCATTTTTATTAAGCAAAGTTAACATAGCTAACTAGTCTTTTACATACTATGAATACTTAATATTAATTCTTCAAATATATTTCATTAAAATCACTGTTAACAAATTGAGATTAAGTCAGGCTGTCCATTTAAAAAAAAAAAAACAGTAATGCTGTAATAAAATATCAATCTGAGTCGGGGACTCTTAAGAGGACAAAGAACACTACAAGTGAATTGAAAGTAACAAGCATGGATTTGTTCCTGAGCACATCTGTACTTTGAAGCTTCTACACAGTATTGTGTGGGACTAAAACATACTTTCCACTTATAAATGGAGTAAGAGACCTGACACAATCATTATACAAATTTTAGCCTGGAAGTGTGCTGGTTTCATGTTTTCCATTTCCTCTGACCTTTTCCCTTCCATCAGAACTATAAATGGTGAACAGTACTCCTATTTGTATTTGTTTTACTGTTTGAGGCTTTTGATTTTCAAGGAAACTCATTTTATGCATAACTTTTTAAGTCAAAATTAAGGAATATGTTTTGATGAGAAATGAAGGTATAATTTAAAGAAATAAATGAGTTTAAGGGAGTTTAGGGATTTCAAAATCAAGAAAAGAAAAAAATAGGAGAACATAAAAACAATAAATAAATCAGAAAATAAAATTCTCAGACACTTCTTTGAGACTGCATATTTCAGTGAAAGTTGTTAAAACAGAAAAATAGTATTTAGAAAAATCTGATATATGTATGCAAGTAAAGACCTATTTATTTTTAAATATTTCAAAATAAGGAAAGCACAAAATATACAGAATTTCCAGTTATTTAGAGACATTTGCAATGCAGTAAGTATTTGCAAGTAGTAGGATATTATCGTAATACCTGTTTGGGAACATTTTCAGAAGACTATTAAAATATTATTACCAGAATTTTGCTATAAATGACAACATTATATAAGGAAATTAAAAGTAACTTACGTTAAATTAGCTGTATAATATCAATTCAATGCAAGTTATAATTTATGTATAATTTAAAATAATAATGAAATAACATTATACTATAGAGTTATATAAAAACGTAAGGTTTCTACTTTATAGCATTCAATTGATTAGGGTGTGGGGAGGTGAGGGCAGGAAGCAAATTTCAGAACAGTGTGTGCTAAGTGCAAGCATTTGTGAAAAAACTTCTGTTACACGTATAGAGTTTTTCTGGAAGAATTTATAAGTGCATATAAACACATATTTAAACCTAGAGTTTAAATACAAAACAGAGAGTTGGTTATATTGGTTTATTCCTTGGTTGACTGGAGAAGAAAGATAAAAGAGTTTTGATTTTCACTTTGTACTCTCTTATGGTCTTCTAATTTTCTTCTCAATGCACATATTACAATTTTTAAAAAAACAGATTAAATTTTAATAATGTTGCTACCAACATACTTTATATGTTTATTTTGCTATCAAGATTGTGGATACATTTTCCAAAACTTAGCTTATATTTTATAGTAATAACAAACTACATATTACTAGTTTTATAAAATAAAAATCACCAAAACTTATTAATTTCTATAAATTATATCCTCTAATATTAATTAGAAGAGCTATCTGATCAAAACACATCAAGTGATTTGTGGCGAGACAAATATGTTTGCAAAGTATAGTGTCCTCATTAAAGTGTGTATTAGGCCATTCTTGCATGTTGTAAGAAAACATCTGAGCATGGGAAATTTATAAGAAAAGAGGTTGCATTGACATAGTTCTGAAGATTGTACAGGGAGCATAGTAGCATCTGCTTCTGGGGAGTCCTCAGGAAGTTTCCAATCATGGTAGAAGGTAAAGGCGGGGTGGGGGTGCAGGCACATCTCATGGTAAAAGCAGGAGCAAGAGGGAGAGTGAGAAGAGGAGGTGCCACACGCTTTTAAGGACTAGAGCCCATAGGAACTCAGTATCACAAAGTCAGCACCAAGTCATGAGAGATCTGCCTCCGCGATTCAAATACTTCCCGCAAGGCCCCATCCCCGCACTGGGGATTATGATCCAACATGAAATCTGGGGGAGAGTTAATATCCAAAGTATATCATTCTGCTCTCGGCCCTTTCCAAATCTCACGCCCTTTTGAAATTTTGAAATGCTATAATTCCTTACCAACAGTCCCCTAAAGTTTTAACTCATTCTAGCATTGATTAAAAAAAAAAAAAAAAAAAAAAAAAGAGCAAAGTCCTATTTGAGACAAGGCAAGTCCCTTCCACCTATGATCCTGTTAAAAAAAAAAAAAAAAAAAAAAAAAAAAAAAAAAAAACTAACAAACAAACAAAAAATGTTATTTACTCCCAAGATACGATGCAGTGCAGAAATTGGGTAAACATTCCTATTCCAAAAGGAAGAAATTCACCAGAAGAAAGGAGATACAGACACCAAGCAAATTTGAATCCCAGCAGGGCAGTCATTAAATGTTAAAGTTTTGAAATAATCTCTTTAGACTTAGTGTCCCACACCCAAGGCATACTGGTGCTAGAAGTGGACTCCGAAGGCTGTGGCCAAAGTGATTGCTTAGTTATAGTTAAAAATGGATTATGGATATTTACAAAGCTAACCCACATCTCCTTGTCTGACTCACTCTTTCTTCCTTCCCTCCCTCCCTCCCTTCTTCCTTCCTTTCTTCCTTCCATCTTTCCTTCTTCTTTCTTTCTTTCTTCCTTTCTTTCTTTCTTTCTTTTTTTCTTCTTTCTTTCTTCTTTCTTTTTCTTTCTCTTTCTCTCTTTCTTTCTTTCCTCTCTTTCTTTTCTTCTTTCTTGCTATGGCTGGTCAATAATTCACTTTTAGAGAAATATGAGTTGATATATAGATTTTCTAAATCCATTGACTAGTCGTTAAGCAAATACTTTCCTATCAACTATGACATGCTAAGTATATGAGGTGAATGGTACAAAATGATGAGCAAGATGCCCTTTGTCTCTTCCTTTGAGAAATTACATTCCCATAGGAGGGTGGTCAATTCAGAAATACATCAATATAAATAGAGTATATAGGTAGGAATCTAGAGAGTATGACAAATGTTCTGATAGTTTACAGAAACATAAGAAAAACATCTCCAACATGGATACAAGTGACAAAGAAAGGAAGACGGCCTATACTGAAAGATTCCTGGATGCCATTCCAGGCCTGCTTCCTGCCTTGTTTCTGCCCAGCCTTCACAAAGCCGGGGAGACTTTGTCCACCATTGTGGGATATGTTTGAGGCATCGAGTGCCTCTAAGAAGGACCACAGTATCCTCAGACTTTAGAAGTTTCTTTTTTTTAAAAAAATTTTTTATTGCATTATAGGTTTGGGGGTACATGTGCAGAACGTGCAAGATAGTTGCATAGGTACACACATGGCAGTGTGTTTTGCTGCCTTCCTCCCCTTCACCCACAGTTGCATTCATCCCCAGGCTATCCCCCCCAGACCCCCCCCGCTGTCCCTCCCCCATTTCCCCCAACAGTCCCCAGTGTATAGTAGACCGCCTCCCTGTGTCCATGTGTTCTCATTTTTCTCACCCACCTATGAGTGAGTATATGCAGTATTTCTTTTTCTGTTCTTGTGTCAGTTTGCTGAGAATGATGTTCTCCAGATTCATCCATGTCCTTAAAAAGGACACAAACTCATCATTTTTGATTGCTGCATAATATTCCATGGTGTATATGTGCCACATTTTCCCAGTCCAGTCTATCATCGTTGGGCATTTGGGTTGGTTCCTGGTCTTTGCTATTGTAAACAGTGCTGCAATGAACATTCGTGTGCATGTGTCCTTATAGTAGAACGATTTATAGTCCTTTGGATAGATACCCAGTAATGGGATTGCTGGGTCAAATGGAATTTCTATTTCTAGGTCCCTGAGGAATCGCCACACTGTCTTCCACAATGGTTGAACTAATTTACACTCCCACCAACAGTGTAAGAGTGTTCCTATTTCTCCACATCCTCTCCATCATCTGCTGTCTCCAGATTTTTTAATGATCGCCATTCTAACTGGTGTGAGATGGTATCTCAATGTGGTTTTGATTTGCATCTCTCTAATGACCAGTGATGATGAGCATTTTTTCATATGTTTGTTGGCCTCGTGTATGTCTTCTTTTGTAAAGTTTCTGTGAAGTTTCTTATGTTGAAAAGACTTTCTCCAGTGCATTCTCTGAGCAACCGTATATATATGTTTATTTCTGGATTCTGAATTACATTTCATTTCTCTATATATTTATCTTTGCACCAATTCTATAATACCTTGATTAATGTAGTTTTACAGTAAATTTTATTTTATTTTATTTTTATTTTTATTTTTTTTATTTACAGTAAATTTTAAATAGGAAGTCAGGATATTCCAACTTCAATCATTTTCAAAATGATTTTAGCCATTCTTGGTCCCTTACATTCCTTATGAATTTAAATATCAGCTTTGAAAAAAGAATCTTGGATTTTGGTAGAGAATGCAATGAATCTATAAATTATTTTGAAAATGTGGCCATTTTAATAATATTGATTTTTTTATATGTAAACATCAGATGGCTTACCTTTTATTTAGTTTCTTTTAACAACACTTTTGAGTTTTCAGTGTAATAACTTTGATTCATTTGTTAAATTTATTCCTAAGTACTTTTTAAATTCTACATGTTATTTTATAAGATTATTTTCTTAATTTTTGAAATCTTCATGAAAGCATATAGAAATACAATTGCTTTTGGGGTGTTTATTATGTATCTGGCAATCTTACTGAATTCATTTATTAGATTTAAAAGGTTTTTATGCAGATTCATTAGAATTTTCCATGTCCAAGTTCATGTCATCTGCTAATAGAGATAGTTTTATTTCTTCTTTTCCAATCTGGATGACTTTTATTTCTTTTTCCTGCCAAATTGTCCAGGTCATATCCTTTAGTACAATATTGCACAGAAATTGTGAGAATATCCATCTGTCCTACACTTCGGGGTAAAGCATTCAGTCTTTCACTATTAAGTATTATGTTGGCTTGGGGCTTTTGTAAATACCCTTTATCTGGTTGA
The DNA here is from genome assembly GCA_031835075.1 of Saguinus oedipus. Classification (NCBI taxonomy): domain Eukaryota; kingdom Metazoa; phylum Chordata; class Mammalia; order Primates; family Cebidae; genus Saguinus; species Saguinus oedipus. The sequence goes on along the minus strand of CM063186.1, from coordinate 52,719,919 downwards.
GTTAGTTTCCTTCTGTAACTAGTTTCCTGAGTCTTTTTGTTTTACCATTAAATAGTGTTTGATTTTTGTCAAATGCTTTTTCTGTATCTATCATGTATATATTTTTAATTCTATTGAGATGGCATTTTACACTGATTCGTTTTTGAATGTTAAACCAAGCTTGTATTCCTGGGACAAATCCTTGGTCATGGGAAATAATCAGTTCTTTTCTATATATTGTTGAATTTAGTTTGCTAGTATTTTGTTTAGACATCTTGCATTTATATTTATAAGGTATTTTAGTGTGTAGTTCATTTTCCTCTGAGGTCTTTGTTTGATTTTGGTATTATGGTAATTTTGGCCTCACAGAACAAGTTGGGAATTGCTTGCTCTACTTTTTAATTTTGTTTTAGCTTTGAATAGTTGAGGAAGGATTGATATTACCATTTCATAAACATTTGGTAGAACTCACCAAAGAAACCATCTGGGCTTGAACTCATCTTTGTGGGAATGATTTTATTACAAATTTAATTTCTTTCATTGTTACTGATTTATTTAGATTTTCTATTTCTTCTCGAGTCATTTAAATTAGATTATGTCTTTCTAGGAGTTAATTTTGTCTAGATTATATAATTTGTGGACCTATACTAATTTTTGGTACCTGAAAATTCCTTTGTATTGCTATTCCTCTTCTTCTGATTTTAGTAATTTGAGTCTTTGTTCTTTGTTTTTCTATTTTGTCTATCTAAAGTTTTGTCATTTTTTGTTGACCTTCTTAAAGAATTATGTGTCTTTTATTTCATTGGCTTTTCTCTATTACTTTTCTAATCTTTATTTTACTGATTTCCACTCTAATCTTTATTATATCCTCCCTTCTGCTTTTTTGACTAGAAGTTGCTCTTCTTTTTCTAGTTTCTTAAGATAGATGGTCATAATATTGATTTGGACTTTTAAAAATATGGACATTGGTAGCTATATGTTTTTCTCTGAGTACTGTTTTGTCTTTATTCCTTAAGTTTGGTATGTCTTGTTTACATACATTTTTTCATCTCACTATATTTTCTCATTTGTCTTTAACTTATTTCTCCATTCATTTGTTATTTAGTTATTAAGGGAGTAATTAATTTTCACATATTTGGAATTTTCCAAATTTTCTTCTATAATTGATTTCAAATTTTATTCCATTGGGCCAAAGAACATACACTGTACAATCTCAGTAATTTACATTTATTGTGCCTTGTTTCATTAGCCAATGTACAGTCTAAGAATGTTCCAGGTATGGTTATTCCAGGGGTGTCTGTTAGTTCTCATTTGTTTCTAAGGTTGATCCTTGTAATCTTCTACTTGGTTGTTCCATCTACAATTGAGAGTGAGGTACTGAAATTTCCAACTATTATCATTGAATTATTCATTTATCACTTCTGTGTATTTTTGGTTTATGTTTTTTAGCTTATTTTTAATTTTTGATATGTTTCTATTGATACACAATAGAGATATATTCAGAATAAATGATAATTACTCTCCTTATCTCCCAAAGAGTAGATCTTATTTCTTCTACCAAACTAAGTATTTCTACCCATTTCTGTCTTTCCTGGCCTCTGGTAAACCACCAGACTACACTCTATCTTCATGAGATCCACATTTTTTTTTTTTTTTTTTTTTTTTTTTTTTTTTTTTTTTTTTTTTTGAGACGGAGTTTCGCTCTTGTTACCCTGACTGGAGTGCAATGGCGCGATCTCGGCTCACCGCAACCTCCGCCTCCTGGGTTCAGGCAATTCTCCCGCCTCAGCCTCCTGAGTAGCTGGGATTACAGGCACGCGCCACTGTGCCCAGCTATTTTTTTTTTTTTGTATTTTTAGTAGAGACGGGGTTAAACCATGTTGACCAGGATGGTCTCGATCTCTTAACCTGTGATCCACCCGCCTCGGTCTCACAAAGTGCTGGGATTACAGGCTTGAGCCACCGGAGATCCATTTATGAATGCAAACATATGACATTTGTCTCTCTGTGTCTGGCTGATTTCACCTAACATAATGACCTCCATTTCTGTCCATGTTGCTGCAAATGGCAGGATTTTATTGTTTTTATGCCTGAATAATATTGTGTTGTGTATAAATACCACATTGTCTTCATTCATTTATCTTTTTATGGGTGATTTGATTGATTCCGTATCTTGACTCTTGCAAATAGTACTGCAATAAACTTCTCTGATGTACTGATTTCCGTTCTTTCAGATATATACTCAGCAATGAAATTGCCGGTTCTTGACCCTAACGTGGATTTAAATAATAAATGTAAAATAAATCTTACCTTCATCTTATAATTAGAGCTTATTAACAAGCGCCAATAAAAATATTTCCATTTCAAGTGTTATTAAATTCTACTGTAATATAAAAGAGAAAGTAATGATATCAATGAAAATGATGGAGTGAGGCCATCTGAAAATCACCTTCTCCATAAAGGTAATTTTTAAAACTGGCAAAAATAAGTTTCATATCTTAGATTTTAATCTTTAAGTCATTTTGATTTAATTTTTGTATATGGTGAGTTTTGTTTTTGTATAGGGGTTGGTTTCATTCTTCTGCATTTGGTTATCTAGTTTCCTAGCACCATTTATTATAGAGAATGTATTTTCCCCGTTGTGTGTTTCTGGCATCCTTGTCAAAAACGAATTGGCTCATTTGGGTAAATGTTGTAAATGTATGGATTTAATCTGGGTTCTCTATGACATTTTATTAGTCTGTGATTCTGTTTTTATGCCAGTACCATGTTGATTTGGTTACTATAACATTGTAGCATATTTTGAAGTCATGTAGTATGATGTCTCCAATCTTTGTTCATTTTGCTCAGGATCGCTTTGGCTACTGGGATTTTTTTGTGGTTGCATATCAATTTCAGGATTCTGTTTTTCTATTTATGTGAGAAATGTTAGTAGTATTTTGATAGGGAGTGAAATGGATTTATAAATTGTTTTGGGTAATATTGTCATATGAACCAAATTAATTTTTCTAATTAATGAGTATGGAATATCTTATCTTTTTTGCGTCTTTTTCAATTTGTTTCATCAATGTTTTACAGTTTTTCTTGTATACATCTTTTACTTCCTTGGTTAAATTGATTCCTAGGTGTTTTATATTCTCTGTAGCTATTGTAAATGGTAATACTTTCTTGATTTTTTTTTTCAGATCGTTCACTGTTGGCATATATAAATGCTACTGATTTCTGTATATTTATTTTCTGTCTTGCAACTTTGCTGCATTCATTTATCAGTTCTAAGAGTTTTTTGATGGCATCGTTAGCATTTTTTTGTAAGTATAACATATGTCATCTGCAAACAAGCATAATTGAACTTCTTCCTTTCCAATTTGGGATACTCTTTAATTATTTTGCTTAATTGCTCTTGCTAGGACTTCCAGTACTATGTTTAATAAAACCAGTGAAAGCAGGGATCCTTGTCTTGCTCCAGATCTTAGAGGAAAGGCTTTCTATTTTTCTCCATTGAATAAGATGCTAGCTGCTGTTTGCCATAAATTACTCTTATTATTCTGAAGTCTGCTCATTCTATACCCAGGGGGTGGAGAAATTTTAGCCTAAAGACGTGGAATTTCATTGAATGCTTTTTTCAGCATTTATTTAAATGATCATATTTTTTTTGCTCTTGCTTACTAATATAATTATTGATTTTTATATGTTGAGCCATCCTTACATCCCTGGAATGAATCCCAGTTGATTATGGTGTAAGATATTTTGATGTGTTGCTGAATTCGGTTTACTAGTATTTTGTTGATTTTTGAATCTATATTTGTCAGTGATATTGGTCTGTAGTATTCTTTTTTTGTGTGTTTCTTTGTCTGGTTTGGCTATCAAAATAATGTTGGCATTATGGTAGAATGAGTTGAGAAGTAGACACTCCTCTTCAGTTTTTAGAAAGACTTTGAGAAGAACTGGTATAATCTCTTTTTTAAATGTTTGGTAGAACTCAGCAATATAGCCATAAGATCTACCTTTGATGGGAAAATTTTTATTATAACTTCAGTCATAATAAAGTTACTCATAATAATGTTATTCACTATTGGTTTGTTGAGATTTCCTATTTTTTCATGGTTCAGACTCGTAGATTGCATAGGTTCAGGACTTTATTCATTTCTTCTAAGTTTTCCAATTTGTTGATTTGTAGATGTTTTTAATAGTCTCTAATGATTATTAGTATTTCTGTGGTCTGTTTTTATGACTCTTTTTTTGATTTCTGATTTTATTTATTTAGTTCTTCTCTCTTTTGTATTCTGGTTAAAGTTTGTTAATTTTGTTTGTCTTTTCAAAAAGCAACTTTCTTTTCATTGATATTCTGTATTATTTTTAGTCTCATTTTTATTCATTTCTGCTAAGATCTTTATCATTTGTTTCCATTTACTCATTGTGGGTTTGGTGTGTTCTTGCTTTTCTAGTTTCTTAAGGTGCATTGTCAGATTATTTATTTTGTTTCCAATTTCTGTAGCTAGGTGAATATAATTTATAATTGCTGTATCTTCCTGATGAATTGTATCACTCATCATTTTATAATGTCTTTGACTTCAGAAACAAATTTTGTCTTAAAATACATGTGTCTGCAGTAGTACATCCAATCTAGCTCTATTTTGGCTACTCATGATATATCCCCTTCGTTCATTTTAATTTCAACCTATTGTTTCTTCGAATATAAAATGTCACTTTTAGACAGCATATAGTTAAACCATACTTTTATCCATTCTGCCATTCTTTAAAGTTTTAATGTTTGTAATATTTTTATTAAATGTAATTATGGTTATATAATTTAAAAATAACCATGATAGATCCAATGGTATAAAATCAAAACTACTTAGAATAGCATATTGATCAAAAATCAATATTTCACACATTCTGTTTTCTTTCCTTTTTAATTTTTTTTGTCTTGTGGTAGAATACATATGAAATAAAATTTGCAAACTTAATTATTTTAAGTGTATCATTTAGCAGTGTTGATTACATTGCAATGCTATGCAACCCTCACCATTAGCTGCAAAACATTTTATCATCCCAGGGGGAAATTCTCAACTCAGACAGAAATTCATTAAGCAAGTATAAGTACTCTTTTAAAAATCAATTTTCCATAGATCTATAGGTTTATTGCTGAATTCTCAGTTTTATTCCATTGGCGTGTATGTTTATCCATGTGCCAGGACCATTCGGAAGTGTGACTTCTTTCATTTTGTTAATTTTATTTTTCAGCTTTTTCCTTCATTAGTCTTCACCCAAGCCTATGGTATCCTCTGCTCTGCTTTATGTCCCTACAATATATATTTTATATAAGTGGAATCATACAATATTAATACTGTTGTGTCTGGCTCATTTCACTCAGCATTCACTCAGTAGCTTCAAGGTTCGTCTATATTGTAACATGCATCAGAACTTGATTTATTTTTATTTCTGAATAATATTTCATTGCAGGTATATAGAACATTTTGTTTATCCATTCATCTGTGGATAGATACTTGGGTTGCTTTCACCATTTGACAATTATGAATAATAAATATGGGTCTACAGGTGCCTGGGTGAGACCTTATTTCCACTCTTTTGGATTATATACTTATAAGAGAAGTTGCTGGGTCATATGAGAGTTCTATTATTAATGTCTTGGAGAACTGCCAAACTTTTCTACAGCATCTGTGCTATTTTACATTCCCATCATCAATGTCTGAGGGTTACAATATCTCTACATCCTCACCAAGATTTATTGTTTTTCTTTTTAAAAAATTATATAATCATATTGGTAAATATGAAGTAACAACTCATTGTGGTTTTTATTTGAATTTCGCTAATGACTAAAAATGTTGGATATCTTTTTTTGTGTGTTTATTGGTCATTTGTATGACTTACTTGGAGAAACATCTATTCAGATGGAGTTTTGCTCTTATCGCCCAGGCTGAAGTGCAATGGTGCAATCTTGGCTCACTGTAACCTCTGCCTCCTGGGTTCAAGCAATTTTCCTGCCTCAGCCTCCCTTTATAGCTGAGATTACAGGCACCCACCACTTCACCTAATTTTTGTACTTTTAATAGAGATGGGATTTCACCATATTGGCCAGGCTGTTCTCAAACTCCTGATCTAAAGTGATCCACTTGCCTTGGCCTCTCAAAGTGTTGGGATTAAAGGCATGAGCCTCCCTCCCCAGACAGTTGTGTGTATTTCTTTTGCTGAGTTGTAGGTGTGCCTTTTAGATTCTGATTAAACCTCTATTAGATATATAATTTACAAATATTTTATCCACTTCTATAGGTTGTTTATTTTACTTTATAATGTCCTTTGATGAAGAATATATTTAATTTTTGGTGAATTTAAATTTGTCTAAATTCTGTTGCTCATTATTTTTATACAATAAAATTAAATGCCAAATTAAAAAATCATGTAGATTTACTCACTGTTTCTTCAAAGGATACTATAAGTTTAGCTCTTATATTGGGTCAATGAATCATTTTGAATTAATTTGTTATATGGCATAAAACACAGATCCAACTTCATTCTCTTACCTGCAGAAATACAGTTGTCTTACACCATTGCTGATAAGACTATTCTTTTCCCCAGAGAATACACTTGATGCTTTTGTTAAAAATCGGTGTTCCATAGAACACTGGACTCTATTTTATTCCATTGGCCTGTATCTTCCATTTGCCAGTACCATATTGATTTGATCATCTAGCTTTGTAGTAATTGAAAAGTGTGAGTCCTTTCATTTTGTCCTTCTCTTTTTCAGCATTGTTTGGACTATTCAGATACCTTTGCAACTCCACATGAGTTTGGGGATTGGATTTTTCATTTCTGCAAAAGGGCTGTTGAACTTTTGATAAGGATTGCATTGAATTTGTAGACCACTTTGGGTAGTATTGGCAACATAACAATACTGGGTCTCCCAATACTTTCATTTATGTAGGTCTTCTTTAACATCTTTTAGCAATGTTTTGTATTTTTCAGCATACAAATCTTTCACCTCCTTGTTCAAATTTGTTTCTAGGTATTTTATTACTTGAAATAATATTATACATTGTAATGCTTTATTAATTTGTTTTTTTCCATCTGTATTCGTAGTGATTATTGGTCTTTAACTTTCTGTTCTTTGGATTTCTCCATCTGACTTTGGTATAAGGATAATGCTGGTCTCATGTAATGACTTAGGAAGTGCTCTCTCTTCTATTTTTTGAAAGAATTTAAGATGAATTGCTGTTTATTCTTTTTTACATGTTTGACAGAATTCACCAGTAAAACCTCTGATACTGGGCTTTTATTGCTGTTGAGAAGGAGATTTGATTATTGGTCCATTCTCTGTATTTGTTATAGGTCTGTTAAGATTTTCTTCTACTTGAATCACATTAGGTAACATGTATAGCTAGAAATTTGTCCATTTCATCTAGGTTATCTAATTTTGAGGTGTGCAGTCTATTTCATATAGGCTGTCTAATTTTGGAGTGTTGATAGTATTTTTTTTTCTTTTCTTAAATTGTACTTTAGGTTCTTGGGTATATGTGCAGACCATGCAGGATTATTGCATAGGTACATACATGGCAATGTGGTTTGCTGCCTCCATCCCTCCTGTCACCTATATCTGGCATTTCTCCCCATATTATTCCTCCCCAACCTCCCCACCCTCTGCTGTCCCTCTGCAAGAACCCCCAACAGACCCCAGTGTGTGATGCTCCCCTCCCTGTGTCCATGTGTTCTCATTGTTCAACAACCACCTGTGAGTGAGAGCATGTGGTATCTGATTTTCTGTTCTTGTGTCAGCTTGCTGAGAATGATGCTTTCCAGATTCATCCATGTCCCTACAATGGACACAAACTCATTGTTTTTTATGGCTGCATAGTATGCCATGGTGTATATGTGCCACATTTTCCTTGTCTAGTCTATCGTCAATGGGTGTTTGGGTTGGTTCCAGGTCTTTGCTATTGTAAACAATGCAGCAGTGAACATATGTGTGCATGTGTCTGTATAATGGAAAGATTTATAGTCCTTTGGATATATACCCAGTAATGGGATTGCTGGGTCAAATGGAATTTCTATTTCCAGGTCCTTGAAGAATCACTACACTGTCTTCCACAGTGATTGAAATAATTTATACTCCCACCAACAGTGTAAAAGTGTCCATATTTCTCCACATCCTCTCCAGTATCTGTTGTCTCCAGATTCTTTAATGATCACTATTCTAACTGGTGTGAGATGGTATCTCAATGTGGTTTTGATTTGCATTTCTCTAATGACCAGTGATGATGATGGACATTTTTTCATATGTTTGTGGGCCTCATATATGTCTTCTTTTGAAAAGTGACTGTTCATATCCTTCACCCACTTTCGAATGGGTTTGTTTGGTGTGTGTGTGTGTGTGTGTGTGTGTGTGTGTGTGTGTGAATCTGTTTTAGTTCTTTGTGGATTCTGAATATTAGCCCTTTGGCAGATGGGTATATTGCAAAATATTTTCCCATTCTGTTGGTTGCCAGTTTGCTCTAATGATTGTTTCTTTTGCTGTGCAGAAGCTCTGGAGTTTAATTAGGTCCCATTTGTTTATTTTGGCTTTTGTCGCCAATGCTTTTGGTGTTTTAGTCATGAAGTCCTTGCCTATGTCTATGTCCTGAATGATTTTGCCTAGGTTTTCTTCTTGGGTATTTATGGTGTTAGGTCTTATGTTTAAGTCTTTTTTATTAATTGCATTTTAGGTTTTGGGGTACATGTTAAGAACATGCATGATTGTTGCATAGGTACACACGTGGCAGTTCCATATGGAGTTAATTTTAGTGTAAGGTATCAGGAAGGGGTCCAGTTTCTGTTTTCTGCACATGGCTAGCCAGTTTTTCCAACACCATTTTTTAAACAGAGAATCCTTTCCCTATTGCTTGCTTTTGTCGGGTTTGTCAAAGATCTGATTGTTGTGGATGTGTGGTGTTGCCTTGGAGCCTCTGTTCTGTTCCAATCATGCTGTTTTGATTACTGTAGCCTTGTAGCATAGTTTGAAGCCAGGTAATGTGATGCATACAGCTTTGTTCTTTTTGCTTAGGATTGTCTTGGCTATGCAGGCTCTCTTTTGGTTCCATATGAAGTTTAAGGTGTTTTTTTCCAGTTCTATGAAGAGGGTCATTGGTAGCTTGATGGAGATAGTGTTGCATCTATAAATTACTTTGGGTAGTATGGCCATTTTCACAATATTGATTCTTCCTAACCATGAGCATGGAGTGTTTTTCCATCTGTTTGTGTACTCTCTTATATCCTTGAGGAGTGGTTTGTAGGTCTCTTTGAAGAGGTCCTTTACATCCTTTGTTAGTTGTATTCCTAGGTATCTTATTCTCTTTGTAGCAATTTGAATGAACGTTCACTCTTGATTTGGCTCTCTATTAGTCTGTTGTTGGTGTATAAGAATGCTTATGATTTCTGTACATAGATTTTGTATCCTGAAACTTTGCTGAAGTTGCTTATCAGTTTAAGGAGATTTGGGGCTGAGACGATGGGGTCTTCTAAATATACAATCATATCATCTGCAAATAGAGGTTTCTTAACATTTCTTTCTGTCGTTAGAGACAAGTTTAATTAATAAATATGAAATATGATGTTCTCTTGTTTCCACAGTGATCAAGAGAAAATTTCTCTATTTTATGATTTTATTAAGTCCTCTCTCCCAAACTTCACTCTGAACATTCTCCTTTTTGGGAATTGTGTTGAAGGAGTTTTGCAAACAACATCAAATTTCGGAATTTGGTTTTGGAAATTATTGCCAAAATTATGGCTAGTTTCAGACATTTGAAAGTATTGTTCCACGTGGGATAATTTATAATTCCTCCTCTTTTACACCACTTCATTGTTATTTAAAAGCAATAGGATAACTATGCCCCTTTGTTGGTGACCAAATCTAGAATCAAAGATATTTTTAACTTTCCTCCATCATTCAGGGAACAATGAAAATTATAGATAATCTGGGATAAATCTCTCATAACCTTCTTATTTGATTATGCATTACAAGCTTCCCTTGCTTTTCTCTGTCTCTGTTTCTATTTCTTATCCCTTGGGCACATGCACACACACAAACACATACATACATGCACACACACTCTTTCCTAAGTAGAAATCAGTGTCTTAACATAATAAAAACTGTTCTTCTTTTTGTGGTCTTTAGTTCTAATGCAGAAAAATTTAACACTGTGGATAGAGATTATTTCTTTATAGAAAAAATGTGGCAACAATTTTTATGATGTCAATATAGTTACCTATTTTAGAAATCTTAAGATCAGTCTTAACAGTGATATGAAATAGTGGTTAAATAATGCACCTAAGCAGATATATTCATGAATATGTTTTTCTCAGGAATGTTAATGATAGAACATTTACCCTGGAACATTGGATCAAAAACTCTGCAATAAAGATCTTTAGACATTTTACTGCAGTAGTATTTGCCTAGCTATAGAAGTTGTTCAAATGCTTATGTATGCATCTGTAGGAGGTCTTGCCATGTTGCTGAACTGTTCAAACCCAAGGCGACCAGTCCAGTACATTTCCCACCAAGTGAAAAATACTGAAACTGGATGATGACTCAGATTCTCTTTCAGTCTTAAGTTTCTGTCATTTAAAATGAGTCTGAGTGTCTAGGGTTATGAGATCAAATTGTGTTTCTTTGTCACTGGGAATCCCCACTTCAAACCTTAAGAACGAGCCATTCAAAAGCTTGCAGTGAGGCAACACACTTAATAGGAAAGCATGACTTCATTTTGGCATGAGTCGTCTTCAAAATCAGGTCAGTGATTTAGATTTGAAAGAGTGGATTGTTCATGGGCACCGGATCAAATTAGATTTTCATTTATTTTAAGAAATTCATTAGACCAATTATGACAGCCACAGAGGGATGTCTTATGACTGAGAAGTGCAAATTATAAGAACAATAATATCCATTGTTACATGTGAGATGAAAACTTCTGTGTAGCTTGCTCATTAAAATCTGCTTCTTTTTACAGAATTTTTTTTATGTAATGTAGATTGCAGGTAAAAAACACTAAACCAAAACATAATTACCGAGTTTATAACATTCTGGTAAATGCAAATTGTTTATAAAATGGAATCAGGTCAGAAAATTTAAAAGAAATAGAAAATACCACATTTTCCTTTTACTATAATGTTATTTATTATGGAAATACACTAATTAGGTTTCAAATAAATAGAAACAAGAATCAAATTGTTATATAGTTGGCATCTTTATATCCACACTCTTACATTTCAGATCAAAATACTTACCAAATACTTTAGGAAAAGGGGATTGGGATTTGGAGTCTGATACATTTATATCTGACTCACCAGGTTTTTACTTTTGTCAGGTTCCTTAGATTCTGGTCATCTTTGTTTAATCATTGGCAAAACAGGAAAAATTGTGTTCATTTTTTTTTTAACATTTCAATAAAATATGTGTGAAGTATTTTGCATAGTATTCATCCTCTTTAAACATTAGTTAATTTAATATTGTATAACATAATTAGGAAACATTTTAGATAAAAATAATTGACATTCTTTTTCATTTTTCTTTGTAAATGTTTCATAATATTGCAATGCATTATTATCAATGTACACTATTTATAAATTACTTTTCATTTGTCATGGTTCACCATTCCCTTGTACTTAACTCTCTCCCTCCATGAAGAGCAAAGAATACAAAAGGATTTCAACAAATAATATTGGTATTGGTTTCCTTGGAATTTATATTTTGCTACGACTGAAATCTTCCATTCCAGAAGAAGTCTTTAATCATTATTCCATACTGAAAAACAACCTACTAACAAATCTGCAGCCATCTCAGGAGTGTTACATAGTTTGAGAATTTTTTTTTAAGTTTGGTTTAGCAATTCATGTTTTTTCATGCTTATCACATCCAAGCTACAGTGGCAACTAGAAAAAGAAACTTCTGCGTGGCCTCATTATTTTCTCTTAGCTAGTATGTTAGATACAGAAAGATCTTGATACTTTGCTGTAATTAAACTATCTAATGAAAAACCATATACATTGCAATACATATTTCTCAATTCTGGTGATGTTAGTGAAAATGCTTACACACAGCACTTGTACAATTACATTGTATATATTTGAGTTGAATAATCTTGTAATCTGATTACTAGGTTTTGTTTTATCATGAAGAAGAAGAACTAAACAGCCAATAACTATATAAGGTAAAGTTACAGAATGAGATAACATGGGGGTTTCTCACAAATACTATTTTGTGATTGAGATCATACTCTGACTATCAAGACTACATTTATAAACTCATCACAATTTATATAAATATATTTATTAAGATTAATCTAAATGAGGCTTCACAATTAAAGAATAATATGATCTCCATCAGAAGTTCAAAGAGATTGAACTGCCATCAGCTTAAATTTTTCTGAAAGTAAATAAAATTAGAGTATTGTTGAGGAGGATGATAATGATTGATGATGATCATGACAGAATTGTTAGGCCATATAGAAAAAGAAAAAAAAAATTAAACAGAGACTATTTGTGCTCCTTTTACAACTGTGGACGACTGCTCAACTTCCCTTTCCTTAATGTGCTGTTTATGAGTGAGTCAATAACAAGCGTCACTGACTTCCGAGTCCTTTACAACTAACAAAGAAGCTGTGGTTTTCATTGATCATACCCTTGGGTAAGCCAGTGAAACTGGAAAGTTGTTTTAAAAAATTCAGTAACACCAAAAACTGCCTAAGTAGCCAAGACAGTAATCAAATCATATTTGCATATAGATTTCTCTACTGGATTAACTTGTCAATACCGTGCTAAAAACCAGCTACACACTCATGGATGTTTTTATAGCAACTGAATTATATCTTTAAACAAACTAGACTCCACGTCCCTGTTGTACCTTAGAACTTTTCTAATTACTTGTAGCAAAATAAGACAAGGTGGGACAGACCAGGAGATCAAGAGGCTACACTCAGCTGGACGCTGTGGCTTATGCCTAAAATCTCAGTGCTTTGGAAGGCTGAGGTAGGTTGCATTGCTTGAGATGCCAGGAGTTTGTGACCTGCCTGGGCAACATGAGAAAACCTTCTTTAAGCAACAATTCAAAAATTAGCCAGGCATGATGGTGTGCACCTGTAGTCCCAGCTATTTGGGAGGCTGAGTTGGAAGGACTGCTTGGGACCAGATGGTCAAGGCTGCAGTGAGCCATTACCATGCCACTGTGCTCCAGATGGGGCAATGAAGTGAGACCCTTTCTCCAAAAACAAACAAACAAACAAACAAACAAATAAACAAACAAAAGACCCTACACTCTGTAGAACAGAAAGTATTGCAGAGGCTGACACCACTCCTTCAGATAAACAGAAACTCTAAGACAGAGTAGAGAATACTCCATGAAGAAAACAAAAAAAGAACATTAGCCAAAATTACAAGGCCACAGAGAGACTGTGAGTCTCTTCATAAATGTTTTAAGATAGGCCAATTGAAAAAGGAAAGTGGGCACTCCTCATTATAGGACTGGGGTGCTCAGTGCTTTGCAAAACTAAGACCTCAAACATAAGGCTTATGATTGAAGTCAAAGGCAAATGTTTAGAAACTGTGTGCTGGCTTCTATGCCATTGCTGATGATAGAAGATTTCATACTTGCTCTAATTTTGACAAGGGGTCAGTCAAGTTTTTCTATAAAGAGCCAAAGAGTAAATATTTTAGACTTTGTGAGCCATATTGTCTCTGCCACTGTAGACAGTTTGTAAATGAATAAACTTGGCTAAATCTGATAACATTTTTAGTTACAAAAACTGGAGAGTGGGCCAGATTTTGGCAGTGGGCTATCCTTTGCAAACTCCTGATTTAGGTGCTAGAACATAAATCTTACCAGTCATATGACAACTTAGTATTAGTTAAGCTAATGTGGTCAGCATAAATCTGTGCTGGATTTTAGAGCCTGTGGAAGTAAATGCCAGGAGTAGTGGACTACCACACCCTCTTTCTTCTCTGGCCTTATCTCCTACTGCTTAACCTCCTTGTTGCTCCATTTTTTCACACTGGTCGTACCGTATTCAAAGATCCAGGCAAGCTGTAATTTCATTCTTAGATCTTGGTGTTACCTCTGTCCAAAACAGTATATTCTGAGATACTCACCCTTAAATATTTGTTTAAATTTCCTTATACTTCTAAAGGATATATCAGAAAATAGATTTCATTCCAGACATTTAAATGAATATAATTTAATCCATAAGATTAAAGAAAGACATGAAAAGGGCACAAGAGCAGGAAGCAAGGCTTAGAGGTAGAGTCACAGTGCTCTGGGATAAGAAACCAAGGGGAGAGTCACAGTAGTTGAGGGCAAATTAAGCATGGCATAGACAGTGGTGTAGGGTAGAAATGTGTGATATCTTTCTTCACACGTCATAAGATCATGGCTGACACTCCTGTAACGAAAGACAGAGATTAACAAGAAAAAAGCATAACAATTTATTTAATCAATGTTTTATAAGACACAGGAATCTTCAGAAATGAAGACCCAATGATCAAGGGAGAACTGTCTATTTTTATGCGTAGGCTCAATGAAGAATGGGTAACCATGTAGAAAGGTGACTGGACAAAAGCATATAATCCGTTGGTAATAGACTGAAGGGGAAACCCAATAATGCCTTTCTATTCTAATATTTGTTAGCCTCTTTCTTTGTGTAGGATTTCTTCCTCCCAGGTATGGGTAGGACTTTTCTAGAATAAGGGTTTTCAAGGGAGAAGGAAAAAAATGTAGGATAAATGAGCCTTCTGGGTTTTACGACTTGCTTTGGAGAAGAATTTTTGTTTCCATGACCTGCCTTGGGAAAGAATTCTAGTTTCTATGATCCATCTTGGAGAATAGGAATTCTGATTTCTATGACTGATTTGGGGGAAGAAAGAGAAGAAGGAAACAGGAGGGTAAGAAGTCAGAGAGACCTTGCTTCTGAGGTCCTTCCAATCTTCTTTAGTTCAAAGTATTCAGCATACCAGGGACCAAACTTTAGGTAGTGTTTCAAGGCCTCAACACTGGCCTCGATTGAATTAATTTTTTGATTTGGGGAAAAGTAAAGTAGATGAACACATGGACTCAGCTAGAAAGAGCATATATTGTTATCTTACATCAGAGGACACCCACTGAAGAGCAGACACTAAACAACGAAGTGAATGGAATGACTTATCCAGCAAATGCCAACTAATATCTTTTCCTTAGTCAACCCTGTGCTCATAGTGGCTCATAGTGGAAGTAGCCAAGACGGCTTCTGGCGAGCCAACAGCATGGGCTCCGTCTTATCCAGGTTTCTATTGTGCCTGCAGAATATTCATCCTGTCATCATCAGAAACCTCAACCTCAACATGATACTCTTCTATGGGGAGGACCACCAGCCACTTGGTTGCACGCTGATCATTTAGGATCATTTCAAAAAGGGGAGCAGTTGGTTTTGAGTAAGGCTCATGTAAAATTTGCTTTTTTCTTTCTAACAATGGATAGGACCATACTACTACTTAAGGGTGATATTATTCACAGATATACTGACATGGGACCCTGTATTATTTACTCACAGGCAAAGAAACCTGTTTTATGGTGAAATAGGTCTGTTAACAGACGCAAGGCAATTGCATACTGAACACCACGTCACTCAAAAAGGTGAGGCCTGAGAACCTTAATAGTGAAGCTAAGCATAAGCTGGGAAATAATATGCATGGGGTTGCAATGTTGTCCTTGAGATGCAGAATGTATGTTGACCGTATGGCCATTTAACCATTAAGATAGACTGAGTCCAAGAACCAAGGAGTAAAAAGTGGTGTGCTCTTATTTTCGTTACTCTGAGAAGCCCAATGCTTAAGCTTCCAGGAACCAGCCAGGTACTAGCCCTGCAAATAGGTATTTCTTGGGAATATGAAAGATTTGAGCAGTCTCATCCATTGAGGTAACCCTTCTTTGCATAGGTATTTAGAAATATGGATGTAAATACCAGGTGAACTAAAAAAAAAAAAACCTAGAAAATGGGGAAGTGTTCGCTTTTATGTGATAGAACTAAGGAAGTGCAAAGTGTTCAGCACAGTACTCCTTGTTTAAGTAATAAGTCTTGTAAATAACAAAGCTAGAAGGTATATATACATAACTGTATATATATATATATATACACACACACATATATATATATACACACACACATATATATATATACAGTTATGTATTTCTCTATATATACAGTTATGTATTTCTCTAATATAGACATACTCTTAATTATTGTTGATTGAAATTGGCATCTTCTTTAAAATGTTCTTCTTTCTTATAATAATTAACTTTAAAATAGAAATATTTCCTATGCCAAATTACTTTAATATGCTTACCACATTAGCAATTTTCTGGATGTTTTCAATCTCTTTCTTGATTCTACTTTTATTTATGCACAATATGTTATTTTTATGGAAGGCCAAAACCATACTTTAGCGTTTGTCAAAAATTTCTGAATATTTTTAAACAAGTAGTCAATGTGTGCTATTTAGTTAATCTGAATTCAACATTGGTGCTCTATGCTTTTAAAAGAAAATTACTTAGATATCTAATATTATTAACACTAAGATATAAAAACCTTTTCAGACAACATGTATGCTGTTAGAAAATGTGTCAATAGAAAAAACAGTATATTCGCAGTCTTTCTTTTAGTTAAATGCAACTTTCAATCTAGGAATCTGCCACGCTAACTACGTGTCAGAGTGTCAAACATTTGCAACTGAAAAGACACCTGTTATGAAGAAAATTAAAAGTAATGAAAGTGTAGCTATGCAAATTATACTGTGAAGAGAAGAGTCTTCTGTTGTTTTTATTACTAGCATATCCATTTCTTTGGTCATCAAACGTGATACCTTAGCATTAGGTAATCAAATCTACATTTCCCACAAAGGAAAGCAATGCTTTTGGTCTCTTCACAGTGAAAAGTTTCTGTTCTGTAGTGGAGTGAAGCTCTAACTAGATCCATCAAAGATATCATGAAAGTTTGTTCATACCCATTTTAAATGAAAAAAAGAAATAGAGAATTGCTATTGTGGCTTGATGATATATTTTTAAATGTATTTTACAGTTAGCAATTATTCTTTTAGAATCATTTCTTCTTGTGTAATATTTATTCAGCCTTCTCTAAAAATAAAAAGACTAAAAAATGGGCCTTCATTATTTTAATACTTATAGTCAATGCAAAAAAATAAGGCTGAGACTTTTGGTGATAATACACATTATTTTAATTCTGCTGCAATGCATTAGAGTACATGTAAAAATAGATTTCTAGAGCCAAATATTTATTGCAGAAAACTATGTCCTAGTTCCAAAGAAAGAAGTTCTAGTGATATAGGGACTCATCTAATTGCTATAAAATGCTGAAACTTATAGAGATTGAAAAAAAAAAAAAAAAAAAAAAAAAAACAGCTAGGTTTCTTAAGAGAACAGGGTTGCTGGCATGCTGAATAGTTTTGCATGTTTTTTAGTTCTTCTATTTTATTATTTTTAAATTGATTTTTTCTTTCTTCTAGGTATTCACCTGGAATCTGAGCTAGTGAGTGTGATAAGAATAAATACAAGCTTGAGGCAAAAAAAGAACTCTCGGAAACGCTATAAATGCTGGCATGCCTTTACTTCTTATGAAAGCTAATCACCTGAATGATTAAGTAAACCACCTCAAAGTAAGAAGAGAAGTATTATTAGAATTTCAGATGTAAAATGTTATCAAAGAAACAGCAAATGTAATCCTCGTTTAGTTTAATGCACCATATCTTAAATCCAAAATTTTCTTCATGGAAAGACAAAATAAGCACTTCAGGTATGTTACAGCAATTAAATCTCCAGTGACTTCATAATGCCAAAATCTGTGAAGAGTGAAATTGTTTTATTCTATTAGTGTATGTTTCAATAAATGAATAATTTTCCTCTTCATTTGACGAGATAGGTGAAAGAAAATAAAATGCAATTCATGAAAATAGAGCCAAATCAATTTTGCATAAATAAACAAAAAAGCCTCCACTGTTGACCAATATTTGTGAAATAATTTAGTATAACGTCATTCTATTCTTGTTTCATGAGTCTCTAGGAAGATAAAAATTATTTCACTTTATTTCCAATTACAAAATATTCATTTTTATATCGGGACATTGGTTTATTAGAAAATGTAGGCAAGCAAACAAATATTTTCTGGTATTACTGAGACTGCCTTGGGGTCATGAAAAAGACTGATACAGATTAATATCACTATAAATCACTATAAAAAGCAACTCAACCATGTTACTGTGCATAGAAGTGTTGCAGCAAAGTAAGTATAGCATTGCTTAATTCTTGTAGACATTTTTTGTATCTTTTGACAAATAACACAACAGGAAACAAGGAATAAGTTCTTAAATAACTTTTACTCTCCCTTATTTACAACATCACAAAACTAAACATAAACATTGAAAAATTTTTTTATCTCAAACAAAGATTGACAGTAAATGTAATCTGTATTTCTGTTCATGCCATCATTGGTAGTGAATTATTTCAATATGTGAAACAACTTGAATAACTTGTAACAGAACAATGATCTATCTAATTTTTGCCCTTCATAAAATGAAATGCAGTCTCCATGTAATAATTTAAATAGTTTTTACAAGCTGGTCTAACAGGAATGTTTCTTATTCTTCCATTTAAAGAAATAATTATTCATAGCCTATATTCTTAACAGACTTGCTTTGTTTTTACTTTTTGTCATCTTTATAAAGTCACAAATCTCCTCTACATTATGTATTTATGCAAAACATACACTTTCCTTGGAGTGTGAAAATGAACTTCTCTCTCTTAAAAAAACATTGTAATATTCAGCTTTAATAGCTTCTCCCCAGAGTGAAAGAAAAACTTATTATTTCTTACTATAAAAGCAATAATGTGTCTATGTCAAAATTTCTTTAATAACTGGGACCAGTTCTCACTGTCTTTATAGGAACCAGGGGCAAGGGTTCATGAGGTTTAATAGCACGTCATATTCTCTGCTAGGGACTAAAACCATGAAAAGGTATCCTGAGTGAAAAATCCACTTTATAATTACTTTTAAGGTAGTTTTGATAGTATATTATCCTTTTCTTATCGATAGGGATAATATGGATGCTTATATTGATTTTATTTACACTGCCTGACTCTCAGAAATTCTACTTCATAAAAAGAATGTCATAATTCATTTTATTTTCTTTTTGAAAGCTCATGTGTACATTCCAAAGTATACTATTATCCAAGGCAGCCACTGAAATACTTGGGGAATCAAATAATAAAATGGAAATAATATTTAAATTATTTGTTAATTGAGCATTAAGTTTCTTTCAAACTTTTTCATAATCGGCTATAAATTAACTTCAATTAAATCTTTCAAACCTGTAGAAGTTACCAATAGTCTAAAGACCAAACTCTTCTGATCATCTTGTTCAGCATAAGAAAATTAGTCAAGAAAATTGTCCAGATAGACTTAGAGCAAGAGTGAGTCAATTAACAACTGCATTTTTCTGCATTAGCAAAATATATTGCCCAGGATGGTACTACTCCATGAACGTAATTAATTGTCTACTTTATATTTTGACTAGAAGTTTTCAAATTTTTTGCTTGCTGTTTCCAAATATCTAACTATTTTAGACAGACTTCTCCAGAGAAACAGAATCAACAGCATATATACAAATATACAGAAAGAGATTTATTATGAGGGATTGGGTCATGTGATTTTGGAGGGTGAGAAATTCCATCAACTGCTGTCTGCAAGCCAGAGGCCCAGGAAGGCAAATAGCGTACTTCTAGTCCAAACCTCAAGGTCTGAAAACTAGGGTATCAATGGCAAAAATCCCATTTTGAGTCAAAAATTCAGAGAACCAAATAACTGATGTCCAAAGAAAGAAAAAGATGATGTCCCAGCTCGAGCAGAGACAGCAAGTTCTTCCTCTGTCTTTTTATTCCATTTGGGTCTTCAATGCTTGGATGATCTCCATTCACATTGGTGAGGGCAATCTTTACTCAGTCTATCAAATTGACACCCTCACAGACTCATCCAGAAATAATGTTTTACCAGCCATTTGGGTATTCCTTAGCCCAGCCAAGCTGACCTTATAAAATTAAGCACCACATTTTCTATGCATATGCATACTTCAAAGGCTACAAGTCCTGGAAGAATGAGCTGTCTTTTCTGTAATCATGCCAGATTAATTTAATAGGGAATCTCTCTTTTACTACTGATGTGTTTAGTTTAAAGCCCTGGTTAGCCTCCACATAATTTTAGGAGTTGAATGAACAAATAGTACTTTAGGATGCAGAAATGGCTGGAGGGACATTGTTTGATGGAGTTCTAGATCCACCTTTTCCACGTCTACCCCAATTACGGTCTTAGTACCTAAAGAAGACTGCAAATAGTTATGGGAAAACCATTTTCCTTTCTTCTTCCCCCAAAGGCTTTTGAATATAAGAGTCATGGACTTCAATAGCACTTTAACAGCCATACACCTCTCCCACCAACCCACACATCCTCCACCACCACTTCTCTTATGGGATTTCTTTAACTAGATTTTTTCTGCCTATGTGGCTCTCATGAATCTTCAGGATTTTTAAGTTTATGTAACAGGACACTGCTCTGGGCTACTCTTGGCAATCTTTCCAGTTAGACAAAGTCTAGAAATTTGTTTTTTTTCTGAGACAGTTTCGGAGCTTTGCTCTTGTTGCCCAGGCTAGAGTGCAGTGGAGCAATCTCAGCTCACTGCAACCTCTGCCTTCTGGCTTCAAGAGATTCTCCTGTCTCGGCCTCCCAAGTAGCTGGGATTACTGGTGCCCACCACCACGCCTGGCTAATTTTTGCATTTTTAGTACAGATGGAGTGTCACCATGTTGGCCAGCATGGCCTCCATCTCTTGACCTCGTGTTCCTCCCGCCTCGGCCTCCTGAAGTGCTGGGATTATAGGCATGAGTCACCGCGTTCAGCCTAAACATTTGTTTATAAATCTTATTTTTCAATGATTTCAGACTCCTGGTTTTGAAATGGTAACCTTACAGTAATAATATTTATGTTATTATAATATCTCATATATTACATAGAATGCATTATAACATCTAACAAAATAATTGCTACCATTTATTGAATATATATCTATAGGAATAGGCATAGTATGTGTATAAATATGTAAGAATATATTAATATATACCAGGTACTA
This sequence comes from Saguinus oedipus, assembly GCA_031835075.1. Classification (NCBI taxonomy): domain Eukaryota; kingdom Metazoa; phylum Chordata; class Mammalia; order Primates; family Cebidae; genus Saguinus; species Saguinus oedipus. The sequence goes on along the minus strand of CM063186.1, from coordinate 52,698,739 downwards.
TTAAACATAATATACACATACTTTCATTAATGTTCAGAGGTACTTTGTAAAGAAACTATTCTCCAGAGGGAGTAAATCAGTCATGCAAAATGAAGGTTTACAGCTGTGGTAGATAAGTATGTGGCCCGGTCCTTCTGAAGAACTTCTTCCTTTAACTACTTGGAGTGCTGCCAGCAAAAAACTCTGCTCAGCTTTCCCCAGAAATTGTCCTCAGCTAAAGAGTGTTATCTTGCTGAAGAGCACTCCCTTTCTTAGGGCCAGACCTCATGTGGTGAGTGGGATGATACAGTGATATCATGGCTCAGAAACTCTTGTTCCAAATGGAAAAAGTTCTAAAAGTCATTCCAGCTTCCAAGGTCCCTGTGGGGTTGGATGAGGCTTTTGTTCTTCCCGTGGCCAATCTTGATTTTTTTTTTTTTTACCCACTAAGGTGTAGATTCAGAAATTATTACCCAATTAACTTCCTGAAAGCTGATCTATGACTTCAGAGTCAGCTTCTTGTAAAACCCAACCTTCAACAGTGACCATCTAATCTATTGTCAAATCTGAGATTTTTTGTGTTTTGCAGTTGAGAGGCTAATCAGATGGAATTCAGGTACAATAGTCTCAGGTGAGCTGAGATTTTATGGTCACTCTAGGTTTCAAGTAATAAAAACATGGGTTCAATACCACCTTATTAGTTGTGGAATGTTGGGCTGATTATTAACCTTTCTAAGTCTCACTTTTCTCATGTGTAAAAGCAAGATAATAATACCTACTCTACTGGAGAATTGGAATATTTGGAAGATAGTATGTATAAAACACAGATATATTGCCCAGGACTTACATGGGAAATGTTATCATTCTACTCAATTTATAGATATGAATCTCAGAGAGATTAAGTAAGCCCAAAGTTTACACATCTGATTAAGTGGAGCAGTCAAAATTCAAACTCAGTTTTCTAATTCAAAAAACCATCTTGATAACCTATCAATTTGTTACACTCTTTCTGGTCATTTTAAGAATTTTTTATTTGAAACTTAAAACACTTCTCCTTAAGTGTCTGATGTATGGAGTACTCTTTTGATTATAATTGACAAAAGCACACACATGCAAACACATACATTCAAACAAGCTTAGTCAACAAAGACATTTATTCACTCACGTAGTAGAAAACCTCAAGGGTGGGGGGCAGAGGTGCTCTCTGTATAAGCCTGGCCGCTCTAATGCTCTGCAAAGGTAAGAATTTTGCCTCTCTCATTCCATATTTGGTTTATTCTTTTCTGTGTTGACTTTATTTTCAGTTCAACTTTACTACGGATTGGGAAAGATGGTTATTAGCAGTACCAGGCCAATATAGCATGCAATTCCAGATCTGAGAAAAGCAAAATCCTTTCTTTTCCACCATTTATACTAATCCCTTGACAGACGTTTTGGGTCCTACTTGAGTCATGTACCTTTCGGCAGTACACCATGCCCTCTCCTCTTAAACCTCCAAAATTTTCTGTCCTTCCTCTTTCAGCTAATATTCTTGTTTTTCATTTAACAGAGAAAATGAAAGCAACCAAAAGAGAATTTCCTGACAGTCCCACCAGCGAATCCATCAGCATACCTGGATCTGGAATCACATCCTTTGCTTTCCTTCCTTTGAGAGTGATTGGTCTCTCAGTATTTCTATCAAAGACCAAACCATATCCTAGCCTCTTAGTTGAGAACATTTTCCTGAAAATGACCATTTCTGGGTTTCACTTTATGCTTCCCCCCATACTGAATCATTCCCATTATCATTTGTTTCAAAGGAAGAATTATAATTTAAATATTTATTTTAGTGCAATGAGTAAGAGATAAAAGCTAAATTTAATATTAAGATATTAAATTTATATTATATATTGATTTTAAATTTAATATTAAGATATTAAATTTAGAAGATAAAAGTTCATTTTGCACCACGTTTAAACTGTTGAAGTACTATCTTCACAATATTACTCTCTGTACATGCATTTCATTGCTCCTCAATTTTTCTGCCTTTCTCCAAAACAATACCTGATACCGCCCTACTTTCGATTCTCTTGTATTCTTATTGTTTCCTAATTGAGAGCGAACAGTGATGATAATTAAACAACTGAGTGAAAACCAACTCCTGTGATAGTGCTCGGGGCGTAACGGGTAACATCATCTGCTCAAATTACTGAGACTTCACTTACTTTGAAGCTACTGATCTCAAAGCTTAAGGAATAATTATCGAGGAGATCACACCTATAATGATTTTAGGTAAATTTGAATTTGTAAGGAAATGTTGTCCAGGAAAATCCTAGGGCCCATTTTTCACCGGGCTTGAGACATATTTGGAACAGAGAAGATTAGGGAATGGTTAGTCAGAAACGGCTGCTTTGGGAAATGAATTGAACTGCAAAAAGTCTCTTGAGTACATATAACAGTGGAATTAAATAATGGTGGAAGTGAAAGATCAGTTAATATGATACATTTTGACTTCAAATTTCTAATCTCTGAGGATTGAGAAGGTACCAGTGAAGAAAGGTTTGATTTTCAAAGAGAAGCAACTAATATCCTGTGACACCATTACAAAAAAATTAGATAACACTTTAGAGTTTGCAAAGTTCATTTATTTTATTAATCTAATTCAGAAGTGACACAGCCTTATCAGTGGCAATTACTATACTTTAATAAGGAATGGAAACTAAGATAAATTAAGTAGCATTTCCAAGGGAATCCAATAAGTGAGTAAAACTCAGGCTATAGGTGAAAAAAATGGCTACTCAGTTGTGGAATGTGCATGTTCACCATTGCAGAGTGCTGCCATCTTTTGATGAATGGCCTGAGTGACGCAAGCTGTCTAGTATTCACTTTTTTGGATAGTTTTTACCCAAAATAAATGGGGGCTTGCCCTATGTACATAATAGAATGTGGCATGTTTCTTTCTTTCTCTCTTGGAATGTGTACTCTGTAGGAAGTCAACTACCATTTATGAAGTTCAAGTACTCTGAGGACTCTAAGTTTGAGGGAGCCCAAGCTAGCCATACAGAGAGGCCACATAAAGAAAAAGAGCTATAGTGCCAGCTCTTTTAGCAGTCCCAACTGAGGTCTCAGATATGTGAGTGAAGGTGCTTTCTTGGTTGTCCAGTGCAGCTGAACACTTAGATGGTTCTAGACTCTGCCACCATCTGACTGGCACTCCAGGAGATCTCAAGTGAGAAATAACCAGTTGAGCTCAGTCAACACACATTATCATAAATAATTATTTTGGTTTCCAAGTTTGGGGTGACTTTTTGTGTAGCATTAGATAAACAAAACCCTGTTTATCTTCAAAGTTGGGGGAGGGGGAAGAAAGGATCTCATAAGGTAAGAGGCATTGCTTTGCAACCTTTGAAAAATACAGATTTTGGCAAAAAATGTATTTATTGTCAACCTTGGCGACATTTTGTCTTTGAACTTTCTTGACAAAGGTCAGGTGTTGAAAATGGAGGAGGGGTCAAAGGAACAATTTCAAAATCAGAAAGCAGAATAAATTACTCTTTCTTTTTAGGTTCTCCCTTGGGACAGGCCTCAGTTGTTAGGTATAGTGGGTTCAACTGTGGTTCCTCAAAGATAAGTTCAGCTGGAATCTCAGAATGTAACTTTATTTGTCATAAGAATCTTTTTAGATGTAATTAAGGTTGGCATCTCAATTTGAGGTCATGCTGGATTGAGACAACCATGAAATCCACCAATGAGTGTCCTTATAAGAGACAGGAAAGGAGAATACAAAGAAACAGAAAAGAATGACATGTGAAGGCAAAAGTCGAGACTGCAGTTATGCTGCCATCAGCCAAGTAACACCTAGAGCCACCAAAAGCTGGAAGAAACAAGGAAGAATTATAATTTTTCCTTAGGGCTTTTGGAAGGAACATGGTCCTCTGACACTTTGATTTCAGACTTCTGGTCTCTGCAACTGTGAGAGAATAAATATCTGTTGCTTTAAGCCACCAGCTTGGATGTAAATTATTATTGAAGCCTTACAAAATTAGAAGATTGGATATATGATCTTATTGTTAAGACCAACCAACCAACCAACAGACAAACAGCATCCAACATGATCTAATTTTCTTTTCATATCCCTCATGATGAAAGGAAGGTAATAGAAAGAATTGGAAATGTCCTGAGTGAATCCACTCTCTGACACCCTAGCGCAAACTTGAGGGGAACCATCCAAATCATAGTGAGCAGGTCACAGGAGGATTTCATATGTCACAGGAGGATACTAATCCCACCGTTCATAATGTCTTTGCCCAGGGAGAGGGGACTGTTATGAGGCATTTTACCACCTGGGTCTACACTAGGCAGGGATGGACCTGAAAGAACTTCCTTCATATATCTACTGCCTGTAACATGTATGATTCACTCAAAATCTTAGAGCCTGTGGCTTTGCATACAGCTATAAGGTTTTTTATATAAAGGGTGGATAATGAGGATGTTACTAACACAATTTTTGTGTTTTGGCTTAGATGTGCAGTTCAGGGCTCTCAAACTGTATCCCAGTCTGGGACAGTGTGGCCATCCTCTGTCACGCCAGCCAGCAAGATGTTGCAGACTGAAGTTGTTATGTGAGATTTGAAGACAGAAGATTTATAGTTGCAAGACTTAACTAGAAAAATGTTCATCAAAATCTTCTTAAAGTCTTAGAATGCAATCTGACTAAAATCATTAATAAATAAACAAGCAAACAACCAAACTATCCCTACCTCAGAAAAATAAGCAATCAGAAGTTCTTTGTGCTACACTCCTTACTGCCTTCATAAAATATTACCATTTACTTAAGAGAGAGTTCAACAAGCGCTTTAGTATGCAAATGAAGGCAACACAGGCTGAAGAGCTACTGTGTCCTGCCTCAGCATTTGCTCTACTACTTCTATAGAAGAGGATGCAGCTGTCCTGAAGTCCTGGCTACAGATAAGACACAATCAACTGATGGTCCTATCCCTTCTTATATGTATAATATGCATAAAAGGAGATTTTACATATTTTGTGTATTAAAGGGCTTTGGCCGTGCAATTGATTTCCAAGGTGACAGTAGTTAATTTGTGAAATGATAATGAAACAACAGCAACGAAAGTCAGCAGTGTGGATTAGCACAGGAAAAACGGGGAGCAGGAGTGGAGGTGCTAATTGATGTGATGTAGTCACCATGTGCATGTTGTTATGGAAACTATATAAAAATGAAAGAAATAAAGGAATTACATAGTGGGATTGCAAGGACAGAAATGACATGGTATGTCTCTGATAACATTATTGAGGAGACGCCTTCCATTTCCTGAGACAAGCATCTAGAATCTTTAAGAACTGGAAATAAAGGGGTTGAGTCAGATGACAAAGTTAGCACTGCAAAAAAATAGTTAGCACCTCTCGTAAAATAAGAATCAACATCTATCCCCAGTCTCCTAATGACAGTTTTTGGCACTGTATTTACATCTCAAGTTCAGAAAGCTCACTTGCAATCCTCATAACTAAGCTAATTTCACTGACTTGGTTAAAGGGACATTTTCATTTTTTAAAAATCTTTTAACAGCACAGTCTTTGCTAAAGAATGGCTCCCAGGGTTTAATCCCTTATCCTAATTCGAATCACACAGTCCATAATTTCCTGGTATCCAAACAAATCCAGTGGGTAGGCATGAACAAAATTTGGCCACAAACACTAGTAATCACAATTTTATTTCAAGATTTAATAAGAGACTGTGGCTACAATGCTATTTGCTAATGGACAAAATCCCTCATATCAACCTCAGCCATGGGTTTGATTTATTTTTAAAAAAAATAAACCAGTAGCCATCTGGGTAAAATTAATGCCTGTGGTATGAACTTTGATCAGCCTACCAGAACCACCATGTAGCACCAAATCCTTGAGTAACGGGGAAACATTAGAATAAAAAATAAAGAAAATATAGGCGGAGAGAGAGAAAACAAAACTCTTCCGAAACTCATGCCAGAGTTAATAGTATTCAGCAGTGGAAAAGGAAAAACAACTTTTTTTTTTCTTTGAGAGTTAATTAGTTGCTTCACTTTCCCTTGTCTAGAAAAGATTGCGGTAGTTATTATTAATAATGACAACCAGTAATAATAATTGAGCCTTTTTACATCCCAGGGTTAGTATTATATTTCGTACCTTACGTATTACCTCTTTTGATCCTCACCAGAGAAGTTCACAAAAGTAGCTAACTGGCTAAGTCTCTAACAGTCAGTAGGTGGTGCAGCCTGAAGAACTCAGCTGATGGAGCCCCTGAATCTGTCTTACCACTTTTTCCCAGTGGGAATCCACACAGCACATGACCCTTAACTTTGTTCTGTAAAAATTCCATAGTAGGTAAGATTACTTATCACCCAAGGGGTTTCTCTACTCTCTAGTACAGAAAATGGACATTAGCCTGTTGATACCAAAATGCTACTCTTCTTAACGTGAAATCCTAGCCAGTTGAAATGATTAAAGGGGACAAAGGTCACTGAGCATCTACCAGATAACCAGACGCTGTTCCATGCATTTCAGTGTGATTTCTCTCACTTACTGTAAATATATGGTAAGCTGAATAATGGTTAAAGAAGTAGGTGAGCAGCCTTAGCATTTTCTCAACACTGTAATTTTTTTTGGTTGTTTACTTTGTCCTTTCTTGTGATTAAGTAATAAAAAGTTCAATAACAACAACTTGCTTTCAAAATTTATGTTAACCTTTAGAATGTATTCAATTACTAGCTTTTACTACATTTGAGTTGCTCCTATAGCGGCCAGAGCCCCTCCTCAAATAAGTAATAACATATCTTAAAGTATGTGAACATTCATATGTTTCAAGTTCAGTTAAGAAACAAATATAATTAGATTAAGCCTTGATATATCTGAGTTCTCTAAGAAATGAATTTTCTTAATTTGTACTACCATTAATGCTTCTTATTTAAATTAAGCATGTGATCAATAAGAAACAAATATAACTAGATAGGGCCTTCATATTTCTAAGGGTTTCTCTAATAAATATGTTTTCTTAATTTCTACTACTATTAATACTTCTTATTTAAAATTAAGCATGTGATAACTATTTGTTGCCACCTTATACAAAATAAAATAATGTAACATTAATTATGCTTATTGTGCATGCGCTTTGTGTCAAATTATGGTGTAAGTTGTCTGTTAGCTCAGTTAGCCCCCAGTTGCCAAATTATGTAGTTGCTATTACTGTCATATCATTTTTTTTTTCATATGGATTAAAGGGGTCAGGAGGGTTTAGTACTCACAGAGTTAGTCATCAGAAGTGAACAGGACCAACATTTGAACTTTACAGTTTATCTTTAGAGTTGGAAATCCTAATCTCCATACATACCTGCAGTTTTTGGATCCTCACCTAATTTTCAATTACCTAAGATAATGTACAGAAAAATGTGAGGGTCACAAAATTACTTTCAATCATCTCTAAGATAAATCTCAGGGAGATAAGCAATTTTCAGCAGATGAAATATAATTAAAACAAGAGACTACCTACCTCTTGGTCCTGTTCCCAAGAGAACACTGGTTTACCCTAAGCCTCTATCTATCCATGATGGCAAACCTTAGAACACTTTCAATTTTTCTCATATAGGTAAGTTTCAGGATGTGTTATGGCAACTAGAATAATTTTATTCAAGAATAGGAAAGGCCATCTTGTTTACAGCGTTAGAAATGGAATTTACTTTCTATTATCATATTTAATTTGATCTTATTTCTTTTCTATTTTAATTTATGGATAGAAAATTATACAGTAGTTTTATAACTGACTGTATAATAGTTTTATAGGCTGACCTGTGTAAACTCCTTCTTACAATTTTTAAATATAATTCTGAGGATTCTTTTATCAGACCAAAGTCCTATGCCATAATGTAATCGAAACTCATTGAGTAATTGGCCTTCAGTTTTATCTTAGTGATTATAACTAAAACCTTATGATTTCCTTTGTTATCTGTAAGATTGTTTAATAATAAAGATCTCAGTCTATCACAATGTTTAACTTTGGGGAACAAGCTCTGAAAAAAGTATGCTTTAAAAATTTTAAATATTGAATTATTCCTTCACATGTAATGTCCTGACACTTATTTTTGTTTTACCAGCAAGCAGGGAGTAGATATTCAAAATAATTGCATAAATGTATGTAAACTAGAGACTAGAAACTGGTAAGACTTGTCCGGATGACAAGACACTCCTTGCCAAAATCAGCATACTCTCTCACCTCAGAGATTTCATCATTGCTCTTGCTGTTGTTGATATTGCTGTTTATTAAAACAGTATTCTGTAAATTCCTGGTGAGAGTGAGTGGTTTTAACATTGCTTCGGTGTTCACCTAGAAATTCTTCAGTGCTGTGAAGATAAGATCTCAAAAGATCGCTTACTGTATGGGGACTTTTGGTTAGCTATATATATTTTTTAAAAGCTAAACATTTCCATTGCTGAGATGTAAACGAAGAATTCCCAAACATTTGAGGTGTCTGTTTAATGTCTAAAATAAGAAGTTGAAACCTTTCACTAACAACCTGTGCTGTGAAACACATAAGTTTCAATGAGTAATTCAACAGTAACTGTTTAGATTTATATAGAAGGACTTTGGCCAAGCCTGTGCTGAACGCATACCACAACACTTATGCCTAGCATGAACACAGTCATAAGAATGTTTTCTTTTGGCAGCTGCTAGAGGAGAAACTTAGAGCAGTACCATTTCCTACTGCTACCTTTGGGTCTGTGCTGCGGTAGTTATTTATCTGAATTGTTCTTAGAGTAACTACATTTCCTTGTATATGAAATGAACCTAAAGTAATGGATTTGCCCTTTAGTGAATAATATTAGAAACAATTTCAATTGTAATGCAATTTCTAAATAGACACACCACTGAAAAAAAAAAAAAAACGACACCAATAAACCAGTAAAATTGCAATAAATATTTTTTAGGTGAGAAACAGTCAAAAGAGTTTGGAGTTGGAACTCTTTCCATTGTGCTAATTGTAGCTCTTTTTTATCTATTTGGATATTTGTCATCAGTCATTAGGTTTATAGGATTTTCTCTTTTTAATGCATCAAAAATCACCAAATAGGAAGAAGTAAATCTGCATAATGGGACATCTAACAATGCATTGGTTTAAAAATACACAGTCTAAAATAATAAAAAAAAATGTGTATGTACAGCTTTTTTTGACTATTTTATAAAATATGCTAAAATTATATTGCAAATTACCTCTTATTACCTCCCAAATAATAACAAAATATGTACAGTGAAGCAAAATTGCACAAGTTTAGATTAAGGGTCTCAAATTTTAGCTAAACATAAACTGAATGATATTTTGGTATTCAATGATTTCTAAAAAAAATTAATCTAACAAAATTCAACTTGGTGATACCAAACATGTTGTCATAATGTAACAGTAAAAGTTTATTCTCTGAAGAAATATCAAGTTTTCAAAATAAATGGGAACAATACCAAACATCATCTAAAGGCCAGTTTCTAGTTTTCTCAGCACCATGGGTAACTTTTATAAGAAATGACATAATTAGATTTACTGCAAATGAAATTTTGATGAAGTGCTATTAGGTATATTTTATGAAATCCCTCGTTACCTTGGAAGGAGCTAAATGACAACTGCTAGCTTATTATAAGACAAAGATAACTTTAGGCTTTCTTCTTCTAAATTGTGGGTAGTGACTATTTTGGTATTTTCTGTAAGTGATATTACCCAGCTTTTAGGTCCAGATCTTAGCCAAGTCACTTCCTGAAACCCGACTTTACGACAAAAACCTTCTTTGTTCTTCCTGAGCCTGTGAACAGTGGCAGCATTTAAAATTAATACCAAGCAATTATCTTCTGCTCTATGATAATATTGCATATTTTCTCTTGTATTCTCAAACTTCATAATTCTTAAGTGAACTTTCATGCCCTATATAGTTCCCTTACTTTTGTATCAGCTTTGTAATCTTATGTTGCAAAGATTATAGTTATCTCAGTCAATTTGTTAACTGTCTAACAAGAAGACCAAAGCCAATGTATTATTTTCAAAAGTATGGATTAAGAAAATTATCTTTGGTATTATCCTTAAAGAGAGTTTTAGTCCTCATTTTCCAGCACGTACACTCAATATCTTTCCCAATTTTTAAGAAAACCAGCTGCATTTGAGAACATTTCTTAAATTGTTGAAGTCTTAACATTGATAACTTTAAACATATACTTACAATCGTAGTGAATACTATGTAGGATATTGACTAAAGGTAACAAAAGAGATTGCACTCCATACTTCAGACGAATGACTTCAAAACCTTAGTGGAAAGAAGTCACCCAGGATTTTCACTTAAAGTGCAAATTTCCCAGTTCCAATTCCAGAGATTCTGATTTAATAGGCATAGAACAGGACCTGGGATTCTGCATTTTAAATAAGCTGAATGTTCATCTTAAATCTACTCAGAAGTAAGTGATTTTACTACTTGAGAAATGTCACTCGAAGAGTTTAAAATATGTGATAAAAATTAATTATAAAATTTGGCACTTTAAAGAGAAATACATACATGAGTCATGTTTGGTTTCTGTTCTGTCAATCTCTGCTAATTTTTGTCTCCTTCTTTGTTCAGCTTGGCTGGTCTGTGCATTTACATGTAACTTTCATGAAAACTCCTCTATCTTCATCAATACACAAAATATGTACTATGCAATGACCTTTTTAGATGTTCTATTCAAATATTTTTGAGCTGAATGAATCAGTCAGTATTAGCCAGTTTTCATGCAAATAAAGACATACATGATTGAGTAATTTATAAAGAACAAGTGGTTTAATGGACTCACAGTTTCACATGGTTGGGAAGGCCTCAAAATCATGGCATAAAGTGAGGGGGAGAAAGGCATGTTTTACATAGTGGCAGGCATAAAGTGAGGGGGAGAAAGGCATGTTTTACATGGTGGCAGGCAAAAGAGCTGTGCAGGGGGAGAAAAGCAACATTTATTAAACCAACAGAGATTTATTAATTACCATGAGAACAGTATCAGGGAGATGGCCTCCATGTTTCAATTATCTCCACTGGGCCCCGCCCTTATCAAATGGGGATTATTACAATTCAAGGTGAGATTTGAGTGGGGATACATAATCCCATATCACAAACCTTATCACAGTCCCATAATCTCTTTTGTAGTGCTTAATTTGAAACACTCATAATATTTTCTTATAGTATAATTTATGAAAGATTTATGGAAGATTTACTTATTTCATTTTTTATGTCCTCCACCTTCACTATTGCAATGGACTAAATGGTTGTTGTTCTCCCCCCATCCAAATTCATATGTTATATTCTAACCCACAATGTATTGTGCTAGGAGGTGGGGTCTTGGGGAGCTAATTAGGTTATGAGAGTGGTGCCCATGTGAATGACATTACCACCCTTATTAAAAGACCCCAGAGAACTCTCTTGCTCTTTTTCCATTGTGTGAGGATATAAAGAGAAGATGGCAATCTGCAAGTCCTAACAGGATCCTCACAAGAACCCATCCATGCTGGCACTCTAATCTCATATTTCTGAACTCAAGATCTGTGAGAAATTAATTTTCTGTTCTGTATAAACCCAACCAGTTTACAAAAACCCAGTCTATGGCACTTTGTTGTGGCAGCCCAAGACAACTATGTTTCTAGGAAAAAATAAATACACATGTACATACAACTACAAAAGTCTTCAATGTGATCAACTCTAAAATGACTTGTATTTTAATGGTATTCACATATGAAAGAAATACATGAAGCCAAAATAAATCTTAAAATTAAGGGAGAATATTACTTAGCAAAATGCATGTTTGCTTTGCCAAAGCCTACAATTTTTTCTTTTTAAGCAAATTGAAAACCTCAAAGATTTCAACATTTTGTATTACTTATCTTAGCAAAATCTTTCAGACCACTTATTTTTAAAATTATATAGTCACTTATTTATTTCACTTTTATTCAGTTAGGATAGGAAGTGAAAGTCAATTGGAAAATAAAGTTACAGGAATAGGACAATCACAAACTGATTTTTAATGTGTTATCACTCTGAGCACTTACATTTGTGATGCATTCAGAAGAATGGAAGAAAAGAGGGTAGAGAATGAATCACATGCACTGAAAATTATTATTCAGTTTTAAAATGAGTACCTAAAACTATAGATACTGTAAGACACTGAGTTTGAATATTTACCTTTCATTCTTCTATTAAAATTTACTGAGCACAAAAAGAAAGCCAAAAAAAAAAGAAGATAAGAATCTTCAGAGAAACAACTAAAGCCTGAAACCATAAAATGAGAAGCAAACCTGCCAAATACTGTTATATTTCAACTAAAACAAGGAGTGATCAGAGTGAGTGCTTTCACATGCTTCACAGTCCATGTTCAGGATGATCATTTTTCCAGACATCATTGTCGCTATTCTGGGCAAAATATTTTTCTTAAAATTATAAGATTTTATAGAATAATGTGATTATGATATTAATAAAAGTGGGAAAGTCACTAAAGAGTAAGTCAGTGTTGCCTACCATAAAATGGAAGGAATTTGAAGTTGCAAGATAATTCAGGGTGATGTACTCTAATAATTTTACATACTCTGAACTCCAAACAGAATGAGGATCACAGAAGTGGAAAGGAGCAAAAGAAAGACAAGGATTAATCAGCATGTGATAATATAGGGATTAGAAATGTAGATATAGAAATGTAGGAATCCAAATCTGAGCCATATTACCTTCAGAAAGTGAATGCTGATAGGAGGAGAAACAAGTATCCAGTGCTTACAGTATAGGAAAATTAGTGTGACAGTATTTCATTACAAAAATGTAGATTAAAAAATGATGCAAACTGCATGTCACACCACTCCTGCTCCAGAGAATCCCTTAGCTAATACCTATATCTTTTCTAAGAAGAATGCAGAGAAAAAAAAAATTAGTACAGTATCTATGCATGTGTTCTAGTTCTCAAATATGAAAAAGAACAAAAATCATAAGCAAGATGCTGTTGCTGAAATTACATTTTAGAATTACCAAAGTAATCAGAGAACAAACTGAAGTATAGAAGTCAACTTACCTCAATTTAGAAATTTAAGTGAACAACTAAGGAATTATATAAGAAAGAAATACGTAGGTACTAAACATCAGCAATTGCATCCAGAAAAAAAAATGGCTAATATCTAGAAGAAACCACACAAAAGTAAATTATAGGCCGGGCACGGTGGCTCAAGCCTGTAATCCCAGCACTTTGGGAGGCTGAAGCAGGTGGATCACGAGGTCAAGAGATTGAGACCATACTGGTCAACATGGTGAAACCCCGTCTCTACTAAAAATACAAAAAATTAGCTGGGCATGGTGGTGTGTGCCTGTAATCCCAGCTACTCAGGAGGCTGAGGCAGGAGAATTGCCTGAACCCAGGAGGTGGAGGATGTGGTGAGCCGAGATCGCGCCATTGCACTCCAGCCTGGGTGACAAGAGCAAAACTTCATCTTGGAAAAAAAAAAAAAAAAGTAAATTATATGAAATGACAATAATAATTCTTAACAGGATGTTGGTAAATATAGAACCATGAAAATGGAGACTCAACTGCTGCTTACTTGATGTTTCGAAGAATAAGAAAGAACATTTGTAGTGGAAACATTACTTGCTGAAAACTTTGAAGAGATACAATGACACTTGAATCTATAGATTATAATGTCATTCTGTTTTTAAGACAAAAATATAGAGATACTGATCATCACTACCACTGACTTTGATTCACTTACTAGATTTGAAGAATAAAGAAATAGGGCAATTTTCACCTAGGCAGTTAAACAAGTCTCTAAGAAGTCAACTGTTGCTGATGAAGAATTAATGACTACAGAATTATGCAACTTTTGTAAACATTTAGAAATTCTAAACAATATATAAACGGGTTTCATTGCATGAAAAATTAGGCAGTACAAGATTGTGATCTCTGAGAGAAATAAAACAATATATACCCTTGATTGTGCCAGCGTACTCACTGAAAGTGATTTCCAGTCTCTAGCACAGTGTGAGACAATACAAGAGAGAATAGCATGATTTGCTAAATTTACGAGCCAGATACCAAAGTTTAGGGAGGTCAAGGTTACTAGAATTATCAAAGCAGACTAACAGAGAAAAGAAGGTTGCATAGAGTGAACTGTGGAGGCTTACATAGAGGTCCTCTGGAGTACTTGAGTGAGAACTGGACTGTGCCTACATAAAGTAAAACTCCATGAAATAGAAAAATGAATCATTATTAGCAATAGGCCAGAGAAATTCCTGGAGGTCACATGAGACTTAGAATCCATATGTGCTCCATCCAGAGTGAGAAACTTACAATATAGTTCTCAGAATAATAACACCTGAGTAGGGGGTTGAATCAGCTCTACAGTCAAGGCCCTGAAGCCATTATAAGTACTTTTAAAAGCAAGTAACATCATCACTGATCTCAGAAACCTTAACTACATTCAAAAACAAAGTTCATCTCTCTTTAAAGAAATAAAACAAAACTCAGATCCTAACAACAGACAATTTAAAATGCCCCTTATACATTAAAAAGTACCAGAAATGCATAGAAACAAAAAGTTAGATCCAAAATAAAACAAAATATTAACAGAAACAAGCCAAGAAAAGACAGAAATTAGGGAATTGGAAAATATTAAGCAGCTTAACAACACAAATAATTGAAATCCCAGGAAATGGTGGGGGGAGGGCAAAAACTGTAAAAGTAGTGGTTGAAATATTTTTAAAATTTGATAAAACTGTAAATTAACAGGTAAAAGAAGTGGAGTGGACTCCAAGCAAAATATATAAAAGGATTAAGTTAAATAAAACTAATATATTCTTTTAAGGTGGCGTTTTGCTCTTGTTGCCCAGGCTGGAGTGAAATGGCATTATCTCTGCTCATTGCAATTTCCACCTCCCGGGTTCAACTGATTCTCGAACTTCAGCCTCCAGAGGAGCTGACATTACAGGCATGTGCCACCATGCACAGCTAATTTTGTATTTTTAGTAGAGATGAGGTTTCACCATGTTGGCCAGGCTGGTCTCAACTGCTGACCTCAGGTGATCCACCTGTTTCAGTCTTCCAAAATGCTGGGATTACAGGCTTGAGCCACCACACTTGGCTGAAGAAAGCTATTTTTAAAGAGAAAACTTAAAAACAGTTGGAGAGGATCCAAGATGGCTGAATAGGAACAGCTCTGGAGTGCAGTTCCCAATGAGAACACAGAGGGTGCATGATCACTGCATTTCCAAATGAGTGTTTACTGCCCACAGACCAGGAGATTCCCAGGCAGAAAAGTGCCATGAGTATCCAGCATGGCTGTTGCAGTCAGCATAGCGGGTCTCCTCTTAAAAACTCTCACAAATCTGGGTGGCCACTTCAACTGGCACCTGGAACACCTGGGAGACAGAGTCACCCATTCAACTGAAAAAAAGGGGGCTGAAACAGGGAGCCAGGTGATCTGGCTCAGTGGGTTCCAGCCCCAAAAAGACCAAGGATCTAAAATGCTCTGGATTAAGAGTTTCACGGCTGATTAAGAGTCCAGCTCTGTAGGGGGAAGTGTGTCCACCATTACTGAGGCAGTCCACTACTACCTAGGCAGTCCGCCATTACTGAGGCAGACCTCCATTACGAAGGCAGTTCTAACTATACCTCTATAAACAAAACCACAAGGAAGTTCACAGAGAAGCTGGGTACAGCCCATGCAGCTCAGTAATGCCTCTGCTTACAGACTGTGACTAGGCTACCCCCTTGCTGGGCAGGGCATCTCTGAAAAAAGTCAGCAGCAGATCAGGAACTTCTAAATAAAGCCTCACCTTCCCAGGACAGAGCACCTAGGAAAAAAAAGGCAGATATGAGTTCTGCTGCAGCAGACTTAAATGTACCTTTCCAGCAGTTCTGAATGGAACAACAAAGCTCATAGCTTAGCACTTTAGCTCCTATAAGATACAGACTGTCTCCTAAAGCAACTCCCCGATCCCTGTATATCCAAAGAGACACCTCATAAAGGAGAGCTCAGGCTGTTATCTGATGGGTATCCTCTGGGACAAAGATAACAGAAGAAGAAACTGGCAGCAATTCTTACTGTTATGCAGATGCTGCAGGTGATCCCCAGGCAAGCAGGGTCTGGAGTGGACCTCCAGCAGTCCTATAGCAGAGAGTCCTGACTGTTAGAAGGAAAACTAAAAAACAGAAATAACTTCATCATCAACATAAAGGACGTCCATTCAGAGACCACATTCGAAAGTCACCAACTACAAAGACCACAGGTAGATAAATCCACAAAGATGGGAAGAAACCAGCATGAAAATGATGAAAACATCCAAAACCAGAACACTATATCTCTTCCAAGGGATCACAACTCCTCACCAGCAAGGAAACAAGGCTGGATGGAGAATGAGTCTGATGAATTGATAGAAACAGGCTTCAGAAAGTGGGTAATAACAAACTTCTCTGAGCTAAAGGACCATGTTCTAACCCAATGCAAAGAAACTAAGAATATTGAAACAGGTTTGATGAAATGCTAATGAGAATAAACAGTTTAGAGAAGAATATAAATAAATTGATGGAGCTGAAAAACACGTGAGAACTTTGTGAAGCATACACAAGTTTTAATAGCTCAATTAACCAAACAGAAGAAAGGATATCAGAGATTGAAGATAACTCAATGAAATAAAACAAGAAGGCAAGATTAGGGAAAAAAAGTGTAAAAAGAAATGAACAAAGCCTCTAAGAAATATGGGATTATGTGAAAAAACCTAATCTACATTTGATAGATCTACCTAAATGTGATGGAGAGAATGAAGCCAAGCTGGAAAACACTCTTCAGGATATTATCCAGAACTTCCCCAACCTAGTGATGCAGGCCAATATTCAAGTCCAGGAAATACAGAGAACACCACAAAGATATTCCTGAAGGAAACCCCGAGGCACATAATTGTCGGATTCACCAGGGTTGAAAAGAAGGAAAAAATGTTAAGGGCAGCCAGAGAGAAAGATAGGGCTACCCACAGGTGGAAGCCCATCAGACTCACAGCAGATCTCTTGGCAGAAACCCTAAAAGCCAGAATAGAGTCGGGGCCAATATTCAACATTCTTAAAGAAAAGAACTTTCAACCTAGAATTTCATATCCAGTCAAGCTAAGCTTCATAAGCAAAGGAGAAATAAAATCCTTTACAATCAATTGCTCAGAGATTTCATCACCACCAGGCCTGCTTTACAAGAGCTCCTGAAAGAAGCATTAAACATAGAAAGGAGCAACCAGTACCAGCCACTATAAAAATGTACCAAATGGTAAAGACCATTGACACAATGAAGAAATGGCATCAACTAATGGGCAAAACAACCCGCTAGCATCAAAATGGCAGGATCAAATTCACACATAACGATATTAACCCTTAAGGTAAATGGACTAAATGCCCCAATCAAAAGACACAGACGGGAAAATTGGATAAATTGTCAAAACCCATCAGTGTACTGTATCCAGGAAACCCATCTCATATGCAAGGATACAAATAGGCTCAAAATAAAGGGATGGAGGAAGATTTAAAAAGCAAATGGAAAGAAAAAAAAAAGCAGGAGTTGCAATCCTAGTCTCTGATAAAATAGACTTTAAATGAACAAAGATCAAAAGAGACAAAGAAGGGCATTACATAATGCTAAAAGGATCAATGCAACAAGAAGAGTTAACAATCCTAAATATATGCCCACCCAATACAGGAGCACCCAGATACATAAAGCAATTTCTCAATGACCAACAAAGAGACTTAGATTCCCACACAATAATAGTGGGAGACTTTAACATTCCACTGTCAATATTAGACAGATTAAGGAGACAGAAAATTAACAAGAATGTCCAGGACTTGAGCTCAGATCTGGACCAAGCAAACCTAATAGACATTTACAGAACCCTCCAACCTAAATCCACAGAATATACATTCTTCTTAGCACCACATCGCACTTACCCTAAAATTGACCACATAATTGGAAGTAAATAACTCCTCAGCAAAGGCAAAAGAATGAAAATCATAAAAAACAGTCTCTCAGATCACAGTGAAATCAAACTCGAACTCAGGATTAGGAAACTAACTCATAACCACACAACTTTGTGGAAACTGAACAACTGGCTCTTGAATGTTGACTAGATGAACAATGAAATGAAGGTAGAAATAAAGATGTTCTTTGAAACCAACAAGAAGGAAGACATAACAAAGCAGAATCTCTGGGACACATTTAAAGCAGTGTCTAGAGGAAAATTTATAGCAATAAATGCCCACATGAGAAGTAAGGAAAGATAAAAAATCAACACCTTATCATCAGAATTGAAAGAGCTAGAGGAGCAAGATTAAAAAAAAAAAAAAAACTCAAAAGCTAGCAGAAGACAAGAAACAACTAAAATCAGAGTGGAACTGAAGGAGATAGAGACACAAAAATCCCTTCAAAAAATTAATAAATCCAGGAGCTGTTTTTTTTTTTTTAAGATAACAAGCTAGACAGACCACTAGCCAGATTAGTAAAAAAGAAGAGAGAAGAATCAAATAGATGCAATTTTAAAAAGATAAAGGGGATATCACCACAGAGTCCACAGAAATGGAAACTACCATCAGAGATTACTACGAAAAACTCTATGCACATAAACCAGTAAATATGGAAGAAATTGATAAATTCAGGCCAGGCGCGGTGGCTCAAGCCTGTAATCCCAGCACTTTGGGAGGCCGAGGTAGGTGGATCACGAGGTCAACAGATCGAGACCATCCTGGTCAACATGGTGAAACCCCGTCTCTACTAAAAATACAAAAATTAGCTGGGCACGGTGGTGCATGCCTGTAATCCCAGCTACTCAGGAGGCTGAGGCAGGAGAATTGCCTGAACCCAGGAGGCGGAGGTTGCAGTGAGCCGAGATCACGCCATTGCACTCCAGCCTGGGAACAACAGCAAAACTCCATCTCAAAAAAAAAAAAAAAAAAAAATTTGATAAATTCCTGGACACTTGCACTCTCCCAAGCCTACACCAGGAAATCAAAACCCTGAGTAGACCAATAACAAGAGCTGAAGTTGAGGCAGCAATTAATAGCCTACCAACCAAAAAAGTCCAGGTCCAGATGGGTTCACAGCCGAATTCTACCAGACATACAAAGAGGAGCTGATACCACTCCTTTTGAAACTATTCCAAACAATCAAAATAGAGGGAATCCTTCCCAAATCATTTTATGAGATCAACATCATCCTGATACCAAAACCATTAGTTCAACCATTGTGGAAGACGGTGTGACGATTCCTCAAGGATCTAGAAATAGAAATTCCATTTGACCCAGCAATCCCATTACTCGATTTATATCCAAAGGATTATCTGTCATTCCATTATAAAGACACATGCACATGTATGTTTATTGTGGCACTGTTTACAATAGCAAAGACCTGGAAACAACCCAAATGCCCATCGATGATAGACTGGACAAAAAATTGTGGCACATATATACCATGGAATACTAAGTTGCCATAAAAACAATGAGTTTGTGTCCTTTGTTGAGACATGAATGAATCTGGAAACTATCGTTATCAGCAAACTGACACAAGAACAGACAGTAAAACACCACATGTTCTCACTAATATGTGGGTGTTGAACAATGGTAACACATGGACACAGGGAGGGGAGCATCACACACTGGGTTCTGTTGGGAGGGACTAGGTGAGGGACAGCAGGGGGTATGGAGTTGGGGAGGGATAACATGGGGAGAAATGCTAGATATAGGTGATGGGGATGGAGGCAGTGAATTACATTTCCATGTATGTATCTATGCAACAATCCTGCATGATCTGCACATGTACCCCAAAACCTAAAGTGCAATAAAATATATATATAAATAAAAATAAATAAATAATAAAAAATACAGACATAGACACACACACACACACACACACACACACACACACACACACACAAACAGTTGGAGAAAAAGAGATGTATTATTGACAATGAAACTAATGTAGTAACTACCTTTTATGATAAACATGTATATTAGAAGTCAGTAGTGCAACTTTCTACTACTTTAAGCAAAAGAAATAAGTCAATCTGGAAATTCATTCAAGTGAAAATTCTAAAAAAAAAAAATTACAAAAAAATAAAGGCAAATAAAGCTATTTTGATAATAAGTAAATGATAGAATTTATCAACAGCCTCCTGGGACTCGAAAAAAAATTAACAAAATGAAAATTTAGATTTTTACAAAGAGATGACTTAGGTTATAAATAATACATACAAAATACATTTTTTCATGTTTTAAGTAATGTTAAAGGTAATTGATTATTTAAAACCAAAATAATAACTATTTCTGTGGTATTCAAGATACATATGAAGAAAGAAGGAAAATGTATGACACTTGGAAAAAGAACTGTAGAGAGAAAATAAATGTTTATAATATTTGTTTGAACATTTATTTTAGATTGATTGAATACCTGTGCAGGTTTGTTACATGAATATATTGCATGATGCTGAGGTTGGTGGTAAGGTTGATTCCATCACCCAGGTACTGAGCATAGTACCCAACAGATAGTTTTTCAACCACAGTCTCCCTCCCTCCCTCCCTCCCTCTCCCTCTAGCAGTGTCCAGTGCCTATTGTTGCCATTTTTATGTCCATGAATATCCCATGTTTAACCCTCATTTACACGTGAGAACATGTGGTATTTGCTTGTCTATTCCTGCATTAAATCACTTAAGATAATGGCCTCAAGTTGCATCCATGTTGCTGCAAATAAATGGTTTTGTTCTTTATTATGGCTGCATAGTATACCATAGTGTATATGTAACACATTCTGCTTATCCAGTCCACTGCTAATGGACACTTAGGTTGATTCCATATCTTTGCTACTGTGAATATTGTTACAGTGAACATACAAGTGCATGTGTTTTTTTGGTAGAATGGTTTATTTTCTTTTGGATATATAACCAGTAATGGGTTATATATCATATGCATCAAATGGTAGTTCTGTTGTAAGTTCTTTGAGAAATCTCCAAATCTCTTTCCCTGGTGGTTGAAGTAATTTACATTCCCACCACAGTGGGTAGGTATTCTCTTTTTTTCTACCTCCTTGGCAGGAACTTTTTAATAAAATACATTATCAAACATTTTTGGATTTTTTAATAATAGCCATTCTGTCTGGTGTGATATGATATCTCATTTTGGTTTTGATTTGCATTTCTCTGAGATTAATGATCACGAATTTTGGTAATAAAAGCTAAGAGTTGCAAAGGAAACAAGCACTCAGTAAAGGGTTTCTCAGCAAGGCAAATTTACTTCTGTAGAAGGGTAATGCACACAGGTCTAGTCACCACAGAAACACACTGCACAAAGAAGGGAAGAGGTTTCATTTCTAATGCAGTTTGTCCCTGCTACTGTGTGCTGTCTTCATTGGCTGGAGTTGGACCATGCAATCTAAGCCGAACCTGATTTGCTAACTTGAAGAGCACAGGGTGTGTGTAATTAGGAGAGAAGGGCAGTTTTGGTGGGAAGAGCCATTTCGGTTGGAAGAGCCATTGCGGGGGAAGGGGCAATTTACAAAGTGAGTAGCAGATGTGGCTCTGTTGATTAGGACTGGCAGGAAATTTGCTTACTGAAACCAGGGCGGGGAGGCACAAAGGACAAGGAAATCTGGCCCTGAAAGTGAGGAACAAACAAGGGAACCAATGAAACCCTTTGAAAAGGAACTTCTTTTGTATTTGACAATGAGCATTTTTCTCATGCTTGTCTAACCACGTGTATGTCTTTCTTTGAAAGTATTTGTTCTTGTCTTTTGCTCATTTTTAAAATTGGGTTATTTGGTTTTTGCTTGTTTAATTGTTTAAGTTCCTTATGGATTCCAAATATGAGATTTTTATTAAACATGTAGTTTGTGAATATTTTCTCCCAAGCTGTGGGGTGTTTGCATATTCTGTTGATAGTTTCTTTTGCTGTGCAGAAGCTCTTTAGTTTAATTAGGTCCCACTTGTCAATTTTTGCTTTGTTGAAATCACTTTTGAGGACTTAGTCATAAATTCTTTCCCATGGCTGATGTTCAGGATAGTGTTTCCTAAGATTACTTCTAGGATTCTTATAGTTTGAGGTACTACATTTCAGGATTACAGGTTGGCAGGTTTTAGTATCATGGTAATGTTGGCATCAGAGTTGGAATATTTTTAAACTATATTGCAGGATTATAAGTATTATTTGAAGGTCAAATGTTCTAAGTTAAAAAATTGTACAGATGGTACTCTTTATGCACATCAGCATGAGGCCATCCTAACCACTGTGCAAGTTGAAGCTGGGCAAAGTAATCTTAGTAATTAATGGGAAAACATAAACTTGTTCCTGTAATCATGAAAAACATTTCTCAGTCAGGCACAGTGGCTGACACCTGTAATCCCAATATTTTGGAAGGCCAAAGTGGGCAGATCACTTAAGCCCAGGAGTCTGAGATCAGTTCAGACAACATGATAGAACCCTGTCTCTACAAAAATGACAAAACATTAGCCGGGAGTGGTGAAATGTTCCTGTAGTTCCAGCTATCCCAGAGGCTGAGGTGGGAGGATCACTTGATCCTGGTGTTCTAGTCTGCAGTCAGCTGTCATAATATGACTGAACTCCTGTCTGGACAAACAGAGTGAGATCTTGCCTGTAAATAAACAAACAAATAAATAAAGACATTTGTCAAAATATTAAACTTGTCTTACTTTTGGTTATATGTGTATTGAAAAAAAACACACACACCTGAAACTAGTATTTATATAGTACACTACAATTTAAATCATTGATAAGTAAAATAAATATTTATATATTTCTTTGAAATGTATACAGAATAGTTTGTATAGTATTTGCACAATTTATCATGTGGCTCTCAATATTTTCTGTTTTGGTGAACTGTCATACTTCTTTATAAATTTGATTCTTGCCGGGCGTGGTGGCTCAAGCCTGTAATCCCAGAACTTTGGGAGGCCGAGGTGGGTGGATCACGAGGTCAGGAGATCGAGACCATCCTGGTCAGCATGGTGAAACCCCGTCTCTACTAAAAATACAAAAAATTAGCTGGGCATGGTGGCGTGTGCCTGTAATCCCAGCTACTCAGGAAGCTGAGGCAGGAGAATTGCCTGAAACTAGGAGGCGGAGGTTGTGGTGAGCCAAGATCGCACCATTGCACTCCAGCCTGGGTAACAAGAGCAAAACGCTGCCTCAAAAAAAAAAAAAAAAAAAAATTGATTCTTTGTCCAACATTTTATTGTTTGTGTTTTTAGTTTCTTCAGTGTAATTTTTTTTTCTCAGCATCAAATCTTCTGGGAAAACTTTAATCTTTTCCCTGCAATCAGCTTCTTCATTTAAGTTGTAAATATGTCTTCCTTAAGTTCTCCTTACTGCATATGTGAAATTCCTTGGATGGTAGTTGTGTCAGCATTCTCACAAGTAACTATTTCATCTATAAATCCATTGAGATCCAATTTGAATTTTACTTTCAGTGCTGACACTTTTCATTTATTTGTTACACTTCTATTTTTGTTGGCTGATTTTCTGTCATTTATCAATTTTCATATAATGGCATGTCTTTATCATTGTAAGACAATGAAGCAACACCACTGTATGCTTTTCTGTCTCTGTATGAATAAAAAAGAGATACATAGTAACTGATTATTGATAGACATTGACAAAAGTGACATGACTAGTGATGAAAATTGATGCAAATCTGATACTTACCTAATGGTTTTATGGACGGAAGAGTTGACAGAAAAATTTGTACTTCAAGCAATTTGTCCCAATTAATACATTGCAGTACTTAAAATTTAAACCGTTTTGTTTTTGAGTTTGTGCTATGTGACTAAAGCATGGTAACTAAAGCCTTTGCATATCAGAACTAAGGAAAATAAACTATCTATTTTATGAATGCTATATCAATCATTAAAATTAAAACAAAAAATATTACTCAATATTAATGGTGGAGATAAAAGTTGATCCTCAAAACTAAATTCTCAATTCAAAAAGGCAGAAAAAGAGGGAAAATGAACAAAAATGATGAGACATATCAAAAACATATAGCTAGATAGTAGTTAAAAACCCAATCATATTGATAATTGCATTAAATACAAATGGACAAAATATTCTTATTATAAGGCAGAGACTCTAAGACAGAATTAAAACACCACAAGACCCAATTACATGCTTTTTATAAGAAACTTACTTTAATAAAAAAACAAACAAACCAAAACCCACCAAAACTGGGATTAGAAAAGTAGACATCAGAACAGGAAATATCACTGGGGATGAAGAATAACATTTCACAATGATAAAGAATGCATCAAGAAGACATGTAAATAATAAATGTGTATGCACACAATATAATTACTTCAAAATACATAATACAAAACTATTATACTAAAAGGTAAAATAATAAAACCACAATCATCCATGGGAATTTCAACAGTCTCCAGCCAGAAGTTTATAACATTTGTTAAACAAAAAAATAGTTAAGAGAAGAGAGGATCTTAAATATGTAATTGACCAACTTGATCGAATTGAAACTTTTTAAAATAATCTAAGGATGAGGGATGAGGTAGGAGAGAAAGAAAAGGCAGACATCAACAGTGACTTTAGTGTTTCAAGACTATGAGAATACACTGATAATGGTGTGTGTGTGTGTGTGAGTGTGTGAGTGCGTGAGCGCACACGCGCAGATGGTAAGCTAAATCTTAAAAATGTTGAGTTTTAACCAACAATTCATTATCAAAAAATATAAGAGGAGATTCTGTCTAGTAAGAGGCCATGACTGAAATCTTAAGAGAGAGGTCACAGCAGAAACTGTGTACTTGACAGTTCTGCAAGGAGGTCAGTCAAAAATAAGGCAGTGATGAGTTCTCTGGTGTTAAAGCAGAGGAATGAGGACTGGATTTAAAACATTATGGAAGTTGAGTGACTTACAATAAAAATATAAGCTTGAAAATCCTGTTGGCATGGACTTAGTTATGGCTATGATATTCTGCTTGTGTAGACAATAGTGATAAAAACACAACAAAGAGAGGTAAACAGCACATGTTCCTTTAACATAAGTGAAGGGCACTACTTATTGCACACATATATGGGTCTTAAACAGAAATTCAACTTATTTATCTCATTGAAACATCAAGCTTTCCTGGCCTTCATGTTCCCAATGAGGTAGGCACCCTTCTGATGATTATACCCACCCTCCATCATTGTAAAGTTCCCATTGTTATTGTCTTGGTTCTGGGTTCCCTCAAAAATAGACTATAAAACAAATAATTGGGGATAGATATTTTGATCAGAAATTGATGTGAGAAAGCATAGAAGTGGAGAAAATAAAACAGAACATGAAACAAATGTGAATGAGTAGTTACTCGTATGTGCTCAGTAAGTAATGATGGAGGTATGGAGAATGTCTCCAAATAGCTTTACAACGGGATGGGGTGCTGTGATCCCCATCTCTTATTGCTTAAAGATGGCCTTAGAATCATTAACTCTCCATCCCTAACTCCTTCTTTGTTCCTACATATTTTTGAGAAGCACCGGTTGGCCTGAAGAAGCTTGCGGGCAGGCCCTGAATCATAAAGACAGGCATGATATGGGAGTTATCAGTTAGCTGGAAGCAGGTAAATTTCAGGTAAACACATTTGGTCCAGGACATAGGAGACGAGGCATCAACAATATCTGCTACAGCCAGTTTTCTTTTTCTTTTTAAAAATACATACGCTCTTTATTGGGGGTCCCCAGATACCCTTTTAGTTTAATGATTCACATAGCTCAGGAAAGCTGATATTTTTTGTGATCATAAAGAGGTCAAATTAATACAGCTTGACACAAAGTCGTAAGCATACAGAAACAGGTGCTCAGCAAACTGACACAAGAACAGAAAAAGAAATACCGCACATTCTCACTCATAGGAGGGTGAGAAAAATGAGAACACATGAACACAGGGAGGGGGTCTACTACACACTGGGGTCTATTGGGGGGAAGGGGGAGGGACAGTGGGGGGGGGCTGGGGAGGGATAGCCTGGGCATGAATGCCAAGTGTGGGTGAAGGGGAGGAAGGCAGCAAAGCACATTGCCATGTTAGTTGTACCTATGCAACTATCTTGCACGCTCTGCACATGTACCCCAAAACCTATAATGCAATAAGAATTTTAAAAATTAAAAAAAAAAAAAGAAACAGGTGCTCACAACAAGGTGCTGATGTTGTTAGCATCAGCTATTGGTGTGGCCTACATTTTCGGTATATAAAGACTCTCACCAGGCAGCATATTCCAAGGGCTCACAGGTTATCATCTTCCGGGAGCTTGTCAAGGGCCAGTTCTGAAGACCTTTGGAGAACAAGGTTTTGGAAAGCCATGTCTGCAGAATTAACCCTTCATTACACATCTTCCAATAATTTTTTTTATCTTTAAAAATGTTTTTCGATCTTTGACCATGTACAACCAAGACTGTAACCAAATAACAACAGCGTACTCTGAGTATTTCTTCAGGTTTGAATCAAAAGGTAATTTTTCTGATCTATTATTCCTCTGTACTGTGCTATTTCTAGTATGGGCTTTGGATTAGCAGCAGTGGCTTTATGGAGGAGATAGTTAGAAATCAGTATCTCACACAACCAACTGAACTCATTCAATCAGAATCTGCATTCTTAAAAGATTCCCAAATTCTTCAGATGCACATTTAAAATTTGGGAATCACGGCCCTAGTAGGCCTAGTTTTTCTAGCCACTGTGAGATATATTCTATTAGATTTTAGCAGTGTGATTGTGAGCAATGTATTTAATCACCTTAAGCATGGTATTTCATCTAAAAGGTTTATTTTATACACACACAGACTCACACCTGCATATACATATATCTTGCAGTGATATATCAAAGATCAATATATATATATGGGGTCTAGCACAATTATTGGTTGCTTAATGGTAGTTATAACAAAGATGATAATAATGGTCATAATAATAACATAAAGATAGAGAACCAAAGAAAAACAAAGAGACACTAACAGAGATACTGCTGTATAAAAAGATAGATGGGGCCAGGTGTGGTGGCTCAAGCCTGTAATCCCAGCACTTTTGGAGGCCGAGGCGGGTGGATCACGAGGTCAACAGATCAAGACCATCCTGGTCAACATGGTGAAACCCCATCTCTACTAAAAATACAAAAAAATTAGCTGGGCGTGGTGGCATGTGCCTGTAATCCCAGCTACTCGGGAGGCTTAGGCAGGAGAATTGCCTGAACCCAGGAAGCAGAGGTTGCAGTGAGCTGAGATTGCACCATTGCACTCCAGCCTGGGTAACAAGAGTGAAACTCCGTCTCAAAAAAAAAAAAAAAAAATAGATGGACAACCACAATAGAAAAATGTAGGAGAAATTAGAGATAGAGTTGTTTTTTTTTTTTTTGTTTGTTTTATCATATAGATTTGTCAGCTTCTTTTTTTTTTTTAATTTTTATTGCATTTTAGGTTTTGGGGTACATGTGCAGAACGTGCAAGATAGTTGCATAGGTACACACATGGCGGTGTGTTTTGCTGCCTTCCTCCCCTTAACCCACACTTGGCATTTATCCCCAGGCTATCCCTTCCCAGCTCCCCCCCGCTGTCCCTCACCCATTCCCCCCAATAGACCCCAGTGTGTAGTAGACCCCCTCCCTGTGTCCATGTGTTCTCATTTTTCTCACCCGCCTATGAGTGAGAATATGCGGTATTTCCTTTTCTGTTCTTGTGTCAGTTTGCTGAGAATGATGTTCTCCAGATTCATCCATGTCTTTACAAAGGACAAAAACTCATCATTTTTGATTGCTGTATAATATTCCATGCAATAGCAGGTCTTTGCTATTGTAAACAGTGCTGCAATGAACATTCATGTGCATGTGTCCTTATAGTAGAATGATTTATAGTCGTTTGGATATATACCCAGTAATGGGATTGCTGGGTCAAGTGGAATTTCTATTTCTAGGTCCTTGGGGAATCGCCACACTGTCTTCCACAATGGTTGAACTAATTTACACTCCCACCAACAGTGTAAGAGTGTTCCTATTTCTCCGCATCCTCTCCAGCATCTGTTGTCTCCAGATTTTTTAATGATCACCATTCTAACTGGCGTGAGATGGTATCTCAATGTGGTTTTGATTTGCATAGAGATAGAGTTTTAAGGAGAAAGAGTGGCAGTATCTCAGAAATTGTTTGAAAATCATTGTTTAAAAAAAACACCCAATGAATTTAACAAACAGGACACTTGAGATATTTTTGAAGACTTATTTCAATGTATTGATTTTAATATAGTAAAGCCCAAACTAAAAAAAGTGTTCCCTCTTCATCCCAAAATGAAGCATGTCATGAACCACTTGCTTATGACTCCAAGATGGACTTGGGCTACTGAAACAGAGCTGTGGATTTGTTGACAAAATTAACGTTTACGATCTGACTCCGGCAATGTTTTTCTTAGATATCTATGGGTGAATATTAGTTACCAAGTAAGACTGTAAGACTTCTTTCTTATTCTTTTGAATACTAAATCTAACTTCCTATAAAAAAGATAAAATGGTGTTTTAAATTATATTGAAATACATGAAAAATAAAATAGGGATGCACATTCATCCAAAATGTTTTATCAATATAATGATAAATAATTGAGTTAAGTAGGTTAATAGCTTTCAAATACCTGTATATATTGCATGTTAAGATGTCTTTGCATTTTAACATAGTTTGAAAACAATGTCTACATACTTGCCAAAATAAATCTTCAAAAACTTAAAGAAATGATTTTCGTAGAAACAGAATAGACATGTGCCAAAAATGCATTCAACCAATTAATAACAGAATGGTAAGTTTGTAAAAATTGGTCAAATATTTGAGAAACTAGATATTTCTGGATATTTTGAGGAAAAAATGTTAGCATAATACTTCTATGAAAGATACGAAATGATAATGAAACATAAGAGGAAATATTAAAGTTAATGTCATTTCATAGTAGTCTCCGAGCAAATAATAAATTATATTCAAACATAACTATATTATTTTTAGAAAATTAAACAATCCACCAAACAATTGAAAAGTTATTTCACCCATTTTTTGTCTTATTTCCAACTCTTAAGTAATTTTTATTTTATGCATTTGAATTTTCAGTACATTTCAAGTTATATATACTTGAGTACCATAACAGATACTACAAGAGCACTCAAGGATTTGTATTTTCAACTTTATTAATTCACCTCTTTTTATCCTAATATAGTGAATTTTAAATCTATTTATTATTTTTTGTACACTCACAGAATCATCAACATGTTCTAGTTTCAGGAAAGACATGCCTGATTAACTCAATAGAAGAATAAAATTAACCCTGGATAACATGTTTATAAATGTTGTCAGATTGCCCTCATTTTCGAGGACCCTGTTAAGAAATAAAATTGCATTAAATGTCATTAAATATAAATTGTCTTTTAATTTCAACACATAATAAAATATTGCCAATTCCACATTATTCTTCCTACCAGTAAATGTATTTAATATACCTCCAAGTTTATTTCAAGTGTCATATTTTTAACGTATTTAAGAGCACTTATCAGAGTTTAGTGATAAGATTTAGCATCAGAGATTGTTAAAACTTCCCAGGTTAAATTTCACAACTATCAGCCCTTTAGACCACTATCATGCTCATCATACTTCTTTACAGTCTTTGCTGAGGTGTAAATAATTGACTATGGGCAACTTTAGCTTTACCCAATGGCACAGGCCTTTGAACGTTCAGAGCATATTTGCAATGCCCAGATACCTTCTCTGTAAACTCCCAGCATCATTTATTCATGTTAACTTAGTGAGACCAAAAAAAAGTCTGACCATTAAAATATAATTTCATTGATGTCTAACTGTAGCACATATTTCTACATTTACATTTTACTGGTTCATATATAAAATAAGTTGATATAAAGAATAAATACTCAGAAGTTTCATAAAGCAAGCTGATTTTCTTGTTAGTATAAAACATTCATTTATGTTTTATTAGGCAGATATAGAGAAAAAATAAAAATATGATGATAAAAATGTGAAAATGAAATGCTATTAAGCATTTGAACGTTTTCAGTTCTATTATGACTAAGGAAATATCTCAAGAAGTAAACTATAAAAATTACCATTTCATAACACATGATACTGGAAGAGGGAGATTATTTTCCCCAAATTACAAGGCAGATAATTACCAAACAAAAAAATCTTGGCAATTTAATTTCAATGCCTTTAATTTTAGTTATTTTGACTTAATTCTTCATCTTGTTCCTTCTTTCCTCTGTGCTTCTGCTTCTGCTTTTAAAGGCAAGGCAAACTCTCAGGTATTAAAAAGTGTTTACATAAACTGGTGTTTACAAAAAATTTGAATTATAAATTGATGTTCAGTAGACATGGAAGAATATGCTAAATTATTAATAATGAAAAAATAGCGTGTCTGCTTATTATAACACATATCCTGAAGTGGGCAGAGGCAGGTCCCATAGAAGCCAAGATTCTGCCTGCATTGGCTTAGAAGTTTATTGTAAAATATTTTTGAGCCAAGGACATTTAGAGGAGCAATGCCAAGTTAGTCTGAAGGTGCCAATGCAGAGTAATCTTTAAAAGATGGATACTCCATCATTGAAGTAACTGAAAGTACAATTCATGTCATGTCAATTTAACTGAAGACATCTGTTACCAAGATACAGAAGCATATCTATTAATTTTTAAGTGGAACCCTTCAGTTTGTGCTCACCCATTTAGTTTTAATAAATGTTCTATAAATGCTTCTTTGTAAATGTTATTTTTTATGAAGCCAGGTTTCAATCTATGTTATTCTTGGTCTGTATTCCAATTGTAAAAAAGTACAGGTAGGAAAGAAGAAGAGGAGTACAAAGAGAAAATCCTAACCCTTATTGGAAGCTTGCCATTTCTCAAAATATGTTGTTGTCTCTTACCACAGCTTTAACCTGAAAGCCCCCAAGTCACTTTAGGACCCTGTGCCTTCCTTGCTCGTCAATTTTGTCCCTTGTGATTTTCCTGTGAAATATTGTAGATCCTCAGTATGTATTTATTCAATAACTATCAATGAATAGAATCAGGCTTTTTAGACAGTAGACATGATGATGGGTAAGTTAATAATAGAGGGTCTGAAAAACAAAGACTCACTCAATGAGACAAAGTGGTGATGTGGATAGGCAAGGAAATGCATTAACAGCAAGAAATTTAGTGTTTGAGCCAAAAGTCTTACATATTAGTGAGTAGAACCCCAAGTCTCAGGTTATGAATAGTTTATGAAATTTGTTTCTTTTAGCAGTTGATTTATCATTTAATTTGACTCACTAAATGGCACATACCTCATGTTCCTTTGGCACATACCAATGGCTACTTTCACTATAGAATTTGTACGTTGACCGGTTCTATAACTTGCAGTCCAAACAATGAGTCTCATTATCTATAATGAGATACAATAGCTCATCCCTTCAAAGATACGAAAGGTAGCAATTATCCCAGAATTTTCTACTATCTGTGATGATTCAGAAATAATCTTTGTTTCAGTCATTGCTTCAGGCATGTTCTATAGTGAAGTCTTTGATTTTTGGAGAGGTAGCTTGTAACATGCACTACTGTGTTCTAATGTCTAATATCAATTCTGTGTTTTAATTGTCAGTGCAGAGATTGCATCCACATAGGATAGTTTATTTGGAATGTTTCAACGTTATTGGGGGGGCTCTATTGGCACTCCATAGGTCCAGTGTTGAATAGAGGATTACCTATTCAATTAATTGCAAGACTAGAGTAAACAAGAAAATGCTCTAAGTTCTCTTTGATTTTAGAACAGGTATTTATGAGCATAGTATTTCAAGTAAATAAAATTATTTCAAAGTATCAATTAAGACATTCAGTTATAATTTGCACATCAGATTTATTTGGATTTTACACATTTCTGTCAATTAATATTATGTTTTTCCATTGAATATGAAACACAGTATTAAGGAACTGTAAAAATCCAGGTTCTTTCAAACAAGGGTATCACTGGATATTGATTGAAAGGTATTAAGTATAAAACTATTTTTCTTTTTTTGGCTTCAAATTATAATGTTAAGTCCAACTGTTTGAGAAGTTAATATTAAGTGTTAGATGACTAAAAACTCTGTTGTGTATTTAGCTACTAACAGTTAAATACAGGTTTCTACATTAAATTTAGTGAGTTGGGCGGAAGAGTGACCTCAGATTTAGAAAGAAAAAAAGAAGTGAACACTTCCAACTGCTTGTAAAAACTATTGCCATGAGGCCAAGGTTAACTTAACAGAACAAGACACAAATTTTATAATTAAATAGAATTTACCAATTTTTAAGCCAAAACTAAGATTATATAATGAAGTAAAAACCATATTTTAGTTTTAAATTTTAAGCATCATTTTGAAGTTAACCAGAAAACAAATTTGAAATAATTCTATTTACCCATTTTAATATCAAATTTTAATTTAATTTATCCCATGTAGTCTTTGAAATCATATTTTACACACTACAACTACACATTCGTCAATTACAAAGTAGTCACCAATTTCCATTTTTGAGCAGGAGCTCAACTTCCTTGGATAAATATATAAATTAATTATTTTTAATATTGCTTCAAAGACAACACTATAGTAAATTATATGGAAAACATTCTTTTAGGAAAAAAGGCACTATCAATCAAGATCAAGCTATAAAAATTATTTTAACTATAGGTCCACCTTTTTATCAGTAGGTGAATTATTTTATTGTGACAATATTTAAAAGAATAAATTGGTTTATGTTTTCAACGAGTGACTGTTTCTCTCTTATACTATAATTGCCAAAACCACTGACGTCAGAACAAGAACTCAACTGTTCTCCAGTCTTCCTCTGGGACCTGGGACACAGAAATAAATCATTAGTTGCTCCAGAGTATGCAGAGTTGGAATCAGAAGTTGCCTTATTCTGTCCTCAAGACAGGCACCCCACCACTAAGGTGACAGGAAGTATTCCAAGTCAATCCTAAATTCTGATTTAACCTCTAACATAAAAACACAGGTGTTGACATTATAAATAACCTCTTATTAGAGAAAACATGAAAAAATAGTTTTGTTTTGTTTTGTTTTTTAAATAGCATGTTTGGGGTAAAGGGAACAGAGTAAAGTAAAAGATACTATGAAACTGTATATCATTGTGAAGTTAAACAAATAGAAAAGACCAACACTGAAAGACACATTCAGAAAAATTTCTATTACTTTTACTTAAGCTGAAGGCAGTTACTATTGAGAAAAATAGATTGGAGATCTAATTTTGTTCTGAGCTGTGCTAAGATGGCAGATATTGGTAGTTATTTTTTCTTTTCTTTTCTTTCTTTTTTTTTTTTCTTGAGACAAAGTCTAACACTGTTGCATGGGCTGGAGTACAGTGGAGCAATCTTGGCTCACTGCAACCTCCGCCTCCCAGGTTCAAGAGATTCTCCTGCCTCAGCCTCCCAAGTAGCTGGGATTACAGTCACCTGCCACCATGCCTGGCTAATTCATTTGCATTTTTAGTACAGACAGGATTTTACTGTGTTGGCCAGGCTGGTCTCAAACTCCTGACCTCGTGATTCACTCACCTTGGCCTCCCAAAGTGCTGGAATTACAGGTGTGAGCCACTGTACCCAGTCTCATTTGTCATTTTTCAAATGAAGGTTTTGGCTCAAATCATCAAAGTCTCTAAAACTGACCTCAGTCAAAAATATTGAAGATTTCGTGTTGGCCTGGTCTTTGGTTTTTAAACTCCTTTATTCTGAATATTCCTTTTAGGTAATCTCAGGATGTTGAATTCTTTTTTACCATCTCATCTCTGAAGAATACGGATCTAGCAACCAATTATACTTTATTTTTTCATTTAAGTTTATGTGTAAACACAAAATTTAATGACAAAATGACATATATTTTACATTTTGAAATAAGTTTTACACCAAATGGGCAAACCCAACATAGTCAATTGAGCATATTAACAGAGGATATAGAGATTAGGAATAATTAGGAATAAGTTGGAGGCTGTAATCTATTTTTGAAGAAGTAAACTGTCGTTGATTATGAAGCTTCATGATAGGGAATGACAGAAGACCTTGGAGTTTAGGGCTTTCAGTCCTACAATCACAAAATAAATTCTGCCAACAGCTATTAAGACTAAAAGAGGACCCAGAGCCTCAAGTAAGACCTGATCACCATCTGAAACCTTGATTGCATCTGTGAGATTCTGAATAGAGAATCCAGATAAGTTATATTTGGATTTTCCTTCCATGGATACTGGCAATTGTTTTAAGCTTTAAAGTTTTTGGTGATTTGTAACACAGCATTGCAAACCAATACGACTCAATATGAGGAACCTAGGACTCTAAGCACCCACAACCTATACATTGAAACACTTTCTATTTACTGTTACAATATAAAGTTGAGGTGGTTTGGCTGTCTCCCCACCCAACTCTCATCTCGAGTTGTAATCCCCATAATTCCCAAGTGTCAAGAAAGGGACCCATGGAACCATCATGGGGACAGTTTTCCACATGCTGTTCTCATGATAGTGAATGAGTTCTCACAAAATATGATGGCTTTATAAGTGTTTGACAGTTCCTCCTTCACACACTCTCTCTCCTGCCATCTTGTGAAAAAGGTACCCATTTCCCCTGCCACTGTGATTTTAAGTTTCCTGAGGCCTCCCAAGCCATGCAAATCTGTGAGTCAATTAAACCTAGTCTCACCTATTTATTTATAGCATTGTAAAAACAGACATAATGCATAACATTAAACTTTATTGGAGATGTAAAAATAGATTGATGGCATTTTAAAAAAAGGAATCAGAGGTTATTTCTTAAGGAATCAGGATGCTTAATGAAGAAGGCAGTTCCATGTTGGTGTAAAAGTGAATGAGTTCATCTAGTTATATGTTGAAAGGGATTGGATCTGATGACTTCTATGAGGAAAGGTGTATTCACATTGACAGTTGCATGCAAATTAGGGAGCTGTTTACAGGGGTTGAGTGTAAAGTATTAAAGAGAAATAGTGGAAATTCAGGTTGAAATGTAGTTTGGAATCAGGTTGTACTAGGAGACTTTCAGATACTCTATATAGAATGAGTTATTACTGAAGTTGTTTATGAGGTAGAGAAAGTTGAGATAGTTTCCCTCCAACTACTTCTGTGACCCTGCACAGATTACTTATTTAAGCTTCATTCATATCATCTATTAAATGGATCAAGAAAAGACCTATCTTGTATTATGGCTCATACAACGACAAAGGTACTATTTGCTCAATATGAAGAGGGACTTGTTGCTGTTATCTACTGCATCTCTGACTGTAGCATGGAGGATGAGTTGGGGAGAAGATGATAAAGTCAAACTAATCTCTGTTAGCAATAAGAATAATATTTAAGCAACAGATATGAGAAGCTGGGAAGACACAAAGAACAAAGTGGACTTCTTGTCAATAGTAAACATTTCTAAAATCAAAAAAGAAAGCCTCAGAAGATATTAAATAGTTCATTTACTTTAACAAACATACAAGATCATCTTTGTTTTTATTCCTGGGTCCAATATGCTGTTTGATGTCATTATCATGTCCAGTATTTTCATACTTAGAGCTGCCCCAGGCAAAATTGAGTTTGTTTGCTAATGGAAGTCATTAAACATTTGGAATCATGGAGTGATGTGGTTGTGTCTGTTCCTGGAAGACAGGGGTCATGACATGTCAAGGGCAGACAGGAGCCAAAGAATGCGGCATGGCACCACGAGTCTTATATGAGAGCTGTGATAATGAGAATGTAAGGGGTATAATTGCATACATAATCCAAGGCTGATTTGGTAAATAATTGAATATGTGCTATAAATCTTTAAGAAAAAAAATGATTCCAGTGGTGTGCTGAGCCAGCCTACATGAGCTCCCAAGGGCAAATTTTGCATATCTCTGCCCAGATTCCTGTCCAGTGATATCAAATTGTTTCTCAAATTAGCTATCATGTAAATAACCGCAACTCTAAAATGTCTAACACTGCAAAGTAGAAGTTTTCTGGGGAGAGGGGAGGAGTGCAGTTTTAAAAAAATTAACCAGCACAGCCCTAGATGATTCTTATAGGTAAAATCTAAACAGCTAGGAAGATGGTAGTTCTATTAATTGAGAAAGATAAGTTGAGAGAAATAAAATTTGATTTGAGAATGGTAAATGAAGCTGGACATAGTGGTTCAGCCTATAATCCCTCACTTTAGGAGGCCAAGGCAGTGGGTCACCTGAGGTCAGGAGTCCGAGACCAGCCCGGCCAACATGATGAAGCCCTATCTCTATTAAAAATACAATTAGCTGGGCATGGTGGTGGGCACCTGTAATTCCAGCTACTCAGGATGCTGAGGCAGAAGAATCGCTTGAACCTGGGTGGCGGAGGTTGGAGTGAGCTGAGATTGTGCCATTGCACTTTAGCCTGGCCAACAGGAACAAAAGTCTATCTCAAGAAAATAAATAAATAAATACATAAATTAAAAGAAGGATGGCTTTCTGGTGGAGATGGAGAAAAACAACATGTTTGCATGAGGGTTTCTTGGTTTTAATGTTTCAATATTTTGCACTGTATTTGGTCCTTGTTTCTGTATTCCACTGATATTTGTTGAATGACTAACTTGTGGTTTCCCAATAAGGAAATTTAGTAGAAGTCTGGAAATTGACATAGGAAGTTAAGACTACACATGCAACTACACACACACACACACACACACACACACACACACACAGAGAGAGAGAGAGAGAGAGAGGAGAGAGAGAGAGAGAGAATGGACTATAGAACCATCTATATGGGATAGTTATAGAGGAAGTCTTAGCAAGAAAGGATACCATTAAGAGAACCTGTGTGGTGTTATAAATATTGAAATAAAGAACAAAATTTCAAGCAATTTATGAGTAGAGGCATTTAAAAAGAAGATAAAATGGCACTGCCAGAAAACTGTGGGGGAGGGGGGCAATGTTTGAGAATGGGAAGGTGGGAGCTGGTATAAGAACATGTCAGTCAGGCAAGTATGATATCTGAGAATCTGTCAAAGAATGTGACGGTTAGTAATCTGAGTAATGCAATGAGAGTAAGGAGGGTGGGGCAGAATCTACTTTTAACGTTTCTCACAATGTAGTCATTATTATTAAGCATCACCTGGAGCACTTGTTAACGACACATATTTTGAGGCTCCCCGATCAGAAATACTGATCAAGTAGCTGGGCTCATTGTGGAACTCTGAAGCTGGTGATTTCAAAAACACTGTGAAAGGTATTCAGGAATAAACACACAAGATAGGATAGGTTCTTCTTTCATTGTAGCACAGACTGGAAATGAAAAAAGCATTGAAATTTTGATAGTGAAATAATGAAGTATTTTTTCAGATTAAGAGTGAATTGAGTACATTGATAAAAAATTTTTTAAAATCAGGGGAAAAAACATCATGTGCAAGAAAAAAGAGAATAAATAAGTGGAGTGGGGCCATGAAGGACGGAGAAATGATTGTTTACTTTACAGATGGTCAAGAGAGAAAAGGTGTTGACATTTAAAATAAGTAATTTGTTTAAGGAAACGCATGTCAAGCACAGTGTTCCACCTTCAATTGATAAAAGAAATACTTATTTAATACTTATTTTTTAAAACAAAACACAGTTGAAAGTAAAATGAGAAGTTTTCATTTCAAAACTTAAACTTAGTTTTCCATTATGATTAAAAATTCCATTCATATTCAAAAGAATTTTTAATACTAATTTTTTGACAAATAAATATAAATGAAATTAAAGCTCTACTATTTTTTTTAAAAAATGACTGTTTAGTTAAGGTATCAGTCAGTTTAATAAGCACTAGTCTAGAGATTTTTAAACAGAAAGATGTTTTGTGTAGGGAATTAGTAAGGCGTTAGGAGGATTGTAAGAATGAAGACTAGAAAGAGTTTGACTCAGTGTTAGAAGCTACTCCCATCCTTGGATGAAGCCCAAAGCCTACCCTTGCCACTGGACTAAAGGCACTACCACTTAAACTGTTGAAAGCACTGCCACTGCTGCTGAGCAGGGTCACCCGTGCTACCACTCCCGGAAGTGCTGATGATGCTGGTACCCACTGCCCCAACTGCTGCTCTGATAGAGTTAGAATTTTTGTCTCCCTCCCTCCCACTTTTTTTCTTTTCTGAGATGGAGTCACCTAGGCTGGAGTGCAGTGGCAGAATCTTTGCTCACTGCAACCTCAGCCTCCTGGGTTCAAGTGATTTCTGTGCCTCAGCTTCTCAAGTAGTTGGTAATACAGAAGCCCAAAATCACGCCTGACTAGTTTTTGTATTTTTAGTAGAGACGAGGTTTCACAATTTTGGCCAGGCTGGTCTTGAACTCCTGACCTCAGGTGATCCACCTGCCTTGGCCTCCCAAAGTGCTGGAATTGCAGTCCCGAGACATTGTGCCCAGTTTCTCCCTCCCACTTCTAATATCTTGCAAGTATTTCTCACAAGCCCAACCCAGCTAACTTCCATTTTGCCAGAGAGTCTGGGGGAAATATAGTTTTCAAGCTTCCAACACTTGTGATACTGAGAAGAGCACAGAAAGGTCAGAGTGGTCTCAACAATATCTGGTACACTCACCTACATCTTCCTAAAAAGAAAAAATGAGATGCAGAAAAGCATGTATGGCTAATTTGAGTACTATTAAAACTGCTATGAGAATAACATGTGAATGAGGCCATTCTTGCATTCCGTTTAATTCAAAAATGATTGGAAATTTGCAGCATTCTTTTAGGATAGCAACATAATACTGAAATCACTACATAATTTCTTTTTTTAAACTTCAACTTTTATTCTAGATTCAAGGGGCACATGTGCAGGTTTGTTACATGGGTAAATTGCTATAAAGAATACCTCGCATTGGGTAATTTATAAAAAAAAGAGGTTTAATTGGCTCTTGGCTGTGCAAGTATAGCGTTGACATCACTCTTCTTCTGAGGAGGCCTCAGGGAGCGTTTACTCATGGAGGAAAGTAAAGTGGGAATAGGCGCATCTCATGGGGAAAGCACGAGCAAAGGAGACAGAGGTGCCACACAGTTTTAAACAACCAGATTTTGCAAGAACTCACTTACTATGGTGAGGACACCATCAATCCATGAGGGATCCACTCCCAGGACCCAAACACCTCCCACCAGGTTCCACTTTCAACCTTGAGGATTACATCTCAACGTGAAATATGGTTGAGAAAAAATGTTCAAACTGTATCAGCATGTTATGAGAAACAGACTGCATGCTACTTGAATTGTAAGACATAGATGTCTCATTCTGCATTTTGTTCATTACTGTGTCCTAATCCACAGTTTCTCTCTGGCCAGATAGACACTGAAAACACAAACATTTTCTATCTATCTATCTATTATCTATCTATCTATCTATCTATCTATCTATCTATCTATCTATCTATCTATATCTATCTATCTATCTATCTATCTATCTATCTATCTATCATCTATTATCTATCTATCTATCTATCTATCTATCTATCTATCTATCTATCTATCTATCTATCTATCTATATCTATCTGTCTGTCTAGCTACCTGTCTGTCGGTCTGTCTGTCTCTATCTATCTATCTATCTATCTATCTATCTATCTATCTATCTATACCTTTATATTACTTAGACAATATCTTTTTTGAGAAATTGTCAAAGAAGTAGCTTATTTATATAAGTCATAGCATACATATGATAACTCATTGAGTTGTTCAGAAACTATTTATGGATGGTTTGCTGTATGTGGTGTGCTAGGTATAAAGGGGGTCTAAACTCACTGGTAATATGAACTAACATTTACTGAAAAGTGGTTTTATGCTCTGAACATTTCTAAATGTTTATTTGTTGCATCTCATGACAAACTTACAGGTAACCTATGAGGCAAGTGCTTTCGTAGTGCCTACGCCCCAGACAATTACAAACAGAGAACAGAAACAAAAGAGGAATCACAGAGGGTTAGGGAGCTTCCTCAATATCACATTTTATAACTGGTACAGTAGGGTAATGAGAGCTCTAAAGCATCTTAAGAGAAATTTAACTTAGAAAACACTTTAATATGAAGAAAGAGCTTTTATATATCATGAAAATGAAAGAGAATGAGTTGAAGAAGCACTCAAAAATAACTTCTTTCTCTGTCAGTATGAATTCCAATTCTACAGTTAATGTACACCCTGGTCTATATTGAAATAGATTTATAAAATGTTTTCTTTAAAATATCTAAAAGATAAAAATATGTGTATATGTGTATGAAAGAGTAGAAGAAATTTTACAGGACAATTTTCCTGGAGTGTTTAGTTAAAAAATGATTGGAAATTTGCAGCATGCTTTAGAAGGATGGTGACATAATGCTGAAATCATTACATAATTTTTAAAAAATATTGCAACTTTTATTCTAGATTCAGTGGGCACATGTGCAGGTTTGCTACATGGGTAAATTGCATGATGCTGAATTTGTGGCTCGGATCCCATCACCCAGTAGTGAATATAGCACCCAATAGATAGTTTTCAAACCACATCTCCCTTCCTCCCTCCCACAGTAGTCACCAGTGCCCATTGTTGTCATCTTTATGTCCATGTGTACTCAATGCTTCACTCCCACTTATATGTGAGAACATGCAACACTTGTTTTTCCAATCCCATATTAAGTCACTTAACATAAAGCTCTCCAGCTGCATCCATGTTGCTGCAAATGATATGATTCCTTTCTTTCATATAATGACATAGTATTCCATGTTGCATATACATCATATTTTCTTTATTCAATACACCATTGATGGGCACCTAAGTTAATTCCATATCTTTGCTATTGTGAATATTGCTGTGATGAGCATGTGAGTGCATGTGTCTTTGGGAGAATCTATTTTTCTTTGTTATATAACCAGTAATGACATTGCTGACTCAAATGGCTGTTTTAAGTTCTTTAAGAAATCTCCAAACTGTTTTCCACAGTGGCTGAATTAGTTTACATTTCCATCAACAATATATACATGTTCATTTTTCTCTACAACCTAACTAGCATTTGTCATTTAATAACTATTCTGACTGATTGTCATGGCATCTCACTGTGGGTTTGATTTGCATTTCCCTAATGATTAGCAAGTGGAGCATTTTGTCATATGTTAGTTGGCCACTTGTATGTTGTCTTTTGAGAAGTATCTATTCATATTCTTTGCCTATTGTTTAATAAAGTTATTTGCTTTTTGCTTGTATTCTTTTTAAGTTGCTTGTAGATTCTGGATATTAGACCTTTCAGATGCAAAGTTTGTGAATATCTTCTCCAGTTCTGTGGGTTGCCTGTTTACTCTTGATACTTTATTTTGATCTGCAGAAATGCTTTAGTTTAATTAGGTCCCACTTGTCTGCATTTGTTTCTGTTGCAACTACTTTTGAAAATGTGGCCAAAAGTTATTTGCCAAGGCCAATGCCAAGAAGGGTATTTACTACTTTTTTCTAGTACTTTTATAATTTGAGGTCTTACATTTAAATCTTTAATCCATCTTGAGTGAGTATTTGTACATTGGGAAAGGTTATGGTTCATTCTTCTGCATGTGGCTAGTTAGCTTTCCCAGAGCCATTTATTGAATTGGAAGTATTTTCCCCATTGCTTGTTTTGTTGACTTTGAAAAAGATCAGATAGTTGTAGGTGTGTGGCTTTATTTCTGAGTTCTCTATTCTGTTCCATGTGTCAATATGTCTGTTTTTGTATTAGTACCGTGCTATTTTGGTTCCTGTAGCCTTATAGTTCAGTTCAAAGTCAGGTAATGCAATAGCTCTGGCTTTGTTCTTTTGCCTAGGATTTCTTTGGCTATTTGCTTTGTTGCTGTTCCATGTGAATTTTAGAATTTTTTTCTAACTCTTTGCAAAGTCGCATTTGTAGTTTGATAGGAATAGTGTTAAATGTGTAGATTGTCTGTTTAGATTCCTATAAACAGTGTTAAATCTACACATTTAACTCTATTGATAGAATAGTGTTAAATGTGTAGATTGTGTAGATGTGTTAAATGTGTAGTATAGTCATTTTAATATTGATTCTTCTAATCCATGACCATGAAGTGTTTTCCCATGTATTTGTGTCATCTATGGTTTCTGTCACCAGTGTTTTGCAATTCTCTTTGTAGAAATCTTTCACCTCCTTATTAGCTATATTCTTAGATATTTCATTTGCTTGTGGCTATTAAAAATAAGATTGTGTTTTTTATTTCACTCAGCTTGAACAATATTGGCATAGAGAAATACTATAGATGTTTTGGCATTGATTTTATATTCTGAAATTTTACTGAAGTCATTTTTTAGTTCTAAAAGTGTTTTGATAGCAACTTTATGTTTTTCTAGGTATAGAATCATATAGTTAGTGAAAAGAGGTACTTTTATTTCTTCTCCTTATTTGGATGCCTTTTATTTTTTTCTCTTGCCTCATATAGGACTTTTTGTAAGATGTTGAAAAGCAGTGGTGAGAGTGGGCATCCTTTCCTTATTCCTGTTTTCAAGGAGAATGCTTCCTGTTTACCCATCATGATAAAAACTCTCAACAATCTAGGCATTGAAGAAACATACCTTAAAATAATAAGAGTCTTTTATTACAAATTTATAGCCAATATTATGAATTTCTAGGTTTAGAAATATATATACATTCAAGTATGTTGAAGCCTGGACATCATGTGGCATAGAGAATAGCCACAGAGCAGCAAATTACACTGCTCTCTTCTTTTGAGAACATGTTATTCTCCATATGTTTCTTCCTGTTGACCTTTTGATGCAAACGAGGCTTCCCATAGCTGTCTTAGGCAGAACAAGTTGGTTGATTTAATACTTACTTACAGTTCGTATAATAACAGGTCCATGTGTCTCAGACAAATTCACCAAATAAGATTCAACAGTAATATTTTTAATAAACTTATTATGTTGAGGCAATCAGACTCTTACAATCCTTAAAGTGTCTTTTTTGTTCAAATTTAAAACTATTATCCCCAAAATAACATATACACCAATTGATCGGGGCAAATTTTGTGGATCTTTTTTCTTTTCGAGGTCATCAACAGCAACAACAAATAAAAACCGGAAGCAGCTTTTTAAATGAATGAGCCCTGTGGTGTCAAAGAATTTTTGTTAACACTTGGGATAGATGGAGGAGCTTAGAGTCATTGGTAGAAGATAAAAAAGCTAAGGAGAGCAAAATAAATTTGGGCTTTTGGAAAAGAAGAACATGAATGTGAGGTGGGGAGATGTGTGCATGCTGGCATTGGGCTGGCCGTGTGTGCAAGAAAATATTCAAGTGTATGTATTTGTGCAAGGATTGAAAACAATAAGTAGGCTCAAAC
This sequence comes from Saguinus oedipus, assembly GCA_031835075.1. NCBI lineage: Eukaryota > Metazoa > Chordata > Mammalia > Primates > Cebidae > Saguinus > Saguinus oedipus. The sequence continues at coordinate 52,655,407 of CM063186.1, read as the reverse complement.
TTTAGTGAGAAAAAGAAATAGATAAATTTTGATATAATAACTGGGGTTTTGTTGGTTTTATTTCTACTATTCCAAACCTTGTGTTACAGTTAATGCACTAAGAATGAATCATTAACTTGGAGAGTTTCTAATCTTAGAGAAAGAACCTCTTCCATTTAAGGTGAATAAGATATGGTTTGAACAAGTTTGACCAGTAGAAGGGTCAAGGAGAATCAGTATTAATATCTGTACTGTTTTATATATTTCTCTGGGGAAACTTCACATCTGTTTTCTTATTTTATCCTCACAATATCTTTGTAAAGTAGAAAAGATAAATATTACACTCTTTATTTTATAGATGGGAATCTGGGGTCCAGTAAGGTCAAATGACTTGACTAGAGCCAAACAGCCAAGATTAGAACCCAAGGCTTCCTGGAATTTCATCTAGAATTCTCTAATGCATCCTGATGCCTCCAATTTAGGCTTTGAAAAGCAGCTTGAGGTTAAGTGTAAGTCAAGTTTTCTTTCTTTGGATAAGTTCTTTTCATTCTCTTGAATTTTGTGAAGTAGAAATTTCAAGAGGGCTAACACCTTAGGGTATGTACAGTGGATTTTTCCTATTAGGTAACACTGCCCTTTGCTTCACCCACCGCACAGCTGGGCCAAGTAATTCTAAAGGAATGTTGTCATGCCAAGGACTCAAAGAAAACTAGGTTTCGTAAAAGTCAATTTATTAAAACACATCCAGGTTTTTCATTGGTTACGCTTTTTAAGAGTCCCTTGGTTAAACATTAAGGTGTTCTTACCACAGAAATAAATAACAATTTTATGTGTTTGGATATACAGCAAAAAAGTAAAAAAGAATATGCTTTCTGAAAATGTGAGTGTTTACAATGCCCCAGAATATGTACTTTCAAAAGCTTAGAAACCAAACTCATAAAAATACAAACAATGGTGCTTTGACAAACAAAAGTATTAGACTACAGGAGAGCGGGTTGTTTTGACTATTAAAAAATAATGCCAATTTTTTTTCTTTTAAATCAACTTAGCTAATTTGTTTTGGAAGCTCTGTAGGACAACTCATGGAGGTGAATTTATTCCAGGTATTCATTAAAAAAAAAAAAAAGATAGAGAGAAAGAGAGAAATATCCATCAAGCAAAGGTTAAAGGCTAGTGTTGTTTTTCTCTGGCCTAGAACTTGGCTTGTTTTGCCACACATGAGATGAAACTCGTGATTTTTTTTTCTTCCCTGCAATCTAATCTGTCAGCATACAGTGGATTCACAGTAGTCAGTTCTAAAAGATCTGTTACTCCCAACAGTCTGTTCCCTATAAATAGAATCCACTTGAAATAACACTGGGGTTTATATTACACTCATGGTAGATTAACATTGACAAGTGAATTCGAGGACTAGATTTTCTTAGATGTTTGACCTCTTTGAGTGAGCTGAAACCTACAAGAGGATAGAATGATGGGCTCCTCTAATAAGACACAGGGAAATAATGTGGGTACCTTCAATTATCCAAAACAGGTAGAAATATGTAACAATTTCTAAAAATATAACATGATTCTAAGACTGAATTTTCTACTAGATAGTATTATGTGCATTAGTATTTGGAAAGCTGGGTCAGCAAAAAAGCAGTAGCCAGGATGCCTAAAAACTTTGAGATTGTAGACTTTGAGAATAGAGTTTGAAAAAAACAAGATCTCAAGAAATTGGGAAACATTATTGTTGGTCTATGTGTTTGTTTTGTCTCGCTTGTCACATATTATTATATTCATTGGGTAAAAGAAAGAGAATGTGAATTAAGTTACCAAAATTTAGCTTTCTGGTTTTTAAGTAAGTAATAAGTAAATGACGAATTTTTATTTCTATACTATAAAGTATGTTTGGAGTCACAACAGATCCCCTTAGTGGTAATATGCTACTATAGAAAAACATAGCAGTCTCAATCGATACAAAACACAACACATTTCTATTCAAAAAAGTACAGGAAAATAATTTTCAGCTGTATGATTTCTCCACTCAGAAATTGTAACAGGGAGTGGGTTTCTAGGAAATTTGCATGTATCCCTGATGAAGAGAGTCTTAGCTGGGGATTTTCAAATTGTTACGTTTCTCAAGGCATCCTAGCAACTTTGCCATAACAGTATCCTACCTCTCTCACAATACAAGGCCAGTTTCTTCACTGAGGGCTTATCTTCAGTTTCCTGGCCTTTACTTTTACTGTTGAAAGAACCTGCATATGACATAGTGATACTGGAGATTTTATGGTGGGCTGGGTAATAAGCACCCTGTTGAAACCATGGCATGGAGATCTGGGAAATGCTGACAGCAAACATTTGTATAGGACATCTTCCGTGCCAAGTTCTGTTCTAATTGCTTTACATATATAACTCCCCTAATCTCTCACAGTGACCCAAGTTACAGAGGAGGGAAGTGAGACACAGAGGAGATTGGAAGCTAATCAATAAATGGCAGAATTGATGTTACCTCCCAGGCAGCGTAGTTCCAGAATCTATATTCTCATCTCTAGCAAGGGTGGGAAGCAGTTCCACTTGTCTCCTGGACCCCATGACCTCTAAGTTGCATCCCTTTCACCCTTTCTACTCAGCTGGAACTTTTAATACCAAATTTGCCCTTTAAGCTACTCTTATTCCTTATTATTCTATCTCATGGAGAAGTTTTCATTATTTGAGTATTCTCTTCTGAAGTAATACAAAGCATGAGAGAAACCTCCTGCCTCTTTAAAGTAGGAACAGAGAGCAGCGGGGGAAAGGGATTCTGATGAAATGAATTCACCTTGAATGAGAGAGGTTATGGAAAAGCCGGCATTTGTAGCATCAAAAGGAGTAACAGTTACTAAATCAAGCTTTAATTGATAGAATTTCAGGCAAGCTACAAGGGGTTTAAAATATAGAGGTATATTAGATTAACTTATATTTATTGGCTATTTTTAGGGAAAAAGGATCAATCTTACTTAGTTTAACAAAATAGTGCAGGATCAAAGAGGAGTTTCTTGATGTCCTGTAAAACAAAACACATCCAAGAAAATTCTCCTGATGATAAAACCAGTGTTAAAATCACTCTAAGCACGTCTGGGTCTGTATCTTCTAAGTCCTCAGAATGCAGTTGTGGAAGCTGCCATCTTGTGGCACACACCACAAGGGACAGTAGAGTAATACATGTTCAAGGGAGAGGAGAGTGGCTACCTTGGGAAGTGGCTTTAATGAGCATCGCCTAAAAAGCTGGGCCCTTGTTCTGATCAGAAAGATACTTCTTCAAACCTAGAACACTAAATTATCTGTTTACTAAATAATTTACCATTATGAAATAATAATTAGGCCGGGCGTGGTGACTCACACCTGTAATCCCAGCACTTTGGGAGGCCGAGGCGGGTGGGTCACGAGGTCAAGAGATCGAGACCGTCCTGGTCAACATGACGAAACCCCGTCTCAACTAAAAATACAAAAAAATTAGCTGGGCATGGTGATGCGTGTCTGTAATCCCAGCTACTCGGGAGGCTGAGGCGGGAGAATTGCCTGAACCCAGGAGGCGGAGGTTATGGTGAGCCGAGATCATGCCATTGCACTCAAGCCTGGGTAATAAGAGCGAAACTCCGTCTCAAAATAATAATAATAATAATAATAATAATAATAATAAAACAATATTTATGTTGTCTGAAAGAGATAGATACATGTATCTTTGCACAAGGGTACTAATTCACTTTAAAGAGCTCACTATTATCTTTTCTAATCATAATTAGAAAAGCACCTCCCAGAGATGCTGTCTCTTCAAACAAACTTAACAACTAATAAACACAGTATCAGGCCAACAAAAGAAAAAGAAAGAAAGGAAAGAAAGAAAGAAAGAAAGAAAGAAAGAAAGAAAGAAAGAAAGAAAGAAAGAAAGAAAGAAAGAAAGAAAGAAAGAAAGAAAGAAAGAAGAAAGAAAGAGAGAAAGAGAGAGAAAGAAAAAGAGAGAGAGAAAGAAAAAAGAGAGAGAGAGAAAGAAAGTTCTTCAAGAGGCTGCTAGCAATAGAATCCACTGTTTGCTCAGCTATCACACTTGATCTGTGGGAAATACTTCTAGTCTCCTTGGGATGAACTGATACACCCACAGTGGAGAATATAGAAAGATGTTTGTAAATTTGCTAACAGGAGAATATTTCATAATGTCTTTGAAAATCTACTATGTTTTAACTTGGTAGGGTTTAGATTGTTAAATATAAATGACTATGTATTTTCATGTGTGTGCTCATGTATATGTGTGTGTGCCTGTATATGTGTGTTTGTTTGTGTATGTATATATGTATATATGTATACATACACATATATACACTCAGACATGTATACACAATCATTCCTTGGTGTCCATTGGGGATTGGTTCCAGGACCTGCTGTAGATACTAACATCTGCAGATGTTCAAGTTCCTTTTATAATCAACCTGGGCAACATGGTAGCACTCTGTCTCTACAAAAAAAAAAAAAAGAAAAAAGAAAGAAAAAAAAAGAAAAAAATTAGCTTGGCTTGGTAGCACACATTTGTGGTCTCAGCTACTCAGAAGGCTGATACGTGAAGATCCTTTGAGCCCAGGAAGTTGAGGCTGCAGTGAGCTGTGATTAGCCTGGGCAACAGAAGAAGACTCTGTCATAAAAATATATGTGTGTGTGTGTGTGTGTGTGTGTGTATGCATATATCCTGTACACATCTTTCTGTATATTTTAAATCATTTCTATATTTCTCATAATATTTAATACAGGGCCTACAGATTATTTGTGTGGTTTCCTTGTTTTTGGAAAATTTGTGGATTTTTTTTTTTTAATTTTTGATCCATGGTTGAATCTATGGATGCAGAACCCACAGATATGGAGTGCTAATGACATATATATCCCAAAAATGTTGTACTTGAAATGACCCTAAAACAGAGATAAACATTAATGTATCTAGATGCTCAGTCCCCAATCTAGATTGTTCTGTAGTATGTGTAATGATAATCCAGCCTTCTAAGAGTACAACAATAGTTTTGAAACCCTATTGAATCACTGAAGGAACAAATAAGTGATGCTCCATACCATATAAATGTTCATTGCCTTTTGAACAATGGTACCTGGGATTCTGAGTGAATTAAATTTTCATCTACTCATCACACTCACAGATATTTCCTGAATCAGTCCTGATTGAAAGGGTTTGGTTTTTGCCATTTTCCATAGGTAGTTATGATGCATCTGAGTGTTGGATGCATGGTCCCCTGATCTCCTGCTCTGGCCTCAAGAAGATTTTCCTCCCATTTCTTAAGGGATATGTTTGACTTTTATAGTCCACAGTGAAGAATACATCAACTACTAAGGATAAACATTTAATTCTAGAATAAACTGATATCACCCAGCTGTGTAAGCAAAATTTATAGGCACAAAGTCAAGTAAATTATCATAAGTTGTATTTTATATGTGCATATATATACATATATATGTATATGCATAAATGTATATGTACACACACACACACACACACACACACATTTGTTCCATTCAGGCACTCCCTGTATTTATCATGGTTTCTTTTAACATCTACTGGATTATTCCTCATGAAAAACATTTTCAATGCTATTCAGATATCATTATTATCTACTGAGATAACTTTGATGTCCATAAACATACTAAAAAAAATAGTCAGTTTATTTTTTTTTCCAAGTAAATACAGATGTCATTTCACACATGTCATTTCTTTTTTTTATTATTATTGCATTTTAGGTTTTGGGGTACATGTGCAGAACATGCAAGATAGTTGCACAGGTACACACATGTCATTTCTAAAGGCTTATTCAGAGTGAGGGAAGTGCTCGGTTCGCCTTAGAAAACAGTAAGGGAAAATCTGTGACTCTGGCTTTTCTCTTTTTTTCGCCCTCAACCCTGCTTTCTCAACCAAAAGGAGCATGTGGTAAAGTGCTTGTGGCACAGACACTAGCCTATTCTTCTTGTGGAAAAAGGCGCTGCTGTTTTACGGTGGCCTGGAGGCTGGGCGCAGTTCCCTGCCAGGGCATGCATTCTAATGGCTTCTCCAAGCAAGAGGCAGCCTCTGCAGGGCGGCTTAGACTGACTCTGTTCACCATTTGTTTGCTCTGCAACCTGGAGCTGAGGATTTTTGCTCTTCCCAGCCTTCCTCTCTCTTCCTCTTCCCCTCTCCCTTTTCCTCATAACCAGACGCTTTGCACAAAGTGTGTTTGAGATTTCCCCTTGCAGTCAGAAAGGACAGTTGTCTTATATTTTTATTAAGTGAACATAATGTATATTTGGGCTACATACAGAATCCTCATTTATCTGCCATTGCTGTATTATTTATTGTTAATATTAGCCATATGATTTAGAGTGAAAAATGTTTACAGCAGTGTTAGGCTCTGAAACAAATCTTGGCTCTCCTACTTAAGGAACTTAGAAACTTTTCTGTGCCACTATTCCTACGTCTGCAAATGCAAGAGTAAGATAAATGTAATATTATGTGGGAGAGTGACCAGTTTATATTCAGCCCTCAACAATTTTTTTAATTTGTGTTATAAAAGTAATTATAAAATACAGGTGATAAAAGTGAAGATATCTTGTGTTTCTTTTAAAATATTAACTTAATACATAAAATATTTACTCCACCTAAATGTGCTTTATTTCACTATATTAAAATACTGAATAAGGATGTATTTTGGGACTAGTTGGAGAAATCAAGCTCATTTTATTTATTTACTTATTTTTCTTTTTTTATACTTTAAGTTCTGGGATACATGCGCAGTTCATGTGGGATTGTTACATAGGTATACACATACCATGGTGGTTTTCTGCATTCATATCCACGTCATCTACATTAAGTATTTCTCCTAATGTTATCCCTCCCCAATCCCCCCCCATATTCCTCCTCTAGTCCCTGCTACCTGCAAACATGTCCTGGTGTGTGATGTTTCTCTACCAGTGTCTATGTGTTCTCATTGTTCAACACCCATTTGTATTGGGAAAACCGGCAAGCCATATGCAGAAAGCTGAAACTGGACCCCTTCCTTACACCTTATATAAAAATTAACTCCATATGGATTAAAGATTTAAACATAAGACCTAACATCATAAAAACCCTAGAAGAAAACCTAGGCAGTACCATACAGGACATAGGCATAGTCAAGGACTTCATGACTAAAATGCCAAAAGCAATGGCAACAAAAGCCAAAATAGACAAATGGGATCTAATTAAACTTAACAGCTTCTGCACCAGCAAAAGAAACCATCATTAGAGTAAACCAGAAACCAACAGCATGGAAAGAAGTTTTTGCAATCTCTCTAACTGACAAAGGGCGACTCCAGAATCTACAGAGAACTTAAGCAAATTTACAAGAAAAAAAACAAACAATCCCATCAAAAAGTGGGTGAAGAATATGAACAGACAGTTTTCAAAAGAAGACATTTATTCAGGTAACAAACATGAAAAATGCTCATCATCACTGGTAATTAAAGAAATATAAATAGAAACCACACTGAGATACCACCTCACACCAGTTAGAATGATGATCATTAACAAATCTGGAGACAACAGATGCTGGAGAGGATGTAGAGAAATAGGAAAGCTTTTACACTGTTGGTGGGTGTATAAATTAGTTCAACCATTGTGTAAGACAGTGTGATGATTCCTCAAGGATCTAGAAATAGAAATACCATTTGACTTAGCAATCCCATTACCAGATATATACCCAAAGGATTGTAAATCATTCTATTATAAAGAAACATGCACATGTATATTTATTGTGGCACTGTTTGCAATAGCAAAGACTTGGAACCAACCCAAAATGCCCATCGATGATAGACTGCATAAAGAAAATGTGGCACATATACACCATGGAATACTATGCAGCCATAAAAAAGGATGAGTTCACATTCTTTGCAGAGACATTGATGAAGCTGGAAACCATCATTCTCAGAAAAACTGACACAAGAACAGAAAACCAAACATCATATATCCTCACTCATAAGTGGGTGTTGAACAACATGCTCATTTTAAATCAGATAAAATTTAGAGTTAAACTATCTTATAAATTATTTCCTAAAATGAAAGAAAAGGACAAGATTTGGGGAGGACCCTAAATGTCAAGCACTTTATAGCTATAATATGCAAGTAGGTTCTCAAGCTTAGAAATTTATTTTAAAATCTCAGAAAATGAGAGTTTTTTTAATAGGACCAAATTATTGGTATTCAAAGCTTGGCCCCAGACTAGCAGCATGGGAATCACCTGGGAGTTTGTTAGATTCTCAGGCTCAAAGCAGGACCCACATGTCTGAATCTACATTCAAAAAGTCCCCTAGGTGATTAATATGCACTTGTTTAGCCATGTGCACAATATTACATCTGTAATGAACAGCCTATTCACCATTACTTGAATATACCAAACTATAAGGAAAACTGTCTTGAGGCAACTAGAACCAGTAGTGATGATCTAATTGTTGAAAATATCATTCATTTTTGTAAGAGAATATTTATTTTCTAAAGGATAAAAGTACTTGCACTTCTGTAACTTTTTCTAATTTAGTTACCTTGTCCTCTGACTTCTCAATAAAGTCACATTACTGAATCTGATTTACTTACTGAATCTTATTTCAGCCTTGGTGGGCTCACTGTTGAAATCTGCCAGTAGGGGTCACTAGAGAAAGAGATTGGAGAGGGACGGCTGGAGGAGGAGCAACTAGGGATGCTCTTTCCTGTTTTAACTTTTGCATTCTGTTCCTGTTAGCATGGCTCAGAAGAACATTTTTTTCACCTTGACAGTTGCTGTTTGTTCCAATGCAACATTTGTGAGTCTTTTGAGCACTCATAGACACTCTTCATTGTTTCCTCTTGCAGACACATGCACCACCAGTCTAAGGACGTCCATTTCTCGAAGGTCTGACTTCCAGCTCTCTGGGGTTCCTTCCTTAAATTTCTAAATTTTAATAATTTTAAGTGCTTCTCTTTGCCTCTCCCAACCCAGCCCTAAGGGCGACAGCTTCTTTCAACAGTTGCTGTCTCTGGAATACTTTTGAAATTTTTACATTTTCAGTTCTTCACTGCTTAATGAAGAGCAATTATACTAATTTTCCTTGTAAAAATTACTGAGGCATATATCAAAACATCATGTGTACATTATAAAAATGTACCACTTGTCATTTGTCAATTAAAACACTACATGAAAAAACTAAATAATGCAGCTTTTTAGTCCTAAGCAATACAAATTTATTCTTTTTTTCCAATGTACGTTTTACAAAATTAAGGCTTCTCTTCACTCTAAAAACGTATTTTGTGTCTTAGTATAATGTCACCTACATTGGACATTCTCTGACACTAACATGGGGATAGGACAGTGAAAGTATGGGGGACAATTCCTAGAAATATCCGAATCTTCATTGCAATGACTGTTAACCTCAGCCAAGTACAACAATGTCTCCAAAATAATTTCTAAAAGAAATTTTACTAGAAACATTATGAAAAATAAAATAAACACTGTTTTTAAAATATTCCTAGCACACTATATGAGGGGTAGAGGAAGTCAACGTTTTTAATAGCAAAATAGTTGTTAAACATAAAAATATATAACATGGTATAATTAATATGCAGGATATGCAGATATTCTTATGCCTACACATATAAGTTTTAGACGTGTTTAAGAGAAAAGGCTCTCTCTATGGATTGTTTTTATTTTTAATAGTTGAGGTCTGCATGTGTGGGCTCATTGGTGATACAGAGTCTGGAATACCTCTCCCTATAGCTTACTTAGGCTTCTTCCAGCCCCTCTTCTGCCTGGTCTTGGGAGTATCACTTTCATCCCATGATGAATTACTACTGAGTCTGTTCCATCTCATGCCATGATTAGTGTAATAGCATACACTTCATGTTGGGTGGCTCTGATTTCGTTACATGGCCTTTTGGTCTGTACATGGACCAGTAGCATAACAAAAGCTGCTTTTCAAATGGTGCATAATTTTCTACTGTATACAGTCTTCCTGTAGGATGCAAAGATTGATATTTTTCACTCTTCACAAGGCATCTTTCTCAATCACAGATATTTCCAGATTAATTGAAACTGCCAGATTGAAACTTCCAGATTATATGACAGGTTTCCAGCATCCCTTGCTCATCACCAACTGTAGAGAGTTTTCCTGCTCTGGTCCACTCAAAGCTATCAGCCTACCACTGTTGTCTATAGAATACTTAAAGCAGTACTCTCAAGTTATTATATGGCTCCTCCAGAACTCAAAGGTGCCTCAGAATCTGCCTTCTTAGTCCTGGGAAGTGTGAGATGCAATAATTTGTTCCATTTTTTAGAGGGCATGTCTTGTCATGTCCAAGCTCACTGGGTCCTAAAAATTACCCATATGACAAGCCAGCAAACTGGAGAAATAAATTCTCTGCCCTAAAGGCAGGAGCTGGATGACACACTGCAAAATCCTCTACAGTCTTATTACTTCTCATATTACATTATAGATGCTTGTGTGTATCGAATGTTCTCTTCTAGATTAAAGATTGATTCATGGCCAGGTGTGTGGCTCATGCCTATAATCTCAGCACTTTGGGAGGCTGAGGCAGGATTACCTGTTCAAAACCAGCCTGGCCAACATGGTGAAATGCTGTCTCTACTAAAAATACAAAAGTTAACCAGGCATGGTGGCACGTGCCTGCAATCCCAGCTACTTGGGAGGTTAAGGCAGGAGAATCACTTGAACCGTGGGAATGGAGGCTGCAGTTAGCCTAGGTCACATTATTGCAATTTAGTCTGGATGACAGAGCGAGACTCCATCTCCAAAAAAGAAAAAAAAAAAAAAAAAAAGAAAGATTCATTTCTGATTTACCTGAGTATTTACCAAAGCACATTTAGAATATACTTTTTTGTACATGGTAGTGGCTTAATCAAAATTGCTGAATTAACATTAGACATTATCTCAACCAAACATCTCACTGTATAGCCATGAATTGCTCTATAAATAAATGTATAACAATGTTGGACAAAATGAGAAAAGTATTAGTGTTTTTTAGTGAAAACACATTTATAAATTCTTGTTTTTAAAAAAGCTTTTAATTTTAAAATCAATTTAGATTTGCAGAAAGGGGGTGAGACACTAATTCTGATATACATCACACTCAGTTTCACCTTTTATTAATAAACTACATTGGTCTTTACATTTGTGACAATTAATAACAATATTGATTCATTATTTTTAACTATAGTACATATTTGATTCAGTATAATTCGTTCAGTAATTTATAAGTAATTTTTTCTTCTGTTCCAGGATCCCATCCAGAATAGTACATTGTACTTAGTTGTGATACCTCCTTAACCTCCTCTTGGCTGTGATAGTTTTAAGATTTTTGTTGTTTCTGATGAAGTTTATAGTTCAGAGAGTACGGGGTGGGTATTTTGTAGAACATCATAGGAATAAACTTTTGCTGTGCTTAAGCATAAAGAAGGGATGACACAAGTGCTGGTTTACCATTGTATTCTTTTTCATCCATCTTCACGTTCCCAGAGTGGGATTTTCCCGTTTTACTTTGGCCGTGCTAATGCTTCTGGAAGTGGTCACAATGAATAATGAAATAAAAACAAAACAGCTGTTATATTGCCTTTTGCAGTCAATGAAAGCATCTAGACTGTAGAACTAGAGCAAGAAACTTGAAATGTTGTATTCTTCCTCACAGTTGATGATCAATAATTGTCTGCTCATTTCATAAAGAAACATCCCTTTCCCGAACTCTTAATTTTAAAGTCAAAAAGTTATTCAAATTCTTACATAAAGAGAACTTCCCCCTCGTCTGGTGACAGTTATAAAGTGAAAACATTTTGCAATCTTCATGCAACTGGCATTGCTTGTAAATGATTTTCCGTATAAAATGATTACTTAAATATGCGCATATTTTGCAGAAACAATTTTAATTCCATTCTCTCATTTTTCCAAACACCTTCTTACAGTATATTTATCAGCATACCACATCTAGTCATTGTGAAGATCTTCTTTTTAATTATCTTCCTTGTAAGCAATTTTCAAATATTATGTTGTGTCAAATGAAGAACAATATCTTTTTATAGATATAAAATATCCATAAAAAATAGATATTTTATAGATATTTATAGATATTTTTGAAAATATCTACAAAAATATCTATAAAAGATATTTTATAGATATTTATAAATAATAAATACATACTGTGGTATTTGCAAATAAATCATCAGTACCAAATGGTGTCATGGTGGAAGATGTGTTCATGATATTTGTACCTTGCATTCTGTTGATCTCTCTGGCAATAAAGAGGTTGGGGACTGTGATGGAGCCTCACGCCTTCCACCCAGGTTTGAAATAACTAAGCTGACCCGCAGCCTGGAATTTGTCCATCCACTTATGGTGAAGAAGCTAGAGAGAATGATCCACTGAAACACATCCTACTTGTCCTACCTACTGTGGAGAGTACCTAGCCCCGCAGTGCTCTTATGTACCTGTGAGCATGCTGTGTATGAGGAATGGCAGTTTTTACCTTAACTCTGTCCATCAGGACCTGTAGCTCCATTCCAGCACCACCACACACAACACAGTCCAGAATTAATACCCTTCCCTGGGTTTATACAATGCTCAGCCTGCAGAACCATATGCAGACTCTTGAGCTATATAGCAATATACCTATGAATATCCAGGAAGTCTACTCACGAACACAAGTCTACATACAAAGACTTATTTTATAATAGTTGAATATTCCATAAAGATTATTTATGCCAATAAAATTATAAATAAATTTGAAACTTTAAATGAAATAAAGAGGGGCCTGGAAAACAATAATTTACCAAAAGTTGCATGCAAGAGAATAAGTAAAACAGCAGAAAAATACTCATTAAAAGTTTACTCTATTTACTGTAAACTTAATAAGCTTAGAATAGAATATTTTTAATTTGACATATAGTAGTTAAAAATAAACTAGTTCAGGCCAGGGACAGTGGCTCATGTCTGTAATCCCAATTGCTTGAGCCCAGGAGTTTGAGACCAGCCTGGGCAAGGTGAAACTCCCGCTCTACCAAAAACAAAAACTTAAAAAAAAAAAAAAAATTAGCCAGGTGAGGTGGTGCATGCCTGTAGTCCCAGCTACTCAGGAGGCTCACAAGGGAGGATCATTCGGGTTGTGAAGCTGCAGTGAGCTATGATGATACAAATACTATACTTACTATGAAATATTGAGAACTTTATCTAATTGGAAATGATCATAGGATGCCTGTTTTAATAACTTGTTTTCAACATTATATTAAAAGCCCTATTCAAGGTAAGGAGGAAAGAAAAATGAAAGTTAAACTCAAAAAGCAGAACAAAGCTATCATTTTTATAGGCAAATACAATTTTAACTAGAAAATTTAAAACAACCCAGTGATTATTAGAATTAGTAAGTAAGGTTAGCACTCTATTGGATATAATAAGCAAATATCAGTTACCTAATTCTATTGAGTGACTATGATGATTGCCTTCCCAATTAAGCTATTATTTCATAGAATAAGAAAGATATTCTCCCCAAATATAATTTAAGCAAAAAAAAAAAAAACCCAACACAAAACTGTTTATAAAGTATTATTTCATTTGCATAAACTTTGAAAATTTCAAACTAATAAAATAACATAAAAAATCAAGTCAAGAATATGGTCATATTTGCCAGAATGTGGGGGCAGAGATACTGACAGAAAAGCCTGAACAGGTTTTGGTGATTCTGGTAACAGTTTTGGTTCTGGGTGATTACTATATCCATATATTATATTCATTTCTTTGGAATATCTTCCTAGTCAAGCATTTATGATGTGGGCAGTTTTCTGAGTTTATGTTAAACTTCTTATAAACATCTCCTTAAAACAATTTATACACACACACAAATATGCACACACACACACACACACACACACACACACTCACTCACTATGCCTCAGCCCTCTTATTCCTATCTCTCTAACTCTTCTGTCTACTTGGGCAAAGGAACACTAGTTTTTCATCTTAATATATTAGCTAACATGATCTTACTAAACCATAACTCAGAGCATCTTTCTCCACTATTCAAATGATTGAGTTTATTCTGTCACACAAATTTCTTACTATGAGCCAAAAGTTCCTCTGAGCTCTGTCCCCACTTCCCTCTGCAGTTATCTCTTGCAACACTGGTCTCACAGCTTTTCTTCAAATCTATTTACTATTCCTCGACCACTTGCAGTTTCTCTCCCACGTTTCTTGATAGTCTTGTTCTGTCACCCATGCTGGAGTGCAGTGGCATGATCTCGGCTCACTGAAACATTCATCGTCCAAGTTCAAGTGATTCTCCTGCTTCACCATCCCGAGTAGCTGGGATGACAGGTGTGTGCCCCCATGCCTAGCTGATTTTTACATTTTTAGTAGAGACGAGCTTTCACCAGGTTAGCCAGGCTGGTCTCGAACTCTGGACCTCAGGTGATCCACCCTCCTCGGCCTCCCAAAGTGCTGGGAATACAGGTGTGAGCCACCACGCCTGGCCTTTCAGTTCATTTCTTAAATTTAACCTTTGCAGTGAGGGCCACTTGAAGTAGCACACTAGCATGTGAAAACCATGTCTATCTCCAAAATTTTTTGACTCTTTTCACTGATTCTATTTTCCATTTAGCGCTTATAATTTGGTATCCAAAATTTATAGTGGTTATTGTCAGTCTATCCCGTAAGAATGCAAGATCTGCAAAGACAGATATTTTTCCTGTTGTTTTTGTTGTTGTTGTATCATAAATGCCAACCACGCAGACATGCTTCAAAAACAGTTGGTACATAAACAAATGAAGGAGCAGGACAAAAGATTAGACATGGGATAATGTTATGAGGGTTTAGATGATGACTTCCAGGTGCTGGGACAAAACACCTTCAATGCTGCCTCAGGTTAGAAGCATTCTAGAAACATAGGCAAGAATAAAGCCCCAACTGAATCACTTGTATACTTTATACTGTTAAATAAATAAGCAAGTGAAATGGTTTGTCCATAGCTTGATAGCTGCATTGCCTAGGAGGGAACTTCCTAAGAAGAAATTCAATGGCTTCATTTCATCCTTTAATAGTAAAATGTGCATAATATCCCATTAAAAAAATCTGGGATTCTAATCTGCTGAACTTGTTTTGAACTTAAAATACTCAACAACAACAACAAAAAAAAACACCTAACAAAATTGCCCTACCTTAGAAGTCTCTCTATTTTTGGAGTTAAATACTCTTTTCACACATATGACAAAATTCCAAAGTAATTGAGTTACTAGAGGGATTTTTAGTATTAAAATGATATTTTTTCCAGACTCCAGCATGCAATTTTGACAAGAACTGATAATATAGCTTGAAAAGTTATTTGCTAAGCAAAATCTTTTGAGAGTGGTAATTTGGATAGGACTGAAACAGAATTAAATCGCAACAGGAGTTAGGAAAAATGGGCCAAATAATATGAGATTTACTGGAATTTGGTTAGGGAGTAGTTGAGAAGCTTGTCTGATTCACTTCCAGTTATAAAAAGGATTTTTACATTGCCCTTTCATGCAGACTTAACTTCAAAGACTTTATTAGCAACTGTCACTGGGAAGGTGTGGGAGAGACCCTTGTTCACAAAGTAGTATTCAAGAGCGTGAACCCCCTCACCATTTCATAATAATTAATTAAATTGTTAGAACAGAAACTTGGCCTCTGTCTGAATATTTTAAATGTAAAACATTCCTCAGAGCAGTAGTTTTCAATCCAGCATGCATACCCAGGGAGTTTTAAAAACTAGCTGATGGCTAGATCTTTACTTCCATATTCTAACTTTATATTCTGCAAGAGTAGAGTCCAGCTATCGAAATTTTTTAAGTTGTATTAAAATGTTAAAACTAAATATTCATGTTATTTTATTTTCTTTTCAAATTTTAAAGTTTTTCAGAGTCTAAAGAAGCACCGGGGATTGAAATCACTGTTTATGAGAGTTGTGATTTCATTCTTGAATAAAACATTTGAAACACTTTCATTATTAAAGCCAGTTGTGGTTAGTGCACCTGTATTGCAAAGAGTAAAAATGGAATAATAAATCTGTTACATTTAAATATAAAATTCTCAAGAATCTAATGTTTTTTTGAACACATTGGTAATGTCATTATGCAAGTGCAGACAGTTTCTGTTTATTGGCTTTTTCCATATACTTGTCCCCTAAAGGAGTAGATACATACTTATTCAAGGAGAAAAGGAGGATAATTTGTTTCTGTAAGAGTCTGAGGCATTTCCTTCTTTGTTCTATCATTAGTCATTCTTATTTATAAATGGGATCATTTTATTTACCAGACACATTATTTTCATTGTTTCCTAGAATCCATTATAATTAATCAGGAATGGAATTTAATAAAAAGCAAATTATGCAAATGACACACACAAAAAGCTACCATTAAGGACCAGCTAGCAACCTGGTTTTCGTCAGAAATGTGGGATGTAACTGAAGACATATGTGAGGAAATGTGGTCATTTTTGGTTGGTATCAATTACAACTACTTGAGTACCTAAGGCTTTGTACTCCTGAATCATTGCTGGTAAAACGGTTTCATCTTTGTTATTAAATTTCTTTTCATGAACACATTACTCAGGGCAAACCTTTCCCTTTAGTCAATGGAAAAATCCTTTCAATAAGAGTCCTTAACACCTTTCCATGACATAAGACACTCTTTTGGAAACTCCTCATATTATATATTCCTTTCATTTAATAATTCCTGAATGCCAGCTCTTGGCTCATGCGGGTAATTAAAGTTCCAAACGCCATTTGCTTCTCCATTTGCACACATAGTTACTCTATTTCTCACCTTGTGAGATGTTTTTGGATAGTGAATCTAGTTTCTACTTCTGACTTGTATTTGGACATATAATTGCTTTCTAAAACCCCGTGAGAGTGTGGATTGAAGTTACTATTTTTCTCTTCTGTGAAAGAAGGGTTGGTATGTAGAAGAGAATGTTATTATTTAATCTGGAATTTTGCCAGAATTCTGGGACTTGTGACCTGGTTTGAATGAAGTGTTAAAGAATTTTTTTTAACTACAAATAGTCAAAGAAAGTGTTACATAACTCATGAAGCGTTTTCATAATGTACTAGATAACTAGCTTACTGCTAAATTGAATGGGAAACTTCCAAAGACCAGGTTATACATACACCATTTCCTAGAGGAGTTGGACTTTCACGTTTGAGTTAAGTGTGATAATTTACCACACCTTATGGGATAATTGCTCCAGATCATATATCCTCCATGCCTGGAGGCAACTGGGATTGTAGGAGAGTACAGATTTTTTTTAAATGTGTGTTTACTAGGACCTATATGACTTTAAAAACATCGGTTTTGACCTAGATTTAAAATCATAAAAATAGTACTATGAACAGGAAATTTGTTATTTTAGGAGAATTCGAGAAGTATATTTGTGCTGTTTGAAGACTTTAGTCTCTGTATCTCTATCTATATTGAATAACCTAAAATTAGTGCAGTATAATACCCAATCGGTAGAATAATGATTATACCATATATATACATATTCAACTTTTATTTTAAATTCAGGGGTACATGTGCAGGATGTGCAAGTTCGTTACATAGGTATACATGTGCCATGGTGGTGTCCCAAACAGTTCATCCCTTCACCTAGGTATTAAGCCCAGCATCCGTTAGCTATTCTTCGTGATGCTCTCCCACACTTGTTCCCACCCTCAGACAGGCCCCAGTGTGTGTCATCCCCACCCCGCAAGTGTCCATGTTCATCATTCAGCTTCCACTTGTAAGTGAAAATATGGAGTGTTTGGTTTTCTGTTTCTGTGTTAGTTTTCTGGGGATAATGGCTTCCAACTCCATTCATGTTCCTGCAAAGAATATGATCTCATTCTTTTTATGGCTGCATAATGTTCCATGGTGCATTATACCACATTTTCTTTATCCGGTTTATCATTGATGGGCATTTAGGTTAATTCCCTTTCTTTGCTATTGTGAATAGTGCTCAATGGACATACATGTGCATGTGTATTTATAATAGAATGATTTTTATTCCTTTGTATATATACCCAATAATGGGATTGCTAGGTCAAATGGTATTTCTGCCTCTAGGTCTTTAAGAAATTGCCACACTATCTTCCACAATGGTTTGACCTAATGTAGGCTCCCACAACAGTGTAAAACTGTTCCTTTTTCTCTGCAACCTTGCCAGCATCTTTTGTTTCTTGACTTTTTAATAATAGCTATTCTGACTGGTGTGAGATGGTATCTGATCATGGTTTTGATTTGCATATCTCTAATGATCAGTGATGTTGAGCTTTTCTTCATATGTTTGTTGGCCACATGTATGACTGTCCATGTCATTTGCCCACTTCTTAATGGGATTGTTTGTTTTTTTTTATTGTACATTTGTTTAAGTTTCTTGTAGACTCTGTATATTAGACCTTTGTCAGATAGAGAGATTACAAAAATGTTCTCTCACTCTGTTCACTCTGATAACAGTTTATTTTGCTGTGCAGAAGCTCTTTAGTTTAATTAGATGCTATTTGTCAATTTTTGCATGTGTTGCAATTGCTTGAAGAGTTTTCATCATGAAATATTTGCCCACACCTATACCCTGAATGGTATGGTCTAGAGCTTCTCCTAGGGTTTTTATACTTTTGGGTTGTATATTTAAGTCTTTAATCTATCTTGAGTTCCTTTATGTATATGGTGTAAGTCCAGTTTCAATTTTCTGCATATGGCTAGCCGGTTCTTTCAGCACAATTTGTCAAATAAGAATTTTTTCCCCATTGCAATTTCATTGGTCTATGTGTCTTTTCTTGTACCAGTACTGTGCTGTTTTGGTTACCGTAGCCTGGTAGTATAGTTTGAAATTGGATAGCAGGATGCCTCTGGCTTTGTTCTTTTTGCCTGGGATTGTCTTGGCTATTTGGGCTCTTTTATAGTTCCATATGAATTTTACAATTTTTTTTTTCTAATTCTGTGAAGATGTCAATGTTGAACCACGTCATCTGCAAACAGACAGTTTATCTTCCTCTCTTCCTATATGAATTCCATTTACTTCTTTCTCTTGCCTGATTGTTCTGACCAGAACTTCCAATACTGTGTAAAATAGGAGTAGTGAGAGAGGGCATCCTTGTTTAGTGCCAGTTTTCAAGAGGAATATTTATAGCTTGTGCTCATTTGGTATGATTTTGGCTATGGGTTTGTCATATATGGCTCTTATTATTTTGAGGTATATTCCTTCAATCTCTGGTTTATTGAGAGTTTTTAACATGAAGGAATATTGAAATTTTAAAGGCCTCTTCTGTATCTATTGAGATAATCATGTGGTTTTTGTTTTTAGTTCTGTTTGTATGATGAATCACATTTATTGATTTGAATGTGTTGAACCAATCTTATATCCTAGAAATGAAGCCAACTTGATCCTAGTGGATAAGCTTTTTGATGTGCCTCTGGATTTGCTTTGCTGGTATTTTATTGAGGATTTTTGCATTGATGTTCATCAGGCCAGAAGTTTTCTTTTTTCTTGTATCTCTGCCAGGTTTTGATATCAGGATGATTTTGGTCTCATAGAATGAGTTAGATAGGAGTCCCTTCTTTTCAAGTTTTTGAAACATTTTCAGTATGAATGGTACCAGCTCTTCATGTGCCACTGGTGAAATCATCTGTGAGTCTGTCTGGTCCTAGGCTTTTTTGGTTGGTAGTCTACTTATTATGGCTTCAATTTCAGAACTTGTTATTGGTCTATTCAGGAATTCAGTTTCTTCCTGGTTCGGTCTTCAGAGGGTTTATGTTTCCAGGAAATTTTCCATTTCTTCTCTACTTTTTAGTTTATTTGCACAGAGGTGTTTATTGCATGTTCTGGTGGTTGTTTATATTTCTGTGGAGTCAGTGGTAATAGCCCCCTTATCATTTGTAATTGTGTTTATTTAATTATTTTCTTTTCATTATTAGTGCAGCTAGTGGTCTATCTAGTTTACTAACATTTTTAAGAAGGCATCTCCTGGATTTGTTGATTTTTTAAAGTTTTTTTTGTGTGTCTCTATCTCTTTTAATTCAGCTCTGATCTTGGTTATCTCTTGTCTTCTGCTCACTTTGAGTTTTGTTTGCTCTTGGTACTCTAGTGTTTTTGTTTTGTTTTGTTGTTTTGCTTTTGAGACAGAGTTTCACTCTTGTTGCCCAGGCTGAAGTGCAATAGTGTGATCTCAGCTCACTGCAACTTCCCCCTCCTGTGTTCAAGTGATTCTCCTGCCTCTGACCCTCAGCTACCTGGGATTACAGGCATGTACCACCACACCCAGCTAATTTTGTATTTTTAGTAGCAACAGAGTTTAACCATGTTGGTCAGTCTGCTCTTGAACTCCTGTCCTCAGGTGATCCACCTGCCTTGACCTCCCAAAGTACTGGTGTCACAGGCATGAGCCACCATGCCCAGCTTCTAATGTTTTTAGTTGTGATGTTAGGTTGTTAACTTGAGATCATTCTAGCTTTTTGATGTGGCCATTTAGTGCTATAAATTTCCCTCTGAACACTGCTTTAACTGCATCTCACAGATTTTGGTACTGTGATGGTTAATATTGAGTGTTAACTTGATTGGACTGAAGAATGCAAAGTTTTGTTTCTGGATGTGTCAGTGAGGGTGCTGCCTAAAGAGATTAACATATGAGTCACTGGACTAGGAAAGGCAGACCCACCCTCAAACTGGGTGGACACAATGTAATCAACTGTCAGTGTGGCCAGAATAAAAGCAGGCAGAAGAACATGAAAACACTAGACTGGTTTAGTCTTCTGGCCTCCATCTTTCTCCTGTGCTGGATGCTTCCCACCCTCCAACATCAGACTCCAAGTTCTTCACCTTTGGGACTCAGACTGGCTTCCTTGCTCCTCAGCTTACAGACAGCCTAATGTTGGACCTCACCTTCTGATCATGTGAGTCAATGCTTCTTAATAAACTCCTCTTTATATACACATTGATCCTATTAGTTCTGTCCCTCTGAAGAACCATAACTAATACAGGTATTTTGTATCTCTCTTCTCATTAGAACTTAATTTTTATGTTAATTTCATTACTTACCTAAGAGTCATTCAGGAGCAGATTGTTCAGTTTCCATGTAGTCATGTGCTTTTGAGTGAATTTCTTAATCTTGAGTTCTAATTTGATTGTGCTGTGGTCTCAGACACTGCTTGTTATAATTTCTGCTCTTTTGCTTTTACTGAAGCTTATTTTACTTCCTACTACATAATCAATTTTAGAGTAAGTGCCATGTGGCAATGAGAAGAATGTATTCTGTGTTTTGGGGTGGAGAGTTATGTGAATATCTAACAGATCCACTTGATCTAGAACTGAGTTCAGGTCCTGAATGACTTGTTAATTCTCTGTCTCAATGATCTTTCTAATATCATCAGTGGGATGTTAGTCTCCCACTATTATTTTGTGGAAATCTACGTCTCTTTGTATGTCTCTAAGAACTTGCTTTATGAATCAGGGTGCTCCTGTATTGGGTGCATATATATTTAGGATAGTTATCCCTTCTTGTTGAACTGAATCCTTTATCACTATTTAATGTCTTTCTTTGTCTTTTTTGATCTTTGTGGGTTTAAGATCTGTGTTGTTAGAAACTAGGATTGCAACTCCTGCTTTATTCTATTTTTCATTTGCTTGGTTAGTTAATTTGCCTCTATCTCTTTATTTTGAGCTCATATGTGTCTTTGCACATGAGATGGGTCCTTTGAAGACAGCATACCAATCGTTCTTGGCTCTTTATCCAGCTTGTCATTCTATGTCTTTAAATTGGAGTATTTAACCCATTTACATTTAAAGTTAATATTGTTATGTGTGAATTTGATCCTTTCATCATGATGCTAGCTGGTTATTTTGCAGACTTGTTTGTGTGGTTGCTTCATAGTGTCATTTCATGGTCTGTGGGCTTCCATGTGTTTTTTGTAGTGGCTGGTTATGGTTTTTTCCTTTCTATATTTGGTGCTTCCTTCAGGAGCTCTTACAAGGCAGGCCTGATGGCAATAAGTTCCCTCAGCATTTGCTTGTCTGAAAAGGATCTTATTTTTTCTTCACTTATGAAGCTTAATTTGGCTAGATATGAATTCTGATTTGAACATTTTTTAAGAATGTTGAATATTGGCCCCCATTCTCTTCTGTCTCATAGGGATTCTGCTGACAGGACTGCTGTTAGTCTGACGTGCTTCCCTTTATAGGCGACCTGTTCTTTCTCTCTGGCTTCCTGTAACATATCTTCTTTCATTTCAATCTTGGAGAATCTGATGATTATGTGTCTTGGGGTTGATCTTCTCATGAAGTATCTTACTGGAATTCTTTGGATTTCCTGAATTTGAATGTCAGCCTCTCTTGCTAGATTGGGGAAGTTCTTCTGGATATGTTGAAGCATGATTTCTAACTTGGTTCTGTTCTTTCTGTCTCTTTCAGGTACCCCAGTCAGTCATAGGTTCAGTCATTTTACATAATTCCATATATCTCAGAGGTTTTTAAAATTACTTTTCTTTATTTTTTCCTCTATGCTTGTCTGCTTGCCTTATTTCAGAAAGATAGTCTTTAAACTCTGAGATTCTTTCCTCTGTTTGCTATAGTCTGCTATTGACACTTGTGATTGCTTGTGAATTTCCCATGTTGTTTTTCAGCTTCTTCTGGTCGGTTATGTTCCTCTTTAAACTGGCTATTATGGCTGTCTGCTCCTGTATTGCTTATCATGATTCTTAGTTTCTTTGCATTGGGTTACAACATGCTCCTTTAGCTCAGTGAAGTTTGTTATTGCCCTTTCAGAAGCCTAAGTCTGTCAATTCAGGGATCTCAGCCTCAGCAGCCCTATTCTACATTTTTGCTGAAGAGATGTTCCAGGCATTTAGAGGAGAAGATGCACTCTGGCTTTTTGAGTTTTCATTGTTTTTGTGTTGATTCCTTCTCATCTTTGTGGACTGACTTACCTTCAATCTTTGAGGTTACTGACCTTTGAATAGGATTTGGGGGAGTGATTTTTTTATGCTGTTGTTTTCTGTTTGTTTGTCTTTCTTTTAAGAGTCAGGCCACTCTTCCATAAGGCTGCTGTGGTTTGCTGAAGGTCTGCTTCAGACGTGAGTTGCCTCGGTTTTTCCCCTACCTGGAGCTATCATCAGTGAAGGCTGTGAAATGGAAAACATGGCAGCCTACTCTTTCCTCTGAAAGCTCTGTCCCAGGGGTGTACTGACCTGTGGTTGACCGAAATGTGCCTGGACTAGGTACCTGGAGATCCCTGTGGTGAGGGGGGTGGATCTCAGGAGGAACAGGATTAGGGCTGTATCTATACCATACATGGACTATTATTTTCTCAAGTACTATAAGTGTTCTGCACATATTTGTTATGTAAAACACTAATATAAAACAGGTGCAATTATTCATATTTAAACATAACAAAATTTTCTACAAAAAATGATAAAATATTTCATATTATACAATTAAAAGAGAGTAGGCTGGGACAAAGTGTGTGACTCACCTGACTCCAAAGTCCACGTGCACACGTACCATGTAGTTTTTCAATTACACCTTATATTTTGTATCTTATTTTGCCCAGGGAGACTAAACATTAAGTGTAGGAATTTATCATATTAAGAGCATGGCCATTGCTTAGTTAAATCCAATGTATAGAAAACCCAGTCCATAGCAAGATGTCCATTTACTGGCCCATGGTATATATCCAATAATTTATTGGTCAAACAATTTATTAATAGTGAAACAGTCTGAGCAATTTACTTTGCTATGGCAGCTGTATTAGTCCACTCCCCCTTGCTATAAGGAAATACCTGAGGCTGGGTAATTTATAAGGATAAGAGGTTTTTTGGCTAATGGTTTTGCAGGTGTACAAGAAGCATGGCACCAGTATCTGATTCTGGTCAGGACCTCAGGAAGTGTTTACTCATAGTGGAAGCCAAGGGAAGCTTGCATGTCACATACTGAGAGAGACAGCAAAAGAGAGAAACAAGGTGCTGCTCTCTTAATCACCAAATCTCATAGAAAGTGATAGTGAGAAAATTTGCTCATTACTAGGGGACAATACCAAGTCATCCATGGGCTATCAATCCCCATGACAAAAACACCTCCCCCTAGGACCTACCTCCAACATTGAGGATCACATTTCAACATGAGAGCTGGTGACAGAAAACATCTAAACTGTATCAGTCACCTCAATAGTAACAGAGTCAGGACTAGAACCCTGAGTCATGACTTTTAGTTTGGGACTGTATGAGTTTGGATAAATTTAAGGAATTCCTTGTAAAGTACAGGCTTAAAAAAGAAGGACATGGCTTCCTGTCACATAAATGCCTAGACAGATTTTTTTTTATTTTCTAGGGAGGTTTCTGCTGTCAATGACCAGGATTTTCTACCATGCAACACACAAACACACAAAGGCATATTGTAAGTATTTTTTTTTTTTTTTGCTTACTTCTCAATTAATTATCTTCATTGCCTGATTACTAAGTGGATCAGATAAGAAAAGCAAAACTTCTGAGAAAACTGATGAAATTTCATCTCCTAATGAAGAGCACATGTACCATTTAGCTTACCACAATGTGAATTAGATTAAAATTTTTTTTTTTTTTGAGACCGAGTTTCACTCTTGTTACCCAGGAACAAGAGTGAGCGATCTCAGCTCACCACAACCTCCACCTCCTGGGTTCAGGCAATTCTCCTGCCTCAGCCTCCTGAGTAGCTGGGATTACAGGCACGCACAACCGTGCCCAGCTAATTTTTTGTATCTTTAGTAGAGACGGGGTTTCACCATGTTGACCAGGATGGTCTTGATCTTGACCTCGTGATCCACCTGCCTCGGCCTCCCAAAGTGCTGGGATTACAGGCTTGAGCCACTGCGCCCGGCCTAAAATATCAATTTTAAATAAAATTGCAATAGTACACATATTATATTAAACCTAATTATAAAGCAAACAATTTTCCCGCTAATAAATGTATGATTTTTGAGGTACAGTTCAAACTTTTATTTAACAGAATACTTTTCCTCCTTGGTCTTCAATTTCCTTGTTTCTGGGTATTCATTTATTTGTTCATTCATTTATCCAAAAAGTATTTATTGAACAATTCCTCTATTCCAGGCTTTGTTCTAGGTACTGGTATTGAAACTGTAAACAACACGGATAAAACTCTTACCTTATAAAGCTTACTTCTCATGAAAAGGTAAGATACAATCAATGTTAAAAGGTAGTAAATGTGAGAAAGAAAAATAAAGCAGGAAAAGGGAATAGATTACTTAGTGTCAAGAGGAGAGAAGATGTTATAATTTTTACAATAGGGGTTAGAGAAACCCTAATCAAGAAAGTAACACTTGAGAAAATTTCTTATGTAGATGTGGCAACTGACAATGTGAATACCGGGGGGAGAAGAAACCATAGGTTCAGAACCCTTAGTCTGAAGAATACCTGGAAATGTTGTGTTTATAGTGAACAGAGCAAGTAAGAGAAAAGAAAATGATCCGAGAATAAACAATGCCTTAGGCCAAGCACACAGGTCATACCAAGGATTTGGGCATTTAATTTGAGTGAACAGGAAAGCCATTCTGAGCCAAAGAGTTATCTGAGCTGACTTATATTTATGAAAGTTTACATTGCCTGTTTTGTGGAGATAGACTGTAGGTTGCACAGGTTGCAAAGGTTGTAGAAGGAAAAATACTAAAGGTAATGTAATTCAACTGTCAGATGATAATGGTTTGTACCAGAATGTTAGCAGGAAAAAATGGCGTAATATCATTAGATTATGGACCAAAGATTTAATGGTGCCAAAGGAGCGGTCACAAAGTCCTGAAATAATTTTAACAGAAGCTAAGAAAAGACAGGGTCCCATAGAAATAAAAAAGGAAGAAAAGAGAAGAGAAAAACAAAAGAAAGGAAAGAGAAGAAAAAGAAAAAGAGGAAAACAACCATAGAGTAATCAACATGGTAGAGTGATGCTGATTTCTGTATTTCATGGTGATACTAATTTCTGTATTTCATTTTGCTCACTGGACAGAGTTATGATTTGAAGCAATTTTAAAGAGAAAGAGAGAGAGAGTGTTGTGTGTGCGTGTTGCATTTCAGTGGCTAGGAGAGAGAGCGTAACAATAAACATATAATATAAACAGTTAATGATGAGCTATTGTGTCCCCACCTAAATCTTATGTTAAATTGTAATCCCCATTGTTGGTGGAGGGGCCTGGTGGGATTGAATTACTGGGGTGGATTTTTCCCTTGGTGTTCTTGTGATAGTGAGTGCTCACGAGATCTTGTTGTTTAAAAGTGTGTAGCACCTCCTACTTCCCTTTTTCCCTCCTGCTCCAACCACGTAGGATGTGCCAATCTCCCCTTTGCCTTCTGCCATGCAAATCTCTATCAAAATATCAATGACATTCTTCAAAGAAACATAAAAAAAAAAAAATGATAAAATTTACGTAGGCCTATATTGCTTTGGGTAATATGAACATTTTAGCAATATTGATCTCTCCAATCCATAAACAGAGAATACTACCATTTTTGTGAGTCCTCTTCAATTGTTTTCATCAGGATTTTATAATTTTCATTATGGAGAAATTTATTTCACTTATTTGGTTACTACCTAGGTCTTTTATTTCATTTGTAGCTATTGTAAATGAGATTACTTTCTTGATTTCTTTTTCTGATTGTTCATTGTTGGCATTTAAAGCTGCCAATGACATTTGTATATTGATTTTGTACCTGCAACTTTACTGAATGTGTTTATCAGTTGTAATGGATTTTTGGTGGAGTCTATAGGTGTTTCCAAATGTGAGATAATATCATCTGCAAATAAGGATAATTTGACTTCTTTCAGTGCACTTTGGATGTCCCTTATTTATTTATCTTTTTTGATTGCTCTAGCTAGGACTTCCAATATTATGTTGAATAACAGTGGTGAGAGTTAGCAACCTTGTTATGTTCCACATCTTAGAGAAAAGGCTTTCAGTTTTTTCCCATTCCCTAGCTGTGATTCCAGCATATATGGCTTCAATCATGTTAAGGTATCTTCCTTCTATACCCAGTTAATGTTTTTTTCATGAAAGAATGTTGAATTTTATCAAATGGTTTCTCAGCATCAGATGAAATTATCATATGCTTTTTGTCCTTCCTTCTATTGATATGATGTATCACATTGATTGATTTGTGTATGTTGAACCATCTCTGCATCCCTGGGATAAATCCCACAGGTCATAATAAATTATCTTTTTAATGTATTGTTTAAGTTGATTATGATGTATCACATTGATCAATTTGTGTATGTTGAACCATATTTGCATCCCTGTGTTAAATACCAGTCGTCATGATGAATTACCCTTTTCTTGTATTATTTAAGATGATTTGCTAGTATTCTGCTGATAATATTCACATTTATATTCGTCAGTAATATTGGCTTTCAATAGTTTTCTTAATATGTTCTTGTCAGGCTTTGGCATCAGGGTAATACTGCCCTTGTGGAATAAGGGACACTGGAGTCATTCCTTTCTTCTATATTTTTTGGAATAGTTTGGATAGAATTGGTAGTAGTTATTTAAAGTTTTTGAAGAATAAAGCAATGAAGGTATCAGACGCTGGGCTTTTCTTTACTGGGAGTCTTTTTATTATAGCTTCAATCTCATTACTTGTTCTTGGTCTGTTCAGGTTCTGAATTTTTTTCATGGCTTCATTTTGGTGGGTTGCATGCTTCTGGGAATTTATCTGTTTTATCTAGGTTTTTCAACTTGTTGGCACAAAGTTGCTCACAGTAGCCAGTAATGCTCCTTTGAATTTCTGCAATGTCAGTTATAATGCCTCCTTCTTCATCTCTAATTTTATTTATTTGGGTCTTCTCTCTATATTTCTCTCTTTTGTTTCTTAGATAGTTTGGCTAAAGATTTACTAGTTTTATTTATATTTTCAAAAAAACAACTTTTCATTCAACTTTTGTATTGTTTTTTATTTCAAATATATTTACTTCTGCTCTCATCTTTATTATTTCATTGATTCTACTAACTTTTGCTTTGGTTTGCTCTTGCTTTTCTAGTTCTTTAAAATTCATCATTAGATTGTGATTTTTTTTTTCTTTCTCTAGTGTAGGCAGTTATAACTAGCAATACATTTTTCTTTTTAGTACTGCTTTTTCCTTGTCCCATAGGTTTTGGTATGTTGTCATTTGTTCCAATAAATTTTTCAGTTTTCTTCTTAATTTCTTCATTGACCCACTAGTTATTCAGGAGCATATTGTTTGATTTTCACATGTTTATATAGTTTTTAAAATTCCTCTTGTTAGTGCTTTCTAGTTTTATTCCATCATAGTCAGAGAAGATGCTTGGTATTTCATTTTTTTTCACACGTTTTAAGACTTGTTTGATGACCTAACATATAATCTCTCCTTGACAATAACTCATGTGCTGAGGAAAAGAATGTGTATTCTGCAGCCATTGGATAAGATGTTCTGATAATGCCTATTAAGTTTATTTGTTGTATAGTACAGATTAAGTCCACTGTTTCTTTGTTGATTTTCTGTCTGGAAGATTTGTCAAATGCCGAAAGTGAGGTGTTGGTGTCTCTAGCTATTATTGTAGTGAGGTCTTGTAACCTCTTTAGCTATAATCATATTTGCTTTATATATCTAGATGTTCCAGTATTGGGTGCATAGATATATTTAAAATTGTTACATTTTCTTGTTGAACTATCTATTTATTATTATATAATGACCTTCTTGTTTCTTCCTACTTTTTGTATGCATATTTATTTCATCTAATATATGTAGAGCTACTTCTGCTCTTCTTTGGTTTCCATTGTCATGGCATATCTTTTTCTATCCCTTTATTTTCAGTCTATGTGTATCCGGAAAAGTGAAGTGTGGTTTCTGTAGGCAACAGATCATTGGGTATTGCTTTTATTTTTTTTCTTATCCTTTTAGCTACTCTGTGTCTTTTGACTGGAGATTTTAGTCCATTTACAGTCAATGTTATTATTGATAAGTAAGGATTTACTTCTGCCATTTTGTTATTTATTGTCTGGTTGCTTTGTGATCTTCTCTTTCTTCTTCCTTCCTTCCTGTCTTCCTTTTAGTGCAGGTGATTTCCTCTGTATTATCATTGAGTTTCTTACTTTTTATTTTCAGTGTATCTGTTATATGTTTTCAATTTGAGGTTACCATGAGCCTTGTGAGTACTATCTTATAACCCATTATTTTAAATTGACAACTTAACACTGATGGCATAAAAAAAAACAAACAGAAGGAAAATTAATACAAACTCTACACTCTAACATTGTCCCCCCCCTTTTTTATTAACTCTTTGTTGTTTCTCCATTTGTCTTACTGTAATTTGTATGTCTCAAAAAATTGTTGCAGTTATTATTTTCAATTGGTTTATTATTAGTCTTTCTGCTTAAGATAAGGTCATTTGACAGGCCAGGTATGGTCACTCACATCTGTAATCCAAATACTTTGGGAAGCCAAGGCAGGTTAATCATTTGAGGTCATTGGTTCGAGAACTGCCAGGCCAACATGGTGAAATCCTGTCTCCATTAAAAATACAAAAATTGCTGGGCTTGATGACACAAGCCTGTAATCCCAGCTACTCAGGAGGTTGAGGCAGGATAACCACTTGAACTTGGGAGGTGAATGTTGCAGTAAGCTGAGATTGCATCACTGCACTCCAGCTTAGGCAACAGAGTGAATGAAACTCTGTCTCAAAAATAAAACAAAACAAGATATAACAACAACAGAAAAACGACAAGGTTATTTTACACACCACAATTATTGTGCTATAATATTCTGTGGGGTTTTTTTGGTGAGTGTGTGTGTGTGTGTGTGTGTGCGCTATTACCAATTAGTTTTGTGCCTTCAAATCATTTCTCATTGTTCATGAATGCTCTTTTCTTTCAGACTGAAATACTCCAGCAGTTATTATGAGCCATGTCTGGTGTTGATGAAATCTCTCAACTTTTGATTATCTGGGAAGATTTTTATTCTTCTTTATGTTTAAAGGATATTTTCACTGAATGTACTATTCAAAGGTAAAAGTGTTTCCCTTCAGCACTCTAAATGGACTTCAGAACACCATTGCATGTTATTCTTTTTTCTCTCTTGCTGCTTTTATGGTCCTTTCTTGATCTTTGAGGTTTGGGAGTTTGATTATTAAGCGCCTTGAGGTAGTCTTCTTTGGGTCAAATCTGCTTGGTATCTCATACATCAATATTGATGTCTTTCTCTAGGTTTGGGAAGTTATCTGATATTATCCCTTTTAACAAGTTTTATACCCATATCTCTTTTTCTATCTCCTCTTTAAAACCAGTCATTTTTAGGTTTGCCATTTTGAGGCTATTTTCTAGATTTTGTAGGTGTATTTTATTGTTTTTCATTTTTTTCTTTTCTCTTTCCTCACTGTAGTTTCAAATAGCCTGTCTTCAAGCTCACTAATTCCTCTGCTTGATCAGTTCTGCTATTAAAAGACTCTGATGCATTCTTCATTATGTCAAATGCATTCTTCATCTCTAGAATTTCTGCCCAATTCTTCATAATAATTTCAATAGCTTTGCTGAAGTTATCTGACAGAATTCTAAGTTTCTTCTCTATGCAATGTTGAACTTCTCTGAGTTTCTTCAACATAGCTATTTTGGAACCTCTGTTTTAAAGATCATGTATGTTTTCTCCAGTATTGGTCTGTGGTATCTTATTTATTACTTATTTAGTTCATTTGCTCAGGTCCTGCTTTCCGGTATGGAGTTGACACCTGTAGATGTTTGTCAGTGTCTGGACATTGAAGAGTTGGGCATTTATTGTAACTTTTGCAGTCTGGGGCTTGTTTGTAAGTGTCTTTCCAGGGAAGCCATCCAAGTTTTCTAAGGGACTCGGGTCCCAAACCCAATAATGCTGTGGTTCTTGTAGATGCATAGAAGTCCTGCCCTGGTGGTCTTGGATAAGATCTGGAAGAATTCTCTTGATTATCTGGCAGAGACTCTTGCTCTTTTCCTTTACTCTATCCTGAGCCTCCTGCAACTGGGGATAGGGGTACATGAAACAGATAAATTGAAATTTATCAATTTCAACTTGTATAGATTTAACACAAGAACCCCCATGGCATCACCACAGAGACTGAGCTGGTTCCGACCTGAAGGCAGCACAGCACTGGGTCTCGTCTACTGTAATCACTCCCTGGCTACCACCTAAGTTCACAGGAGGCCCTGGGTCCCTACAACCAGCAAGTAGCAAAGTCAGCCAGGTTGGTTTCCCTCCATTCAGCGTGATGATTCCCCTAACCCTGGGTGAGTCCAGAGATGCTGTCTGGGAGCCAGAAATTAAATTAAAAGCTTTAGAAATGTTTATCTAGTGTTTTATTCTACTGTAGCTAAACTGGCACTAAAACCACTAGACAAAGTTTTTCCCACTTTTCTTTTCCTTTTACACAAGCAGAGGATTCTCTCCCTATGGCCAGTACCAGCACTAGTCCGTGGGGCTTTCTGCCAGGCCACCACTGATGTTCACTCAAAGTCCAGGGGCTCTTCTGTCAGTTTGTGGTGAATGCTCTCAGGCCTGGGGCTCAAACTTCAAGGAGTGGGCTCCCTTCTATTCCAGAAGAGGTCCAGCAGTGATGGCCAAGAGCCTAAGTCTTGACTCAGGCATCCCAAGATCCCACTTGGCGATCTGCCCCACTGTGGCCAAGCTGGTATCTAAGGTGGAAGGCAGAGCCCCCTTTAATTTTCCCCCTGCTTTTCTCAAACAGAAGGAAACTTGCACTGTAGCCAAGCCAGCTGAAAATGTGCTGGGTCACACTTGAAGCCAGCAAATCTCAGAGCCCCAAACCTAGTTACCACTGTTAATTATTTAGGGGCCAGGGCTCTTTAGTCAGCGGGTGATGAATCTTGCCAGTTCTTTGCTGTGCTAAGAAAGCACTGAGTTCAATGTACAGTTACCAGTCACTGTGCTCTCACTTTCCCAAGTACACAGATTTCTCTGTGCCACGTGGCTGCTGCAGGGGTGGGAGGAGTGACACAAGCACCCTCATAGTTGCTTTGGCTGGTGTCTCAGTAGACCACATGCCTCGCCCCCAGTCCACTGGCCCTGAGCCCAACTCAGCACCAGTACTTGCCAAGAATTGCAGTCCTTGTGGCCCAGACTATGCCTCAAGTTTACTTAGACCTCCAGAGCTCACCAGCCAATCAGTGGTGGTAAGCCTTGCTGGAACTCAAGTTCTGACCTCTGAGATGGGCAACTCGCCTCTGGCCAGAGTTATTCCAAATGCTTATTCTGTGTGTGCATGTCGGCTTAGTACAGCCCGGTTCTGCTTTCTTCTATGACAGGGTAGCACTGATTTCAATGCAAAGCCCCACAATCACTGCCCTCTCTCTCTCCTAAGTGCACTGATTCTCTGTGCTCCAAGGCTGCTAATAATCTGGGGATGGAGTACAGTGACATTGCACTTCACAACTGTCCTTCCTGCCCTCTTTCAGTGACGTTAAAACCAGATCCTGTGATCGCGCACCTGATTTTTAGTTCTTGTGATGGTACTTTTGGTCACAGTTGTAATGATTTGGTAATCTTGTGGGGGTGATGAATGATATAAGCTTCTGTTCAGCCATCTTGCGCCACCCCCGCTAGTTTGTCTTTTCTCCCAGTTAAGATATGTAGGGTTCACTGCTAGAAGTTGGGTATTTGTTTCCCAACCTGAGGTTGACATTTAATCTCAATGTTGGGTGTGGGGGCCTAATGGGAACTACTTGGGTAACGGGGAAAGATCACTTATGAATAGGCTAATACCTCCTTCAGGAGGAAGGGATTGACTGAGTTCTCGCTTATTAGTTCCCATGACAGCTGATTATTAAAAGACCGTGAAATCTCCTTCCCCCTTGCTTATTCTCTGAGCCCAACTCAGCACAAGCACTCAGTGCTAAGGCAGCACTGAGTTCAATGTACAGTCTTCTCCTATCATGTGATCTCTGCACATCCTGGCTCCCCTTTGCCTTCTGCCATGAGTGAAAGCAGCCTGAGGCTCTCACCAGATAGATTACCAACATTTCAGCCAGCAGAAGTATAAGCCATGTTCTCTGAAGGACTGACTTTAACATTTCTTGAAATACAAATTACCTAGGTTCAGCTATTTCCTTAGAGCAACACAAATATTCTAAGACATTTACCCATAAGCTATGCAGGGTTGGGGGTGTCAACACTCCCATGCATGTAGTGGAAGATTTGTGTATAACTTTTAATATCACCAAACTTAACTACTGATAGCCTGCTATTGATCAGAAGCCTTATCAATAATATACACAGTTAATTAACAGATAGTTTATAAATTATGTATTCTGTACTGTATTTTTAAAATAAAGTAAGCAAGAGAAAAAAATGTTACTTAGAAAATAAAAAGGAAGAAATTAGGTAGAAATGAATCATTATAAAGGTCTTCATCCTTACTGTCTCCATGTTGCATAGGCTAAGGAAGAGCAGGAAGAGGAGGGGTTGATCTTTCTGTCCCAGGAATGGTAGAGTAGGAAGAAAATCCACGTATAAGTGAACTCAGGCAATACAGTATGTATGTATGTATAATACACATATATATTGTGTATTATATGTATAGTATATTGTATATTATATGTATATTATATTGTCTATTCTATGTATATTATATTATATATTTCATACATATGTACATACATATATACTGTAATGTGTATGTACATATTTGTATACATACATACCTATATACATACTATATATAGTATATATACACAGGGAATGTATATATTTGCGTTTTTACATATATATACTATATATATACTTGTATATTGCCTATATACACTATACATATATACACACATATATACACACAAAATATATATAGAGTATACATTATATAGAGTATACATGTACTATGTATAGATACTATGCATGTATATATATACTACCCCCAAACTTACTACTGTTAACCTATAATGCATATATATATATATATATATATATACACATATATATACTATATATAGTGTGTGTATATATTTGTGTATACATATATGTGAGTGTGTATATATACGGATATGTATACATATATATACACACTCAATATATGTGTCAATGGAGGTGTTGAGGAAAGGATGAGAATCTTATGAGGGAATTCCAACTGATTGCCTCTCTCTCCTCAGTGAAGTAGGAAATAAAAATGAGCATCAAAATCGTAGGCCCCAGGACCTCAGGAATACTAGTGAATCACCCATACCTAGAATATATGGGCATTGGTGAATTATTATATAAAATTATTGTACTACATATTATATTATAATTATATAATCCACTAGTGTCCTCTGTCATAACCTCTTCTTTATCTGTTTCGTTTTTAATCAATCTGGTGTTGCTTTATAATTAGATTAAAAATGTTACTCAAATTTCACACCAGATGACAGCTTTCAAAACAGAATTTGAACTCTGCCACTTGATTATTTAGTTTCAAAGCATATGACTCTGATCTCAATTAATGACAAAGAATTAAGCAGTGACTTATAATGACACAAACACCTGTCAGAAAATAAAACAAGAAGTTTGTTTTAAATTTTTAAGAAAGAGGCTGAGCGCGGTGGCTCACGCCTGTAATCCCAGCACTTTGGGAGGCCGAGGCGGGTGGATCACGAGGTCAAGAGATCGAGACCATCCTGGTCAACATGGTGAAACCCCGTCTCTATTAAAGATACAAAAAATTAGCTGGGC
Organism: Saguinus oedipus; assembly: GCA_031835075.1. Taxonomy (NCBI): domain Eukaryota; kingdom Metazoa; phylum Chordata; class Mammalia; order Primates; family Cebidae; genus Saguinus; species Saguinus oedipus. The sequence goes on along the minus strand of CM063186.1, from coordinate 52,620,712 downwards.
ATGGTGGCGCGTGCCTGTAATCCCAGCTACTCAGGAGGCTGAGGCAGGAGAATTGCTTGAACCCAGGAGGCAGAGGTTGCGGTGAGCCGAGATCGCACCATTGCACTCCAGCCTGGGTAACAAAAGCGAAACTCCGTCTCAAAAAAAAAAAAAAAAAAAAAAAAAAAATTTAAAAAGAAAGTAAAATTCTTTACTGATTTGAATGTGAACATGTTTAGTCTGGTATTAAAATGACTAAACATTGTTATCACTTTAATCTTGCCTCCCTGTAACTGGTTTTAGTAAGTTACACATAAGTATTATGTTCTGTTGTATTGCAAGTCTGTCCTTTGTAGTATTTTTAATAACTAAAAATATAGTAAAATTGACTGATGCAGAATTCCATCAGAAAAGGTAAAGGACATTTTTTAAGGAAGATGTTATTTCACAAAAACAAAAATTTTAGAGGAAATTCAGGAGTTAAAAGCATTAAAAGATGAGATAGTGCCTCCTTACGGGCAGCATCAAGGAGATGCTAAAGATACATGAGGAATGTTGTAAAATATCCTTGAAATTGGGAGCTATAAAGAATAGGCTAGCAATAATAAGCAGTATGTGAATCATTTAGATGGTAGGACAGAGCACATTAATGAAAAATGGGGAGAATAATCACCTGGCGACAGAGACTGACAAGTGTAAAGACCCCCACCCCTGTAAAACAGAGAGAAAAGAAGAACTGCTTTTTTTTCTGGAGAAGAAATAATATCTGGCCTAATATTCTGTTGTTAATTAAATTGTTGCTCTTTAGCCCACACATTCTCAAATCTGTATTGAAAATACATTTTTTTATCCATGCCCGTAAAGAAGTTGAGATTTCTTCTACATCAAAAAACAATAAAACAAATAAATGCTTTTTTGAAAGCAGAGTTATTTTTCCCTAGCTGTCTTTTATTATAGACTATCTCATATTAGTGCTGTATTTCTAGTAGTCATTTTGGCAAATTTTATTTCCTCTTTACTGCTTTGAAATCTGGTTGCCACCTACAACATTCAGTGAAAATCACACTAGCAAAATTCAGTCTGGTTTTTCTCAAATCCTATGCTCTTAAATCTGCTTCAAACTCAGTAGACACAGTTACAGAATTTATATTTTGTGAACTCCTGTGGCTCTATGAAATCACACAGTGCTTATTCAACTTCCATAAGCTCATAATTCTGCCACTTCCAGCGAAAGTAATCCTTCATTAACTTTCTATCCTCTAAAGAGATGCATCACAAAACTAATTACATCTGTTTTCAAGATTTTAAATGTATATCTCTAATTCCAAACTCACTGAAGCTGTAGTTTTGTAATTCCATTTACCTATGGAATATTCCACTAAAATGTCTCTTTATTAGAATGTGCTCACTAAATCTGAATTAAAATCATGTTTATCTTCTGAACTATTTTACCATTTACCATTTTGACATTTACCATGTCAAATTTTACCATTTATGATCTCATTACTATTCTTCCAGTATTTTGTTTCCTTATATGTCATCTCTCTATCCTACAATGTTATATATTCCAATTGGAAAAGCTATATGCTCTTCATGCCATAATGAATCTGAAAAATATTTACAAATAATCAGTCAATTATATATTTAGCATTCATATTTTATTTGCTCTATTTTTATTTCTTTGACATAGTCTAACAATTGTCTTAGCCTAACAATTATCTCCTTGCTACAGAGAAGTCAAGAAGACATTCAACTGCAATTTTGAGGTTCTTTTCTGATCCTCCATCCCCATGTTTCAAGCCAAGCTTACCAGGTATTAGTACCAAGCCAAAATTCTTGGATCCTTTCAGTCTTTCATTACACATAAAATCATGACATTTTCGGGTGTGTGTGGCAACCAGTAGGGGGTTGTTGCTGAGCAAATATTCCCTAGCAATTTCTTAAATGACACAGATTAATTTCTCAATTCAGGAGATGAAAGTTGCCAAGTCAACCTATGGAGCACTCCAAGCTCAGTATCTGACCCAGCTAATTTGTAATGGTGTTGCTATTTTTCATTTAACAATTTAGGAGTGAGTGTCTTTGACATATTACTGTTTTGCAATGTGGCAACAATAAGACCAGAACAGATTTTAGATTTCAGGACCTTTTAACAGAAAAACATCAATAAGAATTTTCTATTCTACCACTACAATTGTATCTCTGTTTTTACTGTGGTTAAAAAATAATAAATAAATAAAGTCAGGTCTCTTCTGAATAGTAATAGTATAATTTTTAAAGAAAAATATTTGTTTTGGAATGTTAGACTTGATACTTTTATTATCAAACTTTTTGGATAACATTTTTTTTATTTCAATTTGTATTGGTTTATCAATAGTATTTTTAAATTTACTATTTCCTTTTAAATCTTCCTAAACTTTTTCTCCATTAAGCATGTTAAGCTTCTACATAGAAGAAAATGTGATAGGCCAATTTGGTCTAACTTCCTTCATGAGAAGTGATGTGACTACAGCAACTTCCAGCTAAAAGAAAGAGGACGATGTCATAGGTAACGGGACATTTTCACTGAATTAATTTTAGCCTGAATAAAATTATAAATAAATTTCAAGTTTTGTTCTAATTTAGGCAAGGAAATGAGTCAGATGACTAAGATAAAGATGGGTTCAACAAAATTCAGGAAGTGAGAAACAAATCAATTTCCATTCTTATTGTTACATGAAACAATATGTTCCTTCCTACCTTGGACTTGTATTATTCTAAAACACACACACACACACACACACATTTCTTTTATACTGGAGCTTTTAAGACAGAAACATGGCCTATTTGAAGATTTTCATGAATATATATTCTCTTCCATCCCTGAAATCAGTGGTTAAATGAAAAATAACCGATGGAAAACTGGCTCTTTGTAACTAAAAGAGGCAAGAATTCATAATTCCAACTTTTCCATGGACATTCTGTGTGGTCTCATTTTTACAATCCATCCTAAAACTATTTACCTACATCAAGTTTCATTCACTTGTACTTGAATAGTGCTTGAGGGTATAAAACTCTAATCACCCCCGTTATTATTTTCCAATTAACAAGCTTTCATTTTCTTTTTAATTCTCTTCTGTCAATACTCATGCTCACACAATGTGGGTTCTAGATTTTTTAAATGTTTTTCTTTAATGAACAGATGAGAATATGTCTTCAAAACCATTTTATCATATGCTGAAATTGTTTCAGAATAATTTAATTTAATATGACCGCATTCTTTTCTACAATTACAATTTGTCCCTTAAAATAACAATGGTGTCATAGAGATACTTTCATAGAAGAAAACTCTAAAAGAGTTTCTGTAACTTTACTAGTTGCCCTTCCTTTTGAACCTTGTTCTGTTCTGAATGGTTCCTGTAGGAAATTATAAAAATAACTCAGATTCTAATGAAAAAAATAAATCTCCAAAGCAGTATTCAGAGACTGTCATGCACGGGTCAGATTTTTAAGTGACAGAGTTCTATTGTCTTATGTCATTATACATGATCTCAAACTGTCTATTGTAATTTCCAGGAAATACTATGCAAAAGAAGGGCTTGACACTCAGGAAGAAATTTTTTCTCTTTCAATGAACATGGACTTGTAGCTGGAAACATGGTCAATTAGATAAACACTTGTTTACTTGTGAATATCTATAAATACTGTTGGGTATCCTTTCTTACAAAGATGAAAATAAAATTAGGGCAAAGGTTAATCCCAAGGAATTCTCCTAATACTAGGAAGCTGATTGGAAAATGATGCTTTCTTGTTGGTTTCACATTAGATCTGGTGATTTTAATGTTCTCTTTTCAAAGGAAATCTATAAATCTTGGGAAATTTTGTAGCATTATGTTTTACAAATACATTAAACTGAGACTGAATAAAGATTAAAAAGTCGTGTTGCTATATGAAAATGAACTTATATTTATATTTTTCATACAGAAATTAAACAGCACTATAGATTATAAGAATATCGCTATTTATAATGCCAATTATTACCAAAATATTATTTGTATAATTTCTGCAGATGTTAATATCAGACTGTAAAACAGTAGAACCGTGCTTATCAGTTTCTGGAGGAATTTTAATGGCTAAAAATGCACTTTAGTGATTCCCTCTTCAATCTTATGACATATGTAAAGTTTTTCTATTGGTATTTCTAGTTATTGTGGGCTGGTTTATTAATGCAGAAATTGGTTTTATTTGCATGGGTAGCTTTGAAGGAAAAGGTAAGAAAATTATCATATTATTTAGTCATAACAATATGCAAAGCCTTCTGGTGCTGTCTGTTTGCCTGTCCTCAACTCTAACTTGACAAATTATTAATGGTCTCAAACATTCAGTGTTCTTGATGAAATGGCAATACAGGTAAACACCATCCTCCCACATCTACAAGTCTACCCCAATCATGAAATGTGCTTTTGCCAATATTAGAGAGGTCCAAATTTATGTTCGACAGTATAGTAAGACTAATTTAGTACTAAGCATTGAAACGCAGCTACCTCAGTAAAACTTTCTTTAGCAACTCTGTGTTCCAGACTTCTGACCACAAGATTGAAAGAAACGAAAAAGAGAGAGGGAAAAAGGCCATTGCTTTGTAGAGTTATAGTGGAATTATAACTTTCATCTAAATGGAAGAAATCAAAAGAAACTTTGTGTTAATTCACTGGGAATTTAGTTTTTCTTCCTGTGGATGAAATGGAAAGCTCTCAAGCTGCCTGAAACGCACCTGACGAGACTTTTCACTCCTGAGAACCTGTCTTAATTTCATACCTGGGCTCACCAACTTGCCTCTACTCTCATTCTTTTTCTCTACATTGAGAAAGTTCCACCAAAGCCAAGTTAAAGTGTCACTTCCTCTGTGTAGCCTTTTCTGGCTCCCAAGGTACTTCCCTCTTTTGTTTTCCCTCAACCTTTGACCCAAATTTTATTTTTTTCCTGCGCTTTGGTGTCATATGTAAGTACACATTGTCATGCCCTTTGTCATGAAGATTTTCTCCTATACTTTTTGTTCCAGAAGTTGTTACGTTTTTTATTTTTTAAACTTTGTCCTAAAAAGAAATCAGAAGTACTCACTTGGTGTGAGTCATGAAACTAAATCATTATGTTACTTGACAACATTTAAAATTACATTTGTGCCTCAATAATCACTGCTGTAAAAATAAATTGATTCGTTTTGTTGTGCAAATGATTAATTTAAATAGGTTTATATAATTATAAACCTATTAAAGAAAGTGTTACTAATTTGTTTCAGAGTTACAAAATGCTTTCACCAAATTACATATGCCAAGTTGCAATCACATTAGACTACTTGCTATTTTTATAATTCTTGTGTATTTCTACCTCTGTACTTTTATTAAAGTCCTCTCACATCCCTCTTGGCTTAAGTCAAGCATTTTTTTAAAGACCCAGATACCCTATCCTGCCTCCCCCCAACACACTCACATGAAGCCTTCTCTATTTCGCCATTCCATGTGCATTCTTTTTCTAAGTTAGCACATATGATTAATTGTATTCTTTTATTCTCTCTATACTATAATCATTATTAGAGATTTGTTTGTAAATGAAGAAAATTCAATAAAGTGGAAATTTTTTTTCTGTGTGGTTGAAGGGGATCAACTCTTGTCTTAGTCCATTTGCATAGCTGTAAAGGAATATTATGAGGCTGGGGAATTGATAAAGAAGAGAGGTTTATTTAGCTTACAGTTCTGCAGGCTGTACAAACACGTTGCCAGCATCTGCTTCTGATGAGGGCTTCAGAAAATTTTCACTTATGGCAGAAGGGAAAGGAGAGAAGGCATCACATGACGAGAGAGAAGAAATAAGTGAGTAAAGGGAGACTCCAGACTCTTTTCAACAACCAGATCTTGGAAGAACTAAGAGTGAGAACTCACTCAATCCCAGAAGAATGGCACAAACCCATTTATGAGGGATCTACCCCCATGATCCAAATGCCTTCCACTGAGCTCCACCTCCAATTCTGGGTATTGAATTTCAAGACAATATTTGAAGGGAACAAATATGCAGACAATATTAGCTTTATTTCTTCCCTGAAATCTCTGTATTCATTGTTAAATATAAGAATCAAATACTAAACTAGTTATAATATCTTAAGATTTTATTACCATGTGGTGCCTGCATCATTGATAGAAGAAGGTGATAATTTTAGGGAAGGTATGACTATAGTTTGACGTATCAGCTGTGATGGCCTTTAGAGCACCCTGAAATAGTAGCCATGGATAAAGAGGAGCGTCTTTTGTGATACGGGTAGGAAAAGAAAGAAACAAATCCAAGACTAATGTAATTTCACAAAGACAAAGAGAAAATAAGCCAAATGTTAACACTAGTTATGTCTAAATTATAGATTTATCCATGACTTTAATTTTTTATATGGATCTTTATTTTTATATTTTTATATGAATTTTTTTTTAATGCTTAAAAAAATAAAGATCCATATAAAAGCCTATATTATTTTAATGGACCAGGGAAAAGTTTATTACAAAGTGGAAAGGGAGTGAAGGAATTATAATAGCTAACAGATTTCATAAAAGGGAGCTTAGAATCGTGTTATTTTGCTACACTGCAGGAAATAAAAGTTTTTGTTGAAAAGCAGCATGGAAATGTGTGTGTGCATGCTGGGAATGAGGAATGGAATGTTGGGACAAGAGATTACTAATACTGAAAAAGGAAACTTTCTTTATTCTCTGAAGATTTGGTAATTATTAACAGGAGAAAAAACATTTTAATTATGTGCATACGCATAGGAGTTCCACAAAATATGAGACTTGAAAGGGGACAGATGATTGAAACATATATCACTTTTGGAGGTGAAGAAAGGAATAGAGGCCTGGGGATTCTGGGGATGGTGGTGACACAAGTTGTGGGAGTGTGAGGGGAGAGAATGCAGTGTGAACAAAGGTTGTCTTGTTACGCAAACAAAAGGTCTCTCAGGTAATAAACAATCTCAGAAAAATAGGTGATTGTCTGTGATAAAGTCTGCCTGAGCGTGGTGTCAACTTTCGGTTTCCTCCCCTGTGATACTGTTACTTTTCCAGTTAATGAGATTCCCAGGAAAAGCACTCATGACTACTGTATTCCTTCTGGAGGGCCAATCTTTAGACAGATATGCGAAGTTCAGGATAAGCCCTTCCTTGCACTTTGCAGGAGAAAGAGGGTAAGAGACAGAAGAGCAGGAGGAGGTCAAGGAGATGTTTGTTCTAAGGTTGCTTCTATGGTCGTTCAGCTCCTTTAGTTCAAAGTACTTAGCATACCAAAGTGCCATAGGGAATATCAATTTCTCAACCCCAGTACTAATGTTTTGGTGACTGTTTTGTGCTAGCAAAGGATTTTCCTTTTCTGTCTGTCTTTAAACTGGTGTCGGGGGTATGGGGAATGTTTGAATATCTCTTGAGTGCCTTCACCTAGATTGTAAATATGTATAATTTGTATAATTAAATCTCAGTAATTTGTAAATTCTAAATGCTTTGACATTAAAGGAATGGATTTAATTATTTATTTTATGAAAAATTATTTAACATAATTGTATCAGTTATTCAGTCTAACTGATTGAATAACTGATACAATTATGTTAAATAATTTTAACATAATTATTTAACTGAGGAAGAAAACAACACAGTAATTTGAAGAGAGAAAGTTTGATGTAAAAGTTATTAACTTTAACAGGGGGTTTGTGTAAAGAGGGATAGGATTGCAATAAATAAAAAGAATTTTATAGAGTACAGGATTAGCTGATGCAATAGTAAGGGAGTGTTTTCCAATCCCTGGGGTTGAAACAGAGCATTCAGTAAGACTGTTCCCTCCCTACCAAGGTGAGACTCAAGCCTTATTGAAAAGGGTAAGAAGGTGGCTCACTACCATGTGTCCATGTGTTCTCATAACTCAACTCCTACATATAAGTGAGAACATGTAGTATTTGCTTTTCTGTTCCTGCATTAGTTTTCTGAGGATAATAACTTCCAGCCCCATCCATGTCCCTGGAAAGGACATGATCTCATTCCTTTTTATGTCTGCATAGTATTCCGTGGTGTATATGTATTGTATTTTCTTTATCCAGTCTATCATTGATGGACATTTAGGTTGATTCCAAGTCTTTGCTATCGTGAATAGTGCTGCAGTGAACGTAAACATGAATATATCTTTATGATAGAGTTATTTATATTTTTTTGAGTATATCTTCAGTAGTGGGATTGCTGGGTCAAATGGCATTTCTGCCTCTAGGTCTTTGAGGAACCACCAGAAATAGAACAATGCAAACTAGGGCCTATTAGAGGAGGGAGCACATCAGGAAGAATACCTAATGGATGCTGGGCTTAATACCTAGGTGATGGGATGATCTATGCAGCAAACCACTATCCCACACTTTTACCTATGTACCAAACTGCACATCCTACATCCTGCACATGTTCCCTTGAACTTACAAGTTGAAAATAAAAAAAAAGAAAAAAGAAAAAAGAAAACAAAAGAATGTTACTCACTGGGTGGCAGGGTAGTTGCTGTGGGGCTGTATTAGAAGAAATTGCTGAAAATATGCCTTTTTGGGCTGGCAGAAAATTCATTCTCTGGGGTGTCATGGAAAGCCATTCTTTTTCCAGAGGGACTCAACTGCTAAACTATCTGAAAGGAGTGCAAAAAGAAGCTGATGGTCTCTGGGTGCTCTGAACAGCAGCCAGGTGTTGGAGAAGGGGTGTTTCACTGTGAGAGCCTGATGAGAGAGCATACCAGATCTGGAATGAAATCCCTTCCACCCCCAGTATCTCTCCATCACCCTCTGCTGGAAAGTTTTTACACTCTGGCAGCTATTTAAAGGGCCCAGCTTCTTTTTCTCAGAGCAGGTAATAGTGAATTTGCATCTGAAAGGCAATAAATTAATAACTGGTATAACCACCATGTTGCTGGGAACAGTTGTTTATTCTGTGATTTTTTTATTGCCATTAACCTGGTGTTTCCTAGATTAGAATTGATAGTAATTACAGAGATACATGGCATTGTCGATGTCTAAAAATTATGCAAACTTGTAAATTAGTCTAAAAGGTAGGCAACATGTCCTTTTAGTGGCATCAGTTTACAAAGTGATGCAGGATATTTTCTTGATGCTTTGTGGGACTCAGAAGAGGGGTGCACTATTTACTTAGCCCACCATGTTCAGCTTCTTGTGGGAGGGAGCACACACATGAATGAGTACAGGAACTGAAGCAAATGAGCTCAGGAACTGGCCAGCAACTTAGACACCTGCAGAAGCAAACTCTGCTTATTCAGGTCCACTGTTCCCCGCTTCTCGCAGGAGGGAGTATGCAGGGAGCAAGTGAAGGAACTGGCTGGCTGCTTTACTGCTGACAGGTGCAAACTTCATGCAGGCCTTTTGGCAGCATCCAGGTTGGAGGTTCCCCAAGACGCCAGAGGGCATGTTACAAGGCTCTCTTAGCTCCACCATCCACAGAGAAAGCAGTGTGTTATCAACTCAGTGGGTTCTTTGCCTCATCGTTACATGGGGTGGCTGCCCTCTGCCAGTGAGGGCAAAGAGTTACTGCAACAGCCTTTGTGGGTGCCTGAACTTGGTGCATCCCAAATTCTTGTTCCGTGCCCAAGAGGAATGAGGTTACAAACACAAATTGAAGGATGGTGAATGTGGAGAATTTTCTTTCTTTCTTTCTTTCTTTTTGAGACGGAGTTTCACTCTTGTTACCCAGGCTGGAGTGCAATGGCGCAATCTCGGCTCACCCGCAACCTCCGCCTCCTGGGTTCAGGCAATTCTCCTGCCTCAGCTTCCCGAGTAGCTGAGATTACAGGCACGCGTCACTATGCCCAGCTCATTTTTTTTTTTTTTTGTATTTTTAGTAGAGACGGGGTTTCACCATGTTGAGCAGGATGGTCTCGATCTCTTGACCTCGTGATCCACCCGCCTCCGCCTCCCAAAGTACTGAGATTACAGGCGTGAGCCACCGCATCCGGCCCGGAGAATTTTATTGAGTGATAAAAGTAACTCTAAAAAAAAAAAAAAAAGAAGAAGAAAAGAAAAGAAAGTAGCTCTCAGAGAGGAGAGATGGAACGGAAAGCAGAAATGCAGGTCGCTCTCCTCTGATGTTAAGTCCCCTCTTTGCATCTCTTCTGAAGTCAACTTGCTACTTTCTGACATCCAGCTCCCATCTCTGGAGTCAAACTGTCTCTCTCCAACATCCAGCCACTTGTCCTCACTGCTGGCTAAGTCTGGGATCTTTATAGGCACAGAATTGGGGCAAAGCAGGCCATAGGTAGTTATGGAAAAGGCAACATTAAATTGGTAAGAAGACTTTATTCAGAAAAAAAAAAACAATCAGGAGAGAGCGGATACACAGGGATGGAAGTTCTCACTTTGGGCCATGGGTTTCAGGCTTTGCAGCTCCAAGGTGGGGGTTTTGCAAGGGATCTCCCCCTGGCTGCTTAGAATTTCTCAGATTCCTACCTCTATCATTGTATCAAAAGGCCAACCAGATTTTATAAAAGGCTAACTTTAGATAAGTTCAATAGTTAAATAATTAAAAAATAGTTAAATAGTTTAAAAAGTGTTGGCCTTAAACAAACAAATTTAGCTTTACCTGGAAACTTAGGAGAAATGTAAGATTTCAGGCCCAGACCTACTGAATCAGAAGCTCTAAGGATGAATCTCATCAGTTTGCCCTCCAGGTGGATCTGATACATACTAATGCTTAATAAGTAATAATCTAAAGTACTTAGTTCAGTTCAGTATTTACTATTGAATAAGAGTCCAACGCTTAATAAAGTTGTATGTAATTTGCAATTATTTTTCCCACTTGACAAATATGTTTCATGGAACAGGAACAACTAAGCACAAAAGTGTATAGTCTTCACAAGAACACCTAACACGATTTCCTTTAACGAGGCACCCCTTTTATACCTTAGTGTGACAAATTTAACATGTTCATTCACCTGGTCACAAACTAGAACGATCATATAGCATAGAAGAATTAGAAGCAAAAGTAAATAAGTTTAAAGTTATTCTTAGTAATTAATGTTACACTGTTCAGCTAGTTAGAAATTATTTAATTGCACAATAATTGTGCTTCATTAAAACAGACTCTTTGGGCACAGACTTTCATAATTATATGGCTTAGAAAACTTTCAGTCTGACATGGTAGGCTGCAATATAATTTACTCTCCAGTCTGGAAGCAAATGTACTTTATGAGAGTAGACTGCAGATCCAAGATTCTTTGGAATAAGCAAGACTTAATAAACCAACGAGGAGGACTTGCTTGTAGTTCCTGGTTGGTCATATTGTTGGAATTATTTTAAATATTCTATATTACACGTAGATATCTGATAAGTCTCTTTCTTTTCCTTCTTCACCAATGTCTAACCCTCAGTTTAGCAAACTATGTGTTTGTGAAGTGAAATGAATTATTTAGAATGACATTTGCATACCACTGACCAACTTACAATTCAGAAACGTATATTTTACTGAGTTTCCTTGCTTTTTATGCCAGTAGTGATTTACACAAATTTAGTGGGATTTTTTTAACCAGGATAAAATTGATCAAATAAATTGAACAATCAAGGCTATGTACGGTGTGTCCTATTTGAGAAGCATTGTCATTTTATCAGACATGACTCCTGAAGAATAATGGATGGTTTGTATATGGAGCCAATTCCTAGTCCATGGAGGCCTCCCAAGAATGGGTGTGGTTCCTGGTTCACGGGTCCCAGTTACACAGGAAGAAAGGAGAATGATTTTCTAGCAAGAATTCTCCAAAGTTATAAGTACTACAGGTAAAATATGGTGGGAAGTGTTTCATATGCTTTAGTTTCCTTCTCTTGGATAGAATTACAAATAGTAGAAGCTAAAAATCCAGTCTCAGATTTTTTTATGAAAACTTTATAATAGAAGTTAATTTTGCCCTCTTCATTGCTGTCCTTTATGGTCTGTATGGTCGTCCTGTAGGAGCCTGTATGGTTAACTAGCACAGTTGCTGCACATATATTTGTAAACATAGATCATGCCAAATCTGATGATACTACCATTTTGTATCAAGAATAATCTTCAGAGAATTAAGCGGCCATCAGAAACATCTTTTGCATTTTGGAAATAGGTTAACAATTTGGGCAGAGATATCTGGAATGTCATACACTGAAATTACCATCTAAGTTTTATCAAAGGGAATGTGGTTAGTTCAAGTCACCACCTCCTATTGACCAACAACTCCAAACTTGGAGAAATTATGTTAACTGTAGACTTTTGTTCAGTAAAGATGGAAATAATTTCTTAATGATTTATCATATAATCTCAAAAGTTTAAGGCCCCTTTGGACCTTAACTCGCTTTGTAACTAACCCATCAATCTTATCCTAACTTTGCCTATGAATACTTAGTTCATTGAATGTTCTTTGAATCAATCATAATATTTGATAGGTTCCATCATCATTTAATGAATTGGATAAATTATTTGATTTGGCCATTTTATATTGCACAAAAGTCATTTTTAATACATAGATATAATTAATAATAGATTAAATTACATTTTATTTTTGATTTTTAATATAGTATATATGGAAACAGATTTCTGGCATATTATGTGTATTTATTCATACTTTAATTGGTATTTATTTTAAAACATATACATTTAAAATGATTTATTTGAAATATTAACATCATTTTTACATTATAAAAATTAGAAAATGTTTCACGTATTTCTAATGTTCAACTAAGTATTCAACAAACTAATTAAATTTTATTAAAAAGTAACCTAATTTTAGGTTAGTTAATTAATTTTAGTAAGCATTTAAAAATATATTTACTTATATGATATTGCTACTCTTTTCAAATACCTAACATGATATGTGATCATAAGTAAAATCTTTCTAAGTACTTAACCACATATCTTAATAAGTCAAATAGAAATATAATTTATCAAGTCATCTTGTTATTTAATAAACAGCAATAATAGACAAAACACAGGGCATACCTAAAACTACCAAACAACTACACATTTTTATTCCAGTTATAAAATTCAAACATATGCAAAATTATCAATTCTAGATTTATTTCTTCATTTTGAGATTAGAAACTTACTCACCCTGGTAAAACGCTGTCTCTACTAAAAATACAAAACTTAGCTGGGCATGGTGGCATGTGCCTGTAATCCCAGCTACTCAGGAGGCTGAGGCTGAGGCTTGAACCAGAAAGTTGGAGGTTGCAGTGTGCTGGGATCATACCACTGCACTCCAGCCTGGTGACAGAGTAATATTCCAACTCAAAAAAAAAAAAAAAAAAAAAGAAGAAGAAGAAGAAGAAAAGAAAAGAAAAATAAATTACTCACCCAACCAAGAAAATGAGAATCACATCTAATTTGCCATGGATACTGTATTTACTGATCTGGAGGTTTGAGTCCCATGCTAAGAATGTGGGCAGTTTTTCTACTGCACTTCTAATTGACATGTTAGTGAACAAACTCAGCCTCTTTTTATGTTCAGCCTCTGCCTGCTTATCTAATGTTCTCTTTTCAGTAACATATTTCACTTCTATTTATTGCCTGGATTTTGTTGATGTGGTATTCCACTTATGTAGTACATTCATATTTATCTTATAACCTATTTTATAATAACTACTTTAGTCTATTTGGGTTGCTATAACAAAATACCATATATTGGGTAGCTTATACAGAACAAAAAATTACTTCTCATAGTTCTGAAGGCTGGGAAGTCCGAGACCAAGGTGTCAGCAGATTCAGTGTCTGGGAGGGCCATCTTCTTCGTGCATAGATGGTGCCTTCTCCCCATATCTTTACATAGTGAAAAAACAAAAGGCAGTGCCTGGGTTTTTTATAAGGACCCTAGTCTCATTAATGAGGGCTCTGTCTACATAACCTAATCATCTTCCAAAGATGTCACTCCTTAGTACCATCACATTAGTAATTAGTTTTTAACATATAAATTTTGAGGAGACACAAACATCCAGACCATAGCAATAACTTTATGCTCCTGGTAAGCTGTGTCTAGCTAACTAAAACCTTGTTCTACTAAGCATTAAAATTATATTTTACATACCAACTAATGAATGTTTCCAACTAGGTCCTTCATAATCATCACTTTACATTCCCATATAAGAAGCAGGATTCCATACCAGCAACTATTTTAAGATAGTTTCACCTTTAAAATTTGCAAAACTAATAAGCCATATAACAAACATACATGAGGAAAAAATTAGTATCACTTTATTCTCAGCACTGAAAGGGGAACTAGAAGCTTCTTTAATTAGAGGTCATTACAATAATATGTATGTATGAGGAAATAAGGCCATGTCCTTTTGATAGCAGCTGAAGTGGAATGAGAAATCAAACTATAGAATCTGTCATTAATGTTGACATTATAAAACTAAAAATTCAGCATTTAAATGCAGGATATTTATGGACTTCAGTTTGGACTAGATTATCTCTATGATCCCACCAATTTATAAAATTCTATAGTGATCAAAGATGAGGGACAATTTAAGTACCTAAAATTTAAAATTGAAAATGTTGAGAAAAAATATGCAGCTAGAGGAAGAAAAGGAGTATAAATGCAGAGGACAATTTTGAATGTGAGTCTATTTTCTAACTTATGTTGGACATGCAAGTAGGAAAGTGTGATAGAGAGTTGTATTTACAGGATAGGTCTTTAGCAAAATGTTAGTCTTGGAGATATGCTGCTCAGTATTTTTCTCAAATTATTTCTAAATTATGGGGTTCCTTGTAATAAAATTAAAAGCCGATGAGCACAGATACCATTAGTTGTTATAAAACAAAGACCACATGAAGCAGTGCTAATAGTTAACATGAATTGCAAAGAGCTGATCTGTACTCACTCAAGGAGTGTTTGGGTCTGCCAGCTGGCATGACAAATAATTAGACTGAAATCACTTGAAATTTAATTTATTGCTAAACCAGGAAACAAGAATTGCATAGAATACATGAGTAAAAGAAAAGTATGAGTAAGAAAGACAACATAGTTGCACAGCTCATCTATGTTGCCCTAGTTCCTCATAGTGGCATGGAATGGGGGAACCACAGAGCCCATGGCACAGAGTAATAGTAGTTAAGGCACAGGCTAATCATATGAAAGGAGAATGCATTAGTCTGTTTTCATGTTGCTATAAAGAACTGCCCAAGACTGGGTAATTTAGAAAGGAAAGAGGTTTAATTGACTCACAGTTGTGCAGGGCTGGGGAGGCCTCAGGAAACTTACAATCATGATAGAAGGGGAAGCAAACACATCCTGCTTCACATGGGGGCAGGAAGAAGAGTTCCAAACAGAAGGGGGAAAAGCCCCTTATGAAGCCATTAGGTCTTGTGAGAACTCACTCACTATAATCAGAACAGTATGAGGGGAAGCAGCCACATGATTTAATTACACCTGGTCTTCCCACAACATTTGGGCATTTTGAGAACTACAATTCAAGATGAGATGTGGATAGGAATGCCATAGCAAAAAACTATACTTATATAAAATAAAACAGACTTTAAGCCAAAACAGTAAAAATAAACAAAAAGTTTACTGTATAATGATAAAGGGATTAATTCCACAATGGGCTATAAAAGTCCTAAACATATATACATCCAGCACTGAAGTACTCAGATAAATAAAGTAAATATTCCTATCTAAATGAAGAGAGAGTCTGATACAATAATAATTTGGAACTTCTATACCAGACTCCCAGCGTTAGACAAACAATTTACACAAAATTTAACAAGAAAACATCAGACTTAAATAGCACTATAAACCAAATAGACCAACAGACATTTTTAAAAAATTGAGCCAATAACCACAGAATACACATTCCTTTCATCAGCATATGGAATATTCTCCAGAATAAACCATATGTTAGGCCACAGAAAAGTCTCAAAAAAATCTAAAAAATTAAAATTATACCAAGTATTTTCTCAGACCACAATGGAATAAAACTAGAAATTAATGCCAAGAGGAATATTGAAAACTATACAGATACATGGAAATTAGATGTGCTTTAAACAATTAGGTCAAAGAAGACATTAAGATGAAAAGTTTTAAAAAATTATTTAAAACAAATAAAAATGTGAACACAGTATGCCAAAACCTATAGCATACAGCAAAATTAGTTCTAAGAGTGAAGTTTATAGCAATAAATGCGTACATCAAAAGGTAGAAAGATTTCAAATAAAGAATCTAGCAATGCACCTCAAGAAACTAAAAAAAAAAAACCAAAACCACAATTAGTGGAAGGAAAGACACAATAAAGATCAGAGCAGAACTAAATAAAATAACGACTAAAAAACCAATACAAAAGATCAATGAAATAACAAGTTGACTTTTTAAAAAGATAAAATCAATAAACTGCTATCTAGACTAACCAACCAAAAAAGATATAAGACCCAAATAAACAAAATAAGAAATACTAACATGGACATTAAAACTGATACCACAGCAATGCAAAAGATCATTAGAGACTATTATGAATAACTATGTGCTAACAAACTGAATAACCTAGAGGAAATGGATACATTCCAAGTCATATACAACCTACCCAGATTGAATCAAGAAGAAATAGAAAACCTGAACAGACCAATAACAAGTAGCAAGATTGGATCAGTAACAAAAATTCTCCCAAGAAAGAAAAGTCTCAGCCAGATGGCTTCATTGCCAAATTCTACCAATATATAAAATCAATACCAATTATACTTAACCTATTATAAAAAAAAGTGAAGAGGAAAAAATTCTCCCTTATTCTCCAAAATCAGCATTATCAGCAGTATCCTGATACCAAAACCAAACACGTACACGCAGACAAGTAAATACCCTGACTATTGTTTATACAAGAACAATGAATTGTATGTTTCAAAATACCAAAAAGAGAGGACTTGAAATCTTTCAAAAACATAGCAATTATAAATACTAAATCTGATGGATACCCTAAATATCCTGACTTGGTCGTTACATATTCTACACATGTAACAAAATTTTATATGTACCTCATAAATGTGTGCAAACCTAATGTATCGCTATAATAAAATAAGTAATAAAAGTAAGTGCACATCAAGAGTAATTTAATTGCAAAATAAATTGCACAATCTAAAATTTGTAAATTACAGTTTGGAACAAAATGCTTTATTCAAAAATTTATTTTAATCAATATAAGTGCTTAAAGGTTGTACAGAATACAATGATCAGTTATATTTTTGAAATGTTTGCAAACAACTGTAGAATGCTTACAAAAAAATATCTAAGTTGATGAACAGCATGATATATGCCTCTGATAGGCATACGATAATGTAAAACGTGGGTTGAAATGATTTAAACATGTAAGCATTGTTTCAATTTAGCAGAATTAAGGATACCACTATTTGGATTTGGCTTTGAAGATCAAATAGACATGATATAAACAGGAAGAAAAAACATCCAAAATATATGTAAGTCATATAAAGTGGGAAAACGGAGACCCATGGAGAAAAAGAAAGGAAGATAGATACAGAAGGAAAAGGTAAAAGAGTGATGCATGGAAAATGAAGAAATGAGAAGAGCAGTACAGAGGAAGCGGGGAAGAACTATCAGAGTATTAGATAGTTTTCTTATAGTAACATAACCATTATTTTGTATGTTATAAACTTCTCTTGTCATTGCCCCTTCAAAAGATTATTACTTAATGAAATATTACTCTACAAATACTTAACGTTCTACAGTTTCTCCTGGACTGTGGATAACCATTGGAGTTTTCTCAAGGAAATATGTTTATTGACTGTAAGACTCGTGGCCAGAGTAATGGTGAGCCTTTGTGGCTTTCGTATTCTCATCGTCCACATAGTAAAGTATTTACTTGATTTCCAAAATTAGTACTATTTAATATATGTGAATATATGAAGGAGAAGCCAGAGGTAAGTGATCAGCTTCTACTTAGAGAAAAAAAAAACTATTTAACATCTTGCAACTTACAGTTGAAAACTTTATTAATTATTTTGATGCCATACCATTCATACCATTTTTGGTCACTTTATTGTTAAAGTTAAGAAAGTAATTTTTGATATTATTATACTTTAAGTTCTGGGGTACATGTGCAGATCTTGCAGGATTGTTACATAGGTATACACACGCCATGGTGGTTTGCTGCTTCCATCCCCCCATCATCTACATTAGGTATTTCTCCTAATATTATCCCTCCCTAATCTCCCCACACCCTTCTATCCCTCCCCCACCCCCACAGCCCCCAATAGACCCCAGTGTGTGACGTTCCCCTCCCTGTGTCCAAGTGTTCTCATTGTTCAATACCCACTTATGAGTGAGAACATGTGGGGTTTGGTTTTCTATTCTTCTGTCAGTTTGCTGAGAATGATGGTTTCCAGCTTCATCCATGTCTCTGCAAAGGACACGAACTCATCCCTTTTTATGGCTGTATACCACTCCATGGTGTTTATGTGCCACATTTTATTTATCCAGCCTATCATTGATTGGCATTTGAGTTGGTTCCAGGTCTTTGCTATTGTAAACAGTGCCACAATGAACATACATGTGCATGTGTCTTTTGTACACTCAAAGGATTTACAATCCTTTGAGTATATAACCAGTAATGGGACTGCTGGGTCAAATGGTATTTCTCTATTTCTAGATCCTTAAGGAATCACCACACTGTCTTCCACAATGGTTGAATTAATTTAAACTCCCACCAACACTGTAAATGCATTCCTATTTCTCCACATTCTCTCCAGCATCTGTTGTTTCCAGATTTTTTTTAATGATTGCCATTCTAACTGGCATGAGATGGTAACTCAACGTGGTTTTGATTTGCATTTCTCTAATGACCAGTGATTATGAGCAGTTTTTCATATAGGTTTTGGCCACATAAATGTCTTCTTTTGAAAAGTGTCTGTTCATATCCTTTGCCCACTTTTTCATGGGCTTGTTTTTTTTCTTGTAAATTTCTTTAAGTTCTTTGTAGATTCTGGATAGTTGCCCTTTGTCAGATGGGTATATTGCAAAAATTTTTTACCATTTAGTTGGTTTCCAGTTCACTCTAAGGATAATTTCTTTTGCTGTGTAGAAGCTCTTAGGTTTAATTGGATCCTATGTGTCTATTTTGGCTTTTGTTGCCATTGTTTTTGGTGTTTTAGTCATGAAGTCCTTGCTTATGCCTGTGTCCTAAATGATACTGCCAAGGTTTTCTTCTAGGGTTTTTATGCTGTTAGATCTCATGTTTAAATCTTTAGATGTCATGTTTAGATCTTTAATCTACCTGCAGTTAATTTTTGTTTAAGGTGTAAGGAAGGGGTCCAGTTTCAGCTTTCTGTATATGGCCAGCCAGTTTTCCCAACACCAGTGAATGAATGGGGAATCCTTTCCCCATTGCTTGTTTTTGTCAGATTTGTTCAAAGATCAGATGGTTGTAGATATGTGGTGTTGCCTCCGAGGCCTCTGTTCTGTTCCGTTGGTTTATATCACTGTTTGGCTATTGAAACTTGTGTAAGCTTTGAGAAGTATTCGTGCCATGTTTTTCAGCTCCATCGAGTTATTTATGTTTTTCTCTAAGCTGGTTATTCTAGTTAGCATTTTGTCTAACCTTTTTTCACGGTTCTTAGTATCTTCGCATTGGGTTAGAACATGTTCCTTTAGCTCCAAAAAGTTTGTTATTACCCACCTTCTGAACCCTGCTTCTGTCAATTTCTCAAATTCATTCTCTATTCAGTTCTGTTCCCTTTCTGGTGAAGAGTTGTGATTTGTTGGAGGAGAGGCATTCTGGTTTTTGGTGATTTCATTCTTTTTGTACTGGTTTCTTCCGATTTTCATGGATTTATTTACCGTTGGTCTTTGAAGTTGGTGACTTTCAGATAGGATCTCTGATTTGACATTCTTGTTGCTTATGTTGAAGCTATTTCTTTCTGTAAATTAATAAGTTTTTATGGCTGCACAGTATTCCATGGCACCATCTTCTTAAAATTTTTAATCCCTTGTGAGTTAATTTTTGTATATGGTGTAAGGAAGTGGTACAGTTTCAATTTTCTACATATGATTGGGCAGTTCTCCCAGCACCATTTATTGAACAGGTAGTCCTTTCCTCATTGCTTATTTTTGTCAGGTATGTTGAAGATTGGATTGTCGTACGTGTGTGATCTTATTTCTGGGTTCTCCATTCTGTTCCACTGCTCTATGTGTCTAACAAAGGTCTACTATCCAGCACCTATAAGGAATTTAAACCGATTTGCAACAATAACAAAACTCCCTTAAAAAGAGGACAAAGGACACAAACAGATACTTCTCAGAAAAAGATATACATGCAACAAACAATCATATGAAAAAATGCTCAACATCATATGAAAAAAAGGTCATTAGAGAAATGTAAATCAAAACCACAGTGAGATACTATCTCACAACAGAATGGCTATTATTAAAAAGTCAAAAAATAACAGATGCTGTTTAGGTTGTAGAGAAAAAGGAATTGTTTTACACTGTTGGTGGGCATGTAAATTACTTCAATCATTGTGGAAGAGAGTATGGTGATTCCTCACAGACCTAAAGACAGAACTATCATTTGACCCAGCAAGTCCATTACTGGGTAAATAACCAAAGGAATATAAATTGTTCTGTTGTAAAGACTCATGCACATATATGTTTATTGTAGCATTATTCACAATAACAAAGACATAAATCAACTCAAATACCCATCAATGATAGACTGGATAAAGAAAATATGGTGCCATGTAATATTATGCAGCCATAAAAAATTATGAGATAATGTCCTTTACAGGGACATTGGTGGAGCTGGAGGCAATTATCCTTGGCAAACTCATGCAGACACAGAATATCAAATACCGCAGGTTCTTACTTGTAAGTGGGAGCCAAATGACGGGAACCCGTGGACACATAGAGGGGACAGACTGGGGCCTATCAGAGGGCAGAGGGTGGGAGGAAGGAGAGAAGCAGAAAAAATTACTAATGGATACTAGGTGTAATACCTGGGTGATGAAGTAATCTTTACAACCAACCCCCATGACACACATTTACCTATGTAAAAATCCTGCACATCCTACATGTGTACCCCTGAACTTAAAAGTTAACAAATTTACAGAACACGGGAGATATCTGTATTTTGAACTTTGCATAGAACTGATGTTTCTTTATAATTAAATTTAGATTATCCTTTACTTTTGAGGGGGCCAATATCACAGCAGTGATGCTCTGTTTTTCTGTGTAAATCAGCACGTGATAAAGATTTATCCTAGGAGTTTATGTTAAATTTACTCACTTGGCCAAAGAGCTTTCTGACAGATTTTTCTATGATAGAGTTAACTATTTTTCTCTTCTCATATTAAGTATCTTAGAAAGAGTTACCGGATAATGTGCATAAACTATCACATTTAATCTGGAAGCATCCCTTCTTTCTTAAATTTTCTCTGCATATATCTGTCTTTGGAAATGAAGGCTCTCATCTTTATTTACAGGTCAGAAAAACTGGGAAAAACCCAGGCTCTTCCACTTATTGGATGTTTGATACAATATTCTTGAGCCCCAAATACTGATATTACTAGTGAGCTTGTTAGAAATTTAGAAACACAGAATTTATTCCAGATCTCCTGAAAAACATCTGCAGGACAAGATCTCTAGTTTGCTGTTTATTCTTCTAGCATTCCCAGAATAAGGTCCCAAGCAGGACCATACTGAGCCTGAAATGTTGGATCAGTTCACTCATCATGGGCAATGAAAGCAATACTGACAAATCTCCACTCTGTCATTAGAGATGAGCTACAACACATAAAACAAATAAGATATTTTTGTCTCTTTGATCTTGCCATGCTTTCCAAAGTGAAGCCCACAAGATGCTATGCAACCATTTAGTCTGGGTTCAGAAGAGTTTGGCACCTTTCTACACAGTAGTAAATTAATATTTGAGTAAATAAACAATCTGCATGCTCAAACTAGAATTAATATACCCACAGTTCTTTGAAGCCCTGACATTAATAACAGAAACAAACAAGGGAAGATAACAGTGATTGCAAACAATAAAATATAATTTAATTTAAAAATTAACCAAAGAAAGTTAAGCTGTTTCAAGTGAATATGCAATTAAAATAAATAAATGAAGATAAGTGAGCAAAAGCAACAAAACTAAAGTCTCTTGCATAATGGTTTATTATAAAATATAGTAAACACATACACATATGCTCATGAATATAGATACAAGAATAGTCACACATATATACAACATTTTTACCTAGACCTGGCACAGTCCTGCACATGGCCCTAGTGAGAAGAGGAGAACTGAGTAAAATGGAGGATGAAAAAGTTGGGAATTAGACAGGAACTGGGATTAGGGAAAGGCCCAAAGGATAAGAGCTTGAGAGTTTATTAGTTAGAAGTTTGATACCACAAGTAGCTTTCAGGGTAGCTGACTTTAGTAGGCATGAGTAAGGTCCAATTTAGGGAAAGGCTAGACTGATAACCCATGACAACCTTGAGTTGGATTTTGACCGAGGCAGATTATAGCAGAGATGATTAACATAGGGTATCAATGTCTTAGACATCAGATGAAGTAAGGATAAGGGAATTATTACTAAGAGGAGACCAGAAATAGTAAGATGGCATCTCACGTTTAGAATAAAATAAAAAGCAGAGAGGTTAGAAACAGGGACTGAGACTCAAAGTGTAAAACAGAATACCAGTCAGCTGAAGTGAGGTGGAAAGTCCAGCCTATATTTCTAGGAATAGGCATTAGTGCAGAATTAGAATATAGCACAAAATTAAGGTAATGTTATTGCAAATATCAAGGGGTAAATTTGAGTTCCTCATCTCACTCCTGAGTGGCTAGAGCATTTGTCATTAGGATGAAAAAGAGTTAAGCCTATAAATGAAAGTCCAGTGGTTCAGTTGAGGATAAAGAAGTCTGCAGAGGTAGGGAATCAGATTGAGTTTAATGGATAGATTGTGTTAGGATGATTAGAGACTAAAGTAAAAGGATATGATTACGTTATTCATTTACCTTCATAGATAGATAGATAACTAGAGATATAACTATGGATATAAATGTACAGATATATCATTTTTATATCTTAAGCAATTTGATTGAATGTAAATAATTTAACACAACCTCTGAAATATTAACTACTATTTTATTATAACTAATATTCAAAATATTTCTAATACTAATTTCTATGAGTCATGTTGAAACCTGTCCAATTGTCCCATAGAACTGATGTTTATGGTTTCTTTTGAATAAACATAGAAATTTATTCTCCCAGTCTTGAAACTTGAGAAAGTTACATTTGTCTTATGTGAGTTTCTTTCTGAGGAAACCAGCCATCAAACCTCCCATATAGCATCAAGGAATTGAAACTTACCAGATCAACACATCTGGACAATGAGATGATTGATCCCTCACCTGTCATTATTGAATAACCAGCCATCTACTTCCTATTGGTGAACTCTGCTTTATTACACTTTCCCAATTTCTGTTTTCCCATACATGGTTACATTTCCTCCCTGTTACATAAATCCCTAATTTTATTTAACCAGGGAGATGGATTGGAGACTCATCTCCCATATCCCAGGCTGCAACACCCAATTAAAGCCTTCTTTCCTGGCAATACTGATTGTCTCAGTGATTGGCTTTTTGTTTAGTGGCCAGCAGGACCTAGGGCAAACCCCTGGCATTTCAATAACAATGTTTTTTGTGGCATCATCCTCGATAGCAGGGTTCTATTAAATTTGGGCACACAAAACAATTAAAGTTTCAGTCAAGGTCACTAAGTAACAAGTAGTTCTTTGATGTGCAAGAGCACATTTTACAGACAAAAAAAATGCACTATAACACTAGCCTAAAGCTATATTCTGAATAGATGTGAATTTGTTTCTGTAAAAAATAATCAGATTTCAATAAAAGATTATCACATGCTTATTTGTATTTTTATTTTTGTGTTTATGAATACATGTTTGTTAAATCTCTCCATATATTTAATTTAATTTAATTCTCCAGTTGGGTGGATTGTGTGATTTAGTAACAGCAACTGAATAGCCAAGGAACGGCTTGAAGTTAAGTATGCTTATTACAAACCTATATAAATTTCCAGAGTATATCACATTGTGTTTTTCCATGTTCCCTCTGAGTGAAAGAACACCACAGACACAGAGCAGGTCAGAGTCAAAGGATTAAAGAGGCTCAAATCCTAAATTGCCACTGGGAGAAAAGGTGCCCAGGAGAGCTATCTTACCCCAATAATCAGATCTGTGTTTGACTATTACTTCAGTGAAAAATAACCTTTTGTCTTGGGAAGCCACTGAACTTTTGGGTTGCCTAACCAAACCTCACTTTTCAAAGTCTTTAATTTCATAATCATCTAAAGCGAGGAAGGTAAAGGATTTTAAATACTCTTAAAAACTTTAATGACTCTAGAGCACATAAAAGCAAGCAACATAGCACTTGAACAGTCTAGAATTACATGTATAAAAACTGAGTTTTGTGTAAAGAACACAAGTAAAACATCACATGGCATTGAATCCACAATCATTATTGCATTTGACTTCTCAGTGAATATATTGTTTATAAATTATTTCAATGAAAACAGTTTTTTTGTATTGATGTGGCTTTAGAATAAAAGCCTTATTTAATACAAAAAGAAATAACCACTTATAACAAATGAACTCTAGCTATACATTCTAACTGACAAAGTAAAATATATTATAAAGTCACGAATTTAAGAAAAACATCACAATATGCAAAAAAATGTTAACTAATACAATTTCCAATGAAAACAAAGTGACAGGCAGAAAAAAATTTATGATACATGAAAGACAAAGAATCAATATCAACAGAGATGTTCTATAATGAAGAGATACAAATAATCAATGGAAAAGTCTTAAAATAATTTTTACCCTTCACAACAAATAAAAGGCAACATATCCCAAATAGATAAAAACATACAATTTCAAAAGTAGTCCAATAATCAGGTAGAAAATGGCATAATTTTTACCCACTGGCAATGACAAGAGGCAGCCTAACACCTGGGCAGATAGCGGCAGGTACTTAGTAACAGCCCGCCTCCAAGCCAAGGACACTTTAAAGGCTGAGAGTCAAGCTGCAAGTTTAATCTTAAGACCAGATTTAGAACTTGTCTTCCTGTTCAGTGTGCTTTCCTCTGATTGATTCCCACCCTTCACCTCTTTTACACAGACCTACCCTTTCTTAATTGGGTTTCTACATTGTTATGCCAATCTTTGAGTGATGTCTTCACTGTAACCTTTTTTGTACACTCACAAACCAAACAGCATGTACTCCCCAGCCTGTACCATTATAGACCCCAGACTCAGTCAGTAGATGGGGAGACAACCCGACTTCAGGGAAGAGACAACTTAACTTCAATTGAGACCACCCGCCCTTCCAGTCTCCTCTCCAGCTTCCCTCTCCACTGACAGCTATTTTCATTGTTCAGTAAAATTCTCCACCTTCACCATCCTTCAACCATTCATATGACCTCATTCTTCTTGGATGCCAGATAAGATCTCGGAACCCATAGAGAAACACTGTACTGAGAAACACTGTCACACCAGCCCATTGCTCTTGCCAGTGGAGGGCAGTCACCCTATGAAACGAAGCAAGGACCAATTGAGCTGGTAACACACCACCATAGGCAGAGAGTGAAACTAATAGAGCACTGTAAAACACCCTCTGGGGCTCTGGGGCCATGGGAACCCTCATATCTGTGCTGCCGTGTTCCCCTCAGGGTGACACTCCTGATCTGGCCAGGGGCTCTGCACAGAGCTGTGCCCAGAACAGCTGGCTGGATCCCACACTCATTTGCTCCCCACACTCACTTACTCACATGCTCCCTCCCACAAAGGGTTGAGTGCAGCAGGCCGAGTAGAGCCCCCTTGCCATGAATCCAGAGAAGGGGCCAAGAAAAATCCTGTATTTCCATAATCTATTTACCTATTAACAAATTTGGTAAATTTTTCCTCTGCATTCTCAGTGCCAAGGTGGTATTTCAAAAGTACAAGAGTGACAGGACTAAATAATATATGGAGGTCAATACTTAATTGGTGAAGTGAAACCATCTCAAATGCTCATCTGTAGAGCAAAATTGAGTAGATTATCATTCTGTTTTATTATGTAATACTGAGTATCTAAAAAACAACTCTCAACAGAATGCTGAGGCATAGTCATAATTTATATTTATAAATCAAAACGGAGATTCAGAGAAAAGTGCATATTATCTTTTATTTTGTAAAACACAAAATCAAAAAACAGAGTGCCTGTGTGTGTGTGTGTGTGTGTGTGTGTGTGTGTGTGTGTGATAACTATGTGACACATTGTTGGTAACTCAAGGCTTTTGGACACTACTAAAATATGTCAATGAAACAAATGAGAAAATTTCCTGAATTTGACAAGTTTACATTATAATAGAGAGAAATAGACAATAATGATTAAAAGTAAAATGTATAGTTTGTTAGAAAGCAGTGCGTGCATTGGAAAGGAACTAAAGCAGCATAAAGGGGTTACTGAGTAGAGGGGAGAGGGTTTCTGTTTTGAATGAGGTGATGAGAATTGATTTTAGATAATCTCCTCTTATGGGGATAGGACCCTAGCAGATTTTAAGACATGAGAACTAAGCAATGCCAAGCCTGATTAATAAACATATGAAAGCTTACAATTAGAACAACAGACCACTTAAGATTAAGACTGTGGACCCTACCCTAATAATGGTGACATGAATGTATATTTAAAGGAACTGCTTGCTCTAAAGACTTTAAAATAGCTGAACCCTACCTGAAACAAAAAGAACAAGAATTTCAGCAAGCATAATAAAAATGTGTTAATTAACCCTTTGGAAATAGGAATAGAATAAAAAGAAATGGTTGAAATATTGCAAAATAATAAAAGTGCTGTAAAAAAGTAAAAGTAAATATGCAATTTTATCCCAAAGATTTTTCATAGGAAATGTTTTGCTTTAGGAAATGACTGTCATGTATGTTACTTAGGTAAAAGAATAATTATAATTATAGCATGTAAAGACAAGAAGTCAGTGGAAATAAATGGTAGTGACAGCACAGAAAAGTGAATAGGTTAAAATGTCACAAGTTTCAATCTAATTCAAAGTAACTGACTTTATGAAGAAAATACTTAGTCTGACTTAAAAGGTCAATTGTTATACTTCAAGGAAGGCTTGATCAGGGTTTTTGTTTAGTTTCCCAGTTTCCCTCTCTCAGTATTTCTCACCTTGTCAAGTAGAATTTGTTCCCAGCTTAAGTTTTTAAAAATTTAAATAGCTAAAGTAATTGCATAGTTTACATTAAACAAAACAAAACAAAACAAAACAAAAACCTCTGTTAGGGTACCAGTACCATGCTGTTTTGATTACAGTAGCCTTGTAATATAGTTTGAAATAAGGTAGTGTGATGCCTCCAGCTGGTTTTTTTGTTGGTGGTGGTGTTGGATTTTTTTTCTTTTTGCTTAGGATTGTCTTGGCTATGCCGTCTCTTTTTTGGTTCCATATGAAGTTTAAGGTGTTTTTTTTCCAGTTCTGTGAAGAAAGTCATTGGTAGCTTGATGAGAATAGCATTGAATCTGTAAATTACTTTGGACAGTATGGCCATTTTCATGATATTGATTCTTCCTAGCCATGAGCATGTGATGTTTTTCCATCTGTGTCTTCTCTTATTTCCTTCTGCAGGGGTTGGTAGTTCTCCTTGAAGAAGTCCTTCACGTCCCTTGTTAGTTGTATTTCTAGGTATTTTATTCTCTTTGTAGCAATTGTGATTGGGAGTTCACTCATGATTTGGCTCTCTGTCTGTCTGTAATTGGTGTATAGGAATACTTGGAATTTTTGCACATAGTTTTTGTATCCTGAGACTTTGCTGAAGTTGCTTATCAGCTTAAGGAGATTTTGAGCTGAGATAATGGGGTTTTCTAAATATACAATCATGTTATCTGCAAACAGGGAACATCTGATGTCCTCTCTTCCTATTCGAAGATGCTTTATTTCTTTCTCTTGCCTGATGGCCCTAGTCAGAACTTCCAAAACAGCAATATAGACCTATGGAAAAGAACAGAGGCCTCAGAAAGAATACTACACAACCACAACCATCTGATCTTTGACAAAAACAAGCAATGGGAAAAGATTCCCTATTTCACAAATGGTACCAGGAAAACTGGTAGCCATATGCAGAAAGCTGAAAATGGATCCCTTCCTTACACCTTTATAAAATTAACTCTAAACAGATTAAAAATTTAAACATAAGGCCTAACACCATAAAAACTACATTCAGGACATAGGCATAGGCAAGGACTTCAGGACTAAAACACCAAAAGCAATGGCAACAAAAGCCAAAATAGACAAATGGGACCTAATTAAACATAAGAGCTTCTACACAGCAAAAGAAACTACCGATAGAGTGAACTAGCAACCAAGAGAATGGGGAAAAAGTTGGCAATCTACCAATATGACAAAGGGCAACTATCCAGAAACTACAGAGAACTTAAAAAGTTTTGCAAGAAAAAACAACTAACCCCATCAAAAAGCGGACAAAGAATATGAACAGACACTTTTCAAAAGAAGACATTTATGCAGCCAAGAAACATGAAAAAAAGCTCATCATCACTGGTGATTAGGGAAATGCAAATAAAAACCACACTGAGATATCACCTCACATCTGTTAATGGTGATCATTAAAAAATCAGGAGACAACAGATGCTGGGGAGGATGTGGAGAAATAACACTTTTACACTCTTGGTGGGAGTGTAAATTAATTCAACCAATGTGGAAGACAGTGTGATTCCTCAAGGAGCTAGAAACAGAAATACCACTTGACCCAGCAATCCCATTACTGGGTATATACCCAAATGATTATAAATCATTCTATTATAAAAACACATGCACACATATGTTTATTGTGGCGCTGTTCACAATAGCAAAGACTTGGAACCAATCCAAATGACCATCAGTGATAGACTGGATAAAAAAAAATGTGGCCCATATACATCATGGAATACTATGCAGCCATAAAAAGGGATGAGTTCACATTCTTTGCAGGGACAGGGATGAAACTGGAAACCATCATTCTCAGCAAACTGACACAAGAACAGAAAACCAAACACAGCATGTTCTCACTCATAAATGCATGTTGAACAATCAGAACACACAGACATAGGGAGGGGAACATCGCACACCGAGGCTTGGGGGGTGGAGAGCTAGGGGAAGAACAGCAGCGGGTGGGGGATTGCAGAGAGATAGCATTAGGAGAAATGCCTAATGTAGATGATAGGGCAATGGATGCAGCAAATCACCAACATGGCATATGTATACCTATGTAACAAACCTGCATGATCTGCACATGTACCCCAGAACTTAAAGTATAATAATTTAAAAAAAAGAAACAAAGAAAAAACCCTCAACAGTGCCCAGAAGAAGAAAGAGTTTTCCATTTCACTACTTGGCATGAGTCTGATTGAAGCAGCTGAGATTGTTTGTCCAATCTTAAACCAGTTATACTAAGGTGGGTAAAATGTATGAATTGTCTTAGAGATCACCGGTTCCATCCCTAGAACTGAGGGATGGAACAATCAATCAAATACACAAACCTCATGGCTACTACATAATGGGAGGTAGTGGAATAGATGCCAAGAAGTCATCCAACCATCTCCAATAAAATCACCTTTAGAAGCAATACATAGTGCATGTAATATTGTGAAAAACACAAATTGAACAGAAGAAAGACTAGACACATCCTATCAGAGAGCAGAAGAAAATAATTGAAAGATAGAAGATTATTTGGTATATAGAACAATATATCACAAAGAAACAATATGCAAACAATAAACATTTTAAAAGAAAGAAACAGAATACACACCAAAAAAGATAATCAATAGCATAATGGAAGGAAACATTCTACACTATGAAGGGACATAGATTGGAAATCAAAAACAAACACAAGCATTATCATGTTTAATGGGAAAGAACTGAAAGTCTTTCCTCTAGGATCTGGAACTGACGAGTATGCCCACTTTCATCACTACTATTCCCCCTAGGACTGAAAGTCTTAGCTATAGCAATCAAACAAGAGAAAGAAATAAAGGGCCTCCAAGCTAGAAAGGAAGACTTCAAATTATCTTTAATTGCTGATGATATAATCTTATTTTTGAAAAACCTAAAGACTCCACAAATTAATTATTACAACTCATAAATTCAGTAAAGTTTCAGGATAAAAAAATCAACATGCAAAACTCAGTAGCATTTCTATATGACAACAGTGAACAATCTGGAAAAGATATATAAAAGTGATCTCATTTAAAATAGCCAAAAATGAAATTCAATACCTAGAAATTAGCTTAACCAAAAAAGTGAAAGATCTCTGCAATGAAAATAACAAAATAGTGAGGAAAGAAATTAAAGAGGACACACACAAAAATGGAGATTTCATGTTTATTGACTGGAAGAATCCATATTGTCAAAATATGCATACTACCTAAAGTATCCACACACTCAATGCAACCCCCTCAAAACACAAATGATATACTGCATAATATTTAAATTCTGAAATGTATATGGAATCATCAATGACTCAGAATAGCCAAAGTTATCCTGAGTGAAAAGAACAAAACTGGAGGAATCACATTACCTGACTTGAAATTCTACTACAGAGGTATAATAACTAAAGCAGCATGGTACTGGCATAAAACAGACACATAGACCAACTGAAGCACAAAAGAGAACTGAGAAACAAATCCACATAGCTGTGGTGAACTGATTTATAACAAAGGTGCCAAGAACATATATTGGGAAAAAGACATCCTCTTCAGCAAATTGTGCAGGGAAAACTGAATATCCATATGCAGAATGAAACTTGATTTTTATCTCTTGCCTTATTCAGAAATCAAATGTAAGTACATTAAAGATTTAAATCTGAGACCTCAAACTATGAAAGCACTGCAAAAAAATTGGGGAAACTCTCCAGGCCAATTGGGAAAACATGGTTCTGGGCCACAATTTCTTGAGCAATACTCTACAAGCACAGGCAATCAGAGCCAAATGGGATCACATCAAATTAAAAAGCTTCTGCACTGAAAAGGAAACCATCAACAAACTGAAGAAACAACTAACAGAATTGGAGAAAATATTTGCAAACTACCCATCTGACAAGGTGATAAGAAGACATACAAATGTAAAACAAGTATATAAAAAGTATTCAACATCATTAATCATCAGAGAAATGCAAATCAAAACTACAGTCGGATATCAGCTCACTATCGCTTGAGGAACTCGAAACTGAAAAGTTTTAAGCAACACAAGTGATAGAGTTACCAAGCTCCCATTTTAACCTAGGCCCACCCAAAAACAAAATCAGCATGTCTTCAATGTACCATTTAAGAAAGCAAAATAAAAAGACAGCTGTCACAGGTTGGATAAAAAGTAGAACACTAGTACAAAACAATTGTTATTTATGCAAGCTTACAATGACCACGGAAACTAAATACTTATTACACAGATAAGGAAATAGGAGCACAGTTCTTCCCCTCTTACCACTGAGTGACTTTCCACTAACATGAGCCAAACTTAGGTTTTAAACAACCCACGCTCAGCAAATGAACAGCACCCTAAAGTTAAAGAATCTCTCCTCTGTGTTCTTATAAGAGAATCTCTTCTATGTGTTCCTTATAATAGATGCACCTAACTGGCAAGTAAGTATTCACAGCTACTACAACTAATAAAGGATATATTCAGTCTATTAAAACAAGTTAAAACATGACAGTGGAAATATATTTTAGCAAAACTATTTCTAAACTATTTTAAACTGCCAAACCACTAGCTTCCTTTAATTTGGGGTTTCCCTTGTCAATGTACAACATTCTTAGTGGTAGAAAACCATCAGAGAAAGAACAAGAGAGTAAAAAATAAACAGAAATAAGGTTCTAATGTTAAAAAGCATGAAAAATATAGAAGAATGCAAGCGGAAATATGAATATGCTTTGGTAAAAAGAAGATGAAACATTGTGTTATTTCTGTATACCAAATCCACCAGACACAAGACACTGGCTGGAGGAGGAAAATCCTGGTGCAGGATGCAAAACAGAGTTTGTGGGTTATGTTGTGCTACCAATTGTTAATGCTGACATTGAAAGAGGTATTTTTCCTGAGTTACTAGATTGAAATAAACATTCATTGTACAGAGACCACTAATTTTGGAAATTCAGCATCCAATGTATGTGCTGGAGGTTGAATTGTATCCCCCTTGAAATTTGTATGTTAAAGTCCTAACTCTCGGTGCTTCAGAATGTGACCTTATTTGAAAATAGTCATTGCAGATGCAATTAGTTAAGATGAAATCATGCTGTAGTAGGGTGGGTCTCTAGTCCAACATAACGGATGTCCTAAAAAAGGGAGACTTGGACACAGGGACATGCACATGAGGAGAACACGATGTGAAGATGAAGGCAGAGTTCAGGGTAATACAGCAAAAGCCGAAATGCTGAAGTTTGCCAGCAAGCCACTGGAAGCTAAGCTGGGGAGAGGCATGGAAAAGATTCTCACAGCTCTCAGAAGGAACCAGCTCTTCAGACATTTTGATTTCAGACTTTTAGCTTCTAGAAATGTGAGATAATAAATTTCTGTTGTTTTGGCCACATATTTTGTTGCGGCAGCCCTGGAATATTAATAAAATGTGTAATACACTATCTTCTGGGGAGAGACAGTTATACAAACTGATTAATATATGTAAACTGTGGACCATAATACAGGCATGACTAATATATTTATTCTCTGGGTGGGAAAAAGATAAAATTAAGAGAAAAACAAAGACGTGAGCAGCCATGTGTGCTGGGGAGTATTCTCAGGGGCTGAGGCATTTCAAACTGCTTTAAAAATCAGTCTATTTTGGTTGGCACTATAACCTTAGTGAACGGCTCCATGATGCCTAAAGGAATACTTGAGATGATCACAAACAAAACAAAACAAGCCCCAATCGATTAGACAGCATCACAAAATCGAAATGATTATAATTTTAATTAAATATCTATATAGCATAAGAATTTGGTTAATTATGAAGTTAAAAGTAAAAAATTTATAGTTCTTGAAGAGAGATGGTATTTGAGTCCACGTGAACTCTCAAGAGTATATGATTATTTTGTGGAGGTAAATATCAAACATAAATTAAATGCAACTCACTCATAGTTCAAATTATAATTTTAAAAGAAAAATTATATAATATTCTGTCAAAATTTTACAGCATATAATGATATTTAAGATATAATTATATTTAAATATGTATATACAAGATTTTACAATGAATCGTTAAAAGTTATATAGTTTGGATGTTTGTCCTCACCAAATATGTTGAAATGTGAACTACAATATTGAAAGACGGGTCCAGTGGGAGGTGTTTGGGTACTTGGGGCTGATCCCTCATGAAGGGCTTGGTGGCATTCTTGTGGTAATGAGTGAATTCTTATTCTATTAGCTCACACAAGAGCTGGTTTTTAAAAAGAGACTGGCACCTCTTTTTTTTCTCTCTCTCTCAGTGTGACACATTCTTTACCTTCTGCCATGAGTAAAAGTTGCCTGAGGTTTCACCAGAATAGGTACAAATGCTAGCACCATACCTGTACAGCCTGCAGAATCCTGAGCCAAAATAAACCTCTTTTCTTTATAAAGTATCCAGTCTCAGATATTCTTTTAAAGCAACCCAAAATGGACTAACACAAAATGTAACTACCTGTAACACAAGAGGCTCTTAAAATGTCACATGAGAGTATTCAGCAAGGAAACTGTGATACTACACTAAAAGATTTGCAGAAAACTAATTTAAATCACTTACAGTATACTAATGTTTCATAAAGCAAATAAATTACAGTAAGCCTTCTACATTCTCAGTTTCAGTTAACAAAAATTTAGTTTTCTAGAGTTTCTGTAATTAAAAATACGTCATGAAATACTGCATTTTTCATCTGGAGTTGGTTGAATCCTTGGAGGCAGAACCTCCAGACAAGAAGGGCCAACTAAGGGATTTGGGCATCCACAAATTTGAGAATCTTCAGTGGTCCTGGAACAAATCCTCACATATATAGAGGGCTGACTGCATTGGAAAAATAGAAATAATTTACTTTAATTCATTTAACATGGTTTGGTTCGGTGTCCCCACCCAAATCTCACCTTGAATGTAATAATCCCCACATGTCATGGGAGGGACCCAGTGGGAGAAAATCGACTCATGGAAGCAGGCTTTTTTCCCATGCTATTCTCCTGATAGTGAATAAGTCTCATGAGATTTAATGGTTTTATACAGGGGAGTTCCCCTGCACATACCCTCTTGCCTGCCATGTAAGACATGCCTTTGCTCTTCCTTCACCTTCTACTATATTTGTGACGCCTCCCCAGCCATATAAAACTGGGAGTCTGTTAAACCTCTTTCTTTTATAAATTACCCAGCCCAGTATGTCTTTATTAGCAGCATGAGAATACATCATATGTGTTTTTATATTTTCAAGTAATAAATGACTAATACATCATATAAGTGATTTTATATTTTCAAGTAATAAATGAAAAAATAGACAATTATTATAAACTTTAAATGAAAATAATTACATGGAATACATTTTTTAGTATTTAAAAAAGACAACTCCCTAACATCTTTATGGATTTGGATCAATATGACAGGTAACTTAATGAGAAATTCTAGAGTAATGAGAATTCCCAGTTATTTTAATAAATAATTCAGACTTTCCAAAGCTAATAGAAAAGCCAAAAGACATTGTAAACTATTTCAGCTGACTGAACTTCACATTCTTTGAATGTTTCTTGTTACTAATATTTTCATTAAATCAAATATATGATTTGAAGAATGTTGTTTTTGTGTCTTTTTGTTTCTGAAGTGTTTTCTTTGATTAAAACAATGCTGAATATAATTTTTTTTTTTTTTTTGGTTTGTTGTTGATATTTGCATTGGCTCTCAACCTGCACTGCATCTTTCATTTGGAGAAGTTAGAAAAGTAATACTGTTTCTGAGGCTTCTCTGAAGCTTGAGCATTAGAAGTGAATTAGTTAACTTATCAATCAGAGGATTTCACTCAAGATTGGAAAGCAGATATGATGCACAATCTCTTTGCAACTTTTTAATATTATTCCTGATTAGGAAGATCCAGGAAGTAACAGGGTCCTTTAGAACCATGGGTGTCAAGAAAAACATGCCATTGACCTGATTCCCCTACTTGTAGAATGAAGGTTTGGGATTCCGTTTTGTCAGGTTCCTAGTGTTAAATCCAGCATTACTTCAATGGTGACCACAAAGAAATAGTGCTCAGTTTTAGAATCTGCACCAATAATTTCAGTCACTTTAGTACCTAAGTTACACCTAGTTGTAATGAAAGCTTGTAACATTATGCTGCCTCATCATCCATTTTAAATGCAAGTTTATTTAGACTTGCTCTAACAGAGACAGGATGCAGTCACCCTTGACAAAATTTTCAGTTCTACACTACACTCAAATCACTTGAGCAGGTGGCTGGAGACAGGAATTTAGAGACATCTTTGCTGACTGGTGGACTGGGCTTCCCGATTTCCCACCACTTCTTTTTAATGGACCATTTGGATCCTGCCTTCAAACATAAGGTCCACACCCCATTCCCCAATCTAGATTGCTAGCTGCCCCACACTCTCTCTCCTTTTGTCTGTGCTCCCTGACCTTTGTGTGTGTGGTTTTTAGACATGAAGTACACCCCCTAAGGTCCGTAAGTACTAAAAACTCATAATCTCACATTGTGGCTGACTCCTTGGAGCCATGGCACAGTTTGATCTCTGATGATGACGCTGCCCTAGGGACCCAAGTACATGAACCACTTGCTGGTGCTCTTTCGTCTAGGACTTGGGTGGCAACTGGGGACAGCGTGTGCCAGCTAAGCTGTTGGAGAGACTCAAAGAGTTCGGATATCTAACATTTTATATTATCTAAATGTATCTGACTGATACATTAGATTAAATTTAAATACAGCAATATTTATTATTAAAGAATTGAAATATATATTCTCCATACTCTATTAAAGAAATTTCTGAGTAAGATTAAAAAGCGATATGAATTAAAGGTATTGGTGAACCATTGTATCTGTGATGTGGAAATTATGAGTAAGACTTTGAAGATGATGATGAGTCAAAAGCAATGATAGCAAATAAAAAAAAGAAAATGATTATATGAACTTTTAATCCATCTTTTTTAAAAGACCACTTTTGTATCAGCGTAATTCACTTTTGAGAAAATAATCAGAAGACTTTACTGGAAAGGTCATGTTTAGTCTTCCTGTGGGGGAAAGTGAAGAAGAGTGGAAAGAAGAGGAACAACAGTCCATGTTCACCATGTTTTTTTTCTTTTAAAGAAAAACAATTAAGAAGGACCTTGTTTAACATCAGTTGTGATTCAATTCTGGGTCTAATTAAAATGGTATGATTTTCTCTTAACGTTTACAACTCAGTACAATATCTGATGTTCAAAAATGATGACTCAGATATTTCAGTGAGATGTACTAAATCAGAAAATTTAGCTGCTGGTAGCTGACTATAAAGATCACCTCTACTATAAGGACACATGCACACGAATGTTCATTGCAGCACTGTTTACAATAGCAAAGACCTGGAACCAGCCCAAATGCCCATCGATGATAGACTGGACTGGGAAAATGTGGCTCATATACACCATGGAATATTATGCAGCAATCAAAAATGATGAGTTTGTGTCCTTTGTAGGGACATGGATGAATCTGGAGAACATCATTCTCAGCAAACTGACACAAGAACAGAAAAAGAAATACTGCATATACTCACTCATAGATGGGTGAGAAAAATGAGAACACATGGACACAGAGAGGCGGTCTACTATACACTGGGGACTGTTGGGGGAAATGGGGGAGGGACAGCAGGGGGGGCTGGGGGGGAAAGCCTGGGGATGAATACCAAGTGTGGGTGAAGGGGAGGAAGGCAGCAAAACACACTGCCATGTGTGTACCTATGCAACTATCTTGCACGTTCTGCACATGTACCCCCAAACCTATAATGCAATAAAAATTTAAAAAATAAATAAATAAATAAATAAATAAAGAATGGAAGCATAGATAGTAAAGATTCTTGGTTCAATGTCAAAAATCTTTTTATACTTCAAAAGCAAACTAGAATCTGATTTCATTACATTTGTTCTAAAATTCATATTGTCTCTTATGGCCAGTGGGCTCCGTTTAATTATCTCGAAAAATCTGGATGGGCCTCGGCAACTAGGTGCATACAAAACTGTTTAACAGCACAATCCCCTTTCTAGAATCAGGAGTGCATTTAGTAAATATGAGTCTATGAAAGGAGAACTACCACATAGACAACTTGAAACAGGGACAAATTCTGTCTGCTCTGTGCTACACAAACCTTTCTATGAGCCAGCTTGGGCTCTCTTTGTTACAAAAGCGTTCTTACTGTTCCCCAGGGCATATTTTTGGGCCTTTCTTACCTGAAACTCAGTACCTGAACTCCCCAGGGGAAAGAGAAAATGGCACATCTCCCCTGTCAAGTGTCAGTTCCTCCCTAGTGTTAATTTTCTCCCCAGGACAGTATGCTTTCCAAGACAAATGAACTTGAGAATTCTAACACACTTTATGGAAAACCATGTTCTCTGCATACAGCGGTTGGATCTGCCTTAGGCTTCGTGAGTATAATCTGTCTGAACATAGGAATTCTATGTCACTGCATTCGTCCATATCTGAGTTATTCCATTAAAATCACAGCATGCATGAATCTCGAATTGTAGATTGTGGACTAGATTTCAGAAATCCCAGTTGGTTTTTCTTTCTGATCTCTCAGACAGCATGAATCCACATATAACACAGCATCTCTGGTCTTAATATCCTTTGATCAAATGCTTGAACCAGACCACACACAGAATACGTTTGCCAAGAAACAATAAATATAATTAGAAAAAGTGCAGTCTAAATCCGTATTTACAAAAGAAACATTTCTAAGTGGAATCTTGATATACAGACATAATGGATGAAGAGTCTTATATCATTTGGTAGCATAGTTTAGTTTATTGGAGCCATGGTGTCTGGAGAGTCAGCAACTCAGAATGGGAACTTCGCTTGAACATTGCATAATTGAAATCCCATTAAAGTGATTATCTGCACAGTATAAACTTGCCTGCTCTGAAGCTAAATTCAAGCCTCAACTTCAAAAATCACAAACCCAGTTTATAAGTTCGGAATGGTAAGGCTTTCTGTTTTTTTTTTATTACAAGGTTTTAAAAACCCTTGATGTCCACAATCAGCTGTTGCATATTCATACCTTGAACTTTTGAAGAAGGAGAGACTTTGCAAAAGAACACCAGGCCAAATGGAAAAGAAGCAGACACAAGACTGAGAAAAAAAATATTAAGCCTTGAAAAATTGGTAATAGTGAAGCCCTCCCAGTTTTGTGAATGATAATTCCACTTTCATATAGACCTTATAGTTTGCATTATTGGCAAATTACGGTCATTCTTATCTTCTTACTTAGTGACTATGTTCTGTATGACTCTGCCAAGGTTGCCATAGCAAAGTACCAAAGCCTGGGGTACATATACAACAGAAGTTTATTTTCTCAAGTTCCAGTGGCTAGAAGTCTGAGCTCAAGGTGTTAGCAGGGTTACTCCCTTCTGGAGTCTCTCTCCTTGGCTTGTAAATGGCCTTTTCTCTGTGCTTTCAGTCTTTCCTTTCCAGTATGTGTCTCTGTCCTAATTTTCTCTTCTCATAAAAACATCAGTCATATGGAATAGGGTCCACCTTAATGACCTCATTGTTAATATAACTTTGCCTCTTTGAAGACCTTATCTCCAAAGACAGTCACATTCTGAAGTGCTTAGGGTTAGGACTGCAACACATAAATGTTGTGAAATACAATAAAATCCCTAACATGTTACCTCTCCTAGCTTTACCT
This sequence comes from Saguinus oedipus, assembly GCA_031835075.1. NCBI lineage: Eukaryota > Metazoa > Chordata > Mammalia > Primates > Cebidae > Saguinus > Saguinus oedipus. The sequence continues at coordinate 52,581,791 of CM063186.1, read as the reverse complement.
TTATCTTTGTGAAATCCTTGGGAATTTTTATCCTCTCTTAGGGCAAATATATTGAAATTAAAAATGACACTTACATTAAAATTAGTATTTGGTGTTTCTTCCCCTGGTTTTGGCATTGTAAAAAATTAAAACTCTTTTTAATGTTATATAAACCTCATTGTATCCCATATTTTTCTTATCAAAAATGAATTATGACATTATTAAATGTATGAAATATTCCTCAGGAAAGTAGAGTGTAATGAATGTATACAAGCCACTACATAATTCTCCCTTATTTTGATCATTCAGAATATACACAGTATTTTCTGCCTTTACAAATAATAACATAATGAAGAAACCTATAAAGAAATATTTGTGGGTACATTCTTTAGCCCATAGAATAAATTCACAGTAAGGCGAATTACTGTTTCTAAGTATATAAATATTTCAAAGGTATTTAAGTCTGCCAAATTACTATTCAGAAGGAAGTTATTAATTACAGATCACACTACAATAAATCATCGATAACAAAAGGTAAATTGTGTAACATTTTTACTATGATATGCAAATTTAGTGCTTACTGTCATTCAAACTGACTTTAAGTTGATCCAAGAATTTGACATTGTATTCATTTTTTTATATCTTTGAATATTTTGTCAATTTTTCTGTTGACATAGTTGTGTATTTCCAATTATTCTGAACAAGTTTACCATAAAGATCAAATTGAAATTGATTATGATGGCTTGCCCACACTACCATTTCAGTAATGAAAATTTGCTGATTTGAGTTACCCATATTTTATCTTCCAGTAAAGCACATCATTGAATGTTTGAAACAAGTTTCATAATAGAAAATTTTAAATTCTAGTTTCTAAAATTTTCTAAATATACGATGTATTTATTTATTTTTGTATTTGTGTACATAACAAGAACACAAAGTTTGAGAGTTTACTCAAATCATTGTCCCCCTGCTTTGCTTTATATGTTTTAGCAGAAAAAGAAATACCCTTTGGTGATTGAATTTCTTGTTTTATGTCAGGAGACTCCGTAGGAACACAAAGAAATGAAGTCACTTTTTTGGCATTCTGTTAATTAATTGTAGAAGGATTATACAACTGGCACAGAAAGTCTTTTATGGTATCATAATTGCACATCATCAGACAATGGATACAGCATATTAAGACTAGCTAAAAGAACTATGAACATACTATATACTGAAGGAAAATAATAAATGTTGTGTTTCATGAACAGGTGGTTTTAAGAAGTATGTAAAACTGTTGGTAAACCCAAGGCAGTTATGGTAAGAGGTGATGGGTTTTAATGTTGCAAGAACTGTCATTCAAAATGAAGAAGTTTATGCTAAATGACTGCACAACTGCTGACAATATTACTACCAGCAATCAGTTAAACTGGAAAGGAAGGTAGAAATTGGTTCTTTATAAGAGGATCCTTCTAAAATTAGAGCTTCCAAAATAACAGTGTAAAGAATTCTCCATGATTTATTGAAATACATTTCATTGGAGGAATTCAAATTGTAGCTATAACATTATCCTTCAGAAATGTAGTACATATTATTGTATATACTAACAGTCCATAGCATTAGCTAAAATCAGGACATGTGGCTATTAATATATCCTGCAGTTCATTGATTCTCAGTTTATACTCATAATATAATTATATTTATCCTGGTTTTATGAAAAAAAAATATATTATTTATTACACATATTAAAATATAAAAATTGTGCCAAAGGAAAATTTATAGTGTTGTTACATGCATATCACTTTTTGTAATTACTAAAATCTTAAGAACATATTCTGACAACTTTTAATTAAATCTGAGGATATTGATTTAACTGAAGATAAGGCAATTATGTTAACTTCAAAGGAAGCATATAAAACTGGCTTTTGTAAAATAAATGTTTGAAGCATGTTTTTAAGAGTGATATATTATTAAATCACATACACAGAGCTGAAATTGTGCCACTGCACTCCAGCCTGGGTGACAAAGTCAGACTCCATCTCAAAAAAATGAATAAATAAAATAAAATCACATACATTAACAACAAAGTAAAAAGGATAATATTGAATCTGTGACTCCAAAATAAAGAAATTATTGCAAAAATAATGTGCTGTAAATATTAAATTATTTCATTTGTTCTCTCCTAGCCCGTGATCCCTTAAGCCTTTCACATGCAAATCTGAGCCATGAGTCTAGGAATTTAATTTCATTTTTGAAGGGAGAAAATAACAGACCCTTTTGGCAAACACACTACTGAAAACAAAACCCTCAAACTCAAAATATACATACATGGTAGATAGAAGACTTTTTGTAAACTTCTTATAAATCTCACTAATCAAACTTGGAAGTTACAGGTCATGTCTGTATAGGTATATTTCTTAGTGTGAATAAGGTGCCACTTCTACAATGACATTAAAAATAGTTTCACAGGCTGGGCATGGTGGCTCATGCCTGTAATCCAGGCACTTTGGGAGGCCAAGGCGGATAGATCCTTTGAGGTCAGGAGTTCGAAACCAGCCTGGCCAACATGGTAAAACCCCATCTCTACTAAAAATACAAAAATTATTCATGCATGGTGAAAGGCACTTGTAATTCCAGCTATTCGGGAGACTGAAACATGAGAAGTGCTTGAACTCAGGCAGAGGTTGCAGTAACACAGGATGGTACCACTGCATTCCAGCCTGGGTGATAGAGCAAGACTCAGTCTCAAAAATATTAAAAAATAATAATAAAATACAAATAATTTTACAGAATGAACTTTCTATTGATAGAAAATTATAGAAAATTATACAATTATATTGTAACAAAAATCTAACAAGTCATTTTAATCTTTTGATTAATATTAGGAGATATGTTTTCTAAACATTACTGTTACAATCTATAGTAAAGATCTTATTCAGTTAAGTAAATGTTCAAAGTAACTAGTTAAGATTGATGGGTTTATTGTAGCACTACTATTTAAATTTTGTATTTTAAATTAAATGTTCCTTACTTATTGTGGCAGATTGAGACAATAATTTGGTAAAGATAAAAGGCCAAAAGCTTAACTCGAGTATGGGGGCATTACTACTCAATTATTCTTTCATTATCAATCGCAAAGTTTTTCTAAGCCAACCATCCTTTTGAGCTGCATCCTAGTATATCCTCGTCACTTAAAATTTCATAGAAACACTATAATCATGAAAATTTGTAGCTAAGCAGAAACCATTCAGATAAGAAATAAAATTATTGGCTCGCGCCTGTAATCCCAGCACTTTGGGAGGCCGAGGCGGGTGATCATGAGGTCAAGAGATCGAGACTATCCTGGTCAATATGGTGAAACCCCGTCTCTATTAAAAATACAAAAAATTAGCTGGGCACGGTGGTGCGTGCCTGTAATCCCAGCTACTCAGGAGGCTGAGGCAGGAGAATTGCCTGAACCCAGGAGGCGGAGGTTGCGGTGAGCTGAGATCGCGCCATTGCACTCCAGCCTGGGTAACAAGAGCGAAACTCCGTCTCAAAATAAAATAAAATAGAATAAAATAAAATAAAATAAAATAAAATAAAATAAATAATAAATAAATAAATAAAATTATTGGAGGAGAAAAGAACTTGTGCAAATAAAAGAGAAAAAAGGTAGATTTGTGTGCTCTCAAGAAATTAGTTTCATTAGTTCAGGATTTAACACAAACTGCAAGAGTCAAGGTAGAAAATGAGTTAATGTTGAAGAAAATGATAGAAATAGAATCATACTTTAGGGGAGTAAAACGGTAAATCATAAAATCGTAATTTAGAGTAGTAAAAATGTAAATTGAATTCAGTTTTTAAAAACTGAATTTTTTTTCTGCATCATGAACTCCTTCTCCTTCTTCTCCTTTATTTCTTTCTTCTCCCTGTCTTCTTCTTTCTCCTGCCTTTTTTTTTTTTTTTTTTGAGACGGAGTTTCGCTTAATCTAGACTACACTTATAAAACAATATTTTTCTTTCTTCAATAATAACTTCTATACCTATTAACTCAATACCTATACTCAACATAGGTATTGAGTTAATAGGTATAGAGATATTCAGATATTTTATTTTTTATGTCAGTTACACTACATTGCATTTTTCAAAAAAATTGTTCATATCAAAATCTTTAAGTCTGTTGAAATAGTTTTTCATAAATATTTGCATACTTTAATAACTTTTATTATTCCTGACAATAATTGTCTAAGTGCTTTTTTTCTTAATCAGACTTGCTGAGGGTTATCTATTTATTAATCTAAAAATTTGTATCTATTTTCAACTTCTTTAATTTTTTGTATCTTTAAAAATTTCTTCCTTCTATTTACTCTGCATATAAGTTGCTTATCTTTTTCTAGTTGCTTATGATGGAAAATTATATGGCTGATGCTAACCTTTCTTATTTCTTAAAATATTTACGGCTATAAATTTTCCTTTAAGCGCAACATTATCTGCATTTCACAAATGTTGATAAGTGTTGTTATCATCATATTTAGATGGTTTTCTTGTGATTTCTTTTTTATTCTACTATTTTTCCAAATATCTGAACTATTCTGTCTAGTTTAATGTTATATCAAATTTAATTTTATGGTTGTGAATATTCTTATATTACTTCATTTTTTGACATTTCTTGAGATTTATTTTGGGCCAGCTTATATTCTGTCTTGGTGAATGTTTAATATCCAACTGAAAAGAATACATTTTCTGAATTTCATAACTGTGACATATTCTTTAGTGCTGTAAAAATGTCAATAGGAAAAGGTCATTGATAGTGCCTTTTAGATCCTGTGTGTTTTTGTTGGTCTTCTGTGTAACTATTCTATCAATCAATAATAATTCAATATTAAAACCTATGACTGCTAAATTTTTCCTTTGCTTTTTCTGTTTTTGTTTTTTGTACTGTCATACATCATTTAACCACAGAAACAAAGTATGAGCAATGCGTTGTTAGGTGATTTTGTCATTGTGTGAGTATCATAGAGTGCACTTATGCAAGTCTATAGCCTACTACACACTTGGCCATGGGGTCTACCTTTTGTTCCTTGGCTACAAACCTCAGAAGGCTTCTGGGCTGAATACTGTAGGCAACTATAACACAATGTTAAGTATTTGTGCATCTAAACATAAGTAAACGGAGAAAGGGTAGATAGAGTAAAAGTAAAGTTTAAAAGATAAAAACTTGTATTGTATAGGGCTCTTACCTTGAATGAACTTGCACACTGGAAGTTGCTCTGGGTGAGTCAGTGAAGAACTAGTGGGTGAATGTGAAGGCCGAGCACATAACTGCACTCTGCTGTAGGCTAGGTAAACATTGTACACTTAATCTAGACTACACTTATAAAAATATTTTTCTTTCTTCAATAATAAATTCATCTTATTTACAGCAACATTTTTACTTCAGAAGTAGGTACATTTACATCAGCGTCACCAAAAACACATGAGTAATACATTACACCGCATTACAATGGCTATGAAATTTTTAGCTCTATTGTAATGCTTGGGACCACCATTATACGCGCAAAACAGAGGCAACATTATTTTGAAGATCTGTTAATTAAGTATGCAAACATTTATGATTGTTATGTTTTAATACAATGCTGTACTTCATTTCAGGTAATGTTTATTGTCTTGGAGCATACTTAGATATTACGGTATCCATACAACAATGTACATTTTTACATTTTACATAGTATATCTTTTTTCCATCTTTTACATTTTAGTCTGTGTCCCATATAAATATACACATATTTTTAAACAGGATATTTGCTGCAAATATCCTGAACCTAAAACACAGCTTAAAAAAAGAGGTATTTGGGTCTTGCTTTTTCTAGTCTATTCATTTCTGTATGTTAAATATATATGTCTTTTAAAGTGGATGTTTGGATCTTGATTATTATATTAAATCTGACAATATAACTACAGCAAATGTAATAATTGGTATAGTTGGGGTTACATTTGTAATTTTGCTAATTTTCATTAGTTAATTGTCTATAATTTTGTTTTAGTTCTTCTGGTTTTGTTTTGCTGTTCTTCATTTTCTGTCTTCTACTCGGTTATGCTAATATTTCAGTGTTACATTTTACTTCTGCCATTGAATTTTTGGCTATGCCATGTTGTGAATTGTAGTGCTTACTATAGGGATTACAATAGGCATCTTTCACTCACTGTAAGCTACGTAGAGTTAATATGGCACTATTTAACTTAAAGTGTGAGAAACTTGAAATGATATTATATATAAGGTGTATATATAATATTATATACATATTCTATGTATTGCTGTTACAGGGGGTAGTTAGTCAGATGTGATCAATGTAGGAGAGCCCCTTCCCCCTGCCCCAAACAGGAATGTCAGGGGACCATCAGATGAAGGTCAGGCGGTTGTTACACTGCTTCTCTAAAATAAAAATTGGTTATAGACAGTGCCAGGGAAAGGCAGTCTCCCAATAAAGAGAAACACCTGAAACTGGTGATCAGTAGTTTCCCAGTAAGATCTCAGGAGTTGTCTTGAAACAACTCAAAAAAAAAAAAGAATTTACCCAACTCATGCAGGTATTTAGTGGCACCAACCCATGGCTGGGCATAAAGCTTTAAAACATCCTATCTGAAATTCCTTATGGAATGGAGTTCTATCAAAACCAATTTAAAATTAACTTTATCTGAAAAAATGATCATTCCTGCTGCGCTTCATGCAAATAATCTGGCCAAGTATAATACTAAAGCTTATTTTGTAAAGAAATCAGTACTATTATGATTTCTTTTGCATAAAAATAAGAATGAGAGAGAGAAAAATTATGTTTTAAGAACTATGGTACACCTGTTTTTGAATTCTATCCTCATCAGTTGTTTTTGAGTTTTTATCTGCAATTTAGACCCTATTTATTCCCATGAACCAACTAGTGATCTCTGGCTGTAGCTCAGAAGAAACAAAATGAATGACTATAGCCACCAGCTACCTGGGTGTGTCAGCTGTCATCACCCCCTTATTTCATTTTAACATTCTGCTAAATGTAATAACCTCATTTGTCTCCTCTTGTCTTCAAGCCTTCAAGCTCCAGATGATCCTTAGTGAGGGATACCATCCTCTCAATATTTAAGAGTCATGCTCCTACAGTGGACCTCTAGATTGCCTATTGGTGGGACATGACAGAGGTGAAATCCTTCCCTTGTCTCCCTTGGACCTGGTTGGATACCACTTTCACCATCTCACAGAGAAAACACTTCCCTGAAAACTAGCAAGTGGCCAAGACCCACAGAACCATTATCGTCCCTTTGTGAGAATGAAGTAGTTACAGAACAATGACCACCCATTTTTCTCCAAAGAACTGTGTGGTCTTGGACTCTTGATGGGGTAGATATTACAGTAGGGAGCTAGTCACAGATGAGCAGGGTGGAAGAGCCCCCCCCCAACTCCAGGAATGTCAGACAGCCCTCAAATGATGGTCGGGTAGTTATTTTAGTCTCTCTAAAATAACAAATGGCTACAGCCAATGCCAGGGAAAGGCAGTCCCAGGAAACAAAAACACCTGAAACTGGTAATAAGCAGATTTCCAGTAAGGTCTTAGGAGTTGGGTGAGGGGGCTGGGGCATATGCCCTAAGAGGCAAAATGGCAGAGTTAAACTGGCATATGACCACAAAGGGACACTTGGCTGGTAAGGGAAGAACACCTCAAGTGAGCATGTGCACAAATCCAGTAAACATGTTGTTCATGATACCCTCCCAAGTGTCAGCAGTTCATTGCCCATATGACAGCCCACCCCAAGGGAAGATTCAGGAACCCCAAGGGAAGATCCTGGAAGTATGCTAATTCATAAAACCCCAAGTCAAATTGTAAAACTGCACTCTCTGTCTCTCACGTCACCCACTTGTCCCTCTTCCAAGTGTACTTTACTTCCTTACATTCCTGTTCTAAAGATTTCTAATAAATTTTCACTCTTGTTCTAAAATTTGCTCTGGTCTCCTTTTTTGCTTCTTCAGTCATTTTTTTCTTTCTGAGGAGGAATAATTAAGGTGGTGGACCCATACAAATTCACTGTCAGTAACATTATTGGTGTGATACATTTTAAATCTACTTATAAATCTCACAATTCAACATCATATTATTTGCATTAAATTGTCAATTTCCTTTTAAAGAAATTAAAGGAAAAAAATATGGTTCCTTCATTTTACCTACAGCTCTTATTTCTGGTGGTCTGTATTCCCTTCCTGTAAATCTCTATCTCCATCTAGAGTCATTTCACTTTATTCTGAAGAATTTCTTTTAGCATTTCTTACAGTACAGAACATGAGAAAATATCTTCTCAGCTTTCATTTATCTAAAATACATAGTCATTTAGCCATGTAAGTTATTTTGACTTAATGTAGCATGCTGATTTAAAATTTTTTGTTTTCACTTTAGAGAATTTAAAGATAAGATTTCTTGTCTTCTTATTTTCATTGTTTTTCATGTGACGGTAGCAATTATTTATGTCTTTGTTCCTTTGTAAATTTTGTGTATCCTCCCATTTACTGTTTTCAATACTTGTATTATTGTCTTTTTCTACCCCCAAGAGAGAAATGATGCAGAAATGAGATCTCATCCTTGCCATTATCTTTTTCAAGTGTCTAACTCCATCCAGGTTTTGCTCATTTTTGTCTAGTCTCCAGAGTCTTCTGATTTTTTTTTAATATATTTGTTCAAAGCTTATTTGTTATTTATACATTAATCTATTTATGTATGTATTGGAGACAGGTTTTTACTCTGTTGCCATGACAGGAATTCAGTTTAGTTTATTTATTATCTTTCTAATGGATAGTCTGATACAAGTTGCTCTGACATTTCTGCAGTCAGAACTACTATTGTGTGCTTGCTTTTGCAATGATATTCAGAAAGATCTTCTAGAAAATCCAGGATACATAGTGAAAATGTGGAAAAAATCTTTATTCGTGGAGGTTTTTAGTGACTGAGATAGCCTGTTTGCATCTCTATAAAGGAATACTTATGACTTTATAGGTTTATTTGGCTCATGATTCTGCAGGCTGTACATGAAGTATAGTGTCATAACTACTTCTGATGAGGGCCTCCGGAAGCTTACAACTGATGGAAGGCAAATGGGGAGCAAGTGTATCACATGTTGAGAGAGAGAGAGAGAGAGAGGAAAAGGAGGTGCCAGGCTCTTTTATACAACTAGATCTCACTTGAACTTATAGAGTGAGAGTTTACACATTACTTCTAGGACAGCACCAAGTCATTCATGATGGATTTGTTCCCATGACTCAAACACCTACCACAGTCCTCACCACTAATTTTGGAGGTCAAATTTCAACATGATATTTAGAGAGGACAAAATATGCTAGCCATATTATTCCACCTCTGGGACCCCGAATCTCATGTCCATCTCATATTGTAAAATACAATCATCCTTTCCCAATAGTCTTCAAATGCCTCAACTCATTCCAGCATCACTCAAAAGTCCAAAATTCAAAGTCTCACTGGAGACTCAAGGCAAATTTCTTTCACCAATGAGCCTGTAAAATAAAAAATTACAATAAATGAAATTAATTATTTACTTCTGAGATACAGTGGTGGTGCAGGTATTGAGCAAGGATTGTCATACCAAAAGGTATAAGTCAGTCAAAAGAAAGGGGCAACAGGCCCCACACATTTCTCTAGTAGAGTAGTCATTAAATCTTAAAGCTCCAAAATAATCTCCCTTAATTCTGTGTCCCACATCCGGGGCACATTGTTGCAAGGGGTAGACTCCAAAGACCTTAGGCATCTTTGCCCCTGTGGCTTTGCAGGATGCAGCACCTGTAGTTGCTCTCACAGGTTGGAGTCCAGTGCCTGTGGCTTCTCCAGGCACAAATGCAAACTTTCAATGGCACTATTATTCTTAGTTCTACGGGACAGCAGCCCCCATCCCATTGTTCCACTAGGCAGTGCCTTGGTGGAGACTTTGCATGGGCTCCAATTCACCTTTATTCTTGGTATTTCCCTAGTAGAGCCTTTCTACAGGGGCACTGCCTCTGTGGCAGGTTTGTGTCTTGGTACCCAAGTTTTCCAATACATCTTCTGAAATCTAGGTGGAAGCTTCCAAGTCCCCTTCATTCTTGCATTCTGTGTGCCTGCAGATTTAACACCACATGGAAACTACCAAGGCTTATGGCTCACACCCTCTGGAGCAGTGGCTCAGTCCTTTGAGTCAGGCTGGAGCTGAAGCAGCAGGGATACAGAGAACTGTGTTCCAAAGTTGTGAAGGTTGTCAAGGCCCTGGCCCTGACCTGGGGAGCCATTTTGTCCTGCTAGGCCTTGGGGCTTGTGATGGGAGGAGGCTGACCCAGAGATTTCTGAAATGCCTTTGAGGACTTTTTCCCATTGTCTTGACTGTCAGCAATTGACTCCCATTTAGTCACACAACCTCTCTGGCAAGTGGTTGCACCACAGCCTTCTTGCATCCCTCTCCTAAAACTTGTTTTCTCTCTTTCTACTACATGGCCAAGCCAGGCTGCAATTTTTCCAAACTTTTATGTTCTGCTTCCTTTTTAATTACAAGTTCCAGCTTTAAGGCATTTCCCATTTCCTTGCTCCTGTATCTGATCATAGGCAGTTAGAAGAAGCCACGGCACATCTTGAATGATTTGTTTAGACATTTTTCAACCAGATATCCTAGGTCATCACTCTCCAGTTCACCTTTCTACAAATCCCTAAGCCACAGACACAATGGAGCCAAGTTCTTTGCTAGGACATAACATGGGTGACCTTTACACCAGTTCCCAGTGGCTTCTTCATTTTCATCTGAAACCTTTTCAGCCTGGCCTTTACTGTCCATATTTCTATCAACATTTTGGTCACTACAATTTAACAAGTCTCTGAGAAGTTTTAAACTTTCTCTCATCTTCCTGTTTTCTTCTGAGCCCTCCAGCGTTCCAACCGCTGCATGTCACCCAGTTTTAGAGCTGCTTCCACATCTTCAGGAATCTTTATAGTGATGTCGCACTCTTCAGTACTAATTTTCTGTGTTAGTTTATTTGCATTGCTCTTAAGGAATACTTGAGACTGGGTAATTCATAAAGAAAAGAGGTATAATTGGCTCATGATTCTGCAGTATGTATATGAAGCATAGTGCCAGCATCTGCTTCTGGGGAGCTTACAATCATGATGAAAGGCAAAGGGGAAGCAGGAGTATCACATGGCAAGAGAGTGAGCAAGAGGAAAAAGGTGCAGGTGCCAGGCTCTATTAAACAACCATGTCTCATATGAACTCAGAGAGTGAGAACTCACTGCTGTAAGGACAGCAGCAAGCCATCCATGAGGGATCCACCGCCATCACCCAAACACCTCCTACCAGGATCCACCTACAGCATTAGAGGTCACATTTCAACATAAGATTTGGAGTTGGGGGACAAAACATCTAACCATATCAGTTACAAATGTAAAGTTTCTGCAGGGAAATCATATGTTGTGGGTCAAGACTTTTAAAGTCTATTTTATGAAAGGACATAAGAGATGTTGTTGCATAGATTTGGTAGCTCTGTCACTGGGCTCATCCTTTGCCTTAAAAGAGAAAATGTTTTTCTGTTTTAATTAAAAGTTACCAATCTTGCTACCCTCGGCTGATGAAAGGACATTAGTATGTAAATGCTACAGGTTCAGGAAGGAACAACTTGGTATATTTCAGGGACTCTGATTAAATCAGAAACTTAAAGTTTGAATAAGAAATCTGTTCATTGCTAGCTCTATAACTTCAGAAAACTTTTAAAACCTTTTCAAGTCTTCTTTTATCCCCTATAAAGAGGAGAAGTAGTATTCATGGTATTGTTTTGAAAAGAAGATTCAATCCCCAAATATAATTGGCACCCTATAATTGCAAATGCTCTTATTGCCAGCATATACTACAATATCTTCTGAGCCCACCTTAAGACATGTCAAAAAATTTTAAGTTTTGGCCGAGCATGGTGGCTCATGTCTGTAATCACAACACTTTGGGAGGCCAAGGTGGATCACAAGGTCAGGAGGTCAAGACCAGCCTGGCCTATAAGGTGAAACCCCATCTCTACTAAAAATGTAAAAATAAGCCAGGCGTAGTGCCGTGTGCTTGTAGTTCCAGCTACTTGGGAGGCTAACGCACGAGAATCACTTGAACCCAGGAGGCAGAGGTTGTAGTGAGCCAAGATTGCTCCACTGCATTCCAGCCTGGGCAACAGACGGAGACTTCATCTCAAAAAAAGATAAATGAATAAATAAAGTAAAAAATTTAAAGTTTAAAAAAATAATATGATAAATTCCAAAGTGGTTTGACAAGCAATGCACAATGTTTCTTGTCTTCCTGGCGAATGATTTATTAACTGGGTGAGCTTAATACTAGCCAGTTGCTGAGGAAGAAGAAAACAAAATCCAACTTCTAGATTTGGAAGTTGTCAAGTGCCAGGCAGGATATCAATGTCTACAGCTTGCAGAGATGGGTAGTGACGGATAAGTTGGATTTAAAAAAGCCTGGGCTGAAAATGGGTATTAAAAATAATTCAAAATGTAGTAAACATGTAGCTTGATGACAATATTTGTTGAAAATAATTTCTGATGCCCTTAAACAATTAAATTTTAAACCAAAGAAAAAAGCAGAGAAAATATTTTCAAAATTAGATTTCACATGTTATTAATTGATACCAAAATCAGTGGGGATATATCCTAAAGTAACCCCATTATTTTTCTTTGGTGAAAAGGAAAATCTAATGAATCAGCAAGAAAAAAGATCTGGATATGGGATATGCTCAGGATGTGACACAGCTGTGGAAGAGAAACTAAAGCTGAACTTTCAAAAATTCTAAAATGAAACAATGATTCAGAACTACATAGAATTATTTGGTAAATTTGCTAGGAACAAAATACACTAATATATTGGTATTCCACACTATTTTACATATGTTCAGTGCTCACTGGACCAGAAAAGAGCACAGCAATGAGACTTGTGTATCTCGTGTATTGTTGTTGTTAATGTTATAATTATTTTAATATACTATAAAGATTTTATGTATTCTTATATGAAAATTAGCTTGCGCTTACTAGTTTAAAATAGCCAAAAGTCAGGAAAAGTCTAATACCCTTCATTTAAAAACATTCTTAGTATAATTGGAAGATATTTAATTGAAAACAAAGGAAAATCTATAAAAATCAGTATCTCAATAAATTGTAAGTATATAAGGATGATATACATTTCTTTTTCTTTTTTTTTTTTTTTTTCAGACGGAGTTTCGCTCTTGTTACCCAGGCTGGAGTGCAATGGCATGATCTCGGCTCACCGCAACCTCCACCTCCTGGGCTCAGGCAATTCTCCCGCCTCAGCCTCCTGAGTAGCTGGGATTACAGGCACGCGCCACCATGCCCAGCTAATTTTTTGTATTTTTAGTAGAGACGGGGTTTCACCATGTTGACCAGGATGGTCTCGTTCTCTTGACCTCGTTATCCACCCGTCTCGGCCTCCCAAAGTGCTGGGATTACAGGCTTGAGTCACCGCTCCCGGCCGATATACATTTCTATAGTGATCACTACACAAGCTTCAATATTTACCAGAGAGCTTTAAATATAGAAGAAGGTCTTGGAGCATTTGACGAATGAAAAAACATATGAATTTTCTGTGCAATAGGATAGTAAGTGCTATATCATTGGGAAATTTTTTTTATCTACTTCTCTGTACTGTATTTCTACTTTTTCACTTTTGGCCACAATGAAGAAACTATAAACACTGTTTTAAATGTGAAACTTTTAGATATTAAATTCTAAATTGAAGACATACCCATCTGGGTATGAGCAATACAGAGTTTCCTAGCTGTACAAACCTGTAAGAGGAGATAAGAGTAGCATGGGGAGATGACTGAATTGAGAAAGAAAAGAAGTAGGAATCAAGTTTTATTCCAAAACCCTGGAATAAAATCTGCAGCAGAGGGAGGCAAACAATGAGATTCTCGGAAAAGCCTGCTTTGCTGTCCGAGGGATGTTAGATTCAAAGTTGATGACAGCTGGGTGGAGTGGCTCACGCCTGTAATCCCAGCACTTTGGGAGACTGAGGAGGGTGGATCACAAGGACAGGAGTTCAAGACCAGCCTGGTAATCATAGCGAAACCCTGTCTCTACTAAAAATACAAAAATTTGCCCGGCATAGGGCCACATGCCTATAGTCCCAGCTACTCGGGAGGCTGAGGCAAGAAAATTGCTTGAATCTGGAAGGCGGAGGATGCAGGGAGCCAACATCATGCCACTGCACTCCAGTCTGGGAGAGAGAGTGAGACTTCATCTCAAAAAAATGTATGCCTCACCACCACTCATACTTACTTTGGGGATTGTTTGGATTAATGACCTGAAAGATGTGTTCTGCACCGGAAAATATATAATTGCACACAATCCCTTCCTCCCTTCTCACGTGGTTTACTGGTGATGGAGAATCTTCACCCTAATTATGTTAGTAAATTAAGAGAGGAGAGGGACCCAGGAAGAACATAAAGTAAACCGAGGTAGAATTGAGGGGCTTTCCAAGGCAGGATGAAAATGCTTGCAACCAGAGAAGCAGCGTGGAAGCTGCAACAGGAATCAGAAGAGTTTTTTTTTTAAACACCATAGTATCCTCCTTCCATAATTCTAAAGTGGGTTGAAAACAACTGCTCATGGAAGAAAATTTTGCTAAGAATACACATAACTTCTTCCTACCTCTCACTCCTCTTTCCCAAAGGCAAAGTGCTTCCAAATAGTGTATTGTGGTGAGACTGGGAGTTAGAAATTGTCTGCGAGTATGGGTGATCTTATTCAGGGTTTCTTCTGTTTTAGTGATGCCTGACTAGTATTTTCTTCCTCATTACAGAAAGATTCCAAAATTGCTGCTTCTAAATTTCTGGATAGGTGTTATGGTTGATGTTAGTTGTCAACTTGACTAAATTAAAGAATATAGAGATATTTAATAAAACATTATTTCCGGGTCTGCCTGTGAGTGAGGGTGTTTTGAGAAGAGACTGGTTTGAACTGGTGGACCAACTAAGGAAAATCTACCCTCAGTGTAAGCAGGCACCATCCAATTGGCTGAGGGCCCAGATAAAACCAAAAGGCAGACAAAAGGTGAATTTATTTTGTCTCTCTCTTCTGTAGCTGAAGAACATCATTCAGCTGAGAACAATATTCTCCTGCTCTTGAAGATCAGAATTCCAGGTTTTCCAGTCTTTGGACTCTGAGCCTTACACCAGCACCTTTCCCTGCACCAAGTTCTCAGGCCTTCAGCCTCATGCTAAGACTTGAACCTTCAATGTCCCCAGTTCTGAGGTCTTTGGACTTGCACCGAGCTGTGCTATTGACTTTCCTGGTTCTCCAACTTGCAAATGGGAAGTTATGGGAATTCTCAGCTTCCCTAATCACAAGAGCCAATTCACGGAACACATTTCCTTATGTCTCTCTCTCTCTCTCTCTCTCTCTCTCTCTCTCTCTCTCTCTCTCTCTCTCTCCTCTCCTCTGTGTATCTATTAGTTCTGTCTCTGAAAAACCCTGACTAATACAGTGGGTATCGATTATTCAAGGAGTTGGGTATTTTAAAGTGCGTTTTTGCCTACAAAATTATGTTTATTTTCCCAATCAGTCTTATGTGCAAGAAAAGATGATTGTGTGTGTGTGTGTGTGTGTATATATATATATATATATGTAAAATCATCTTTATATCTATATTTATATCTCTATATATGAGTAGCTGTCTATACACACACACACATATGTGTATATATATGTGTGTGTATATATATATGTGTGTATATATGTGTGTATATATATATGTGTGTGTATATATGCATATATGCATATACATACATATATGTGTGTGTGTGTGTGTGTGTACATATCTATATATATATATATATATATATATATATATAGAGAGAGAGAGAGAGAGAGAGAGAGAGAGAGAGAAAGAAACGGAGTCACAGAGTCTCACTCTGCTGTCTAGGCTGGAGTGCAATGGTGCGACTTTGGTTCACTGCAACTTCCATCTCCCAGGTTCAAGCAATTCTATTGTCTCAGCCTCCTGAGTAGCTGAGATTACAGGCACCCACCACCACACCTGGCTAATTTTTTGTATTTTTAGTAGAGACAAGGTCTCAACATGTTGGCCAGGCTGGTCTCACACTCCTGACCTCAGGTGATCCACCCACCTCTGCCTCCAAAAGTGCTGGGATACAATATTTTTATCTGCCATGTGTTTGAGTCTTGTTTTCATTTATACCTTAGATTTGAATTTGACAGTGAACTGGGCAGACAGTGGTTGATTAAATATGACCTTTACGTTGTATTTTGTGTCTACTTCTTCACTCCTACCTTTACCATCTTTCACTGGGAGGAAATGTGTAATTCCCCATACCATTTAAGCTGATCTTGGCTATGTGATTGCTTTAGAGGTTAACATGTGGGGAAAAGTGAGACTAGACCAGTAAGAAGAATTTATTGGGCACATTTAGTTTCTTATTCTCCTCCTATATTTCTAACAACCACTATGAAAAGAGCAAAGTCCAGTTAGCTTCTGGGCCTTGCTTGTAGTAGATCTGAACTTACCAAGCCTCTTGTAGCTGTGCTGCCCCATCTGACCTAGCACATTTATGAGGAAAAATAAATGTTTTTCTTGTTTTACATCAATAAGGATATAAGGTTGTTTATGATGCAATTGAAACTTGTACAAAGAGCCTGGAACCTCAGAAGCAATGCCAGGGAGTTGCCAGTGAACCAAATGTGTACCAACATGCCAGTTTCAGTTACTGTCACTGCCAAACAGCAGAGGACAAGAAACAGGGCCCTCCCTTTCTACCACCAATGGGGAACAACCACCTAGGGTAACTTGTCCTTTCTTTTGGCAGACTAAAGACCTGTGAACCTTGAGGGCTAGGTCAGGACTGGGAGGAGGAGGAGGACAGAGTAACATGGAGATGTAAGCCAGGCTGATGCCGACTAGTAATTCCGGTTTAATTGCGGGATTCTCAGAAAAGTACAAATGGAAGATTCACAGTGAGTTAGTTTAAAGAGTTCATACTAGGCAGGCAGTGGCCTCAAGTCAGAAATTAAATGTACATCTAGAAATAAAGAAAATCTATTATTTTCACACACCTAAATAGTAAACAGTGACTCACATGCCTAGCACATTTTTCAAACAAATTACATCATCTCAAGTCCCACAGCTTTTACATGTTCCCCAAAAACTATTTTGTAACCTCATTTACAATTTAGAGAAGCTAAGGCCACTTGTAAGAACTATAACTTCCTGGCTGTTATTTGCCACTATGTATATTATTCATTTCTGTTCCTGCTAGCTTGCTCAGCCATCCTTCTGTTCCCAGGTATACCGATTCACTGCCACCTCCAGCAAGCCGGGGCACACTCAACTCTCCTGCACACCACAGATGTTACCAGGAAACATCTCAGGAAGTTGTTCCCATTGATCTAGTCAGTGACCACATATTTTCTATGAAATCTATAGCTTTCAGAGTTAATCCTACTTTGGGATATTTTTAATTTTCTTTTTCAGATTTATTACCTTTCTGTGAATGTTCAGTCAGACATTCACCTGGTGGTATAGAAGGCTAGGTCCCGAGAGATACTCCCCATAGCACAACACACCAACTGTGGCAGCCTGTTACCCTCGTGCCTCTTTAGACTTGACCCTGACCCTTCTCAGAAGGTGGGGTCTCCCTGCAACAACTCCAACAACTACAGCCAGAAGCTCAGGGATGGAACTCTGATCTCCCTGGGCCTGAGCCCCTGGGGGAGGGGTGGCCATTGTCCATGGGAAACAGAAGTCTTAGTCTTTCCTCTTGCTACTTCTGAGGAATATGGGCAGCCCTGAGTGTGTTTCCCCCCAGTGAAGCACATCACCTCAAGCAAGGGACAAACTGCTTTGTTAAATGGATCTGGCTCCCCATGTCACCCAACGGGGTGAGACCCTCCAAAAAGGATTCTCAGACACCCTATACAGGGGTGTTCCTACTGGATTCAGGTCGGTGACTAACAAGGTCAGAGATCCTAGAGAAAGGAGCCAGCACCCATCATTGCTGTTCTCTAGCCTCCTCAAGTGACATCTCCATGTGCAGGAGTGAATCATATTAATAGGGCCTAAAGTGAACCCCCAGCCAACTACAGCAGCCTCACAGAAGAAGGGCCTGACCATTGAAAGAAAAATAAACAAACAGAAAGGAACAACAATAGCATCAACCAAAAAAAAAAAAAAAAAAATCCCCATAAAAACTTCATCGAAGGGTCAGCAACCTGAAAGACCAAAAGTAGACAAACTCATGAAGATGAGAAAGAATCAATGGGAAAAAAATGCTAAAAACCCAAAGGGGAGAGTGCTCCTCCTCCAGATGATTGCCACATCTCTCCAGCAAGGGCACAGAACTGGATGGAGGATGAGATGCACGAACTGTCAGAAGTAGGCTTCAAAAGGTGGGTATTAACAAACTCCCCTGAGCTAAAGAGGCATGTTCTAAATCAACGCAAAGAAGCAAAGAAACTTGATAAAATGTCACAGGAGCTGCTAACTGGAATAACAGGTTCAAAGAGGAACACAAATGACATGGTGGAGCTGAAAAACACAGCACGAGAACTTTGTGAAGTATACACAAGTATCACTAGCTGAATGGACCAAGCAGAAGAAAAGGTATCAGGGTTTGAAGACCATTCTACTGAAATAAGACAAGCAGACAAGATTAGAGGAAAACAAAAAGGAATAAACAAAAGCTCTAAGAAATATGGGACTATATAAAAAGTCCAAACTTATGATTGATCGGATTACCTGAAAGAGACAGGGAGAATGGAAGCAAGTTGGAAATCACACCTCAGGATATTATTCGGGAGAATTTCCCCAACCTAGCAAGATAGGCCAACATTCAAATTCAAGAAATACAGAGAACACCACTAAGATACTCCATGAGAGGATCATACCGTTTCCTACAGTGGGTGCATCATTTTACATTCCCATCAGCAATGAACAAGAGTTCTGATTTCTCCAGGTCCTTGCCAACACTTTTTTTTCCCCTGAAAGAGCCACACTTACTTGTTGAATCTTTTATAATCCCTATAACTTTATGGAACTTTTTTTTGTGGAACAAGATAAATTAAATAGCCTATTTTCCCGTGATTACTACTACCTTCTTTTGTAAATCATTCAGCAGGTTTTTGAACTCATGCCATGAGCCAAGCACTTCTCTCTATCAGTTGAGAATATAACTAACAGTTTGTTGACCTGGAGTCCATGAGAATCTGAACCATCACCAATGCCTTTTTTTTTTTTAACCAGGACCTACTTACCTTGCCAAATTTTATGCCAACACATATGCCAAATATTCTCATCTGAATAATAAAAGATAAAATTCCATTTTAATTTATTCAATAAATATTTCTTGAGGGTGAGATCTCCTATTTACTGTTTGGTCACAATGGTGTGTAAGAAGAAAATAGTCTCTACCTTCATGGTACTTACAGACTAATGAAGACACTAATTAAACAAATAAACATGTAACTAAAGGTGTTAGAAAGAGTAGTTACCCGACAATTTATACATTTGTCTGATGAGTCTAACAAAGCTTTCCTAAAAATGTGGCATTAGATTGAGATCTAAAGTAGGAATTTACCTTGGAGAAAAGAGAATGGGAGATAAAGAAAAGAGGTTTTAAGTGAACGGAAAGAGCAAAGTTCTTCTGAATGAAAGAAATAAGGTGATAGAAAGCTAACTGAAGTGGGGCATGGAGTGAGTGACTGCCAAGGGCATAGCAAGTGCTCTGAGATTAGTTGGGACCAAATTATGCAAGTTCATATGGAAAGGTTCTGTTCTTTAACCAAAAAACAATGTGAATCTATTAACAGATTTTAAGTGAAAGATAGCTATTGAAAGTGGAGATGTCAACTAAGCAGTCTAGTAACATGTCTGGTGCTCAGAGGAGAGGTCTGAGAGGTGGATGTGAACTTGGAAATTACGTCTGTGGTTTGTAATAAAAGCCATGTGTACAATTGAGCTTGCCAGACAGAGAACTTAGAATAAGAACAGGGAGTCCAGGGCCAAGCCTTGAAAACCGCTGTTAATGTTCTACATTAGAAGGAGAATGAGATGGAAAATGAGTAGTAGCCAGTAAGATGATCACAAACAAACCAACAAAACAAAAGCAGAACACAAAGACAAACCCAGAAAAAGCAGAGAGGTTGAAAGTAAAGGACGAATGCTTTGAAAGGGACACAGCTAATACTCTAATAATGTTGGATATGCTAGTATGTCCAGGAAGTGAACAACTAAAACCCCTCCCCTGGATTCAGTAGCTCTCCAGTCATTGGTGAGCTTCACAGAGAAGCCATGTGGAGGGACACATATTGGATTATACTGAGGCATGTGGGAGGTGAAACCATCAAGACTGCAAGTGGGACTTTTTTTCCAAGATATTTGGCAGCAAAGAGGTCAGGAAGGCAAGGCAGTGCCTGGAAAAGGGCATGTGTGTGTTGGAGGGGGAGACCATTTCTTTTTTATTTTAGATACAGAGACTTGAATATTTTCCAATGCTGATGGAGAAGAATATGGTACAAGGTAAAGGAGGGAAAAAAATCAAGACAGCTATGACCTAGAGAAAGGATAGTTTCAGTGTGCAGATAGAGGAAGGAGCTGAGGACAGAATGGGTACAGGAGAAGGAGAGTTTGTATCTGAATGTTCATTTCATTTTTATCTCTGTGTCTGGCGACAAGACTGGAAACTGTCCACATGTTGAGGGGCCTATTTATTTATACGTAAATTAAAGAATGAGGGCTGGACAACTCATATTCCTTTTAATCCTAACATTCATTGAATCGCTTATTTTCAATGCTATCAATGTGAAAATCCGTTCATATCCTACATACCACATGATCTTATATAAAGTGTTAGTTTGGTCTCTTTTTAAACACAATGTCTAATTTATAAAGATCCTGTGTGTGAACTGTAGTGAACAGATAAAGTATTTTGTTGTTCTCATTAATAAGGCTCCTGGATACAGGCAGTAGTTATATGGCATTTTACTTTTTTTTTTTTTTTTTTTTTTTTTTGAGACAGGTCTCACTCTGGTGACCCAGGCTGGAGTGCAGTGATGCCATCTTGGCTCACTGCAGCCTCGACATTCCAGGCTCAAGCGATCCTTCCACCTCAGCCTCCCAAGTAGTTGGGACCACAGACGTGCAGCACCCCACCTGGGTAATTGTTTTTCTATTTTTGGTAGAGAGACGATTTCACCATGTTCCCCAGGCTACTCTCGAACTCCTGGGTGCAAGTGATTTGCTCACCTTCGCCTGCCAAAGTGTGGCATTTCAACAACTACAAGTGCTAAAATTCTCAAGACAATGAAGGAAAAGTTTCATGGAGTTTTTCTCATGATTCTAGTTCTGGTTTTCTGATGTTGTAACTTCAGCCTTTCTTCTCCAGATTTTTGATATATTAAGAACACACCAACCTTTCATTAAAGACTTTTAAGAGCCACAAATCCAATCTTAATGATTGAGTTAACAGTCTCACCTGACCTCAAGTTTCCTATGGTAATTTTTTTTTAAGTAATGGTAATAGTGGTTGAATAAATTTGTAAGGCAAATGTGAAATTTGAGACTCTGGTTTCAATATCTAAGAAAAAAATAAAATGAGATGATGAATCTTGACATTCACATGTACATTTAAAGCCACTATAAAAGACAGACAGTGACATCAGTGTGGGCCAGATATTCTCACTTTTGTCCTCTTAGAGTGGTGTTGTTATTGTTGAGTCCAGTTTTGAACCACCTAAATGGAGATCCTGAAAGCACCACATTTTACCAAATGTACTTATGGCTTCATTTTGATGCTGGTATCAGCACTGCCTTTTATAGAGGGAGAAGAGAGAGATCCTGTTTTAACAAAATAACAGATAGCATTGGTGACTATACTTTCCCCAAAGAAAGGGACTGAAGACTGTGTGACTGCTTTCTGGCAAAACTGCTCCGACTTTCTAAGCATTCATTTTGAATTCTTCTAATCACTATTTCTCTCAGAATTAGAGCCAAAAAAGTCTAGATTAATATTAGAAACAGACTGCTACTTTGTATATTTCACTTAGTGTTCATGACCCATTAGATTTTAACATGGATGCTTAAATACAAGTTTCTTAGCACCTGGTGAATAA
The DNA here is from genome assembly GCA_031835075.1 of Saguinus oedipus. NCBI lineage: Eukaryota > Metazoa > Chordata > Mammalia > Primates > Cebidae > Saguinus > Saguinus oedipus. The sequence goes on along the minus strand of CM063186.1, from coordinate 52,559,664 downwards.
ATTTCATCAGATTATTTCCTGTTAGAGATCCTCCTTCAAATTTGCCAAGTCTGTGTTATTTTTTTCCTTTAGGAAAGAGCGGAAGACTGTGTTGAGAATTAACCCTGTCATTTCAGTTTGTACATTCCTGTTATAGTTAAAGTTATTATTTTTTAGTTTTAATTTTTATTTTTATTTTCATGGTTTTGGAGGGTAAGGTAGTTTTTGGTTACATCTATAAGTTATTCAGTGACGATTTCTGAGATTTTGGTGCACCTGTTACCCAAGCAGTGTGCACTGTACCCCATGTGTAGTTTTCTATCCCTCATCCCCCTCCCACTCTTGTTTCCCCGGTCCGCAAATTCCATTATATCATTCTTATGCCTCTCCATCAGTGTCTGTCTCAACATAATTGTGTGTGTTCCAAGATAGCATGAAAATAACTTTTTTATTTTTTAACTTTTTAATAGTGTCTTTCTCACACATGATGATGTTGAGACACTAATGGAGATGCCTAGGGCACTACGGGGAAGTGTAACTCCAGCAATGCCACGTTTTCATTCCGAGGTTACTTCTGAGATGCTTTAAGAGGGCGCTTCCCGCCTCATAGTCTGCATTCTCACGATGACCAGCTGACCACCAGGCGGCAGGCTTGGATCACAAAAGTGTGTCACCGCTCACTTTTCTTCAAGAGAAAGAAGTATATTGCTCTTTATATAAGGCTGTGGTGCAATTTATTTTTTACAAACCGAATCGGCGATAAAAATAAGTCATTTCGTATTAAGTTTGTATATATCAATGAACTCAAGCTATATCATTCATTTAAAAACATTCTATATTTTTGTAAAATAAAAAATACATTTTCTCAATTCCGATTTTCTATTTAATTTTGCTCATTAAACATTGATACAGGTCAGGAAGATTTTTTTTTACAGATGGTAACTGCCCCCTACATATTAACTATACAAAGCAAAATATTCTTGTTGCAATAGAATAAACAGAAACTACTGACTAGCATAGGGCAAAATTTGGGATCTCAGATCTTTTAAAAATTATTTTATCACCACAAAAGTAATATCTACTTTATTGTTGAAAACAGAAATTACTGAGTTAAAAAAAGAAAGAAAATACTAAGCAATCTTCATCCCAATATTCAAAGAGAACTATTGTAAGCATGTTGGCGCATTTTTGTTAAGATGTATTTTAGATCAAGATGCCTCTATTTATCACAATCTGTCTTTCTCGAACTTAGAATAAGACATTGTGTAACCTGCTTCTACTTTTCACTTAATAACTTACTGTTGACAACTTTCCTGTCATTTAATATAATTCTACATTATAACGTGTAGCAGCTTTGAATATTGTATGAATCTGCATTATTTACACATTCAGTACGTTATTTTAAGCTATTTAAATTATTTTTAATGTTTTGAATAGCTCCTTTTCAATGAAAATGAAACATCTTTATTTCCAAGATGTACGAAACATAATACACATAGAATTAACATTTTTCATGTTTAGAACTCTTTTTAATACATTGAGGAGAACAACAGTTTACCTTAAAAGTAAAGATGAATATTAGATAAGGATTCTACACTTTTTTTAAACTTATAGCCCTTTGAAGAAGATTAATCACAATTTGGAAATTATTTTCCCACTTATTTTTGTTATTAATCATACAAATTCTTTCTTATGTCATAATGTAAATCCGTATTAATCACTTAACAAAAGAAGTTATTTGAAATGATAAATTTATCTTATTCTCATATTTAAGTCATCCTTACTGAATAGCACTTAGCAATACCTTAACAGAATGCTTTTCCACATTTCCCACTTGCCTGTGACAATTAAAACCACAATGCTTAGAATAACTCCTAAACACAAATGGGTAAAGCTGTTGCAGGCTATTCAGGTCTTATAAACTACAACCCTGCTTTCAGGATGATGTTCGTGCTGATTTGCATTGTACAAATAATCTTGGAATTAACCAGTGTTTAGAATCAGTTGATAATAGGCAAGTTGCTCAAAACATCTTAAACCCCATATTTCTCTTCTGTAAAGCAGGATTAGACATATCTGTCTTTGCAAAGTTACTGTAGATTATTGAAGTGTTTATTTATCACAAACCTGTTTTGCCCGACCCCTATTAATTGGCTTTGAAAGTGGGATGGGCATCTGCGGTGTCACAAGGGGCTGCTCTGAAGTCTCACCCTCATTCATAGGAGACAAGATGAGCTCTTACACTTGACATCAGTCCTGTTCCTTCCCGTAAGGATCAAGAGTAAACTCAGGCATTGTGGTGAAGATCATGCCTAGCTTGTCAATTTCAGTGATCGTGAGGGGAGCCACAGCACGTGGCTTTCTGGGCATTTGTGCCTTCTTTAACAGGTGTCGGGAAGGAGGGAGTGCTGGATCCTCTCATATATTGCTGATGGGAATGAAAAATGAGTGGTCACATTGGAGTGCAGAGTGGCAGTTCTGCAGATTGCTTAGCACAGAGTTACTATAGGGCCCAGCAATTCCACTCCTAGCTTTATGTCCCCCACCACACGATATTAAAAACTTAAATCCACATGAAAATCTGTGTACAAATGTCCATTGCACCATGTTTCATAATAGTGCAAAAGGGTTATTCAGGAAACAACTTAAATCTATCAATGAAAAATGAAAATATATTACATCCATAAAATTGATTTTTATTTGGTAATTAAAAAATGAATTTCTGATACATGCTACAATCCTTGAAAACGTGATGCTAAGTGAAAGAAGCCAATACAAAGTACTAATCCTGTGTGATTCCATTTAACAAGATGTGCCCAGAAAGGGCAAATCCATAGGAGCAAAGAATAGGTTAGGATTGCTCATGGTCGAAAACAGGGAGACCGGGAAGGGCCATGGGAAGTGACTGTAAATCAGTCGAAGGTTTCTTTTCCAGTGATTAAAATGTTCAAAAATTAGATTGTGGTAATGGTTGCACAATTTTATGAATATAGACAAACCCATTGAATTGTACATTTAAGTGGATAAATTGTATCTTATATTAATTATGTCTTAATAAAGCTAATTAAGAAAAAGAATTGTGAGTTGGCCATGCTTCCTATGCCCAAACCCCACATGGAAGGTTTCACCAAAACCCTCTGGCACTGTCTTCCAGACTCAATTTTATTGTTTTCCAATTCCCAAGTCATCCTTACCTTCACAGTGTCATCATTATAACTCTCTGAATGCGTCCCATTCCTTTCCCTTCCCTCACTCCTCTCTGGCTAATAATCTCTTTACCGTTTGCGGTGCAGGAATCCTTTTCCCAGCGTTTTCCGTACAGACCTCAAACTCATGGCTTCTCCCTCTTGCGCAGACTCAGTCGGCCTGGGTAGTTGATGTAGGTGTTCTCTGCTCCTCATTTCTGTGTTCAGACCTTACTCTTTTTGTTCACTAAAGTCTCCAACCTTGAATCTTATTTTGTCACTGACATGAGTTCAACACCTCTTAGGGCATTGTCATTCGCCAAGGTTGTTCTTTTGAGTTTCTCAGCAATTTAGTCCATGGCTCACTGACAGGCTTGTCTCTCTCCACAACTCTTAATTCTTGGTGATCCAAGTAGCCACAAAAATGATCATTTCAACAAGTTTGCCTCCAAATTCTGTTTGTTTTTTCCTTCAGTACCCAAGTTCAACCATCCATTTCTACGATCATATTCAGACCTCACTGTTCAGTATGTTAGCCATTTTTAGCTACATGTGCCTATTGGTCTATCAGAATGGAGATGTGCTGTCAGTATAAAATACACACTGGCTTCCAAAATAATCATGAATAATCGAAATGAATAGTAATATTAATAATATGAAACACCTTATTAAGTTTATTCTAATTGCAAATTGTAATAATAATATTTCATCTATATAGTTTTTCTTTTTACTTTTTTTCAAAGGTAGTAAAAATGTTTAATTAGTTGTGTGTCTCACATGATATTTCTATTGGATGGTGCTGCCCTAGGCCTTGGCACCAAGATACCAATACTACAACTTCATCAATATCCCAGTTTCATGTATCTGGCTCTCTTCTGTACTATTCCTACATTTCCTCTTATGACTCAACTTTAAGACTTTTTCAACCCTGCTATTATCTGTGATCTATTGATTCTACAATCTTTTCACCTTCTCGTATTATTTTGGCATCCTTTTTTCTTTTTGCATCCAGCCTCAACTCCATGGACAATGGTTATAATAAATTCCTTATGTTATCCTTGTCCTTCTCTGTCATTATCAACTTTCATCAAACTCAGCTCTTACGTACTAAAAGATGTCTAAGTACAGCTGAATATGACTGGATAGAAGACGTAACCATGTTGGAATCCTCATACTATTCCTGGAACATGCAAGGACCACCATGATCACTTTGCCAGGAATACACTTGTAGATTTCTCCCTACCTAACTCCTTTGACAGCAAGCAAGCAAGCAAGAAAGGGACAGAGAGAGGGAGGGAGGGAGGGGAAAAGAACGAGAGAGAGAAGGAAGGAAGAAGGAAGGAAAGAAGAAAGGAAGGAAGGAAGGAAGGAAGGAAAGAAAGGAACTTTGTAAAAATTTTCTGGTTTTAAAGGAATTTTAAATTTTCTAAACTGTCTATTAAAATGATGGTAGTTTATAAAGAGTCTATTAAAGGTATTAATGTATGTCAGTCTTGCTTGGAATGAGGTTTATAAAAGGCAGGTGTTACTGGGTTTCTTTTCTGGCTAAAATTCTCTGCTGACTTTAAGTTTCTGCAGGATAGAATCTTTGCCTGACAACCATGGTCCTTAGGTCAGACCCCTGTCTAGGACTACAGCCTCATCTCCATTCACATTCCACTTCTCTTAGGCAGTGTGTGTTTTACCTCTAAGTTCTTCCAAGCATAATCCTGGGAACTTTGAGTTTCCACAATTTTTCCTGGTGGATAAACACCATAAATGGGAATGCCATGTAGATCTGAGATTATGTGACTCTATCATCAAGACTCAAAGGAGCTTTATTTGAAATAAAGGAGCTAGTGGTTGTGTGGGTGTAAATTAGATGATGTAATCTGTCAGCTTGGTTATTTTTATTCACCACTCTCTTTACACATTTCAGTTTTAAAGGGGGAAGTGGGTTCAACTATGTAAATTCATTGTTTTCATTTTAGTCAGTTCAGAATAGTAGACTTTAAATGGGGAAAGATCTCAGAACAGTTTTTTTTTTGCTTTATAATTGGGGTATTTGCTGTTTGTTTTTTGTGTGTGGAAAAAATAATTTAATGAGCCATTTTTATTTAAAATGTGCCATTTTATCTGTATAGTAGAAGGATCTGATTAAAGTGTTATTTTAACATTCTACGAAAAATTATAAAAACATTATATTAACATGATTTTAAAGTAGTGAGTAAATGTGGTTGTTACATCACAAATATGTAGGCAATCAACATGTCATAAGAATCACTAAATAAATTAAGATATTCATAACATAAGTCACATAATTCAGGCATTGTATGGTTTTCCTGTAGTTGTCAGAAATAACTTCATTATTTTAATTTTCATTTGATGTTTAATCTTTTGTTAGTCTAATTATTTTCACACTTTTCTTTCAATGTTTCTTTTTTTTTTTTTTTAGCTATACTGATTGTTGGATGGAAATATGTAAATAAAACCAGTTTTGATAAAGTCATTGATAAATCTGCAGAAGTTCAATCTCAAAAATGAAATGGTAATGTTATTATTACGGCTGTAGAACAATACATAGTTTTCCCCCTTTAAAAATACATCATGAATTTTAAACATTGTTTTATTACTCTTTTCCTTTTTGTGTAATAGTATCTATTATTATGTTTTTCTAATCCTGTGATACTAGGTCAGCATAAAAAGTCCTGGGAATTTACAAATCAGGGGAGAATGCTGAATTTAGGGGGAAGGCAGAAGTAGAAAGGATGCTGAAAGGCTTAAAGAGAAACTTTTTTTTTTTTTTTAAGGAGAGAAGGAGAGGAAGAAAGAGGAAGAAAAAGAGGGAGAGAGAGTAGGAATATTGCTTTATTCTAAAAATGGGTATTAATAATGGCCAATCAATATTTTGTGTATTTAAAGTGGATAATGTATATTTTGTGTATTTAAGGTGGAGCACTCTATAAATACTTATTAAGTTTACTTGTTCCAGAACTGAGTTCAAGTTCTGGATATCCAGCCATCTGGACTAGGATCTAAGATGGCTGATCGCTAACAGCTCGGGATTGTAGCTCCCAGTGAAAGCCCAGAAAACAAGAGGACACCACACTTTCAGACTAATTTTCATCACTCACAGACCAGAAGATTTCCAGTGGAGGAGCCCCACGGGTCACCAGCATGACTCTTGTGGCCAGCGCAGCGGTTTTGCCAGTGCCTCAGCATGGCAGCGCTTCGTGCAGAGTAAACAGGACTGGTTGCTCTTCTGACTGACGTTTGGAGCTTCGAGAAGGCAGAGCCGCTTGTTACCGACTCAAGAAGGAAGCCAGACCGGAGATTCCCAGGCAGAAGAGCACCATCAGTCTTATCGCTGCTGTTTTGGCTGGCACAGTGGGTTGCTCGGATTCCAGCACTGGGAATCAATAAATTGGACGTCTACTCAGAAACCTAATTAGAAAGGCGGTAATTGTAAAGACAACAGATGGATAAATTCATAATAAAGGGAAAAAGCCAGCCTAAAAAGGCCGAAAATACCCAAAATCAGAACCCCTCTCCCTCTACAGGGGATTGCAATTCCTCATCAGCAATGGAACAAGCCCTGATGGAAAAGGACTGTGTTCCATTATCTGAAGTAGGCTTCAGAAGGTGGATGATAAGAAACTTTTGGGAGTTGAAAGAACTTGTTCTAACCCAATGTAAAGAAACTAAGAACTTTGAAAAAAGGTTTGACAAAATGCTAAAAAGAATGGACAATATAGAGAGGAATATAAATGAACTAATGGAGTTGAAAACATGAGAACTTAGTGAAATACGCACAAGGTTGAATAGCCAAATTGATCAAGCAGAAGAAAGGATATCAGAGGTCGAAGATCAACTTAATGAAATAAAACGAGAAGACAAGAATAGAGAAAAAAGGATAAAAGGGAATGAGCAAGGTCTCCAAGAAATATGGGACTATGTGAAAAAACCTAATCTTCATTTGATAGGTGTACCTGAATGTGGTGGAGAGAATGAATCCAAGCTGGAAAATACTCTTCAGGATATTATCCAGAAGAATTTTCCCAATCTAGCAAAGCAGGACACTATTCAACCCCAGGTAATACTGAGAACACCACAAAGACATTCCTCAAGAAGAGCAACCCCAAGGCCCATAGTCATTAGATTCACCAGGGTTGAAACGAAGGAGAAAATACTAAGGGCAGCCAGAGAGAAAGGTCAGGTTACCCACAAAGGGAAGCCTATTAGACTTACAGCAGATCTCTCAGTGGAAACCCTATAAGCCAGAAGAGAGTGGGGGCTGATATTCAACATCCTTAAAGAACAGAACTTTCAGCCCAGAATTTCATATCCTGCTAAACTAAGCTTCACAATTGAAGAAAAAATAAAATCTTTTATGAACAAGCAAGTACTCAGAGATTTTATTACCACCAGGCCTGCTTTACAAAAACTTCTGAAAGAAGCATTACACACAGAAAGGAACAACCAGCCTTAGCCTTTCTAAAAATATACCAAAAAGTAAAGAGCATCAACATAAAGAAGAATTTACATCAACAAATGGATAAAATAGCCAGTTAACATCAAATGGCAGTAACCCTAAATTTAAATCGACTAAATCCCCCAATCAAAAGATACAGCCAAAACCTAATGGTATACTACATCCAGACCCATTTTATATCCAAAGATACACAAAGACTCAAAACAAAGGGTTGGAGAAAGATTTACCAACCAAATGGAGAGCAAAAATAAATAAATAAATAAACAAAAAGCAGGAGTTGCAATTCTCACATTTGATAAAACAGATTTCAAAGCAACAAAGATACAGTGGTAAAAGGATCAATGCAATAATAAGAGCTAAGGATCCTAACACCCAGATACATAAGACCCATAAAGAGATTTAGACTCAGTGAGGCAGAAAATTAATAAGGATATCCAGAACTTGAACTCAGATCTGGAACAAGTAAAATTAATAAGTATTTATAGAGCTCTCCACTTTAAATACACAAAATATACATTCTCCACTTTAAATACATAAAATATTGATCAGCCATTATTAACATATAGTCTATCTCTTAATTTTTTATTTTAGAGAATAATACCTTTTGTGTTATTAAATATAATTTCTTTTTTTGGCAATATCTCTGAACTCTTATGTCCCCTGGGAACACTCTTATTCCCCAACACCTAAGACAATGACAATAACCTTTTCCCCTACCCCAGTGAATCTGATGCCTTCATAACACTAACTGATATAAAAGGACCAGGACTCCTCAAGTTAATCATGGTAGAAAAAAATTAGTTAAAAATTTAGGCACAAAAAATTCAAAACAGTTTCATCAGAAAATTTTTGCTTTCACTTCCTGGGGTATATAAATATCCCCTGTTCATTTTCGATAATATCCACCAAACCAGGGGAATCTCCTCTAAGTGAGGTCACCGCAGAAATCAAGCAACACACTACTGGCTTGTGAGGGCTTGTCTGGATGGTTTTATTCATAGGATGTGTCACTACCAACCCTTGGTCTGATGTAAATTTGAGTTTTGAAATGACACATATTTCCTGTATTGTCCAATTTCCAGAGATTTCTTTTGGGCTTTCCTTTTTTTCCTCTGCCCTAGGCATCTGTAGAAGAAAGAAGAAAGCAAAGTACTCCAAAAGACTTAAAGGAACAGAATCAATTGTCTACTTTTATTCAAAAGGATTTTTCTCTGCTGTTCTAGTTCTCTCCAATGAGGTCTGCCCAGTTCTCCTAGTAAGGGAAACTGGCTGACGAATGGTGGGCCAGGGAAGAGCTTTGGGAGGCCACCAAATGTGAGTTATTGCTCCAGGTCAGAAAGGCTAGCAGCAGTCTCAGCTGTAGCAGTAGAAAGTAGCAAGTGACGGGGGTGGTGGGATGGTAACAGACCTACAGGACAATGGAAATATTAAACTGCTGGTAGATAATGGTAAAATAAAATATTGTTACCTCTATGTGGTCAGAGAAAGAAGAGCAAAAAGGTTAATTACAATCTATTCAAAGGAGGGATATGTATGTGAAAATTGCATAACTGTGATCTATTGTCATATTTTTATGATTTTGTGACTTAACACTTATCTAAAAGGGAAATAGTTTGAAGCCAGACTCTAAACTGTGAGTTCTGGATTTTTACCTTTTGAAGGAAATCCAAATAGGCACCTGTTCACAGGGTAGCCTATGAATCCTTCCTTTCCCACTAGGATACCTTCTTTCTTGGCATTATGCTTGTAGTGGGTCTTACTGCTACACCTAAAAGTTGCTGGAATGAGGGTGGTATTCATATAATTGAGCCAGTATAATCCTTTTGAATTAATTTTTAAAAGCAATAGGCTATTAAAATCATGAAGAATTTATGAATCCTGCCTTTTCCGTTAGGATGTCTTCTTTCTTTTGAAACATGATTTCAGAAGAGCATGCCTCTCCTCTTTTTTCTCAGCCTCATCAAGGTACTCACACACACACTCACATACAAAGTGCTGCAACTTGCAACTTGAGTGAAGCAATAGAATAGAAAGCTACATGTGTGCTAAACTGCTTACACAGGAGAGAAATTATTTGTACAGACAAGAGGCGGAGAAAGCCAACATCAGGACCACGTTCTGCCTCCAGAATCTACTCAGGTTACTTTATGACTAAAGACAAGCCCAGGAGAGCAAACTGAAGCTCCAGCATGGATTCACTGGAGCCCCTGGTGACACGGACATGAAGAAAAATGTGATTACTCAATCAGAAATTATATCCCTGGAGAATTCTGAAAAGAAAAAAGAAAACAAGAAAAAACACTGTCAAGTAAAAAACAACGAAAAGCTGTTTATTGCTGAGTGTGATGGCTCACACCTGTAATCCCCGAACTTTAGGAGGCCAAGGCAGGTGGGCCACTTGAGGTCACTAGTTTGAGACCAGCCTGATCAACATAGTGAAACCCTGTTTCTACTAAAAATACAAAATTATCCATATGTGTTGGTACATGCCTGTAATCCCAGCTACTCAGGAGGTTGAGGCAGGAGGATCACTTGAACCTGGGAGGAAGAGGTTGCAGTGAGCATAGATCATGCCATTGCCCTCCAGCCTGGGCAAAAAGAGTAAAAATCCTTCCAAAAAAAAAAAAAAAGAAAAGAGAAAATATAAAGAAAGGAAAGATGCTTATTTTACAGCTTTTTCTCTACGTCCAATTAATGGTCTTGTAAAGGTAAGTGCCGCCTCTCTGTGTATATTAAATGACTGGGTCATGGCATTACTAAGCCTGCAGTGGGTCTTACTGCTGCACCTACAAGTTGCTGGAATGAGGGTGGTATTTATATGACTGAGCCAGACTAATCCTTTTGGATTGATTTTTTTAAAGCAATAGAAACTTAAAACATACTTACTTGTCGCAAATTTTGAAAAAAATTGCAACAGCTAGAAATAAAGGAGAAGCATCACACTTGTAGTCTTATTATCTTTGTAGGTGTAAAATTTAAATTACATTTATCCACTTTACATCAAGTCATTTCTTAGTAACAAATTAGCACTGATGAGAAAGTTTTATGAACTTTTTATTCCTGAATAAGAGGTGACTCACTAGGTGTAAAAACAAATAATTAATTAACACCCACATACTACCACCCAGTTATTTTTAAAATTACAATGATCTCTCTCATTTTTCAGATTTTTTCCTACCTTGGAAGGAAATTCCATGCATTGACTTGAAGAAGAGTGTTATTTTAAAGAAAATTCTCAAGACAAATGCCAAGGAATCCTTCTGCAATTACTCTTTTCTTTTTGAATTTGCTTTATAAGGAAACATCTGCCTTTATACCTCCCTCCACTTGTGATTCTAGAAATTAGGGATCTATGATCAAGCAATGTTTTCAAAAATAAGATAATTCTCAGGAGACTATGAACACATAGTATGATAAACTTTCTGGTAAATCTATCAGGATTAATTTCTTCAGAAATTTCCGTAAAAACCTAAGATATGAAGTAATGGCCTTAGCATACCTTTAAATAAGTATTTCCTCAGGTGTTAATTTCATTAAATGCCATAATCTCTGTGTGGTGAAATTATCTACCTTCTAACAGATTTTATGTGTCCTGCAGTTAGGATTCTGAATGGAGTTAAGTCCTGTGTATGGGAGGATACCAAATGATTACGGGGCTTGAAGTTTTGTGAATCACTAATACAAGGCTGGGATTCATCTTTCAGGGAAAAAAAAAAGCATTGTTGTGTGTGTCACACATCATCTAACACAGTGTTTGAAATTGTATCACAGGCTTTGTATCAGCTATTTGACATCAAAGAATAACTTATTTCTTCTTCTTTAATTAAAAGTAAGCATATACTGCAAGTATTAAAAAGCTAATACTTGAACATTTATTCAATGTACATATTGTGAAGGTCATTTGCTAAAAAGCAGTCACTTGGTACTTAGTAGCATTGCTTTTCTAATTAAATACAACTCATTAAGGGACATTTGCCATTTCATAACTTTGAGATAGGAGTTCTAGGTAGGGCTGATCTTGCAAGGTGCAGGTCACAAAGGTCTGACAGATAAAGCGATTATTTACAGAAGCCAGTCAAAACCCACCAAAACAAAGATGAAGCGAACAGTGACCTTTGATTGGGCTACCTGCTTGTTATAAGCTAATTTTAATGCATTAGCATGTTAAAAGACAATTCCACCAGAGCCAGGACAGTTTACAAATGCAACAGCAGTGCTCAGATTTACCCTCTATGGTTGGAAAGCGGAGAAACCCTTGGTTCTGGCAGCCATAGCCCCTTTCCTGGAAAACTTATGAATAATCCACTCCTTGTTTAGCATATAATCAAGAAATAGCCATAAAACAGCCAACTAGCAGCCTTTTGGGCTGCTTAGTCTATGGTACAGCCAACGTCTATTGCTTTACTTTCATAATCAACTTGCTTTCAGTTTATTGTTGGCTCCCCCTTGAATTCCTTTCTGTGCCAAAAACCCATGTGGCCTTCCAGGCTGAACCCAAATTTTGAGCTTCACCCTGTGACAATTTGATGTGTTTATATTTCCTGGAATACTTGTTCAGTGTATAGATATATTTATCAAGGGTGTCTTAGGGAATGGGTATTGCAGACAATGGCAAAAAGAAATTATAAAAAGCTAAAGTAACACAGAAGAGTGTCACAAACCATTGTACTTACTGCTATAAACATAATTTTGTTTCTATTCCAAAATTCTTATACACAATTACATAAATAACATGATATTTAGAGACAAAGTCCTTTAAGCATGACATATATTTTATTTAAATGTAGTATTTCTATTGCCTCCAATAAAAGTTATCAGCTTATTATTTAGATGGGTTTTTGGGAGGCTATGTAAAATCTCACGTCAAGTTATAATCCCCAAAGTTGAGTATGTAATCAGGGGAGAGGTGATTGAATCATGGGAGTGAATTTCCTCATAGTGCTGCTCTCATGATAGTGAATGATGGTGAATGAATGCTTATGAGATTTGATTGTTTATAAGTGTGTGACACCTTCCCCTGCCTCTCTTCCTCTTCCTCTGGCCATATAAGACACGACTGCTTACACTTCACTTTCTGTCATGATTGTAGGTTTCCTGAGGCCTCCCCAGCCTTGCTTGCTGTACAGCCTGTTAACTAATGAGCCAATTGAAACTCTTTTCTTTATAAATTGCTAAGTCTGAGGCATTCATTTATAGCAATGTGACTACTGATTTATAGAACAACACAGAGTGAGACTTTTGGAATGGTGTAGATAGAAACTCCAAAAATAAAGTCCTCCATAAAAACAATGTGAGAACATTGGCCAAAATAGCCAAAATGAACTGTTTTAGAACTTTCACTAGAGGGTTATACTATCTAAAACAATATTTATTCAAGTAAAATGGTTAAAATTTGATAATAACCATTGATTTTCTTTTTTTTTTCTTTTTTTAACATTCTTTATTTTCATTCTCCACTTACCAGCTCTGTTGTGGTCTTGAAAAGCAACAGCTTTTAAACCATGGTAGTTGTGAAGAACTGCAACTTAACAGCTACAAGGATAGGTATAGTAGGAATGGAGTTTGTCAGAAAGCCCAGTCATCAGATAAGTGCCATTATTTGACCTGGTAAATCCCTGAAGAACTCCATTCACAGGGCTTGTGATTATTTTACTTAACGATGACAAGAGCTCATTGAATATTAAAAGAACTCACTCCATAGATAAAGGGAAAGAAAAGCTCATTCAATTGCGTTCATCCAGTAAGAAAAGCCCTGTCCCTGGGTGATTGCTGAAAACAATTAGCAGCAATTGTTTAACAATATGGCTGCCTGGGGAATAATACCAGATGATAATAAAAAGGTTGACCAAAATCTTGAAAGAAAAGGATGACTACAGGAAACTTTAAAAATCTGTGATATATTTCTGGGAAACCAGAAGTCCATGCCAAGAACAAAGTTGTGTGAATGCCTAGGAAATACCAGAGAAAGTTCTATGCTCCTATGTTTGGCTGATCTTGAGGTCAGTGCTAGTGGAAAGTGATACATAGCTAGGCTGATTATAAACTGCCAGAGCATTGAAGGCCTGCCCCAACATTCTGTAAAGGGCTGAAAAATAGAGAATCTCTCTGAAAGAGATACATAGAGAAGCTCAAGGTCAAAAGGGAAAATTTGAAGCCACTGGAACCAATAGATATAACAAGTATTAAACACAAAAGGATTTCTAGCCAGATTAATGTAACTCTCATAATAGAGGCCTAGTTAAGCTCATTTACAATACAGCATGTATGATTTTCAACATCATAACAGCCACAACCACAACAGGAAAAACTCACAAGTCATACTGAAATGCAGAATATATATATATTATATATGCATATATAATATATAAAATATATAAATATATATATATAAATATATATATTTAAAACCATAATAAAGAGGGAAAATAGACAGAACAATCATTAGACCAAGATTCAGATATTGGCATTGTCAGTTTTCAGACAGGGATTTTTAAATTACTATCATGACTTTCTGAAAACTATTGGAAAAAGTAGACAAACAAGCACAGGTGCTTGTTAACATTAGCAGAGAGAGAGAGAGACTCGAGAAAGTAATAAAATATAAATGCTGGGAATAAAAAATAATTTTAATTGATAGGTCAAACATGATGGTAGGTCAAAAAACAAACTTCCCAAACTGAAAGGCAAACAGGAAAGAGAAAATGGGAAAGAATGAATGAAAACAACAACAAAAAAAAGTAAGAGTCCCAAACAGCACAATAATATCAAAAAACATATTGTATACACAAATGGAATACCAGGGAATACCGGAATAGTTGTTTCAAGCATTAATGCCTGACAACTTTCCGAAATTAATAATAGATACAAAAATAGTTCTAGGAAGCTTAAAGAATATTAAACAAGATTAGTAACCACAAAAATTATTCCTGCACATTTCTTATTCAAATGAAAAAAAAAAGAAAATGAGAAACAAAAAAGGGAAAAGAGGTGTGGAGAAATCCACCTTACATATGAAGAAATTAAGATAAAAATTACATCTTTTTTTTGTCAAAAACCATGCAAAGAACTAAACAGAGAAAAATATATCTAGCAAAATTATTTTCCAAAAGTAAAGATAAGTAAAGGCTATTCTAGGGAAATAAAAATGGAGGAAATATTTTTCAGCAGACCTGTCCTCAGGAAACATTTAAAGAAGCTTTTCAGGCAGAAAACAGATTTATGTCAGAAACTTAGATCTACATAAAAAAAGGGTTGGAAGGGTAATGAAAGTCGAATAAAAACTATATTATTTTCTTACTTTTAATTGATCTAAAAGATAGGTGTTTTAAGCAATTATACTAACAATGTTTTACAGGCAAATAAAATTGAAGACAGAAATGTCATAAAGAATACATCTACATGAAGTTTAGTCATGTGTAATTTTAATAAAAATATTATAGGTTCTTGAAAAACACATAATTATTAAATAACAAAATATAATTGACATACTAAGAAAAGACCTAGCGTTGTGAAGAGTACTTTATTAAGGTTAAAAATAATCCAGAAAACCTTTAGTGTTGAAGCCACGCTTCTTATTTCCGAGTCTAGTGTCTTCAGCCAATTCCTATTGCTTCTCAGTGTTTTACAAATGTGTGATAAAGTTATCTGAATAATTAGATTAAATTACAAAGAATCTATTTTGCTGTTGATGTTATTGATTTCTTTCTAGAAAGTGTGCCTCAAATATTACTCATGATCACCTGTATAATCACAACGGTTTGGTTTTTATTTGCTCTTTAAATTTTATTCTTGGCGGGTGTAGTGGCTCATGCCTGTAATCCCAACACTTTGGGAGACCAAGGCAGGTGGATCATTTGAGGTCAGTAGTTTGAGAGCAGCCTGGCCAGCATGGCAAAACCCTGTCTCTACTAAAAATACAAAAATTAGAGCCAGGCACTGCTGGCACATTCCTGTAATTCCAGCTCTTTAGAAGACTGAGGCATGAGAATAGCTTGACCCTGAGAGGTGGAGGTTGCAGTGAGCCAGCTGATTGTGCCATTGCACTCCAGCCTGAGCGACAGAGTGAGACTCTGTCTCAATAAATAAATAAATTTTATTAAGTTCATGTTATAGTCAGTATTTTCTGGAAGACTTAAGCATCTTGCATTTGGTCACAACTAAAATTCATTTGAACAAATAAATTTTCTATTATACACAGATAGAATAGATACAGACACCTCACCCCTTAAATGTTGTTTGTGCTATTAATAGGGAATCTGCTTTTTTTTAAGACAGGGTCTCACTCTGTTGCCCAGGCTAGAATGCAGTGGTGTGATCAATCATGGCTCATTGCATTCTCAACCCCCTGGGCTCAAAAGATTCTCCCACCTTAACCTTCAGAGTAGTTCAGACCACAGGGGATACCACCATGCCTAGCTAATTAAAAAAAAATTGTAGAGATAAGTTCTCATCTTAGCTCTTATTTATATAATACCAATTATGAGTGAGTTAGCTCTAAAAAAATGAAATTTATTGTATATGTAAAAACATAACCTGATTTTGATCACCTACAGCCTCATGTTGGATTAGAAACTAATAGAATAGAATAGTCTGTTACCATGAATTTGCTTGGTCATGAAGATAACTACCATATAACCAAATTGTTACCCCTGCTTTTTTTTTTTTTCAGGAGGAAAGGAGAACATTTTGATTGATGGCTAGGCAGCTGAGGTATGCTGGATGCATAGCTTCTTACAGTCTGACTGCCAATGCCAATCATGTAAATATTTGTTAATAATACCTTTCTTGTAAAAAAGTGAAGCAAAACAAGAATTTGAGAGGACATCAACTTTCCACATTCTTTTTGCAAGTACTTTGATGTAATGTGAAATTTCCTTGTGAATAAAATGCCAGGTGTAGTCATTCTTGACAACCGGTTTTTAATGGAGGTAAAGTTATTGATAAAACAAAGGAAATTTTTAAGTCAGTAGCAAAAAGCGACATGCACTGACTGGCAGTAGGGTGTATTAAATGACTGGAATTGCACCTTCCATTCATTGAGACATTTTCCAGCCCACATGTGTCATTAAAGAAAGTGCAGTGTGCCATATGAAGAATGGGAAATGACTGTTCACCAAATGTAGCATATAATTTAAACACACACACACACACACACACACACACACACACCCTATTCTGAAGCAATCACACTGAAATTTAATAAGTCATAAAAACACAATTGTGTATTGTCCTTAGATATATAGGGTGATTAATAAGTCTCAATATCTTTGAGCTCCTCAAATATTTATTCTCTACGTATTTCTCTTTTGATATAGTTTAGTTTTAACAAGGAATTTAATTATTAGTCTTTAAGAATAGCAAAAATGGAGAAAAACTATTTCATTTCCTTTGGTCATTTCTTATAAAGGAATGAAATATTGATGTATATAGAAGCCAAACTGTCCCTTGCCCTATTTCTTTTTTCCTTTCCCTTCCTAGTCATTCATCCACTGTCTCCACGTACTCTTGCCATTGAAGATCTTGCCAACATGACATTTTTGAGACAAGATAGAGTATGCTTAAAACCAACTCTAACTCCCCTGTGCACTGCTCAACCAAATTCCAGAAGAGTTGGACTAACGTTGCCTTTTAGGGTGTGGCATGGGTATTAGCCAATCAGAACAGAGACCAGTCAAAAATAACAACCTCTTACACCACCCTCTTTCTGGCAATATTCTATTTTACAGTATCAGGTGACATTTGACACAGGTGATTTACCATACCTTCTTAAGTTACCCTTTTCCTTTGGTTTTCAGCATACCACATTCTTTTCATTATATTTCCACAACAGTAGGTGTTTCTTTTTCAGTTTCCTCTGTGATTTCTCCTTTTCTCCTTGACCTCTAACCTTTAAAGTGCCTCAAAGTACAGTCTTATGTCTTCTTCTCTTATCTGCTTACCCTCTTTAAAAATCTTATCTAGCCCTATTCCTTTGCATACTATCTGTAATCTGAGGATTCCTGCAGTAAGCACCAAGGGCCTTCTGAGGTTCAACCAGGTATTCATAGTCAAATTGCTACTGCAAAGTACGCTTGGTATCAGTCTACTCAGAAGATTAATAGACAGTTTTGAGCTCATCAGTAAGCACGAAAATATTTAACACAGTAATTTTCCTCAAAGGTCGTATCACTCACTATAGGGAAGTACTGAAGCCTCTAGGTAATAAGCCATTGAGTTATTTCTTATGCACTGATCTCATCCAGAAGCTACTTAACGTGGGCATTTTAAACCCCAACTCTCCTCCTTGCATGGCTTTCCTGAAGTTAGGTTGATTTTTGTTAACTTTAATAGGCCATCTTTCAAAAGAGCTCCTGATGTCTCAGCTCCATTGTTTCTCCTGAAGGGTCCTAATATCTCAGCTTGTTTTTATATTTATATTTCACATTTCTGTCTTAGCATTCCAGAAGAATGACTCACAGTACTGTGCCTTCTGATAATCTATTGGCAACTTCGATATTGCTATGAATTGCTTACAGTTACTATGGGTAACTTGTAGTAGGATTTGTGGCTAGAAATCCACCATTGGGAACATGGTAAACTTTTTTTTGCCTTCAGGGTATTAATGGTTGTCTTTAGGGGAGTCTACTCCTTTATTCTGAGAGAAGAGTTGCTTAATATTATGCACATAAAAGGTAGAACATACTAAAATAGGAACCCACATAGATGCTTTATAAGAGGATGTCAAGTATTCAGTTCACCAATAAAAGTTGTGTGAAATAACTTAATCATAAACCATTATTGATCATAAACCATAACTTGATCAGCTTTAAACCATTGTTTAAAACAATAAAATTGTTTTTAAAAAATTATTTGAAAAAAATGGAGATTTAAAGTACAATAAGCACCAAAAATGAATTTTTAGAAAAATATATTTGTAGTCCTACTTGTTTCTTTGTTTCAGCCTCTGCATTTACTCAAAGTAGAGAGTAGAATAAGATCAGATCATAGCAACAAGGACTTTTGTGTCTAATTTTACTTTTATTTTACCTTAGTGGAAATATGTAAAGGAGATGTTCCATTCTGGTTATCAAAAACTTAGGACAACTGAGGGTGAGATACCTATAGCGTCATTAACATAATAAACACAATCTTGGCATAATGTATGTTCAATAACTATATTTGTTTACTGTGCCTTGGATACAACCAATTTTCCGCTGGGATAGATTCTCCAAGGGAATTGTTTTATTATTAATCATGAATTATATATATATACATATATATATATGGAGAATAAAATGTGATGAGACTTGAACTTGGAGAATAAAATATTTTCCCATTAAAGAAGAGCAGGGAGTTTCAGGAAGGCATTCCTATTGGTCAGGCTGAGTTGGCCACTCCAACATAGAACGTTACCAGGTTCTAATTAGGGATGGTGAGGTACACCCTGGAACTCTGGATTTTAAGAGTGAATAATGGTAGTGATAAACTACTTTTCTTTTTAACTTCAATTTTTTTCTTGAGTTTGTCAAATTTTCTTAGAAGGCATAGCCCTGTTTCTGTTGTATTTGCAGGGATTCAGGACAATAAGGATTCCTGCTTGCCATAGAGGTCACTGTGAGAGTGTGAGAGGTGGTCCCAAAGACAACATTGAACATAGTGCTATGCCAATGAGACGAGAAGACTAGAGGAGAGAAACTTGAGTTTATTCTCAAGTAGATAAAAATCAGCTACTTTTCAGGAAGTTAGCAGAAATAGCTGTGAAACTAGTTTTTAGAATTCATGTTGATATGGACTTGAACAAAATAAATTGGTATAAAACAGATGTACAAATTTATTCTAAAGATATAGGTGAGTGGAGCTTAAGGAAAAACAAATGCCACTGTACAGAACTTATTTTATTACCTGCAGGGTTATCCTAGGAACATTTATTTTGTAACTCCACAGCATTTACTCTTCCCACTGTTCCCTCAGATGCTTCTTCCTGTATTTTCTGAAGGTGAAGGTGTGATCTGAAACCCCTCTGTTGGCTTAGAGTATATATTAATTTCTATAAAGGGCCGGGTGCTGTGGCTCATGCCTATAATCCCAGCACTTTGGGAGGCGGAGATGGGTGGATCAAGAGGTCAAGAGATGGAGACCATCCTGGTCAGCAAGGTGAGACCCCGTCTCTACTGAAAATACAAAAATTAGCTGGGCATGGTGGCACGCACCTGTAGTCCCAGCTACTTGGGAGGCTGAGGCAGGAGAATTGCTTGAACCCAGGAGGAGGAGGTTGTGGTGAGCTGAGACCATGCCATTGCACTCCAGCCTGGGTAACATAGTGAAACTCTGTCTCAAAATAAATAAATAAAAAAACAAACAAACAAACAAAAATTTCTGTAAAGGCTGTTTCAGATAGTTTCTCCTTGTATCATTTTTTTTTCTTCAGAAGAGTACATTTGAGAATCTCCATGAGAGTTGACAGCAGCTCTTGCACTTCATGAATATGTTTTCCTATTGCTAGAGGCAGGAGGCAGAGAAATTCTAGGCACACAGGGAAGGGTCCCCAGTGAAACCCCGCCTTTGAGCCAAAAAGCCTGAGACCTGCCACCCAAAGTGAGAACTTTTATCCCTGTCTGCTCACTCTCTTCTGATTGGGTCTTTCTGAATAACATCTTTAAGCCACTCAAATGTTGCCTTCTCCAAAACTACCTATGGCTCACCTTGCCCCACATCCTGTGCCTGTAAACACCACAGACTAAGTCAGTAGAAGAGAGAAAAGTGGCTTGACTGGAGAGAGGCAACTTGACTTCAGAGAGATGGCTTGACTTTGGATGAGAAATGGCATGACTTCAGAGGAAGATTACCTGCCCATCCCACCCCCTGTCCAGCTCCTCTCTCTGCTGAGAGCCATTTCCATAGCTAAATGCAATTCTCCATCTCCATCATCCTTCAAGTGTCTGTGTGACCTCATTTCTCTTGGATGCTGGACAAAAGCTGGGGACCCACCCAGGACAGGTAACCCAAAAAAGCTGTCACACTGGCCCTTTGGCCTTGCTTGTTGAGAGCAGTCACCCCATGAGATGAGGAAAGGGGCCCACCGAGCTGATAACACACCACTGTCCATGGATGGTGGAGCTAAGAGACCATTGCAATATGTCTGGGTCTTCAAGAGTCACAGGCACCCCACCTGGGTGCTGCCGCAGGGCTGGCATGGAGCTTTCTTCTATTGGTGCCCAAAGTGGCCTGCTGGATCCTATACTCACCCACTCATGTGCTCCCTCCCACAAGTGGCTCAGCATGGTGAGTCAAGTAAATGAGGCACCCCTGTTGCAAGTCTGACAAAGGCATGTAGAAAAATCTTGCATCACCATATGGCATTTAAAAGCATGTGCAAATTCTGTCTTGGGTATAGTGCTACAAACAACAAGTTATCCAAGTATAAAAGCTCTAAGCAAAGTTTTCATTTCATAGTAACATAAACAGAATTTCAGTACATAAAATGCATTAGGATGACTTTTAAAAATTAATTTCAAAAACTTTAAATTCAGAATTATACAAGCCATTTTTTAAAATTTGATTTAACTAGTTATAGTATTCAAGTCATTCTATAAAAAAGTTATATATAAGACTTCCATGCTCCAATAGTGTGTAAATGTGCAAATATAAAAATTTTTCAAAATTCAGTTCTAGAAAATACAAATTAAAGTTAGAATAAAGATCAGATTAATAAACTCGCTACAGATTGCTTTCTTTTGTAGTTTCTCTTTTATTGAAAATACAATGATGATAATTATATTTATTGCATTTTGTCTTATTAAAATAGAAAAAACCTCCAATGATCAGTAGCAAAAACAATCATCACATACTTGTCTTTGATTCTGTAATGCAGCTGGGTAGTGGTCCTGGTCTGAGTTCATGTAGCTAACCTTTTACTCCAGCTGGCGGAATAGGTGACAGCAAATTGGGGGACAGGTGGGTCCTGTCAGTGTGTGTCCTTTCACCCTCTAAGAGTCTTCCCTGGGCTTGTTCACATGGTTTAGGACAGGTTCTCAGTAGCAAAAGACAGTAGGCCCCATACACAAACATTTTTCATATATTATTGTCTCATTAAAAAGAGAACATCACATGGCAATGAAAAAGTCAGTGCAGGAAGGGGTGACTATCCAAAAGTATATGTAAAACGAAGTACATTTGGGGCACTAATTTGCAAACAATCTCAGTAGGCACGTTTAATGTGGGTGAGATTCTAATAAATACATAGAGAAACAGAGAAAAAGACAAAAATTATTCTAACATAAACAGACTTCATGGTAGAAAGTCTTTCCTTCAAGCTCTGAAGTTCAGTACTTCTCTCTTCATATTATTTTCTTTTCGTATTTACATCTAAGTTTTTTCAATGTGATAAAAATGTATGGATTTAGTTTTGGTTGACATTATCCTTAACCACATCAAAAGAAAATTAATTCCTTTATCAAAAGACAAAAAGACTGATAATTAACATGTATATTTATATTTCCTTTGCTTTTTTATGAATCCTAAAGTAACTAATATTGATATGAAATCATCAAAATTAGTATAAAACATTTGGTTGTTACTTAAGGTAATCACTATTCCTGAACTTACTAATCTACATAATTTGTTAATCTTTGAAATTATTTTTGATCCAAACAAATCTAAGCAAAAGAGGAGACTAACACATTTTTCATTTGAATTGGATATATCCACTACCGATGAACATTCTGTTCTGGAAAATATTATGCATTTCTTTTCAATCATATTTATTGTTGACGCTGCTGCTAATCCTTGCTTAAGGAGACAATATTATGAAATATATAAATTCCATAACTGCAACTACAAGTGCCAGAAAAAATGAAGTAATAGAAGAGAGTAAGTTTGGGGTATGTGGCCCGTTTCCATTTGTAACCACCTCAAATTTAAAGACACAGCTGCCAGACCAACAGTAATAAATAATATGGCCTACTCTCCAAATAATGTGGATGATATGGCACCATATGAGTTTTTTGCTGGGATCCAATCAGAATCTCTTAATTAATGTGAGAAAGTTTCTGCTGGGGTGATGTGTACAGCATTGTTTTTCAAGTTGAGCTTAGTTGAGGCTTGAGGGCTGGCATATACAGTGAATGCTAAATTCCAGTCCAAAGTATTCTTTAAGGAAAATATTCAAGCAATGTATGAGGTATAATCCTGGCTGAAAGCCTGCAATATTAAAACAAGATTATATTCTTAGCTAACTGGTGCTAAATCCATAAATTCATCTATAACTTCTCTTGGGAAACTGTTCTAATTTTATGATATGTAGTTCAAAAAAATAAATAATATTTAGCTTCAAAATAGATGTAATATAAATTTAATGAACTCACTAGAAGTTCCCTTTGGGACTTCTAAATAATCACATTGTTTTGTCTCATTTCCACATCATATATTATAAGAATATAAAAATCTTAAGGTTTACAATACCTTTTCATTTGATTTTCACACAACTGTGTGATCTATAGGAGTTTAGAAAACTAATTGTGGCTGAAAAATATTAGATTACTTTCCAATTTCATTCAGATAAATATTAACTTAATGAAGTTTAGAATTAAACCCCACTATTTTCCAAAATATCAATGTTATATTTTATAAAAGCTTACACCAAAGTAACTTTAAAGACTTTATAAAAACAAACCCAGATACTTGCCATAAAAATACAACACTTTAAGGGGAGTTCGATTTTTATTTTATTCTTCTAAGTTAACTCTTGATGCTTTTTTGTGACAGTCGAATTTCAGAATCAAATGTAGAGAGAGATCTAAAATTTTGTCTTTCATTTTGTTCATAAAAAGTGAAATAATAGTAGTTTACCATCACTTTATATTATAGAATGTTTATATGAAGAAAAAGATCCTAAATTGCCTTAATTTAGGACTTGGCTACATATGCATATTAGAACACTCATGAGAGGGAGGCAAGATGGCGTCGTAGAGGTGACTCAGGATTGCAGCTCTCGGTGAAGGTGCAGAGGGTGAGTCCTAGCCGCATTCTCGGATGTTCCTTTTATGCCCACAGAGCGTTGAAAGTCCCAGGTGTGGGAGAGACACGGGACGCTAGCAGCCGGCTAACGCAACCGGCTCCCGCCGCCTCTTCGGCCGGCGCCGCAGCGGGACCCGGCGCGGAACTCACTGGTCTGGGTGCCCTGTTAAACCGGCAATCTGAGATTTGGAAGGGCAGATTGGCATGTCCATCTGATTGAACAGGACTTGGACAATGAGCCAGACCAGGAGTTTCCTGGGAAGCGTGATCTGAGCCGGGGTAGTGGGCAGCGGCACGGGAGATCGCACGGATCCCAGTGCCCTATCGGCAGGCTCCTGGGGCGCCAGTGAGAGAGTCGACCTTTCAGCTTGGGGAGAGGAAGAGAGAGAGAGAGAGAGAGGACGGACTCTGAGGCAGGGAGCAGGGTGATCGGGCTCGGCGGGTCCCACGCTCACGGGGACAAGCAGGGCGGCGACTGGAGGCGCTTGGGGCTGAGAGTTTTGTTGCCGGCATTTAGGACGGTGCAGCCCGGTCAGGGAGGGGCGTCCACCATTCCTGACAAAGTGCACCCCCACTTAAGTACCGCCCAGGACTGACGCAGCCTGCCGTTGCCGAGGCAACCTGCCATAACAGAGAGAGTCCGCCGGGCCGCAACAGGGCGGACCCGCCTTAGGAGGTCAGAGCCCCGGCAGGCAAATAGTGAATAGACTGCCACCTAGTGGGGCAGGACAGTGCAACAGATACTCATAAAGAAAGCCCCAACTCCCTGAGACAGAGCATCTAAGGGTGAAAAAAAAAAAAAAAAAAAGAGAGTGGTGTTTTATGAGTTCTATTGCAGCAGACATAACCTCCCAACAACCCTGAATGAACAACGGAGCTCACAGCTCAGCACTGGAGCTCCTATAAAGCACAGACTGTCTCCTCAAGCAGCTCCCTGACCTCTGTATATCCAAGGAGTCACCCCAGAAAAGGACTAATCAGACTGACATTTGGCTGGCATCATTCTGGAACAAGGGCAGCAGAAAAAGAAACTGATATCATCCCTCACTGTTCTGCAGCTGCTGCAGGTATACCCCAGACAAGCAGGGCCTGGAGTGGACCTCAGCACTCATACAGCAGAGAGGATAGATCATTAGAGGGAAAACTAAGTAACAGAAATACTTCATCATCAACAATCTCAGTGTCCACACAGAGACCCAATTGAAAAATCAGCCACTACTAAGACAACAGGCGGATAAATCCATAAAGATGGGAAGAAACCAGCGCAAAAAGGAGGAAAGCACCCGAAACCAAAATACCTCACCTCCAAAAAAGGACCAAAACTCCTCACCAGCAAGGGAACAAAGCTGGACGGAGAATGAATGTGACGAAATGACGGAATCAGACTTCAGAAAGTGGATAATGAGAAACTTCAGTGAGCTAAAGGAACATGTTCTAAACCAGTGCAAAGAAACTAAGAACCTTGAAAAAAGATTTGAAAAAAGATTCGAGGAATTGATAACGAGAATGGACAACTTAGAGAGGAATATGAATGAATTGAAGGAGCTGAAAAACTCAACACGAGAACTTCGTGAAGCATGCACAAGTATCAACAGCCGAATTGACCAAGCAGAAGAAAGAATATCAGAAGTTGAAGATCAACTCAATGAAATAAAACGAGAAACCAAGATTAAAGAAAAAAGCACAAAAAGGAATGAACAAAATCTCCAAGAAATGTGGGACTATGTGAAGAGACCCAACCTACGTTTGATAGGTGTACCAGAATGTGACGAAGAGAATGAATCCAAGCTGGAAAACACTCTTCAGGATATTATCCAGGAAAATTTCCCCAACCTAGCAAGACAGGTCAATACTCAACTTCAGGAAATACAGAGAACACCACAAAGATACTCTGCAAGAAGAGCAACCCCAAGGCACATAATCATCAGATTCACCAGGGTTGAAACGAAGGAGAAAATACTAAGGGCAGCCAGAGAGAAAGGTCGGGTCACCCACAAAGGGAAGCCCATCAGACTCACAGCAGATCTCTCAGCAGAGACTCTACAAGCCAGAAGAGAGTGGGGGCCAATATTCAACATCCTTAAAGAAAAGAGCTTTCAACCCAGAATTTCATATCCAGCGAAACTGAGCTTCATAAGTGAAGGAAAAATAAAATCCTTCACGAACAAGCAAGTACTCAGAGATTTTGTCACCACTAGGCCTGCTTTACAAGAGCTCCTGAAAGAGGCACTACACATAGAAAGAAACAACCAGTTCCAGCCATCCTAAAAGCATACCAAATGCTAAAGACCATCAACAAAATGAAGAATGTACATGAACCAACAGGCAAAACAGCCAGCTAGCATCAAAATGGCAGTATCAAATTCACACATAACAATATTAACCCTGAATGTAAATGGGCTAAATGCACCAATCAAAAGACACAGACTGGCAAATTGGATAAAAAACCAAAACCCATCGGTGTGCTGTATCCAGGAAACCCACCTCACATGCAAAGATACACAAAGGCTCAAAATAAAGGGATGGAGGAAGATTTACCAAGCAAATGGAGAGCAAAAAAAAGCAGGAGTTGCAATTCTCATCTCTGATAAAATAGACTTTAAAGTAACAAAGATCAAAAGGGACAAAGAAGGTCATTACATAATGGTAAAAGGATCGATACAACAAGAAGAGATAACGATTCTAAATATATATGGACCCAATGTAGGAGCACCCAGATATATAAGGCAAGTTCTTAATGACTTACAAAGGGACTTAGACTCCCACACAATAATAGTGGGAGACTTTAACACTCCACTGTCAATAGCAGACAGATCAACCAGACAGAAAATTAACAAGGATATCCAGGACTTGAACTCAGACCTGGAACAAGCAAACCTGATAGACATTTACAGAACTCTCCACCCCAAATCCACAGAATATACATTCTTCTCAGCACCACATCACACCTACTCCAAAATTGACCACATAATTGGAAGTAAAGCACTCCTCAGCAAATGCAAAACAACTGAAATCATAACAAACAGTCTCTCAGACCATAGTGCAATCAAGTTGGAACTCAGAATTCAGAAAATAACTCAGAACCGCACAGCTTCATGGAAACTGAACAATTGGCTCTTGAATGTTGATTGGATAAACAATGAAATGAAGGCAGAAATAAAGAAGTTCTTTGAAACCAATGAGAATGAAGACACAACGTACCAGAATCTCTGGGACACATTTAAAGCAGTCTGTAGAGGGAAATATATAGCAATAAGTGCCCACATGAGAAGAGTGGAGAGATCCAAAATTGACACCCTATCGTCAAAATTGAAAGAGCTAGAGGAGCAAGATCAAAAAAGCTCAAAACCTAGCCGAAGACAAGAAATAACTAAGATCAGAGCAGAACTGAAGGAGATAGAGACAAGAAAAACCCTTCAAAAAATCAATAAATCTAAGAGCTGGTTTTTCGAAAAGATCAACAAAATAGACAGACCACTAGCCAGACTGATAAAAAAGAAGAGAGAGAACAACCAAATAGATGCAATAAAAAACGATAAAGGGGAAATCACCACAGATTCCACAGAAATTCAAACCATCATCAGAGAATACTACAAACAACTCTATGCACATAAACCAGTAAATCAGGAAGAAATGGATAAATTCCTGGATGCCTGTGTCCTCCCAAGCCTAAACCAGGAGGAAGCCGAAACTATGAATAGACCAATAACAAGGTCTGAAGTTGAGGCAGCAATTAAGAGCCTACCACACAAAAAAAGCCCAGGTCCAGATGGGTTCACAGCCGAATTCTACCAGACACACAAAGAGGATCTGGTACCATTCCTTCTGAAACTATTCCAAATCATCCAAAAAGAGGGAACCCTTCCCAAATCATTTTATGAGACCAACATCATCCTGATACCAAAAC
The DNA here is from genome assembly GCA_031835075.1 of Saguinus oedipus. Taxonomy (NCBI): domain Eukaryota; kingdom Metazoa; phylum Chordata; class Mammalia; order Primates; family Cebidae; genus Saguinus; species Saguinus oedipus. The sequence goes on along the minus strand of CM063186.1, from coordinate 52,532,129 downwards.
CTGGCAGAGACTCAACAAGAAAAGAAAACTTCAGGCCAATATCCATGATGAACATAGAAGCAAAAATCTTCAATAAAATACTGGCAAACCGATTGCAACAGCACATTAAAAAACTTATCCATCATGATCAAGTAGGATTTATCCCGGGGATGCAAGGCTGGTTCAACATACGCAAGTCTATAAATGTAATTCACCACATAAACAGAAGCAAAAACAAAAACCACATGATTATCTCAATTGATGCAGAGAAGGCATTTGACAAAATTCAACAGCCCTTTATGCTAAAAACCCTCAATAAACTTGGTATTGATGGAACATATCTCAAAGTAATAAAAGCTATTTATGACAAACCAACAGCCAATATCATACTTAATGGGCAAAAACTGGAAGCATTCCCTTTGAAATCTGGCACTAGACAAGGATGCCCTCTCTCACCACTTCTATTCAACATAGTACTGGAAGTTCTAGCCAGAGCAATCAGGCAAGAAAAAGAAATAAAGGGTATTCAAATAGGAAATGTGGAAGCCAAATTGTCTCTATTTGCAGACGACATGATAGTATACCTAGAAGACCCCATCACCTCAGCCCAAAAGCTCCTGCAACTGATAAGCAACTTCAGCAAAGTCTCAGGATATAAAATCAATGTGCAAAAATCACAAGCATTCCTATACACCAATAACAGACTTAAAGAGAACCAAATCAAGAACGAACTGCCATTCACAATTGCTACAAAGAAAATAAAATACCTAGGAATACAACTCACTAGGAATGTAAGGGACCTCTTTAAGGAAAACTACAAACAACTGCTCAATGAAATAAGAGAGGACACAAACAGATGGAGAAACATTCCATGTTCGTGGTTAGGAAGAATCAATATCGTGAAAATGGCTATACTGCCCAAAGTAATTTACACAATCAATGCTATCCCCATCAAACTACCATTGAATTTCTTCACAGAACTGGAAAAAACCACCATGAATTTCATATGGAACCAAAAAAGAGCCCGCATAGCCAAGTCAATTCTAAGCAAAAAGAACACAGCGGGAGGCATCACGCTACCAGACTTCAAACTATACTACAAGGCTACAGTAATCAAAACAGCATGGTACTGGTACCAAAACAGAGATATAGACCAATGGAACAGAACAGAGGCATCGGAGGCAACACAACACATCTACAACCATATTATCTTTGATAAACCAGACAAAAACAGGCAATGGGGAAAGGATTCCCTATTTAATAAATGGTGTTGGGAAAACTGGCTAGCCATGTGCAGAAAGCAGAAATTGGACCCCTTCCTGACACCTTACACTAAAATTAACTCCAGATGGATTAAAGACTTAAACGTAAGACCCGACACCATAAAAACCCTAGAAGAAAATCTAGGCAAAACCATTCAGGACATAGGAGTAGGCAAGGACTTCATGAACAAAACTCCCAAAGCATTGGCAACAAAAGCCAAAATAGACAAATGGGACCTAATCAAACTCCAGAGCTTCTGCACAGCAAAACAAACAGTCACTAGAGTGAATCGGCAACCATCAGAATGGGAAAAAATCTTTGCAGTTTACGCATCCGACAAAGGGCTGATATCCAGAATATACAAAGAACTCAAACAGATTTACAGGAAAAAAACAAACAAGCCCATTCAGAAATGGGCAAAGGATATGAACAGAAACTTTACGAAAGCAGACATACATGAGGCCAGCAAACATATGAAAAAGTGCTCATCGTCATTGGTCATTAGAGAGATGCAAATCAAAACCACATTGAGATACCATCTCACACCAGTTAGAATGGCGATCATTAAAAAATCTGGAGACAGCAGGTGCTGGAGAGGATGTGGAGAAATAGGAACACTCTTACACTGTTGGTGGGAGTGTAAATTAGTTCAACCATTGTGGAAGACAGTGTGGCGATTCCTCAGGGACCTAGAAATAGAAATTCCATTTGACCCAGCAATCCCATTACTGGGTATCTATCCAAAGGATTATAAATCGTTCTACTATAAGGACACATGCACACGAATGTTCATTGCAGCACTGTTTACAATAGCAAAGACCTGGAACCAACCCAAATGCCCAACGATGATAGACTGGACTGGGAAAATGTGGCACATATACACCATGGAATATTATGCAGCAATCAAAAATGATGAGTTTGTGTCCTCTGTAGGGACATGGATGAATCTGGAGAACATCATTCTCAGCAAACTGACACAAGAACAGAAAAAGAAATACCGCATATACTCGCTCATAGGTGGGTGAGAAAAATGAGAACATGTGGACACAGAGAGGCGGTCTACTATACACTGGGGACTGTTGGGGGGAATGGGGGAGGGACAGCAGGGGGGGCCTGGGGGGGATAGCCTGGGGATGAATACCAAGTGTGGGTGAAGGGGAGGAAAGCAGCAAAGCACACTGCCATGTGTGTACCTATGCAACTATCTTGCTCGTTCTGCACATGTACCCCCAAACCTATAATGCAATAAAAAAAAAAAATAAAATATAAAAAAAAAAAAAAAAAAAAAAAAAAAAAAGAACACTCATAAAAATGTTTTGAACCTCAAGAAATTTGAATACAAATGCAGTAAAACTTTCAATTTTTAATTTTTTTAAGATAAAGAGCAAACATTTTCACAACATTTTATAAATTACATTTCTGAAAATGCAGTCCCAGTTTATATAGCAGTAATTGAACAAACCAGGTCAAATTAAAGAGGTAAGAAGATCAAATATTATAATACATTAAAAAAATGAAATAAATAAACCTAGATTTTTCTGTTGCCTCTGTCTGGATGCTTTTGTAATATTTCATAAGAGTTAACATACAACAGATATAAAAAGCTGTGCCTTTTTACCAGGTCTACTGTACTTTTCTACTAAAGATACAGCACATTCACTCAGTTTCAAAGGACTGTTTTCCATTATTGCACAATTCAAAATTTATATTTTTGAATATGCCAGTGATCAGCAAGTGCTCTATATTCCAGCAACATTACCATATGAGTAATTTTTTACTTCAAAGTAAAATTATCGCTAGCAACTTTATTTTGAATGTATTCTTTTTATAATCACAAAACGATAATATGAAAAGTTTAAACCCAGGATTCATAATTATTATCTTAATTTTTTATTTATATAGGTACCTTAAAAGCTTTCATGTTCTTTTACGTCCCCGGCCAATTTTGACATTTATAATGTGAATTCAATTTCTATACAAACAAAATGCAAAGTTATGAAACATTTTTAAATGAAACCAGGAGAAAATTTTGTCATTGTGTTATAAAAGATTAATTTTAAAAAGAACAAAAAGCAGACGAGGAAAAAGTTAATAATTTCTATGTAGCAATAAATATAAAGAATGCAAAGAGATACAATGCACACTGGTTCAACAACTATGCAATTAACAAAGGATTACTATCTTTAACAAAGGATTACTATCCAGAACAAATGAAAACCTCCCACAAATTACTAAGAGAAAGATAAATAACTAAACATACCAGTTGGCAATATGGCAATATGCACAAATGGGTATTTTGATGAATAGCACTTAATTCTATAAAAGGAGTTTAACCTCTTTTGTAATCAGGGGAATTCCAATTAAAGCCACAATGAGATACCATTTTACACCCACCAGATGGGCAAAAATTAATAAGTCCCAAAACATGAAGTTTTGGCAAGGATGTAGAATAACGGGAACTCGTACAAATAACATGTAGATAGACTCTACACTAGTGGGAATATTTTAAATGCAATTTGACTTTATCCAATAAAGCTGAGAATGTGAAGAACCAACAAGCCAGATTTCTCATGAGAAAATATTCTATAGAAATATTGACCTATGTTTGCCAGTAGTTTCACAATGAACATTGAATGCTTATAACAGTGGCACTGTATGTGCTAACACAACAAATGAGACAAATGAATGAACAAAAAAAAACCCAAAAACAAAAAATTAGCAATAATAATTATATAGAGAAAAATAACTTAAGATATTGTGTTACATTCTCATAACACAAACTTTTCTATAGTAAAAAAGGGTCAACTGTAGTTACTAGAGAAGCTCAGTAAATTAAATCTTAAAAATATTGTGTTAGTTAATAAAAAGCAAGTTGCAAAAGAAGTAAAGAAGTGAAAACCAAAAATTTCAGTTGTGTTACCAATATATAATTTGTGAAAAAGACAAACAGCAGAAAAGAGAAATGAATTTGAGGAGAAAATCAGGAATGTTGCTGAAGTTTTATTTATCAGGGTTGTTGGTGGGTATAGGAGTATTTGTTGTTTGTTTTTACATCTTACACATATAAATATTGACATTCACTTATGTTTTTAGAATTTAATAAAAATTGAGACTGTCTTTAAATAGATGTTCTAATAATTCTTTGACATACTTTAATGATTTATCTTGACCAATTCACATGTTGGTACACTCTGGTGGAAGATCACCCAGTATAAAAGAGTAAAAGGAGGATTCATTCTTAGCAATAATAAGACAGAAGTCATATTTTTAATTTCTATGTATTTCTCTATCACCTGAGCATATCAGTTTGGATTCAGTCTGGAAAGCAGAAGTCATTCTCTATATTTTGAGTAGGAAGAAATACAATACAGTGAAGTAACAGCACTCACAACTGTTGGAAGTACTGGGAAAGTGAAGGCGATCTGTCACCAAAAATCACATTTATGGATAACTACGAAGTGGATGATTCTCAAGAAGATTCTCTGAAAGCATTGGCAGAGGCCCAGAAAGAATCAAACATGAATATTACAGGGCTAAAATAGGAAAGACTTTGCACATTCTGCAGTGATTCTCAAGTTTTCCTGATGGTTCTGATGCAGGATATCCAAAGTTAAATCTTCAAAAACTCTGTGGTAAATTAATAACCACAAAACCAGGCTAATCTGACTCAACTTTTTGTAATAAAATGGTGAGTTTTCAGTTGCCATGGATTCCCTAGGATGCAAATGATGCAGTCTGAACATGTCCAATTTAATTGAGTCTGCAAGCATGGGTGGAACCTAAGTGCTCATACCAAGAAATGGAGGACTGAATTAATAACTGGACACCTCATGTCATGATATATGCATCCAATCAGATCAAGCCCCAGGCATCACTTCATGGCATGATCCAGTCTGAGCATGCCTCACAGCATTTCTCATTGCAGGATCCAATCAGATCATTACTCTCTGCCTATAAAATTTGCCCCAGCCCCCAGCTCAGGGAGACACATTTTTGTTGCCTCTTGTCTCCTTGCCAATCAACTTTCAATAAAGCTTTTATTTTCTCAGAAGCTGGTGCCATGGTACTGACTTCTATGTTCATCACGCAGTGGGCCCATTGCTTGCTTGGTAATATGATTATTTGATTACCCTCTTGATCCCTTCTTAGATATTATAAAACAATAATCACATAAATATTAATGCATTGCCTTCATTAGGAGTATTTCAGTGGAAACACATGTTTGTGGTCAGCTGACAACCCCTCAATTATAAGCAGCTGCCTCTATGTAAATTCTCCCATTATTCTTACAATCCCCCACTATGGTTGGCAATCAAAGAATAAGCAGAATTATTTCTGCTACCCTGACTTAATAGATTTTCCATGGAACTGCCTACCCTAGACCCCTCTACACTTATATACAACTCTGTTTAGCTACTGGATTTAAGAATTGTTCAAACATATATGTATAAACAATTCAAGCTATTAAGAAAACAAAATGTTAAGACTTGGCTCGGGAGACCCAATATTTATTGCAATGTGGTGACTTCCCCAGATACTCTGTTTCTAATATTTACCTTTTAGGAATAAAGAAACTTGCTAACTTGAGATTTTAGAAGAACCTACGCATATAGCCATATAAGGGCACAGTGACTAATGTGTCTATGAATTGACAGAATATCCATCTTAAAGAGAAAGTGATTCCCAGGATAACAGTATCTTTCTTACATTGAAGAATGCCAGTCACATTTCAGTTAATTTACCCTTCTATTCATTAATAGCTTTAGCTCAGTTAATTGATTAACATATTCTATTTATTAAGAAATGAACTATTAAGATTCATCATAACAGATGGAAAGAATTCTGCAGGACGCTGACACCTAATTTTTCTCTAAGACTATCAACATAGTTAACTTTTCTGGCTTGAATTCTTATAAAACTATGAGGAGAGGAATATGAATATTTATCTAGGTTTTGTTTATCAAAACAAAGTTTATAAATTCCTAAAAATGCTGTGTTCAATTTATATTTCAAAATATGCTTATCACTTAATTGATCCATATAAAACAGACCCTCTTACTAATCCTAGCTTACAAATGGTCATTATCTTTCTGAAGTTCTCATAGCTTTTAAGGAGCAGAACTTTCTATATTTACCTCTAGACTTACAATAGAATATCTGGGACCTGGGACACTTTATTAGAGATAACTCAATTGCTGTCTCTCTCCCATTTATCCCTGCCCTACTCTGGGAATTTGAAGAGTCTCTCTGTCCAGGAAAGCTTCGCAAACCAAGAGATCTTTGCTTAGAAATCAAATTGTGATATCCCCATAATGCGGCCATGTAAAATCCCAAGCCAGACCCAGAAACTTCTGTTTACCACGGTCCTGTGCAAATTCACGCCTACCTTCTTAATTTTGGCAGCTTAAAAATGGAACAGTACATCTGATGATTTATTACTTGGATGGGATTCTTTCCTGTACTCCCTTCCCTGGTATGACCTCTTGATCCATGCCCTAACCTGTAAACCTTGACCGCACATCACCCCTCACTCTCTGCCCATGTGAGCACACACCCCAACTTCCCCAAACTGAACATTCCTTTGTTTATTTCTTGGCTGGCCACCAGCTTAGTCTGAACTCCAGGGCTGAGTTTCTTGGCTTGATTTTTCTGGTGGTTGTATTAAATGTATTATTAATATGGCAGAGAGTAGTATTCTGAGAAATTTCATTTACTGTTTGACACCTAATACATTGACGCTACTTTTCAGAGCATACATTTTCCACGATTCTGAAGAGGCAGTTTGGCTGACTGATTAAACTCACAAAGAACCTAGTGTCAGACTGCTGAAGTTGAAACTCCAACTCTTTTGCTTCCTAGCTGTGTATCCTTGAGTAAGCTTCTGTACCTCTGTATATAGCCGTTTCTTCATCTGTGAAAATAAAATGGTAGAAATCACACCACTATTAAGCTGATTAACCGTAGTTAATATATATATAAGATTTTGAACTCTTGTTGCCACAGGATAAGTACTAAATATTTTAACGTCATTCAAAACACTAGGTTGTGCAGTGATGTCACCACATATTTTATTCATTACTTGCAATTGCAATATATTCTTTTGCAGATGATATCAAGTAGGTTTTTTTTTATAGCACTAGCTAAATTCGATTATCCCCCAAAATACCCAAATACAGTCTCTGGCAAGCATACACATATATGTGACTTACGGAGAATTCTATAAGATGTTAATATGTCCGCTTTGCATATAGAGAAAAAACTACATAATATAGCAACAATTTAGTGTTGTGTTTTCAACAAAGAAAGATGTGCACAGAATAGCACTTTGCCTTTGGCAGTGGTGAGAAAATCAGGCTACGTGAAATGAAGTGTTCAAGATGAGAAATGGTTAGAGACGGGGGAGGTTTGCATGATAGTCTAGATTTGATCTTATGTAAAGGAAAAGATCACTAGGATTGTACGATGCACAGTCCTATACTTGAGCTTGGATTGCATTATGAAAATATTTATCAGACAGCAGTATGAGCATAGCCAGTGTCCTTGAGACCATGTAAGAGGCAATGGTGGCCAGAAATATAGCAGGGTAGGAGACTGAGAGGAGCAATATAAAACCGTGCAACCTATATAGTTAGTGACTATTTAAATGGGAGAAGGGAGAAGGCTAATACCAGATGTTTCACAAGAGCTACTAAATGCCTTTTATTGCCTTTTATCATCATGGATACTGTAGGAGAAAAAAAAATCGGTTTTATTGCAAAGTAGTTAATTATAGATTTAGACAGGCTGAGTAGGAATTGGCTGTGATATTCCTTATTCTAGAATTCCAAGAGTTTATTACATTAGCTAATCTTGTACTAAGCAGAAAATTCTTAGATGGAAAAGCAGAGAGAGCTGATTGCACTTATAGAAGCACTTCTGGGCAGTATGGAAGTGTCAGTCTAAAGCTGGAGTTCAGGAATTTTCAGTGTCGTCAATTGTCACCATTTTGTGATGTTCTAAACCAGTCCTAAATAGCCTGGGTGTTGGAACAAAGAGGCGGAATAGTTGGCTTTATCCAACCATAGAAGATTTAAAAATGCATTAAAACCAGGTTCGTCAGACACACTGAGGCGAACCAGCCAGGATTAGTGGTGAGAGCATCACTGTGGCATAAAGACATAAGATGTAGCCAGGAGGCACATGATAGGAGGCAAGGCTGAAAGAGAGTTGGCAGTTTGTTCTGGGAATGTGGGGGGTACAGAAACAAGCATCTGGTGAATCACAAGAAGGGGATGTAATGAAAGCAAGAATGTGGAAGGAGAAGAAGATTTATTCCAATATTGACATGTTGAGCGTCAAGATTTTAAAAGTTAAGCAGTTTCAAATTTTAGGTGATAAGCAGGCCTAGAAAGTAACCATACAGATGCATCATTACTGTGAAGAGGAAGAGAAGGTCCTTGTCAGTGAAGAGTAAATAGCTCTGCAGGGCTACTGCTGTGAGCTGTGCCCTAGAAGATTTGCTGGAAGAATAAAACTGATACTACTGAAGTCTAAGATACATCGTAATTGTTTGAAGGCCTGAAAGGGAAAGGGGACTACATAACACATGGGCAGTTTGTGCGGGCCTTACAGGTAGCAGATAAGGAATAAGCCAGGCCTAGAGCAATCAGCCATTCTTTTAATACACAATCTATAGCACATAGCTAAGCTGAGACCTAGCAGGTGTGTAGGAAGATAGACATACTGACTCCTTGACATACTGAACAAATGTCAGCTAGCTATATGGGTCTAAACCAATCACTGGAATTGTCATCTAATCCAGATCACAACTGAAAATAAAGGAGGTCAGTGAGGCTGCATCAGATCAACTCAAATAAAAAGCCTTGAGCTGGTATTTTCAGAGATCACAGTCGCATTGTTGGTTTTTGCAACCACTGGTTGCCTTTGATGGTGTTGCATGGGTTTCCCACGGTAGTTCCCTTCTCCAGCACTTTGGTTGTGACAAACGCGCATGGAGTCAGGAAAGAAATTCTATTCGACGCTGTGCCAAAAGAATTCACTATGTCAGTTCCAAATTCTTTGGGATTTTCTTAGTAAACAGCACTATAGCCATAAGATCTACTTGGAGTCAAGGCTTAAATATAGAATTGATGGTCTGGTTCTGATAAGTATTTTCTCAGACTAATTATGGCATCCCGGCAACTTGATGGCTGACTATAAGAGTGTCTTAGAACTGGGATCAGTGTAGTTACTGGATATCAAAGATGCTTGACAGCTCTTCTGAGGAAGCTGTGCCAGGGGCTGTGAGGCTTATGAACAATCTAGGAGGAGCCACTGCCAGGGTCTCTGAAGAGCAAGAAAATTAGTTGAGGAACTAGCAGGATATGGGCATTAGGATGGTACCTACGTCATTGTATCCATGAGAAGACAGACTTGTATCTGAAAATGATGCTTTGATTGTGTATTCTAATGCATCCTCCTTTTCCACAGTTTCAGGTCTTCCTTTAGAGATAAAAAGTTCCAGTCCTCATTATCTACTTAACATTTGGGGAAGGAATATTGGTGGTAATTGATCATATATCTTTTAATAAAAAATAACAGTATTATTTTTCCTATCTTTTAAAGCCCTTTCCTTCTTTCTGGTGGGAAAAACAAAATCTCTTTCAGCTTTTCTTCAATTTTTGAAAAATTTTCCTCAAGCAATCCACTTGCTTTTTGATGATGCATTTAATGATTCCAAATGCATTATTTAAGTTACAGTATTATTTTGAGGTTGTTTAACATATTTATTAAAAGCAAGGGTTCTGGTCCAGATTGTCTGGAATTAACAATCTCAGCTCTATCACTTCTAGTTACACAACAGGTAGCTGACTTTAACTTATTTGGGTTTCATTTTCCTATGAAATAGCATTTGTAATAATATCTAATATTTGGGATTATTATGAAGACTGAATTTAAAACATTAAGAATAGTACTTGATAATGGTAAATAGTCAACCAATGTTATCTATTAGCATTAAGAAAGGTATTTCTATATATTAAACATATGCATTATTGCAAATATGATTTTCAAGTGGCTCTGCATTATATTCATTACTTGCTACTATTTTAGATAATATTAAATGGAATGCTAACAATGTATCAATAAATTTATTATTATTACAGAAATTCTCTCAATTTGTGATTGTAAAATTTTTATAATTACTGTTTATCTGGATTCTCCATTTATATTTTCTAAAAAATTTAAGATTTAAAGCTATATTCCTTTGAAAGATTGTTAGACAGGAAGTGGGGATTAACTTTAAATAGGGTGATTATACTTCTCAATCTTCATAAACCAAGATTTGCTCTGCCCTTTATTACAAACCACAGGAAAACATTTCTCCTTAAGGATATCGGAGCATTTGGACAGCAAAGCACTCAATGATTATCATGAAAACATAAGACACAAGAAAAACTGATGAAATCCACAGCAAAGTTTAATGTCTGGGAATTATACATAACTAAATGTCTCTGATTATTCATAAATCTTTTCACAGAAATTGGGGGATTAATTGTTATGGGTTATAAATAAATTTGAGGATTTTTTTGAAATATTAAAAGGGGACTCACAAATCCCAATGTAATTTGAGGAGCTAACTATTAAAAGAATGCCTGAATGGAAAAGAATCAAAGAAATTGATGCTATGCAAAGCAACATCTAGATAAAACAATCCCAAGGGATGGATTTATGAATAAGACACTCAATCAAGCAAAGTTAGATCATCTGACAGAAATATATCCTAGAGTTACACAACTATCAGGATTACCAGCTATTATAGATATTATATATCTAGTTATTTTTATAAAAAGTTTTTGTTTCAGATTATACCTTCCTTTAATAATAGATATGCTTGCTCCATTACCATTGAATGCAAAATTTTAGGATTTTCAAATTTGTATTGTTCAAGAAAGTAGCGATGTGGCTAAAGGCAAGACAGTATTGTTTGTTCATTCATTCAACCGACATTTATTAAACAGCAAAAGCATACCAGGTATGCTCCTGGAACATTATTGGTTTACATATATTTAACTTTTGCATAGACATATGGGGAAGACTTAGGCGATAAAATGACTTATACATTCTCATAGTAATATGTTCATTAAGTAAATTGAACTAAAAACTAAATATCAAAATATTTTGATCAAAAGTTGAGGGGGTAGATAAACATATTAAGGATAGTCTATACTCTAATAGGCAACTATGAGGATGAGTGAAGATTTTGAATTTTATTTCTTATTTTTATAATTAATCCTGTGACAAAGAAGAGATCAGAAGAAAGATAATACAATTACAACAATGAAAATCCTAGGTGTATTATTTCTTCTTTAAATCAACTTGATTGAGATATAAATAGCATAAAAGGAAATACAGCTGTTTCAAATGGATAGTATGATGAGATTAAATAAATACATATACCTGTGTTACCACAAATATAGTCAAGACATAGAACATTTTCATCACCTCCAAAAGATGTGTTTGGCTCCAATCTGCTTCCTGTCCCTAAGGATTAAATCTGCCTTTCATATAATTGATAATTACTTCTTGCACATATATAATAAGTAAGAAAAGATAAGACATTATAAAATTGAAGTATGTTGATATGGTTAGGCTTCATGTCGGCACCCAAATCACATCCTGAAATGCAATCTGCACGTGTTGAGAGAGAGAAGGGATTGATCTATGGGGGCAGTTTCCCCTATGCTGTTCTCATGATAGTGAGTGAATTCTCACAAGAACTGATGATTTTATAAATGGTAGCTTTTCCTGCACTCACACACTTCTATCTCCTTCTGCCTTGTGAAGAGCTGCCTTCCGCCAAGATTGCGAGTTTCCTGAGACTTCGGCAAGCCAAACTCTTGCCGTGAGTCAATTAAACCTCTTTCCTTTATAAATTACCCAGTCTTAGGTATTTCTTTATAGCAGTATGAAAGTAAACTAATACATGTGTTATTTTGAAAATGTGATTAAGAATTCCAAGTTAATTACAAAATTGTTTCATCACAGATGCAGCACGATAATCATGAAGGGTGATCATCCTAAAGACTTGCTTTAGGACATCAGATCTACTGCAAAAGCCCATGTTATTCCTCTCTCTATGTGATCGGTCTAAGTTTAGCCATGTAAAATAAAGAGTGAGAGAATCACATAATAATAAAACCAGAGGCATTTAAGCCAACAGAGTCAAAGTGTAGACAAAGAAGCTGAAGTCTATATTGCTGAAGACTTTATCCAGGATCACTCAGATAGTGAGAAGAAAAACTTAAGAGGAGACTGGCTTTAGTAATAGAGTTTGGAACTGGCTTACTGACTTAATAAGAGTCTATGAAGCACTAATTCATATCATAGAGAGTCAGTTAAACATTTATCTTAGTAAACTCCAGGAAAATGGTTTTTATATGTTTCTAATATAATCCTTTCCAAAAATGTGTTCTTTCGAATCTCATTGTAGCAATTTAAGTAAAATTAAAATGTTTTTGCCTGCTTAGCTGACATAATGGTAATAATTACAACAATGCTCCTGCTATAGTTTGACCCTTTAATCTTCCACACAGCTTGTAAACAGCTTGAGTCTGGCTAGGGTTTATTGATTATCATATTGCCATTATAAAACTGGGAGCCAGCTTTGGTTGACATCAATAAACATTTGATAATCACACTAACACCAACCTTGGAGCATTTGAAACCACAAAGCATGTCCACATGTGTTATTTAAAAATATTGACACTTTATTTGCTAGATGAGAAAATTAAAGCTTGAGATTGATGATTGCTTTTCCTGAAATCATAGAGGTAATGAGGAGTAAGATGAGACTAGAACCTAATTTTTATTTTTGGTCTGGGACTTGGGTCAAGGTTACTATAGAAGCTTTTTTGTTACTCATTGCCCACCCCTTTGAGCAGTGTCTCTCTGTGTCTCTCCCAGCTCTCCTTCCCTACCCATTAGCCACCCAACTTTTCCTTCTCACAAATCTCTTTGGTGAAAAATAATTTAAATAGATTTGAAGAATAAGAATTCATGAGGCCAGACACAGTGGCTCAAATTTGTAATTCCTGCACTTTGGGAGGGCAAGTAGGGAGGATCACTTGATGCCAGGAGTTTGAGGCTGCAGTGAACTATGATTGCACGGCTGTACTACAGCCTGAGAGACACAGAAAGACCCTGTCTCAAATATATATATATATATAAAACAAAATGAAAAACACAAAAGAGTTCATGACCATCAAACGAATTTTCTGGTCACACAAATGTGTTTTTGTTCTTTGTATTTCTGTAACAGGCCTTTGAGACTAATTCTTAACCAAATATGGCATTTGTGTATATTTTTAAAGTCCACACTGATATCTGTGGGTAAGCATGATCCAGGCTAGATATGAGGAGAAGGGGCAGATAGGTCTAAGATCAGGGAAAGAACAACTCAGCCTGGATTCTCAGTCACGACTTCTGCAGGGGTTCCGGGTGCCTCCACTCATACTTCCTTGGGGCCTCTTGAGTCCTAAGCATAAATTCATTTAGGGAGCAAAGAGGAATTTCCCTCTGGCCCTGTTCAAAAACTATTTAAAGCTTCCAACTTTTTGTTTGGCTCTGAAATAGCTCTTTGAGACACTTGATGTGATCTGAATGGCTTTTGTTTGTTTTGTCTAGTTTTTACATATATTCATCTCTTTACTTGTTCTTTTGTTATGTATCTGAGCACCCTACAAAAAATATCTTGGTCTAACTGTAAGCAAAACTCTGAATATAATAAAGACAGTTTTAAAAAGCAATGCCTCTTATTATGATCATTGCAACTAATATATATATATAAACCAGCATTTTCTTATTAAAGTATAAACACATGTAACAGGATTTCTTCCTGCAAATATGTAAAGTCATTCCTAATGTTCACAATTTTTAACTTATTTCCTGGTTATTGTTCTTAATCTCTAAAATAATTTTTAAAATATGTTTATTTTATGCTCATAATTTGTAACTTTTTTACTTTTATTTACTACTTATACCTTTTTTGTTTTTGTTTTTGATTTTTTTGAGACAGGGTTTCACTCTGTTGCCCAGGCTCCAGTGCAGTGGCGTGATTACATCTTGCTAGAGCCTCAACCACCCAGGCTCAAACAATCCTCCCACCTCAGCCTTTCGAGTAGCTGGGACCACAGGCACTTACCACCATACTCAGTTAATTTTTTATTTTTTGTAGAGTTGGGGTCTCATTATGTTGTCCAGGCTGTTCTTGAATTCCTGGACTCAAGAGATCCTCCTGCCTCAGCCTCTCAAAGTGCTGGGATTACAGGCATGAGCCACTGTGCCCAACCTTACTACCTACATTTTACCATATATTTGTTTATTCCTGTAGCTTTTAAAATTTACTCCTGATGTTAATCCATTTTTAATAAAATACTATGAAAATATTGTCTTTTGGTTTAGAACATTTTTAGACTGACTATTGTTTTCATACATTAAAATTATTTACATAGGATTACTTTAAATAAAATTTATTACGTTTTAATATGCTAATGTTTCCTTCAATTTATTTGTTATTATTATTATTATTATTATTTGTGATGGATTCTCACTCTGTTGCCCAGGCTGAAGTGCAGTGGTGCAATCTTGGCTCCCGGCAACCTCTGCCTCTCAGGTTCAAGGCATTCTCCTGCCTCAGCCCCACAAGTAGCTGGGACTACAGACATGTGTCACCACACCCAGCTAGTTTTTGTATTTTTAGTAGAGATAGGGTTTCACCATGTTGGCCAGGCTGGTCTCGAACTCCTGGCTTCAAGTGATCCATCCTCTTCGGCCTTCCAAAGTGCTGGGATTACAGACATGAGCCACTATACCTGGCCTGTCTTCATTATTATTTTAGTGGACTCATAACAATTATACTTTTTGCAGGCACAATGTGACATTTTGATGCATATATACATAATCAAATGAGGGTAATAAGCATCACCATCATTTCAAACATCTATAATTTCTTTGTGTTGGGAACATTTAATATCTGCTCTTCTTGATATTTGAAAATATTTAACAAATTATTGTTAATTATACTCATCCTACAGTGCTATAGAAAACTAGAACTTATTCCTCCTTTAAAGCTACAATTTTGTGTATTTTAACCAATTTCTCACCATCTCTCCTTCCCACACCCTTGCTAGCCTCTAGTAACCACTATTTTGCTCTTTAATTCTATGAGATCAACATTGTAGCTTCCACATATGGGTGAGACACAGGTGTATTTATCTTTCTGTGCTTGTCTCATTTTATTTAGCATACTGTTCTCCAAGCTCCTTTGTGTTGCTCCAAATGACATGATTTCTTTTTAATGGCTGAACAATATTCCATTGTGTATAGATAGCAGATTTTCTTTATTCATTCCTCTGTTGATAGACACTCAGGTTGATTGACTATATTGGCCATTGTGAATAGTGCTACAGTAAAAATTCGGGTGCAGGTAGCTCTTTGACATACTGATTTTGTTGCCTTCAGAAATATGCCCTGTAGTGAAGTTGCTGGATCTTATTATGGTAGCCTTATTTTTAATTTTTTGAGGAACTTCCATGCTGTTTTTCATAATACCCATTCTAATTTACATTCCCAGCAACATCATTTAAGAATTTACCCTTCTCCACATTCTTTCCAGCATTTGTAATATCTGGCTTTTGATAACAGTCATTCTAACTAGTGTCAGAAAATATTGTGGTTTCAATATGCATTTCTGACGATGATTAATAATTTTGAGCTCTTAAAAAATATCTGTTGGCCATTTGCGTGTCTTCTTTTGAGAGATATCTATTCAGCTCATATTAAAAGGAGATATCTATTCATGCCCATTTAAAAATAAATTTTTTGTATTAAGTACCTTGAATATTCTTTGTATTGATCCCTTGTCTGAGAAACGGTTCGCAAATATTTTGTTTCATTCAATTATGTCTTTATTCTTTTGATTTTCTTCTTTTATGTGCAAAAGCATTTTAGTTTGACATAATCCCATTTTTCCAGTTTTACTTTTATTTTCTGTGCTTTTGAAGTCTTACTCATACAACCTTTGTAGCTATTTTTGTACAAAAATAAAATTTAACTAAAAAAATTTTTAAAAACAATGGAGAGCAGAGTAGGGATTTTCTGATATCAGTTGAATTATTAGGAAGAGTTAGAACTGAAATTGACTTTCTGACCCTTTAACTTAATGAAATCAATAACTGCTTCCCCCAAAAAACACAAACAAAACTTTTTGGTGATGGGGTATTAATTTAGTAAAGATGAATCTTAATTATTTGCTATAGAAGAAGCCTAACATATAATATTATAATGATGATTGTCACAATTTATTTTTATTTTTACTAATGGGAAAATGTTCTTTATTACACTGTAGACCAGAAATCGATGAAGGAAAGTAGGGAATCCTTAAAAGTTGAGTGAAATAAAGAAAATGAAAGTAAAACTCAATGACCTAAGGATAAATAAAATTTGGTAGAAAATAATTGGAAACTTCTATGGTACAACATTGTGACAATAGTTTATCATAATATAATATTACATTATTGAAATTGCTGAAAGAGTAGATTTTAAGTATTCTCACCACAAAAAAATAAGTTGTGAGGTAATTCATCTGTTAATTGGCTAAATTTAGCCATTTCACTCTATATATATTTCAAAACAGGTTATACATAATAAATGCATATGTTTTATTTGTCAATTTAATACTTTCAAAAAAGAAAAGAAGAATTGGGAACTAGCTTGACAGAATACCATTTCCTGTCTAGAATGATTTTGTCTTTTCATCTTTATTACTCTGATTTGTGTTATTGTATGTATGCTTATACTGTGATATTTTTTGCTGTCTTAAGTGAAGTAGTCAAGAAACTCACTTTAGAATCCCTTTCCCTCCAAATACTTTATTTCGAATATGTTTTGAACTTTTCAGAATTCTGCATAATCAGATACTGCATACGTATATGGGACATCCTTCTGTGATCGATGTGCAGGAGCTTTAGCTTATGAAAATTCTATGAAGGCTGCACAGCGTGTTTTGGCTTAATTCTGTGTTGAGGAAAATGAGATCACTTATCAGGTAAAATGCTGTTTGAATGCACTGTTCTGTATAGAAACAAGGATGTATATGTGTTTTCATGCATTGTTCCAGAACATTACCAGTATATGTAATATAAGACCAAAAATGTTTTACATAACTGAATTGAAATATTACTTTTATTATTAAGGTATTTCAATAGTTAAAATTCTTCAATTGGCAATAAATATATGTCAACCTAATCTTATCTGTCACTGTTTTCTAAGGAGCATATTAAATACTGCTATACTTTATCTGTTGCTATGTGCAATACATACGTGACGCTTCACTGTGTGAACATCTCTTAAGCACTTACATAAACACTTCTCCACCGTTTCTAGTTAGACTTCTGTACCTTTCCATAATATTATGATAACGGCAAAATTATTTCAGTAGTCCCTTGTTAGATTTCTGTACCTTTCCATAATATTATGATAACAGTAAAATTATTTCAGTAGTCCCATGATGGCATTAAACATATCCAAAGAACACTCCCCAGAGCTTTTTTTTTAATTAAGATTCTTTATGAATTAGATAATTGAGTATAAGTTCATAGCATGGCCACCTTCCAAGAGCTAACAATAGTTATGTTAGTGAACTATGTTACCTAGTAACAAATGCTTCATAGTATTTCCATAATATTTTACTAATATATTCAAGTTGCCCTAAGTTATCATAGCCAAATGCATGGGCAAAACTATCCACAAATATTACATAACCACCTCTGTAAAAATGAATTTTGTCTTTTCTCTCAAAGTTCCTTCTGTATCTATTCCTGGTGTTCTGCTTCATCATGGAAACTGGTTCTGTGCCACCATAGGTATGCCAAATGTGGGAAAATAAACAATAAAAATGAATTAATTAGTAATTCTAGAACTAAAAATAAAATTTCTGAAGTAAAGGAATTTTCCTAAATTGGAACTGATAACTGAATAAGTATGAGAGAGGAAAGTAAGATAAATCAATTAAATTTATATAAGATGTAAAATAGTAAGAAAATAATTTTCAAAGATGAACAGAGACTTAGGGGCTTGTTGGATAATCTTGATATCAAACAGTTCAATACATGTGTAATTATAATAATAGAAGGAAAGAAAATTGAGAAAAATTATTTAAGAAACTGTTTTATATTTTCCAAGTTTTATGATAGACACACATTTGCAAATATAAGATGCTTGATAGATATCAAGTAAAAAAAAATAAGCTAAAAGTTAGGTGGATTGCTGTCAAATATTTGAAAGCCAGAGATGAAGTATATATCTTGAAAGTGACAAGAGAAAATTAATGTTACATGCAGGAGACAAGATTCTAATTAATGGCTAATTTATTAGCAGAATTTATGAAGAAAATAAAAAAAAGAAATAACATCTTTACAGTGTTGAAAAATACACACACACACACACACACACACACACACACACACACACAAATTGTCAACCCAGAACTCTATACTCAGCAAAACATCTTTCAATAGTGAAGGTAAAATATAAATATTGTCGCATAAAATAATTAAGGGTACATCATCACCAACATACCTGCCCTACAAGAAATGTTAAGGGAAATTCTTAGGCTGAAAGAAAATGATAGGAAAGAAAAGATACATTCTCAAAAAAAGAAAGAAAGAAAATAACATCTGAATCAGAAAATATCTGGGTGGATGAAAAAGTTATTTCTTTGACCATTTTCTTTATAATTTTTAGAGAAATCATATAACTGTTGAAGAATATATGTGTGTGTTAAAGAATATATATATATATATAATAGCTGTCTTTTAGATTTATATGCATGTATATTTAATGTAATCATAACTTAAAGAGAGTGATATGAAATTACATGCACAAGAGTTTGATATTTTAAGCAATGTAGTACATTATTAAACTATAAAGAGTTAAGGATATGCATTATAGTGCCTACGGCACTGAGAAAAAGTAATGAAAGAAAGTAAAGTAGTTAAAAATCCAACAGGAAAATGTAAGTAATATCTAAAATTTATTTCAAGTAAAAAAAAATTACAAGCAAAAGGAACCAACTGGGTGTGATGTCTCTTGCCTGTAATCAGAGCACTTTGGGAAGCTGAAGCGGGCAACTCACCTAAGGTAAGGAATTCAATACCAGCCTGGCCAACATGGCGAAGCCCCATCTTTACTAAACATACAAAATATTAGCCACACATGGTGGCAGGTGCCTGTAATCCCAGCTACTAGGGAGGCTGAGGCAGGAGAATCGCTAAAACGTGGGAGGTAGAGGTTGCCGTGAGACAAGATTGCACCATGCACTCCAGCCTGGGAGACAGAGCAAGATTCAGTGTTAAAAAAGGTAAAAGGAACCAAGTTAAGACAGGGAAAAAAGCAGAAAACATAAGATATCACCCACAACATAACCATATCAATAGTTACATTAATTGTTAATAAATTAATCAAAGTAAAATTCGTATTTTCAAAATGAATTCAAAAACAAAACCAAGTTTTATACTATCTAAAATTAACACATTTGTACTGTTGGTGGGAGTGTAAATTAGTTCAACAATTGTGAAAGACTGTGGCAATTCCTCAAGGATCTAGAAATAGAAATATCATTTGACCCAGCAATCTCATTACTGGGTATATATCCCAAAGATTATAAATTATTCTATTATAAAGACACAGGCACACGTATGTTCATTGTGGCACTGTTTACAATAGCAAAGACCTGGCACCAACCCAAATGCCCTTCAATGATAGACTGGATAAAGAAAATGTGATATATATATATATATATATATATATATATATATACACCATGGAATACTATGCAGCCATAATAAAGGATGAGTTGGTGTCCTTTGCAGGGACATTGATGAAGCTGGAAACTATCATTCTCAGCAAAAAGAACAGAAAACCACACACCACATGTTCTCATTCATAGGTGGGTGTTGAACAATGAGAACACATGGACACCAGGAGGGGAACATCACACACTGGGGTTTGTTGCGGGGGTGGGACAGTAGGGGAAGGATAGTCAGGGGTGGAGAAGTTGGGGAGGAATAACATTGGGAAAAATGCCTGATGTAGGTGACGGGGGATGGAGGCACCATCATGGTATGTGTGTACCTATGCAACGATCCTGCAAGTTCTGCATATGTACCCCAGAACTTAAAGAATATTTAAAAAAAAAATCTGTTGAATGAATAAATACAAAGTATATTATATATAATAAGCATAGAATAAATTCTAGCAACAATGAAAATAAAAAGAAAACATGAGGGGAATTAAATATATTTCAAACTGAATATTAATAGAAACACATAAAATTTGTGAAATAGAGCTAATAAAGCATTTAAAGGAAATTTATAGCTCTATAATTCTTTTGTATATATAAATATATAATTTAAATATTTAAATGTTATTTTATACATTAACTTATTTTATATATAATCACTCATAAAACTATTAAAGTACAATTGCTAAAAACGAATAATTGAACTTTCCCCATTAAAAGATTAGGAAAACGGAACAAATCAAACCAAAAGGCATCGGAAAGAATAATATAAGACATAAATAAAAAAGAAAATGAAAATATAATTTAAGAAATTAACAAAATAAAATGTGAATTATATGAAAAGATTGACAAAATTTTCCCTTGCAGACTTGATCATGAAAAATATGATGAGAAGACACATTGCCAATATCAGGCATGCAAGAGAAGAAATAGAGATTCTTAGCTTGCTTTGTCATTTTTAACTTTTATTTAGATTTGGGGGACATGTGAAGGCGTGTTATATAGGTAAATTTGTTTCATGGAGGTTTGTTGTACAGATTATTTCAAAACCCAGGTATTAAGCCTCATACTGAATAGTTATTTTTCTTCTGCTCCTCTCCTTCCTATTGCCCTCCACGTTCTAAAAGAATATCATTAACAATTTTATGCTGATGAATTTGGCAATTTAGATTAAATGAAAAATTTATTCAGCAACTATTTCTGCTAAAGTCAGCTCCAGCCAGGTGTACCATCATCACCAACACCTTGCCTCAGCTTGCGTCCTGCCTGGGGGCTTTTTGGATGCTTTAGTTCCCACACTGCTGCAAACTTGAAAGTGCAACTGTCTTAATATCCCATAGGACAACTCTTGACCAGTGCAATATGAAGAGAAGTTTCAATGGATAAATATTCTCCTTTCTATCGTTTTCAGGTGGACAACTCTGGAGGCAAATTCTCAGATGCTTCAAAGGCAATTAGTGGAATCAAGTCCCAATTACTCACAGCTCATAACATACTCTCCTACTGGCTTTGTTTTCTTCTCTCACTCTTCGCAGTCCTCTATTCTATTTCCTGGCATTACAAACAAATGATCCATAACGAGTTCTTAGGCTCAGGTTTCTGGAAAAAAAATATGACATCAGTGGGACGAGAAAATTTGAGAAATATCTGGTAAACAGCAGCTGGCGTTGGAAATGACAGAAAATGAGCAGAGAAATCATTTGCCCATGATGTTCAAGTGACTGGCCCATACCAAAAAAGTACAACTCTCAGACTCACTTTCCATGTTCTTCACAGCTCAGGTAGAGTTCTGACTTCATCATCTTCACTAGAGCACACATAGAGTACTCCCTCTGGAACAATGACAGGTGTCAATGCACAAGAATAAGGCAAGCATGTCATTTCCATTCACACTTTATTGTGTAAAGCTAGCTTGTCATATGGCTACACTTGAGTTCAACTGCATGAACACTATAATGCTCTAGCAGGAAAGGATTACACATATTTATGAAAAACAATGAAGACAGTCATTTAAATAAAATTCAAGAAAATACTAATAGTGAAACAATAATAGTATTTAACCAGATGTTTAAACACATGGTTACTTGTAAATATAATACATTCTGGAAGCATACAAGAAATTTTAATGAACTTTAAATAAAGACTCCTAAATTTCAAAGGTAAAGCATCTTTCCCTTAAATTATTATTTTACTGTGTTGGAAGTAAATTATAATCAAGTTATTTGTACCAGAAAAATAGATTTGGTACTGTCATTTCTTTCTTATTTTTTTAATAGTCCAGATTTTAATCAGATAATTGGTCTTACCCATATTTTACTTCCTTAAACTCATAATATTCAGAGAGTAAATGTTATCATAGAGATACATTTTCATATAAATTAATCTAAATTTTTAAACAAATATGTTACAGTATTTGTGAACTCCTAAAACATTAGTTGAAATGCTGAAAAAATTTGGGATTTATAATTCTTATTTATTTCACTGCTGTTGCTTGCTGCCTATAACAGTGTCTTTTTTGTATAAATTTGTGATGTACAAGATAATTTTGTTACATGGATTATGGCACCGTGATAAAATCAGGGCTTTTAATGCATCCATTACCTAAATAACATACACTGTACCTCCTAGGTAATTTCTCATCATTCATTCTCCTTTCACTCCACCCTTCCTAGTCTCCATTTAACACCAATGTAGGATTCACACATTCTTATAAATTAACTGGGTTTCTGAGTAGGTCTGATATGAGTTTACTTTTATGAAGGAATATCTTTGATGTTTCAGTGATATATTTCATTCCCAAATTTATGGGCTTAGGAATTATATTATTAATAAAAGGAACCATGCTGCCTAGAATTCAATTGTAAACTCCACATCGAATAATGCAAGAAATTCATTAGCTTAAGTTGACCTGAAAATGTCAATATGCCCTCATTGTGTAAGATTAATTTTGTTCTACGCATCCTGCAGCAATTTTAGCCAAACTATTATGGAATTATAGATGTCATTATACTGTTTGAAGACATGCAATTTCATGTTCTCAGCTTACTCCTTAAAGTAGTAGCTGTGCAGAAGTCAAATCGAGGCAGCTTTGCACACTTACAAAAAATGATCTGCAGTGTTCAATTAGTTGTTTCTTCTCATTTTAAGGGTCTTATATTTCAACTAGGAAAAGTGAGAATCTGTGCAAAAACAATCGAAGATTTGTGGTTGCCGTAAGAGACTGTTAACTGAGGCAAGCAACACATTTCCATTGAATCATCCCCAGAGGCTTAAGGGAACATAATATATGTTAAAGATAGGTTGAAGTGAATGCTATAGCACAGACTCAGAGCTTCTTCTGAGCCAGCATAGGAGGATAATACATGTCACTGCAAACATTCATCTGAGCATTGCACTTAATTACACTCCTCAGGGTAAAAGTGGGCATACTCTCATAGTGCTTACTATAGCATAGTATTCCAAGCACACATTTTTATGTAATGGATTCAAAATGCCTTGCAGATACTGCGTAACTATCCCTGTCTTTCTTACAATGGTGGGCTGGTCTGAATTTAATGAGAGCTGCTGTTGAACGCACCTGTACTGAGCTAATAATTTAAGTTGAGCTTGTTGAATCTTATTTCTTTGTTTTATAACCAAAGTTGATTTTTCATTTGCATATGTGTGTGTGTGTGTGTGTGTGTGTGTGCCGTCTACTTTAACGACAAAAAGGAGGTATCTCTGGAAAGGTTCTAAGGCCAAGCTCCAGTGTTGAAAGCTTTATAAATCTATTTTGATTCACATAAACATTACTTCTTTAAACCAAATCTGGCATCAATAATAACGATTTATTATTTTTTATTTCCAACATGAAGGAATGGAAAAGTTAGCAATCATATTTTGTTTCTTGCTTCCTGTGCAGTCCTTGTCTTCACATTTTTCTAAGTTCAGGCCCTAGTTCAGAGGGAATGTGGCTGATTAATGTAGGTGCTTTAACTGAAGTTGGTACTTCTAAGTCCATCAACATAGACAATCTCAGCATAATTCGGTAGAGAAGACCACTAGCTATGTATCCATGGTGTGTTCATTCCACCATTCACCTCCATTACTGTCACTATTTTTTTTCACTTGTTTAAAAACAAGAGTTCCTGGGAAATGTTCTTATAGTCTGGGCAGAATTGTGTAGAATACTTTTTCAAATGTAGAATATGTTCTTTCTTGCCATTCTCCATTTCCACCTGCCCCCTAAAATGGGCTTGATGTAAATAGAAAACAAATTGTGTTACAGGAGTCCTCACTTGTCTTAGGCGGATGTATTACAAAACACCTTTTCATGCCTGATTCCACCAAAATTACCAAATCCTATATACGCTATTTTTTTCCTATGTATACATATCAAAGTTTATTTGTAAATTAAGCACAGTAAGAGAGTAACAACAACAATAATAAAATAGAACAATTATAACAATATGCCAGCATCACTGCTCTTGACCTTTGGAACCATTGTTACATAAAATAAGGGTGACTTGAACACAAGGTTGTGTTACTGCAACAGTCAATCTGATACCTGAAAAAGGCTATTAAGTGACAGGCTGGGAGTGTCTGGAGCATGGATCTGCCAAACACAGGAATGATTCACGTCCAGGGCAAGAAGGAGAGGGACAGAACACAATTTCATCATGCTATTCAGAATGACATGCAATTTACAACTTTTTTTGCTTATTTCTGGAATTTTCTATTTAATGTTTTTGAGCTATAGTTAGTTGATCATAGATAACTGAAAGGACAGAAAGTTAAATTGCAGATATGAAGAGCTACTGTGGCTGAACATGGTGGTTTGCACCTGTAATCCCAGAATTTAGGGAGGCTGAGATGAGTGGATCACCTGAGGTCAGAAGTTCGAGACCAGCTGGGTCAACATGGCAAAATCCCATCTCTACTAAAAATACAAAAATTAGCTAAGCATGGTGATGGGTGCCTGTAATCCCAGCTACTCAGGAGGCTGAGGCAGAAGAATCGCTTGAACCTGGAAGGAAGAGGGTACAGTGAACCAATATCACACTACTGCACTCCAGCCTAAGTGACAGAGCAAAAAAAGGAAGAAAAAAAAAGAGGCTACTGTATTTCTTGCAAGGCTAAGAGATAATATTATTTGAAATAGTTACAGATGTTTTCAGTGGTCCTCTAGAAGGATCCAAAGTTAACAAAATAAAAGTCTAAATCTTTGCTTTGTAAATATATTTGTCTGTTAATTTGTTTGTTCTAGTACTGCTGTTGGATGCAACATATATTGGTCAACTTAGTACAACATTTTAAGATACACTAGAAGTTTCATTTTGTATTCTAAAAAACTTCAATGAAATGAAATCATCAATATATTTTTATAGCTCACCTTTGCAAATATATTTTAGTAATATAGATTTCAATAAAATTCCAAAGCTAAATATCTTGTGAAGAAACAACAGAAATTAATTGAGTGAAGTTTATAATTTACAGACCTTTTGGTTATAACTTACAGACTTTTTGGTTACACTGAAAACTATTCAAAAAAAAGAAATCATTATTGTCAGCTATAGTAGAGGGGAACGTGCAACAACACCCTATGGTTTACTATGATATTAATTTTCTTCCATTCATTTATATATGTTTATTAAGTCTCTTTTGATATTAGTTTATCAATGACTTTTAAAAATAAAATACCATAGAAAGGTTAAAGATTGATTGTCATTTTTTCACAAGAAATCTACTTTGGCAAATAGAGGCACTTCTATTTTTATTGCAGTTTTTTTTAAGGGGAAAAGGAAAAAATATAATTTAAATATAGCATTTGTGCAGCCTACAACATATTGAATGTATAATAAGAAAACAACTGTATTCTTAAGCTACTACTAGTCAATTACTATTATTTAAGAATGTGGTTCATCAGTGTAATAGAACAACAAGAAAAAATAAATACACATCCAGCTTAGATAGCAAAAGGAAAGGAAAACTTTAGTCAGATGAGGTAAAATTAAATATACTCCCTGATATGATTTGGTTTGACTGTGTCCTCACCCAAGTCTCATCTTGAATTGTAGCTCCCAGAATCCCCACATGTTGTGGGAGGGGCATGGTAAGAGATAATTGAATCATGGGATATGATGGTTTTATAAAAGGCAGTTCCCATGCACACACTCTCTCGCCTACTGCCATAGAAGATGTGCCCTTGTTCCTCCTTCATTTTCTGCCATGATCGAGGCTGCCCCAGCCATGTAGAATTGTGAGTTCATTAAACCTCTTTTTCTTTATAAATTTCCCATTCTCAATTATGTCTTTATTAGCAGCGTGAGAACAAACTAATATACTCCCCAACTAAGTACTTCATAGAACACCAGTGTCTGACTTATCTGACCAAGTGCTTTGCGGGGACAGAGAGAAAAACAAAAGTTATTGCCAGGTTCCACAGGAAAGCAGGCTATTGACATTTTGCATGTCATAGTAGAGAGAAATAAAATCTGTGTAAATACTCTACTTAAAATGATTTATGTGCTTTACAACTCTAAAATCAAACTATGTTATAGTTACAGTGGAAACTATAAACTTTGCAGATGACATGTGATGATAATGCTATAAAGTGTAAGAATTAACAGAGGTGACATCAAAAAGAGCAGATGAGCATAATGCACTACTAATTTATTTTTCTATTGGTCTTCTAGATTAGAATTCTCATCATCTCTATGGTGAATAGTGAGTGCATTAAGTTACAACATTTTTGTATTGTTTCATATTAGATGTATATAAGAATTGTATAATGGAATACAATTCCATTTTTGGAATTGTATTTTGTTTTATTGTATAGAGAAGATAATTTTTTCTCATTTCAAACCCCATATATACACATATACATAAACTATGTGACTCAACCAATAATTGCAACCAAGAACACATATGTTCAAAGCAGAAAAACTTCAGGTAAGTAATGTGCCTTTTAGAGAATATTTACATTTAAGTAACCTTATGTTCCACTGGATAAACTATATTTTATAGCTGCTGTATGTGCATAATTACCAGGCAGCGTGTTCCCATTTCCTTATATCTCCTATGTATATTCTCTACTCATCCAACCCGTGAAACATCACCCAATTCATCAACTCATCTAACTCATAAAATATCATCCAACTCATCCAACTCATGAAACGTTGTCCCCGCCCCATGTGTAAAAAGCCTCCTCGATCTTTTGTCCAGTGTATTCATTTTCTCCCGACTAGTATCTATATCAGATTCATTCATTTTGAACTTATTCTTCCCTTTCAAAACACTATCTTGAAATATTTTTCTTCCCATAGTGCCCTGAACACATTGGTGATATATGAGGCAAAGTTTTACTGAAAGTCTGTGTAACAAAGGGTTCCCAGCTTATGTAAAAGCAAGATTGCTATGGTTTGGATTTGTGTCCCTGCCAAAATTCTTCCTCCATCTGAAATTGGAGGAGGGGTCTGGTGGGAGGTGACAATTATTGGGGGCAGATTTCCCCCTTGTTGTTCTCATGATAGTGAATGAGTTCTTATAAGGTCTGGTGTTTAAAAGTGTGTGACACATCCTCCCTCACTCTCTTGCTTTCTCCTTCCACCAGGTAAAGGTCCCTGCTTTCCCTTTGCCTTCTTTCATGATTGTAAGTTTCCTAAGGCATCCCAGTCATGTTTCCTAAGGCATCCCAGTCATGTTTCCTGTTAAGCCTGCAGAACTGTGAGTCAAATAAAACGTTTTTCTTCATAAATTACCCAGTTTCAAGAAGCTCTTCAGAGCAGTGTGAAAATGAACTAATACAATACAATAAAATAAAACAGGCTTCCACTTAACATTGAATAGATGATGTATCAGTCCTAAGTATTTGCCTTCCATTACTTACCACTGAATATTCTGTACAGTCTTTATTCAACCCCTGTTCCCTCGACTCTCATTCCACGAGCTGCAATGTATCCACATTCAGGTAGGCCTCCATTCCCTCTCTTATCTTTGAACTTCTAACCCTTAAATTCTATTGCTCCATTCTTCTTTAAAATAAAGTTTATGCTTTCCTTTTGTATATCACAACAACAACAACAACAACAACAACAAACCATAAAGCCATTTTCTTAACCATTAGTCTAACCACTCCTGATTTCTATCATTCAGCAACAGAAAGAACATGATGAGTCTTTGAAACAACAGAACTCAACTATGTTGTTCACAGGATAATGCAGGACTTTCTCTCCACAGTAGGTAAGGTTTGCAATAGAAAACAGTATAGCTTCATTGTCTTTAACTCTGTCTCCTAAAGTTTTTCACCGTGACCACAGAAACTCTCCTAAGTTGGTTTGTGTATTGATTTTTATTTTTCTTTCACTTTCACCAACCTGTATGTGGGAAACTATTATAAGAATCTAACAGTTAATAGATTTCCTCAATAGCTGATAAATGTATTATACTTTGAGGAATCTAACACTTAATAGATTTCTTCAGTAGCTGATGAATGTATCATATTTTGATACTTTCCTCTTGATCAGTGATCTGTAAGAACCCTACTGCTAAGCCAAAACTGGTTTAAAAATGGTCCATAATTCCAACCTTACAAAGTAGTTTTAATAACAAACTATATTCAGAACCACCCTATTTACCTTTCTGTTAAAGTATATACAAATGTAAAATATGTACAAATATGTAAATAAGCTTTTAAATCTGATAAAGTAGTATTTATGTGTCTATTCTTTATTATTTAAATAAAACATATTCAGTATCAATATGCTTCAAAATAAATTTGAATTTTCTTTACAGAGTTGGCAATAGCCACTGGCTCCATCTATAAAATTCTTTGCATGGCATTTTTCAATAAGGCAGTTTTATTCTCAGGCTGGTAACAGGTGCAGGCCTATATATAATAACACTGTGCACTTGCAGTGTGCAGAAGAGAATACTTACTTCCTTGGAACTCTCTTAAAAAAGAAACAGCAGAAAAGGAGAGAAAAGTCCCTGAAACTACAATAACAACAAAATGCATTTACCCATATTCCTAAACACTGATTCCTCATATGGCCCTGGCTGAGAGAGGTGACATGTCTGTCCTTCCTGAAATGACTCCTGTGACTTGGAGAATGTTGTGTGTTGAATCAGTCACTGGCATAAGGCATGACATTACTTTAAGATAAATCAAAGCATACAAATAAAGCTGCCAGGAGCAAGATTTCCCTAAA
Source organism: Saguinus oedipus (assembly GCA_031835075.1). NCBI lineage: Eukaryota > Metazoa > Chordata > Mammalia > Primates > Cebidae > Saguinus > Saguinus oedipus. The sequence goes on along the minus strand of CM063186.1, from coordinate 52,502,861 downwards.
GTGCCTGAATTTTCCAGAGATATAATTGCAGTTGATTTCTAAACTCCATCTTATATATCAGTTTTTGATCTAGTGTGCCTTCCTAGACATACCTATTTTGTATGTGAAATAGCATATTGCTATGTTTTATAACTCTGCTCCTCTGGTAAATATAAATGTCATTTTTTCCAAAAAATATAAGGACCCAATAAAACAGTGTGTGCACACCTGTGCTTACATAGGCCTGTTTACACAACATGCTAATGGACTTTAATTGTAGTATGTCGTTTATTTTTGATTTAATTTAATTTAATTTAATTTGAGGTAGATACTATTATTCACTGATGGACGTACACTGATATCAAACTTACTATACAGACAGAGATACAAATATTGACATGGATGTGACTACCTGTAACTGTCTAGATTAAATTCTTTTATCTAATAATTTCTTTTTCAAAGCAACCTGAGTTGCGAAAAGTAACTTGTTTATGATTTATTATACTTTTCTTGCTCTGGCAAAACTTTCTGGATTCTGCCGAATTTAGAAGCTCTGCTGAATGAAAAATCATTTTTTAGAACCTTAAGATGTTATTTGGCCTGATTTTGTTTGATGTTAGTTCCATCACTATCTAAACAGCCTGTGTGTGATGAGAGTTTGGTTACTGGGCCAGCCATGACTCACTGTGTCTAGCAGTTGGCCACAGCGTTATGGAAACTTCTGAGTCTGAATCTGGTGACATCCCATATGTCGTTGACCAGGTTTCCTGTGGTCTAGACAGTGGCCTGAGAGAGGATAATTTTTGTTAATATCTATTCCCTGGGCCATAGTATGTAAATATTGCTTATTTTGGTATTTTTGGAATTGTCTCAAAACTCTTTCATGTGTTTGTGTTCAAGCTATCCCCTTAAGTTACAACAGTGAGTATTTAGTGTGTGTGCTTACAGTGTAGCAAGGCATGTTTTGGAAAGAATGTCATGAACTACAATACTTACCACTTTATCTTTAGTTTTATTTTTCATAAAATCATGTTTGAAAATTTATATTATGTAAATCTGCTAATATTCACTGTGTGGATTTTTTATTTTTAGACGGAGTTCCGCTGTTGTTACCCAGGCTGGAGTGCAATGGCGCGATCTCGGCTCACCGCAACCTCCGCCTCCTGGGTTCAGGCAATTCTCCTGCCTCAGCCTCCTGAGTAGCTGGGATTACAGGCACGCGCCACCACGCCCAGCTAATTTTTTGTATTTTTAGTAGAGACGGGGTTTCACTATGTTGACCAGGATGGTCTCCATCTCTTGACCTCGTGATCCACCCGCCTCGGCCTCCCAATGTGTGGAATTTTATTTGAAATGTTGTATTGTTTAATGACAGCTGTCTATCTATCATCTATCTAATCAAATTGTTTTACTACCAGAAAACCTAAGATATAAAACCAAATATTGATTTAAAACCATCATAGGAGAGCTGAATTACTTACTTCATAGAATATAATTCATTTTAAATTTCCCTTTAACAAATAATTTACTGTAATTTCATTTAAGCAATTCCTTTTCAGAAATGTCTTAGTTGCCTAAACCATAGTACATTCCAATGCCATTAACGTTTCCAGGGAGAAAACAAACAATAAAACAAATCAGTTTCTGTTCTCTGGAATTAAAAATTTTACATAGATAGATAGATAAGTAGATATAGTCAAGTTATTATGTACTTGGTTTTTGACTTGATTACTGCTAGGTCCTATGAACTATATAATATGCCTCTTTTTTATTATATATTGGTGAACTGTTATATTCCTCTTACTCATCTTTACTTTTAAATGACTGTTAGAAGAAGTATCTGATTTCCCTGCACTTATGAGGGAATGCAGTGGAAACTCCCATACACCATCAGGGAATCCCCTTTCTTAACTCCTTTTGCCAGGGCAATCCCAGGAAGAAAATTCTACTAAATTTTTAGGAGAACACCCTTTTTCCAAGAATTCCTGTTCATTCTTTGGAGACCGTGTTATTAGAATCATCATGGGAGCGGGTAAGTATGCCAGTGAAATATACACCAAGCCAAATCAGACAGTGGTACTAAAGAAAGACTTTGTAAGTACAGCAATGGAGAAATGCAAAAGGTTGGAAGTGGGACAGAGTTTAAGTGTCCTGGTATTATCAAATGCAGTCTGATATTGTAACTTTAAAATTTAGACAAAAAATTTGTTGACTTCCAGATAGCAGAACTGGAATAGAGATGGGACTGGTTTAATTCAAACACCTGACTGGAGACAATAGAGAATTCTCACAGGCTCCAGGCCATGAAGTTTAATCTTTTTTGTATTTTATTTTCTGTATATTCCAAGTACTTATACAATCTGACTGGAAAAAAATCTTGATTGACTTAATCTACATAATCCCCCTATTTCTATTGTTATTATTCCTGAAACTAAAGAACAGTAAAAAGTATTTCTTTATTTCCTGCTCAGAATTGCAATATTTTGCCTTTGTGTCATTAATTACCAAATTAGAATGGTTTCTACCAAAGGCTTTGTACTGTAGCATATACCTATTATTATTTTTATCCTCCCATAATCACTGCATAGCATTATATTTTTTACCTTGGGATAAATTGTGATTATAATAATATTTAAGATGAAAGGAATTAGCTTTTATTTTGTGAGGCAAAGTGTCTGAGATTAGTGGTTTTATTTTTCCCCCATTTTTGTGAAACAACCTGGAACCTGCAATTCCCAATATCCTGTGGCAATTAGTCATTGCTTTTATTGCCCAGAGGACACAATTCAAGCTGCAGCATGTTTTTTCTTCCACACATGTCTTATATTGTTAAGCCATTGGAAATATTTCTAAAACTATTTGATTATCTAACCGTTGTCTTCATCTTCTTGTTTCTGGGAAATTGAACACAGTTTTAGAATGTCTTCCTTTGCCACTTTGAAATAATGACATCTTATTGATAATGTGCCAAATTGGATGATGAGTAGATATTTATAAGTATGAAATACTTAAAATTACATTTCAAAAATTGGTCACATTAAAATATAATCATTGGAATTTGCATATAGCAGAAATAACTGAATAACTTTACATTAAATGCAATTATTCTGATAGGTTTTCTCTATTACATTGTCCTTGACTCTCTCACTATTGCATGCTGGGTGTGGGGAGAGGAAGATACATTGTTTCCTTTGTGCATCAAGAGCAATTATACCTGAGAAGTCTTATTGACAGCTGGACTTGATTGAGATTGAGATTTTGAACATTGAGTCTGAACCTGATGATACTGAAATGAAATGAGACTAGGTGGGAGTGGTCTTGGAAATAAGTGAATTTGCATGTGGAGGGAAAGCAAATCATTTGTGAACAGAAGGCACACTCTGGTGATTTTAAAAACTGGCCGCAAATTATTTGATGTTTTTCCAGCAAGAGGTAGAGATGTATCCTTCTCCCCTGAATTGACTGTCATAACCAATAAAGTGTACCAGAAGATACTATTTGACTTCCTAGGCTATGTCATCAAATGCCATGAGACTTCTGCTATATTCATTGAAACACTTTATTCAGAAGCCTGTCTTAGTCCATTCAGGCTTCTATAACAAAATAACATAAACTGGGCAGCTTATAAACAATAGAAATGTATTCCTCATGATTATACAGGCTGGAAAGTTCACAATCAAGATGCCAGCAGATCCTGTCTGTTGAGGGCCTGTTACTTTATTCATAGATGATGTCCTGTTGCTATATCCTCACATTGGGGAAGGGGAAAAGAACTCCCTTGAGCCTCTTTTGTACAGGCACAAGTCCCATTTTTGAGGGCTCCTCTTTCATGACCTAGTCAACCTCCAAAAGGCCCATATCATAAACCATCACCTTGAAAGTGAGAATTTCAGCATACAGATTATGAGGAGACACAATAATTCCGACCACAGTACAGCATTAAGCTTCCACATAGGAAGACCAACTATTGTAATGTGACATGCTTCAAGTAGGTCCACACCACATGGAATTTGTGATAGGAGCCAGGGTAGGATCCTCAGTTGACAGCCCCAGCGGAAACTGGTCTTCGAATCCTCCTAATCCAGTTTTGTCAGTCGTGTATATGAAAAGTCTCCAGATTATTCTAAGTTGCAGTTACTCCTAGTCATTGACGTCTTCCTGTTAAGTTTCCAGATGCCACGAATCAGAAACAACAAGCCATTCCTGCTGGCACACTGAATTCTTGACCTACATAATCTGTGTACATAATAAAGTAGCCATTCTTTACACTGCTAAGTTTGCTTTTATTTGTCATGCAATAGTTGGTAACTGGAACACACACTCAGCATAAATCAACATAATGAATTTCAGCACCTATTTACCTATTTAAGCTTTAAAACTATGATTTAAAATTTTGAGTATAAAATTAATTGAAATATTTTTTAAAAAATTCCTGCACATAAATTTGCAACATAGTATATATTTCTACATAAACAGGGGCATCAAATATTTATTTAATTATAAAAGGATAGCTGTTTTTTTTTCTTTCAGTAATAAGTACTTAATTCTAATCAATGGTTTTCTTGGAGTTTCTCAGGGATCATTTATTTTGAACACCTAATTTGGTTTGACTCTGTGTCTCCACCCAAATCTCACCTTGAATTGTAATAATCTCCACATGTCAAGGGCTGGACCAGGTGGAGATAATTAAATCATGGGGCCATCTCCTCCATACTGTTCTCCTGATAGTGAAGAAGTCTCACAAGATCTGATGGTTTTATCAATGGGAGTTTGCCTGCAAGAACTCTCTTCCCTGCAGCCATCTAAGACATGACTTTGCTCCTCATTCACTTTCCACCATGATGGTGAGGGCTCCCCAGCCATGTGGAACTACGAGCCAATTAAACCTCTTTCCTTTAAAAATTACCCAGTCTTGGGTATGTTTTTATTAGCGGGGTGAGAACAGACTAATACAGGATGCAAATAATAGAAGTATTTCATAGGTGCTTGGGATTCAATTGCTTATTTATTTATTTATTTATTTATTTATTTATTTTTTTTTAATTTTTATTGCATTATAGGTTTGGGGGTACATGTGCAGAACAAGCAAGATAGTTGCATAGGTACACACATGGCAGTGTGCTTTGCTGCTTTCCTCCCCTTCACCCACACTTGGTATTCATCCCCAGGCTATCCCCCCCAGCCCCCCCCTGCTGTCCCTCCCCCATTCCCCCCAACAGTCCCCAGTGTATAGTAGACCGCCTCTCTGTGTCCACGTGTTCTCATTTTTCTCACCCACCTATGAGTGAGTATATGCGGTATTTCTTTTTCTGTTCTTGTGTCAGTTTGCTGAGAATGATGTTCTCCAGATTCATCCATGTCCCTACAAAGGACACAAACTCATCATTTTTGATTGCTGCATAATATTCCATGGTGTATATGTGCCACATTTTCCCAGTCCAGTCTATCATCGTTGGGCATTTGGGTTGGTTCCAGGTCTTTGCTATTGTAAACAGTGCTGCAATGAACATTCGTGTGCATGTGTCCTTATAGTAGAACGATTTATAATCCTTTGGATAGATACCCAGTAATGGGATTGCTGGGTCAAATGGAATTTCTATTTCTAGGTCCCTGAGAAATCGCCACACTGTCTTCCACAATGGTTGAACTAATTTACACTCCCACCAACAGTGTAAGAGTGTTCCTATTTCTCCACATCCTCTCCAGCATCTGCTGTCTCCAGATTTTTTAATGATCGCCATTCTAACTGGTGTGAGATGGTATCTCAATGTGGTTTTGATTTGCATCTCTCTAATGACCAATGACGATGAGCACTTTTTCATATGTTTGCTGGCCTCATGTATGTCTGCTTTCGTAAAGTTTCTGTTCATATCCTTTGCCCATTTTTGAATGGGCTTGTTTGTTTTTTTCCTGTAAATCTGTTTGAGTTCTTTGTAAATTCTGGATATCAGCCCTTTGTCAGATGCGTAAACTGCAAAGATTTTTTCCCATTCTGATGGTTGCCGATTCACTCTAGTGACTGTTTGTTTTGCTGTGCAGAAGCTGTGGAGTTTGATTAGGTCCCATTTGTCTATTTTGGCTTTTGTTGCCAATGCTTTGGGAGTTTTGTTCATGAAGTCCTTGCCTACTCCTATGTCCTGAATGGTTTTGCCTAGATTTTCCTCTAGGGTTTTTATGGTGTCGGGTCTTACGTTTAAGTCTTTAATCCATCTGGAGTTAATTTTAGTGTAAGGTGTCAGGAAGGGGTCCAATTTCTGCTTTCTGCACATGGCTAGCCAGTTTTCCCAACACCATTTATTAAATAGGGAATCCTTTCCCCATTGCCTGTTTTTGTCTGGTTTATCAAAGATAATATGGTTGTAGATGTGTTGTGTTGCCTCCGATGCCTCTGTTCTGTTCCATTGGTCTATATCTCTGTTTTGGTACCAGTACCATGCTGTTTTGATTACTGTAGCCTTGTAGTATAGTTTGAAGTCTGGTAGTGTGATGCCTCCCGCTGTGTTCTTTTTGCTTAGAATTGACTTGGCTATGCGGGCTCTTTTTTGGTTCCATATGAAATTCATGGTGGTTTTTTCCAGTTCTGTGAAGAAATTCAATGGTAGTTTGATGGGGATAGCATTGATTGTGTAAATTACTTTGGGCAGTATAGCCATTTTCACGATATTGATTCTTCCTAACCACGAACATGGAATGTTTCTCCATCTGTTTGTGTCCTCTCTTATTTCATTGAGCAGTTGTTTGTAGTTTTCCTTAAAGAGGTCCCTTACATTCCTAGTGAGTTGTATTCCTAGGTATTTTATTTTCTTTGTAGCAATTGTGAATGGCAGTTCGTTCTTGATTTGGTTCTCTTTAAGTCTGTTATTGGTGTATAGGAATGCTTGTGATTTTTGCACATTGATTTTATATCCTGAGACTTTGCTGAAGTTGCTTATCAGTTGCAGGAGCTTTTGGGCTGAGGTGATGGGGTCTTCTAGGTATACTATCATGTCGTCTGCAAATAGAGACAATTTGGCTTCCACCTTTCCTATTTGAATACCCTTTATTTCTTTTTCTTGCCTGATTGCTCTGGCTAGAACTTCCAGTACTATGTTGAATAGAAGTGGTGAGAGAGGGCATCCTTGTCTAGTGCCAGATTTCAAAGGGAATGCTTCCAGTTTTTGCCCATTAAGTATGATATTGGCTGTTGGTTTGTCATAAATAGCTTTTATTACTTTGAGATATGTTCCATCAATACCAAGTTTATTGAGGGTTTTTAGCATAAAGGGCTGTTGAATTTTGTCAAATGCCTTCTCTGCATCAATTGAGATAATCATGTGGTTTTTGTTTTTGCTTCTGTTTATGTGGTGAATTACATTTATAGACTTGCGTATGTTGAACCAGCCTTGCATCCCCGGGATAAATCCTACTTGATCATGATGGATAAGTTTTTTAATGTGCTGTTGCAATCGGTTTGCCAGTATTTTATTGAAGATTTTTGCTTCTATGTTCATCATGGATATTGGCCTGAAGTTTTCTTTTCTTGTTGAGTCTCTGCCAGGTTTTGGTATCAGGATGATGTTGGTCTCATAAAATGATTTGGGAAGGGTTCCCTCTTTTTGGATGATTTGGAATAGTTTCAGAAGGAATGGTACCAGATCCTCTTTGTGTGTCTGGTAGAATTCGGCTGTGAACCCATCTGGACCTGGGCTTTTTTTGTGTGGTAGGCTCTTAATTGCTGCCTCAACTTCAGACCTTGTTATTGGTCTATTCATAGTTTCGGCTTCCTCCTGGTTTAGGCTTGGGAGGACACAGGCATCCAGGAATTTATCCATTTCTTCCTGATTTACTGGTTTATGTGCATAGAGTTGTTTGTAGTATTCTCTGATGATGGTTTGAATTTCTGTGGAATCTGTGGTGATTTCCCCTTTATCGTTTTTTATTGCATCTATTTGGTTGTTCTCTCTCTTCTTTTTTATCAGTCTGGCTAGTGGTCTGTCTATTTTGTTGATCTTTTCGAAAAACCAGCTCTTAGATTTATTGATTTTTTGAAGGGTTTTTCTTGTCTCTATCTCCTTCAGTTCTGCTCTGATCTTAGTTATTTCTTGTCTTCGGCTAGGTTTTGAGCTTTTTTGATCTTGCTCCTCTAGCTCTTTCAATTTTGACGATAGGGTGTCAATTTTGGATCTCTCCATTCTTCTCATGTGGGCACTTATTGCTATATATTTTCCTCTACAGACTGCTTTAAATGTGTCCCAGAGATTCTGGTACGTTGTGTCTTCATTCTCATTGGTTTCAAAGAACTTCTTTATTTCTGCCTTCATTTCATTGTTTATCCAATCAACATTCAAGAGCCAATTGTTCAGTTTCCATGAAGCTGTGCGGTTCTGAGTTATTTTCTGAATTCTGAGTTCCAACTTGATTGCACTATGGTCTGAGAGACTGTTTGTTATGATTTCAGTTGTTTTGCATTTGCTGAGGAGTGCTTTACTTCCAATTATGTGGTCAATTTTGGAGTAGGTGTGATGTGGTGCTGAGAAGAATGTATATTCTGTGGATTTGGGGTGGAGAGTTCTGTAAATGTCTATCAGGTTTGCTTGTTCCAGGTCTGAGTTCAAGTCCTGGATATCCTTGTTAATTTTCTGTCTGGTTGATCTGTCTGCTATTGACAGTGGAGTGTTAAGGTCTCCCACTATTATTGTGTGGGAGTCTAAGTCCCTTTGTAAGTCATTAAGAACTTGCCTTATATATTTGGGTGCTCCTACATTGGGTCCATATATATTTAGAATCGTTATCTCTTCTTGTTGTATCGATCCTTTTACCATTATGTAATGACCTTCTTTGTCCCTTTTGATCTTTGTTACTTTAAAGTCTATTTTATCAGAGATGAGAATTGCAACTCCTGCTTTTTTTTGCTCTCCATTTGCTTGGTAAATCTTCCTCCATCCCTTTATTTTGAGCCTTTGTGTATCTTTGCATGTGAGGTGGGTTTCCTGGATACAGCACACCGATGGGTTTTGGTTTTTTATCCAATTTGCCAGCCTGTGTCTTTTGATTGGTGCATTTAGCCCATTTACATTCAGGGTTAATATTGTTATGTGTGAATTTGATACTGCCATTTTGATGCTAGCTGGCTGTTTTGCTCGTTGGTTCATGTACATTCTTCATTTTGTTGATGGTCTTTAGCATTTGGTATGCTTTTAGGATGGCTGGAACTGGTTGTTTCTTTCTATGTGTAGTGCCTCTTTCAGGAGCTCTTGTAAAGCAGGCCTAGTGGTGACAAAATCTCTGAGTACTTGCTTGTTGGTGAAGGATTTTATTTTTCCTTCACTTATGAAGCTCAGTTTGGCTGGATATGAAATTCTGGGTTGAAAGCTCTTTTCTTTAAGGATGTTGAATATTGGCCCCCACTCTCTTCTGGCTTGTAGAGTCTCTGCTGAGAGATCTGCTGTGAGTCTGATGGGCTTCCCTTTGTGGGTGACCCGACCTTTCTCTCTGGCTGCCCTTAGTATTTTCTCCTTCGTTTCAACCCTGGTGAATCTGACGATTATGTGCCTTGGGGTTGCTCTTCTTGCAGAGTATCTTTGTGGTGTTCTCTGTATTTCCTGGAGTTGAGTATTGACCTGTCTTGCTAGGTTGGGGAAATTTTCCTGGATAATATCCTGAAGAGTGTTTTCCAGCTTGGATTCATTCTCTTCATCACATTCTGGTACACCTATCAAACGTAGGTTGGGTCTCTTCACATAGTCCCACATTTCTTGGAGATTTTGTTCATTCCTTTTTGTGCTTTTTTCTTTAATCTTGGTTTCTCGTTTTATTTCATTGAGTTGATCTTCAACTTCTGATATTCTTTCTTCTGCTTGGTCAATTCGGCTGTTGAAACTTGTGCATGCTTCGCGAAGTTCTCGTGTTGAGTTTTTCAGCTCCTTCAATTCATTTATATTCCTCTCTAAGTTGTCCATTCTTGTTATCAATTCCTCGAATCTTTTTTCAAATCTTTTTTCAAGGTTCTTAGTTTCTTTGCACTGGTTTAGAACATGTTCCTTTAGCTCACTGAAGTTTCTCATTATCCACTTTCTGAAGTCTGATTCCGTCATTTCGTCACATTCATTCTCCGTCCAGCTTTGTTCCCTTGCTGGTGAGGAGTTTTGGTCCTTTTTTGGAGGTGAGGTGTTTTGGTTTCGGGTGCTTTCCTCCTTTTTGCGCTGGTTTCTTCCCATCTTTATGGATTTATCCGCCTGTTGTCTTAGTAGTGGCTGATTTTTCAATTGGGTCTCTGTGTGGACACTGAGATTGTTGATGATGAAGTATTTCTGTTACTTAGTTTTCCCTCTAATGATCTATCCTCTTTGCTGTATGAGTGCTGAGGTCCACTCCAGGCCCTGCTTGTCTGGGGTATACCTGCAGCAGCTGCAGAACAGTGAGGGATGATATCAGTTTCTTTTTCTGCTGCCCTTGTTCCAGAATGATGCCAGCCAAATGTCAGTCTGATTAGTCCTTTTCTGGGGTGACTCCTTGGATATACAGAGGTCAGGGAGCTGCTTGAGGAGACAGTCTGTGCTTTATAGGAGCTCCAGTGCTGAGCTGTGAGCTCCGTTGTTCATTCGGGGTTGTTGGGAGGTTATGTCTGCTGCAATAGAACTCATAAAACACCACTCTTTTTTTTTTTTTTCACCCTTAGATGCTCTGTCTCAGGGAGTTGGGGCTTTCTTTATGAGTATCTGTTGCACTGTCCTGCCCCACTAGGTGGCAGTCTATTCACTATTTGCCTGCCGTGGCTCTGACCTCCTAAGGCGGGTCCGCCCTGTTGCGGCCCGGCGGACTCTCTCTGTTATGGCAGGTTGCCTCGGCAACGGCAGGCTGCGTCAGTCCTGGGCGGTACTTAAGTGGGGGTGCACTTTGTCAGGAATGGTGGACGCCCCTCCCTGACCGGGCTGCACCGTCCTAAATGCCGGCAACAAAACTCTCAGCCCCAAGCGCCTCCAGTCGCCACCCTGCTTGTCCCCGTGAGCGTGGGACCCGCCGAGCCCGATCACCCTGCTCCCTGCCTCAGAGTCCGTCCTCTCTCTCTCTCTCTTCCTCTCCCCAAGCTGAAAGGTCGACTCTCTCACTGGCGCCCCAGGAGCCTGCCGATAGGGCACTGGGATCCGTGCGATCTCCCGTGCCGCTGCCCACTACCCCGGCTCAGATCACGTTTCCCAGGAAACTCCTGGTCTGGCTCATTGTCCAAGTCCCGTTCAATCAGATGGACATGCCAATCTGCCCTTCCAAATCTCAGATTGCCGGTTTAACAGGGCACCCAGACCAGTGAGTTCCGCGCCGGGTCCCGCTGCGGCGCCGGCCGAAGAGGCGGCGGGAGCCGGTTGCGTTAGCCGGCTGCTAGCGTCCCGTGTCTCTCCCACACCTGGGACTTTCAACGCTCTGTGGGCATAAAAGGAACATCCGAGAATGCGGCTAGGACTCACCCTCTGCGCCTTCACCGAGAGCTGCAATCCTGAGTCACCTCTACGACGCCATCTTCGAGCTGATCTGCTTATTTATAAAGAGAGAACACAAACTGAATACATGTTGTCCTCTACGCTCCTTGATTTTTTTTTCTGACTTCCAAACCATATCTCTAACATAAAGGATAATTACATACCATACTCAATGTAAATATTTTAAAGCATTAAATCCCAGAATCTAAACCAAAAATTAAATAATAAGACATTTTTTGCAAAAGATAAATGTCAAAAATCCTCATAATTCAAGCACACATACACACACAAATATACTGGCTTTCAAATAATTTTTACATAGTTACACAAAAATCTGCTTTACCTCTAACTTTATATTTGAAGACTGTCAAATTTAGAAGTTTTTCCAAATTATTGAAGACAAGCACATATGAATAAATATCAACAAACTTTGAATGATATTAACTAGTGATATGAAGCAATGTTATCTAAATATTTAAACACAATAATTTAAATTTACTGAGACATAACTTTTCATTATTAGTATGACATGGATGTTTTCCTTGAGGAAATCTTAAAACCACATCATTCTTAGGGGACAAACATAAATGAGACAGATTAATTTATACCTTTCTTTTGCTTTTGGTAAGCAATCCAGGTCAACATGACCTTCATATTTGATTTTTTGATTATATGGTTGTATTAGTTTGTTCTCACACCAGAGACTAGGTAATTCATAAAAGAAAGAAGTTTTATTGACTCACAGTTCCACATGGCTGGAGAGGCCTCAGGAAACTCACAATTATAGCAGAAGGTGAAGGGGAAGTGAGGACCTTCTTCACATGGCAGCAGGAGATAGAATTGTAAGCAAGGGAAATACCAGGCACTCATAAAACCATCAATCTCATGAGAACTCACTGACTATCATTAGAAGAGAATGGGGGAAATGGCCCTTGTGAGCCAATCACCTTCCTCCCTCCATATGTGAAGATTACAGGTCTTTCCCTCAAAACACGGTAATTACAATTCAAGATGATATTTGGGTGGGGACACAGAGCCCAACCATCAATGGTCAATATACATCTTCCAGTATAAGAATTGCTATAGGGCTCATGAAAAACACAGAATTTTTTTTAGTTAGTGGAGCATGACTATATTCAAATCCAGCATTTGGAAATTTGCAAATCCTGCAAATGGAAAAAATATTATTTATGCACAGAGTAGGAAAGAATTGATATTGCACAATGTTGCTGAGCTTTCTTCAGTATCTGAGTGTTGGCATAAGTAAAAAGTCAAATTAGTTTTGAATAATCAGTTATAATGACTCAATTTTAAATATTATAAATTAATTTCCCTTTATCAAAGCCAAATCCATCTTCACAAATATCTGTCTATATCACACAACCAAGACATCTCATTGTCCAAAGTAAATTTTATTTTTAATGTTTGTTGAAACATATTACGTTTCAAAACCATTGTTGTTTTTTATTCATCTTTTTACCATTGAAGACAGTTATATATTTTTCACTGAAAAAAGTATTAAGGAATATGTTCAACTTCACTCCAAATAAATTGGATAAATACATACATACCTACCTACCTCCATAAGTACAAAAGGTGTTTTCTCCAAAATATACATTTATATTAGGGCAACATAAATATAAAGAAGCATCACATATTTTAATGACAAACAGAAATAGAATAAAATGAAAATAAACATTAAAGTGAGTGAGTATCTTACACTTTTAAATACAAATTTTCAAAATGTTCATGTTTTTGTAATTAAAACAATATGTTATAGGGGAATAGAATAGGCCTGAAACAAAAAGTGTAATCCCAAACAGTTTCCCAGTATCTGAATGTCCCTTTCACTACAAAATTTTCTCTCAGGGTTGTTGTGGGAATTTATGAAGGACAAGGACATACCAGAGGGCGGTGTACAGGTACCTGATAAATGAATGTCATATTTTTTCTGTTTTCCTTTCTCTTAGAGCAGGACCACAGTATTGATCATCCTTAGATATGCTAGTGTCTTGAAAACAGTGACATAAAATACACGTCTGTACTTTATACTGATTTATTATCCAACTTTTATGAAACACTTTCTGTAGAATTTTAGTAAGATACTTTAAGTAATTTTCATTTATGTTATAAAACAAGCTTATCAATTTATAATATAGGGAATACTTAAGATTTTAGTACTGAGTTGAACTTATTGAACAAATTAAACTAAATTGATATGAAGATTATTGTAATTTAGAGTAGTTAAAACTTGTGAAAAAAGTAAATACATGTGAAAAAGTCAATAAAGCAGGAGTATGTCTAGTTAATTTTAAAAACCTCCTTCCTTTACCTTCACACTTAGTCATGCATATTAAAAAATACCAGACTATGCAGACTAACACACTATGATTAATCAAGTTCTACATTTGTTAAGTTTTTGTATAAATTATTCTGCTGATTGCTATCCTAACATTGATATGATTATACCTTCTTTAAAAATTTACCAGTTTTATGCAGTATATATTAAGTCCTTTTTATGCAAGATGAGGCATTTAGTATATTTATAATTTCATTACTCTTTTTTCAACTTCCCAAGTTTTGGTAGTTATACAATTATAGTTTTCATTCATTCATTAAAAAATATTTAGTGAGGCTGGGCACGTGGCTCACACCTGTAATCCCAGCACTTTGGGAGGCCGAGGCAGGCAGATCACTTGAGGTCGGAAGTTTGAGATCAGCCTGACCAATATGGAGAATCCCTTTCTCTACCAAAAATACAAAATTAGCTGGGCATGGTGGTGCATGCCTGTAATACCAACTACTTGGGAAGCTGAAGCAGGAGAGTCACTTGAACCCAGGAGGCGGAGGTTGTGGTGAGCAGAGTTTGTGCCATTGTACTCCAGCCTGAGCAACAAGAGCAAAACTCTCTCTCTCTCTCTCTCTCTCTCTCTTTCTCTCTATACACACACACACACACACACACACACACACATAGTGGCACATATTGAGCAATACACACACACACACATATATACACACAGACACACAGACACACACACACACACACACATATATATATATATATGTATGTATATATATATATATGTATGTATATATATATATATAATATGTTGGGCACACTGTGTGCCAGTCACTAATCTAACTTCTAGGAATACAACAGGGAACAGCACAGACTTGGTTCCTGCTGACTTGGAGCTTCAGTTTCAAGGGAAATGACAGATAATAAAAATAAACTAATGAAACTACTACCCAGTGACTTAGCAGCCACATCTTGCCTAGTCTTTATGAAGAATATTGATGGTGCCATTTTGAGTGAAAGTTAAGCAAAATCTTTCTTGGGTTAGTATTTAATCTGAGACCTGAACTTTGAGAAGGAAACAGGCAAAGACCAAGGTCACAGAGCATTCCTAAAGTGAAATGCAACTACATGGCAACATCTTAAAGGTGACAAAATGTGATGATATGAGGAAGATATTAGAAGATGAGGTTCAAATAGTTTTGTAATAATTTGGTCTTCGTATCTCTGCACTGCACCCTATGTCTGTATGTGCCCGCATATGTGTGTGTGTGTGCATGTGTCCTTTAAAATCCATGTCTATATTGTTTTCACTTGTCCACCCCAGTAATGTTTTCTTTTTTTCAAATATCTTTTGCAAATAACACTTATCTGTCTCTCATTGATCAGAATTGTTTCATGTGATTGGCTAAGTCTGGAATATAGGTTGATGTTTGGAGCAGATAAAGAAATCAACCTAATCTGAACCACATGGGAAGACTGGAAAACCACGGTTTCTCTCAAGGGCTATTGAGGAATTGTTACTACAAAATGGGTGAATGGACCCTGACCAATGAGTGGTCACTACAGAAGTCCTGAAATATCATAGTTAGCATGTCAGTAGGCAAATCTAGCCACAAGTTGACTTCAAATTTAGCCATAAGTTGAAAACTTGAAAAATGGAAGTCATCAAAAGATAGATGATATTTAAGCAATAAGGAAAGTTTAAATCAAGTTGGACAGACGATAGAGAATAATAAACAGCATATCATCTAGCCCTATGGAACTCTAATATAAAGCGTGGGTAGCTGGTAAGAGGTCAATAGAGCAGCCGACAAAGGAATATCTCACTCATCTGTATAGCTTGTGATCAGGAGGGGGAGTTACATTAGACTAAGGTCTTCTATAGGTGGTTCTGCATTTAAATGTCCCTAGGAGCATTCCCTGTTCTTCGTGAATGTTCACTTAGAGTTTAGTTTCTCTGGAGTGGAGTTAGGAAGGATGACTCTCTCCAATACGACGATCGTGTGTTTGTTTTGGATTACGCTGGTTCTACTCAGTTGCTCCTTTAATCCAGTATCAGTGTTATGCTCTGGAAAGTCCTCAAAGTTACTGCAGTGAATTACTAGCACACTTTCTTGCTTTCCAGAACTATGTTTTGTATTTACACATCTTATAATGAGTTTTTCTTCATTTCCGCAGGATATCGGAAGGGAAGGAGGTAAATTCCTATCCCCAATCTGCCACCTTCTACTAGTGGTCTAAACGTTACTTCCGTGAAATAATTTTCTGATAGTTCTGTATGGTTAAAAAAAATCCTGCTGTGTAAACCAAGTAATAATTTCCCCCTGGAAATTGAAATTAAGAATAAACAATTAAGTGAAATTAACACTTAACTAATTTGTTTTCTTTCTAATTCATTAAATATTTTGGAGCTTTGGGAGCAAAAGCAGCAGCTCTTTTATAACTTTCCAGAACACCTTTATTATAATCAACCTACTTCATGTGACACTCTGATGTTCTTAGTTTTACTTGTAATTGCACTTGTGCCTCTCTAATTGCTTCAAAATAGTAATAAATAATTTTTAAAATATTTTATCTCCTTGAAAACAGAATGAATTTATCCATCCACTTATTAACATCCATCATCTTATTGAGGTCAGTTCCCTTAAACATTCTGCATAGAATATACTGTCCTAAATCAGTTTTCTCTTAAAATGTTAGGATAAAAGTCTTCAAGACAACTACCACAGAAGTCAGGATGCTTGCTTCAAATGATGCTATAAGATTGTTATTAGTCCTAGTATTATTCTTAAAAAAGTGAAAGGTATCATAGAAACAAGTACATAATAGACACCCAATCCATATTTGCTTACTCTTTTCAATAAAGGACAATTTCACAAACAACTTAACTGATCTCTGTCTGGAATGTTGTGCTTATGATATAGTTTCACATTCAACTGAGAAATAATTTTGGAATTTGATATGAAACCCATGCACACGGTTTACATTCATTTAAAACCATATATTTTGCTCAATTGTTTTTCATTTATTTTCTGGCACTGCCTAAAACCAGATGATATTGCACTACAAAAAGTGAATTGGTAACAGCCTTTCCAGCTGTGAAAAAGGAAATAAAATTCCATACTCTTTAGGCATCATGTATAAGAAAAACATTTTTCATGACAAGTAAATATGCTATGGCTCTTTACCTCCAGGTGAGTGGTCTTATTTTAAATGTTTAAAATGATTGTGACACTTATGAGAGTTCAGCTAGGCAAATGGTGTTATTGTTTGATTTTGTGGCTATTTCTATTTTTTTTCCTATTTTTTAAGTAAAACGGATTTTTTTTTCCCTGTATGATGAGTTGATGGTGTCTAGTATGAAACTGGCATGATAGCCTAAATTATAACTAGAAATACATCAATTCTCATTTAATCTCTTTTGTCAATAGTATAATGGCATTGACATGTTATGTCACTTTTGTAAATCTACATATGCGATTAATAACCAAATGATATCAAACCCCTTTTTTTTTTTGTGTGTGTGTGTGTGTGTGTGTGTGTGTGAATAATTTAGCTCATTGATAGAGAGTAGAGAGCAGACTCACCGCAAATGTTGTTGCTGTTCTTACTTTTGTTCTTATTATTTTTCTTGTTCTATAAGCAGGACTTGTAAATCAATGTCACACTTCATAGGATCTCTTCCTGGGTTTGACTTTGTCAGAATTCCATACATTTCTTTTCAGATGTTCTAATTGGACATTTATAGTCATGACCTTTTAGAAGACAAATAAATAGACTTTGATAAAGTTGTGACATCCTGTCATTTTGTAATAAGCCAAAGGAAATGGTAGCCTACAAGAATAAGAAATTTGCCTGTGTCCTGTGATGTATATTTGGTTACTGGGATACGATATATTCTTCTTTGGGGCTCTACTCCAAAGAAGACATAGCCTTCAAGATCCTACTGAAAAAAGAATGCATAAAATGAATTTTTGGATATGTCTATAACTGAGATTATTTTTAATTTGCTTTCACACTAGATTAATAGTATGGATGGTATTTTATCACCCTATTTTTATTTTGCTTTCACACTAGATTAATAGAACACATGATATATTAGCACCCTATTGCTATTGTAAAATATTGCCGCAAGGTTGGTGGTTTAAAACAATACAAATTTGTTTGTATTGACCTGGAGACTTTTGCTTTGAGAAAGCCTCCTCTTCAAGTATTTTCCAAAAGGATACCTGTGCCTGGGTCTCCTACTATGACTTTTAGCCCGACTGGTAAAGCTGAGAGCATTACTTAACCTTCTTCTTACATGGAGGTCCCTTACATTGCAGAATGGGACATAGAGCCCCGAATGACACTCACAAGTTTAATCCACTGCCTGCGTGGTCCAATGTACACTCCGTTTACATCTTTCCAATGAAATAAAGACACCAATGGGGCATCAATCTAAGAACTCTGATAAAACCCTCTATTGAAACGCTGTAATTGTTTCAAGTTTCTGAAAACTCCACGTAATAAATTTTCCATATTGCATTAAAATTTCTGGTTTCTGTTTATTTTTCATTTATTCTTTCTACTACAAGGTAGGAGAGTGGGGGAGGGAAAAGGTGGCTGTGGTGGTAAGGGTGGAGTTAGGAAGGAGAAGCCACAACTTAGTGTCTTCAAACAATACAAACACATTCTCATGCAGTTCTGGAGGCTGGAAGTCTAAAGTTGATGTGTAGAACTGCACTCCTCTTAAAAGTTTTACAGAAAAAGTTGTTTCCTTGACTTTTCTAGCTTCTAGACACTTTCTTCACTCTTGGCTTTTAGAAGTGGCCTGTCTCATATATTTTTTAAATTTTTTATTGCATTATAGGTTTGGGGGTACATGTGCAGAACGTGCAAGATAGTTGCATAGGTACACACATGGCAGTGTGTTTTGCTGCCTTCCTCCCCTTCACCCACACTTGGCATTTCTCCCCAAGCTATCCCTCCCCATGTCCCGCCCCCCGCTGTCCCTCCCCCATTCCCCGCAATAGACCCCAGTGTGTAGTAGACCCCCTCCCTGTGTCCATGTGTTCTCATTTTTCTCACCCGCCTATGAGTGAGAATATGTGGTATTTCCTTTTCTGTTCTTGTGTCAGTTTGCTGAGAATGATGTTCTCCAGATTCATCCATGTCCTTACAAAGGACAAAAACTCATCATTTTTGATTGCTGCATAATATTCCATGGTGTATATGTGCCACATTTTCCCAGTCCAGTCTATCATCGTTGGGCATTTGGGTTGGTTCCAGGTCTTTGCTATTGTAAACAGTGCTGCAATGAACATTCGTGTGCATGTGTCCTTATAGTAGAACGATTTATAGTCCTTTGGATATATACCCAGTAATGGGATGGCTGGGTCAAATGGAATTTCTATTTCTAGGTCCCTGAGGAATCGCCACACTGTCTTCCACAGTGGTTGAACTAATTTACACTCCCACCAACAGTGTAAGAGTGTTCCTATTTCTCCACATCCTCTCCAGCATCTGCTGTCTCCAGACTTTTTAATGATCGCCATTCTAACTGGCGTGAGATGGTATCTCAATGTGGTTTTGATCTGCATTTCTCTAATGACCAGTGATGATGAGCATTTTTTCATGTGTTCGTTGGCCTCACATATGTCTTCTTTTGTAAAGTGTCTGTTCACATCCTTTGCCCATTTTTGAATGGGCTTGTTTGTTTTTTTCCTGTAAATCTGTTTGAGTTCTTTGTAAATTCTGGATATCAGCCCTTTGTAAGATATTTTTAAAGCCAACAGCAAATATCTGCTAATCTCTCTCTCTCTCTCTCTCTCTCTCTCTCTCTCTCTCTCTCTCTCTCTCTCTCTCTCAGTTCCAATCTTCAATCACATGGTCTTTTCTGATTCTCATTCTCCTGCCTCCCTTTCATAGGACCTTCATGATTACATTGGGTCTCCCCAAATAATCCAGAATAATCTCTGTATCTCCAAATCCTTAACTTAATATCCCCAAAGTCTCCTACTTTACATGTAACATATTCACGGGCTCCAGGGATGAGGATATAGGTCTCATTATCATGGAAGGCCCAAATCTTATCATCTAATTTATCTAAGTTAGTCATGGGTGGGGCTTTCAGTATTATCCACTCTGGGGCAAAATTCTTCTCCCCTGGGGGATCTGTGAAACTATAAATCATAATATTGGCTCCTAAAATACTTTGGTGAGATAGGCATTAGATACCGTGAGTAGATATCCAGTTCACAAAAGGAATCACCAGTCCTAAGCAATTTCAAAATCTATCTTTGCATTCGACATTGGGTTTTAAGGCTTGAGAATTATTCTCTGTGTTTCTTGGCTCTGCTACTATTGTAGAGACTCTACATGTTTGCAGCTGAGTAGTTTTATCATTTTGTTTTCTACGGGTAGAATTTGGGAAATTCAATAGCCTACCCTCATTTTATTCTGTTTCCCTCTTAATTCAAGCTGACATGGAGGATGTCTTTTGGCACAGCATTCTTAAGAATCTTGCAAATGTCCCTTGTTTGTTTCAGGGATTCTCTCCACTAGACAAGAGACTCATCCACAAATCTTTCTTTTATAATACCATCTCTATTCCTGGCTTCTGCTTGGAGGGCTGAAGGGAACCATGAGTCACTTGTCTATTCATTTCAAAAGGTCATGTGTGTAACTGAATACTCTGATCTTTTGATCTTTCCAAAGTACTAGCAAAAGGTTGTCCAGCCACACCTTGGCTTTCTCTCCAGAACAGGCTTTCCTGATGATGAATCTCCTAATTGTAGTGCATTTGCAATGTAGATAGGCTGAGAATTTCCCAAGTCATCAAGCCCTGTTTCCTTTCTTCCTAACGTTGCTTCCTCAATCTATCTCTTTCTTTTCACATTTCACTGTAGGTAATGGGAAGAAACAAGGCTCTATCTTCAGCATATTGCTTGGAAATCCCCTCAGTTAGATATCAAAGTTTGTTTCCTATAATTCCTGCTTTCCACTTAACTGTAGGACACCCTTCCACAAAGCTTTCTGTTACTACATAATAAGGATCCCTCTTCCTCCAGTTTCTAATAGCATTTTTCTCGTTTCTTTATGGACCCTCACTAGGCATGCCTTTAATGCTCATATTTCTACCAATATTCCATTTATGATGCTTTAAGTATTTTCTAAGATGTATGAATATAGGATGTGTGAAAAATGTTTTTATTCAGACTCTGCAGTTAGTGATTCCTATGAGAATTACTGAATTACCATGCCATTCTAATTCCCCCCCACCTTTTTTTTTTTAACATGACCAACTCTTCATCTGAAGGCTGTTATCACAGTTTATTAAAATCTGGTTGAGATTTTAGGAACCCCCTGAACTAGAAACCAATGCACTTAAATTATACTTTTGGTATTAACATGTCTATAATATTTTTTTCATATTTTTTCTGAAATCTGAGATTTTAGGACACCCTTGAACTAGAAACCAATGAACTTAAATTATACTTTTTATATTAATATGCCTGTAATATTTTTTCATAATTATTCTGAAATCTGTTATTCAGTTATTGAACCTCTGAGGTTAATCCCATTTTAAAATATTTTTCTTTTATTTTGTACATTCTGTGTTCTTTATTATTTATTTCTGTAATTTTTTGTCAGATTTCAAAAACTGTTACTTATCTCTAGATTTTAACCTAACACTTACAGGCTATTGATTATTCTGGACAAATTCTGTTTTATTTTTTCTCAGGTCATTATTTACACAATTTGAGGGATTTTAGTATTTTATGATGTCTATGTTTTATATGAGTCCCTTTAACATAGTTGTTTGTTTTGATATCTTTTATTTAAAAGTTCTCAAATAATATTTGGTGATTGTCAAATGTCCATTTGTAATTTAAAATGTCACTTTAAAAATACTCTTGACACAATGTGCACAAGTGAGACTTGTCTATTAGTGATCTTTACTAGAGCAATCAGGTAGGGTGCAGACCTTGCCTCATGACACTTCCAAAATTTAATGTCATTTGTCTTGTTCTTAGATGCCACTGGTTATCCCCAAAAAGACTTCTCTAATCTGCTTGTGGCAGGTGAAGGAGGGAATGGTAGATTTTAATGGCAATGCTTGTGTTTCCTGGTGCCATCACAGTCCCTCGGTTACATCCTCCAACATGCCTCATGTTCCTGGGACAAGAGATTCAGTGATCCAGTCTCCTTAGAAAGAAAGCACACCTTTTCCCCATTTTTCCCTTGGTAAGTAAAGAACAGTTACATAGCTGCATGATATTAGAAAGTGACTGGGGACTCCAGTTTCCGAAAACTTAACTACCAACCCAATAATAGTCTTATATCATTTTTATATTTGAAGAGAGATCTGATACCTTCAATATCTAATATTTTGAAGAATCAGTGATGTTGATGCAATATGCTAGATATTATGAGGTTTATGTTTCAATTAAAGAAATAAAATAGTATTCAATGTTTTCCACTTAAAATTGATACTTTTTTTCAATACTGTAAATAATATTTTAGATGATGACTCCATGGCCATTCATTTTGAGGATTTGTTGTTGTTAGATTTGTCAAATAAATACACTTTTGCATTTTTTAAATAAAGAGTACAGAATGTTTTATAGTGAAACCTAATATTCATCATATCACATTTTTCTCATCCCCAGTTCTGTTTTCTAGAAACTTTCTTGTGACCTTATAATCAGTGCCTCACTTTTTCACTTGCACACTTTCAAAGAGCAGGCTTCAACTACCTTTGTAAACTCTGTCACTTAAAAATACTACATTCCAATTTCCCAGTAAAATAATGACATTAACATTTTTATATTTCTCTTTGACTCTCCTTATATATGTCTTTCTGAGAAATATTTTCATCAATTTTACCAATTTTATATTGTCATGACTAATAAAATCTACATTGTGCTCTCCGTGATGCAGTTTTCTATGATTAAATACAGATTGCTTCCAAAAGTTAAAAAATAGCAAGCAGTATACATGGATCAGAAGATTCAATCTGTCTAAAATAGCAACATCCTCTAAATTCATCTATAGGTAATACAATGTTCCAAAAAATGCCAACATCCCTTGTTTTTATTAAGTCAGTTCTAAAATTTATGTGGAAAAAAAAGGACTTAGGATAGTGAAAACAATTTTGAATCAGAAAAAGACAGTCGGAGAAACTTACAGTAAATTCCAGTGACCCTCAGCATTTCAGAGGATTGGTTTTTTAGTAAGAACTGCCATAGGTTTACCAAACTTCTTTACACTCTCCAGTAAGGTCTGACTTTCAGTCTTCAGTGGCCTCTTCTTTAAGTATTTTATTTCAGTCCTAGGAGTACTGGCTGCTCCCAATATCTGCCGTTACTTATTCTTTTATTATTATTATTATTATACTTTAAGTTCTAGGGTACATGTGCAGATCATGCAGCATTATTGCATAGGTATACACATGCCATGGTGGTTTGCTGCATCCATTCCCCCATCATCCACATTAGGTATTTCTCCTAAAGTTATCCCCCCGCAATGCCCCCACCCCCTGCTATTCCTCCCCTAGACCCCCACCCCCCTACAGGTCCCAGTGTATGCTGTTCCCTTCCCTGTGTCCATGTGTTCTCATTGTTCAACACCCACTTATGACTGAGAACATGTGGTGTTTGGTTTTCTGTTCTTGTGTCAGTTGCTGAGAATGATGGTTTTCAGCTTCATCCATGTCCCTGCAAAGGACATGAACTCATCCTTTTTATGGCTGCATTAGAGTTCTATTTGCCCTACTTAGTCAATCCCACATACTTTAATTCCCATGGTAACAGTTTTTATATTAACATTCCCCTGCTGAAATTACTGTGAGGTTTCTGTCTTCTGCTAGGTACCTGAGAGATATATTACCAAAAACGTGAAAATAAATTAAGTACGTATCAAGTGATGAATACTTCAAAAAAAACTTGTACATTCATAAAATGAAATACTTAATCAGTGATAAAAAAGAAACACACTTCTCATAGATTTAATTACAAGGATAAATCCCAAGACAGTATTCTAGTGAAAAAGATATACAAGAAAAGACTGTCCACTTTATCACTGCATTGATATGACATTCTGAAAAAATAACAGAACAGAAATGAAATCAGTTATTCTGAGGGGAACCATGCAAATCCATATGTCCACATGAACGAACTTTTTGAGATGAAGCAAATATTCCATATCTTCTTTGTTGTATTGGTTCCAGTATTGTACACATTTATCAACCTCCTAGCACTGTACATTTATAAAAAAGGTAAATTTTAACATATGTAAATTATTATTCAACCAATCTGAGAAAAATTGACTTTTTTAGAAGAATATTATGGTTAAAAAAATTATTAATTGCAGAATTCATGGGTTTGTTTTCTGTAGTTTCAAATTTACAAATTCTTTGCCAATTAAAGGAAAATATTTGGAAATATATTTCTATGAATTTTCCAGCAACAGCTTAACATTATGACTCCTTTTAAATTGCTTTCTATAGGCCTCACTTCCTCCTGTAGTTTGTTTTCTTTAGAGCTAGTGATGACCTTTATTTTTCTTAAACATTATATTGTCATATTTTCAATATTATCTAACATATTATCTCTACCCTCACATGAAAGACGCTTTTCTCAAAGGTTTTGCTTTGCAGGCTATGTGCTGTTCTAGTCTGGATTTATAACACTTTAGGTTTTCAGCACAGTTGTTCTTCTGTGCCTTCCCTTTGCTTTCTACTTCATTGAATCCATTATTCCTTTCTTGTGTTTTTTTCCTACTGTTTATTTTTACAAAAAATTCTCCATTAAATCCTTAAACTGAATGAAGTGAGCTGAAATTTTTGAGTTCTTAAAATAGCTTTAATTCACAGTTATTTTCATTGATTGATAGATGTAACATTATAGGTTGAAAACTATTTCCCACAGAAAATTAAAGCTCCATTTTCTTCTATTTTGAGCCACTATAGGTGAAATTAATAATATAAATTAATATTCATTATTTTGTAGGTAAACCGTCTTTTCTCTTGAAATTTTTAGTTGATGCTTTGAGGTGATGTGCTGGACATCAACCTATGTATTTATTTTTGTCAATTTTTTTAGGAGGTTGGTGAAGCCCTTTCACATTGAAGACCTCTGTCTGCTTTCTGTTCAGGAAAATCCCATCCCCTGTATTAAATTCTTTAATAGAGTTCCCTATTCCACTTTATTTATGTTCTTTGTAATCTTCTGTTTTGGGGGACAGCACTAATTCTTTGTTGTAATTATTCCTCTCACAACACTATCCTTATTATTTTGTTAAGATTTATTGTGTTTTTATTACTGCACATACTCTGAGTAAAGCTGGTTTATCTGGGGAAGACAAGTGAACCAAAAAGAATGAATTAGTTCCCGGGATTTTTGAACAAGGCATGAGAAAAACGTCTAAAACTCTTTTATGTCCTGTTTAAATTATAACACTCAGTGTTCACATTTATCACTTTGAAAAGAAAGTCATGATGAGAAGCAAGTAGTACGTACACCTATACCTATACTATGTCTCCATCTTCGTATATAATTGTCTGCATCTAATGTCTATATGCATCTAGTACCTGACAAGCTGTGTGTGTATCTATAGCAGCAGTTTTTAACCAGGGGCAATTGTGTCTTCAGGGAGTCTTTGGGTATCACAACTAAGTGAAAGTGCTCCTGGCATCCAATGGGTAAATGTCAGAGATGCTGCTAAAACTCCTACATGGACAACCTTCTGCCACAAAGAATTATCCATCTTGGAATGTCAATAGTGCCAAGCTTGAGACACCCTGACATAAAGAGAGTCCTTGTAAAAACAAGGTCCCCTTATTATGTTCCCTGAAGGCATTATGTTGTTTCTTTAATTTTGAGCAATCTGATATTTTTCTTTTACAAAGAAATTCATACGTAATAATTGTATACATTAATTCATACGTAATAATTGTACACATTTATGGGATACATGGTAAATTATTATTCACTGCTTTCTTAGTCTCATTTTTAGAAATAGCTCATTATTAAAATTCATTCTTTCATCTAAGCTAATTCAAATAGTATTTAAATTTACTTCAAGAAAGAACATATACCTTAACAATGAGCTGTTTTTTATATTTGGGTGTGTACTAAATAGTGGCAGGTATATCAATGTATTTGCATGATCCTGTTTTGTTTCTGGTTGCCGTGCATCCTCTTATCTGAAAAGTGCCAGTGTTTATTTGTATTGAGAATAGAACTGTGAATCATCGTAACAGTTATTAAAAGTATTTTTTAATTTGACATATAATAATCTTACATATTTATGAGGTAAATATCCATGTTGTGATACATGTCATTACAGATGACTGTATACAGATAGACAGATAAGAGTAATTGGCATATCTGTCATCCCAAAAATCTATTATTTCTTTGTGTTGGGAACACTAATTTTTATTATCCAACTATTTGAAACTATGGAATATATTATTGTTAACTGTAGTTATTTTATGGTGTTATAAAACACTAAAAATTATTTCCCTTATCTAGCTGTAATTTTGTATTCTTTAATAAATCTGTCCCTATCCTTCTTTTCTCTACATTGTTCGGCTTCTAATATCCTCTATTCTACTTTTTGCTTCTATGAGGCCAACTTTTACATTTTTTTTTAGCTTCTCCACATTAGTGAGAACATGGCTTATTTTACTTAACATAATGCCTTCCAGTTTCATCCACATTGCTGCAAATGACAAGAGTTTATTTCTTTGTGACTGAATAGTATTCCATTGCGTATATGTACCACACTTTAAAATCCATTTATCTGATGCTGGCCACCTAGGTAGATTCCATACCTTAGCTGCTGTGAATACTGTTGCAATAAACACGAACGTATAGATGTCTTTTCAATATACTTCCTTTCTTTTGAATAAATGCCCAGTAGTGGCATTGCTGGATCATATGGTAGTCCTATGGGTAGTTTTCAAAGGAATATTTAGCTGTTCTCCATAGTGGCTATACTAGTTTACATTCCCACCAAAAATGTGTATGAGTTTCCCATTTCTCAATATCCTCATGAGCATTTGAGCATTTGTTATTCTTTGTCCTTTTGAGAATAGCTATCCTGTTTGGCATGAGAGTATTCCTCACAGCAGTTTTGATTTGCATTTGCCTGATCATTAGTGGTGTCTTCTCCATTATGTAAACTTAAGAGTAAAAATATTTTTAAAGTAAGTAAATAGTACAAAAAATATAAAAATAATGCTCGATATAAGATGTACAAATGTATAAAACTACTGTGCTTTAAGAATCTATGGCTATCAACAGCCTAAAAAATGTGTTCTGTCAGAAAATAATGTTTCATTTGAAGCCATACTTCTCTAGCAAGTAAACTTCTTTGAGTTTAGTGACTGCAGGATGTCACTAAATAAATATATATAAATATATAAACAGCTCAAATAAGTGAATATATAAATAACTTAAAATAATATTATGCCCTGTATTACCCTGTATTAAAGAAAAACAAATACTCAAGTGCTTTTGCACAGGTTACTAATGCATTTTTGTAATTTGTCTTAAAAATTTTCATGAAAAATGTAGGGACAGCAGGGGGCGGGGAGCTGGGGAGGGATAGCCTGGGGAGAAATGCCAAATGTGGGTTAAGGGGAGGAAGGCAGCAAAACACACTGCCATGTGTGTACCTATGCAACTATCTTGCACATTCTGCACATGTACCCCAAAACCTAAAATGCAATAAAAATTTAAAAAAAAATGTAGACCCTAATATCTGTGAATTAACTCTTTGCTAATTTGAAAAAATCATCCCATTTTACTATAGATTTATAACGCTGAGATTAAGAAAAAAATTAGCACCTAATGAAAACTATTTCTTAGCCTTTCTAGAAGTATGCTATCTCAGTTATATCAGAAAGAAGGAATTGAAAACATTGTCACAAGGATTCTTGAAGTTTCTCTGCTAAATCTACAAGTTTGCCTCCAAATAAAGAACACATGTATTATTACTACATTTTGTAAAATGTTTGTGGTAAGAATTACCTATAGAATATTTTCTTTACTACTTAGCTGCAGACTTACCCTCTACAGTAACTATAACTGATTCCTCATGTTTGTTTAAGTAAACTTAAACTGAACAGGAAATTATCTATTCAAAATACCTATGTTATTTTGGTAGATTATTTAGTTGTCCTGGAAAATTTAGATTCAGGAAATATTTATCTTCGTGATTTCTAGTTCAGAGGAAACTAATCACATCAAGATTCATTTAGAAAATAGATAATTTGTATGTGTGTTTCAAGGTGTTTTCAAGTGCCTCTTGAACTTTCAAAAAATTGCCTCTTTGGACATGTATTTATTCCCTCCATAGATTTGCAATCTTCCTCCCATACAGTTTTTTAATGAATTTAAAAAGCAGCCAAATGTACCCTCTGGCCAAAAACAGAAATATGAGAGATTGATTCATGGTGTTCTAATATTCCACAGAGTGAAGTTAGGTGAGTGTCATCCTTACAGTAGACAACATGTCAGGACATTTATAATTATTCTTTGAAGAATTTTGTTACCCTGGTGCACATTTTCATCAACTTAGGAGCTGATAATAAAATACTAACTACTGTACCAAATAAATACATCTAAGTATCAGAGAGTTGAAAGGTTCAGGATAGGCCTTTTAAGATACTCTTCATATGATTCAAATGTATGACCAAGCTTAAGATTAACTGACCTAGGGAATGACTAGTAACAAATATTTCAAATATGCATACATATGGTATGTGGTATACTATTTGTACTATTGTCCAAGACCTGCAAATTTTAGAAGACGTTTGCCTTTTGTCTCCTTTGTACCTCTACTTCTCATTTGTGCAAAGAACTGGCTTTAGTACTTACTTATTGAGACATAATTTCAACACCTAGGAGCTTTCTCATGGTTATTAGTAAGGTAAATTTTTATTCTTTGCCAAGAGACTATTCATTACCTGCTAGTGAAACATTCCAACTTTTCCCCAGTTTTATATCATCAGTCTTTTTACGGATTTAATTAAATTCTATGTGCATTCACGGATACACTCTGGTAACTATAATCCATCTAGGTGCAGTTGTATTCTCAGCAGGTTCTAAAATTAGCTTTCCATGAGAATACCTTCACTTAGTCACAGCATCTACTGGGAGGAAGGCCAACGACCACCATTGTTTCTACCAACAATGAATCATTACCCTGAGCAAGTCTTTGGATATGATTTGGGCTTCTCTTTTAATTTTCCCACAGGAAGAGAATGTGCAGAAATAAGAGTCCTCCTCTGGTTTTGCTAGTTATCACTAGTTGTAAAGAAGCATATATATATATATACATATGTATATATATATGTGTGTGTGTGTGTGTGTGTATGTTTGTGTATATACATATATATATATATATATATATATATATATATATTTTTTTTTTTTTTTGAGACAGAGTCTTGCTCTGTCACCAGGCGCCAGGCTAGAGTGCAGTGGCACAATCTCGGCTCACTGCAACCTCCGCCTCCCAGGTTCAAGCAATTTTCCTGCCTCAGCCTCCCAAATAGCTGGGACTACAAATGTGCAACATCATGCCCAGCTAATTTTTGTATTTTTTGGTAGAGAGGGGGTTTCACCATGTTGGCCAGGATGGTTTTGATCTCTTGACCTTGTGATCCGCCCACTTCGGCCTCCCAAAGAGCTGGGATTACAGGCTTGAGCCACTGTACCCTGCCAAGAAACATATATTTTTTATATAGTTGATACCTTTGTTCCTCATTACTTTGTTTAACCCAACAGGTTGGGGCTTTCAAAGGTTTTGTTTTTGTTTTGTAGAAAGTGACTGACATTTTAATAATACACAGAACTAAGAACTTCATATAACTGATAATAAAAGAACATTTTGGTCAGTTGCAATAAAATAAATGATTTTGTTAATGTCAATTTTATAGACACCTTGTCTGTTCCTGGACCCCATCCTATCAAGTATCCCCTCCTATATCTTCAAATGATTGAACTTTCTTAGCATCTTTAGATATCCTCTCCCAGATGAATTTCAATGTCTTATTCTGTGCCCATCTTTAGCTGCTCCTCTGTATATCTCCTTTTTCTTCCTTTAATGGCCAAGAACAATATACCTGCAATCTATGCTCATAGTTTCATCTCCTTTCTTTCCATTGTAACTTGGCTTCTGCCCCAATTATTTCTCTAAACCTGCCTTAATCAGCTCTCCAAGAATCCCCTTTTCATAAATCCAAACTTTTATCTAGCTTTGTCTCTTGGGCATTTCCCAACACTGACTCTTTGTAACCTTTTTCTTAATTCTTTTGGCTCTAATCACACAAATTTTTGTTTTTATCTCTAATCATTACCATCCTTCTTTTCAGATACTGTTCTATATCCCCAATGCTTAAATGTTATTATTACAAAAAATTTTGTCCCTGGATTATTTATTTATTCATTATTTTATTTTTATTGATTTATTTTGATTAGTTAATTAATTTGTTTTTATTATAGTTTCTAATTTGTTTTTTTATTATAGTTTGCACGTTCTGGGATACATATACAGAACGTGCAGGTTTGTTACAGATATGCATGTGCCATGGTGGTTTGCTGCACCATCAGCCTGTCATCTACATTAGGTATTTCTCCTAATGCTATCCCTCCCCTAGTCCCACATCTAGTGTGCGATGTTCCCCTCCCTGTGTCCATGTGTTCTCATTGTTCAACTCCCACTTATGCATGAGAACTGTGGTGTTTGGTTTTCTGTTCTTGTGTTAGTTTGCTGAGAATGATGGTTTCCAGTTTCATCCATGTCCATGCAAAGGACATGAACTCATACCTTTTTACAGCTACATAGTATTCTTTTATGTATATGTGCCACATTTTCTTTATCCAGTCTATCACTGATGGGCATTTGGGTTGGTTCCAAGTTTTTGCTATTGTGGATAGTGCTGCAATAAACATATGTGTGCATGTGCTTTTATAGTAGAATGATGCATAATCCTTTGGGTATATACCCAGAAATGAGATTGCTGGGTCAATTTGGTGTTTCTTCTTCTAGATCCTTAAGGAATCACCACACCTTCTTTTATACTGGTTGAACTAATTTACACTTTCACCAACAATGTAAAAGTGTTCCTATTTCTCCACGTCATCTCCAGTATCTATTGTCTGCCAGCTTTATAATGATCACCATTCTAACTGGCACTAGATGGTATCTCATTGTGGTTTGGATTTGCACTTCTCTAATGACCACTGATGATAAGCTTTATTTCATATGTTTGTTGGCTGCATACATGTCTTCTTTTGAAGTGTCTGTTCATATCCTTTGCCCACTTTTTGATGGGGTTGTTTGTTTTTTACTTCTAAGTTTGTTTCAATTATTTGTAGATTCTAGATATTAGCCCTTTGTCAGATGGATAGATTGCAAAATTTTTCTCCCATTCTGTAGGTTGCCTATTCACTCTGATTATAGTCTCTTTTGCTGTGCAGAAGCTCTTTATTTTAATTAGATCTCATTTGTCAATTTCAAAAACACACACACACACATACATATATCTAATATATCCATAATATGCATTAGGAGATTATTTTATATATTATGTATGTATTAGATAACTTAGATATATATGAGGAGATTATTATTCTAAGTGAATATGTATATATATATATATTCATTCATTCACAGGCATTTGAACTGGTTCTATATTTTTGCAAGTGCAAGTATCTTTTTCATATAATGACTTCCTTTCTTCCTGGTAGATACCAAGTAGTGTGATTTCTGGATCAAACGGTAGGTCTACTTTTAGTTCTTTGTGGAAGTTCCACACTGTTTTCCATAGTGATTGTACTAGTTTGCATTCCCACCAACGTTGATTATGACCATTCTTGCAGAAATGGGGTGGTGTTGAATTTTGGTTTTGATTTGCTTTTCCATGATAATAAGTGATGTTGAGAATTTTTCCACAGGCTTATTGGCCACTTGTATGTCTTCTTTTGAAATTGTCCGTTGATGTCCTTAGCCCACTTTTTGATAGGATTATTTTGTTCTTGCTGATTTGTTTGTGTTCTTTGTAGATTCTGGATATTAGTTGTCTGTCAGATGTATAGATAGTGAAGATTTTCTCCCACTTTGTGGGTTGCCTATTAGCTCTGCTGATTGTTTGTTTTGCTGTGCAGAAACCTTTTAGTTTAATTAAGTCACATCTATTTATCTTTGTTTTTGTTACATTTGCTTTTGTGTTCTTAGTCATAAAGTCTTTGCCTAAGCCAATGTCTAGAAGGGTTTCTCCAATGTTGTCTCCTAGAATTTTTACGGCTTCATGTCTTAGAGTTAAGTCTTTGATCCATCTTTATCCATCCAATTAACCTTTGGCATAATTCATTATTAGACATTATATTCCTTCAGGAAATATTTTCTTTTGTTTTTTTAATTTCTTGTTTGAATAAACAATATTCTAAGCCTATAATAAGACATGAGAGTTGGAATGGAAAACAAAGTGATTATAGGAGAGAAAGTCATGAACTGAGGGTCTTAAAGAATAAAATAATTTTCTAAGTGGTGTTCATAGCAAATATATACATATATAAATACACGCATATATACACATATATATATATTTTAAAACATGTTGGAAAGCAGAAAATAAAACAGGTAGAGAAATCATCATGGAATGAGGGTTTGATGTGAGCCCAAACCTGTAAATAATTACAGCAAGGAGTTGTAATAGGTAGCATAGACTGAGAGTATGAGTTTCAAAGGTGGGAGTTTGAGAAAAAAAAAAAAAGGTGTGATAAAAGTACAATGGTATCAAGAGCAAATAGGGAACTTACTCCACCTCTATGTCCAGTCTTACAAAGACAATGACAGAAAAAAATAACAAATGTAAAAAAGCAGTTTCACAGAAATGAGAAAGATTTCAATTAGAACAAGAGGGTAAAGGGCATGTTTGATAAAAGCCTGAGGAAGTAGAAGACTTCCCTTAGGGCCCAGTGTGGTTTAGAATTTCAGAGATCCATATCCATGCATAAGGGTTAGGATTCCAGGCGAAGAAGAATCTGGGAAACTTGAGCTTGTGGCACTGATATAAATAGAAAAGTAGAGCATGATGGAATTAATTCTTTAGATTTTTAGAGAGTTTGTTAAAGTGAAACTATGAGAGTAGGTAGGAAGTGGGAGGTATAACTAGAAATACCCAGAGCCCTGGGACTCTTTCTACTTGTTCCAAAGCATAAAACAAAAAGGAAAAATAAATTTTAAAATGTATTAAGAGAACCCTGCCCTCTTGCCTTTCCTGCAAGTGGTTTTCTAATAGCTCAACATACCTTGATGTGTTTCTGAACTTCTTCCTCTTCCCACACATTAAAACAACTTCCTCCTGGAAATATTTTGTACTCCTGTAAGCATTCTCACTCTTCACCATGCGTTTAGCTTCTAGCCTAGATTCTTCTTATTGCCTCTTCATCTTGGTCTCCTTCCTTCAGGCCCTGAGCACCTCACTCTCTGTTTCTCCTAAGCCAATCTCCCATTCATAATGATAAAGACGGACTATTCTAACATGAAAAATAAATCTATTATTTCCACTAAGAATTCCAGTTTGAAATTCTTAGTAATTAAAACCCAAACACCTTTCATAGGATCCAGTGCTTTTTGTGATCTGGCCTTTTTCTTATCTCATTTAAGTTAACCATTTTTTCCTTTCTAACATTCTGTAGTTCTTTGAATCACACATATCCATATCCAAGTTCTTGCGATTCTCTTTCTTTCCGTTTCTCTATGTAGCTCAGCCTGATTCATGCATCTATTTGCAAGTACTTCACTATATGGTTTACCCTAATTAGCCATAGCTGTCTGAGTTGGCCTCCTCACTTCCTTCAGGATGTTGTGTGGTGCTCCAGGACAAAAGTTATTCCTTCCTCTCCTAGTTTTCCATTGGCATACGTCACTAGACATTATATTCCCTCAAGAAATATTTCATTTTCTTCTATTTTGTTTCCTCATTTAAAATCCAATGCCAGTCAAATAGAAGGCTCTCAGTAAATATGAGTAGATAAATGGACACAAAGAACATGGTAATTTTAAACATGACTATGGGCTTCAATCAAATGGGGTATTATTTTTTCAGAAAGGAATATGTGAAGAAGGTAAAAAAAAATTAAAACTGGTTAGGGACTTCTAGAGAATCTTGTTTAAGAGGAAACTGAAAATGCCACTAATGAAAACAAAGAAGATAAATATCATTCCTTCCTTGATAGAACTTTTTAACTGATTCCCAGACCACTATCATAAATATAAAAGAGAGATTTGTCTCTATATTTTAAGATTGATTTTTCTTTATGATCATCATGCTTTCCATTAACTTAATCATTAATGTAATATTTGGTGTTCAGATAAAGTAGCTCAAAATAATTAGATGAATTGCACTATTGATCTTTTTAAAAATAAGTTCAGAGGTTTGTTTCTGCATATAGAAAACATTTTCTTTGTGTAATCAAACTGAAATATTTCCTTCTGGTTTCTCCTACTTTAGTGAGAAAGACATACCAATACATGTGTTAGCTGAAGTGAGTTTTCAATTCCTGAAAGTTTTCCAATTTCCTGAATTATTGGAAAGTGTCTTTGATAACTTGAAAGTGAAAAACTTTTTAATCTTTCAGTTGATGATGGCTTTGATTGGTTGACTGAATTATTTGGTAAAATAGAGACTCATAAGATTAAGAAACAGAGTTAAAATTTATCTTTAGGTTCTAAGCATCATTTCATGATTTAGAAAGTCGTGGACATTCTCATTACTTCTGTATTTATCAGGATTCTTTTAAAAATCTGAACCAATAGGATAAAAGAAAATATACATAGCCATATAAATATATGTGTATATATAAATAACACACACATACACACATAACTATAAGATTTATTATAAGATTTTGGGTCATGTGATTATCCTGAGTCATCCCATTATCTGCCATCTGCAAGCAAAAAACTTAAAAAATAAGATGGTGCCCTGGCGCGGTGGCTCAAGCCTGTAATCCCAGCACTTTGGGAGGCCGAGGCGGGTGGATCACGAGGTCAAGACATCGAGACCATCCTGGTCAACATGGTGAAACCCCGTCTCTACTAAAAATACAAAAATTAGCTGGGCACGGTGGCGCGTGCCTGTAATCCCAGCTACTCAGGAGGCTGAGGCAGGAGAATTGCCTGAACCCAGGAGGCGGAGGTTGCGGTGAGCCGAGATCACGCCATTGCACTCCAGCCTGGGTAACAAGAGCGAAACTCCATCTCAAAAAAAAAAAAAAAAAAAAAAAAGATGTTGTAGTTTCAGTCCCCATTTGAAGGCCTGAGACCCAGGAGAGCCAATAGTTTAAGTCCCATGGCAGGAAAAGTCTGATATCCCATCTCAAACAGTAAGGCAGATAATCAAAAGATACTACCTATCCTCCACATTTTGCTCTATTCAAACCTCAACTGGTTGGTCAATGTCCACACACATTAAGGAGAAGCATCAGCTGTTTTCAGTCTACAGATTCAAATGCTAATCTCATCCAGAAACACCTTTATAGATATGCACCAAAATAATTTTAGGCCAATATGTAAGCACCACGTGATTCAATCAAGTTGACACATAAAATGAACCGTCACATTTCCTTACCATTCATAACACCTTTGCTTAATAATTGCCCTATTTTTTATTCAAGTGTTTACATTGCCTTCTCACACCTGTGTCTTATGGTGGAGCATGTTATCAGCACGAGCGAACTGGCATAACATGAATGAGAAGCCACTGAACTTTATCAATCCTCAGCCAATGAAATGGGGAAAAACATTTCTGGAATTGCATGCTCTCTCTTTGTACCTTTTGAAGTGTTGTAAGGTATAAATGTAACTTCTGCTGTGGTTATTTCGTTCCTGAAAAGACCGAAGCCAGCCTTAATATGAGGCTGTTTGAGAAAAGCAGAGTAGACTAAATGAAGAATCTTTGATGAGTAGCAACATCAAATAAACAAGCACAAGCCTCTGTACTCTCCTGGTAGATGAGCCAATAAATTCACTTTACTGTTTAAACCAGTTTGAGTTACAATTCCTATTATCTCAAATTTAAAAAGTGTTAAGTATTACATAGAGCATTGTTATAAAATGTCAAAGCAAGGGTGTTCCTTTCAAAAGGCAGTTGCTTCCCTGGCGTGTTTGGAATGGCTCTGATGAACATTCTTTAATAAAAATAGCCCTTCTTCTGGTTGGTCAAAGTACAGAAATTCCATAAAGAAACTAAATATTCAATGGCTCCTGTAATAGAAACAGAGAAAAATCTTGAGAGAATGAGCACAAAGGACTGATATGTTTTGGTAGGTGGAACTCCAAATTTAAATAAAACCTTTTTATTTCACTAAATTCTATAGACTCTTGGGCAATGAGGAACTTGATTGTGACTAGGAAAGATGGCTGTGGCCACCAGGGAACCTGGATAAGAAGGATGTGTGGGTCCAGACTAACTCAAGTTGTGTTTATTCCAAAAAGTGACCTATACTTAGATATATGATACTTAAAGTTGATGAAGATAGTTGGAGAACTGAAACAGAAATCAACAATTTGACATATTTGTACTAAAGCTTGAGTATAACCTTTTTAGAACAAGCAATGTGAAGGTAAACTGTACCTTTGCATCTAATAAAACAGAATATATATTAGGTTTTAGCGTCATTTAAAAAGTAGATTGAAACATTTATAGTGAAAGAAAACCCAAAACATCCTTGCCTGCATTTTTTGAAAGTTCTTATTCTCAGTTACATTTATGAATTCCAGTGAACACTGAGTCAGGACTGGAATTTTGCTGTTTTAGTTCCTTGATTTGTTTGAGTATAATTTAGAGTGAAGCCAGACTACCAAACTTTTGGTCTCAGTAAAAGAGTGTTGTTTATGACTTGACCATACCATGACTATTAACTGCTTCCCCACTTTAATGAATAAATTTTCACTGCACCCACCAACCAAATGGAAAGCTCAAATCTCATGACAAGTACAGGTTTCCAGAGTCACGTGAGCTTGTTACAAGTCAGGAAAAAGACTAAATGGCCCATGAGCACAGATTTGAGTCACACTTAAATTTTATGTGAAAAGTAGTATTTAGAAGTTCCCTTTGAATTTGTTTATTTATCATGCTAGTGCTTGGAAAGGAAGAAAAAAACAAACTTACTAATGAAAATATTTTCATCTATTACATATAGAGAAGAAATAGATATGTACTAGATAAAACCAAAGTTCTTAAATCTAACTCTCTTGACATACATATTTTAAAAATATACAAACATAAATATATATACATTAAAAATATGTGTAATATTATTTAATACCTATTTAATGCTAAAGAAGGTTCTCAAATGTTTTATTTTATGAATTTTTGTATAAAATAAAATACCAGGTATCCCTAAACATGTCATATCAGTATTTTCCTTTGTTTTTGTTACATCCGTTGTGATTAATTAGTTATGTGCAATGATGAAAACATTTTAGTGTACCATAAAATTAGATCCAATGTATAAGTATTTCCTACTTGTGAACATAGTAATAAATAAAAACAAAAATATAACTGCATATTCTTTAGAAAAATAAATATGCTCTTAGAAGTTTTCAATGTTTTTTGTTAAATACCAATAGTTAATTAATCAACATATTCTATGTTTAAATTTTAAATTCTGGTGCATTGTGTTAAATGAAGATGTATGTAGAATATGAAAAGAGAAACTTTTTCTGCAAAGGGAACAATAATAGATATTCTAGCTTGGTAGACTACAAGGTCTCAATTGCAACTAAACTCTGCTTTTTCAGTTTTGAAAGAAGCCATAAACAATATGTGAATTAATGGGGTGGCTATGTTTCAGTAAAACATTATCTAACAGAAAGCTGTTAGTTGGATTAACTATAGGTCAGGGTTTTGCTAACTACTGACGTTGATACATACAATACATAGTTTATTAATTTTCTAACTTGAAAAATACATTCAGTCTCCCTTCAATGCAACATAACTGCTTATTATACCTTCTAAAAATCTATCTACATATATACAAACATATAGATTTATAATTTTTTTTTTTTTTGAGACGGAGTTTTGCTCTTGTTGCCTAGGCTGGAGTGCAATGGCGCCATCTCAGCTCACCACAACCTCCACTTCCCCGGTTCAAGCGATACTCCTACCTCAGCCTCCTGAGTAGCTGGCATTACAGGTATGTGCCACCATGCCAGGCTAATTTTTTGTATTTTTGGTAAAGACGGGGTTTCTCCATGTTGTTCAGGTTGATTTATAATTTTCTAATGTCTTTCTAAAAAAAGTAATGCTGCAAAGGGCAACTCGATTGATCTCATCACTACCAAATAAAGTTAGGCATGTCACTTTTTTATAACTAAACATGAAAAAAAAGAAAAAAACATAGGTTTATGAAATCCATATTTAGAATAATAATTCACATTATTCTATTATTCACATTGAGGAATTCCATTTGTAATAAGGTTTATATAGCATTTTTTTTGAATCTTTGAGCAATTCTAAGATAGTTCACATTAATGCAATGAAAGTGACTATATCTTAGTGTTCATTTAAAAAGTCTTGTGTCTATTCACTTGATAGTCATAAAGTTTTAACATTAGTGTCCATTTAATATTATTAATATCAATGTATAAAAAGTAGCATAATGAAAATATATTTGAAGAATGCAATGCTATTTTATCTCCTCTATCATATTTTGCCATCAAAATTAATAATATTAAAAAGAAAGTGGTTCCACTGTTAACTCCAATATGTAAAGAGATTGAAATTGTTTACATTCTTACAACACAAAAAAAACTAAACAAACTGAAAACTAATAACTTGGACTCATCAGATAAACAAGATTACAGAGAAAACCACTACCCTGAAATTGAAAGAAATATGAAATCCAAAGTCTCAATTAAGATCACTTTCTTGGGGGAAGATGCATCTGTAGCCATAAACTGGTAGGAACACATGAATGGTAATAAAGACAAATTCCTGGAGACTGACTGTAGACTAGTTTGAGAATGAGGAACTCCTGCAAGTCACAATCTCAGGAGTTTCCTACACTTACACAGGTTCAATCTCCAGGAACCCCACCTGCTTCTTATGGTAAA
Organism: Saguinus oedipus; assembly: GCA_031835075.1. Taxonomy (NCBI): domain Eukaryota; kingdom Metazoa; phylum Chordata; class Mammalia; order Primates; family Cebidae; genus Saguinus; species Saguinus oedipus. The sequence continues at coordinate 52,464,005 of CM063186.1, read as the reverse complement.
GACTCAAGAAATCTTCATATGTAGCTATAGAAGGGGAAAAAAAAGGAGCCATTGTCATATATATCTAGAATGTTTTGACAGCAAAGGCCTATTCTCCATGGGAAAGGATTTTACAAGAAATGTATCCATCCTGTAGAAAGTGTATTTGCTATTTGCCCTACTCCAGCTCACTCTAGCCTTCCTATTTTACCTAATGGAGAAATAAATGCCAAGAAACAATTGTGAAGGTGAGATACTAACTATAATACTGAGATTTAATCATCAGATTATAGAAAACTTACCCTCTTCACATCTTACCTCAAAACCAGTAAGGATCCAGGTTACCAACAGTGGATTACAGATGAAGTTGCTGCGTGACAAGACTTTATATAAGGATGAGTTCTTAGCAAAACTCGGAGAGAAAAGGGAAGACACAATCAAACACATGAAAGAAATTTGGAGCTTCTGGTACCTATGCCTGTAGCACACAATAAACAAAGTTTAATTCCTACCCAGACACCATAAACAAACAAATTACAGATTTTAGTGAATGATTGGTATTAGCATTGGCTTATTAATTGTAACAAACGCATCATACCAGTGTAAGGTATGAGTAATAGAGGAATTTGGATTTGGGGGTTATGAGAACTCCCTGGTTTATCTTCATAATTTTTTCTGTACATTTTTTAAAACAGTTCTTAAAATTTACTAGAAAAATAAAGGCATTAATCTATGCCTTCTATTCTCAAACTAATATTTCCAACAACCTAAAATTTCAGTGATGAACATTCACAAATGGTGTTGTTTCATAACAATTTAACCATCTGGCATTTGTGTTTATTATTGATGTTCAGTTTAACTTTTTCTACCTTCAACATATATTCTAATTAAAATAAAAGAAGTCTCAAATATTAAAGCTGCCACAAAAATGCTAGTTTATGATATTGACAAGTCAGTTTAGCATTCTAGTAACCTTCTCTTATATGTTGTTAATTTCTTCAAACTAAACCTAAGGATTTTTATGATTAAACATAAATCACATTCTTACATTGCTCTCTGAACCACGTGAATATATGCAATGTTTATTTCTGTGCTTAAAAGTTAGACTGAGTGCTGTTTTGTGGCTGCTGATTAAATCTCCCGGTCTCACATAGAGTAGATTTTGTAGCTTTTCTATAAAAATTAGACCAGTAGTAGTGAAAAACAGCTCTGTTTAATATAGCAATAAATGTTTTTCAATGGCACTCCTTGTGTTTTACAATAGTACTTGATATTTTAATGACTTAATGAAACACAGACTAACTTCTACACATTTGGAGATGGCAGGGCAGAAGAGGGGAAAAAAAAGAAACCTTTAAATTCTAAGTACTTGTTACTCTTGGTAATGAGTTTTGCATTGCCAATGGTAGTGCCGGTGAATCTGATGTTATCAGGAGTGAAATTTATAGTGCTGAAAATGGTAATGGTAGCAATAATAATAATATTGGTGTTGCTACTATTATTTGGATGATGTTTGTGCTGATGGTGGTGGTGGTGGTGATGATAGTGTTGGTGGGGTTAATGATTGGTGTTAACAGTGGTTGGTACCAAGTTGATAGTGGTATAATTAGAAATGTAAAACAGACAAGCAAAAATTTTTGCAATACTTTCAGTCGTTTGTAATCTAAAAATTGTTAAGAGATTAGCCTTTTAAGGTAAAATCCATGGTCGCTAAAGTAGTTCTAAGAACCTCGTTATTGGCCGTAGCCATTTGCAAACAGGCTTTTGAAATTCCTTCTCATCTGTGCATTGCTTTCAGTGGCCTTAACCAATAGTGGCCATCATGACTATAGACTGCAAGGTTCCTGTGCTCACATTTTGTCCTGACATTATTCTGATCTTTGGCTTATACGACTGCAGTGAAAGATATTAGGGATATAAAATAAAGCATGGTACAATTTCCTTCAGTATGTTTTTAAGCTTTGCATATGTATCTTGGAGGAGAAAAAGAACTAGTCTACTCAGACCATTGAAGAAAATGAAATTCCTTTCTGTCTACAGTGTTTCTCCAGACGATAATTAACTTGCAGTTACGCACCAACACAAAATTCACGGACGTTTGGTTAAATAAATATGTAATGATATTAAATTTTTTCCATATCTAAGGGGAAAGGATGGTAAGAGGAGGTTACTACAGGACATGAGATTTAAACGGTAAATACAATGATGAAAGGAAATATAAACAAAAACAAATTTGGAGAAAAAATTCAGCATCTAAGCTTTTGAAAATCTATATACTATTGAACACTGATTCTTTCTTGTTTCAGTAGTAAAATTTTTTACTCTCAAACTTGGATAACCTTAGAAATCTTTTGAGGAATTTTTCTGCCTATTTATGACATTTTATGATTTAAAGTAAACTGGAAATAACAGCCATTTGATACTAGCTGATTCTTTTACTTGTCAAGAATTTAGTTACTATCAAATAAAATACATTTTGTACATTACACTACATTTTTGTTCATGTATCAAATACTTAGTGACACTAAACTTATGTTACTACATCCTAGAAATATATTGCACAGGGCTCTGACTTTCAGTACTTCTCACACATAGTGGCCAAGGTTTGGAGTCTGATAATTTCACATTTTGGTTTCCCCTTCTTATATATCCAGGAACATTTTTACATCCTTTCTGTGACTCACTTTCCCAACCTGTAAAATGAGTCTTCTTACTCGACTAATATTGGGAATGATACAACATAACTATGGAAACTACTAAGATGTGTAGAACATAGTATGCACCTTAAACATGGCTATTCCCTTATGTTAAAAAAAAAAAGACAGAGAAATTTTAAAGTAAGTTGCACTAAGCTGTGCATAGACTACTGAAGTTTTTATTCTAAAACTCAAGTTTTAATCTAAAACTCAGGTATCCCCTTGCATTTAAAAAAAGGAAAAGACATTTCGAAATAAACTTCATTAAGCTGTGTATAAATCATTAAAGTTTTTATTCTAAACTCAACCTTTAATGTGGTATTATGGTAATACCATGGTAAATAGCTTTTTGTGGCTTCCTGCTCATCTATTAAATAGGATCAGAACTCATGATGTGGTCATGGTCAGCTTCACTTCAAGGAATCTGTTGGTGCCTTGAATCCAGCTGCATTTAAATGTTAATAAGCACTTGAACTGGCCGGGCGCGGAGGCTCACGCCTGTAATCCCAGCACTTTGGGGAGGCCGAGGCGGGTGGATCACGAAGTCGAGAGATCCACACCATCCTGGTCAGCGTGGTGAAACCCCTTCTCTACCAAAAATACAAAAAGTTGGCTGGGCATGGTGGCGCATGCCTGTAATCCCAGCTACTCAGGAGGCTGAGGCAGGAGAATTGCCTGAACCCAGGAGTCAGAGGGTGCGGTGAGCTGAGATCGCGCCATTGCACTCCAGCCTGGGTGACAAGAGCGAAACTCCGTCTCAAAATAAATAAATAAATAAATAAATAAATAAATAAGCACTTGAACCTCTGTAAGGGGGATCCCCTGACCTTTTCCTTGGAGATAACCTTTATTTCCATTCATTTTTTTTTGTTTGTTTGTTTGTTTGACAAATCCTCATTCTGTAATATCTAAGCCTTTTGTGTTTATTTATAAGAAACGTGCTTCCCTAACTTTTATTATCACTATCCTTCGTGCATAAACATTTTAACACTTGTTAAACACTAATGTGCCAATTTTTATATGCAAAATGAAGGCTAATAATTTCTACCTCAAAGTGTGTGATAGTAAATGAGTAAGAACTTACAAACTCTTCAGCATAATGATTTTACATTGTACGTGTTTAAGAACTATTAGCCAACAGTATTTTTGTGTTTATTTTACACTCATGCTTATGTTTCTTAGGCATAACAAAATATGTAATACCTTATAAAAACTCTACAAATATGGGTAAATAAAAAATAGCAAATATTAATTTAATCAATAATACATATCACAGGAAATAGCACATTTTGCAGAAATAGTCTTCAAATAAATTTCACAAACACAAAAAATTAATATATTGGTATTAATATAATATTTTAAAAATAAAATGGCTACTTAGAATACTTTCCATTAGAATTATTGGTCCCAAATATTTTTTATGATTTATATAAAGTTTACATTTTAGTAGTTGGAAATTCTAAAGATATTGAGATATAACTTATTTACCTAAGATATTTTCAAAATGTTCTCTAAATGCACTTCAGATTGGATTTGGATGGAAGACTAAATACATATTTATGCCTCAAAATCTTGAAATTAAAAAAAATTGTGTAGTACAATTTATTTTATGATAGTGCTGAAAAACAAGTAACTATGTCATGAACATAAAAGAAAATACTGAGGAGTTTCTGGAACATAGAAAGCAGAAGAGAAAATAATAATGAAACTATAGCCTAAAAGTCTTCAAAGACTTAATGTGAAGGCCAGAGCAGGTGGAAAGTACCTCAAGCTCTCAAAAATACTAGAAGCAGGAGGGCTCCAGATGCCATCATCAGGGAATGCAATTAAGTCAGTGTTTTACTGTTAATCCAGCCTGGTTTCCTAAACCATTCCTAGGTAGGAATTGACTGATTACCATGAAGAATTAGTATAACCTCTCTTCACCCAGGTGAGTTCCCAACTTCTCTGAAAGTGTCACCCCTACACACAAACACACATACACCTCTCTGTACTTCTGATGGTCTGTGGAAATGTGTCCTAATAGTTCATCTAAAATAGAAGCCATATACTTTTCTTGATTTCAAAGTGTTAAAGAATTTACATCAGAGCTCCTTTGATACCACAGATTTACATTATTAGCCCAAACCAGCAATGTTAATTAATCTGTGGCTTATACACAAAAATAATAAAATACCAGGAACACAGCTAGCCGGGGAGGTGAAAGATGTCTACAGTGAGAAATATAAAACATTGCTCGAAGAAATCAGAGAAGATGCAAACAACAAATCCCATGCTTGTAGATAGGAATAATCAATATCACTAAAATGGCTGTACTGTTCAAAGCAATTTAGAGATTCATGTTATTACTATCAAACTACCAAGAATATTCTTCACTGAATTAGGCAAACTATTTTAATATACATATGAAACCAAAAAAAGAGCCTGAATAGCCAAAGCAATGCTAAGCAAAAAGAACAAAGCTGGAGGCATCACGTTACCTGACTTCAAGTAATACTACACGGCTACAGAACGAGACAGTACCGATACAAAAAACAGACACATAGACCATTGGAACTGAATAGAGAGTGCATAAATATGGCTGCATATCTGTGACCATTTGATCTACAACAAAGCTGACAAAAACAAGCAATGGGAAAGAGACTCTTCATTCAATAAATGCTATTGGGATAAGTGGCTAGCCATATGCACAAGATTGAAGCATACACAAGCATCAATAGCCAAACAATCAAGCAGAAGAAATAATATCAGAATTTGAAGACAATGTTGCTGAAACAATGCATGCAGACAAGATTAGAGGAAAATAAATGAAAAGTAATGAACAAAACCTTTGAGAAATATGGGACTATGTAAAAAGACTGAAACTACACTTGATTCATACCTAAAAGGGAAAAGGAGAATGGAACCTAGTAGGAAAACACACTTCAGGATATTATTCTGGAGAACTTTCTCAACCTAGCAAGATAGGCCAACATTCAAATTCAGGAAAGACAAAAAACGCCACTAAGATACTCCATGAGAAGATCAACTCTAAGACACATAATCATTAGATTCCCTAAGGTCAAAATGAAGGAAAAAATATTAAGAGCAGCCAGAGGGAAAGGCCAGGTAACCTACAAAGGAAAGCCCTTCAGACTAACAGCAGACCTCCCAGCAGAAACCCTACAAGACAGAAGAATGTGGAGGCCAATATTTTACTTTCTTAAAAAGAAATAATTTTCAACCCAGAATTTCATATCCAGCCCATCAACTACATAAATGAAGGAGAAATAAAATCCTTTCCAGACAAGCAAAAGCTGAGGGATTTCATAACCACTAGGCCTGCCTTGCAAGATCTCCTGAAGGAAGCACTAAATATGGAAAGGAAAAACCATTACCAGCCACTAATAAAACACACTGAAGCAAAAAAAAAAAAAAAAAAAAAGGAGGCATAATTACAAGCATTTCTATACAACAACAGACAAGCAGAGTGGCAAGTCATGAATGAACTCGCATTCACAATTGCTACAAAGAGAGTAAAATGCCTGGGAACACAATGAACAAGGGACTGGAAGAACTCTTCAAAGAGAACTACAAATAATTGCTCTAGGGAAAAAGAGAGGACACTTACAAATGGATAAACATTCCATCTTCATGGATAGAATAATCAATATTGTAAAAATGGCAATAATACCCAAAGTAATTTATAGATTTAATGCTCTTCACCTCAAACTACTATTGACATTCCTTACAAAATTAGAAAAAAACTACTTTAAATTACATATGGTATCAAACAAGATCTCATATAACCAAGATTATCTCAAGCAAGAAGAACAAAGCTGGTGGCATCACACTACCTTACTTCAAACTATACTACAAGGCTACAGTAACCAAAACAGCATGGTACTGGTATCAAAACAGACATTTAGATCAATGGAACAGAACATAGACCTCAGAAGTAACATCGCACATCTACAACCACCTGACCTTTGACAAACCTAGTGAAAATCAAGAAATGAGGAAAGGATTCCCTATTTAATAAATGGTGTTGGAGTAACTGGCTAGCTATATGCAGAAAGCTGAAACTGGACCCCTTCCTTAAACCTTATACAAAAATTAACTCAAGATGGATTAAAGACTTAAATGTAAAACCCCAAACACTAAAAACCCTAGAAGAAAATGTAGGCGTATTGCCTAGGTTTAGAGATGGGCTTAGGACATAGGCACAGGCATTGATTTTCTGAAGAAAATGCCAAAAGCAATTGCAACAAAAGCCAAAATTGACGAATGGGATCCAGCAAATCTAAAGAGCTTCTACACAGCAAAAGTAACTGCCATCAGAGCAAACAGGCAACCTACAGAATGGTAGGAAATTTTTGCAATCTACCCATCAGATAAAGAATGAATATGCAGACTCTACAAGCAACTTAAACAAAAACAACCTCATCAAAAAGTGGGCAAAGGATATGAACAGATAATTCCAAAAGAAGACATTTATGCAGCCAAGAAACACATGAAAAAAAGCTCAACATCACTGATCATTAGAGAAATGCCATTTAAAACCACAATGAGATACTATCTCATACCAGTCAGAATGGTGGTTATTAAAAAGTCAAAAAAAAATTAGATGCTGGTGAGGCTGTGGAGAAATAGGAATGCTTTTCCACCGTTGGTAGGAATGTAAATTAGTCCAACCGTTGTGGAAAACAGAGTGGTGATTCCCCAAGGACCTAGAACCAAAAATATCATTTGGTGTAGCAATCCCATTACTGGGTATATACCTAAAGGAATAGAAATCATTCTACTACAAAGACTCATGCATGCATACATATGATTTACTGCAGCACCATTTGAAATAACGAAGACATGGGACCAACCCAAATGCTCAAAAATGAGAAACTGGACAAAGAAAATGTGGTACATATACACCATGAAATACTAGAAAGCCACAAAAAGGAATGAGACCATGTCCTTTTCAGGGACATGGATGAGGCAGACAGCCATTGTCCTCAGCAAACTAACACAGGAAAAGAAAATCAAACACCACATGTTCTCACTCCTAAGCAGGAGTAGAACAATGAGAACACATGGACACAGGGAAGGGAACAACACAAATCATGGCCTGTTGGAGATTGGGGGCAAGGGATGGAGAACATTAGGACAAATAGCTTATGCATGCGGGACTTAACACCTAGATGGTGGTTTGATAGGTGCAGCATACAACCAAGGCACATGTATACCTATGTAACAAACTTACATGGTCTGCACATGTATCTTGGAACTTAAAAAAAAAGTCAAAAAAATAACATGCTGACAAGGTTGCAGAGAAAAAGGAGCACTTATATAGTGTTGGTGGGAGTATAAATCAGTTCAACCGTTGTGGAAAGCACTATGGCAATTCCTTAGTGTTCTATAAAACAGAATTACCAGTCCACCCAGCAACCCCATTATTGAAAGTATACACAGAGGAATATAAATCATTCTACCATAAAGACATGCATGTGAATGTTTAATGCAGCACTATTCACAAAGGCATGAAGAAGACATAGAATCAACATAAGTGCCCATCAATGACAAATTGAATAATGTGGTACATATACAACATGGAATACTATGCAGCCATAAAAAAGAACAAGACCATTTCCTTTGCAGAAACATAGATGGAACTGAGGCCATTTTCCTTAGCAAATTAACAAGGAACAAAAAAACAAATACTGCATATTCTCTCTTATAAGTAAGAGCTACATGATAAGAACCTATAAACACAAAGAAGGAAACAATAGACTCTGGGGTCTAGTTGAGGTGGGATGGCAGAAGGACAAAGAGGAGCAAAAAGATAATGATTGGATACTGAGCTTAATACCTGGGTGATTGAATAATATGTACAGCAAACCCCCATGATGCATGCTTATCTATGTAACAAAACTTACATACACCCCCAAACTTAAAATAAAGTTAAAAATAAAATGTGGAGAAGAGGGAATGGGATAGGTGACTGCTATTTTAAACTATTAATCTACTAATATTATTTTGCTTAAGTATTGTACATGTACTATTTTGATAAATTTTAAAAATATTAATAAAGTTTTAAAATATGTGTATTTATTTTAGATACAGGAGGTATCAATTGAAAATACCAGAAAAATACTAGGTAGAAGTGTTAGAAAAACAGGTAAGTTGATAAAAAGAAGATGAAGATGTAGCACACCGGTGTGTAATAAACTGGAGAGTGTTTGGCTGGTTACATGGTAGTTAGGAACACGGGGAGATTAGAAAGACAAAAAGGTATCTGAGACATATCACTACATGCAAAATAAAAGTAGTCAAATTATGTTGTCCAATTAACCTTTATTGCTCATATTTGAAGAATAAATCTAATGTAAAATATATTATGCTATAGAAACAGTTTTTTTTAAATTTAAACCAAGAGCAAGTAATTCATAAAGAATCAGAATTTTCATTGCATTCTAAAGATTTTATGTTAATACCTATCTTTGAAATTGTAACCTTATATGAGCTGACTTGTAAATATACAAGAGAAAGGACCCCCGTAAAGGTACCATCAAATGTGAATAAACATTGTTTATAAACAATTGGGGAAAAGATAATCTAACAGTAAATAATTGAAAAAAAAACTATATAATAGCTCAAATATATGATGAGCTAGTACTTATCAAGATTAAAAGTGTTTATAGCTAAGTAGCTTTTAAAACCCCTATAAAATCACTAGTAAAACAGGAAGAAGGGGTGAGGCACCAGCTTCAGATTATCTGTTCTATTGTTGGAACTGGACATTTTTTGGTGGGAGACGTCAGCTCAGATTCTACTCACCTGAACAACTTGCCTGGCCACTCTCAATACCATCAACTGCTTACATTCGATGATTAGCATGGGAACATTTGTTTTATAAGTGAACAAAAATGAGATTTTTGATGTTGTACTTATGTGGAACAAAAAAAAGAATAAGAGAATGGGAGATGTTACATGACATATTTTTCCTACTTAGTCTCTTAATTCGGAAATAAGTTTCTTGAAGACAGGGGTAAATATATCAGTGCTATTCATGGCAAGGACAGTGACTAGAACTAATAAAGTTGTTAAAAAGAGATGCTGTTTAACTGCAACAGAGTTCTTTGGCTGTCCAAGGGGCACAATGTTTCAAAGAAGGCCATATTATTTTCCTTTGCATAGCATCTAGGAACAATATGGAGCATTGGATGTTTATGCTACATCTGTAGAGCATAAGTGATTGCATAATCAGTAGTGGCATTTATAACAGTTTTGTGGCCAAAGAGATTTCTGAGCTGAAGAGAAAGAAGGAAACACATGTGCATAATAGATGGTGACAGTAGTTTTATCAGTCAGGATAGGCAAGATTATGCTGAAGTAACAAAATAATCCCCTAGTCCCAGTACATTAAAAAGCAAAGTATATTCCTTGTAGATTCTAAGTGTTCATACTGTTTTGACAGAGGGGCTCTCCTCATCTGAGTTATTCAAGGCTCCAGCATGTTGGAAGCTTTATTTTAACATGTCTTCATACTTTCTAGAGCATGAGGAAAGACGGCAGCTTGATGAACTAGACACTGGCTCTTGTTTTCAGAGGTAGTGACATGCCTTTTCCGCTCTTATTTCATTGATCAAGTCAAGTCAAATAACCCTACCTACCTTTGTGGGGAACAAAAATTACAATTCTTCTCCATGCCTAGGAGACAAAAAAAAAATGAAAAAATTTAGCAATCAGCAATTGTTGCTTTCAGTTTTTCGTAATAGGTAAGAGTATTTTGTGTTTTTTGGTTTTGTTTTGTTTGTTTGTTTTTTGAGACAGATTCTCTCTCTGTTTCCCAGGCTGGAGTGCAGTGGTGTGATCTCGGCTCGCTGCATCCCCTGCCTCCCAGTTCAAGGGATTCTTGTGCCTCAGCCTTTCGAGTAGCTGGGACTACAGGCATGCACCACTGCACCCAGCTAATTTTTGTATTTCTGGTAGAGACGGGGTTTTGCCATGTTGGCCAGGCTGATGTTGAACCTCTGGTAATCCACCCTCCTTGGCCTCCCAAAGTGCTGGGATTATAGGATGAACCACTATTCCCAGCCTAAGAGTGATTTTTTTTTTTTTGGGGGGGGGATGGAGTTTTGCTCTTGTTACCCAGGCTGGAGTGCAATGGCACGATCTCAGCTCACCGCAACCTCCGCCTCCTGGGTTCAGGCAATTCTCCTGCCTCAGCCTCCTGAGTAGCTGGGATTACAGGCATGCGCCACCATGCCCAGCGAAGTTTTTGTATTTTTAGTAGAGATGGGGTTTCACCATGTTGACCAGGATGGTTTTGATCTCTTGACCTCGTGATCCACCCGCCTCGGCCTCCCAAAGTGCTGGGTCACAGGCGTGAGCCACCGTGCCCGGCCCAAGAGTGGTTTTAAGAACACATTAGGCATTCATTCTGAATGCCAGAAATAAAGAGGGAAGACTCTTGATAACTCATGTTTTGTCTGTTTACATTAGTGGATCTCTTGTGAACATAATCTAGGTATATACAAAGATGTATGTAGTCAAAAGTTGGTAAGAATTGTAACATTTGTGTTTTATATGCTTTTCAGATTTTGTTTAAATGAAGAGTACTATAGAAAAAAATAAGTCTAATTAGAGAATATTTTCTGAAATTAAGATGTTTGCAGTATTATTTACATGACAAATATCTTGATTTAAATTGGCTCATGCCTATAATCCCAACCCATCGGGAGGCCTAGGCACACAGATCACTTGAGGTCAGGAGCTCAAGACTAGCCTGGCCAACATGGCAAAACCCCAGGTCTCCTAAAAATACAAAAAAATGGGGCATGGTGGCGCATGCCTGTAATCCCAGCTACTCAGGAGGTTGAGGCACGAGAATAGCTTGAATCCAATAGGCAGATATTGCAGTAAGCCAAGATTGTGTTACTGCACTCCAGCCTAGGTAATGGAGTAAGACTCTGTCTCAAAAACAAAACAAAACAAAAACAAATTATAGTAGACACACCATATTTTGACTTTTGTAACAACACTGTCTTAGTCAAGATCCCAATAGAAAACAGATGACATATTTATCTTAAATGAGGAGCGGCTGAAGTGGGAAGGAGTTCACTTGTATTTAGTTTAGCAGGATCTTATCCCAGCTCTGTATTAAATTCAAATTAAATTAACTGAATATATGGCCAAGGTCTGAAATCCAAAATATGATATGTGAAGTTATCAAGAGGGATATCATTTCACAAAAAGTTATTTTAAAGTGATTACTATCACTAAACATGTGATAAGGGGCTTATGGTTGCTTTTTCTCTATTGAGAGCAAGAAATACAACCACTGTAAAATTTAGATCAAATCACCAAAATTAATGTAATCATATATTCACAGAATGTACTGGAAACAGAATACATATTACTTAACTTCATAAGGTACTTATTTAAAATCCCAAAATTGCTCTAAGAAAGGAAGCTGTAAAACAGCATATAGTTTCTCAATCCTAAAATTTCCCTGTTTAAAATTTATCCATGGCACAGAGTGAAGAGAAGGTATATTGCCAGTGAGGGTACCTTTCCTGAAAATGACACTGTCGAAACCATAGGTTAGTCTTGGAAGCAGATAAACAGCATTGAATCAATTTAAGGACACTGCCTGAATTTTTCCTGTTGTATCCTACCTCAGGTCAGAGTTGCACTGTGTGTTGATATGTTTCAGGCACTCAGCATTTCCTTCACATAAACACGAACATAACAATGTCCTTGCCTCAGTTACTGTGTACTGAATATATATTGATCTATTTGCTTTTGTTGTTGCTCCGTGAATCCTATTTCAGACTATGTGTTTTCTTTCTTGGAAATGGGAGGATAAATTAGATTCATTTAATATACTAGCCTGACTATGACTCCTGTTTATATCAGAAGATTTTCCAATGCATGATTATTATGGAAAGTCTTATGAAACCGAAAGACATTCTGGGAACTAATTGGCTGTTGCCACAATTTCTGTATTTTTATAACCAGTGTCTGGGTACTTTTTTTTGCTTTGATATTATTATTTGGATGGAAAATGATGCAAAAAATATCAAATGTTTCTTTTTCTTAAATGACTGCCAGATATTAAGCAATGGTTAGAATGTGCTTCCTTTGGGGACAAAAAAAAAAGCACAGACAGTGCTCAAGTAATGATGACCACAAAATAACGAATGCTAGTCCCATCACACCCTTAAGCAAACACATCTGAAGTTCAAACATGTTTTAGGAAAGCACTGGAGTTTGGGAGGCAACAGATCTTTCCTCCTTGTGCTGTTGTGATATGCAAAAGATACGTATTTCTAATTTTGGATGCCACAATTGCCATTCAGTTTTATAGAAACACTTGTTAGAGAAGTACTTGGAAGGACTTATATTCTCAAATATATTTGAAAAGTGGGTTAAGGGGAGGAAGGCAGCAAAACACACTGCCATGTGTGTACCTATGCAACTATCTTGCACATTCTGCACATGTACCCCAAAACCTAAAATGCAATAAAAATTTAAAAAAAGAAAAGAAAATTCCCTAATACAACAACTGGACAGAGAGTACAGAAAGTTGGAAACTCGAGTCTCTCAGTAGAGACCATCAAAAGTTTATCCAAATGAGAAATAGTACGTCTGGCCGAATCACTGCCTTACCTTCGTGGAATAATCACTTGGAAGGAAATCTCTCTGGATATTCCAAAAGATTTTTGAAAAGATGTTTTTCCTCAGAAAATTGTTTTAATCTCTGAAACAGAAAATCAAGCTCACTGCACCATCTTCCACACCCTACCAGGAACTACAGTGTAGCCAGTGCTACACCCTTTCCCCCTACTCTGAGGTTTTGGAAATGAATTCCAAGGCTCTGAAATATTGGATTTCTTCTTTAAAAAATCTAAAGGAATCTCTAACTTCCTAAAAACATATCATATCTCCACTATTGCCTAAATATCAATCAAAACTGTATGCAGAAGTCATAAAAACAAGAAAAGATTTCAGGAAGATGATGCTTTAGCAATTACCACAGAAAACCCATCCCTGTGACTTACAGGGTGGCCTTCTGTGTCTGCCAGAGTGAACACGAGGTGATAAGCCATGCAAAAGTGTTCCCAGAATTTCTGTAACAGTTTTCAGACGGCTGTTTGTGAAAAGTACGAAAAAATGACCCTCCTCTCCTTTTAAAACTTGTTCTGTCATTAACTTGAAGGATAGCCACTGTAGTATTTCACAGGACACATGACAATCTATACAGTGGTTGAAAAAAACATATCTTGCTACTTGAAACCCTAGAGTGGTTTAACATTCTGTGCCAGGGATTCACTGGTAAATGCACATAGGGATGTTTGCTTCCTACCAACGACCTTGTTGATGAAAGAGTAATGGGACAAAAGTAAGCCCCAAACACAGGGTAGTGTTTGGAGACTGGATTTCAATAAAGACCCCATGGGGACATTTAAAGAAGGCAGGCAATGGAAAATGGCAGTAGGTTTTGGAAAGAGCCACATGTGTTACTATCTTATTTTTATATTATATCCATAAATTAAAATAAAAAAAAATTTTTTTCTGAGTTTTTGTTCTAATGTATAGGTAGCTAGAAATCAGGAATTATGGGTAATTTATATCATTTTATCTTGAAAAATGTTCAAAATGAAGGGCTGCAATGATACATTTGCACCTGTTCATCCATTCATTCATTTGCATTACTATAGGGGGAGATTGGAAAAAATATTCAATGAAAAATAAACAAATGTCAGCTGGTAACAGGTTCTATACAAAAAAGAATTTAGCTAGAATAACATGACATTGAATAGGTGAAGGTATACTTTATATTAGTTGATTCCTAGTTGATTTCTAGATGACGACAGACAAACTGAATCTGAAGCACAACAGGGAGTCAGTCAATGACAATCATGGAAAGCACCCTCCGTAAATAGGAAGCCATGTCCAAGTGTTGGAATGAGCTTGGTTTATTCAAGAAGCAGCAAGAACAGTCTGTGAGGAGAATAACTGGAAGCAGAACAGTGGAAGTGCTTTCTCAAAATATTCATGAAAAATTGGAAGTATCTGAAGACTTCTCACCATAATACACTTAAATATAAACCAACCACACTTAAAAATCAACCAGCCACCCAACCACCACCCACAATAGTAACAAAAATAAAATATGTCCAAGATTAAAACAAATGAGCTTGATTCAAAACTATAAAGCACAGAAGCAAAAAAGAAAAAGTAAAGACATTATTTGGAGAAAACGGATTGGAATCTATACAATGAAACTAAGATCATCATCTGGGCTGGTCGTAATCTTGATTTAAGCAACATCCTATCCTTTCTAGTTTTCAGGTTTTTAATTTAATTTAAAGAGGATTTTTTTTCTTAAGTCTGATTATTTCCAAATGACCTCATCTGAGTATCAGCATCTTGGAAAAGTAAATTAAAACAGGCCTTGGGTTTGAACCTCTATGTTACAGATTAGGTTACTTGAGTTTTTGTCTATTGCATTCCACAGTTCTTTACAAATATTTCAATTTTGCCATCTTTAGGTTAGGCAACTTTTTTTGTACATTTATTCTAACAGTTCTAACAATTAGTGAATTCAAGAATGCGATGGGCAGAATGTCTTCCTAAGGATGATCACTCCCTAAACCTGTGACTATATCATATTAAATGGCAGAAAATATTTTGTAGATACTATTAAAGTGAATCATGTAAAAATAGGGAGATTATTCTGGATTATCCAAGTGAACACAATCTAATTACATGAGACCTTAAAAGCAGAAAACATTCTCTGTTTGGAGGCAGAGATAAGGAGAAGTCCCGAAGATTCTAAGTGTGAAAAGAATTTGATACATTTTGCTGACTGAGTCATTGAGTGCCATGAAAAGATCAGAGTGAGGCCCCTAAGAAGCTAAATGCAAACCCCATCTGACAGCCAGGAAGGAAGCTCCTACCTGATCACACAAATACAAGAAACTGGATTCTGTCTACAATCAGAATGAGCTTAGAAATGGATTATCTTCCAAAGCTTTCAGATAAAATCCCTGGCATGCCAGCACCTTGACATTGGCCTTGTTAGACACAGAGTGGAAGATCCAGTTGATTCCACCTAAACTTCTGACCCATGGAACTGTGCTACAATAAATTTGAAATTGTTAAAGTTCTCCAAATAATTTGTTACAGCAGCAATAGAAAAGTAATTACAAGGATTTAGCGATTCTAAACATTCCTTCTCATTCTTAAGAAAAGATTAGTGGAAGATGAGGGGCATTAAAGCTCTCAGCACTAAGTGGAGGCTTTCTGCTATGTGCATTCAGAAGAACATTAAAGAACATCAGAAAGAAAGAAGTTTAGCAAGAAACTGAGTAATTTTTTGGAGTTGTTTATGTTCAGAACAAAAATCTCCACAGAAATCTTCACTCTTAGAGTATGGCTAAAAGATGTCTACATCAAAGAGGGTAATTATTTTGCTCTCATTAAAAACAATAATGGCAACATTATATAACATGAGCTCCCACCTTGGTTCAGTTATTTTCAATAATTGAGTCATTGCCAATGCATTTCAACTCTTTAACTGAAACAAAAAAATGTAAAATCCCTGGCAAAGTCATTTTTTTCTCAAGTAAAAGAATAAGCAAATATTTTATTCAACCCAAATCTAATCTAGTACAATGCATTTGTTTTTCCTTTTAATACCTTCAAAGATGGTGATAAAATAAAAGCTAGAAACTTGTATTTAACTTTTTTTCAGTTTCCTTTATTCTTGACGTTTAGTGAGACTGCTATCACACTTCTTAGTTACTTTTTAAGCAACTCTGTCTGATGCCACATTAACTGATGAAAAATACAAAGAAAATTGCAAAAATTAAATTTTTAAAATCCTATAATGGGAAAATGTTAAATTATTTTTAAATGCTAAAGTAATATTCTAAAATAAGAGAAAAAGGAATTTTGTCACCAAATGCAATGAGTTTTAGGAAATTGGTTTGGCATTATGTCAATGGTTAATTTACCACATTCTTTTGTGTAAAATTTCCCAGTCTTTTTATGTTTCAAAAATATCTATTTCATCAAGGCAACTATTCTCTTATGAATTTTTGTCAAATACATTTCTCTTCTCTCTCAATCTCCTGAAATAATATGTAACATTAAAAATTATTAATAAATGGCCAGGCGCGGTGGCTCACATCTGTAATCCCAGCACTTTGGGAGGCTGAGGCAGGCAGATCACTTGAGATCAGGAGTTCGAACCATTCTGGCCAATATGGTAAAACCCCGTCTGTACTAAAAATACAAAAAAGTATCTGGGTGTAATGACATGCTCCTGTGGTCTCAGCTACTCAGCAGGAGGCAAGAGAATCACTTGAACCTGGAAGGCGGAGATGGCAGTGAGCTGAGATCATGCCTCTGCACTCCAGCCTGGGCAACAGAGCGAGACTACGTCTCAAAAAAAGAATGTATTAATAATGATTCTTTGGGTATGAAAGTGTATAGGACAGCAGTGTTTTAACTTAAACTTTGTAGGCTCCCCAGATATCTTTGATTTTTAGCTAGCCAAATAGTCAATAAAGAATTCTATAGTATAAATTGATAGTTGTAATTTTTTTATATTTTTCTTTTTTGAACTGTGGTTCTAATTATTAATTAAAAACAAATGTCTATATATACTAAAATTAAGAACTTTATTTTTTTATAGTTTTCTTGGACTGTTAATTATTTTTTCATTCATTACTGTGTTCATTAAATGCATTTAGCAAGTATTTTGAGTATTTCTTACATGGTAGGCACTGTTCTAAATTCTGAGACTATAGCAGAAAACATGACAAAAAACTTTATTTTCATTGGAGTCACACTATAATTGTCAGGGAATATCTGAGTGTTACGGTGTAGTTCAATAAAAGTTATACATTTATATTTTTATATATTGACAACTTTTCAGTTCATTTTGAATTACAGCAATTTTTATATGTCATCTTTTAAAAAATAAAATTACACCCCCTTTCCCCTTGTAAAATTGTTATTAAAAAACAAAGCAAAAATGAAAACCGGAAATATACACAAAAATTAACCCACAGTATGGTAGGAACAACTTGCAAACTGCTTAACTTGAATGAGCAAATATATTTTTTTTCCCATTTTACGGCTGGAAAATGAGCAGGCAAATGTTAAGTAACTTGCCTGAGGTCACTCAGTGCGGCTCAGTGGCGTCTGGGCTCCAACTCAGAAGTTCCTGATTCCCTGTGGTTGGGCCACAAGTTCATAGCTGCTGGCTCACACCAGCTTCCGGAACAGAATGAAGTTTTCCTGTAACCCCTAGAGAGTGCTACGAGGCCACATCAACTTAAATGCATTCAGAAACCAGGCTGCAAGGAAGGTCACCAACCGCAAGTTCTTACTGCTTTAACCTTCCGCCCACATTGAGGAAACTCACCTCCGCGTAAGTTTTGCCAAAAAAAGGAAGCAGGAAAGATAACCCTGGGAAAATATCATCACCTAATATTCATGGATAAAAACTCAAAGTGGGAAAATTAACGTTTTTTTCTGCAGTAGAAGTTAGGAAAATTCAGCATTCCTGGCAGTGGGTGTCTGACAAATATTTTTGCTTTTTCACAAATCTCAAATCAAAAAATACTAACTCCAAGTGAAAATGAGAGCCAGGTCAGTGAATGGCTGTGACTCTGTCGACCTAAATGCTTAATGTGCTATAGACTTCAACAGTTAACTCTAGGAGGTTTAAGACGAATCAACTTGGATCCAGGTACAGCTAAATTAATTCCAAATACTCTGGACCACAAAATGCAGGGTTTTCTGTCTTGATGGATTGCAGTACACTTGGGTGGGCTCAGAAACTGTGAGAGAAAAACAAAATTAAATGCTTTTAAATTGACTCAAGCAGCTGGATTGCTAATATTCAACACATGAGAATAATGATACTTGAAACTTACATTGCACAAAAGAAAGAAAGAAACTTAAAACATAAAAAAATATGAACCATATTCAGAGGGCTTGATCCTGCAGGGAGAACAGGACTCACCATTCAGATCATTGACTTCTCACTATGACATTAAGAAAAATTGAATAAACATTGTTTTCTATGGAGACATGTGTGGTTCTTTAGTTTATGATGCCTTCTTTCTCTTAGTTCTATGTGCAATTACACTTCCAACATACAGAGAACCACTTTAGAAATATTGAAATGTTGACATATTTAAATTTAAAGTGTATCTTCAATGTGCCCAGTACTATTTTAGGTACTAAGAAATCAGTAATGCACAAGAAAACATCCCTATCCTCATAAAGCTTACCCATAAATCAAAATCAAAAGTTAGGTAAAACTGACAAAACCAAAGTTAGTTAAGATGATGCAAATCATACCTCTCACGACAATCATGTCAATGATGGTTCCAGAATTTCTTTATCTAAGATTCTAACTTAGAGATTTTGTGATAGGAGGTGTCAAACAGCTTATCTTAAAGTTATATATGTGCATAGTGACATCAAATGCACCATATAGATTGTACATTAGTTTGGGTAGTTGGAGGAGGAAGTTACCGATAGAGATTAAAGAGAGGTATAAAGATTCCTAAAAATTTCCTTGAGTTTATTGCCAAATATATTTAGTTATTGTAATAATTCCCTTGACTAACTAAATACATTATACCATAAATTATTTTTTAGAAGAGTTCCCTCTATAAATTAAATCAACATAGAAGAAAAACATTCTTCAAACAATTATCACCAGTTCCCCTTTACTTCCATAAAAACAGAAACACTGCTTTCTAGGAGAGCTAAGGAAGAATCAATATTGTGAAAATGGCCATACTGCCCAAAGTAATTTATAGATTCAATACTATCTCTATCAAACTACCAATGACCTTCTTCACAGATCTGGAGAAAAGAAAAAACAACACTTTAAACTTCATATGGAATCACAAGAGAGCCTGCATTGCCAAGACAGTCCTAAGCAAAAAGAACAAAGCTGGAGGCATCACACTGTCAGACCTCAAACTATACTACAAGGCTACAGTAATCAAAACAGCATGGTACTGGTACCAAAACAGAAACATAAACCAATGGAACAGAACAGAGGTCTCAGAAGCAACACCACACATCTACAACAATCTGATCTTTGACAAACCTGACAAAAACAAGCAATGGGGAAAGGACTCCATGTTTAATAAATTATGCTGGGAAAACTGACTAGCAATGTGTGGAAAGCACCAACTGGACCCCTTCCTGTCACCTTACACTAAAATTAACTCCAGATAGATTAAAGATTTAAACATAAAACCTAACACCATAAAAACACTAGAAGAAAACATAGGCAAAACCATCCAGGACATAGGCATAGGCAAGGACTTCATGACTAAAACACCAAAAGCAATGACAACAAAAGCCAAGATAGACAAATGGAATCTGACTAAAATTCAGAGCTTCTGTACAGCAAAAGAAACCATCATTAGAGTGAACAGACAACCAACAGAATGGGAAAAAAATTTTGCAGTCTACCCATCTGATAAAGGGCTAATATCCAGAATCTACAAAGAACTAAAACAGATATACAAGAAAAAAACAACACCATTCAAAAGGGGCAAAATATATGAACAGACACTTTTCAAAAGAAGACATATATGAGGACAACAAACATATGAAAAAATTCCCATCATCACTGATCATTAGAGAAATGCGAATCAAAACCACATTGAGATACCATCTCATGCCAGTTCGAATGGCGATCATTAAAAAATCTGGAGACAACAGATGCTGGAGAGAATGTGGAGAAATAGGAACACTCTTACACTGTCTGGTGGGAGTGTAAATTAGTTCAACCATTGTGGAAGACAGCGTGGTGATTTCTCAAGGATCTAGAAATAATTCCATTTGACCCACCAATCCCATTACTGGGTATATACCCAAAGAACTATAAATCGTTCTACTATAAAGACACATGCACACATATGTTCATTGTAGCCCTGTTTACAATAACAAAGATCTGGAACCAACCCAAATGCCCATCAATGATAGACTGGATAAAGAAAATGTGGCACATATACACCATGAAATACTACACAGCCATAAAAAACGATGAGTTCATGTCCTTCATAGGGACTTGGATGAATCGGGAAACCATCATTCTCAGCAAAGTGAAACAAGAACAGAAAACCAAACATTGCATGTTCTCACTCATAGGTGGATGTCGAACAATGAGAACACTTGGACTTAGGGAGAGTAGCATCACATACTGGGGGTAGTGGGGATGGTAGGGGAGGGACAGTGCAGGGTGGGAAGGGTGAGGAGGAATAACATGGGGAAAAATGCCAGATACTGTATGCACCTATGCAACAACCCTGCATGACCTTCACATGAACCCCAGAACCTAAAGTAAAATTAAAAAAAAAAAAAGAAAAGAAAATCTTGTTTCATTTATTTATTCATCTCTTACATAAAATACAGTTGTAGTATCTACTGCCTACTTTTCATCTCTCATCACACGTATCACCTTAGGTCAGGATGACGGCAAATGTCAACTGGCCCATCTCTCCTACTACATGTCTCCTGCACTACATACAACTTGTTCCATCAATTCTGAAACATAATACTAACCTCGTCTTTGAGTGTTTCTATTCAGGAAAATTCACTAGTGATGATCGAATGCATTGGATCTAAACTCCACTGTCTGGCACTGATGTACTAAAACACACTGTCTATTGCACCTATGCATTCACTGCTTCACCTGGGTCCCTTTTATTCTTTCACACCCACCTGAAATATGTTCCACAGCACTGCCTTCCTCCCTTCCTCTCTTCTTTCAGTTCTTTCTTCCTTCTACTTTTTTTTCTTTCTTTCTTTCTCTTTCTTTTCTTTTTTTCTCTCTCTTCCTCTCTTTCTCATTTCCTCTTACTTTCTTCCATCTTTTTTCCTCCTTGTTTCCTGTCTTTCTTTCCTCCCTCCCTCCCTCTTCCTTCCTTCCTTCCTTCCTTCTTTTGTTCCTTTTTTCTTTTTCTACCTTCCTTTCTCTCTTTCATTATTCCTTTTTATTTTGTCTTTATGAAGGTCAATCTTATGTTCTAAGTCATTTTAAATTGTCTTAGCATCAATCATACCAGTTAAAATTAAGGAAAGAAAAACCTTATACTACTGGTTCTAACTCTGGGGCTTGGCAAAGTTCTGAAAGCTCAGTCACACACTAGACTAGGCAATAGCTACTGAAATTGAATACGCAAGTGTTCCATGAAAAGGCAAAGCCATTTTAATAATGTATCTTACAAACTTGTACTCACACATGTGTACAGTAGGAAACATAATGGGTATTCATTGCAGCCAGTTTCTTTTCCTAGCCAAGGTTTGGACAGTGATTATTCATCAAAAACAACTACTTAAATAAATTAATATCACACTTTGATTGTCATCTGAAATGAGCATGATGAATGTATGTGTTTGTTTAAATAAATAATATTGACTGTGATGATTAATCAGAAAAAAGTCTTTGGATATTAAAATAAAAGGATGTGTAAGATATTTTGATAGCAGAGTAAAATAAATCAGCAAGATTCCAAAAAGTATATATATATTTAATATATATAATATATACAATATATTATATGTAAAATATGTTATACAATATGTGTTATGTATTAAATATACACTATATAAGTATAACATATATGTTATATAATAAAGTATACATTATGTAATACAATACATAACATATACATAAAGTATATGTTACATACTCTAATATATAAAGTATATGTTATATAATATAATACATAAAATATATATATTATTATAAATGTGCGAGCATATGTTGCAATTGTGTAATAAAATTGAGAAACTAAGAGTGTATATTTAACTTTATAACTTTATAACTAAGAGTGTATATATAACCATATATATATTCTGAAAGCATCTATGAGAAATTAAACATATCTCCCCTAAAGAAAGAAATTGTGGCAAGGATAAGAGGAAATTTTTTCATTAAATACCCTTTTGAAATTATGAAATTTGAAAACTTACTGTTGAAAGAAAATTTTTTACTAAATATTGCCACTAAATGATTTTCTTTGTAACCTTATATTCCAATTACTTAAAATTAACCTATTCTTCACTGCTAAACACTAAATGTCATTTCAGTGTGATGACGACCAAGGAGTGATCTAGCAACTCTTTGCTTCATTTTCAAGAGTTACATGTTCCATTGTCTGGAAAGGTTTCCAGCCTCATTGAAGTGATTTGTAGTATGACTCTAATTCTGACAGGATGTGGCATGCAGCGTGACAGCAGACTTTCCATGTTTCGAGGACCATAGCATTCATATCCGAGAATCTACCACATGTCAGTGAATATTACTTAATGTCGGTACTTTTCAGAATTACCGAATACTGACAATGCATTAGTACCTCTGAAAATCCCCAAAACTCGTAATGATTGTAAAGTGTTCCCAAAATAAAATATAAGTGCTGACATAGGTTCCACTATGATTCTTGTTCTAAAAGGTAATGCATATAGTTTTATTAATTTTAGAGTTCATAAATAAATGTTATTCCTGATTGTGAAGAAAAAAAAAACAACTTGTTTTCTGTATAGTTCTTTCTTTCACTTTTGTAAATACTGTTAAAACAACAAAAATAAAGATTCTATTGAATGAATATGCTGCACATCTGATTACTTATATTTCATACATATTAAACATACACTTCTTTAAAATAAACCTTTTTGTTTTTTAATTTTCACTAAAATATTCCTCCTAAATTTCGAATCCCTCTAGCAACCTTCCACAGCAGGTTTCCTTTTGCTTGGCATTATATAAACACTGGGAGTATTTACTGAATGAAAACCAAACCACAGAGTTCTACAGCCAACTTCTAAAAGAAATTCATTACAGAAGCCTCAGTATAACATGGTTTTGCATATAATTTCTTTTGAGTAACTCCTGCTCCTGTTCACACCTCACAGCAGTAAATCCACATTTCACTGAATGCGACTAATGCAAGCATGTAGCAAAACACAAAAAAAGACACACTTCTTTAAATGGGGGCAGCCCACCTTTAATATGAGAAAAATATTTTGGAATTATTTGCTTTGCTGTTTTACCAAAGTTGAAATGAAAATACTTAAAGCAATATCTATATATTAATCCTATTTTTTTTTTTTTTTGAGTTGGAGTCTCATGTTGTCACCCAGGCTGGAGTGCAGTGTAGTGACCACAGCTCACTGAAGCCTCAAACTCCTGGACTCAAATGATCTTCCCACTTCAGCATCCCCAGTGGCAGGGACTACAGGCACATGCCACTACACTAAGCTGCTCTTCTTATTTTTATTTTGCAAAGTCAAGTTTCCACTTAGATGTCCAGGCTGAGTTCCAATCAATCCTGACTTCAAGTGACCCACTGCTTTGGTCCCCAAACTTCTGGGATTACAAGAATGAGTCACCATGCCCATCCATCTTGATCTTAAGAAAGGAATGTGATGCTAATATGCTCCCATGAATAATGAAAACTTGAAAGGCAAATTTTACTGATAGTCTGATTTTATCATAAATTGCTTTTTCTTTTGCTTGATGATATTTAAAATAATTTAAAAAGTTGTATGAGAACATGTTTAACACTGTATTTCTTGTGAATAGGTTTTTAAACCCATATTGAGAAATTTAGCTTATCTTATCTAAACCTAATTATTCTATCTCACTCCTTTTTTCTTTTTTGAGACGGAGTTTCGCTTTTGTTACCCAGGCTGGAGTGCAATGGCGCGATCTCGGCTCACTGCAACTTCCGCCTCCTGGGTTCAGGCAATTCTCCTGCCTCAGCCTCCTGAGTAGTTGGGATTATAGGCACGCGCCACCATGCCCAGTTAATTTTTTGTATTTTTAGTAGAGACAGGGTTTCATCAAGTTGACCAGGATGGTCTCGATGTCTTGACCTCGTGATCCACCCGCCTCAGCCTCCCAAAGTGTCTATCTCACTCCTTAATCATAACTTTGTTGATGTTGCATCTATCGATAGCTTAAAAAATAATTTCAGAATATCTAAAAACAGAAGCATCCAAACAACATTTTTGCTTTTAAAGACAATAAATAATTCAACTTTTAATATGTAAAATCTGTTTGTATTTTAGAAGACGGATGACATTTGAGAATCTTCTGTATCAGATGGAGGGTACAATTACAAGAGGAGCTATGGTCAGGTACCCTGGCCAGATTTCAGGCTACAGTTGAAGAAATGCTGCTAAGAAATGGACTTATTCCCACCAAGAGTATAAAAGCATCCTATTTCTCCACATCCTCTCCAGCATCTGTTGTCTTCTGATTTTTTAATGATCACCATTCTAATTGGCGTGAGACGGTATCTCAATGTGGTTTTGATTTGCATTTCTCTAATGACCAGTGATGATGAGCATTTTTTCATATGTTTGTTGGCCTCCAGCTTTGTTATTTTTACTTCAGATTGTCTTGGCTATGCGGCTTCTCCTTTGGTTCCATATGAAGTTTAAGGTGGTTTATTCCAGATCAGTGAAGAAGGTCATTGGTGGCTTGATGGGGATGGTGTTGAATCTATAAATTACTTTGGGTAGTATGGCCATTTCCATGATACTGATTTTTCCTAACCATGAGCATGGAATGTTTTGCCATCTGTTTGTGTCCTCTCTTATTTCATTGAGCAGTGGTTTGTAGTTCTCCTTGAAGAGATCCTTTACATCCTTTGTTAGTTGTATTCCTAGGTATTTTATTCTCTTTGCAGCAATTGTGAATGACAGTTCATTCTTGATTTGTCTCTCTTTGATTATGTTATTGGTGTATAGCAATGTTTTTTTATTTCTGCACATTGGTTGTTCTATCCTGAGACTTTACTGAAGTTTCTTATCAGTTTAAAGAGGTTTTGGGCTGAGACAGTGGGGTCTTCTAAATATACAATCATGTTGTCTGCAAATAGAGAATCTTTGACTTCCTTGTTTCCTAAATGAATATTGATTGCTCTGGCTAGAACTTCCAATACTATATTGAATAGGAGTGGTGCATTTGGTAGCCTCAAAATCCCCTTTATGTTGGCTCTGATCTGCTTTAGGTAAGGAAGGTGCAGTCCATTGATTTCTTAAGTCTGAGTGATCAGCCCACCTCAAAACCTGAATATCAATGACTTCTGCCAAGTTATGGAGACTTAGTAAATCAGAGTATTTCCATTTGAAGGGAAAATTGATAGTAAGTGGCTCAGACAATGTATGACCACTAAAACATCCCTCATAAGAAATGAATTAAAATGAAACATATTCAAAATGTGACAGAAAGCATATTACACATGGTAAAATACAATTATTCAATTTTTTTTTCCTTTGAAATGGAGTCTTCTTCTATTGCCCATACTGGAGTGCAGTGGCGAGATCTCGGCTCACTGCAACCTCTGCCTCCTGGTTTAAGCAATTCTCCTACCTCACCCTCCCGAGTAGCTGGGACTACAAGCACATGCCACCATGCCTGGATAAGTTTTTATATTTTTAGTAGGGATGGAATTTCACCATGTTAGTAAGGATAGTCTTGATCTCCTGACCTCATGATCCTCCTGCCTCAGCCTCCCAAATTGCTGAGATTACAGGAATGAGTCACCACGCCTGGACAAATATAATTATTCTTTTTTTGTTTTTTTTTAAGACAGGTTCTTGTTCTGTTGTCCAGGATGCAGTGAAGTGATATCATCATAACTCACTGACCCTCAATCTCCTGGGCTCAAGTAATCTCCCTACCTCAGCCTCCCAAGTGTCTGGAACTACAAATATGAGCCACCATGCCTGGCGAATTTTTTTTATTTTTTTTGTAGAGACAGGGGCTCGTTACATTGCCCAGAGTGGGCTTTAACCCCTGAACTCAAGCAATCCTCCCATCTTTACCTCCCAAAGTGCTAGGGTTACAGTATGAGCTATGACACTCAGCCTAATTATTTTTTATAGGATATACAAAAACAGTTATTGAAATCTTTAATTTAGTCATATCCAGCAAAGCTACAGATGCTATTTATTTGTAATATTTTAAATTGTAGAAATTCCTTATGCTCTGATATTAAAATATGTATTTTTAGAGATTTTCCAAACAAATTTACAGAAAAAAATATATATGCGAACATATATATCTGTATTTTTAAACAATGTATCTGTACACACATATTAATATACACATAGAAACAGATACAATCTCATATATGTTTAAAAACAGTTTGTTATCAGTTTTAAAACCTTTAATACTAAACGCACTTATACAGTTTATATACATGTTCTGATTCTTATAGTTTGTGTACATTTTTATATGCATATATGTATATAACATTTGAGTTTTAATACATAGATTGACAATCAAAACCTAATATTAGGGTAAAGAATCTCATGGAATTGACTTCATTGAAAGCTTTACCTTCTCACAGTTTCTATGATGCGCTGCTATGAAAATGTATCATTAAAAATGTGTCATAGACTTAGAGTTTCATGATTAGTAGCTCATAATTATATACTTAAAAATGAGACATAGTCATGGAATGCATCCTAACTCCACTTCTTCTTTTTACATGCAATAGGAATGTGTAAAATACCTTATAACTAATATTTCTTGATATAGTTGATTCATAATCAACACTACTAAGTAAAACATCGTTTATGAGTCAAGTGGTGTCAACCAGGAGGTGAAACTTTCTGATTTGACATTTTCTCTATAGTCGAAGAATGGTGCATTTAGCCAAACAATGAATGGGTCATGTTTCCTCTAATGGATGTGGAAAACGTAACAATATCAATAGCCCCTATGTTATTCATATCAGAAATATAGTTTCATTTCATTGAAAGTATTTGTCAGTTACTGTGGTTAACACCATGCTGTGATCATGCCACTGCAGTCCAGCCTGAGCTACAGAGCAAGACTTTGCTTCTAAAACAATAAGATAAAATAAAATTTTTGTAGGACCTAAAGGTATTTCTAGAACTCTATATATACTTCTATTAAAGTAGAAGTAATTTATCAACAGGATTTTTTGTTACTTCAATAATTTAAGTACTCTAGTAGATATTAAAGGCCCCAATTATACACAGAAAAAAAATAAATATCTGGAATATATAGGACAGAATTCTGCAAGGAATAACAACTGGTTTATTTTGGTTAATTATAATTGCATGTATAACACTTATTCCTTTAAAAAACGCATAGCTCAAAGGGGATAAAAGGCATATTTGCCTTACAACAACAAAAGAGTGATTGCAATAGAGTTCACTATTCTGAGATAACACCTTTGACCACTGTGTCAAATTTTTGTCAGTCTTTTAGGTCTCAGCTATATTTTCACAGCCGTCACATCTTAGGAGATGACTTTTCTTTATATTCCAAAGTGAAAACAGATGTTATAACCTATAATCTTCGTCCATTTTCTTCTGTTCCTCCTACTTCCATAGTTACTTCAGTGTCACCTATACTTACTACCTTAGAAGAGACGTACCTAGTGCCATCCGCCCTTTTCTCTTGTGCCATTTTGCCCTCTGCCTAACTTGACACTATCTGATAAAAGAAAAACTTCTGCCAAATTAATTTTAAAGGAGTTTAATTGAGCAACGAACAGGTTGCCAATTTGGCAGTCTTCTGAGCCAGCCTAGGCTCAGACACTCCAGCACAGCCACATGGCGAAAGAAGTCTTACGGGCAGTAAAAGGAAAGTGACGTATAGAAATCAGAAATGAGATACAGAAACAGCTGGATTGGTTCCAGATTCCAGGTAGGTGTTTGCCTTATTTGAACAGGCTTTGAACGGTTGGCCACATTTGACTGGCCAAAACTCGGTGATGGGCACGAGTGTAGGCTGTGGTCTGTTTACCACACCTCCACTTGTTATTGTTCACTAGGCACACAAAAACCTTTAGATCAAACTTACAATACGCAAAGAGGCAGCTTTAGGCTAAACTCGGTTTAACATGTGTAATCTGCCTCTCATGGAAGAGATTGGTCACCAGAAGCTCTGATGAAAAATCAGATTCTCTTAATTTTGGGGTTCTAAATCTGTGATGTGACCTACTGCATGCCCAGGTGAACTTGTAACTGCAATTCGTGGCATTCTGTGGGGGTTTTGGAAGTGATGAAAGGAAGGCAGCTGTGGCTTCTGTTGTTAGCACAAAAACATCTGTGTCTCTGGCCCAGGAATCTGGTGCCTTTTCTCAGTATATGCATGTGAAATTGTGGTAAACAAACCTTGTAATTTTAGACAAATCTGCATTTGAGACTTTCACAGTTTTTGACTTTCCAGTTCATCTGAGGGACCATGTTTCCTCCTGCATGAGGCTATTTCATATACATCAACTATGAACTGTTACCACTTCAGGTCTCCTCATGGAAAGTGTTAGGGAGAGTATATGGTATTGTTCACTAATGAAATTGGTTTTTAATTTTCTGGTAAACCCTTAAGGCAGCAAAGAAGTAAACAATGAAAGGTATATATAATACGATGTTAAAGGCTGAATTTTGATTTCTCAAGAAAGTTAAGGATAACCACGGAGTGGTGGTGCAAGCCTGTAATCCTGTCACTTTGGAAGGCAGATGTGGGTGGATCACTTGAGCTCGGGAGTTGAAGACTAGCCTGGGCAACATGGTGAAACTTCTGTACAAAAAATGCAAGAATACATGCCTGTAGTCCCAGTTAGTCAGGAATGCTGATGTGAAAGAATCACTTGTGCCCCGGAAGTCGAGATCATGCCACTGCACTCCAGCCTTGGTAACAAAGTGAGACCCTGCCTCAAAAAAAACAAAGTTATGATACATACTGATTTTTCATGAATGCTGTAACGTTCACATCCACTCTGTGAGCCACAGTAGTTTCACTGACCATGTGAAAATCAAAAGATGTAACTCTGTGGAAAAATCATTAGCATCTATTGCAAAAGTTAATTCTATGTTAATATTAGTTAGTTTATGTTCAAGATGGCAATTTAACATATAAAGCGGCAGGTATGTTTCTTTAACAATCTTTAAAACATGGACTTTTCACTTGGATTAAATGACTGTTATTGTAAATTACTTTTACTGACTTTCAACATCATGTTTCCTTTTTGCATTAGCTATAAGAAAAATAGTGAAAACACAGACATTAATTGTTGCTGCTTTTAACAGTGAAAAATATTCGTGGCTCTAGTTTTATGTTAGTGATATCAGATACTTCAAATAGAGCATCAGATAAGTAAATTCTAATAATGATTTATTGTATCAACAAATAATGGAATCAAAGTAAAATGTTGAAAATTCATTGTGTTGAAGGTGAAACGTGTGACATTATTGTGAATGTTATTGTAAATTTGGTTTCAAAACTGAAGTTGAACTTTCTTTTACATAGTCAAAATTTTTAATTGTATACAAAATTGGCGTATTTTATGTATATGAAAAGTAACTGAACTATACAACTTCTGAAAATACTAACATTGAGCAAAGAAGTACTCTAATACTACAGTATGCACATTCTATCCACGAAATTGCTTGGACTATTAACTGATGTCAATTACAAATTTTTATAAACAAGCCATTTTAATTGTGACTACATAGTGTTTTCTAGTCATTTAAAAATTTTAATCGAAATATTCAACAAATAAAGAACCAAATACTTTGTCTATTTGTATGTAGATGTTTTGATTTGTTTTTGTTTTTTAAAGCTGGCAAGCAATAAGACATTGGATTTTATCTCTAAAATCATGAGGGAAGAACTGAGCAAAGTAAATGATGAGAGCTTAAAGCATATTGAGAAATGGGATTTGGAGTTACATTTGTCACTAGATGTTCTGTTATTGTATTTTAGAGGAACTCAGTTCATGGGAAAAATTTTTGATGGGGCTCTTAGTTTTAATTAAATATATCTTATCCTGTACTGCTGTAGAGTGAAATTGAAAATCGCTCACATTTCTCAGCATTGAATAAAGATGTTGAATAGAAATGGACTTCTCATGAATTTGGTTACGGTTTGCATATGGTATGGTTATGGCATATACATCTACTAAGTTGTGATATTGCAACAATAAGAAGCTAAAGTTTGACTTATTTCCTTTTGGCATGGTCAATGTATTTACATTTTACACAAAGTCTACTAATACTATATACATACAGAGTATAACTGAACAATAAAATGTTTGTGAAAAAGCTAATGAGTGAATTGAAAGCCCTATCATTTTTCAGCATTTAATTGAAAGAATATAAGTAAAGATGATTTATAATGGTGAGTCTTGTTTTTTTTGAAATATTTGTTGAAAAACATTTAAAGGCAGGAAAACTACTATTTATTAAACTATTTAGGCTGAAATATTAATGTATTTCAATATGAAATAAACACTAGACCTGAGAAAATCCTCAACCTACTGAGTTTTTCTAGATAAAGTATTTTCTCAGTTAAAAATGTTAGTGTCTTACAGAGAAAAATGTTGTTTTTAACCATTAAGATTCAACTTTGATAACAATTCTGGAGAATACTGTATAATCTCAAAAGCATAAGTGAAAATTGGAAAAAAAATACCAGTGATTTTGTATTTGGAGACAGTTACATCTAGATCAGTTAGTTAAGAATGTGAATCTGTACCAAAGGAAATTATTGTGTTTATATTATTTATTTTTAAATTTTGCTTTAATGTGTGTGTATGTTTTTTTGGAAAGATTTCTTTTTGAAAATTGTTCATAATAAAAAATTATTTTATCTTCCAATAATATAAACATCAATTTGCTTTTCAAAAAGTTTCAAAAATCAAATAGTTTTAATTATTGTTAGTGTACCCAATTACTCTCATAAGTATCCAGTATGGATGATAAGTTTTATGGTCACTATAGCTCTATCCAGTACTATAGCATCCGTAATACATTAGGATTTGAATTTCACACCTATCTCTGAAGAGTAATTTTTGTCTTTCTTGCTATTGGTTGAATCTAATAAACATATACCCAAAGGAGGAGGGGAACCCTCCTTCTACAGAAGATTCTATTGCCAATTTTATTTTCCTAAAATTGATGATATTGCGATATGAGTTTCCTTTTAGAGTCTCTTGCCTCTAACTCCCATCATCTTAATCTTCAACTTCCTGATATGTGGAAAAAGACTATCAAACACACATAAACACAAACATACAGTTCCACATGTGTGTATGCACTCGTGCAAGCACACATGTGGAAATTCCCTCACTCTGTCTCTGTGTTGTCTCTTTCTTTCTCTTACTCTCTATCCTTACCCTTATCCCTAACTCTGTCTCTATCTCTGTTTCCCTTTACCTCAGTCTCGACCTCCATCTCTATCTCTATATATTTTTACCTCTTATCTCTATCTCTTTCCCTACTGGTACCTCTTCTTCTGCCTCTACTCTACCTCTACCTATCTCTACCTCTACCTTAATCTCTATCTACTCTATCTCTATCTCTTCCAATTCCTCTATTTACCTTTACCTGTACCTCAACCTCTATCTCCATCTCCATTATCATGTCTGTCTCTATCTGTTTCTAATGCTATCTCTTTTTCTACCTCTACCTCTTCCTCAGTCTACCTCTACTTTTCTTCTATCCAACTCTGCTTCTACTTATACCTCTGTTTCTATCTCTGTGTCCATCTCTATCTCTATCCCTCCCTGCTTCTTCATTTATATCTCTATCTCTAGTTCTAGCTTTACCTCCACCTTTCCCTCTACCTCCACCTCCATTCCCATCTCCATTTCCATCTCCATCTCCACTCCCATCTCCATCTCCATCTCCACCTTCATCTCCATCTCCATCTGTATCTCCACTTCCACTCCCATCTCTATCTCCATCTCCATCTCCACCTTCATCTCCATCTCCATCTGTATCTCCACTTCCACTCCCATTTCCATCTCCATCTCCATCTCCACCTTCATCTCCATCTCCATCTCCATCTCTACCTTTATCTCCATCTCCCTCTCCACCTTCATCTCCATCTCCATCTCCACCTTCATCTTCATCTCCATCTCTGTCTCTATTCTATTGTTGTCTCCACCTCTCTCTTTCTTGCCTTTCCAGAATGACATATACTGTTTTATGATTCCAGGTCTTCGCATATTTCATTTTGATCTCAATTTATTTCTTTTTCCACCTAGAAACTCCTTCATATTTCAGTTCTCAATTGTGTAGTAAGACTTTTATTTTATTTTCTAGCCTACGTCTTCTTTGAATACATTATATTTATTTTAACTTCTGTAACCCTCCTATAGCATGTGCTGCTATAACATGAGCTGCCTGAGTAAGAGAAATGAGGATTTTATTTCTTGATGGGGTGGATTTTATATGCAGTAAAATTAAAATATATACTGTAGCTTTGAAAATGTTCAATGCGATTAGATTCAGATAACAGTGATTTCATTTAAATAATTAGTGCCAAAGCCTATTTTTATATTTATCTTTAAAATTACTGTAAAAAATGTTTAAATTTTATGTTTACCTATTGGATATATAATTAAGTTGTTTATATAAGTTTGATACCCAATTTTAGATAAAATAATTGGGGAACAGGGATTTAAGGGACAGATTTACAATCACCAGTTATTCACTCTTACTTTTTTTCTTAAAATATAATTACAATATAAATTATTACTAGGATCTTATTTATAGAATTTTTTTTATAGACTGTATCTGTCATCTTTTATTAAAATATAAATTTTATATTCTTTTTTTTAGAAAAGATTTTGACTATTATTGTAGTTAAGATCTCATTCCTTTTGACAATAGGTAATTTCTCCTTTACTTTCTCATTGTGGAAATCATGAGACATAAAATTTAAGATGCTTAGCCTTATGTTAATGAGTCAACAGCGTATTCATTAAGACAAAACCACGTTGAAAGCCATTCCTGAAGGATTGTCTCATCTTTGAAATAATGATCATGACTGGAGAAGTCCTATGCCTCCAAGCATAAGGAAGACAATGTAATAGAATTACTTGGAGACAAAGAAAGAGGATAAAAGAAACGTTGTCACACTATTAAGGAGCAGCTTGGTTAGTACATCTGTGTTTATTGCCAATTGTTTGTTTATTTCAACTGTTAGAAAATTATGCATTTATACTCAATTTATGGGAAGCACCCAAAAGCACATGGTTTTTAAATTTATTTTTTAATGAGGCATATGAAAAAACTGGTATACTATCTCAGAGGTAGGCATAGCCTAATTGCTGAAAAATACAATGACATTCAAACCAGTGTGCTCTGATCAGAAAATTTTGCCCAAGCAAAGTAAACCCATTCTGCAAAAGTTGAAATTTGCCATTAAAGTCAAGTTAGAACTGTAATGTCCATGCATTCGATCGATAAACTCCTGCTAAATGTATCATCATTTCAATTAGCTTGAAATGACCTCTCATGGTCCTTTTAATTGAGTGAAGGTAACTATTTACAAATAAGTGAGCTTTCACGTAAAACTATCACAACAAATTCTGAAAATTACCTAAATTAAAAATGCTCCATTATCAAGAAACTGTCATTAACGCAATATCATAGAGCTCGTAATAAACATTATAGTGAATATAAGAAGACTTTTATTGTGAAAAGCCTAGTTGAACAAAAGTCATTTGTTTGAAAAAAAATTAAACTTTTTAAGAAAATTTCAAATTAAAGATACATGTATTTATATCTATTTCCCTTCTTCACTTCTTGTTAACTGTAGGTTACATGGTAAAATTAATGGAAAAATGAAAAACCTTGAGGATTTACATGACAAGGAAAGGGCCATTAGATGTTTAAATAATTTTCTCAGACTGGAGTAGGTAGGTCATGGCTAGACTTGCATGTTTTGCCAACTAGACAGAAGCCACAACAGCTGTGAATGAAACATTATTCACACATTTGAGGTTCTGTCACTCATTTTTCAACAATGTCAAGTTTTCCACTCGTGTAATCTTGTTTTAGTTTGTTGATGTTTATATCCAGGAGACAATTTGACTCCCTGATGAAATATTCTAGATATGCAAAGCCTTATACATGTAGAGTTAGGGAAATTAATACATCCAAGTAAAAGAAACTGATGTCATTCAATAGTACCAACAAGCCCATCATTTAGTTGATAATGGCTCATTATATTTGTAATATAACATTCAAAAACATGAGTTGGCATCAAGAATTTTGCTGTCTGTGCCCATTCCCTGTGTACATTCTCACTCCTCCCTTCGTTCTCCTAGACCACTGACATTTTCTGCTGTTGCTTTTGAAATCTCTCTAATACTTCAGTCTGGGGCAAAAGTAATTGTGATTTTTGCCACTAAAAGTAACTGTAAAAAAAACCATTATTTATTTTTTATTACTGTTAAAAAATTAAGTTACTGTTGCATCAACCTAATACAACTATTTAAACACAATTACTTGTTTACTTGCATCAACCTAATATGACGAACTGACTAAACACCATTTTTTTTTTACTGTTAAGAACTTTAAACTACTGTTGCATCAACCTAGTACAACAAACTGACTAAAAACAAACATAAATGTATTTTCTCACAGTTCTGGGGGGCAGAAATCCAAAATCAAAATATAGTCAGGGCCATACTCTTTCCAAAGGAAGGAGAGAATACTTCCTTTCTTCTTCTACCTTCTGGCGGCTCCTAACCTTCCTTGGCTCCAATTTCTGTCTTTATCTTCAGGAAACCTTCATTTGTATGTCTCTGTTTCTTTTCCTCTTCTTATTAGGGCATCCGTCTTTGTGGTTAGAACCCATACTAAGTTCAGAATTATGATTTTATCTCAAGATCTTATTACTTGTATCTGAAACCTTCCTTTTCCCAGTAGAATCACATTCTGAGGTTTTTGTGGACTTGATTCTTGTGATATTTGAAGGCACTAATTCATGACACATTATTAATTATTCTCTTCTCAGACATTTAGAATTAATTTAGCAGAATCCTAAGGTGAGTAGCTCCACACTTTTGTGGAAAGCCAATATCCATCTTTGGCAAAAACTATAAGGGGGTACCATTTCCAATTTTCTACTTACCAGAAAATAAAATAAAACAAGTACTAATATTTACTCCATCCCACACCACTGTAGTGATATTAAGCTGTGCCTCTGGCCAGTGTTTTGGATTCCA
The DNA here is from genome assembly GCA_031835075.1 of Saguinus oedipus. NCBI lineage: Eukaryota > Metazoa > Chordata > Mammalia > Primates > Cebidae > Saguinus > Saguinus oedipus. Next base: position 52,428,289 of record CM063186.1, on the reverse strand, counting down.
CATCCCAAGAATTCTTGTTATATGATGGAATGTGCCGGTTGGCAGGCCTGCAGAATTACAGCTTCTGGTGCAACAGCTGTGTGTTGATGTGTGTCCTGAGTTGAAAAAGAGGCCCCAGAGCAAAAATTCTTCACTACTTCCAAGATAGACTAAAAGAAGGAATCAACATAGTTTGACATGAATATCTGTTCCTGCTGACATCACTGAAATAAACATGCTATTTGGCAGGGCAACAGTGTATGTGTACTGGGGTAGAAGGGGTGATAAGCCGAAAAGCCCCTAAAAAATAGACCCTAAAGCAAAGCTTGTGTGCTAATGCTTTAGGAATGGGTGCAGTACCAGATCAATAAGGTTGAGGGGAAGAAGATCACATAGAAGTTGGCATGCTACCGAGCTGGCCCCAGGAAACACAACTGACTAATGAGTGATAGAGGGTGTCTGTGCAGAGGCTAATGAAAAACACCTTCTTCACAGTGATCCTGTGGGGGAGAGAGTGAGTAAAGGTGAAGACATAATTTCTTGGCTCCTCAATTTCTCCTGACTCTTCTTGGCCAAATTTACCCTAAGGGTCTGAAATTCTCAACATTTCTGGATTGTGTTACCCATTCCCCCCTTGAGAGTAACTGGGGAGGCCAGATTCTCCCTGGCTTTAGGTAGCTTTGCACTGGGCATTAGTTATTAAGGCTTCCACCACAGCAGGTAAGGAGGATATGCTGTTATCTGGCCCATGTCAGGAGGGAGGCTGAGCTAGCAAGCAGTGTGATGAGGTGAGGCATGGCCAGTGACAGGGAGCTGGGGTACTACATGGACAAGTGGCAGAGGCCTGGAAGGAATGGATAGGATTAAGAAAATACTCTCAGGAATACCACAGTTCACTGGTAATAAATAATGGACGAATTTTAGTTAACTGCTCAATCTTTATAAGAACAAGCAGGGCATGTCACAAAAATTATTTGAGCCAGAATTAGTCTGGTAGGTCTAGTTACCAGCACAGCCAAAACAATTAGTTTGAATGAATATTTATACTGTTTTCTAAATCCTGTTACCAGAGAATATTACCTAACAAGAAATAAATTCCCTAGAACCCAGCAAGGGGCCGATCTAATCAGTAGTGGCTTTCATCATCAGGTTGAGTTGTTAGAACACATTCCCATAGACTAAGTGACTTAACCAGCAAACAGTTATTTCTCATAGTTCTGAATAAAATGGCAGTTTGAGATCAGGGTGCAAGTCTGATCTGAGATCAGTTTTGTTAAGGGCACTCCTCCACTCCACAAATGGCTATCTTCCCGCTGTCTTCTCATATGGGACAGAGATAGAGAAAGAGAGAGAGACAGAGAGAAACAGAGAGAGAGAGAGAGAGAGACCGAGAGACAGAGATGGAGGCAGAGAAGCAGCAGCAGTTTTCTGTCCCCTTTTTAAAAATAAGATCACTAATCTCATAAGGAATCAACTGTCATGATCTAATTACCTTTCAAAGGCCCATCTCAAAACACTATCACTTGTACATTAGGATTTTGACATACAAATTTTGAGGAGAAACATTCAGTGGATAGTAGCGGCCTCTAGCATCCATCCCTATGTTTCGTTTTCTCTTCAATATTCTCTGGAACCACCACCTCCAAACTACACAGACTTTATTGTTTTCCTCTTTCACCTCATCTTATCCTCTGTTCTGATTCTCAATCCTCCAGGCTTAACAATTCTCTGTAACCATCTGGATGCTACAATTTGTCTTTGGGAATACAGTTTCAAAGGGCCAGTTTTTGCCAGGCTAAATCCTTTGAAAAGCTTCTCCAGGAAAATAGCCTCATTGATTAATAGAGAGCTTAAGCCAAATTATTTTGTGCTTCTGTTTGATCTGTGTATTGCCAATGCTGAGATATTCCAGCTTAATGGATACTTTCTTTTGAGTGGCATTTTGGTGTTATATTTGTTGCATGGAATGAATGCCAGTAAGTATTTAAGTGCATAAAACATTTGAACTAATTGAGATAGGAGGCATTAAATTAAGTAAGTATTATCATTATCCTTTGAAGCCACAGGTAAAAATGGTCAAGTTGATAGGAAGTGAGAGGCAGATATGGGGTAGAGTGAGGTCTGATAATATTTTCTCTGAGTTCAGCTTCCATTTTGCCATTTTCATAATTTTGCTATGTGCAATGTGAGCCGAGCTGCCTTGAGTTAGAAATACTATTGGAAAATACACCTGGTATGCAGGCTTCCCATGCTCCTTTCTTTTCATTTCTTTTCTGCTTTTTTAGATGGAGTCTTGCTCTATAGTCCAGGCTGAAGTTCAATGGCACCATCTCAGCTCACTGCAACCTCTGCCTCCCAGGTTCAAGCTATTCTCCTGCCTCAGCCTCCCAAGTAGCTGGGATTACAGGCACCCACCATCATGCCCAGCTAATTTTTTATATTTTTAGTAGAGACGAAGTTTCACCATGTTGACCAAGTTGGTCTTGATCTCCTGAGCTCAGGCAATCTACCCTCCTCGGCCTCCCAAAGTGCTAAGGATTACAGGTTTCACCACACCCGGCTCCATGTTCCTTTCTTAGACAACATTAAGAAAAGAGGATGTCACAGAGATCTTGCCATCCTTAATCTTCAATTGCACCTATGAAGCCCAGTTGAGTCTAATTCAGTTGAACTGGCATGAGAAGCAACTGTTATCTACCAGAGTATTTGTTCAAAATTAAAAGTTATACATGGTACTTTCCAAGAACGCCAGTGCGGCAGAACTGGATGCATGGTTAGGGAATCTCAAATCCAAGTTTATTTGTTTTATGTAAGGGATGGGTTACCTTCCTTGCTTCTCATATTTTAAGAGTCTTCTTAAATTTCTTGGCTCATAATAATTACTGATATGAACAATATATTAGATGATTCAAGTCTGGAATAATTTTTAAACACTTTAGAGTTAATTAAGTCCACATGGTCAGAATTTTGGGTTACAGTCTGGATTAAGAGTAACACAATGAAAGTCAACCATTTGATGAAGTCAATTATCTAAACTGATGAAAATGTCTTTCAAGAATATAAAATTGAGTCGAGCATAAATTTCTCAAAACAAGCTTTACAATATTGTGTGTGTGTTGCATTGAATTCTATTTACCTTACAGGCACGATGTCCCTCCTGTTAATTATTATAGAAATGGAAGGTCTTTGTTTCTAGCTTTATGATCATGGCCCCAATTACTGCTTCAACCAAACAGATTTTTATACAGTTTTTACTCCCTGCTATCTAAGACCCTTTGGGGACAGCAATTTTTATTCAGCCTGTGGACCATTGAAGGCCCCATTCTCTTTGGGGTTCAGTAAATATCTAGACATACTTGGGGTATGTTGAAATATACTTTTTCATCTCTAACTTCAAGTTTTTCTGTCCGCATTCCCTCCATACTCTGCCTCGTTCTTTTAGATTGCTAATATCCTAGGACATCTCCTAACCCTTCCCAGCCATTCACTACCCAATTAAGATAGCATGCTCCAGAACTTTCTCGGCCCCACTATCTCCCTATCTACCCTCATCAAAAACCTTTTCTAACTGACTAGGTAAACTTACGAATAAACTAGAAAGAATCTGACATTTCATTTGGCTTAATTTCTATTTAATTTATTTATAAGTATTACATATATTATAATTAAACTGTTTACATATATACATATATATACTCATCTAGAGATATTTACATATTTTCTGAGATATTCACACATTAATAGAGTAAATTGCTTTTACCTAAATCAATAATCCTGAACCTTGGTTGTATTGTAGAAACATCTGAGAAATTTAAAAAAAAAACACAACAGTACTTAGGTCTCGGCCCTAGGGATTCTGATATAATTGACCTAGGGCATGACTTGTATAGCTTACATTTATAAAATCTTTCCTAGTGATTCTAATGTGTAGTCAGCACTGAGAAAATTGCCTTAAAGAAATATGTCTCTTTAAATGCATAAATTTAGACACTTACCCTTTTATTTAAGGGATCTCTGGCTCTTCAAAGTAATTTGAGAAGCCGTGTCTTTTGGCAGCATGGATCAGCTGTTTAGGGACTATCCCCATTCTTCTCCCCATTGCTCTTTTCGGCTTTGACACTGGTGCCAAATTAATCACTACTATAATCAAAACTATGATGTTTCGCTTTCTCATAATTCCATCACTGTGTATGATATAAAGTGTGGAACATACAAAAATACAAGCTTCTAAGAGAAAATAGCCATATTTATTGAATCAAGTATCTCTGCTTCTGTCATGCCTGACTTCTTCTCCCCATGATTTAAATTTATCTCATAACAAAGAAGGCACGAGGGAAATTCTGTACAACGAAGGGTGCCTCCGTGAGATATCTCCTAAATTCAGATAATCAAGGTTACCCATATGGGGCAGCAGGGAACTATACATAAAACTTTACTCGTTTGTTCAGCAAATATCCATTAAGCAACTATGATGAGCTACTACATGAAGTTATGGGAAGACAGTAGAGATGAAGCCCCTGATCTCAAAATGCTTCCAGTCTAGGAGTGGAGTGTGGCCAGAGGCTGGGAGAAGACAATATTCACTAAGTAGGAATTCGAGGAGTTGTTAGTTTGGGATGGGTGCTGTGATCTGGAAAAGGCATTTTAGAGGTAACGATATTTCAATTGAGAATTAAAGGGTAGGAACGGTGGGAAGGGCAGAGTCATGGCAGAGGAGAAAGAAGGTGTTCAGATTCAGAGTTAGGAATGGCTTTGTAAAACAAATAAACACACAAACAAAAATAAATACGCTTGAAGCAGAGTGAAGAAAGACAGGGGCTGGTAGCAAATAGGCTGGAGAACCAGGCTGAAGTCTGAATCTACAGAGTCCTAGAGACCTTCTTAAAAGTATTTGCATTTTATCCGAGGAGGAATTAGACATAACTACCATTTGTTATATAAAACATGACTCTCAGAATTTATAAAAAGAATTTTAAGGTTTATTTATTTATTGCTAGTTTACTCAAACATCATCTTAAAGAAGGCTACTCTGTCTCTTCTATTTCGTACAGCGACCTGTCTGCATCTCCAGCCCTACTCCTCCCAGTGGCCCTCAATACACTGTAGTTTTCTTTATATCTGCTACCAATCAAGTTGTTCACTCATTTATCAAGTTTATTGTGTATTGTTTGTTTCTGCTCTCAAGTGCAAGCACTACATTTGCAGAGCTCTGTAACATCTGATGCTATATGGCACACAGCTTCTTAGAGCAGCGTCTAATAGAAAATACAACTGTGCTCAATAAGTATTAACTCAGCACATGAACTTCCTTAGGCAAAAATCACTTATTATATCTTTGTTCTTCATCAGAAATTCACACTAGGCAGTTTAAACTTAATTAAGGTAGTACATAAAATAAATTGCTCTGTTTTCCTTGAGAGCTTTGTAATGAGTAGTCTCAGCATTATTTATTTAAGCTCTGCAGCAGACATGGTCACATTGTCAGCAGAGAGGTCAAGAACAAAATATTCTCATCCGAGGAGATTTTTTTGTAGATTAGACTCAAGAGGTCCAACATTGGCAAGTCAGCATGTGTGATATTTTTCTAGGCCTGTTCTCACACATATCCATTTCTAATTCACAATCCAAAGTACAGACTTCACATTTATTGGAGGCAATGTTTCAGTTCACATAGTGACCCCTCAAATATGTAGCTATGTAATCTGTAGCAAAAGCCCAAGTACTTTTTACCTCCTGAGGTATCAGTGCTCAGAAAATGGTGGGCTTTTGTTTTAAAGGATGCTGCTCCGAGTCTACAGAGGGTTTGAGTTGCTGACCAGTAGAGGGCACCTGCCACTCTTTAAAATTGTCTCATGTCTACACATACAGGCTTCACTAATTTATAAAGAAGTTATTATTGCTTTCAGAATATTTTTATTTCCTTTCTGGTCATCCAATATTATTTATTTCTAACACAAGTAATATGTCATAATAAAAATAAAGTTTCAAAAAGAGAAAAACTAAATCACTAATAATACCATTAAGCAGAGACATCATAACCATTGTGTTTGATATTATTCCATACTATAATATATGCATCTAAATTCAACTTATTTACCCAAATAGGATCACAAAGTAAATGCTATTTGATAGCTTAAAAATAGATTAAATATACAAGATGAATCTAGAGCTATATCTTATAATGCCAGAAAGTCCTCTTATAATGCTAGAAAGTCCTGAAGAAGAAGAAGAAAAAGAAGAAGGAGGAGGAGCAGGAGGAGGAGGAGCAGGAGAAGAAGAAGAAGAAGAGAAGGAAGAAGAAGAAGAAGAAGGAGGAGGAGGAGGAGGAGGAGGAGGAGGAGGAGGAGGAGGAGAAAAAGAAGAAAAAGAAAGAAAAACCCACAATGATAGAGGCATGTCAAAGGGTCTGAGGAACCCAACTGAAAAAGCTCCAACTGTCAAAAACTGGAACAATTTGGACAACCAAGTAAACAAAGTAGCATTGGATTATGCTCCAAATCATAAAATCAATGCCTGAGTCCATACAAATATCAATACGCAATTGAATAGATAGTAGAGAAGAAACAAATCTGCCTCGTAGAAGAATACCAAAACATCAAAATAACTCACTTCTTCAGTGTCAGCTGAGAGTAGTGACTTCCTTCCAAAGGGTACAATATGAAAAGAGTTGAAAAGTAGTAATTTTACAGTGGAGAAACCTACCACCACCTTAACTAGGTGACCAAGGTCAATATCAACAAGTCAGGTTGACTGTATGTAGCTTTAATATGTTGTTAAGAAACTAGCACTTTACCTCTGTGATATTCCTCCTGGAACCCCATAACAAAGGAAATGAAGACCTGCAGAGGCTGAGGCAATTTTCAAAATCAGAATTGGTTGTATTTACTGATCAATTAAAAATGTAACGAGAGAGACAAGGCAATTGAAGTTGGATAAAGAGTTAAATGTGGTCATCTGAGTGAAAGCACATGAACCATGTCCAGTTGTGAATGGACGTGTCACATCACACACACGAACAAATTGGCTGCAATATCTATAAATGCCAGTTTCCCTGGAAAACATCTGCCATTACTGTTCTTTTGAAGTTGAGATAAGCGAAAAAAATTTATAGGATTTTGAATTAGAAAAACTTGGGATCAAAACCTAACTCTGCTATAGTAATGTGGGGTAAGAAAGAGAATGTGAAAAGTGAAATATCACATAAGTTGCCAGGTTGTTAAGAGAACTGATGACATTGCACAGAGAGTTACAAGAAATGATGGTGTTCCTCTCACAACTGGGACCAGATAAATTATTATTATTATTATTATTAGCTGTCAAGATTGGCAGAAGGAAGCTATTTTCTGGTTTCCTGTTAATATAAAACGATGAAAGATAAACCATGTTCCCAAGCAACCCTTCTGCCATAAGTAAATGTCTATTCATTGATTATAAATTTAATCAAATTATTTTTAATTTTCTGGTTAAAAAATACTCCTTCTCTCAACACAAATATTAAGGCCTCAAAGTATAGTTAACAGTAGTCTTGTAAGCCCTATGGTAAACTCTGAGAAAAGCTTCATGGAAAATACCTAAAGGGGTTATTTCTTGAGTTCAGTGATAAGTTTAGGCAGATGTAAATGCTCCAGCTGCTGTGGTAGAATTCTATAGGTATAACCTGTAGTCTATGGCCATTCTATTACATTTCTCTAAGTGTGTGCACTGATGATGTGATACGATTCATAATGAAAATAATGAAAATTCAAAATTTCAGAAATAAATCTGAAAATTTATTGTAACAATAGTGATTTCCCAATTGATCTCATGATAAGAATAAGCCATATGGGAAGAAGCATGTCCACAGGAGACAATAATAGAGTGTGCTGCTATTTTTAGTCAACTACCCTCATTTATGAATGTAACAATATTAGAACATCAGTTTTGAGACTTGAACTAAACATTTATTTTACATTGATCAAAACTGTTATCATTTAAATAGTTATCAAATAAATGTAATTAAATAATTAAAATACACAAATAGTTTCACACATCCTTTACTTACAAAAATCTTCTCCATATAATAGAGTTGATAAGAAATAGAGATATTTTGAACTTCGAGTTGATTCTGTAAGGTACTGAGACTCTTGGGGATAATGAGACAGGTGTACGTATTTTGCATGTGGGTTGAATGTGAATCTTCGGGACCAGAACACATACTTTGATAGGCAGAATAACAGCCTCCCAAAGATGTTCATATTTTAATCTCTGGAGCCTGTGACTATGCTAGCAACCTTAAGATGGAGAAATTATCCTGGATTACCCACATAGACCCAATATAACCAGAAAGTTTCTTACATTTGGAAGGAGGCAAAAGATTCAGTATCAGAGTGATGTAACAAGTGGAAGACTTGAAGGGCCTTTGTTGGCTTTGAAGATGGGAGAGATCTATGAGCCAAGGATTTTGGGCAGCCCTGAGAAGCTGGAAGTAAAGGAAATCAATTCTGTTCTGGTACCTCCTATTGATTCCTCAAGTTTTAAAACAATGAGGCCCCTTTCAGACCTCTAACTTCTACACTTGCAAGGTAAGTTTGTATTAAGCCACTAAATTTGCTGTAATGTGGAAATTACAGTAGGAAACTGACATATTGGTGGCCTTTATATTTCAGTAAGTAAATGCTCTGGACCCCAAATCAATATAGATCTTATTAGTGACGTTTTGCATTGCAGCAAATAGAGTTTTTGCAAAATTATTGCAAATGCATAGTTATTAAATTCCCCCTTCATACACACACGCTTTAGTTAAACTAATTCAGTTAAACTAAACTAATTTAGTGTGTGAGAAAATAAAAGAAGCAATTCATTCTATCTAAAGAATGAGCATATCCTCTCAACAGTATTGTTTTATGCTATTCTTTTGCCTTCCTGCTTTTGCAAAGGCTACTAAACTCGCTTTATCATTTTCTTATTAACCTTTCACTTCTTTATTTTTGCTGAACAATTTCTATTGTCTTTCAATATTCAGGTCAGGTATAGCCTACTCTAAACAACAAACCCAGACCACATGTGTCCAGTGTAGTCATTTCTTCCAGATGGTTCTGTATGTTTTGGCCTAACATTCCTTCTACTGCTCTTTAATATACAGCTTGCATGTTTGTTTTCTCCATTGCAGAGAAAGTTCTTTGAGTGAAATATCTATACCTTACTTATCTTTGTATTTCCTGAATGATTCCTACTGCTGTCTTTACGGCTGGTACCAAATCTTGGTTCAAAATTAATAAATGCATGAGTGATTAGCCTCTTCTTGAGTTTTTCTTAGAACCTTAGGCCATTAAAAAGTCCTTCTTCTCTAGCATATAAACATTTGTATAAACATTCTTAGTGTATAAACATATGTATAAACATGCTTTGTATATAAACATGCTCACTTATCTCCTATCTGAAACAAAACAAAAAAAGCCAACAAACCCTAGAGCTGTTTCTCCACTTTAAATTTCTCTCTACGCTTGTCAGGGCACTGTGGCTCATGCCTGTAATCCCAGCACTTTGGGAGGCTGAGGCTGCAGATCACTTGAGGTCAGGAATTTGAGACCAGTGCCTGTAATCCCAGCTACTCAGGAGGCTGAGGCACAGGGTTGCAGTGAGCCAAGATTGCATCATTGCACACCAGCCAGGGCGGCAGAGGGAGACTCTGTCTTGAAAAAAAAAAAAGAGGAAAAAAAAATTCTCTCTATGCTAAGAAATGCTGCCTTTAACTGTAAAGCTTATAAGAGTTACCCACATTCTTTCCTACAACTTAGTCCTCATTCTTTTGCAAAATTGCCTCCTTCCCAGCTTAATTAATTTGCTGTGGCTGACATAACAAAATACCACTGACTGAGTAACTCCAACAAGAAAAAGTTATTTTCTTACTGAGACCAAGGTGTTGGCAGGCTCTTTTTTTCTTCTGGGGCCTCTCTCCTTGTTGCAGATGGCCACCTTCTTGCTGTGTCCTCACATGGTCTTTCTTTCGTGCATACGAACCCAGGGTGTCCCTCTGTGTGCCCAAATCTTCTTATAAAGACTTCTTCAATAAAATACTGGAAAACTGAATCCAACAGCACATCAAAAAGTTTATCATCATGATCAAGTCGGCTTCATCCCAGGGATGCAAGGTTGGTTCAACATCCACAAATCTATAAATGTAATCCATCACATAAACAGAACCAAAGACAAAAACCACATGATTTTCTCAATAGATGCAGAGAATGCCTTTGATAAAATTCAACAGATCTTTATGCTAAAAACTCTCAATAAACTAGGTATTGATGGATTGAATCTCAAAATAATAAGAGCTATTTATGACAAACCCACAGCCAATATCACACTGGATGGGTAAAAACTGGAAGCATTCCATTTGAAAATTGGAACAAGACAACGACACCTTCTCTCACTACTCCTATTCAACACAGTATTGGAAGTTCTGGCTAGGGCCATCAGGCAAGAGAAAGAAACAAAGAAGTATTCGAATAGAAAGAGAGAGGATGTGAAATTGTCCCTGTTTGCAGATGACATGATTGTATATTCAGAAAACCCCATCATCTCAGCTCAAAATTTCCTTAAGTGAAAAGCGACTTCAGCAAAAATTTTATAGTAAATACAATATTTTAAAAAGTCTTCGCTTAAAATGCCTCTGTGTCCAGCAATTGACATATATTAAATGCCTATCAGGCTGGGCATGGTGGCTCATGCCTGTAATCCTAGCACTTTCGGAGACTGAGGTGTATGGATCATTTGAGCTCAGGAGTTCAAGACAAGCCTGGCCAACATGGTAAAACCCCATCTCTACTAAAAATACAAAAAATTAGTCAAGCATAATGGCATGTGCCTGTAATCACAGCTACATGGGAGGTTGAGGCATGAAAATTACTTGAACCTGGAAGGCAGGGGTTGCAGAGACGCAATTTCTTGCCACTGCATTCCAGCCTGGGCAACAGAGTAAGACTTTGTCAAACTAAAATAAAATAAAATCCTATCAGATGTCTACTTTTAAACAAAGATTATTCCAAATAAAATGTGCTGCATTAATTTCTTACACTTGCTCTTCCTTTTACATCCACATTTGCATGCAAGAGATATCCGTTTACCCACAAGTCCACACCACAGATATGTTTTCTAAATTCATGAATTCAATTCCCATCTTCTCCTCGCTCTGAGTTATCTCTTTCTAGCTGCATTAATTTTATTGCAGTCTCATAAATACTATCTAATTTATGACCCTCATTGCTGCATCCTGAAATATTGCAAAACCCATTTGCCTGGCTGCTTGGCCTCACCAGCTCTCCTACCCCATGTCCAATACATCGTCTACATTATTTTCAAAGTAAAGAGTAACATTTCTATAATTACAATCATGTTACTTAGAGACTTGAAGTGCATCTATTTTCTCCAAAGTTTTTTAAGTTAATGTGGTGATATTTACCACAAATGCTGTCGTGATCTGAATTTTTACAGCCTCTCATCATTTATTTACCACTTCACTACTGTCCCCCTCCATTAACCAAACCAACCATAGTCCCTACATGTTTCATGTCTTTGTGCCTTAACAGCTACTGTGCCTTGAAAATGAAATGCCTAGACTTTTACCATCTTGGACTTTCTTCTGGGCCTTCAAAATTCATATTATACATTTCTTCGTTGAGGAAGATTTTTCTGCCTGCCAAGTCTGACTTAGATGTCTCTCTTCTGTCTTCTACAATGACCTCTGTCTCTTTCTGTTAAAGTGCTTATTATACTTAATTATGACATTGATCTAGAAGGATATCTTCTCCTAGAGGAAAATATGTCATATTTTATTTATTTATTTTCTCAATTAATTATTTCTTTTTACTATTTCTGATAGAATAATAATTAGAAATAATTAAACTCTTCTGAAGTAGAGAGATGATAGATGCCTGATGATAATTATTCAGCAGTAGTAAGAAAGGAGAATGGAAACAGCAAAAGATTACAGACAGGAAATCTTTTAAGGAGGTAGTGCAATAACTCAGAGAAAAGTCAAATAAGATTATCAGGATCAGCCATTCTGACCTCAGATGGTCTGTAAGTGAATGTGTGTGAGTGTGTGTGTACCTGTGTGTTAAAATATCAAATAAGACAATGAATGTGGAGATGCATTTAAATGGTTCAATAACAACCACATACTCATTTCTGTTTTATTGCTGACACTATTTTAAGTTGTACTGATAGAAAATATGTCACACAAATAGGATTATTGCGATCTGGGAAAGATCAACTGTGAATGGTCACGTAAGTCTGTCCAATGTAGGATATAAGTGGATGTGCCTTTTGTATATATCTTTTACATACTTTCATATATTTACCAATTACTAGCTAATAAATCAACCATTTATACTCGTAAACACATACACAGGGCTATTTTGGGCCCCTTTTCTGACCCCTTTTTTGGAATGTCAGATAAAATTGGAAAAGTCCGTGTGAACCAGAGTTTAGAGAGCCTTCTTTAGTCACACTATTAAAGAGGATGACATTCAACAGAATCCTCTCACAGTCTGCTTCCCCTTTCAGCAGACTTCTAATATTACATTCAGGAATTTATTACCTAATTTTAGTCATTTAGATTAGAAATACATGTTTCAGGCAGGGAATCTTCTCTAGGAGATACATGAACAAGTATCTACATATACTTAACATTTTTTACACACTCATTAGATACAAAGTATGATGCTAAACACTTTGAAATATGTATCTCCTTTAAAGTTCAAAATAACCCTTGTGATGTAGATATTGTTATCCCACCACAGAAATGAGGAAGTTGAGACACTGGCCCTATGGGCTGTAAATGAGTTTTAAGCACTGGAGTTAGTGTTTGAACTCAGTCCCTGATTATTGATGATAGACTATTGTGCTTGGGCATAATATTTTCCCTAAATAAGTTCTCTTTATTTCTACAAATGATGATGTTTTAAAATTTGTTTTAACTACTTTATGTTTCTTTGGAGCCTTTGGACGTGAATATAAAATTACTCTGTAAATAATCGTCCCCATACATGATTCTACTCCCTTCTAAACATCAGTTACTAAATGTCAGCTTCACTAATGATTATCCCCTTTCCCTTGGAACTCTGTTCATTATAGCTCAGATGGAAAGTGAAATGGAAACAAAGAAACTTCTCTTCATATACACTTGAAAGAAAAATCAATATCACCTATTTTTAAATTTGGACCATACTAGGTAAATTTCATTAAAGAAAATAAAAAAAGTGAGATCAGGGTAGCTCAGTGGCTCATGTCTATAATCCCATGGCTATGGGAAGCTGAGGCAGGAGGATCACTTTGCACCAGGAGTTCAAGACCAGCCTGGGAAACATAGTGAGACCTAGTTTCTAAAAATTAAAAAAAAAGATACCAAATGTGTTGACTCCTGCCAATTGTCCCAGTTACTCAGGAAGCTGAGGTAGGAGGATCATTTGGGCCCAGGAGTTTTACACTGCCATAAGCCATTATTTTGCCACTGTACTCCAGCCTGGGTGATTAAAATTCTCTTTTTAATATTTTCCCCAACAAGAAAAATAATAGTTGCAAAAAACAGAAACAAAGTATTTATTTATTCTACAATATGCATAAATCTTAAAATACATTTTCTCAGGTACCAAAAAAAAAAAAAAAAAAAAAAATCAGACCCCAAAAGCTACATATGTCATGACTCCAGTTGCGCAAGACACTGGAAAAAGCAAAACTATATGGAAAAAACAACAGACCTTTCATTGCAGGATTTGGGAAAGATGGGAAGGGTTTGACGATAAGAAGTTACCACAATAATATTTTGGGAGTGATAGGACCCTTCTGTATGGAATTATTGTTGTGGCTACATGGTTGTATGCATTTGTCAAAACAAATCAAACTGTACACCACAAAAAATAATTATCACTGCATGTGAATGTTGCAAACATACCAGTTAGTATATGGGGAGAGATGGAATGTAGATTGCAATAAATGGATGTAAATGTCTTACAAATGAATCACATATCCACATTCAAGGAGATGAGGAAGAAGGGAGCTGTTCTTGGAAACTTTCAAAAACATTATTTTTACTGAATATTGTATGGCTAAAGACAAACTACACAAACACTATATTCTAGTTGGTAATGACTTACCAATTCTTAAATTATTTTACTTGTATACTAAGGTTGAAAATATAAACAAATATATTGCTGATAATGAAAGTCAGATTTCCCAAGAAGTTATAAATAAGAAAAGAAGGAAAGAGAATGATGCCCATGGTGCTGAAATGAATTGTATGTGCATTAACAGATAGAAAGGTGTGAATTCATGTATTAATGAAGATACATATACTTCCTGTCTCTACCCACTGAGAACTACCAAAAGCACTGACACTACACTGTCAGTGAGCACATTTAACATCCAGTTCTTGGTTTCTAAATATTATTTTCCAATAAAAAGAATCAGAACTTAGTGGGGGATAGCCTGGGGATGAATACCAAGTGTGGGTGAAGGGGAGGAAGGCAGCAAAACACACTGCCATGTGTGTACCTATGCAACTATCTTGCACGTTCTGCACATGTACCCCAAAACCTATAATGCAATAAAAATTAAGAAAAAAAAAGAATCAGAACTTCTTGGAAATATGGAACATCTCAGAGATTGGGCAGGGAAAATATAAATTAACCCTGGAGTATTTTGTGGCTGCTTGAAGTACTTTCTTACCTGAAGTTAAGAAGTGCTCAAAGCAAACAAATAAACCAGAAAATGATGAGAGGATGTGGAAAGGGTATAAGAACCTAAATGAGAGCACCAACTTCATAGAATTCTGTTGCTCTAACTGAACAATGTGAGTGCAACAATTAAATATAGTCCAAAGAATGACACCTGTGGTGCTTAAATGAATTTGTGTGTGTCTCTGTGTGTGTGCACATGCATTCAGATGTGTATGATGGATAGATAGGTGTGAATGCATGTAGGAATACACATACATATATTTCCTGTCTCTATCCACCAAGAACTATTAAAAACAGTAAAACTCCTCTAGCAATGAGCACACTTGACACCCAGTTCTTGGTTTCTAAATAACAGTCTTCAATAATAACACAATCACACATGATTCCATGTTGATGTTAGAAAAAAAACAGAATGTGTAAATAATAACAGAGAGGGAACATTTCTTCCTTACAAAAGAATCCTAACTAATAAATGTAGAAGAAATGGGGTAAATAGAAAATTACTACTAGAACATCACAGTTGCAGACAAGATCCGTTCGTGGATACTAAAATTAGTGGGTAAAAGTTTAAGCGGAAACAAGATACTTATAAACTCAAAGAATCTCCCCACTATACCCAAATATTTCATAAGTATAAGGGGAAACATAGTGATTTTAGTTGTAGAATCCAAGTGCTATCATTTTAGCTAATTAATCAAAGTTAAAATTATCAGTAATACATACCAATATCACAAATATACTGATATGAAGTAGAGAGAATGGAACATTACCTTAATTGGGAATAGAACCCTTCCCAATAATTCACAACCTCAGTATAATCATGAGGAAAAATCAGGCAGATGCACATAAAATATTTTATAAAATAACTAACAACCGTAATCAAACGTGTCGAGGTCATAGAAGACAAACAAAGACAGAGAGACTGTTGCAGATAGAAAGATCATAGCATATGGGACAAATAGATACATGGGATACTAGATGGGAGCTAGGAAGAGAAAAAGAGCATGACTGGAAAAACTAGTAAACCCCCTACCCAACCAAAAAAAAGTCAGTAAAGTTATTTTCTTCAGCAGCTATTTTATGACTCTGTAAAACATTAACATAAAGAGAATCTGGGTGACAGTTACTCTGGATTTCTTTGCACTGGTTTTGTAACTCTTCTGTAAATCGAAAGCTCTCTCAAAATAAAAAGTCAAAATATTTTAAGTCCAAGTTATCGTATTTTAATTTTTTTAAGAATCTAGGTATTATAAAAATCCATATAATAATGTTGTGAAGCTTAGTAGAATTTTTGATGACTATATTAAACATGAACTGGGCTCCTAAAGAAGCTGTTAAAATATTTTTTTAAAAAGTTTTCTTTTCAGTGTCTATGTTAAAAACAGCAAAATAACAATAAGGTACAAAAGAGTACTAGCAATTAGAAAAATATAATTGCTAATATATTAATTATAAAAATTATACTCAAAATTTGTCTTTTTAAATGGTTTTTTTTTACTTAAAAACCAGCAATATTTAAGTCAAATCACAGTAGAGAACCCTGGGGTGGGAGAAATAGTTCATTTTAAAGGATCTATTTTTTTTAAAGTACCTATAATTTACATCTGGTTTTGTTCTAAGACTGAAGGCATTTGAGCTCATTGTAATTGTTGGAATGGAAGTCTTCTCATATCTGTATGATGTAAAATAGAAAATGGTTTTTAGAAACAGTAGCACTGTTGTAGACATATTTAACAAAGCTCCATGAAAGTGTTTTTTATAAGGGTATCACTCTATTAAAAGTGGTGTTTTAGGTTTACCCAGATCACTATTAAATTACATCATGGAGAAAACAATTAAAACTGAAACTTTCATTTCAGCTACTCAGAATATTTGCCTACAGCAAATTAACTGCTCAAGGAAGGATAATGATAGAAGAGTATAAGGATAGAAAGCTGCCAAGTATCAGAATAGAATGGAACATAACAGTGATTTTTAACTTTTGAATGGGTCAAAATCCACTGAAGCCTCTGATGGAGAATATAGATTTTCTAACCCCCATCTCTTACCCTAACCCAACATATGCAAGCCTAGTATGGTTTGGCTGTGCTCCCACCCAAATCTCATCTTGAATTGCAGCTCCCATAATTCCCACATGTTATGAAAGGAACCTGGTGGGAGGTAACTGAATCACGGGTGTGGATCTTTCCTGTGCTGTTCTCATGATAGTGAACAAGTCTCAGGAGATCTGATGGTTTTATAAAGGAGAGTTCCCCTGCACATTCTCTCTTGCCTGCCACCATGTAAGATGTCCCTTTTCTTTTTCTTCTCCTTTCACCATGATTATGAGGCCTCCCTCACCATTTGAAATTGTAAGTCCATTAAACCTCTTTCATTTATAAATTACCCAATCTTGGGTATGTCTTTATTAGCAGCAGGAGACTATACTAACATGTGGGGCTCAGAAGATAACAGGATGATATGGGAAAGCTTGCAAATTCCTAGAGACTTGTTGAATGGCTTTGACCAAATGCTGCTCATCTCAGGTGACATGAGTAACTTTTTCGGAACTAGAATAAAGGTGACTCTTGCTATGTTTTAGCAAAGAAACTGGTGGAATTTTGCCCCTGCCCTAGAGATTCATGGAACTTTGAATTTGAGAGAGATGATTTAGGACATCTGGTGGAAAAACTTTCTAAGCACCAAAGCATTCAAGATGTGCCTTGGACATGTACCCCAAAACCTAAAACACAATAAAAAGTATATATATATTTTTAAGAAAGATGTGCCTTGGGTGCTGTGAAAAGCATTCAATTTTATGTATTCTCAAAGATATAGTTTGCAATTGGAACTTTAGTTTAAAAAGGAAGCAGAGTATAAAAATTAAGAAAATGTGCAGCCTGATACTGTGATAGAAAAATAAATTAAAAATAAATCTTCTGAGAAGCAAGCTGGCTGCAGAAATTTGCCTAAGTAATGAGAATCCAAATGGTAATCACCAAGACAATGGGGAAAATGTCTTCAAGGAATGTCAGAGACCCTCCAAGCAGCCTCTGACATCACAGCACTGAAGGATTAAGAGAAAAAAATGGTTTGGTGGGCCTGGCCCATAGCCCCGCTGCTGTGTGCAGTTTAGGGGCTTGGTGTCCTGTGTCCTAGCCACTTTAGCTGTGGCTATAAAAAGCCAAGGTACAGATCAGGCCATGGCTTCAGAGGGTGCAAGTCCCAAGCTTTGCAGCTTCCATGTGGTGTTGAGCCTGTAGGTACACAAAAGTCAAGAAGTGAGGTTTGGGAACCTCCACCTAGATTTCAGAGCATATGTAAAAACACCTGGATGTTTAGACAAACATTTGCTGCAGGGAATGAGCCCTCATGGAGGACCTCTGCTAGGGCAGTGTAGAAGGGAAATGTGGAGTTGGAGCTACTATACAGAGTCCCTGCTGGACCACTGCCTAGTGGAGCTGTGAGAAGAAGGCCACCATCCCCCAGACCCAAGAATAGTAGATTCACCAACAGATTGTACCTTGTACCTAGAAGGGCCACAGACACTCAAAGACAGTCCACAAAAGCAGCCTGAATGGAAGCTGTACCCTGCAAAGCCACAGGGTAAAGCAAGGTTGTACCCTGCCCAAGACCATGGAAGCCCACCTCTTGCATCTGGGTGACCTGGATGTGAGAGATGGAGTCAAAGGAGATCATTTTGGAATTTTAGGGTTTAATTACTGACTTATTAAATTTCAGACATGCATAGACCTTGTAGGCCCTTTGTTTTGGCCAATTTCTCCCATGTGGGACAGATACCCTTACCAAATGGCTGTATTCCCATTTTCCCTGGAAGATAACTAATTTGCTTTTGATTTTACAGGCTCATAGGTGAAAGAAACTTGCCTGGGGACAAAAGATACTTTAGACTGTGGACTTTTGATTTAATGCTGAAATGAGTTAACACTTTGGGGGACAGTTGAAAAGACGTGATTGGTTTTGCAACATGAGGACATAAGATTTGGGAGGGGCCACAGGCAGAATGACGCAGTTTGGCTCTGTCTCCACTGAAATCTCATCTTGAATTGTAGCTCCCATAATTCCCATGTGTCATGGTAGGGTCCTAGTGGGAGGTAATCAAATCATGGAGGAAGGTCTTTCCTGTGCTATTCTCATGAGAGTGATTACGTCTCAGGAGATCTGATGGTTTTATACAGGAAAGTTCCCCTGAATACACTCTCTTGCCTGCTGCCATGTAAGACGTCCCTTCCTCTTCCTTCATCTTCTGTCATAATTGGGAAGCCTCTCCAGCCATGTGGAAATGTGAGTCCATTAAATCTCTTTCCTTTATAAATTATCCAGTCTCAATTAAGTCTTTATTAGTAGTAGTGTGACAACAGACTAACACAAAGCCTGTTCTATCAAAATTTTGCAGGCATTCAGAAAAGATTCATAACACCCTGAGTTCCTCATTTTTGGAATTAGGCTGAAAAATTGCTAGTATAAAGAAAGTTAATATGGCTTTAAAATATTACAGCAGCACTTTGTAAATAGTATAGAATTTATGGCAAATTTTTTCACCAAATTTTAGTCTAAAATGTTGATTTAGCTGGTTGGGCTGGAAAGATAAAAGCTTTATCTTCATAAATTTTTCATTTCCAAACTCGTGCTTGACCATTCCCAAGAGAATAAAATTGCTTTTTTTGGATGAAGATGCACGTATTTTCCCCCATTGGGCCTCCATTTAAGTTCCTGAGAATTTTGGTGTATTCCTATAACCTATTCATGAACACTTCGAGTGTTTCAGAACTCCAAATTTGAGAACAAGGTTAATAGGTATACTGTGGATTCTGCAAGTTTCTTTACTTTATCTTTACAACATTTAAAGAAAAACATTTTTCTCACTGACATCTGATACTACTGAAGGACAAAGCACGGCTTTAGTGCAAAGACCTATTTTTCATTTGGCGATATTTAATTTTATCATAGTAACCATGCTCACTGACACTAGATTATATAAAATACATTTTTTATATGTTAAGTCTGCACTCAATTACAAGATGAGGCATAAAGCCAAGGTTTTTAGTAATGAAACTACACTGTTGACATTTGACTATACAGTATACACAGTTAAGGCAAGTTACACATTTGGCAAATATTCTAAGATCCAAATATAGCAGGCACTTCAGAATAATTTGGCTTATGATCAGGTTTACTTTAGATTAGGGACATGGCAAGAGTTCTTTGCTTTACTTTATACTCTTAGGAAGGCAGCTGATAAATATGTTATATATTTATCATAGAAGCCAAAGGAGATTTTTACTATGAATATAAAAAACAAATTAGGCTAGAAAAACAAATATTTTTCTTTCCCTTTACTATTATTAAACAAACACATTCTACTTAATATCAAGCCTCTAAAGTATGTGACAACATTGCTATTTTAAAATGTTACATATCTGTTAGATCCTGTACCCTAGTGATGAATAATGCAATATTTACCAATGAATAGAAACTACATTTTTAATTAAAATATATTGTATTAAACTGAGAAACAAACTGCAAAATCTACAAAAAGGATCCTCTTATAGTTAATTAAATAATATAAATGGGCCATGTAAATACCAAAAGGAATAATCTTTTAATGTAAGAATTGTTTATATTTATATTTATTTTTAAGCTGGTCATAAATAAGAATAAAGTTAACTTAATGTTTTAAATTCAGCACATTTATGTATACTTAACTAGGAATATATAATGTAATACTTTAGGTTTTATTTTTAAATCAATAAAGACCGTATCTTGAACAGTTCGAAGGTTTCATGTAAGTAAAAACCAGACATCTTTTTGTCCCTCTTTTTTTTTTCAGAACCAAAAATCCCTTTTACTTATTCTCCAATTGACCTGATATAATAAACTCAATAGTGAAGACTGATCCATTTCTAATCTTGAATTCTAAAAATTATTAACTAAAACTACATGTCTTTAATTTTTAAATAACATGGCATGTTGGATCCACTGGCAACTTACTATAGTTGAAATACATATTTTCAGATAAAACATTGGATGACCGTTTTCACTATGTAGCATGTCTTTTAGTAGGTACATAAAGCCAAGTATGAAGTAATTTGCCCATGGTTGGAGGTTGATCAAAATGATTTTAGAATCTGGGTTTTTTAAAATAGGACAGTAGTGTAACTACCACAGTAATGGATGAGGGAAGTCAAATTCCTTTAATAAGCATAAGTACCATTATTATTAAATATGAATCAATCAGGAGATGAATGACATCATTATCCATCGCTCTAGTATACAACTTCCAAATATATTTCCCAAATACATTGGAGAAATGAAATTATTTGAAGAGAAAAAGACAAGTTGTTTAGTCCAATGAACAATTTATCCTTTCAAACAATTGAAAAATATAATAATTACTATGATTTTTCAAAGTGAACCCAAATTTTTAACCAAGTAGAATATTATATATTTTTGGTTATCAAAGTCTTCTGAAAAATTTAGTATTCATGAGCAAGAAAATATGGTTAATTACCAAATAATATATTTATTCATTATTTGATATCAATGCTAAACATCAGTGATAATAGGCTATTGGATGTTGATCACTGACAACTTGCCTGTTTTAAAATATAGTGCATGCTTCATGGAGTGAGTGGTGAAAAGATTTGTATTGCATTGCATGTTGCTTTTTAAGATGAAGAAACACCACAAAGAGGCTGTAAAGACTACAACAGGGTTGTTCCAAGTTGAACAAGTTAGAAAGAAAAACAAATTAGCAGTCAAAGGCTGAGGGAAGTGATAGGTCAAAAACAATGCCAGATGTCCTGACGGATATTATTTTCTCTACATGAATTTGAAAGTGGGAACTCTGCAAATACCCTGGAATAAAAACCAACCAGGGCAGAGTTAATATCAACATATAAACATTTCAGCTCATCAATTTGAACAGCCACTGTAAATGAGTGGGATTAAGTTGTTGTACAATCCTAATCAAAACATCATTTGCTTTGCTCTCGTCATTTGGTTAATATGCATTTCTTCCACTTAGAGGTCATGGCAGCTTTCATGACAACACCAGAGGCTTCTCTCAGACACAACCAATAATTGGGAGGGCAAGATCTTCTGAATGGGTAGAAAAGTTCAGAAAATATCTCTAGTAAACCGCAGCAGTGAAAATAATTTCCCTAGTCATTTTATATTTGACCAGAGGGGTAAAATTCAGAAATAGGATTTAGTAATTCAAAATCTATTATGAAAGTGAATGGACTCCTGATTAAAATAATTATCTTGTAATTATTTCAAATACCTTTCAGTGAACGTGTCACACTCAGAAACTGGAAGAAAATCTGATTTTATTCACAAACCTAGTTGTGTCATTCAAAGTGTTTGGTCCTGGTAATCACAATGCCAGTCCATGAACTTCCCCTTCAACCATGTCCTCTCCTCATAGCCTTCTCTCCTCTCTTTGCCTTCTTCTTTCCTCTGGAAATAGCTTTCAACTTTATAATCTCAACCTCGTCCACTTGCTTATTTAATCATAGTGGTCCTAAAATCCACATTTGCAATATATGAGATATTGAAAAATTTCTCATTTTTCACTATCACAGAGCACACTTGAAAGAAAGGAAATCCCTTTAATATAGCTCTATTAAATGTGCACCAGAAAGACTCCAAACCCCTAATCCTATAAGACTAAAAAGATGGCATGTGAAAGAAAATATCAATCCTCTGACATATGCTGACTGCTGAAGTCAAATATCCCACACATTCACCCATGACACCAATAAATTTTAAGGTGAGCTTAGATGATCTAATTGTCTATCTTGACCCAATTAAAGATTTAATCCCTTAATAGAAATATGGAATTTGAGATAAGAAACCAGGCAGAATAGATGATTTGTTAAATGTATTAGAAGGCAAAAATTAACTAGGAATCACACAGCTATGTGTTTTATCTTTCATTCTGATTATGACTATAGAAAATTAAATGCACATTTTATTATTTATATATAAATCAAGCCTGATATTGTTTATTCAAAATAAACAGATTAACATGTTAGCATGTTTTAAATCTCTCAAAAGTATTTGGAGTTAAAATTATTCCAGGTTTTGAAATTTCTGTACTGAATTAAATGCTATCAAAACTTGGTTTATTTTTCTTCCTTTCATTAACGTATGTGTTATGTCAAACCTCTTTTATCTGTCCTTGTATAACAAGAACTCAGAAAGGTCCCTGGCTTTGGGTCACTTGCAGTTGCACATGTAGGTTAATTTTTGATAATTACTATTACTCTTCAGGGGTTTAAATTTCAAGTTTAACCCAAAAACTCAAGCTTATATTTAATGTAAGTCTTCTCTCCCTTTCAGTTGAGGTCATAGCTAGGGAACCCATCTAAGAGGACTGGTTAAAACCTCCCATTTTGCTTGTCTCGTGGCTTTGTTTTATTTACTACTTCTCTTCTTCTTTTGATATAGCAGATCCTCCTTAATTGAGAGAAAACGCATGTTAGAGACAGCAAAGTTCTTTACATCTAGGTAGGTTTTTTTGCAGATCTGCCTTCCCTGTCAGTATCTCTGAGTGTGACAAGCATCTAAATAGTTTCTTTTCCAAGGCCTGTGTCAATGGAGTCTTCAGAATCTCCCCTGTTAGATGCATGCAAATGCCCAACCAGATTTGATGATTACACACTGTAATTCCCCAAGGTTAACTCTCTGGTAGCCTCGTATAACCTACTTTTATCTCCTGCCTTCTGGAAATATTCCTCCAGATAGAGGTAGCTCAGGAAGCTAGCTCTCCAGGTTGGGACCACATCGAGACAGCGCATTCCAGTTATGTTTTATGGCATTTGCTTGGCTCAGAGGAAATATATGCATTCATGTCAAAGCATAATCACTTCATAGCTTATGAGATTGTCACTGAACAAGTTGGAAGAATGCCTTGTGGAGTTGTACAGCTGGGTGGCTCTGCTGGCCATAACAAATGCTGGAAATGCCAGGAACCTCCTTCCATTTCAGGAAGCTCCAGAAAATCTCCCATTTTGACCCTAGAGAGAACTAAGAAAAAATAGTTATGGTTCGTGCATAATCTAGACTTTCTTTTCTATGCAGTTAGGGAATGTGGTCTGCTGTTTTTCAATGAATTTAATGAAGGTTGGCTCTAGTTTAGCAAATTGTGCATGCCAGTGTCTAACTGCACATCTCTTTTTAATACTGGTGTGGTTCTCCAATATTCTTACTGTTTGGAACTGCTGTCAAAACACTGAGAAAAAATAGTAAATGCCCCATTCAGCATCCATTTAGTTTAATGAGTAAATGTGACTTTGGTATAGTCACGTTTTGCAGCATCTGTTGTGCGTTGTTTAAATATACTTTATGGTTTCAAGGCTATTGCTGCGAATATCCCACGATTAATTATGTTTGATTCAGGTTTCAAGCTAATGCTCTTTATCAGATTTAAACAGTTTTCTTTATTCCTACATTGCATTTTCTAAATTATAAGTTGTTCTTTGTTAAAAAATTTTTTCTCTACATCTATTGACATGGCCATCTGGATTTCATCCATCAAGTCCATTGGTATGGAGAATAGCATTTGTTCATGATACATATTTTCAATCAGTTAAGAGTGCTGCAGTTAAACAGAAAATAAAGCTAAGAATGACTGAAGTATTTTTTTTCTTCAAGTGAGAGTAAGTTGAGAGATGGCAGTAGATGAAGCAGATTATTTCTTAAACATGGGAAGGATCTTTGGTCATCTTTTTACTATATCATTTTTAACTTATTTTAATGATTTCACCCTCATACTTTTATCTAAGAGTTTGAAGGTAGCTACTAGAGCTTTGGAGAACATGTCATTATTCAGAAAAAGAAGAGACAAGGAAGAGTGGTCCCAGAAAGTCTATTTGATTTCATTGAAAGAGAACAATCTTCCCAGGCAAATGCTCAACCAGATTTGATAACATCTCATTGGCCACAAATATGTTCAAATGGCATGCTTGCAAAAGAAGATGAGAAAGGGAAATAAAAAAGGAATTACTTACTAAATAAATAGCTTTCATTGGCAAGTAGAAAGTGGGGCATAAATATTAGGTAGACATGCCTAAATCTTGTCTAGAAAATCATTCTTAAACTTCCGGGTTATGATGAATTTTATGGCAATATTCTTATAATTTGCTATGTAAGATATTTAAAATATTTTTAAATGAATCTGCACTCTCTTGCCCACACTGTGGTCTCAGTAGATAATATGGGTGGTACCGAAGCACCTCTCATGTCTTATTTCTTCTCCCTCGGCTGTTATGTAAATTTCTCTGATGTGTTAAAGTAATGGGTGATACTACAAAAAGAAATTTCAATTGCATACGAGTTTGGGATGCATGTATGATTTTACAGCATCAAATTGGAATAGGGGAAGCTTTTTGTATACTTGCTGGAGAGGAGGAATGTGTATAGTTTATAATCATTTGACTCCAAAACTTTTATTAAAACCAATTTTAATTTTATTGTGGGGTTAACTTTTTTTTTTTTGGTTTATTGCACTTAAGTTTATTTCAAAAGTTTCCAAGATGGGTGGTAGAGTTATCCTTTACTGTTAAACAGATATTGATTCCAATTACTCTGGTCATAAGAATTTTATCAACTTTCTTCTTGCATTTCAGTTAAACATATCTGAGTTTCTGTATTCATAAAATATCCATTGGAGGATGAATATGCCCTAAATTATAGTGAAAACTTGTTTATTATGAAATTATATGTAAGTTTTTAAGCAAGAAATAAAAACACGGAGCACATTCCAGCACCCCACTTTTCATGTCTCACTACTGCCTTGTTACGGGCAAAACATGAATGTGATCATGGTTATTGGAGGTGTGTCAGAAGGAGAAGACTATTTAAGTGAATGTGTGGGATATTTCGTTGATGAGGACAGATGGGTAGACCTGCCATATATTCATAATCACCTAGATGGACATGCTGTTGCAGTAACAGAATTCTACTTGTATGTTGCAGGATCAACAGAGCCAGGGTTTGCTAAAACCGTAGAAAAGTATAACCTGAATTTGAATACTTGGGAACATGTTTGTAGTCTGATGACAAGAAAGCATTCTTTTGGGCTAATGGAAATCAAAGGGAAGCTCTATAGCATTGGAGGACATCCTGTGCTTGATAAATGGCACAACTTGGAATCAGCACCAAAGATTCTTCGAGATGTCAAAGCACTAGGCATTGAAGACCGGTTTGTATACATTGCTGCCCACACTCCTGTGAACCGGGACACTGAAGATGGACTAAAGGCTGTTATTACTTGCTATAATACAGAGCTCGATAGTGGCGAGATATGCAATCTTTGCCACTTATTGACAATTACTGCTGTTTCTAAATGTCTGTGGTCAATTCAAACTTTTATCAGACAGCATCATGTTGTCCCAAGAGTTATTGTTTAGAAAACGAAGAGGCAGTAAGAAAAATTGCCAGCCAAGTGTCTGATGAGATCCTTGAAAGCTTGCCTCCGAAAGTCCTAAGCATGGAAGGAGCAGCAATTTGCTGTTACAAAGATGATGTCTTCATTACTGGAGGCTAGAGAAACAGTGATGATATTGATAAATAGTATCGGAAAGAAGCCTACCGATACTGTGCGGAGAGGAAGAGGAGGATGCGTCTTCCTACTACGCCACAACCTCGTTGTAGAGCCACTGCTTGTCACGTGAGGATCCCATACCGGTAATTGCACTGCACACAGAGATATCCTATGCCTCCAAATCCAATGTGGCAGAAGGACCGCCTCAGACAGATGCAAGAGATACATCGTCACGCCCTGAACACGCAGCGAGTGCCAAGCTCTCGGATTGAATGCTAGGCTCTCTCAAGCGTGCAACTTAAAATAGTTCTACTCGTTTCGTGAAGCTGAAGCTATGCAGGCTGTTCCTTTATAAAGTGTGCCGATAACTTATTTTCTACATGAACTGGTTATTACCCCATATAAAGAAAATATAGTTAAAAAGTAAGGAATGGGAAACTCAGTTCAATACATGGTCATTTTGTTAGCTTGCAATCTTTGTCTTTTTTTTTTTTTTTTTTTTTTTTTTTTTTGCTAGCTAAATAAGATCTTATTAAAGGCAAATGGGAAAATCGTATTTTTGGAGGAGGGTCTTCTAATTTTTTTTTTAACAGTCTGGTTAAATGGAGGCTTCTCCTCCGCCCTAGTCTGACTACAGCTCGGATCGGATCCTTGCTAAATTCTGAGCAGCTCCACCTCAAACACCAGGGTTGCACCGCCTGGAATCTTTGGGGGAGCTCCCCGCTCTCCATACCCCAGTTTGATGGGTTCACCAGCTTGCGTTTTCCCCCTCACACATCCCCAGCAGCCCCTGGACCCAGCCCTTGATGACCTGGCCTGTGCCAAGGGAGAAGACAAAGGCCTGGCTCGGGGGAAGGCTGCTATCAAACTCCGTCCCATTTTCCAGCTTCCCCGTGTAGTGCATGTGCAGGACATCCCCTTTACGAGATTTAATGGGACAGTGGTCCAACCGCTTCTTGACCCCGATCTGCAGCTTCCTTTTGCCCTCGGCCCCCGTGGCTGTGGCCACGGCGCTCAGGCGGATGGACAGTACTGTCAGGACCTGTGCTCAGCCTCCTGTCTCTGGGAACAGACCCCGACCGATCTACGGCTGAAGCCCCGCCCCCAGCGCCTGCGCTCCGCCCTCTCTGCTTCCGACCCCGCTCTATGATACCTACACATACATATGCCACGTTTTCTTTATTCCATCATCGGTTGATGGACACTTAATTCTATACTTTTGCACCTGTAGATTGTGCCCTGATAAACATGTGTACAGTATCTTTTTGATATGATTGCTTCTTTTCCTTTGAATAGATACCCAGTAATGGGATTGCTGGATCAAATGTTAGGTCTACTTTTAGTTCTTTACTGGGGTCTATTACGGGGAATAGGGGAGGGACAGCGGGGGCGGAGGAGCAGGGGAGGGATAGCATGGGGATAAATGCCAAATTTGGGTGAAGGGGCGGAAGGCAGCAAAACACACTGCCATGGGTATACCTATGCAACTATCTTGCATGTTCTGCACATGTACCCCAAAACCTAAAACGCAATAAAAAATAATTTTTTTTTTATAAAAAGGAAACCTCCATACTGTATTCCATAGAAGCTGTAATTTACATTCCCATCAGCAGTGCATAAAGCATCCCTTTCATATCAGAAACAATATCTATTGCTTTTTGACTTTAATAGTGGCTGAAATAAAGAACAATCTCATTGTGGTATTAATGTACATTTCTCTGATGATTAGTGATATTAAGCATTTTTTCCTGTTTCTTGGCCATTTGTATATCCTTTGTTTGAAAAATATCTTTTTATATTGTTTGTTCACTTTTTAATGGGATTATTTGTTTTCTTCTGGCTGATTTTTTTTATTTGTAGGTTCTAGAGATTACCCTTTTGACAAATGTATGGTTTGCAAATATTTTCTCCCATTCTGTAGGTTGTTTACTCCGTTGATAATTTATTTTGTTGTGCAGAATCTTTTTAGTTTAGTTAGGTCCCATTTATTTATTTTTGTTTTCATTGTATTTGCTTTTGGGATCCTG
The DNA here is from genome assembly GCA_031835075.1 of Saguinus oedipus. Classification (NCBI taxonomy): domain Eukaryota; kingdom Metazoa; phylum Chordata; class Mammalia; order Primates; family Cebidae; genus Saguinus; species Saguinus oedipus. The sequence goes on along the minus strand of CM063186.1, from coordinate 52,400,018 downwards.
GTCGTACATTTTTGCCAAGGCCAATATACGGAAGAGTTTTTCTTACATTTTTTTCTAGAATTTTTGTGGTTTCAGGTCTTGGGTTTAAGTCTTAAATTCATCCTGAGTTAATTTCTATACATGGAGAGAGATAGGAATCCAGTTTTATTCTTCTGCATGTGACTGTCCAATTTTTATAGCACTTACTTGAATAGGGTGTCCTTTCGCCAGTGTATGTTTTTGTCTTCTTTGCTGAAGATTTTGTCTTCTTCAGTTGTAGGTATTTGGCTTTATTTCTGGATTCTCTATTCTGTTCCTTTCCATTGATCTATATATCTACTTTTACACCATTATCATGCTGTTTTGGTTACTAGGGCCTAGTAGTATAATTTAAAATTGGGTAATGTGATCCCTCCAGATTTGTTCTTTTTGCTTAGGATTGCTTTTGTTATTTGGGCTCTTTTCAATTCCATATAAATTTCAGGATTATCTTTTTAATTTCGTGGAAATGTAACATTGGTATTTTGAAAGGAACTTTATTGAATCTTTAGCTTGCTTTGGGCAGTATGGTCATTTTTACAATATTTATCCCTACAATCAAGAGCATGGGATGGTTTTCCATTTCTATGTGTCATCTATAATTTATCAGCATTTTGTCATTCTCCTTATAGAAATCATTCACCTCCTTGGTTAAGTATATTCCTAGGTATTTGATTTTGTTTGTAAATATTTTAAATGGGATTGAGTTCTTGATTTAACTATGTTTGGTTATTATTTCTGTATAGCAGTCCTACTGATCTATGTACATTGATTTTTTAACTTGAGATTTTACTGAATTTATTTATCAAATTTGGGAGTCTTTTGGAGAATCTTTAGGGTTTTTTAGGTATATGAGGATAGCATCCACAAACAGAGATTCTTTGATTCATCTTCTCCAATTTGTATGTGCATCATTTATTTATTATGCCAGATTGTTCTGCCTAGGACTTCCAGTACAATGTTAAATAGACATGGTGAAAATGGACATCCTTGTCTTGTTCTAGTTTTTAGCGGGAATGTTTTCAACTTTACCCTTCAATGTAATGTTGGCTGTAGATTTGTCGAGGTCTGTTTCTTCTATTCCTAGTCTGCTGAGGGTTTTTACAATAAGGGAATGGGATGCTGGATTTTATCAAATGATTTTCCTGTGTCTATTGAGATAATCGCTTTTTTGTGTTTAATTCTATTTATATGGTGAATCACTTGTATTGACTTGTGTATATTTAACCATGCCAAATATGAAACTAACTTAGTGATAATGAATTATCTGTTTGATGTACATTTGGGTTTGGTTTACTAGCATTTTGTTGAGTATTTTTGCCTCTATGTTCATTAGGGATATTGGTCTGTAGTTTCTTGATGATGATGTTATTGTTGCTTTGATATCTCCTTTCCTGCTTTGATATCAGTGTGATAGTGCTTCATATAATGGATTAATGAGAATTTCCTCCTTCTCTTTTTTTTTTTCCACAAGAGCAAAACTCCATCTCAAAAAAAAAAAAAAAAAAAGGAAGAATATAATGGGGTAGCACCTTTAGTGGATGGATAAATGACCTGCTGTACCCCATGTGGTGTTTGCTAGGATCACATTAAGGTGTAAGTACAGGCACAGGGGATTAGACAGTTTTCTGCTGCGTTTGCTATATTGTTTTTTTTTTTTTTTTTTAGAAAGAAAGAAAGAAATGAAGACAGAAAGAAACAAAGAAAGAAGTGAAGGAGAGGAAGAAAGAGGAAGAAAAAGAGGGAGATAAAACGGGAATGTAGCTTTATTCTAAGATATATTTTCTTCTCAATCATTTGAAATAGTTTTGGTATAATTGATACCAATTCTTCTGCAAGTGTCGGGCTCATTCAACTTTAATCTCTCTGGTCCTGGACTTTATTTTGTGGGGAGACTTTTTATTATTGATTAAATCTCGCTGCTTGTTATTAGTCTGTTCAAGATTTCTATCTCTTCCTGATCCAAGTTTAGGGGTTTGTATATTTCCAGGAAGTTATCCATTTTCTCTAGATTTTCTAGTTCATGTGCATAGAGGTGTTCATTGTAGTCTCAGTTGGGCGAAGTGGCTCACATCTGTAATCCCAGCACTTTGGGAGGCCAAAGCAGGAGAATCGCTTGAGCCAAGGAGTTTGACACAGGCCTAGACAACATAGGGAGACTTCACCTTTATCAAAAATAAAAAAAAAAAATTAAAATTAGCCAGATGTGGTGGCACATGTCTCTAGTCCCAGCTACTCGGGATAGTGAGGTGGGAGGGTTGCTTGAGTCCAGGAGGTCAAGGTTGCCATGAGCTGTGATTGCACCACTGCATTCCAGCCCGAGCAACAGAGTAAGAGGTTACTAAAGAAAATAGTAGTCTCAAATAGTCTTTTTATATTTTATGATATCAGTTGTAATGTCTGAATTTTTATTTCTGCTTGAGATCTGAATCTTCTCTCTTCTTTTTCTGGTACATTCAGCTAATGATCTATTATTTTATGTTTTTAACTTTTCAAATAACCAACTTTTCATTTCATTGATCCTTTGTATTGCTTTTTGGGTTTCAGTTTCACTTAATTTTGCTCTGATCTTTGTTGTTTATTTTCGTATGCTTGTTTTCAGCTTGCATGGTTATTGTTTCTCCAATTCCTTGAAATGTGACGTTAGGTTGCCATTTTGTGATCTGCCATTTTGATGTAGAAGTTTAACACTATAAACTTTCCTTTTAGCACTGCTTTTGTGGTATCCCAGAAGTTTGGATAACTTTCGTCACTGTAACTCATTTTAAAACACTTTTTAGTTTCCGTCTTGATTTCATTGTTGACTAAGAGATCATTCAGGAGCAGATTGCTAATTTCCATGTACTTGTATAGTTTTGAGAGTTTCTCTTGGAATTGATTTCTGGTTTTATTCTGCTGTGGTCTGAAAAGACAATTTATATGATTTTGATTTATTTAAATTTACTGAGACTTGTTCTGTGGCCTATCATATGGTCTACCTTGGAAAATGTCCCATTTGTTGATGAAAAGAATGCATATTCTTGTTTAGGAGTAGAAAGTTCTATAAATGTCTGTTACATCCATTTGTTCTATAATTTAGTTTAAGTCTAGTGTTTCTTTATTGATTCTCTTCCTCAATAATCTGTTTAGTGCTGTCAGTAAAATATTGAAATTCCCTACTATTATTGTGTTGCTGTCTAATTTTTTTTCTAGGTCTGTTAGTATTTGTTTTATGAATTTGGGAGCTCTGGAATTAGGTGCACATGTATTTAGGATTGTTATATTTTCTGGTTGAATTGTTCCCCTTAGCATTATATAATTACCTGCTTTGTCTTTTTTTCTGTTGCTCCTATACCGCCTGTTTTATCTGTTACAAGGATAGCTACCCCTGCTCATTTTTTTTTTGTTTTCATTTGCATGAAATACTTTTTCCACCCATTTATCTTGAGTCTGTAAGAATCATTATGAGTTAGGAATGTCTCTTGAAGATAGAAAACATTTGCTTATGTTTTTAAATCCATTTTGCCAATCTGTATCTATTAAATCAGGCACTTAGACTATTTACATTCAATTTACTATTGATATGTGAGATACCGTTTCTGTCAACACTTTGTGTGTTACCTAGTTGCTTTGTTTTCTTCATTGTGTTACTATTTTATAAGCCCTGTGAGTTTTATACTTTCAATTGTTTCTGTACTTGAGAATATCAACCTTTTGTTTAGCTATTTAGAACTCCTTGTAGCATTTCTTATATGATTGGTCTCTTGGAGACACACTCCATCAGGACTTCCTTGTCTGAGAAATACTTTATTTCTCCCTTAATAATGAAACTTAGTTTTCCTGGATACAAATTCTTGACTGAGAGGTATTTTGTCCTATCTAAAGACAGGACCTCAATCTATTCTGGCTTGTACAGTTTCTACTGAGAAATCTACTGTTAGTCTGATTGACTTTCTTTTGTTAGGCATCTGATGCTTTTTCTCATTGCTCTTAAAATTCTTTATTTCACATCAACTATAGATAGCCTGATGAGTATATGCCTTGATGATGTCTTTGTTTTGCAACAAATCTCCCAGGAGTTCTTTAAACTTCCTATATTTGGATGTCTAAACTTCTAGCAAGACTAGGGAAGTTTTCCTCATTTATTCCTTCAACTACAATTTCTAAAACTTTTTGCTGTTTCTTCTCCTTAAGGAAAACCTATGGTTCTTATATTTGGATATTTTACATAATCTTATATATTTTTAAGAAACTTTATTAATTTCTTTTTATTCTTTTTCCTCATTTTTGTCTGCTTGGACTAGTTCAAAAGCTTTGTCTTCAAGCTCTGAAATTCTTTCTTCTGCTTGGTTTAATCTATTGTTAAGAATTTCCACTGAATGCTGTTATTTTCTAAATATGCTTCTTATTTCCAGAAGTTCTTTTTGTTTTTTTTTTAAATATCTAACTCTTTAAAAAATTTTCATTAATACCCCGAATTGCTTTATCTGAAATCATTATGTTGGTTTTCAACCTTTTAATAGACCTCACTGAGCAATTTAATAATCAACATTTTGAATTCTTTTTCTGGCATTTCGAAAATTTCATTTTGGTTTGGATTCACTACTGGAACATTAATGTGATATTTTGGGTATGTTATAGAAGTCTTTTTAAATCTGGTTCTTTCTCAGTTGGGTACACTATTTCCTCTTATTATTTCTGAATTTATTTTTAATTTGACTGGGTTATTTTAAACTTTTTCCCCTCAGTGATGTGACTTTAATGTGTATAGTTTATGGTCACCTAGCTTTGACTATGGATGCTTTCAGTGGCCAAGGCTCTGTATCAGTTTCTTGCTTATAGAGAATATTTGTATGATGGCTTTTTTAGATGCTGGTTGTAGCAGTGTTCTGGATATATGAGTAAGTTCCCTGTCTCCCATGAGGCCGAAATGGTAGAGATCCCATGAAGCACACCTTGTTTTCCAGTGGCATGCACGCTTTTATTTCTTCCTCAGTATTTTTTTTTCACTGGATTAAATAGTTCTGCCTGCAGGCCAGTAGCAGATGCCCATGGATAAAAACTGGCCTCATCTAATGCCAGTGGTTATATGCAATACCTCAATGGTGAGCAGAAGTCCCAGTTTTGACAGAAGCATCTGGGAAAGCTCTCAGTGTAATGCACTGAGGTCTCATCAGGAAGAAAGTAGAAAGATGCCTCACTATCCTTCAGATCACCAGGAAAGCAATCTACCTCCTTGTTATGCTCCTGTCTTGGTCTTCTGGCTATTCAGATCAGAAAGGTACTTCTTTTCATCTGTTGGAATGACCTTTACATCGATAAATATCTCCTTATCTCAAATAAATACTTAGCAACATTTGCTGTTAGTCCAAACAATTATTTGCTATTTTATTTTGAATTGTTATTCTTAACAATTTATTTGTTACAGAGGAAAACGCTAAAATTTTCACCTACCTGATCAATTTTACTGCATCATTTATTAAAATAAAACTCTTTTTATTTGAAGTTTTTATGTTGGTGAGAATCAATTTTACAGCTATTTACTCTATTTCAATATCTGTCTATCATTCAGTGACACAGTTTTCATTGTTAAAACTTTAAAACATGCTTTTATATTTAGTCTTGCCATTCAAAAATATTTATTATGTAAAATCATACTATAGCGACTATTAAGCTTTACTTACTTAAAAAATGATCAAGTTATTCATCTTTTAATTATTTCATATAAGCTTCATATTTTAAAAGAATTTAATTTTGAATTATATTGTCTATTTTGGACAGTGTTTTTTTAATGGGAAATCTTCCAAAAACACAGTAGTTCTCTGAACATTTTCAACTTCCCACTTGCCTGACTGGCTTCTTATCTTCCTTCTTCACTTCCTTTCTTCTTTTCTTTCTCATTTCTTTCCTTTAATTTTCAGGCTAAAATTATTGGTTTATTTTGCTTTTAATAATCATCATGTATATTTTCTTGATGGATGATGTTTTGTTTGTACATGAATTGATATTTTTCTACTGTTTGCTGTTCACCAACTTCTTTTATTGTGATTCCAGCTCATCTCCAGATGTTTTCTTGGCAAATGTTTAACATGGGCAAACTAAATAAGCCATCACAATGCATTCCTTTATTACTACAAACATACTTTGGATGACTCTCTCAAGGGAAAAAGTATTGCCAAAATAAATTCTAATAATATTTAAAATATACAAGTTATTAACATTTACCAGGCCCTACACTAATTGCTCTACATATATTAACTCATTTGTTCTTTATACTCATAAATTTTACTATTGGCCCATTTTACAGAGAAAAATAAGGTACAGAAAAGTTAATTATCTTTCTATAGTTCATATAGCTGTTAAGTGGTATGGATGGGATTCAAACCTAGTTACACCTGTGAAGTTTGTGTGTTCCTAATCAGTCTTCATTCTGTGCTTTAAAATGGTCAAAGATCACACAGATTGTTTAGCCCTAAAAGATAGAAACCAATAAATTCAGTCATGATAGAGAACATGCCTTAAGTAATATAGTGTTTTCCTGAAGAAGAGATAATTGATAGCAAAAGGATAAATAATGTAATTATTAAACATTCTTGAATTGGAAAAACTCAGGATGGTAGCAAAAATAGATCAGATAGATATGGGGGAAGTATTGCAGTGAGAAGGTAGATGTCTACTTTAACCCATGTCAGCTTTGAGATAAGATAGAAGGATCTTGATGAGGTCATAGGTTAATTATTCATGAAACAGACAGAGATACATGCATAATTTCTATAACAGCAATAGCTAAAATTATAAAAACAACTCAGTTCTTCACACAAAAAATAAAACTGTACAATCAGGAAGCTCAATAGTGTAATTAATACCACAGTAGTGGCTTTCACATCTTTTTTTTTTTTTTTTTTTGAGATATATTCTCACTCTGTCAACAGGCTGGAGTGCAGTAGCAGGACCTCCACTCACTGCAGCCTCCCCGCCTCCAGGTTCAAGCTATTCTCCTGCCTCAGCCTCCCAACTAGCTTGGACTTCAGGCGCGTGCCACCACACCTGGCTAATTTTTTGTATTTTTAGTAAAGACAGGGTTTCATCATGTTGGTCAGGCTGGTCGCCAACTCCTGACCTTGTGATCTGCCTGCCTCAGCCTTCCAAAGTGCTGGGATTACAGAAGTTAGCGACTGTGCCTGGCTCTTTCACATAGTTTAGATGTGAAAAGGATCTGTAGGAAATTTATTTTATATCCTGACTCTGATTTTTTCTCATTTCTTTTTTCTTTAGTACAAATTATACTTCAAATAATCTCCAAATTTTGGACTTGGCCTGTTATATGTTTGCGTCATTCCCAAAGAATGCAGATACCATATGGAACTGAACTATATTGTAGCCCCAGATTCTTCTCTTCAGTTAGTGATTAAATGATAACTTACTGAAAACAACACAACTTCATGAAAGTGGCTTGTGAAAGGGGCTTCATCCTCTAGCTATTTACAAATTGAAAAGGAGGGCCAGATCTTATTGGATGTTATGAAAATTTTCTGTGATCATTCTCTGCATTTGTAAAGGATGCTAATATTTTTCATGAATTATTCTGAAATTACCTTTCTTTAGGTAAACCACATCTACAAGTAAACCACGTGTAATTAGGAAAACTACAGAAAAATTCTGACCTTTGTCAAGTTCTGAAAGTTTTCAGACTATAGAAAAGAGAAATAAATACATTTTCAGTAGATTCAAACTTTTTACTATGTGAAAGGCAGAGGAAAGTTTGGAGCCTATAGTCTCCTTTTATCATTAAGCATATTGTATTATAAATTTTTCAAAGATTTATAAATAACTTTCCAAGAAAATGTATCACTACCTACTTTTAGATTTCCACTGACTTTGTTAAAGCAAATTGGAAAAAACAAAGCATTGTCCTCAATTTTCTTTTGTAGAAAGAGGTTCCAGAAGACAGATGATTTCCTTGGAGCTGGCTACTTTCACATGGAATACAACAACTGTGAACAAATATGTTCACATATCAACCTTAACTTTTCCAAGCTCAAAAACGTTATTGAACTTTCTGACTATTTGATCTGGAAAAATCTCTCTGTGCAGTTCAGCTGCAGCCTGTAAGTGTCCAAAGCAAAGAAATTTAGGAAGAAATGAGCATGGTTGCTATTTTAACTGCCATTTGACATTGGCAGTATCTAACACTACAGATACTACATATGGTTAAGAGTTATCAGCCCAGAATGCAGAGGATAAATGGCTATAAAGTGTTCTTGGATATTTTCAACAGATTATATACTTATTTATATATACAACATTTTACAGATCATCTAGTTTTACTACAAATATGGTTATAGACGGGGTGCAATAATGAGAAATACAAACTAAGTTTATAAACACAATGAACTGTATTCATTGTAATAATTCCCTTTATCCTGTAAGCTTCTGGCATTTTTGGCATTAAATCATGTATAAGATTGTGTATAATAATACTTTGGCTGTAAAAGGAAGAGATCTCTCATTCTTTTTCTCAAACCTCTTTTGTATAGAGAATCACCTATGTTCAAAATGAAGAAAACCACCTCTGGTTTCAAATATTTGTTGAGCAAAGTTATATTCAGTATATTGTTACTTGCCTTCCCTTGTAAGGGAAGGAGGAGAGAAGAGTAATAGCTCTGGTTTTATTTTATTTTATTTTTAATTTTATTTTTTTTTACTGCATTTTAGGTTTTGGGGTACATATGAAGAACATGCAAGATAGTTGCATAGGTACACACGTGGCAGTGTGATTTGCTGCTTTCCTCCCCTTCACCTATATCTGGCATTTCTCCCCATGCCATCTCTCCACAATTCCCCACACCCTGCTGCCCCTCCCCTATTCCCCCCAACAGACCCCAGTGTGTAGTGCTCCCCTCCCTGTGTCCATGTGTTCTCATTGTTCAACACCCACCTATGAGTGAGAACATGAGGTATTTCATTTTCTGTTCTTGTGTCAGTTTGCTGAGAATGATGTTCTCCAGATTCATCCATGTCCCTACAAAGGACACGAACTCATCATTTTTGATTGCTGCATAATATTCCATAGTGTATATGTGCCACATTTTCCCAGTCCAGTCTATCATCGATGGGCATTTGGGTTGATTCCAGGTCTTTGCTATTGTAAACAGTACTGCAATCAACATTCATATGCATGTGTCCTTATAGTAGAACGATTTATAATCCTTTGGATATATACCCAGTAATAGGATTGCTGGGTCAAATGGATTTTCTATTTCTAGGTCCTTGAGGAATCACCACACTGTCTTCCACAATGGTTGAACTAATTTACACTCCCACCAACAGTGTAAAAGTGTTCCTATTTCTCCACATCCTCTCCAGCATCTGCTGTCTCCAGATTTTTTAATGATCGCCATTCTAACTGGCGTGAGATGGTATCTCAATGTAGTTTTGATTTGCATTTCTCTAATGACCAGTGATGATGAGCATTTTTTCATATGTTTGTTGGCCTCATGTATGTCTTCTTTTGTAAAGTGTTTGTTCATATCCTTTTCCCACTTATGAATGGGCTTGTTTGTTTTTTTCTTGTAAATCTGTTTTGGTTCTTTGTAAATTCTTCCTCCTCGAAATTTTCTTCCTTCTCAGTGCACCCTGGCTCAGTGCATCCACCAGGGCCTCTTTGACAGTCCCCTGTATATGATGTTCCCCTCTCTGTGTCCATGTGTTCTCATTGTTCAACACCAACTTCTGAATGAGAACATGCGGTGTTTGGTTTTCTGTTGTTGTGTCAGTTTGCTAAGAATGATGGTTTCCAGCTTTATCCTTGTCCCTACAAAATATATAAACTCATCTTTTTGTGGCTGCATAGTATTCCATGGTATGTATGTGCCACATTTTCTTTATCCAGTCTAACATTGATGGGCATTTGGGTTGTTTCCAAGTCTTTGATATTGTAAACAGTGCAGCAATAAACACACATGTGCATGTGTCTTTATAATAGAAGGATGTATAATCCTTTAGATATATAATCAGCAATGGGATTGCTGGGGGTCAAACAGTATTCCTATTTCTAGATCCTTGAGGAATCACCACACTGTCTTCCACAATGGTTGAACTAATTTACACTCCCACCAACTATAGTGTAAAAGCATTCTATTTCTCTACATCCTCTTTAGCATCTGCTTTCTCCTGATTTTTTAAATGATTGCCATTCTAACTGGCATAAGATGATATCTCAATGTGGTTTGATTTGCATTTCTCTAATGACCAGAAATAATGAGCATTTTTTCACATGTTTGTTGGCTGCATAAAAGTCTTCTTTTGAGAAGTATCTGTTCATAACCTTTGCTCACTTTTTGACGGGGTTGTTTGTTTTCCTGGTAAATTTGTTTAAGTTCTTTGTAGATTCTGGATATTAGTCTTTTGTCAGATGTGAAGATTGCAAAAATTTTTCCCATTCTTTTGGTTGCTGGTTCACTCTAATGATTGTTTGTTTTGCTGTACAGAAGGTCTTTAGTTTAATTAGATCCCATTTGTCTAGTTTGGTTTTTGTTGCCATTGCTTTTGGTGTTTTAGTCATGAAGTCCTTACCCATGCCTATGCCCTGAATGGTTTTGCCTAGGTTTTTTTTCTAGGGTTTTTATGGTGTAGGTCTTCTGTTTAAATCTTTAATCCATCTAAAGTTAATTTTTGTCTAAGGTGTAAGGAAGGGGTTCTGTTTCTGCTTTCTGCATATGACTAGCCTGTTTGCCAACACCATTTATTAAATTGGATTTATGGCCCAGTGTATCCAGTGTGACTTCATCTTAACTGCATTTGTAAAGATCATATTTCCAAATAAGTTTGCATGTTGAGGTTCTGGGTAAACATGAGCTGAACCCTCTACATTTTTATTTATTTATTTATTTATTTATTTATTTTTCTTTTTTTTTTTAATTTTTATTGCATTATAGGTTTTGGGGTACATGTGCAGAACGTGCAAGATAGTTGCATAGGTACACACATGGCAGTGTGTTTTGCTGCCTTCTTCCCCTTCACCCACACTTGGTATTCATCCCCAGGCTATCCCCCCGCCGGAACCCTCTACATTTAAGCCAAAATGTAAGATCAGAATATGAAAAGTGAACTAACAAAGAGTATGAAGAAACTTGAAAATTAAAAAAAAAAAATGACTGCTTGTATTAGTCTGTTATCATGCTGCTAATAAAGACGTACCCAGAACTGAGTAATTTATAAAGCAAAGAGGTTTAATTGACACACTGTTCCACGTGGCTGTGGAAGCCTCACAATCATGGCAAAAAGCAAAGGGGAAGCAAGACAGGTCTTACATGGCAGCTGGAAAGAGAGAGCATGAGCAGAGGAACTCCCTTTATCAACTGTTAGGTCACCTCATATTTATTCACTCTCAGGAGAACAGTACGGGAAAAACCTGCCTCCATGATTCAATTATCTCATTACCTCCCACCAGGTCCCTCCCATGACACCTGGGAGTTATAGGAGCTACAATGCAGGATGAGATGGGGACACAGCCAAACCATATTACTGCTTAAACAAAAATTAAACTGAGGGCGTTGGAAATAAAGACATGGAAATATCTCAGAATTTAGAACTAAGACATAAAGCAGTAAGACATTAAAAGAAAAGCATAAATTATCATTTCAGTAAGTAGGATTTCCAGAAATACTAATCTAACTAAAAAGTTTGAGAAATATCAGTTTATCTTTCTAGATTGTTGAACTGTAGTTTTTCAAATGTCTACTAATAAGATATGTATAAAGATTAACTTCTGGAGGGTCTAGAAATCTCCTTCTGTTATTTAACAGAAGATCTAACAAGAGATAACAGAAAAAAAAGAACAGAAAAAAGAAAATAATTTTAAATATTGTAAGAAAATTACCTCTTCAGTTACCTGTCTTTGTTCTTAAGTATTTCAACTGATTGGTTGGAGCCCAACCCCATCTTGTAGGGTAATATTATTTACTCAAAGTCTACTAATTTAAATATTAAATAACACATTTAAAAACACGTTCACAACATCTGCAATGGTACTTGATCAAAAAACTGTGCAAAATAGTCTAGCTAAGTTGACACAGAAAATTAATCATCACAAAATATGAAAGAGCTCCCTCAGAGGAAATGCTCTCAAGTTTTAAAATTAAAATAAATACGTACATAGTACTTACTATGAGCCAAACGCTATTCTAAACCTTTTAAATATTAGTTCACTTAATCCTTAACCATTTCCACGAGGTAAGGACTGCTATTCCTCATACTTTAAAGATGGGGACGTTAACTTGTCCAAGTTGAAACAGCCAATAAAAACAGAGCTGGGATTTAGATTCGGCTTTGCTTCAACCACAATTTTATATTGCCTCATGGTTAATCAGGGTTGAGTTATCTGAGTAGCAGAAATAAAAATTAGACGAGTTCTCTCTCCTTCTCATTAAAGAGTATATGTTTTTTTTGTATAGATAGCGTTTGCGTTTGTGTCTTAGACTGACCCCTGGGGGAAATCTGTATTCCAGAATCACTTCCAGGTGATCAAGAAGTTGAAGCATACAAGACGGTTACTCTAACTCACTGTCTTTCTTCTTTAATATTTTAAAGCAATATCAAAATTTAATTTACAAGGACATCCTTAAAATGGAGTGGAAAAAGTAAAACCAAAATGATAGTTACGGAGGAATTGCTCAGGGTATGGGCAACGTCAGTCTCTGTCTGATTTTCTTTGGTTGCCCAACTTTTACATACTCTTGCTAAAACAAACTACAATTTGAATTATTTATCAGTTAAAATCTATGTGTCCTCGCTATTTATTGTGAATATAGAGAATTAATTGCATCTATTCTTTCTTGTATAGATGACTACATTGCGAGGGATGTAATCTCTCCTCCTAGGAAGGAGGAAAAAATTGGGTTCTGTATTTGGCTGCATATAAATTTTACTGACTATGATAATTCATTGCTTTTCTTCTTTCATGTCTGTACTATTATGAGCCTGTGTGTTCTCAGTGTCTTGGACTCCATACCTCTAAACCCAGATTTTTTTATCTAGCTTATTTTCTGGAGGAGCATGTTAACTCATAACTAGGAAATTCTAAACCTGTTTCATTCCTTTTGGTTAGCCCAACATATTTATTTGCCTTACTCCTCTAGTACAATTACTTGACCCCTAAGTTTATAATATCAGAGATGTTGGCAGGGTATATACACAGTGACATCATCCTCAAAGACTGCATGAGCCATATGTTATCTTTTCCCAAACACTGTATCATCCCAGATACTGATTGCCTGTGTTGTACTTCCCAAGTTTGCTTTCTGTATTTCCTGACTGTCAAGTTCATTCGGTGGTTAGACTCTGACAGTAGAGCTTCTTGTATTTTCATGTGGCATTGTATAGACATCAAAGATTTATAGTGTGTTGAAAGGGACATAACGGACTCATTTGTTTTTGTTTTATGACAAAGATAGTGTAAGTAAAGCAAGTCTTTCCAAGGGCTTATAAGCTGGTAACATGTGGCATGAAGTTGTCCCCTTCATTTTCATGTATCTGTATTTTTTGGGGAGAAGATGGAAATTAAATAACTAAATTAAATAAAGTCATTAAAATATACTTTTATTTATTTTAAACATGATAAAGTTTCTGAGATTTTATAATGAGTCCTAGGAGTTACCCAGTAAACAAATAATCAAAATCCAAACTTTCTCTTACTGAAAAGAATAGTGGGCTGAGCACTTAGAACTTAGTAAAATATGAGGTATATATTTTATTATACCTAAACTCCTTTTTAGCTAGATACCTAATTAATAATTTTATACTTATTGCCCATTTCTCTCTGTTAACACTGAGTCATCGCGGTTTTTTTTTTGTGTGTGTGTGTGTCAGAATGTTGCTCTGTCGTCCAGCCTGGAGGGCAGTGGTGGGAGATTGGCTCACTGCAACACGCAACCACCGCCTCCCGGGTTCAAACAATACTTCTGCCTCACCCTCCAGAGTAGCTAGGACTACAGTTGCATGCTGCCACACCTGGCTAATTTCTTTTCTCTTTTAGTAGAAACGGGGTTTCACTGTGTTGCCCAGGCTGGTCTTGAACTCCTGAGCCCAGGCAATCTACTCGCCTTGGCCTCCCAAAATGCTAGGGTTATAGACATGAGCCACGGAACCCGGCCAAGTCGCTGGTTTTTAAAGAGCCACAAGTTGTTTACTCTAACTTTAAATTATTTCTACATAATTTACTTTTTCTATGTGCTTTAGTGAAATACGTCTAAACAATAGATGCACTGTAGCTGAACTAAAATCAAAATTTCTTGCCCTCAAACTATGTGCCTTTGTTTTTGCCTTTAAAAAAAAAATGTGCTTTCTTCTGAAGACCCAAAGAATGTTTAATTATTTTTATCTATATGGCCAGCACTAGAAACTTTTAGAAGTAAACCATAGTGGGATGAGGAGTAGAACAAAACTCTTTTGATGGACTTATCCATGTCTATCTTTTGCCTGGGCTACTTTCTAATGATAGTGTCTTCCTATATCTATTCTTGCAATCTTGCTACATGTTGTCTTCATGCAACCTGAGTGATCTTTTTAAGGGGAAATTCTGATTACATGACAACTCTAGCAAAGCTCTTTTATGTCTCTCCATGGCATTCAGGATAAAGGATGAAATTCCTAATAAGACCCTACATCCATGTTCAGATTCCTACCCAAGTCTCTAGTCTTAAATTAGCACATAGTTCACCTTCATCTGTGAACATTTAAAACACTGTTCTTCTCTATGCTCCACTCATTCAAAGTTTATATGAATACATTTTGGGTTAAATTTTGGTTTAAATGTCACTTTCCCGAGAATGCTTCCTCTGACCCATTAGACTTGCTTATTCTGCTCATTTGTGTCCCATTAATTTTCTACCTTTATATCACTTATCACAGGCATAAAGGTATAATTTTATGTTTTTAATTATTGATCAAGTTCTAGCTGTCCCAAAGAACTGTACCTCCATGTGGGTAGACACTGTCTGATTTTTGCGAAGTGCTGTATTCTATAGACCAACCACAATGACTGGCACTTACTAGGCGCCTCCTATCAGTGAATAGAATCAGCATGCATGAAGAACATGAGAGTTCAGGATGCCAATTGACTTACCCAAGTTTCTATAGCTGGTGGAATCAGGAATTATATTCAGGACTGCCTGATCAAATTCCTAAGCTAGATTACCTCAAATACTAATTGGTCGTGACTTCTTTATTTTTAAATACATTGACATGGACACAGTGATTTTATCTGTGCCTATTAATTTAAATTGAAATGCTCAAGTAATCAGTTGTCTAATCAGAAATTTAGATCTAAAGACCATCAATTAGTATTATATCAGAAACCCCAGACACATGAAACCTCAGCTATCAGATCCACAGTCACACTTTACTGATGGGCAGGTAGAAAGATGTAAATGGTTCTAATAGATGCTTTTAGAAGAATTTTCAAGCAATATGTTTGAGTTAAAATATATAAAAGATATCCTCAAATTTTGTTTGAACAGTGTAACAAACTCTGGTGAGACATGTTGCTACAGCATTGACGCTGTATTCCCAAAAGTTCTTGTGCTCATGCCATTGACTCAGGAGGGTTTCTAGATGCTTTCATGCAGAAAATAATGATACTGGGAAAGTTCCTCTAGTGAACAATGAGTATAAGGGTGTGATTGAGCCTGCAGAGAATGAAGACTTATAACTTTATTCTTCTGTGGGTTCAAATTTGCAGAATAAATATTTCAAACCAGTTCGTGTTGTTTGTCTTTGTCTGAGGCAGAATTTGATCTTAAGTGCACTTTCCTTCCAACCTTGTAGCAAGGATGTAGCAGTGTCTAACTTAAGAATCTTTGGTGACTATTCTTTAAAATGTATTTTTAAAAACTTTGCATATTTTTAGTGCACATGATGGTTTTATATACATATGTGTATGTATAGTGTTTGCATGAAATGGCGGAATTGAGCTAATTAATATTTGCATTGCCTCACATATTTATTTTTACAGTGTGATTATGTAGAATCTACCCTTTTAGCTTTTCAAGGACGCAATCCATTGTCATGAACTATAGCACTCATGTTTTGCAATAGATCTTTTGAACCTACTCCTTCCATCTAACTGAAATTTTGTATCCTTTCACCAATATCTCCCTGATTGCCCCTTCCCCTCCCTTCAGACCCTGGTAACCACCATTCTACTGGGATTTTGCCTTTTTTACATTCCACATATAAATGATATCATATCCCTGGCTTATTTCAATTAACATCAGATCCTCCAGGTTCATCTACGTTGTCACAAACAAAAAGTTTACTTTTTAAAAAAAAATTGAATCGTGTTCTATTGTGTAGATATGTTTTCTTTATCCATTCATCTGTGATGAACACAGGTTGATTTAATATAATGGGTATTGTGAATAATGCAGCAATGAATGTGAGAATGCAGGCATCTTTTCAACATACTCATTTGATTTCCTTTGAATATATACCCAGAAGTAGGATTCCTGGATCATGATAGTTCTATTTTCAATTCTTTGAGGGATTTACATACTGTTTTTCATAACAGCTAAGCTAATTTACTTTCTCACCAACAGTGGGATGTGTTTTCTTCACATCCTCACCAGCACTTATCTTTTGTCCTTTTGATGATTGCCATTCTGACAGGACAGGTGTGAGGTGATTTCTCAGTGTGGTTTTAATTTGCATTTCTCTGATGATTAGCGATGCTGAGCAGTTTTTCATATGTCATTGGGGGAATATTATTCTTTTCCAATCAAAACCTAACAGATATACACAAAAAAATGAGCTAAGATGTTAACCTACTTTGTTGAGAACCCTGGGCTAATGGATAGTTGGGCCAGTGACCAACACAGGTCTTCATGGAGTAAGAACAAATTGGTAGGCAATGTTTAGGGCCTTTAGATAAAGTTTATGCTGGACATCCAGAATAACATCTCTTGGCATATGCATAAAAAACTAAAGGAAAAGCTTTATGTTAGAATTTTGGAAAGTATTAGTAAGGGTGAGAGAAGTGAAAGTCATGAGAACCTCTAAGGAAACTTTTTTTAAATTGCTTTTTAGATTTGGGGGTACATGTGAAGAACATGCAAGATTGTTGCATAGGTACACACATGGCAGTGTGATTTGCTACCTTCCTTCCTATCACCTATTTTTAATAAGAGAAGCAGCCAGAAGATGGAGATCACCAGTAAGACAGTTATTTCCCCAAAGTTAAAGTCTATGCTATATGTTTCAACAGTAGCACAATAAATCATGTGTGGCATACACAAAGTACTAAGTAAGTATTGTGAATAAATAGGCCAGGCGCGGTGGCCCACACCTATAATCCCAGCACTTTGGGAGGCTGAGGTGGACGGATCACGAGATTAGGAGATTGACACCATCCTAGCCAACATGATGAAACCCTGTCTCTACTAAAAATACAAAAGAAGTAGCCAGTCCTGGTGGCATGGTGTGTGTGTGTATATATATACACATGAGTGAACCTATTTGGCAATAATTAAGAAATAAATAATTTGATGTGTTTATTACTAAAGAGAAAATTATGTTGGAAAATCTGTGCAGGTAAGGATTCAATTTAATAGCCAGGCACGGTGGCTCACACCTGTAATCCCAGCACTTTGAGAGGCTGAGGTGGGTGGATCACGAGGTCAGAAGTTCGAAACCAGTCTGACCAGTATAGTGAAATCCGGTCTCTACTAAAAATACAAAAATTAGCCGGGCATGGTGGTGAGCGCCTGTAATCCTAGCTACTCAGGAGGCTGAGGCAGGAGAATCGCTTGAACCAAGGGGGCGGAGGTTCCAGTCAGCCGAGATTATGCCACTGCACTCCAGCCTGGGTGACAGAATGAGACTGAGTTTCAAAAAAAAAAAAAAGATTTCAATTTAATATAGATAATATATTGCTTTGCTTACAAAATGTCATGATTTTGTATAGCAGTAAGTACTTTGCAAAACCTTTTCATCTGCATTCAATATTTTAGTCACACTGCTAAAATATTTTATTTCTTTGTTCAAGGGTATTTAAAAGTGGCTGTTATATTGCAAAATGAACAAATGTGTCTTGTCCCTATGTTTATTGTCCAAAGGCAGAGTTTATGTAAAATGTGATATTTTAGTCTAGAAATTTAAAATAAAAAAAAAATGGTGCATAAATTATTTCAGCATTGAAAGACTCTAACTTAAATTATTGCATATGTTTCTGCTTATGTAGACTTTTAAAATTTTTATTGAGATAACAAACGTAGATTTTTTTGACCTAGATAATCACAGACGTAAAGGCATAAAAAAATGTTTTACCTACTGCTGGTTTGACTGGGACCTAAACAAAAGCTATTTGACTTATTTTGAGATCTCCTGGTACACTGATAATTAATCTCATGATAAAGCCTTTTTGGTTGTATTGATCTCAAAGTAAGCATTATGCTGCACTCCTAAGATATCAAATTTAATTTAATATGCACCTTAACATTAAGGAGGAATTCATTATATTATTTTGCTACATTTTTTCTAAGTCTTCAGACTGGGGATTTTAGGAAATGTTATCATAAAAAAAGCAAAAGCACATAGTTTGAGGGCAAGACATTTTGATTTTAGTTTCAGCTACAGTGCATCTATAATCAGTACTATTCATATTTATGCCTGTATTCTGTTTTATTGAGATGTCTCTAGCACTGTAAGGAGATGAGAGCTAAAACCTGAGTAACAAGATGTGTTCAGTCTTTTCCCTCAAAGGCATTCCTAAAACAAATATCTTTGGTAGACTGGATATTGCAAGATTTTAAACACAAATTCTGTATATCTGAATTCCTTACAATTGTAAATACACAAACTTAATGTGGTTAGACATTTCTAAAGCAAATTTATGTTCAAATTAACCTGATATTTTAATGTCTGATCAGAAATTAAACTTATTTCTTTTCAAATGTGGCTGAATAACTGTCTGCCATGGTTACTCACCCCAGGAGTAAATGTTGAACAAAAACAACTATACTAGGTTTATAGACTATGTATATCAGGAATTCAGATAACATAGACCAAGGATGACATTCTTTGCCCTGCAATGACTAGGGCCTTGTATGAAAGACCGAAATGGTGGAGTACAACTTAAATAGTTGGATCCTGAAATTATCTGGAAGCTTTTTCACTCTCACCTGTCAACTGCCTGGGCTGGGACACTTTGAAGAGTGGACTTATGTGGAACTCTTCACCGTAACACCCATATGTGGCTTTCCCATGTGGGCTCCCTTTCATGACCCCAGCTTTAGAGTGTTTGAATTTCTTACATAATGACTTTGCCAATTCCTTACATAATGACAGAAGCTTAATGGCCTTTAACTTCCAAGCCTTGGAAATCACAGTGTCACACTTATTGGTTGAAAGAGTTACAAAGCCTGTCCAGATCTAATAATAGAGGTTATAGACCCCATCTGCAGATAGAAAAGTATCCAATAATTTCTGGCCACATTGTGAAGAATAAAAAGCACACCCTTCCTATTCAATGTTTCCAGAAGATATCATTTATATATGATTGGTCCTTCAGGGCTATAAGGTTTTTGTGAAATATCCTGTGTATATACTGTCTGTATATCAACTGTCATTATTAAAGTCAAAAGTTTAACTTTCTCTTGACATTTGTACAGCAAAAGTAAACAACCAGATGAACTAATCTTTATCAGTGGGAAGTCACAAACGTGTTTGGGAGCTGCCTATGAAACTGGAATTATCCTAAAATAATAGCTATGTATTTGAGGTTATACTCTGAGTCTAAACATCAGCTCTACATAACTAGGAAAAGTAAGTTTCCTTTTTAACCATTATGTTGGAGGCCAAATAAACACCAACACACAGGGTTGCTGTATTAGTTTGTTATCACAATGCTATAAAGATACTCTCTGAGACTGTATAATTAAGAAATGAAGAAGGTTTAGTTGACTCACAATCCCACAGGCTTAACAGGAACCATGAGTAGAAGGCTTCAAGAAACTTACAGTCATGGAGGAAGGTGAAGGGGAAGTAGGCACTTTCTTCACAAGGCAGCAGGAGGGAATGTGAAAGAAGCAAAGACAGAAGAGCCCTTTATAAACTATCAGATCTCATGAGAAGTCACTCACTATCATGAGAACAGCATTAAGGAAACTACCCCCATGATCCAATCACCTCCTACCAGATCTCTCCCTCAACACCTAAGGATTACAAATCAAAATGAGATTTGGGTGGGGACACAAAATCTTTTAGCCAGGACTGGGATGCAGGGACCAAGTCTTGAGGCTGCACAGAGTAGCAAGCACCCTGTGCCAAGCTTAGAAAACAATATTTTCCTCCTAAACCTCTCAGCCTGTGATGAAAGGGGCTGCTGCCAAGATCTCTGATATTATCTGGAGGCATATACCCCATTGTCTTGTCAGTTAACACGTGGATCCTCATTATTTATGCATCTCTGCAGCTGGCTTGAATTTCTCCCAGAAAATAATTTTTTTTCTCTATTGCCTCGTCAGGCAGCAAATATTCCAAATTTTTAGCTCTGCTTCCCTTTATACATAAGTTTTAAGTCATCACTCTCAAGTTCAACGTTCCATAGCTCTCTAGGACAGTGGCAAAATGCTGTCAGTTTCTTTGCTAAAGCACAGCAAGAGTGACCTTTGCTCCAGTTCCCAATGAGTTCCTCATCTCCATCTGAGACGACCTCAGCGGAAACTTCATTGTCCATATCGCTGCCAACATTTTGGTCAAAACCATTCAATGAGTCTCTAGGAAATTCCAAAGTTTCCCACATCTTCCTGTCTTCTTCAGCGCCCTTCAAACTGTTCCAACCTCTGCCTGTTACCCAATTCCAAATTTGTTTCCACATTTTCAGATATCTTTGTAGCAGCACCTCACTCCTGTTACCAATTTACTGTATTAGTCTGTTCTCCCACTGCTATAAAGATACTAACCAAGACTGGGTAGTTTACAAATATAGGAGGTTAATTGACTCACAGTTCTGCAGGCTTAACAGGAAACATGGCTAGAAGGCCTCAAGAAACTTACAATCAGGTTGTAACCTGAGGAAGATGTAGGCACTTTCTTTACAAGACAGCAGGAGAGAATGTGTGAAAGAAGCGAAGAGGGAAGAAGTATCCCTTATAAAACCATCAGATCATGTGAGAATTCGCTCACTATCATTAGAACGACATGAGAGAAACTGCCCCCATGATCAAATCACCTCTCACCAGATCTCTCCCTCAACACCTGGGATTTAGAATTCAAGATGAGACTTGAGTGGGGACACAAATCCTAACCATATCCATTGCTGTGAGAATTAAATGAGAGGACACAACTGAAAACATTTAGAATAGCATTTTGTGCTTGGGAAGAGTGCAACAAGTAGAGAGAATTCATGGGCCTGAACAATATGACTCACTTAACAAAAGGAATTATGTTAATGACCACAAATAATCACCTAAATTAAAGTTTTTAAATGTTTAAACCACAATCATATTTATTTATATGAAAATGATTTTGGTATCTAATACCAGCCAATTTTGTGCATTTCTCGTCAGGTTTGGAAGACAGATATCAAGAACAGACAAGAACCCATTGAAAAATCAGTTTCCTCATCTTCAGAGTTGATTAGACTTCTACTTGAGATGAAAAAGAATCTTATATAATAAAGACTCTCATCTAGACATAAAGAATGTCTTAACTATTCACTCTATATAAAGTGTAATTTTTACATGTTAACTGTTCAATTGCTTCTGCAGTTGAGTCTTGTTGGGCCAAATGAGCTCTGGATTTATATTTAGTCTATATGCATTGGTGACAAAGTATATTTTTTGTAATGGTGAGAGTATTTTAAAATTTCTATTCTAGATATGCAATTGGTTGAAGATTCAGGGTGTATTTTGCAAGTGCATATCAGCCAAGTGAAGCACTGTGCACACCTGGTGGGCACAGGTAGACAATATTACACAAAGAGATTAATAGGCTGGAATGGCTTGCCACAGGGAGCTGTCTTATGGAAACTAAATTCTGAAATAGTGAATCACACCAATAATAGCAAAGTGTCTTACACTATACTTTGGCATCATTAAAGTTTTTAATGCCATCTGGAAAGGAAAGAAGCAAAAGTTTTCCTAGTAGGTGGCTTATAAAACTCTTCAGATATTTAGTGATCACATGTAATGTTTAAAATATTTAAGGCACTTTTAAAGAAGCCATTTGAAGCACTCAAAATGATTACCTCTCCTAATCCACCAAGTACTTGCAAGATTTGGTTTTTAACAAGCAAGACTGGTTTTGATTTATGAAGTGCCAAAAAGGCACCTGAAAGAAAAAATCTACTTGAAATTTTGCTTTATTTTAAGAAGGCCTGAAAGACAGTTTTGTAAAAAAGTAAAATAAAAATAAAAAACATAAATTCGCTTGAGTTAATATTTTACATGCCAAGTAGAGCCTGGAGCTCATTTTTACAGCTGTTTTATGGGTCTTTAAAATAGTCATTTATAATGGAAAGAGTGACACAATCTTAATTATAACATGATGTACCAGGTATTATAATGAGCAAAGATATTTTTCTCAAACATGTATAGCTTTTAACCTTTCTGAAAGGCTACTAGTTTTTAAATTATGATCATAATTTTCAATTATGCCTAGATACCAACCGACAACCTTTCTTTTCTTAAGAACTATGAGCATCCTTTTGTTGTTTTTCTTCTCAGTGGTGAAAATACAGCAGCAAAATATTCCTCGAAAAAAATGAGACTTTTACTTGAATGACAAAGGGATAGTAAAATATTATTAAATAATACAACATGCAAAGTTTAACAACACTCTCACATAACTCTTTTATAACTATAGAGTTTATATATCAATATTGGGCTCTGGTGTAACATGAGCGTATCCTTCTCTAAAAGCAGGCATCTGCCATCTTAAAGATGTGTTACTGCAGGAGGCATTAATACTCGGAGTAGTTACCATTTCTAAGTGCCTGACAAGTAATGGAAAGAAAAAGGAAGAAAATCAGTAAAAGACTTTGGCTTTTAAGGTAGAAGAGGATCTCTTTTTTTCAATCTTTCCAGGATAAGGGACACAGAAAGATGTGAGAGAGCATGTCTTTTTGTATAATCAAATGCCTGTTGAGCACACCCTTTTTTGCGTGCCTGTGTGCATGTGTGTTTATGCGTGTGCATGCATGTGTATGTGATCAAACTGGATTCTACAATATCATAATAAATAAAAGAATGATTATTAATGTGACTGGCAGTAAAGCAACACTTATAAAATCAGCATTATGAATTTTCATAACTATAATTAATGTCATATTAATGCACTTTCTAAAACGTGGCCTTTTTTCTATTTTAAAAGGAAGATATATTCCCCATTTCTATGGTCCCTAAAATAGAAAGAATGTTATGCAACATTTTATTACGAAGATAATACTGGTTTCACTGAGCAGAATAAATCATTAAAAAGCAACATTACATGTAATTACTACAATAATTCTCTTTATGTACCATTCTGAAACATAAATTAAAATATGGTAACACAATAATTAAATACAAACATTTAATAAAATAGAGAAATGTTTACATCTATAAAAGGCCAACAATCAAAAGCTTATTTCAGAAAAATAATAAGAGCATTAAAAATATTCTCTTACTCAGTTTGGAGAACAATATTAATTGACAATTTTAACCTTCACTCAATGCCCTAGGTAATTTTGTGGACCATATCCTAGTTATCTAGTCAAGGTATTTAAATGTAGCTGAAAGCAATAATAAGGGGTTGCATAATTGAAATTTTAAAATATTTGTATAATGCATCTTATTGTTAAAGTCACTAGCAAAACAATGGTCATATTATGGGTACTTTGGATAAAATTGGTTTGCAGTGGGAATGCCCCCTAATTTAGTCATGTCTAGAGAAAATGTGGGCAAATTAAACTGTTTGTCTGAACAATCTGTAATTCACAGAGTAGATTTTTAATTACTGATTAAGATCAGGAAATTACAAAGAGATTAGTTCATATCATAGGAGAAAAATTCACCAATTTATTATAAACAAAGATTGGATAGTCATGGTTTGTTGTTTCTTTTCTCATGGTCTCCTCACTAACTGGTCCTTTGTTTTTCCACTCAGATACTATTATATTGTGGTAAACTTTGACCTTTTCTAAGATAGTCATCTTAAATGTCTACTCTGTGCCAATATTGGTGACAGGCAATGTTGATAGAAAATGAATTTAAAAATTAGACAAAATATTTGTCCTCAGTACCTCGAATAACTATGTGAGGTAACAGATAGGTTAATTATCTTTAA
This sequence comes from Saguinus oedipus, assembly GCA_031835075.1. NCBI lineage: Eukaryota > Metazoa > Chordata > Mammalia > Primates > Cebidae > Saguinus > Saguinus oedipus. Next base: position 52,375,700 of record CM063186.1, on the reverse strand, counting down.
TTAAACTATATTTGTGCTAATAACTTCACTATATATGTACATCAAAGAAAATATACATAAACAAAACAAAAAGACAGCTAGGAATACACTGACATTTCTCTCAAAATAGACTGCAACAATAGCATAAAAAAGTAAGTAAAATATTAACCACTTTCAATTAGCAATAAATTCCTACTGTTGAATATTTAATATGATAATTTTTACCATGTCAGTTGTATGCCCTCATCTTGTTACATAAGACAATGATTTATTTTTATCTCTCACAGTCTGATGGGTTGAGTAGCCTTAGATGAGCATTCTCCCTGGGACTCCTGTGGGTAGCTGATGTCAGATGACAGCTGGATTTGGGTTGGCTGTCTCAACAAAACACAATCACTTGCCTGGCAGTTGATGTGGGCTTTGGCTTGGAGTTTAGCTGGAAATATTGACCAAATTGTCTACATGTGGTTTCTTCATATCACTTGAACTTTCCACAGCCTGATAACTGGTTTGCAAAAACTAGTATTCCAACAAAGAGAACTTACTAGAAACTGACATTGTTTTAAAAACTAAACCTGAAACTTGGCACAGCCTCTCTTTTCCCATATTCCATTATGGAATTTCCCAGGTTCAAAAAGAAGGAACATAGACCACTTCCTTTCAATGGGAAGGGTGTAAAAGGATTTGTGGCCATTTTAAATTTGTAACAGCCTGAAACACTCATATTTTGGTCACCAGTTCAAAGACTCTCAGATTCACCTTCTGTTTGAGCTACTGCTTTGCTAAGTTCCAGACATGCTCCAACCACTTTACATGGAGACAACCTGGCAGCATCTCACTTTCAACTTCTCACCAGGGCTTTTCAGGAACTGCCATGTGGAAGGCCCATTGAAAGGAGAGTGGGAAGAAAGTCAATATATTAACACATTCTCTTTTATTCCCCCCAGGCAGATGGTTCTGAAATGCACACCATAAGGTTCTCAGAGTGTCACATGGAATTGAGCGAATCATTGGTCCAAGTGGTAGAGCAGTGATTATATTGTGCTTATACATCAAGCTAAGGATTAAAAGTTAAGGAGATATATGTAAATAAGAGATCATAATTCTATGGACTAAATAGTGTCCTCTCAACATTTGTAAATTGGAGTTCTAATTTCCATTGGACTATGTTTGGAGTAAGGAAGCAATTAATATTAAAGATGTTGTAAGGGTGAGGCCTGATCTGACGCGATTAGTGTCTGTATGATAAAAGACACTTTCTCTCTGCCATGAGAAAACACAGTGGGAAGACAGCCATCTAATAACCAGAAAGAGTCTTCAACAGAAATTGATTTGACTAGCATCTTGATATTGGAGTTCCCAGCCTCCAGAGTTCAGGGGAAATAAAATACATTTCTGCTGTTTAAGCCACCCAGTCTATAGTACTTTATTATGGAAACCCAAGCTGAGTAAGAATAATTTTGGTACCAGGAGTGGGGTGCCATTGTCAAAGATACCTAAAAATGTGAAAATAGCTTTGGAACTGGATAATGTGTAGAGATTGGAAGAGTGATGAAGTGCATACTAGAAATATGGATGAGGTCACAGATGAAGTAAAGGAGGATCAAGTTGTTAGAAACCGGAGGAAGAACAGTTCTTGTTATACAGTGGCAAAGACTTAGGTGAATTGAGTTGTAGTGTTTTGTGGAAAGTAAAACCTGTAGTGAGATTTCTAAGCAAAGTATTGATGAGTGGCTTTTGTCCTCCCTGCTGCTAATAGCAAAATGTGAAAAGAGAGAGATGAATTGAAGAAGAAATTGTTACCATAAATAAACCCAGAACTCTGAGATTTGGAAAATTCTCAGTCTTCCATATTGCAAATTTAAAAAGAGAGAGAGAGAGAGAGACAGAGAGAGAGAGAGAGAGAGAGAGAGAGAGAGAGAGAGAGTCTTCTTTGAGGAGGACATTAAGAATGTAGCTAAACAGCCATTTGATAAACAGATCACGGATAGATTTAATCAATTATTTCAACAGCAGAATTTAAGAGAGATGGGATTATAGCAGCAGAGACATTGCCAATTTGTACTAAAGCAGAAAACAGGATGAAATGAAGTAAGCAAGCTTGTTGAGCTTGTTGGAGTCTACAAGAATAATCTATAACAGGACCATAGGTCTATTTAACTTTGGAAATGTGTATTCTTAAAAGAAAAAAAAGAGAGAGAGAGAGAGAGAGGAAGAATCAGTGCCTAAAGCAATTCAGAGATCCTCCAGGCTGCCACTCCCACCTCAGGCATATGGCTCAAGGCTGTATCTTCCTCAGTTTCAGAGAGTAGCAATTTAGCAGAGGACCTGGGAGACAGGGACTGTTCCCCAGCACCAAATAGGCAGGGATGCCCTGTCGGGGTGTGAGGCTGATGTTGCCAGCCCAGTGGGCCTGGAAGGCAGAAATTCAAGACAAATAAGATGGTTCTTGTGCCTTAAGTTCTAATGAAATTTGCCTTGATAGGTCTTGGACTTGATTGAAACCCGTCTCCCTTCCTTCTTTTATATTTCTTTTAGTTTGAATGAGATGTCTTTTCCATGAATGTCTCACCATCATGTGCATAACTTTTCTGATTTCATAAGTTCACAGCCGGAACAGAATTTTGTCTAGGAATAAAGTGTATCTCAAGTCTCATATCTGATCTAGTTATACTTAGATGAGATGTTGGAGTTTAGAGTTGATTCTGGAAAAACTTAAGTTTTGGGGGGCTGTAGGAGTGGAATCCACCAATTTTGCATGTGACTAAAGTCATACATTTTGGAGGGCCAGGGATAAAATGGTAGGGACGGAATTATGTCTCCTTCAAAATTCATAAGTTGGAACCATGTCCTCAGTGTAAGTGTATTTGGAGTATGGAAGTAATTAAAGTTAAAAAAGCTCACAAGGGCAGGGCACTGATATGATTGAATTAAAGTCCTTTTTTAAAAAAAACACACCAGATACATTGCTTTCTTCCTCTCTATACCTGGTGAAAGCTCAGCATGAAGGCAGCTATCTGCAAGCCAGGAAGAGAGCCATCAGCAGAAAGTTTTTGATCTTGGACTTCCCAGCCTCCAGAAATGTAAAACAAACAAACAAACAGACAAACAAACAAAAAACTATTGTTTAAGCCAGACAATTTATAGACAATTATTATGGAAGCCTGAGCAGACTAAGAAACATGTGTGGGAAGCAGTCTTCTTTAAATAAGTGATTTTAATAATTGTTTTCTTAAATCAAAATTCATCCCTTATTATAAAAAGGTAATCTTGTTACCTCCCCCAGGTTGGTGGGATGCACTGGTAAATCTTCTGTTTTAGTGCTTCCCTCTTGCCCAGACTGGAGTGCAGGGGCACAATCATAGCTCAGTGCAGCCTTGAATTCTTGGGATCAAGGGATCCTCCTGCCTCAGCCTCCTGAGTATCTGGGACTACAGTCATGTGGCACACCGCCAAGCTAAATTTTTTTAAAGTTTTTTGTTTGTTTGTTTGTTTGTTTTTTTAATAGAGACAGGGATTTGTCATCATGCCCAGTCTGTTCTCAAACTCCTGGGTTTAAGGGATCCTCTTGTTTCAGCCCCCCAAACAGCTGAGATTGTAGGCATAAGCCACTATGCCCAACTATCTGGTATATTACCTAATGATTGATAACAGAAGCTGATATATTTTTGAAGTGGAGGATTCCAAACTGACATGGGCACAGGAAAGTAAGTCACTATTCTGTGCAGAAACAAATACAACACTTCAAATATTCCTGTCACTTCAAAACTAACTTTCACATAATTCTTCAGTAAGTGTCCTGTAGAATACGATATTACAATTTCATTCCCCACTATGACCCATGTGTCTACTAGTCAGCTTCACTAATATCAAGATTGCCAGCCTCTGAGAGGAAATTCTAATATTTAATTAATATTTAAGCAAAATGTAAAGAGAAAAACCACCAGTCCATTGCAACAGTTGAGGTTTTGTAAAGTGAAAATTTCTCTTTAAGTACTAAAAAAAAAAAGTTTACTAAAGTGGGTTCTTTCTTAATATTTTACAGCACATTATTGTTCTTAAAATTTTTAAACAGTTGTAAAAAAATTATAACTCTAAATCTTAACTAGTGTTCACCTTAGTAGCACTTGTCTGTGGAGCCTAATTATTTCCCAGTAGGATGTTTGACATGTATTAATGGCCATTATTAAATGACTAAATTTTACACGGCAAACTAAAATGCAGAAAATCCCACAAATCCACTTTCTCACTTTCCATGTGCATAAACCGAGGCTTGGAGAAGTAAAAAATGACCAAGGCCATGGTAATAAGTAGTGACAGAAGCAATCTGGATATCTTAGGTTTCAGATCGATGCTGTTTGCAATGCACCATTTATTCCTTTTCTATGTCTACTGGCTAGGGGGTATGGCTGAAGTGTCTGTGTGTGTGTGTGTGTGTGTGTGTGTGTGTGTGTGTGTGTGTGTGTGTGTATGAATGAAATGACTATCTAATTGCAGCATTAGCTTTGTGTGGAATTCCCCTGTGGCTTTCCCCTTGCTTCATTTTCCTCTTGGATTCCAGTATGCTAAGGCAGGATGAGCAGTTTTATATAGTACCATTTTATTACAATATAATAAGATCTTTGTTTTTAGCTTTTTTATGCTTTGTTTCTAAGATCAAAAAAAGAAAACATGAGAACGGGTACTAACAACACTTAAATAAAACAAAGTTTCATCTTCTCTGCAATTGGTATCTATCTTGCAAAAAGTTAAAGTTTTTACATTTATTTATTAGTTAAAAACGCAAAGTGATTTCTTTGTTCATTCAAACCCTTGGAAGAAGAAAGTTTGCAAGTAAACATAGTGAATTTGAAAATTATTTTTGCAATTATGCTCTCATTTCTCTGTCAAGTAATTTCTAAAAACTAATTTACATACCTTTTGAATATATCCATTTGGCAAAGGGCTAATATCTAGAATTTGCAAAGAACTTAAATTTGCAAGAAAAAAAAAAACATCAAAAAGTGGGTAAAGTACATGAACAATTTTCAAAAGAAGACATTTATATTCCCAACAAATATATGAAAAAAAAAAGCTCATTACCACTGGTCATTAGAGAAATGCAAATCAAAACCTCAGTAAGATGCCATGTCATGCTGGTTAGAATGGCAGTCATTAAAAAGTCAGGACACAACAGATGCTGGAGAGGATGTGGAGAAATAAGAACGCTTTTACACTGTTGGTGGGAATGTAAATTAGTTCAACCATTGTGGAAGACAGTGTGGTGATTCCTCAAGAATCTAGAACCAGAAACACCATTTGACTCAGCAATCCTATTACTGGGTATATACCCAAAAGATAATAAATCATTCTACTATAAAGACACATGCACACGTATATTTACTGCAGCACTGTTCACAACAGCAAAGACTTGGAACCAACCAAAATGCCCATCAATGATAGACTAGATAAAGAAAATGTGGCACATATGCACTATGGAATACTATACAGCCATAAAAAAAAGGTGAGTTTATGCCCTTTGTAGAGACTTGGATAAAGCTGGGAACCATCATTCTCAGCAAACTAACACAAGAATAGAAAACCAAACACAGCATGTTCTCACTCGTAAGTAAGAGTTGAACAATGAGAGCACATGGACACAGGGAGGGAAACATCACACACTGGGGCTTATCAGGGGGTGTGGGGCTAGAGGAGGGATAGCAAGAGGTGAGATGATTGGGGAGTGATAACTTTAGGCGATATACTGAATGTAGATGACAGGTGGATGGGTGCAGCAAACCACCAAGCCCCATGTATACCTATGTAACAAACCTACATGTTCTGCACATGTATCTCAGAACTTATAGTATAATAATAAAAAAATTAAAAATAATTTATAGCACTATGAATTTTTCAAATGAATCAAATAAATTATAATATAAATTAAATAAATATTTTGTGGTGATTTGGTAGTGTCGTGAGGCAGATAAATGGAGTCCTGCTGAGCTGTGTAGCATTAACTCAGGTCTGCTGGAAGTGTCTCACCTTTGTCATTTCTCCATTGTCCTCAGAGAAATTTATCAGTAAACATCCAATACACCATTGTAATTTTGCCCATCTCTGACATGCTGATCTGAACACCAAGCCATTTCTCCTTTGATTACTTGTATTTAAAATTAAAAGCCATTTTAACATATCACTTTGTACCCAATTCTAAAAATGAAGATCTGGAGTAAACATAATCATGTCTTAGATATTACCAACAGCTGTTCTACCAATCAACTATTTCATTCATTATCAATCATAAAAGTTCAAGTCTTGGCCGGGTGTGGTGGCTCACACCTGTAATCCCAGCACTTTGGGAGGCCGAGGCATGCGGATAATGAAGTCAAGAGATTGAGACCATCCTGGCCATCATGAAACCCCATCTTTACTAAAAATACAAAAAAAAATTAGCTGGGCATGGTGGCACACGCCTGTGGTCCCAGCTACTTGGGAGGTTGAGGTGGAAGAATCACTTGAACCCAGGAGGCGGAGGTTGCAGTAAGCCAAAATTGCACCACTGCACTCCAGCCTGGTGACAGAGCAAGACTACATCTCAAAAACAAAAAACAAACAAACAAAAAAAAGTTCAAGTCTTTCTCATTCCAGATTTCAGAGTAAGACTGCTAAAAATAATACCACCACTACCAATAACAACAATAAATCACAAAAAAATGAACCTGCCAAATTCATGTCAATACTAGCATTGATTAGAAATACTTAAAAAGATAGTCACGATTTTTTAAATAAAGCCATCAACAACAGAATTATTAGATATAATTTTCTTTCTTTTCTTTTTTAATTGTACTTTGGGCTCTGGGGTCCATGTGCACATCCTACATCCTGCAGGATTGTTGCATAGGTCTATACATGCCATGGTGGATGGCTATCTCCACTCTACTGCCCCATTGCCTACAACAGGCATTTCTCCCGGTATTATCCTTCCCCATCCTCCCCACTACCCCGTCCATCCCCTCCCCTCCCCTCCATCCCCCCACCTAGCCCTGTGAGTGTTGTTCTCTTCCTTGTGCCCAAGTGTTCTCATTGTTCATCACCCACCTATGAGTGAACATAGGCGGTGTTTAGTTTTCTGTTCCTGTGTCAGTTTACTGAGAATGATGGTTTCCAGATTCATCCATGTCTCTACGAACGACACGAACTCATCAATTTTTATGGCTCCATAGTATTCCATGGTGTATATGTGCCACATTTTCTTTGTCCAGTCTATCATTGATGGGCATTTGGGTTGGTTGTTTCAATGCTACTTGTCTTTATTTAGCACTTTTCAAATAAAAAATTCCTGAAATAATAATATTTAAAATGCTTTAAGTTCTATTTAGTGATTTATGTTTGTCTTTTTCAAATAATTTAAAAAAGCCCTCAGTGTTTATAGATTTCTATAAACGATTTTCCATCGTGCAATTACTAATTTGGACCTGATTAAGACGTCATGTTTGAAGACTTCACACAATAACCTAAGATTAGTGACTAATAACTGATTGTAGTGTTTAATGGACATTTAGATCACCTTAAATATATGTGATTATCCTTCTACCTACGGCCCAAATCTCTTGAGTAATCTTTGTTTCTGAGTTAAGAAAACAACCAGGATTAAACACATACCTAATGGTCCTTGGTAGTCCTAGAAAGATAGAGAAGAATCAGTGCTGTCAAGAAATTGTAGACCATGCATGGTGGCTCATGCCTATAATCCCAGCACTTTGGGAGGTTGAGGTGGGTGGATCATTTGAGGCCAGTTCGAGATCAGCCTGGCCAACATGGTGAAACCATGTCTCTACTAAAATACAAAAATTAGCTAGGCATGGTGGTGTGTGCCTGTAGTCTCAGCTAATTAGGAGGCAAAGACACAAAAATGTCTTGAATCTGGGAGGCAGAGGCTACAATGAGCCAATGTCATATACTACATACCAGCCTGGGCAACAGCAAGCTCCATGGCAAAAAAAAAAAAAAAAGAAAGAAAGAAAGAAAAAAAGAAAAAAAAAAGATATTGTATAAGAAAAACACATATCCAAAAACATACCCAAAAAATAAAAAATAAAAATAATACAACACTATGGATTAAAGCTGCGTGTCTACCCCTTAAGGGTAGGATTTTCACAACCCAGTTGAGAAGCTTTCAAAACACTCTTTGAGCAGACACCAGAAGACATTTCATTATATATACATTCCTCAGTAAGATAACGGCAGTTTCTATGTGTCATTGAAAAACTTCTTTCTTTTCCTTTTTTTTTTCTGAGTCGGAGTTTCGCTCTTGTTACCCAGGCTGGAGTGCAATGGCGCGATCTCGGCTCACCGCAACCTCCGCCTCCTGGGTTCAGGCAATTCTCCTGCCTCAGCCTCCTGAGTAGCTGGGATTACAGGCACGCGCCACCATGCCCAACTAATTTTTTGTATTTTTAGTAAACACGGGGTTTCACCATGTTGACCAGGATGGTCTCGATCTCTTGACCTCGTGATCCACCCACCTCGGCCTCCCAAAGTGCTGGGATTACAGGCGTGAGCCACCACGCCCAGCCCAAAAAACTTCTTTCAAGATGAAAAATCAGGAATTTCCTTTCCATAGACTTCAGAAAGTCATTTACTCATTGGTCCACTCAACAACAAAATCATTTGAAGAATTTTGAAATGTCTTTTTAATATTGGTTTTTCATATCAACATATTTTGTCTGAAAAAAATGACCTATATGATTTAACAGCTTGGTGACTATAATTAATGATAATGTATTGTGTTCTTAGAAAATGCTAAGAGAGCGTTCTCACGATATTAATAATAACTATATCAGGTAATGCATTTGTTAATTAACTACATTTAATCATTCTACAATATATATGTACTTCAAAAATTATATTATGCATAATAAACATAATTTTATATGTCAATTAAAAATAATTTGAAAAAATACATATATTTTTATCATGAGCAAATGTTTTAATTGGGAAGTATTACATTTTTACAGGATTCATTTCTATTTATTGATATTATTTACAGGATACTTAAATCAATATTAAAATATTAAATATACAATTCTACACAGTTTCACTAAAATATGTTTACTCCTTATGTTTTGTATATGTAAGCATTCAATGAATTATTTTGACATTAGTGAGTTTGGACTATTTTAGTCAGAATACTTTACTCGTGCTCCCAATTTCAGCAGCCATTGTTTATATTTTTTTGACATCCAGCTAGTATTTTTTTTCTGAGATAAGTCCAGTTTTCAGTTTCTAATCTCATCTTCTTTTCCACTTCCTTTCCTTCTAGCAAAATATGTCTATTCAAATCTTCATACCTATTTTTGCATCCAGCCAGCCTCCAAATGTTGACTACTTATTTCCCATTAAGGCATGGAATTAAGCCACTTACTTCTCAATTGCACAGTTTCTGAGATTTAGGTACACTGTGTCAAATGGAAAATAAATTCTAAAAAAGCTTTGGAAGTAAGTCCAGTCATTGTCCCTGTGGTAGTTGCTGTTAGACCTGTCACTTATGCATAAAGCTTATATTTTCACATCTCAAAATACGTGAAGTCTGATATGGTTTGGCTGTGTCCCCACCCAAATCTCACTTTGGACTGTAATAATCACCATGTGTCAAAGGTGGGGTCAGAAAATAATTGAATCATGGGGATGGCTCCCCCATACTCTTCTCATGGTAGTGAATAAGTCTCATGAGATCTGATGGTTTTATAAATGGGAGTTCCCATGGACAAGCTCTCTCTTATCTGCCACCATGTAAGACATGTCTTGCTTCCCCTTCACCTTCTACCATGATTATGAGGCCTCCCTAGCCATGTGGAAGTGTTAGTCAATGAAACCTCTTTCCTTTATAAATTGTCCAGTCTCCAGTATGTCTTTATTAGCAACCTGAGAACAGACTAATACAGAGTCTATACAAATTGTATTTTAGAACAAATTAGAATTGGTGGGTTAATTGTTCCACAGGTAGTACAATGACAGTTCAAATCATCTGTTTATAATAACTATCTAAAATTAGTTTGGGAAATCAGGAGCTGACTTTCTGGTCTTAAAACTGCACAATCAAGATGGAAAGAAAATCATACCCTCTGAACTTACGCCTCCTATTTGGGAAAGAATTAAATTTACAACATTTCTCTCTCAGTGTCAAGTCTATTTGTTTATTTTGGGAGAAAAACATGTTCTTGCCTCTGAGTTTCACCCCAGAATCCCTTTGGAAAATAATTGGATCAAGATGATACATTTTTGGTTTTAAAAAAAAACACAGAATCCATAGCTAGCATTTTTGGGGTTTGGTTTATATCCAAGTTTCAATAACTGGTACTTAAGGTAAGTCCTGCACTCATTTGTTCAGAGGCTTGACGTTTTCTGATGGCTAAGGGCAAACTGTTATGCATAGCTGGCTAAGATTCTGGGTGTAGGTGGTTCTGACTGGAGTTGGCACTAACTGACAGGAAGGAAGGGATTTCAAAATTTAAAGGGGATTTATTCATGAAGAACACATAAAACAAATACAATTTTCTATAATTTCAAACTGATCCCCCTTAAGCAGCTCCTTGGTATGGACTTTAGCAGGTGTTGGCAAATGACAAACTTATGTTTAGTAAATGAGAGTCGCTCTAGCCCACATGTTACATAGTCCGTTCTGCAACAACATTGCAAGGCATGGAAAACTATGCTCTTAGAGTTTTAATGCTTAACTTTAAAGAATATATTTTTACACCTTTTCCTTAACTTATGCCTCATTGCCTTTTTTAACCTGGAATTGATTCCCATAGGGATTCTGTTTTTTTAAAAAAGTGTTTTTTTCAAGATGGGTGTCTCACTATGTTGCTTAGGCTGGTCTCTAATTCCTTAGCTCAAGGGACCCTCCTGTCTCAGCCTCCCAAGTAGCTGGGAATACAGGTGCATGCCATCATGCCCAGCTGGGATGCTGTTAGTTAATTAGCAACAAAAGTATTAATAGTTCTAATGAGTGAAAAATAAATTAGCTGACTTCTGTGTCAATTAGGTTAGTAAGAAGGTAAACAGATTTCTCTGAATAGCATGGCAGCCACATGCTCCCTAATTGTTTTTATACTTATGTCCTTATACTGTTTTTCTTTGGAGCAACTACTCAATGCTAGGTAGTGGTAAGTGCTTTGAATGCATTAATTTGTTTTATCTTCTAACAACTCAATGAGATATTGGCTACAAATTTATAACTAATGAAACTTGAGCTTAAAGCTTTTAGTTAATTTCTGCAAGGTTATAGTGCTTCTATCTCTAAGAGTGAGTTTCTGATACCAAAACCTATACTTAATGCTATAAGACCTCTGTTGAATTTTCTTTATGTCTTACTTAATGAGATGACACAGGTATTCCGTATACTAAACAATAGTTGTTCATTTAGGTTTTGTTTTTGTTTTTTGTAGATATGTTATTCACTTCAATTGGTCAGGGTATTTCAAGTGAGCTGTGTGTTGCTGCCTCAATGCTTATTTCTGCGTTTAGAAGTATTTCTACATTGAAATGCTAATATGCCTTCAAAACCATTTTGAAAATGTAATTACACATTTTAGTACCTCAAGAAATTAATATAGGTTCAATTGCTCAAGTAAAACAAAACGTGCTTTTGTTACTCAAAATGAGTAAATGCACACTTGCAAGAGTAATGGACACATCAAAACCTAAGGTAACAACGAAGAAGATGTATCAGTATAAACCATATGTATTTCAGAAACTTCACTTTCATTAGATCAGAATTTTCTTAATGTTAAACTTTATTCAGAAAAAGAATGTCCTAAAACCTCAGTTTGGAAGCACACAAATTGTTTGAAAATTTTACATTCTCACTTCAGAGTTATTTTAATTAATAAAATTTGTTGTTAATTTCATGAATATTGTCACACACACAAAATATAACATTTCTTAATACCTTGATTACTTTGATTGAAATCCCTCATGTGAAAAACAACACAATCTTGGTTTTTCCTAGTTCTTAATTAAATCATATAAAAACAACAATGTACATAATACAGTAGATTTCCATCAAAATATGAGAAATATAGTGAGCTTTGCCATCTTTATGCAGGCTTTTCTTGTTAAATATTTGTCTTGCCTGGTTGAATTAAACTCTTCTGGTTTTAACGCATCTTAATATATCTTGACACAGGAGTGTAAAATAAGATGCATTGAGAGTTTTCAGGTATAAAAAATAGTAATTAGCAGTTACTCCCACTGATTCTGTTGAAGCCAAGAATCCTGTACCCATCTCTTGGGTGAAGACTATCTTTAATTTATTATGCAAACACCATGATGAGAAAAATAATTGAACTAAATTACAATGTACAGTAAGGGGGATTATAAGTACACCAGATTTTACCCTGAATTTAGTGGAATTTTTCTTATCTTTTTTTCTGATGTGTAGTCCTGTTTAAAATAGAAAAGTTCATTTTAGAGTGTAGTAATTAGGAAATATTGTCAAGCAGTTTGATAAAATAGACGTTGTTTGACTATATATATAAAACACACTCGTGTTCAAATTGAATGCTATCTAAAGAATACAATTCAATACAGGTATAAAATGGCTTAACTGTTGAAAGTGAGGAGAGTATCACATTCTTATTCTTTAAGATGGGAAAGTATATACATGGTGAAGATGACTTCTCTGAGATGGTAGTACACATTGTACACGACTGGTCATTCTCAAGTCTCTATGTTTTCTATTACTTTAACATATGCTATAGTTGTATTCCTTGCCATCATACAACATTTTCATGTAAGACAGCATAATTTTTTAAATTAAACATTGATTGAGTTTTGACTATTGAACTGCTCTTGGCCACTTGATCACAGTGTACCATTTTCTTAATATTGTGCTTAAATCAATTTGCTCATATTTTCGTAAGAATATTTGCATTATACTTATAAGCGATATTGGTCTGTAGGTTCTGTTTTGCATTGTGTTTTTCTCTCTTTGTCTGATTTGAGTATCAGAGAAAAACTAGTTCCATAAAATAAATTTGGAAACATTTCTTTCTATTCTATTTTCAGAAACATTTTGTGTAGTATTGATGTTCATTCTTCCCTAAATTTTCAGTGGAATTCTCCATGGAAACCACACGGGTCTGGAGATTTCTTTATTGATTTTTGCATTATAAATCCTATCTTCTTAAAGTGTATTAAGGCTGTTCAAGTTATCTATGTTTATTGGGTGATTTTTGACAGTTTATGCTTTTTATATTAATTGCCAGATTTTTGTGTATAACATTGTTATCAGTATTCCCTTATTCTTTCGATGTCTGCAGAGTCTGACGTGATATTCTTTACTTCGCTTCTGATACTGATAGCACATTTTCTGACTTTTTTTCGTCATCAGTCTTGGTAAAAATTCATCAATTTCATTGATTGTTTAAAAAATCAGTTTTTCCCATTGACTTTTTGTCTTTTTTCCCAATTTCATTGATTTTTTTTTGCCCATTTAAAGCATTATTTCTATTCTTTACAACAGTCCCTGCAAATTAAGTACAGTTGTGTTTGTGAGTTTTGCATCCACTAATTCAACCAACCATGGATTGAACGTTAAAAAAAACACATAACAAAAAAAAATAAATTAAAAAAATACAACTATTCACATAGCATTTACATTATACTAGGTATTAAAGTAATCTAAAGATTATTTAAAGTATGCAGGGGGGTGTGCATTAGTTATAGGCAAAAACTATGCCATTTTAGATAAGAGATTTGAGCATCCTTGAATTTTTTGTTTTTATTCACAGGGAGAAAAAAAGGGAAGACAGACCTTGCAGTCTTATTCTTTTTTTTTTGAAAGAACAGAAGGAGAGAAGGAGAGGAAGAAAGAGGAAGAAAAAGAGGGAGAGAGAACAGGAATATTGTTTTATTCTAAAAATGGATATTAATAATGGCTGATAAAATTGCTTTATTCTAAAAATGGGTATTAATAATGGCCGATAAAATATTTCTACTTTATCTTGCTGCCATAAAAATAATATAAATCAATGATTTATATCATTGATTAATAATATAAATCAATCATTTATATAATTGATTAATAATATAAATCAATGATTTATATCATTGATTAATAATATAAATCAATCATTTATATTATTTTTATGGCAGCAAGATAAAGTAGAAACCCATAACTATCCTTGGCAAACTTCTTGAGTTAGGGAGTAGCATAAAGTATATATGGGAATGATAACTTGGCTCTTTTTACTTAGTAATTCTGTGGCTAGTAACTTTCAATGGGATCTAGGAAAAGAGAGAAATCTAAATTAGCCCAAGTTTTGGTATAGAAAGCTGTACTACATGAACCTTTCATCTAGAATAATTGATTTGATTACCAAACAAACAAACAAACAAAGGATTGCTGTTACACAAGAGTGACATGAAGAAATATTTTAGTAGTGATTAACACTACATACAAATCTTAGTTTACAGAAATATTAAGGTGGGATTGGGACAGAAACAAAAGATGAAACACTTCTCAGGTTCGAATGTAGGTTATAATAGAATCTAAGAGTTTCCTCTTCCATTTTCCACCATGAGTTGAAGCAGCCTGAGGTCCTCACCAGTTGCAGCTGCCCAAACTCGAACCTTCTGACTACCAGAATCACAAGCTACATAAACTATCTTTCTTTTTAAATTACCCAGGCTTGAGTATTCTGTTATAGAGACATCTCATGCCAGTTCGAATGGTGATCATTAAAAAATCTGGAGACAACAGAGGCTGGAGAGGATGTGGAGAAATAGGAACACTTTTACCCTGTTGGTGGGAGTGTAAATTAGTTCAACCATTGTGGAAGACAGTGTGGTGATTCTTCAAGGACCTAGAAACAGAAATTCCATTTGACCGAGCAATCCCATTACTGGGTATATAGCCAAAGGATTATAAATTGTTCTATTATAAGGACACATGCACACGAATGTTCATTGCAGCACTGTTTACAACAGCAAAGACTTGGAACCAACCCAAATGCCCATCGATGATAGACTGGACAGGGATAACGTGGCACATATACACCATGGAATACTATGCAGCCATAAAAAACGATGAGTTCATGTCCTTCGTACGGACATGAATGAACCTGGAAATCATCATTCTCAGCAAACTGACACAAGAACAGAAAATCAAACACCATATGTTCTCACTCATAAATGGGTGTTGAACAATGAGAACACAGGGACACAGGGAGTGGAGCATCACACACTGGGGTCTGTGTGGGGGAACTAGGGGAGGGACATTGGGGGGTGGTGAGTAGGGGAGGGATAACATGGGAAGAAATGTTAGATGTTGGTGATGGGGAGGAAGGCAGCAAACCACATTGCCATGTATGTACCTAGGCAACAGTCTTGCATGTTCTTCACATGTACCCCAAAACCTAAAATACAATAAAATATACATTTTAAAAAAAGAAAAAAAAGATGAGGATAATACCTCAGAAATCTCATTTACAATATAAATATTTCTCTCTGTTTTAAGTGAATTACAGCTGCAAAGCAGGAAACACATTAGCACAGCACTCTTGAGACTTTAACAGAGAACAGTTTATATTGGTATTATAGGAAGATTAATTGACCTAATGAAGGGAAATTGGACTACTACACAGTACACAAGCTGAGAGCAATCAGGAAGCCAAATGAACTGTAGTTCACTTCAGTATCCCTTTTTCCAAATAAATGTAACCTTTCTTAATCATGGAGAAACACGCCATATGTACAACTACGAGTACTCGATCCATGACAATGAGCAACTTTCCTTCTTCCCAAGAACTCAGGTTTATCTGGGCAGGTCTAACAAAAACCAGGCAACAGGTTATATGAGGAAAGGGCTAAGCTTTCTTTTGATTTTTTCTGATTTTTTTTTTTTTTTTTTTTTGCATGGGAATCTGCCTTTTTTGTGAGAATTCTAAGGGTGTCAAATGCAGACATATGTGTATATTTTGGAGTGTAGTACTGTGGAAAATTACCAACAGATCGTAATGGCAAGATCAGATAGGGTGGGGCAGTAATAGAGACTCTTCTGGGAAGGGTGAAAGCCAATGTAATGAACCGTTGAAAAATTATTTGCATGACTTGAAGGAGAACATTTCCTTTTCCCACGTTTTATCACCTAATGTCACTTCAGTGGCTTTGACTTCCTCTTCACACCGTATCAAATCCCCTTGATGTCAAATTTAAGACCAACTCCCTATTTTTTGATAAGATTAGGTTCTATGTCACTCTCAGTCCACTATCAAATACCATTCTTCCTTTCATCATGCATTCTACTATAAAAAGTCTACTTCTACTTCTATCAGTCAAGGGCAGCTAAATTGCTTTTTCTTAGTAAACTTTGCAAAAAAAAAGTTATCAAATGTCAGGTGAATGTGTATTAATGCACAAGGCAGTGTTTCAGTATTTCATACACTGTAAGCAATTAAGACAAGTTTAATCTTAAAAATTACATAACCAAACTGAAATGAGGATTTTTAAAATACGGCTAATTATTTGCAAATATATTACATGTATAAATCTATTAGATATACATAAATTTTATTTTGAACAACTTTTAAACTTAAAAAAATTGTGTAAACAGTGAAACTGATTATTGTGTTTTGAATACATACACATATTCACACTACATTCAATTTATATACACAACCTGATATTATGCTCCCATTGCCATAGAAACAATGACAATGATGATGGCTAGTAGTGCTGGAAATTATTGCATCTTTTAAATTTTGAATTTATTATTTAAGAAATTAACTTAAAGTTTCATTTTCCACCTTTTTGATAATAGCCTTCCTAGAAAATTGCCAGGTATTATTAATAGCATAAATTTGTTACGAAGGAATTTCCAGCCACCTGTGATCAGTATGAGGCTGACAAATAGCAGTGTTTTAATTTTGCAAATAAAATTTATATAACAAAGGCACAAGTTGTGTTTCCTTTATTCTCCCTTTATCAAATCCATATGTATTATGATTATATGCATGTGTCAATGGCTGTAGTTGAATATTCACTGATTGTTCCTGCTAAAATTAAGCCCAATGTTAATAAATATTTTAATTAAAATAAAAATTCATGGCATACCATTATATGTTTTAGGATTATATTGATGAAATCACTCAAGGTCCAAAAATCACCAAGAATTATGATGCTCAAGATTAATATGACACATATACATTTACCAAAGCAAATTCCATAATTATACTTTTTTAAATTCATTTTTGAGACAGTGTCTCTCTCTGTTGCCTGGGCTGGAGTGCAGTGGTGCTATCTCAGATCACTGAAGCCTTGCATCGCAGATTCAAGCAATTCTCCTAACTCAGCCTCTCGAGTAGCTGGGACTACAGGCATGCAACCACCAGCTAATTTTTGTATTTTTTATTAGAGATGGGGTTTCGCCATGTTGGCCAGGCTGGTCTTGAGCTCCTGGCCCCAAGTGACCTGTCTGCCTCAGACTCCCAAAGTGCTGGTATTACATGTGTGAGCCACCATTCCTAACCAATTATCAATTTTAGTATGTTCTTCTTAAGATTGTATAGTAAATGAAAAATTTCTAGAGGCTAATACTAATGAAATAACCTGTGTCAAAAATTCTGCATGACCACCTTTACAGACAAAGAAAGGATGTTGTTTATTTCAGACAGAAACAGTATTTTTTTATGTTAAAAAATATATTCTATGCTTGTTAATACTTTGCATTCATGTGTCTTAATCTTTGCTTTGAAACTCATGCTACTACTTTATTAGGTCGTCTCCATTAACAGAGTAGTTAATAAATTCCAAATATAAAACACAACTATTTCAATCAAAATTTAGTGGGTTTCTTTGTTTTGTTTTGTTTTGTTTTTTGATGAGGCGTATCTGAAAATACCTGGCAACTCTATAGAAAATCTAAGTGCAGATGCCTCTCTGGGCATGACAGCATAGCCAATAGCCTATCTATACAGCAATAACTTTGCAAAGGCTACATGTAATGTGCATTTAATCTTTATAGAACCTGATGTAAAACCTCAACCATAGCAGATTAGCAGACAGTAGCTGCCCAGAACTCCAGGGCCTTGGAATTGAGTCACCAGTGAATATACAGCCAGGATAAGAACCTGAGGGATGCCCAACTGAGCATCTGAACGCCATGTGGTGACCTAATTTTTCAGGACTACTATCCTGGTTTTCATCCAGTCTGAGGTAAGAGCTGGCATCTAAGAACTTCCAGTTCTAAGACTGTTATTTGACTATTTTGATCTGTAGCAAAAAAATAATTTTAGGCATTCTGAAATCTTTGCTATTAGTTGAAGTATCTCTTAACAGCACTATTACCTACCACTAGTCTGGTTATACACTGTACAACTCTAGGAGGTGCCATTTAAAGAGTAACTTGTATGAACGGTATTCCTAGAACTGCATATTGCACAACTTATATGGCTGTACATTATGACTCTCACTACTGTCTTAGAAGCATGATTATTCTTGAAATAACAGAGCCACCCCTTGAAATATTTTATACACAATGATATTAGAAAGCTCTTTCTGCTCTCTTTATATTTTGTAATTGACAATTAATTACTTTGTACTTACTAAGTATTTCTTGCTGTTTATAATGATTTTAAGTAATACAAAGTATCACAAGTAAAAGCTTAGTTTTTTATTCTTGTACTTCAAGTTCATGCTCCCGAGGTAATGATTATAAATGACTCAAGCTATTTGATATGCATCAGCTCAGATCCTGTAATTTGTTATTACACATGCTTATTGTATATTTCAACCAAAATTAGGTCATACTGAACCTTCCAATTTGACATTTGCTCTTGTTTTTTCTCCAGAATAAAGTAGGTTCTGGGCATCTTCCCAAGTTATTATAGTATATTGATCTGTTTTACTTCTTTATTGTATAAAAAATTGCTACCATCTGTTAATATAACAAGTGGAGAGGAGGTGGGAGAAAAATGAACTTGGAAACAGGTAGTGGGATTGTGAATCTGTACAAACATGTGATACAGCCAGTCAGCAATGTTTAGTGCAAATGATTCTCTTTTTTGAATTGAGATGTGGTCTTGCTGTATTGCCCAGACTGGAATGGAGGGGTCATTCACAGTTGTGATCATGGCACACTATAGCCTTGAAGGTTGGGGCTCAAGTGATCCTCCTGGCTTAGCCTCTGGAATAGCTGAGACTACTTGCACCCACCTGCAAATGCTCAAAAATTTGATTCTTGATGTGCACTATAGGAGAATATTCATAAATGTTTACCAGTACACAGTTTGAAAATAAGAACCAATGTATAAGATAATAAGCTACTGTAGTTAAAATGAATAAACCGTATTCATGTATGTTATATTACTAATAATTAGAAGGATAGTTCAATGTTGATTGAAAAAAGCAGACTGCCCAATTAATTTTATAAAATTTTAAACATCTAGTGAGAAATGCAGTGCTACTGATTGTTCATAGATGTGTGTGTGTGCACATACATACACACAATGTTCAAACATGACAAATACCTTAGTGATTTTAAAATTTGAGTTGGCAAAAAACTATATTGCTATATAGAAAAAAAGGAATCAAAAAGATTTAAGTAAATTATAGTACATTCAACATTAGAATGTGCATTTGCACAGTTCATACTGCAATTTATACTGATGAAATAATAAGAGTAATCAGAGTCTTAGAAATGGAAATTTGCAATTTGTCTTGCTTAGTTATGAATAAAAGAGAGTAGCTTGCTTTTAGAGAAGGAGTGAAATAACAGCTTTTTTATCATCAAATATTTATAGAAAGCTAGATAAACATACACCAATGTATAAACAATATATAGCATCAAGAAATCAAGATTCAGTCTCTTGCCCAATCACATATTGTTTCTTCTCTGTACATAAAGAAAGTAATTCAACACAGGGTATTTTTGCCAAAAATAACATTTGAAAATAAAGGGAAACATGACTTTTATTCAAACAGCAAATGAAATATACCTGAAGCACTCTTCAAAAGCCATTTTTAAATTATTTATTTACTTGCCTACTTCTTATTCTTCTTTGCTTTTTAAATATAGATCATTTAAGCATGTGTAATATCATGGAACATATGCAACAGTGGTTTAGATAATTGCACATACGTTTCCCCATAAAATTGAACCTGTTCTCTCTTGTCCCCTCTCTGGTTGGAAAAAGCCCAAAAAAATGTATATTCATTCAGCACAGCTATTTTATATGTCTATTCTGTCCTAATCAGGGTGTTCAAAAATCCAAATCCCTTCTTCTTTTTAGTAAGAGCTGAGTGTCACTTATTGAAAGGATTAAAGCCCAGAATGATTTCCATGTAATATTTATGAGCATTTAATATGAACGTATTTTTAAAAGTCTCTTATAAAGATTACTACCAGTATCTCTTGCTAGACATAGGCTTGTAGCAGGAATTTAGGAGTGTCCTCCTGTGGGAGAGAGTACCTATGAAGCATTTCAACAATATAAACTGGAAGATCTGTTAAGTGAATGTCCATTTATCCTATTGGAATTCATATGAACCCAGTTAAAGTTTTCCGGCTATTTTTTTTCAGTGATGCTAGTGTTACTCTCATCAGCAACCAGCTACTAAGTATGTCATTAGAGTACATGAAATAGAAAGTGTGTGCTAAACAGAAAATAAAATACCACACGTATCTGGTCAAGAAGTAGAGCATGAAGGCTGTCTTCCAACATATTTGTAATCTACTTCAGTCATGGCATATATCAGATTGAAAAGCAAGTTAAACAGTAAGTGTAATTTTTCATTGGCAATTCTAACACAGCTGTGACATATTTAAAGTCATATTTAGCAGAATGGGAACCAGGTGATACGATATAGCTGATTATGGAAAATATATGTGAAAACAGTAACTGATTAGAGAACATATATTAAAATGTGCAACCTGATAGTCTTCTTCCAATAAAAATAAACATCAGTGCACTCTCTGCTTTTTCTAAATCACAGTTCATTGTTCAATTAAGCTTGGCAATTTAAATGCATAGATAAGCAAACTTCCCTTATATTTTATGTGTGCAAACTTTTGAATTGAAGTTTTCATCTGAGTACATTGTATGAATGGAAAAATAAGTTTTCCTACTAATGTCGGTGAAGTATACACGCACACACACACACACACACACACGCACGGTGGTTCTTCACAATGTATTTTTTGAGGGGGTAATCTATTTTAATGACACTCACTATTTATATATTTACAAAAAAATACATATTATAGCTTAACAAAAAAGTACAACTGCACACTAAAAGTTGAGATACCCTTCAGCAGACCCACCCTAATGTTTCATTTGGAGAAAGGACAGTTGGGAAAAGAGCAGTCTCAGCCCAGAGACACTCCTGTCTTCCTCCCTAGAGCACAATGTGGTTTCATCCTGATATTCGACCACTCACGTCCTTCCTTGTTAGGAAGATGGTTGAACTTGGGAGCTAGAGAGGAGTGGGGTTGTTGAGGAGCAGAGGGAGGTACAAGACACGGTGAAAAAGGTTGCAGAGGGATCCTGAAGAAGGGCAAATGAAAGTGGGTAACTAAGGAATTAAACAGGAGATAGAAGCTTCTATTTGTAATCCCAGAATCTGGGAATCTGGCAAGAGTAGGGAAGAAAAAGAAAATGCAGAAGGGAGACAGACCTGGGAGTTGAGGAGAGGAGGAGACTTCTTTATCTCTTTCTCTCTTTTGTATAGTTCCACTCCTTTATATTAATCCCAGTCTATGACAGGTCAAGAGAGGTTCTGGTCATAAACTAGTGGTTGTGTCCCCATGGGAAAAAGGGAAAAATAATCTAGGAAGTAAACTGCAGAGCCGCCAGAAAAAGCTGGGGTCCTTCTTAGTAAGACACAGCTCCTGGTCGAAGGGAGCAACAAAATCACCTTAGTTTCATCATTGATGGAGTATAGGTGACAAGAGAAAAGATGAGGATGCCGAAGACGACCGTCGGAGTGCCAAACTCACTGTTCTCTTTGAATTAGCCCTATTCTTTTCTCCATTCATGTACCAAACCATAGGCTGTATATTTCATCACTGAAAGTTACCAGCTTATTAAATGCTGCTTAATTCCAATTTAATTAAGAGAAAGGAAGATAAAGTATGTGTGCAATAAGGACTGTTTTTTTTGTCTATTAATGGATTTGGGGCATCACTGCCTGAAGGTGAACAACACCTTCTAAAGATGTAGGAACTCCAACCTATGGCAACTCTGTGGGACAGCAGAACTGTCCTTAATCACTTGCTGATACATCGAAGGTGCCACAAATTCCCTTTTCCTCAACCATTTGCCCTAAAAGACTCTAGTTAAATCTGTATTTGTGGAATGTTTGGACCTACTTAATCAGTAACACTGGAAGTGGGACCCAGGAATTTACCTTTTTATATGTTCTGTCTGTAATTCTATAGTTGTTCAAGTTTGGTAACTACTCTTTTGAGAAATCCATGCTTTTTTTCAGCAAGTGATTTGAGGCACCTTTTTGATATAGTAATGTATTTACCAGTGTATTCAAATTATTCTAGATACTGATTCCCTCCAAATTCATGTTGCATCTCAATTGCTTTGGAACAGGTTTCTAGAAAACTTACCATTTGTTTTATCTTTGAGTATTTTACAAGTTCTCATACCTTCCATTCTCTGTTAGCTATTTATTTCCTTGTTAGTCCCAAGTCACACCATCTCTAACGTCTCATTCGAGTAAATGGTTAAGCCAGTAATTACAGATTTTTCAGAAAATCACAACTATTACCATGAGTTTATTCTTTGACCACTTTCTTTTTAGGTATTCACTTTGATGACATTTCCCCAACAGTCTTTTCTGATGATTCTGACTAAAATAAACTACTACATACTTGACATTTTCTAACACACAGTATTATTTTTTTGTTTATGTTAATGCTGTTTTTAAAATTTATTGTTATGTTTATTGTCTGGTCCTCCAATTTGTGCATAAATTCCGTCAGTATAAAGATCATATCTCGTTTGCTTACACTTTTAGCTCTATTACAAACCTGCAGGCATTTTATATACATACAATGTGATTTAATAAATATTGGTTGATTTAGTTTTTTTATCAAATAAATATGTATATAATCAACACTTATGAGGTAAAGCCTGCATAAAAGCAAAATGTATACCTTTAAATGCATTCAATATTGTATTTGAATTTTAGAATGCATTATTTTTTAAACAGTAAAGGGTTAGGATTTCAATGTAGGAATGTGGGAAGGGGGGAAACATTCAGTTCATAACAATGTTATTTCTTCACCTACCCCCAAAATGTTAAAGCGAATTGTTTAGTGTTTGGTAGTGTAATTATGCTAAGCAGTTTCAGAAAATCTGCCATGGATGTCCTGAAAGACTGTGAATATCCTGAGTGTTCCATACACTTGTTTTCTGGACATTACTTGATTATATAAGTAGACCTTAAACTATTATTATGAAGACAACGGGCACAATCATTTTTGGTTTTTGCTCTTGCTTCATATTATCTTACTAGTAGAGAGAGGTTTTAAAGTCTGTTCCAAATGACTTAAACTTACGTAATTATAATCTGTTCTTAGATAATATTTAAGGAAATATGTATTCTATCTACAAGTAAACTATTGATGGTTATACTTACATGTACATCATCAAAACAGAGGCTGCACGATATAATCCTGATTTTAAAAATGTGAATTATATCCTTGGAAATAAGATGTTAACCACTAAAAATCAAAGAGATTTTTTTTTTGTTTGTTTGGTGGGAACTGTTTTAAACATTTTATATCTAAATATAGAAATACAACATATAGGTATACTTAGAGGGTTTGAATGAAGTTATATTAACATTCCATAAATTTCTCTTGTTGAATTAGCAAATATTCTCCAGAACTACAGAACTACCAGATTAGGTTCAGATATAATGTGGCAGTAGCCTTTTCTGTACTTCAAGCTACTTGATAAAGCCCAGGTTATGGGTAGCAGGTGCTCAATTTTACCCCCATATCAACTACCTCCAAGACTTTCTCTAGGACGTTTGTTAAAACGTTTCCCTCACACCATCAATTGACCTCTTAGTAAATTGTATGATGGTGGACAAAATAATAATAATTGTAAAAATTATATATTTCTTTTAAAGTATAGCTTTCCAAATGCAGAGTTACCTGGGAAAAAGATGCATTTCTCCACCATCAGTGGAGAGTCACAGTCGATGGAGAAAAGTCTTCCCCCCAAATATTCTGCGATCCAAAGGCAGGGGGCAGAGACATTAGAAATCGTCAAAATAAGACAGAAAGGTCCCTCTGTGAAAGAGTAGAGAGATATCATGATTGAGAAGTAATGATACATTTGCAGTGTTCAGAAATCAACAATTTTCCTTAGCATCGCCTTGTCGTCAATGAGGACTGTAATCTTTGGGGTTCACCTTGAGAAGCTCTAAACTCGGAGACTGAGAACTTATAGCTACCTCAGAGATTCCAATACAGGAAAAAAAAAAAAAAAGAAATCATTCAGTTCTAGAAAGACATGACAAAAAGGATGAATCTGTTGACCAGTGTTCCAGGTTTCCTTTCAGTTGGCAGTGTGGACAGATCACTGCCAGATGGAATCATCTTTTCCTATCTGAACATAATATAATTATTCCTCAGCATTGGTCCTTGAATATTCTTTGCTTTCAGATCAGTCAGTAACAAAGACAGTTATTTTCTGCGGTGTTTTCTGGGTATGTGGGGGAAGGTGCAGAAAGATGGGGAAAATAATACAGAGAGAAGACTCTTCTTCATTGAAATGCCATACCCCTCTCAAAGTAGAGGGATAACCATCTAATATTCTAGTTGGTAAAATGCCAACACTCTGACGGTTGTGCAGGAATTGTAAAGCATCAATGGGCACACTATTTATTACTTAATCAAAATGTTGAAATTGATCAAAATGTAGTCTAAGATGTACTATTTACCTCAGCTGGAGAAATTTTTGCCAACAGCACGTTGCTCTTTATGAGATAAATTCACTCATACAATAAATATTTAGCATTTTCAAACTATAAGAGACTTTAGGCAATCCAAAGATAAAAGAGAGCAGAGCTTGTATTTAGATAGAAAAATAAAGTGTAGTGAAAAAAAAGAGATAAGGCATTTGGTGCATAAATACAGTCCATATGAGATGTCTGATTTCTATCAAGTAAGGTAGAATTTCAGAGGACCAAGATGTGCTTTCCAAATTAGAGGAAGAGGAGATTTATAATAGGAGATTTAATAGAAATTACAGTGTGTGGCATTTTACACATGGTTTCGGGGGTAGTAGAATTTGAATATTTGGTGATAAAAGAAAGATCATTTTATATACAAAGAAACAAGGATATTCATAATGTTTAATTAGAAACATTCAATTCCGGGCCCACCCAAGAATGACAGACTTATAATATTCAGGACTGGGATATAGGAACACATTTCCAGAAGCTCCTTATGTAAATCTAAGACAAATAAATACAAGGTTAATAATCAATTTTGACAAAAAAAAAGACCTGTTGATGTTTTTTTGTAGATTGATGACAGAAGCAAAAAAAAAAAAAAGAAGCACTTTGTCTGAATGTAGACTTCTGTTTCTTTTAGTGCCTTAGGCTGCATCAAACATTCTGCTCAATATGTACACAGGGGCTACAGACAAAGTTGCAGTCACTGGGAAGTCTGTCTCCTGATTGACACTGAAGGTGTCTGGATGTAGGGAGGCAAAGTGACCTGGAGACAATGAAAGTGGTTGGGAAGGATTGTTTACAATGTATAAGAGATAAAAAGAAAGGAGTGCTTGAATGTAGACCTGATAGGATCTATCTAATGGTTAGGTTTAGAGAGCAAGAAAATAAAAGGTAAAATTCTTTGTAGGATAAAATATATTTTCCGATATAGGAGTAAGCAATTGAGTGGATAGAAAAATTATAAACTCAATTTTGACATGTTAGAAAAATATAATGGAATTTTTGATTGCCTAGAATTTGTCTATGAAGAAATAAAAACCACACAATTTATTATGTCAATAAATTATTTCATGTACATATTTATGGTATAACCTGTATACTATGTCAATTACTTTAACCCATCTATGTTACTGAAACAAACACTATTTAATGGAGAGTAGGCTTGCAAATAATAAAAAATAAAAATTAAGCAAATTGGCAAAGAGTTGAAATTTTGACTCAAAGTTGACTTAAAATTTTCACTCTGGACATTCCGAATTACATAAACCAAAAAGTCTCCACAAGTCTGTGAGTTTTCTAGTTTTCCAGATGGTTTTTCAGACTTTGGAGAAAACCAAGATTGAAGAAAATGTGCCAAAGACAACTATACATCTTGCAATAAAACATGAATGGATTTAGTAAGTTAAACACAGAAATGTAGGGAATGATGAATAAGATTTGAGCTCTAATATTTGGCAGAATGGTAGTGAAAAATGGTTACATTTCTTATCTTGTCTGTTGCAAACTATATCTACAAATCTGAACAACCAGTTCAAGACAATATTCAAAATTAGATATATATTTAATGTACAGAATGTCAATAAGTCATTTTAGTTCTTCTTTTGAAGAGGCAATATTGTGAAGAATACTGTTCTTTTGAAGAGGCAATATTGTGAAGAATATTGTTAATAATTATGTGTGGCAAAGTTACAGATGAATTTCAGAATTATCACTTTTATGTTGGTCTACTCTGGACTTTCTAGTAAGCTTTTTTTTTGTAAAATAATTCTTTATTTTCTTCATATTTTTCTCCATCATAAATTCTTTGTGTTATAATACTGCAGTATTTCATCAAGCATTTTTGGAAGTTTGTCATTTGCTTGGAGTTCAAAGGAAATGTCAATTCCCACCTCCCCAGTTTTTAATTATGTGAAATAGTCTATTGCTGATTTCGGATAAAAACACAATTGACAGAAAAAAAATCTTTTCACTCAATAAGGGAAAACAGTGAATTAATGATTATTTACTTTACATTTCAGAAAAAAGCTGAGTTTTTAATAATTTACCACAAGAAAACTCCTAGCATAGCAGTAGCATCTGTTATATGATGTTTTCCCTCCATTCTGTAATATTTGGCTAAAATCCAGAGACTATAATGTACACAGTGTAACTTAAAATAAACTTTCTGTGAAGTTTATGATATAGTCTCATCAACATGAATAAGGAGAATAAAGAGTAAACAATAAATAAATAAATGCCCTATACGCTACAAAACTTAATTGACCACTGCAAATGTGAAACCTCAAATCTCAAATTAAGGGATCCATATCTACAAACTGTTTTCATCTCTTGGAGGAAACATTTTCTGTAAAAATTTTGGTTCACAAATAAAGAAAAAAGATGTATTTGTTATTGTTAAGGCCCTTGAATGTTTCAGAAAAAAAATCAAGTTAGACTTGTCAAACTTCACTTGATCTTAGCCAAAAGGCCAAGAAGCAATTAAACTTGTCAATCTTATAATACATTGAAAATAAGTGGGTGTTGAACACTGAGAACATACAGACACAGGGAGGGGAACATCACACACTGGGGCCTGGGGGATTGGCGGGGGCTAAGGGAGGAATAGCAGGAGGTTGGGGGATTGGGGAGGGATAGCATTAGGAGAAATATCTAATGGGTATGGCAGGGCAATGGATGCAGTAAACTGCCACTCTGGGACACATATACAATGTGCGCATGTACCCCAGAAATTAAGAGTATAATAAAAAAATAAAATTGTGGGTTATTATATTTTCCAAACACTCTTGACTAGTAAAACAGATATTTTTATTTTATTTTATTGTTATTTATTTGAGACAGGATCTTGCTCTATTGCCCAGACTGGAGTGCAATGGCATTATCATAGCTCACTGCAGCCTCTCGTTTCTAGACTCACGTGATCCTTCCGTCTCAACTTCCTAAGTAGCTGGGGATACAGGCACGTGCCACCATGCTCAGGGAAAACGTTAATCTTCAAATTTCACATTATTTAAATCTAAGACCATATTTAAGTAAAAATAATTTGTGAAGCAGTATAATATATATACATTCATATTGTAAATTACATATACATGTATGTATATATTTATCCAAAGCAGTGAAAGTCAAACCAGATATTGTATGCTTCTAATGATTAAAAAATATTGAAAACTTAAGAGACATAAATCCAAATAAATTAAAACACTTTAACTTCACTTTTAAGTGGAACATTTTCCTGTTACGTTGATTCTTGTATGTGGTTCTTCTCACTATTCTCATTACCAGCTCTATCTCACTGATTATTTGATTTACTCTTTTAATAATTAAATGTTTTTGGAATCTCTTACTCTTTTCTAGAAATAGGCTAAATAATACCACAAATAAATTAGCAGTTTATTTCTCTTTTTTTGGAAGTATTTTCCTTAAGATCATAATGTATATAACAGCATAACAATATTTTCATTCCTGAGTGAATAAACTATAGGACACTGATTTGAACGCATTAGTGCTCCATCATTGCTGTTTTCCAACATGCATTCCAAAAATAGGCATCTTTAAGTTTTGTTTATATTGTTGCTTTTAGTTCATGGGTATATGGAGCATAATGATTTTTAGTTTTGAAAATCAAATAATAGCGTATACTTTCCCTGCATACCATTTAGAAGATCACCTATATTCATTCTATAAACATGCTAAACTTAGTCAATTTTGATGCCAATTTGTACAGCTTTGATTAGAATGTGTTTTGCAACTAGCCAGTGTTGGTAAAATAAAATCATCCTTTCTATTAAGACTTATATTTATTTTCTATTCTAATAAATATGATATCCTATGAGAGTATTATGCTAATGTGGTTGAAATTATAGTACTATTTGGGTAATTCTACTCAACCAGTAGTAGCCAATCCTTTAGGACCAAACTATTGAGAGTCACATGATTGTTGTCAGTTCCTGGGCAAAAGCTTCTGAGTGGGCAGAAATAGTACCAGCCTAATGACACTCCTCTCTCACCTTTCCCTCCCCATATAAAGAATCATGCACATCAAGGCTATTTTCCCTATGTCACCAACAGGGAAAAGCCACATGTGCCATTTTCCACAGATTAAGTTGCAGAAACATTCCAATCTATTCATCATAACGACTCCAGTCCTTCCCTCTGTGTTGGATTTAAATTATTTCTGGAAAGTGTCTGGTCTACTTCTAAAGACAATTGGAGCTAATGTAGCAACGTGAGGGTCTTTGTCCGTGCCCTCTATTTGTCTATTTCCACCTTATTTTAATTTCCCTAATCCTTTTTTTAAATTTATTGAAGTATAATTGAAAACTGAAAAGTTTATTCATTTAAGATGTACAATATGATGTTTTAAACACATATACATTGTAAAATGATTATCCTAATCAATTAATTACTATATCTATCACGTCAGGTAGTTACCATTCTGTATGTGTATATGGTGAGAATATGTAAGATGTATCTTTAGCAAATTAAAGTATACAATGCAGTATTAATAACTATAGTCACCATACTGTACATGAAAGATCCAGTATTGATTCATTCTGCACAATTAAAACTTTGTACACTTTGTCCAACATCTCCCCATTTCCCTTACCCCCAGCCCCTGGTAACCACCATTCTACTCTCTGCTTCTATGAGTTTGACATTTTTAGATTCTACATATACTTATATGCAGTATTTGTCTTTCTGTGCCTGGCTTATTTCACTTACCATGACATGCCTCATCCTTTTAACACCTCCCTCGCCACTCTCTTTTCTCCACTTTTCCTTCTAGCGCCCTAGAATTCTGTCTCTGTAAAAAACAAACTCTCATGTAATCTTAAACACCACGCTGAATTTTTCTCCATCTCTAAGTAATTTCCCTTCTTTGAGAAAAGATAAAAATAAATTTTATCATTCTCTTTTGAGTACCAATCACATTTGCACATAATCTAAATGATAGAATTTATTAAAATCATTCTAAACCTGCCAATCTAGATTGCAAGTATGTGATACCAGTGGCTGCGTCTTGTTCATCTTGGAATCTCGGCATGAAGCATAGTAGCTAGTAAATTTAAAATGAGCCATCATTTTATAACTTTAACAATTCTGTATACATTTCTGTGAATCCTCCCTCTATATACCCTTATCTTCAAAAATGGTACCCTTTCCACAAACAGCTAATATCGTCTTGGGAAATGATCATTTCAGGTGCAATTCACAAAATGTAGAATGCATAAAAATAAGAAATTATAAAAGCAATTTACTCCATAAAAATTGCAAAAAGCAGGAAATATCCCAAACGTAAAAATCTCTCCACTTTTTATCTAAAGTCTCACCATGTATATAATAAATTATAGATAATAAATAAAATGTATTTCTTATGAAAATCAACTTTTAAAATTCTCCTTAGCGTCTATCTATCATTTATTTCAATATTATCTAATCTCCAGTGACGTCTTCTGGGGAACCTGACTCTCCTTCTAGTCCCAGGGATAGAGTAGATGTCCTGATACTAATGAGAGTGCAGTGATGGGCACGGAGCCATCAAGCTAACCGTTGAATTGGGGGACAACATTCTACAACAGAGATGTCTTTCTTTCCTACACGAGGTGGATAAATGTTACCAGCCAAACAGACTTCCATGAAAGGAGCCAGCCAGAGGATGCGGGTAACCCACCACGGAAGGCAAAGCCTGGAGATACCTCACACGCCTGGAGGTGGAGCTGGGGTGGAAAATTGAACTTCTCTTGAGGGTAGCCTTCAATTGGACTTTTCAATTATGAAAGCACAGAAATTGCATTTTTTGTTTAAGCCAGGTTAGTTCAGTTTTTAGTTTCCTTCAATAAAAAGCATACTAGCAGATACTATACTTGTATATTGTTATTATGTCTTCACAAGTTAAAATTTGTTTGCCTGGAAATTCTTGTCGAAAGTGCTTTCCTTCAGAACTTTAGTGGCATTATTCTGTTATTTATTACATCATTCAGGTTTGTTAATAGCTTGATCTCATGTCAGTCTACTGTGTGTCTGTGTGTGTGTGTGTGTGTCTTGCTCTGTCACCCAGGCTGCAGTGGACTGGCATGATCTCAGCTCATTGCAGTCTCAATCTCTTGGTGTCGAGCTATCCTCCTAACTCAGCCTCCAGAGTAGCTGTGATTACAGGCATGCACCACCATGCCCCAGTATATTTTCTAGAGACCAGGTTTCTCCATGTTGGTTGGGCTGGTCTCAAACTCCTGGCCTCAAATGATCCACCTTCCTCTGCTTCCCAAAGTGCTGAGATTACAGGCATGAGCCACCACCCCCACATAAATCTGTCTTTATTCATTTTAGATAACCTGTTTGTTCATCCCATCTCCATCTCCTCCATGAACGTTTACAGCTTTCTGTACATGAGTGGAGCTCAGAAATTACACCACCTTGTATTTATCTTTTTGGGCAGCATTTCTTAAATTGTGTTTGTGCATAGTAGGCTCCTTTCAGTGGAGATACAACCCTTTAGAAGAATGAAAATCATTTATATTATATCATTTATTTTCTTTGTTTCAATGCTTTTCTTTCCTTACAATCTTCACCTGTTAATGACTGTACATTAAGAATCTCTAAATAATTATTTCTTTCACATTTTATCTCTCCAACTCTGCTAGACTGAAAAGTGCCCTCAAATACACCTTTGCTGGTATTAATTTTTTTATGTAATGTAAATACTATTTACTGTTTGTTCTTGATTCTTTTTTTGTTCCATTAATTTTCTCTTAATGTCTGATTATTCTTTTTTTTTTTTTAACTTTTATTGCATTATAGGTTTTGGGGTACATGTGCAGAACGTGCAAGATAGTTGCATAGGTACACACTGCAGTGTGTTTTGCTGCCTTCCTCCCCTTCACCCACACTTGGTATTCATCCCCAGGCTATCCCTCCCCAGCCCCCCCCACTGTCCCTCCCCCATTCCCCCCAATAGACCCCAGTGTGTAGTAGACCCCCTCTCTGTGTCCATGTGTTCTCATTTTTCTCACCCACCTATGAGTGAGTATATGCGGTATTTCTTTTTCTGTTCTTGTGTCAGTTTGCTGAGAATGATGTTCTCCAGATTCATCCATGTCCTTACAAAGGAAACACTCTTAATTTTTGATTGCTGCATAATATCCCATGGTGTATATGTGCCACATTTTCCTGATTATTCTTTAGGGGTTGTTCTTAATTATGAACGAATAGCTGGACTGATTAGTATTGCAAGTGCTATAAGGCTGTTGTATTTGTGCAGATCTGTTTACTTTGTGTAAGTGGGCTAAAAGTACCAATGTACAGAATTGTTTTAGAAGTTAAAATGAGGAATAGCAAGGTGTGTGAACACCCATAATTGGAAAGTAAGTGGTTTAGTCTGGGCTTGAACTCCTACAGAATTTTATGCCTATGTGAATATCCCTTTTATGTCCTCAGGTTTATTTGGGGGGGGTTCACCATTATCCTATGTTATATCCTGGCTCTCTTTCTGGTGCCTTCATACATGTAGGTCCTCTTCCAAAGATGGTATTTCTACTTTGTTATTATTTGTGTTATTAAATTCTTAATGATAAACACTACTTAGAAGTAAATTATTCTGGTTAACCCTGCTCAAGTTAGGGTAGAGACTTTGGTTCAGCAATTTTGTAGACATATCCATGATGATGATGATGATGACTGCCCAATAACCCACTTCTGAATTTTGTATTTGCTCACTCTGAGCTTGGAGTTCCTCTAAGGAGAGGCCTTGCCTCTACCACAGGAATCTAGTTGGTGTTTTGAATTCTACTTCATACTCATTTGAAAAATATTTCAGCATTTTATTATTGGCTTTAAAATTATACAACTTTTATGTTCAAAATTATGAATTTATATATGTGTGTGTGTTTATTCATTTATGTGTATATGCATGAGTACATACATTTAATCATTTGCATATTTTTCTGTCATTTAAATTTTTTTACCATAGGGATAAGTAAATGCATTTAATTTTTATTCTTGAAGCAGTAGTCATCTTCTACAATTAAAGAAAAGCAGATGTCAAGTCTTAGGCTTATATATTTTTTGCTTATATAATTATACAATATCTCATTTAAGCTCCCTTATGTTGGATAACTTTAAAAAAATGATCTGAGTTAATTTAAAGTCCCATGACCCCTTGTCTCTGGTTTGCAATGAAATTGTAGGCACTTAGTGTTCAGATGTAAGTGGGATGGACGTCTCAGGTGTCATTTGTCCACACAGTGGCACTTGATGGGACACCTACTATCCCTCTAGTCTTCACTTCATTCCACACAGGTATTTGCTCTGTTATCCTTTGTTCTCTTCTTTCATTCTAGTTTCTATTGGTCTAATTCTATTTCAGCCACTTCCAGTGCCATTTAAATGGGCAAAAAGTCACCCATGCCTGAGTACTTCTCTGCCTACACCTGCCACCTGAATCCTCTCTATTCTCTCAGCATTCCTACCATAGAAATTAACGCAGAAATGAAGGCGCAGGTCCCACAGATTTTTGTCATGTACAGTAGGACAGCCATTCATGCCAAGTAAGCTATGTTTGGAGGAAAAAATCCTTTCTAGACATCTACTCTTAGAATATCACTTGACTTAAATGTCATATGAGTCATATGGTTTAGCTTCTTGAAGTGGTATAGGATTAAAAAGTTATATAAATTATCAACTGATAAGCAACTTCAGCAAAGTCTCAGGATATAAAATCAATGTGCAAAAATCACAAGCATTCCTATACACCAATAACAGACTTAAAGAGAACCAAATTAAGAACGAACTGCCATTCACAATCGCTACAAAGAAAATAAAATACCTAGGAATACAACTCACTAGGAATGTAAGGGACCTCTTTAAGGAAAACTACAAACACCTGCTCAACGAAATAAGAGAGGACACAAACAGATGGAGAAACGTTCCATGTTCGTGGTTAGGAAGAATCAATATTGTGAAAATGGCTATACTGCCCAAAGTAATTTACACATTCAATGCTATCCCCATCAAACTACCATTGAATTTCTTCATAGAACTGGAAAAAACCACCATGAATTTCATATGGAACCAAAAAAGAGCCCGCATAGCCAAGTCAATTCTAAGCAAAAAGAACACAGCGGGAGGCATCACGCTACCAGACTTCAAACTATACTACAAGGCTACAGTAATCAAAACAGCATGGTACTGGTACCAAAACAGAGATATAGACCAATGGAACAGAACAGAAACATCGGAGGCAACACAACATATCTACAACCATATCATCTTTGATAAACCAGACAAAAGCAGGCAATGGGGAAAGGATTCCCTATTTAATAAACGGTGTTGGGAAAACTGGCTAGCCATGTGCAGAAAGCAGAAACTGGACCCCTTCCTGACACCTTACACTAAAATTAACTCCAGATGGATTAAAGACTTAAATGTAAGACCTGACACCATAAAAACCCTAGAAGAAAATCTAGGCAAAACCGTTCAGGACATAGGAGTAGGCAAGGACTTCATGAACAAAACACCAAAAGCATTGGCAACAAAAGCCAAAATAGACAAATGGGACCTAATCAAACTCCACAGCTTCTGCACGGCAAAACAAACAGTCACTAGAGTGAATCGACAACCATCAGAATGGGAAAAAATCTTTGCAGTTTACACATCTGACAAAGGGCTGATATCCAGAATTTACAAAGAACTCAAACAGATTTACAGAAAAAAAACAAACAAGCCCATTCAAAAATGGGCAAAGGATATGAACAGACACTTTACAAAAGAAGACATACATGAGGCCAACAAACATATGAAAAAGTGCTCATCATCATTGGTCATTAGAGAGATGCAAATCAAAACCACATTGAGATATCATCTCACACCAGTTAGAATGGCGATCATTAAAAAATCTGGAGACAGCAGATGCTGGAGAGGATGTGGAGAAATAGGAACACTCTTACACTGTTGGTGGGAGTGTAAATGAGTTCAACCATTGTGGAAGACAGTGTGGCGATTCCTCAGGGACCTAGAAATAGAAATTCCATTTGACCCAGCAATCCCATTACTGGGTATCTATCCAAAAGACTGTGAATCGTTCTACTATAAGGACACATGCACACGAATGTTCATTGCAGCACTGTTTACAATAGCAAAGACCTGGAACCAACCCAAATGCCCATCGATGATAGACTGGACTGGGAAAATGTGGCACATATACACCATGGAATATTATGCAGCAATCAAAAATGATGAGTTTGTGTCCTTTGTAGGGACATGGATGAATCTGGAGAACATCATTCTCAGCAAACTGACACAAGAACAGAAAAAGAAATACCGCATATACTCACTCATAGGCGGGTGAGAAAAATGAGAACACATGGACACAGAGAGGCGGTCTACTATACACTGGGGACTGTTGGGGGAAATGGGGGAGGGACAGCGGGGGGGGCTGGGGGGGATAGCCTGGGGATGAATACCAAGTGTGGGTGAGGGGGAGGAAGGCAGCAAAACACACTGCCATGTGTGTACCTATGCAACTATCTTGCACGTTCTGCACATGTACCCCAAAACCTATAATGCAATAAAAATTTAAAAAAAAAAAAAAAAAAAAGTTATATAAATTATCAAAAAATACCCTTTTTGTAAAGTATTTTGTCACATGAGTAATTAGGCTCATTACAGATTGGAATTTAACTTCCCTTATGTATTTTTATTTTATATAATAAAAATAATACTTTTATACTTAGAAATTAACTGGAATTAATTAAATTAAATATGCTTTGATGTGATTAAAGCACACATAGTACAAGCTGTGATGTTTAGTGTTCCATTTGCAACATAAATTGACTTATATATAACAGAACTATTACTCTGAAGAACTGACAAAATATTCTACTATTTTCCCAAATCTTCTTTTAAACATACTTTAATCGAAACTTCGGTCAAGAAAATCAATAGCAAATAGGAAATAGCAGTGAGTTGATATGCTTAACATATTTATTCACCCTCCCACACTCCATATAAATATATCTATAGAAAAGAAATTGTATTGGATGTGGTGCCGTTTAATCTTTTATAGACACACATTGTTCCACATTGGTACTGACTAAGACTGAATAATAACATTATGATCTTTTTGTTGTTGCTATTATTGAAACCATAAGGAAGAATTAGTCTTTGTATGAAGAACAAGATTTCACCTGCAGGGAAGAGGCTGGTTCTGAAAGAGGAACAGAAGGATTTTGTCCTTTTCTGGGGCTGAGAAAGCACTTGAGCTTAGATTTCTATGTGTGGTAATACCTGCTGATTCCCCCTGACTGAGAGTGAAACTACCAACCACAAGAAGAAGTTCTTGTGGTTACGTAAGGCATCAGTGTTCCTCTGTTTTGTTCACGGCACCTACAGTAGCAATCTTTCCTAAGTAAATAGTAGTAAAGAGTAGTCACTCTTGCTGTTACACACAATCTATGGCTGAGCTTTAGCAGGGTTTAGCTCAATAACTTGTTCTCAGTTTTTCTGGAAGGTATTAGAGAAAGAATGTCCTCTCTCAAACCTTGGGCAGAGGTATGAATGGCAATGATAAAAGAGAGCTCTGTCTCACAACACAATCGCTTCACAAAAGTACTCAGCATCAAATACAGCCGCAGGATTTCACCACAAAGTCACTGCCTAAGAATTTGGGAGTATACTTGAGTTAATGGCAAGGCAAAATGATCAGAAACATTGGGGCTTGGCACTTATCATGAAAGCAAGTGATGATAAAATTTTTATTGTAATTTCTTTTTATTTATTTATTTATTTTTTTTGAGATGTAGTCTCACTCTGTCACCCAGGCTGGAGTGCAGTGGTGCAATCTTGGCTCACTGCAACATCTGCTGCCCGGGTTCAAACAATTCTCCTGCCTCTGCCTCCTGAGGACCTGGGAATAAAAGCCACTGCGACTGACTAATTTTTGTATTTTCAGTATAGATGGGATTTCACCATCTTGGTCAGGCTGGTCTCAAACTCCAGACCTTGGGATCCACCGGTCTTGACTTCCCAAAGTGCTGGGATTACAGGTGTGAGCCACTGCACTTGGCCAATGATAAAATTTTTGATTCAGGCTGGTGAGACCAGGAAAAGATGCAATCTATCTGTATTCCTAAATATTTATGAACATGTGAGTGGACATTCATGTGTGTTTGACTGAATATGAAAGACCTCATACTATATATTTCTAGTACCTCCTATTAACTATATGTCTATGGTTAATATAAATTACAAGGATACGTAAATAATTGCTATCATCTGTGTCCCCCAAAATTCAGTCGTTAGAAACTTAATCCCCAATGCAACAGTGGTAGAAGGTGTGGCCTTTTGGGAGCTGTTTAGGTCAGGAGGCCTCCACCATCATTCTTCTTAGGGATTACTTACATCACTGTGAACTACCTTTTGATATAAATATGGGTAGTAAAAGCCATTCTGATGAGGTCTCAGATGGAAATGAGGAATGAGGTGTTGAAAACTGAAGGCAAGGCCATCCTTGTTATAAAATGGCAAAGAACTCGGCTGAATTAAATCTGCGTCCTAAAACTTTGTGGAAGGCAAAATTTAAAAGCTATGAGTCAGGGTACTGGGCAGAAGATATCTCAAAGCAGCAAAATAGTTACAATTCTGCTTTGCTTCTCTTATCTGCCTATAGTAAAATGCAAAAACAGAAATGACTTGAAGATAGAATGCATAATCAAAAGACTAGCAGGAAGTAAAGATTTAGAAAATTCTCAGCCTGGTTGCAAAGGATTTTAAAAGTGTGTTGAGGACAGAAAACCAAGAATGTGGCCGAGAAACATTATAATAAGGAGATTAGGATGGCTAGGAGGAAGCCAGGTGCTATTCATCAAGACAATGAGGGAAGTATACCAAAGGCATTTCAGAGGTCCTGTACAAGGAGAGCTCACTTGCCCAGGCTGTCTTAGATCTCTGCTCTCTGCATTCTGGTGCAGCTCTCCTCAGCCACTTCAGCTGTGGCTCCAAGGAGTAGAGGGGCAACTCAGGCTGCCACTCTGGAGGACATAACAATGAGCCTTAGCAGCATGCACATACTGCTAATTCTGCAGGTGTACAGACTAAAAAATCAATCAGTTCAGGTGCACAGGTGTACAGACTACAAAATCAGTGCAGGTTTGGCTTCCTTCACCTAAATTTCAGAGGTCACTGCAGACAGCCTCAAGGTCTGAGCAGAGACCAGTGCAGAGGTGGATCTGCCACAGAGAGCCCCACTAGGTCAATACTTAGTGGAGTCATGGGATAAGGCTCTAAGACCCCACAACTGTAGAGCCACCTGCGTGCAATACAAGCTAGAAAACTCACAGACATATGGCTTCAATGTGTAAGTGGACTGTGCCTAGCAAAGCCATGGAAGCAGAGCTGCTGGGAGCCTAAAAGACCCAAACTTCACCCTAGCATGTCCAAGCATCAGGACATGGAGTTAAAATAGATTACTCCAAAGCCTTAAGATATAAGGTCATTGGCCCTGTTAGGTACTGGACTTAATTAGGATCTGTTACTCCTAACTCTTAACTCTCCCTTTCAGAATGGAAATGTCTGTCCCACCATTGCATTTTAGAATCACATAACTTGTTTGATGTCACAGGCTCACAGCTGAAGAAAAATTTCTCCTAGGATGAATCATCCATTGAGCCTTACCCATAACTGATTCGGATAAGACGGCAGACTTCAGATTTTTAAGTAGGCACTAGAATGACTTTTTGGTCTATTGAGATGGTATAACTGTATTTTATATTTGAAAAGTACATCAGTTTGGGGGTCCAGGGATGGAATGCTATAGTCAAAATGAGTCCCCTAAAGTTCATATGTTGGAAACAATCCCTAGTGCAACAATGTTGGGAGATAGGATCTTTTGTGAAGGGTTTAGCTCATGAGGCCTCTTTGCTAATAAGTAGGTTAATTCCATTATAAAAGGGTTTAATAAAAAAGAGTTTGCCCCTTTCGATTTTTACCCTCCTGCCTTCTGCCATGTGAGGATATAACATTCCCCCATCTTCAAAAAACATATAATTCAACGTGCCATCTTGGAAGCAGAGACCAGATCCTTATCAGACAGATGAACCTGAATCTTGGCCCCTATATCTTGGATTTCCTAGCCTCCAAAACACTGTGAAGATATACATTTATCTTAAATTACCCAGTTGTGGAATTCTGTCTGAGAAGCACAAAATGAACTAAGACAATAGCTGTAGTAACTATATAGTTGCCTTACATACTTTCCCCTTGAAAAACATGCGGGTTAGGGATATCAAACCCCATACAGGAAAAAATTCATGTGTAAGTTTTGACTCCCCCAAAACCTAATAGTCTACTGTTGACTGGAAACTTATTGATAATATAAAAGTTGGTTAACACACATTTGGTGTGCTGACTTTGTTATATTTTGTAATCTTACATTAAAGCAAGCTAAGAGAAAAATGTTACTGAGAAAATCATGAATAGGAGAAAACATATTTACTATTCATTAAGTAGAAGTGGATCATCACAAAGGTCTTCTTCATTGACTTCACATTGACTGGGCTGAGGAGGAGGCAGAACATGGAACAGTTGACCTTGCTGTATCAAGGATGGCAGAGGCAAGCAAATCCATGTGTAAGTGGAGCTGTGCAGTTCAAACACATGTTATTCAAGGATTTTGTCTTAGAATACGTCCAAGACATTGTTCTCTCTCAATGTTCTAAAAATAGGTATTATTTTACTGACTGCAGTATTGTGTGATTGAAGACTGTTGAAATAATTTATTCCCTCATTAACTTGAAAATTGAAATGATTTATTCTCTCATTAACTTAAAAATTGAAACAATTTGTTCTTTCATTAACTTGTTACCCTTGAGTACCCCTTTGTCCTCGGTCTTAATAACAATGGAAAATGTTCCCTGTTTTAATCTTTAGTGACCTCATTGTTGAAATATAATTCATAAACATAATGCAAAGTACCAATATTGATTTTTTTATTTCTTCCTGTGATTTACTAGTTCGGTTTCTTAACCCAGCTTGGCGGATTACTTGAACTTTCTTTAATAATTCATAAAAGGGGGTTATATATATTAAAGATATTGACAATTTATTTGTACACATTGCAACTTTTTTACTATTCTTGTCTTTTGCCTTCTTACTTGGTTTGATATGGTTTGACAAGCAACAGTTTTTAAACATTTAAATCTGTTGAACTACAATCCTTTCTGAGTTCAGTCTTTGGTATCATATTAAGAAAGGCTGGTAAGTTTGCATATGATTTCAGTTTTAAAGTTTAGATCTTTAATCCAATTGGAATTCATTCTGTGTAAAAGTTGTGAAATAGGGATATATCTTTCCTGTCATGTCCTCCCAAGTGTATAGTTAATTTTCATCATTCCATTTATGGAGAAATTCATGCTTTCTTCATTTTTGAAATATCATTTTGGTATTTTATTAATTCTGATACACACAGCTGTATTTTTCAGAATGCTTAGTGAAATTATTCTGAGCTATTTATCATTCATATCTTAATATCACATTGTGTTATTGTGATTGAATCTGGTAAAATAATTTTTCCCCACTACCATTTTAGTAAGTATTTGAAACCCCACTCTATATAAACCTCTAACTAGGAAGATAAATCATACATACCTACTGTGTATCAGGGACTGTATGCAACTTGAAACAGATTTACCTAATGGATTTTAACTCACGATAGGCTGTAGTACTTTATTTTACTCTTAAAAATAATGACAACAGCTTTTCTTTTATACTTTTATAGAATCTTCTACTGATTTAAAAGGTATTTTTATTAAGACAAGATCCAATTTTAAAAATCAACTTTTTTTCTTAGATAATATGTAAAAACCCAGAAGAAAAATAAATTCTTCTTTTGTGAGCAACATGATTAGCCACTAGAGGAAGTAAGTGTTGTGCATTGCTGGGCAGCAACACAGGAACTAACTTATGAAAGAAACTCACTGTTAAGATTTATTCTGCCTAGTAGAATGCCTGGTAGTTCCAGAATGCATAATTTGCATTCATAATGTGTTAACTTAGTGAGTGTGTAAAATGACATGATTAAAATAACTATATTTGACTGAAAGTAGTTATTAGATGTTCCTGATAGTACACAAAAGGAAAAAAAAAATACTGTCATCTCAATTAGATCATATACCTTTAATTAACTAATTCATAAAAAAATTCCAAAGCTCTTTTACTATAAACACATTAAAATTACAATTTAATTTTCTGAAGAACTGATAATCATAAAACTTGTTTTCACCATAAAATGACCAAAATAAGTTAAGAACTAAAGTATTATATTTTTAATTGTAAACATTCCTTTGCAGAAAAATGTCTTGGAGGCATCCGAACATGCATGAAACACACTGAAGGAAAATGAAGAAATATGTGCTTTTTTTGTGCTTATTTGTATTAGAAAATAGCAATTACAGTCTCACTTAAAATGTAGTGATTATGAGAGAACTATGTTTATTCATTTAGTAAGTAGTTATTGAGCACCTCCCATTTGACAGTTATTGTGTGGGATATCTAACACATAGTCCAACAATAAACAGCTTATTTGTGCACTTGGCACATGTTTATTATAACTATGTTATGTGCTGGAGAACTCACTTTTTCACTATCAGTAAGTCATGCTCTCCACATACTAAGCAGGCACTTTTTTTGCCTAGCATTCTTCCCACATCAACTATTTTATCTGGTAACATACTTACTCTTTGGGTATCTTTTCTCCTGAGAAGACTTTCTAATTGAAAAACCATAATTAAATATCCTCTTCTAGGACAGCATCATCATTTCTGAACCATGGCATGTAGTAGCAGAAGTACCTTTGGAATCTTCCATATTCTTCACTAGATTGTAAATTCCGTGAGAGAGTCATACATCCATTCGAAAATATTTACTGAGCACATAAAAAGTATCAAGCACTGGCCTGCTTGCGGTGAATATAGGAGTTTACAAAATTAGAAGAATAAAAGGGAATGAAGGTTAAAAGTCATCTATTTTGCCTAGTGGGGTGTAAAGTGTACCGACTGGCTCTCACATCATGTAAGTGAGCCAAGTCAGTCATCATCCTCTAGAGATGTTAACAACAAGCACAACTTTGCATCATACTCTAAACTTCTGGGTCAAAATATCTGGGTGGTGTATCTTGAGAATAGGCATATTTGTGTAAAGTGCTCCAAATGGTTAGTATGCATGCTGAGATTGAGATCCACCCGCCCTCAGTAATGCAGAGACTGTTTGATGTATTCACTGCCAGCATATGCAGCAGGAAGTAGAGTACCTGGCACAAAGTGAATTGTTGTTGATTAGGAGCTGAGTGAATGAATGAGTTCCTGACAACCTCGAGTAGTTTACATGACCCACACACCACAGAGAAGTAGAGCCTGTTCTACGGAATAACACAGAAGTACATGACTGGTTCTTTAGGGAGACCAGAAAACATTCAGAGGCCAATGGTGTATGCAATGAAGGGTAAGAAGGTTGGGAGGCAGTGGGAGCAGGGGGAGTGAATTCCTAGTAGAAGGGAGAGCAAGAGCCAAGGCACAGAAGATCAAGTTCATGGGGTGTTCAGGAAGTATGAAGTATGTGGGTGCTGCCAGATGCCAGATAGACATGGGGGAGGTTAAGATGTGAAGGGAGGCTTGTAGACATTCTGGCCTTTACTGTAGGTGGCAGTGAGCCACTGTAACCAACAAATCTGTTTGTAAGTAAATCAACCTTGGTAAAGTTGTGGAGGATAGATAGTCTGTTAGGAGACAATGAGATAAAGGGTAAGAATAAATAGTCATTAGTTACAAGAGTGGAGTGACACAGATGGGAGAAGGATAGCATCGTGAATTACAGATCAAACAAAATCTACCCGATGTGACAACTCTTTTAGGGGATATGGCAAGAATCATATTTTAATGACGACATGATGATGTCAGTATTTTTGTGAGAAGATATTAATAATTGCTACAATTTGAATCTAAAAAAAGAAACTGCTATGAGCTACAAAATAATACAGAATTCAGTGGTTAGAACTTCTGAATTAATCTACACATATCATTATGGCTATCATTTAGTTCTTTATGATGCTATTTGTAACTTACTGAGTTTAATTATGCTGTTTTATGAACAAACAGATAAGAAGCAAACTAATTTTTATTTACCCCAAGTATTCTTTTTCCTCTATTATTATATTGTGTGAACATCACTGATTGACGAAAATTAGTATTTTTCTTGATACCGAACTTTTCAACTGAAGTGGCTAGATAAAAGTTCAGCATCTCTGACATTAGCTAGTATTTTTAAAAGCAGAAGTAAATACAGAACTTCGTGAAAGTTTCGCCTTTATAACGTATTTTTTAAATTGCCCTTGTCAGTTACATGTCTATTCTGATAAAGCATGGGTTCTATGGGATAAGAAATCAAAAGCCTTTCAATGACATTTTATCTCTGGCTCCTCTGGATGAAATAAACAGCATAACTAATGTTCATTGATTCCCAAAGTGCTGCTGCACAGAAAGATGCATCCTTCTCTGTTTTATTTGGGAGACAGAATTTAGATGTTCCTGAATAGAAAAGAAACTACAATCACATTTAATCAACAGTAAAAATGAAGGCCAAAATATTGTAACTACCACTTTTCTTGTTGCTTTTGAAAAGGTGCTGATTTCTCTTTGCACGAAGTCCTGAGTGCAAACAAGAGGACAAACCGCATCAAGACTGAATCAAAGAGATGAGTTTAACCAGGACTGTCATAGGTATTTCATCAAGAAAAATGGTACGTTTTGTTTACAGTTACTTTGTCTGATTCACTTCCCCATTAGAAAAAGCATTTAAAAAATATCCTTACAATCCTCTTCAAGAGAATAAAGTTGCTGGTTATGCAGACCTGACTAATATTGGAAGAGAACCCAAAGTTCTGTATGTATTGTGAAGGGCTGTGTGTGTGTGTGTGTGCGTGTGTATGTGTGTGTGTGTGTGTGTGTGTGAGAGAGAGAGAGAGAGAGAGAGAGAGAGAGAGAGAGAGAGAGAGAGAGATACATGCATACGTAAAATGTTAATCAAATATCTCTCAAAATGAGTGAAATTAGAGACATTTTCTTCTCAGTGCTTTGGAATGACTTCACTCAAATGGATAATATTCCCCAAACAGAACAGGGACTGAGAAGATAACAGATCCTATGACCAATTGTTCTTTCATCCTCTCTACCAGGGCTGCAAAATTTCATACTGATGTGTTGAATTTAAGTCTGTCCTGGCTTTCATTCCTTAGATAACTTGTGCTTGGACTGAAACACCCAAAGCAAATGGAGTTCAAATTGTTCATAATATATAATTGATATTCAAACCCCTCGTATACTATATCCTTTTTTAACATGCAGACTGGCAAAGATAATTTTAATGGTTACATCAACATAAGCCACTGTAATAATTCCAAAAAAAATTTTTTTTTGAGATGGAATCTCACTCTGTCACCCAGGCTGGAGTGCAGTGGCATGATCTCGGCTCACTGCAACCTCTGCCTCCCAGTTTCAAGCCATTCTCATGCCTCAGCCTCTTAAGTATCTGGGACTGTGAGTCTTTGCCACCACCCCGGCTAATTTTTTTTGTATTTTTAGCAGAGACACCATTTCACTGTATTAGCCAGGATAGTCTTGATCTCCTGACCTTGCGATATACCAATCTCGGCCTCCCAAAGTGCTGTGATTACAGCGTAAT
This sequence comes from Saguinus oedipus, assembly GCA_031835075.1. Taxonomy (NCBI): domain Eukaryota; kingdom Metazoa; phylum Chordata; class Mammalia; order Primates; family Cebidae; genus Saguinus; species Saguinus oedipus. The sequence continues at coordinate 52,331,030 of CM063186.1, read as the reverse complement.
CCACTGCGCCTTGCCAGTAATTCAAAAATTTTAATTCAGTTTTCTTCATCTGATGGAGCAGAAATAACATGTCAGAAAACATATTTAGATGAAAGTTCTCTTTCCTTTCAAAAAATATATCAAATAAAATAAAAACAGGCTTCCTTCTAGGTATTACTTATGCATGTTTCCTCTTCCACTCCTTGCTGCTTTCCCAGTGGTTCTTTCGACAGGAATTAAATATCATTACTTTAGATTTAGTTAAGATGAACTGATTCTGTGATAAATGGAGCAATATTGGAAATCATAATTTACAGAAAACTATTAAAAGGTTTAAGAGAATTTTTTCACCATTAATTCAAAACAATTGAGCTCGTGAAGTAACATTGATACTCACAAGGTTAAGGAGCATGTTCCTGGAGTCCATAGGCCTGTTTGAAGCTTGACACCCACCAGTTATGTGACTCCAGGCAAGTTATTTAAGATATTTAGGCTTTCAGTTCTGCTTCTGTTAAACGGGGTTAAAAATAGCATTTACAGCATAGGATTGTTATTGGCATTAAATCACTCTTCCTCTTGCCCACTGCATCAGATCTGCTAAGCTTCATTCACCTGGGGGCCTTTGACTCACAGACCACCCAGCCACCTTTGAGGCCATGGACCTTGCGATTTACCTCTCAGCTTCACATGGGCACAAAACACAGTGAGTTACATCATGTCTGTTCTCCATGTGTTCCTCTCTCATTTTCTACCCAAGAGCTTCTCTGGTGAAGCTAAGGCTTGATAGATCAGGGACCACCTTAGAACCTGCACAAGAGCAGCCCAGAAGTGCTAGGAAGTGAACGCCTGGCAGGGTGCAACTTTCACAAAGGAGACCCTTGACCAGCACGTAAGTGCTTTCTCCTTCTTTCCCAATGGAGAGCCCAGGAATGCCAGCATCTTAGATGTTCCTGGGAGATTTAGACCCTACTGTTTTCTATTATAAGCGGCAGCCAGATCAGAGACAACCATTTTTATTCCCTTGCTCTCCTTTCCAACCTCATATCCATTCTTCTTCAACCCCTTTCCTTGGGATTGCTTTCCCCAGTGAAGTGTTAGAACATATGAATTGCTGGAGTATCTAATTTCTACGGGTCTCATGCTGAGGAATTATATGAATTAGGTTCTGTTGCTCAAAAACCACCCTATAAAAAGCCTCACAGTCCACATCACCAGACAGAGCACCTCATTCCAATCACTCTCTATCTTCTTGACATTCCCATGATGTGATACATTATGTAATTCTTTACTGTTATCAACTGCTCCCCCAAACTAGAATATAAACATTGGAGTCTTAGATTATTTTCTTTACTATGTATTCCATGCAGCTAAAACATATTTAGCAGTCCATAAAATGTGCTAAGTTTTACTTAAAGATCACCTCTACAAGACCTATTGGGACCACCCCATTTGAAATTTCAACCCTCTCTCCAGTCCTTGTACCCAATCTCCTTTGCCATTTCTATTTTTCCACAGTACTTATCATTTTCGAAATTGCTGTATAATTTGACTCTTTTTTGTTGTTTTGTTTTTGAGACAGAGTCTCTGTCACCCAGGCTGGAGTGCAGTGGTGCGATCTCGGCTCACTTCAACCTCTGCCTCCCGGGTTCAAGAGATTCTTCCACCTCAGCCTCCTGAGTAGCTGGGACTACAGGCCCCTGCCACCACACTCAACTAATTTTTGTATTTTTAGTAGATACAGGGTTTCACCATGTTGGCGAGGCTGGTCTCGAACTCCTGACCTTGTGATCCACCTGCATTAGCTTCCCAAAGTGCTGGGATTACAGTAGTGAGCCACCATGCCCTGCCTGACATTCTTGTTTGTAGTTTAGTTTGGCCACCCCTTACCAGAAACTTTGTAAAGTCACGGTGACTTTTTTTTTTGGCATGCTTGTTTGTTTTTTAGCTTTGTATGCTCATACATTGAAATATCTCAAAGGCCTAAAACAGGCCTGTCATACAGAGGGTCCTTTATGGAATGAATGAGGCATGTGCTCAACCTGAGAGGTAGGAAAATTGTTATTGGTTACAGCTTCCATTCAGCCAGAGACTCTGTTAATTAGTTTCATGTGAATTGATTTTCCAGGATTAGATTCACACACACAGAAAGGTCAATTTAAGGAGAACAAAAGGAGAATTTAAGGAGAGTAAACGGACTTTGCAGATGCTAGAAAAATACACAAAATATCTTATTACCACCACTTCCCCCCAAAATATCCTTCAAGAATTTTCTTTGATTGTATTTTTCTACTTTCCACAACTCACCTATGTGTATTTCTGGTGTTTCAGTGCCCTTTATATGAAACTGATACTTCATCCTTATTTTTCTCATTTTTTTTTTTTTTAATTTTTATTGCATTATAGGTTTGGGGGTACATGTGCAGAACGTGCAAGATAGTTGCATAGGTACACACATGGCAGTGTGCTTTGCTGCCTTCCTCCCCTTCACCCACACTTGGTATTCATCCCCAGGCTATCCCCCCCAGCCCCCCCTGCTGTCCCTCCCCCATTCCCCCAACAGTCCCCAGTGTATAGTAGACCGCCTCTCTGTGTCCACGTGTTCTCATTTTTCTCACCCACCTATGAGTGAGTATATGCGGTATTTCTTTTTCTGTTCTTGTGTCAGTTTGCTGAGAATGATGTTCTCCAGATTCATCCATGTCCCTACAAAGGAAATACTCTTAATTTTTGATTGCTGCATAATATTCCATGGTGTATATGTGCCACATTTTCCCAGTCCAGTCTATCATCGTTGGGCATTTGGGTTGGTTCTAGGTCTTTGCTATTGTAAACAGTGCTGCAATGAACATTCGTGTGCATGTGTCCTTATAGTAGAACGATTTATAGTCCTTTGGATATATACCCAGTAATGGGATTGCTGGGTCAAATGGAATTTCTATTTCTAGGTCCCTGAGGAATCGCCACACTGTCTTCCACAATGGTTGAACTCATTTACACTCCCACCAACAGTGTAAGAGTGTTCCTATTTCTCCACATCCTCTCCAGCATCTGCTGTCTCCAGATTTTTTAATGATCGCCATTCTAACTGGTGTGAGATGATATCTCAATGTGGTTTTGATTTGCATCTCTCTAATGACCAATGACGATGAGCACTTTTTCATATGTTTGCTGGCCTCATGTATGTCTGCTTTCGTAAAGTTTCTGTTCATATCCTTTGCCCATTTTTGAATGGGCTTGTTTGTTTTTTTCCTGTAAATCTGTTTGAGTTCTTTGTAAATTCTGGATATCAGCCCTTTGTCAGATGCGTAAACTGCAAAGATTTTTTCCCAGTCTGATGGTTGCCGATTCACTCTAGTGACTGTTTGTTTTGCCGTGCAGAAGCTGTGGAGTTTGATTAGGTCCCATTTGTCTATTTTGGCTTTTGTTGCCAATGCTTTTGGTGTTTTGCTCATGAAGTCCTTGCCTACTCCTATGTCCTGAATGGTTTTGCCTAGATTTTCTTCTAGGGTTTTTATGGTGTCAGGTCTTACGTTTAAGTCTTTAATCCATCTGGAGTTAATTTTAGTGTAAGGTGTCAGGAAGGGGTCCAGTTTCTGCTTTCTGCACATGGCTAGCCAGTTTTCCCAACACCATTTATTAAATAGGGAATCCTTTCCCCATTGCCTGTTTTTGTCTGGTTTATCAAAGATAATATGGTTGTAGATGTGTTGTGTTGCCTCCAATGCCTCTGTTCTGTTCCATTGGTCTATATCTCTGTTTTGGTACCAGTACCATGCTGTTTTGATTACTGTAGCCTTGTAGTATAGTTTGAAGTCTGGTAGCGTGATGCCTCCTGCTGTGTTCTTTTTGCTTAGAATTGACTTGGCTATGTGGGCTCTTTTTTGGTTCCATATGAAATTCATGGTGGTTTTTTCCAGTTCTGTGAAGAAATTCAATGGTAGTTTGATGGGGATAGCATTGATTGTGTAAATTACTTTGGGCAGTATAGCCATTTTCACGATATTGATTCTTCCTAACCACGAACATGGAATGTTTCTCCATCTGTTTGTGTCCTCTCTTATTTCGTTGAGCAGTTGTTTGTAGTTTTCCTTAAAGAGGTCCCTTACATTCCTAGTGAGTTGTATTCCTAGGTATTTTATTTTCTTTGTAGCAATTGTGAATGGCAGTTCATTCTTGATTTGGTTCTCTTTAAGTCTGTTATTGGTGTATAGGAATGCTTGTGATTTTTGCACATTGATTTTATATCCTGAGACTTTGCTGAAGTTGCTTATCAGTTGCAGGAGCTTTTGGGCTGAGGTGATGGGGTCTTCTAGGTATACTATCATGTCATCTGCAAATAGAGACAATTTGGCTTCCACCTTTCCTATTTGAATACCCTTTATTTCTTTTTCTTGCCTGATGGCTCTGGCTAGAACTTCCAGTACTATGTTGAATAGGAGCAGTGAGAGAGGGCATCCTTGTCTAGTGCCGGGTTTCAAAGGGAATGCTTCCAGTTTTTGCCCATTAAGTATGATATTGGCTGTTGGTTTGTCATAAATAGCTTTTATTACTTTGAGATATGCTCCATCAATACCAAGTTTATTGAGGGTTTTTAGCATAAAGGGCTGTTGAATTTTGTCAAATGCCTTCTCTGCATCAATTGAGATAATCATGTGGTTTTTGTTTTTGCTTCTGTTTATGTGGTGAATTACATTTATAGACTTGAGTATGTTGAACCAGCCTTGCATCCCCGGGATGAATCCTACTTGATCATGATGGATAAGTTTTTTAATGTGCTGTTGCAATCGGTTTGCCAGTATTTTATTGAAGATTTTTGCATCTATGTTCATCATGGATATTGGCCTGAAGTTTTCTTTTCTTGTTGAGTCTCTGCCAGGTTTTGGTATCAGGATGATGTTGGTCTCATAAAATGATTTGGGAAGGATTCCCTCTTTTTGGATTATTTGGAATAGTTTCAGAAGGAATGGTACCAGATCCTCTTTGTGTGTCTGGTAGAATTCGGCTGTGAACCCATCTGGACCTGGGCTTTTTTTGTGTGGTAGGCTCTTAATTGCTGCCTCAACTTCAGACCTTGTTATTGGTCTATTCATAGTTTCGGCTTCCTCCTGGTTTAGGCTTGGGAGGACACAGGCATCCAGGAATTTATCCATTTCTTCCTGATTTACTGGTTTATGTGCATAGAGTTGTTTGTAGTATTCTCTGATGATGGTTTGAATTTCTGTGGAATCTGTGGTGATTTCCCCTTTATCGTTTTTTATTGCATCTATTTGGTTGTTCTCTCTTTTCTTTTTTATCAGTCTGGCTAGTGGTCTGTCTATTTTGTTGATCTTTTCGAAAAAAACAGCTCTTAGATTTATTGATTTTTTGAAGGGTTTTTCTTGTCTCTATCTCCTTCAGTTCTGCTCTGATCTTAGTTATTTCTTGTCTTCAGCTAGGTTTTGAGCTTTTTTGATCTTGCTCCTCTAGCTCTTTCAATTTTGATGATAGGGTGTCAATTTTGGATCTCTCCACTCTTCTCATGTGGGCACTTATTGCTATATATTTTCCTCTACAGACTGCTTTAAATGTGTCCCAGAGATTCTGGTACGTTGTGTCTTCATTCTCGTTGGCTTCAAAGAACTTCTTTATTTCTGCCTTCATTTCATTGTTTATCCAATCAACATTCAAGAGCCAATTGTTCAGTTTCCATGAAGCTGTGCAGTTCTGAGTTATTTTCTGAATTCTGAGTTCCAATTTGATTGCACTATGGTCTGAGAGACTGTTTGTTATGGTTTCAGTTGTTTTGCATTTGCTGAGGAGTGCTTTACTTCCAATTATGTGGTCAATTTTGGAGTAGGTGTGATGTGGTGCTGAGAAGAATGTATATTCTGTGGATTTGGGGTGGAGAGTTCTGTAAATGTCTATCAGGTTTGCCTGTTCCAGGTCTGAGTTCAAGTCCTGGATATCCTTGTTAATTTTCTGTCTGGTTGATCTGTCTGCTATTGACAGTGGAGTGTTAAAGTCTCCCACTATTATTGTGTGGGAGTCTAAGTCCCTTTGTAAGTCATTAAGAACTTGCCTTATATATCTGGGTGCTCCTACATTGGGTCCATATATATTTAGAATCGTTATCTCTTCTTGTTGTATCGATCCTTTTACCATTATGTAATGACCTTCTTTGTCTCTTTTGATCTTTGTTGCTTTAAAGTCTATTTTATCAGAGATGAGAATTGCAACTCCTGCTTTTTTTGCTCTCCATTTGCTTGGTAAATCTTCCTCCATCCCTTTATTTTGAGCCTTTGTGTATCTTTGCATGTGAGGTGGGTTTCCTGGATACAGCACACCGATGGGTTTTGGTTTTTTATCCAATTTGCCAGTCTGTGTCTTTTGATTGGTGCATTTAGCCCATTTACATTCAGGGTTAATATTGTTATGTGTGAATTTGATACTGCCATTTTGATGCTAGCTGGCTGTTTTTCCCATTGGTTCATGTACATTCTTCATTTTGCTGATGGTCTTTAGCATTTGGTATGCTTTTAGGATGGCTGGAACTGGTTGTTTCTTTCTATGTGTAGTGCCTCTTTCAGGAGCTCTTGTAAAGCAGGCCTAGTGGTGACAAAATCTCTGAGTACTTGCTTGTTCGTGAAGGATTTTATTTTTCCTTCACTTATGAAGCTCAGTTTCGCTGGATATGAAATTCTGGGTTGAAAGCTCTTTTCTTTAAGGATGTTGAATATTGGCCCCCACTCTCTTCTGGCTTGTAGAGTCTCTGCCGAGAGATCTGCTGTGAGTCTGATGGGCTTCCCTTTGTGGGTGACCTGACCTTTCTCTCTGGCTGCCCTTAGTATTTTCTCCTTCGTTTCAACCCTGGTGAATCTGACGATTATGTGCCTTGGGGTTGCTCTTCTTGCAGAGTATCTTTGTGGTGTTCTCTGTATTTCCTGGAGTTGAGTATTGACCTGTCTTGCTAGGTTGGGGAAATTTTCCTGGATAATATCCTGAAGAGTGTTTTCCAGCTTGGATTCATTCTCTTCGTCACATTCTGGTACACCTATCAAACGTAGGTTGGGTCTCTTCACATAGTCCCACATTTCTTGGAGATTTCGTTCATTCCTTTTTGTGCTTTTTTCTTTAGTCTTGGTTTCTCGTTTTATTTCATTGAGTTGATCTTCAACTTCTGATATTCTTTCTTCTGCTTGGTCAATTCGGCTGTTGAAACTTGTGCATGCTTCGTGAAGTTCTCGTGTTGTGTTTTTCAGCTCCTTCAATTCACTCATATTCCTCTCTACGTTGTCCATTCTCGTTATCAATTCCTCGAATCTTTTTTCAAATCTTTTTTCAAGGTTCTTAGTTTCTTTGCACTGGTTTAGAACATGTTCCTTTAGCTCACTGAAGTTTCTCATTATCCACTTTCTGAAGTCTGATTCCATCATTTCGTCACATTCATTCTCCGTCCAGCTTTGTTCCCTTGCTGGTGAGGAGTTTTGGTCCTTTTTTGGAGGTGAGGTGTTTTGGTTTCTGGTGCTTTCCTCCTTTTTGCGCTGGTTTCTTCCCATCTTTATGGATTTATCCGCCTGTCGTCTTAGTAGTGGCTGATTTTTCAATTGGGTCTCTGTGTGGACACTGAGATTATTGATGATGAAGTATTTCTGTTACTTAGTTTTCCCTCTAATGATCTATCCTCTCTGCTGTATGAGTGCTGAGGTCCACTCCAGGCCCTGCTTGTCTGGGGTATACCTGCAGCAGCTGCAGAACAGTGAGGGATGATACCAGTTTCTTCTGCTGCTGCCCTTGTTCCAGAATGATGCCAGCCAAATGTCAGTCTGATTAGTCCTTTTCTGGGGTGACTCCTTGGATATACAGGGGTCAGGGAGCTGCTTGAGGAGACAGTCTGTGCTTTATAGGAGCTCCAGTGCTGAGCTGTGAGCTCCGTTGTTCATTCAGCGTTGTTGGGAGGTTATGTCTGCTGCAATAGAACTCATAAAACACCACTCTTTTTTTTTTTTTTCACCCTTAGATGCTCTGTCTCAGGGAGTTGGGGCTTTCTTTATGAGTATCTGTTGCACTGTCCTGCCCCACTAGGTGGCAGTCTATTCACTATTTGCCTGCCGGGGCTCTGACCTGCTAACGCGGGTCCGCCCTGTTGCTGCCTGGCGAACTCTCTCTGTTATGGCAGGTTGCCTCGGCAACGGCAGGCTGCGTCAGTCCTGGGCGGTACTTAAGTGGGGGTGCACTTCGTCAGCAATGGTGGACGCCCCTCCCTGACCGGGCTGCACCGTCCTAAATGCCGGCAACAAAACTCTCAGCCCCAAGAGCCTCCAGTCGCCGCCCTGCTTGTCCCCGTGAGCGTGGGACCCGCCGAGCCCGATCACCCAGCTCCCTGCCTCAGAGTCTGTCCTCTCTCTCTCTCTCTTCCTCTCCCCAAGCTGAAAGGTCGACTCTCTCACTGGCGCCCCAGGAGCCTGCCGATAGGGCACTGGGATCCGTGCGATCTCCCGTGCCGCTGCCCACTACCCCGGCTCAGATCACACTTCCCAGGAAACTCCTGGTCTGGCTCATTGTCCAAGTCCCGTTCAATCAGATGGACATGCCAATCTGCCCTTCCAAATCTCAGATTGCCGGTTTAACAGGGCACCCGGACCAGTGAGTTCCGCGCCGGGTCCCGCTGCGGCGCCGGCCGAAGAGGCGGCGGGAGCCGGTTGCGTTAGCCGGCTGCTAGCGTCCCGTGTCTCTCCCACACCTGGGACTTTCAACGCTCTGTGGGCATAAAAGGAACATCCGAGAATGCGGCTAGGACTCACCCTCTGTGCCTTCACCGAGAGCTGCAATCCTGAGTCACCTCTATGACGCCATCTTGCCTCCTCTATTTTTCTCATTTTTGAAGAAACTCTAAAATTGCCCAAGCTACTTTCTTCTTTTATCTTAAACTGTATGTTGGAGTATATATTTTTAATGACAGTATAAACAGTGTCAACTCACAAGATCTAGAAGCCTTCCTTTAAACATTTTGATCATATCAGGCAAAGTGTAATACAAAAACCTTCAACAAATGTAACAAAAATTCCCGGTCATTACTTTGTCGATAGTCGACTTCACTTTTTCACTATAGCTTCCTTCAGTTTCCTTTCTACTTCCAGCCATATTCTAAACTTCAAACATTAAAGTCTGTTTCCCCATCTACACCAAGATCTCACCCAGCTCTGTTTCTAATGTTTGTACCTTTCATGTTGCATCAATCCAGGCAGGGTAGGTGGAGATCCCAAGCTGCCTTAGGGGTAGAATAGTAACCCCAACATTGACAGGAGCCCTTCAGCTTCAAACTTTCTTACCTCAACCATGTATAAATTCTCTGCTAAAGCCAATTTCCCCTGTAAATTATTTTCTTATTAATCTCTGGTCCTTGACACTCCTGAGTATATAACTTCGTATTTTGGGTTCTTGTATAGTAGGTTTCCTATATTATCATAATGCTTATGATAGCAGTTCCCAGTTTTGAAACTACCTTCTCACTATCACAAGAAGCAACCATGTAACATCAGCGTTCAGTTTGCATTGGTATACATTTCCTATCACCTGAATTTAAAGCTTTGGATTTCAAAAGCAGGGCCCAGGATTTCCTCTCACTTTTTAAACCCTCCATCCCAATACAGATTGAGTGCTGTATACTCTGTGGACATATGTATTAAATGTTGACAGCTTTTCTTTCTAGGCATGGTTCAAAAACAAACATTTCTCATGTGATTTCAAACAATGGTGAATCTCTGTGTCAGGATTATGTATGTAGTGATAACAGAAAAGAGAAATGTTACTCATAAAATTTTGGCTAGGGAATGTGACAAAACTTTGGGTCGAGGATAATATATTACTCCGTTTTCATGCTGCTGATAAAGACATGCCCAAGACTGGGAAGAAAAATAGGTTTAATGGACTCACAGTTCCACGTGGCTGGGGAGGCCTCACAATCATGGCAGAAGGTGAAATGACTTCTTGTATGGGGGCAGCAAGAGAGAATGAGGAAGAAGCAAAAACAGAAACTCCTTATATAACTATCAGATCTCCTAAGATTTACTTACTACCAGGAGACTAGTATGGGGAAAACCACAACATGATTCACTCATCTCCCACTGGATTCCTCCCAGGACCTGTGGGAATTACAGGAGCTACAATTTAAGATGAAATCTGGGTGGGGACACAGAGACAACTGTATCAGATAATTACCTCCTGTATTAACAAAAACAGAAAGAGCCCACACTCGGGCCGAAGTTGCCCGAGTTAGGTGAGGTGAGAGAGCGTACCTCTAGAGAGCTAAACCCCATCTAGAGAGCTAAGGAGGTCATAATGAAGTTTGAAGAGAGGCAGCTTTAGAAATGTCTCATTGGTTCTGCCCTAGAAAATAAGAAAGGACTTTGGCAATGGTTGTAATATTTTAGTTCCAAGAGCACCCCAGTGGGTGCTAAGCAAAATTTTACGCCACTGAAGTAGAGGATAAGGAAGCCAGAGAAATATGCAAAATTGTAGAAATGCATATTTTTATTTGATTTTGTTTTAGGAGGCTCAGATATGTTGCTACATGCATTTGTGTCATTTCTGTCCTTTCAAATTTTACATCTTTTAATTCAACTTAAAACTCAAAAGTTGTATTTTCCAATTTTACTTAAAAATGATGAATACGCATCTACCTTTCATAGAATTTGTTCATTGAAATCAAGCACCAGATAGCATAACAATCAGAGTGGAGTAAATTAAAACTAAGACCTGGTTACAGGAAAAACTGGGAATTGCATAGAAGAATGTCCCCCCAAACCAAGAGGGGGTGAGGGACCAAAGAATGAGTCAGAGAAGCCTAGCTTGACTGGTAGATGGGTTTGTTAGGACTTTCATACAGGGCACTGGGGCACAGCAGGACAGTCTCGGAGATCTGTTCTGCCATTTGTGTCTAAGCTGCTTTTAGACTAATTATCTGGCTCATGATGTGCTGTGTTTGTGCAATGAGACTGTTTTCCTTGGTGTGTTCCCAGCTATGCCTAGGGATATTTGGGCTCTCAAGGACATTTGCTCTTCGGCTGAGCAAGATAGACCTGGCTCACTGCGCAGACTTCATAGTTCAAGCAGCAAACATACACCTATAAGTAACCTGATGAGAGACTTGTGATAAATATTGGAATAATTCAGAAACCAATAATCTTTGAGTTTAATGTTAGAAAGGCTTGTCGAATTTTAATATGGGAAAACTAAAGCCCATTTTAGTTGTGTGTACTGAGGATCAAGAAAGTTATACATTTATACCTGCAAATAGATACCTAACATGTCATTGAGATGCTTAGTTTCACAGTTTATGCTTCACAAATTTGATTACAGATTAATTCTGGTGGCATGGAATAAACAGGATCAAACTCTGTCACCCAGCAGAATAGGTCAAGTAAAAGCCTCTTTTTTTTCTGACAAATAGGATTTGCAGTGCCCAAATTTATCCTTGGTAGGATAGTGTGGTACTTTGATTTTTATATTATACATAGTTATTCTGGGAATGCAATGTCAAGATATGCAATTATAGAAATCCTAACATAAATATCTAAATCATCTAAAAGCATAACATCTTAGTTAACTTAGACTGCTACAAAAATGCCACTAACTGGATAGCTTATGAATAACAGAAATGTATTTCTTACTGTTCTGGAGGCTGGAAAGTCTCAGATTAAGGTGTTGGCAGATTCAGTGTCTGGCGAGGATCTGCTTTTTGATTCATAAACAACACCTTCTTGCTATTCCTCACCTGGTGGAAAGGGAGATGTAACTCTCTGGGACTCCTTTATGAGGTCACAAATCCTATGTATGAGATTACCCAATCGCATTTGATCCATCCCTGCCACTTGTCTTTAAACTGCTTTTAAGCTAATTTTCTGGCTCCCAAAAGCCCCACCTCCTAATGCTATCGTTGTAGGGGTTAAAATTTTAATGTATGAATTTTGGAGCAACACAATCATTCAGACCATGACATATGTCATTTTAAAATGGCATTACTGAACTTTTACTATGTTCCAGGAACTGAACTAAATGCTTTAAATACAAAATTAATTATTCAATTCAGTTTTCAAAAAAGACTTTTGGATATAATTTTCCTGATTTTCTGGATTTTGAAAATGATGCTCTGGGAAGTTGAATACATTGTCCAGAGTTGCACAGGAATAATGGAAAGAGCTGGTGGTTTAGGTGGGGTGAGCACTTGGACAGTCTAATTCTAAAATCCTTGTTCTATATCACAATTCTGTGTAGCGTTATTAACACCTGGGGCCTACAAGTTCCTTGTGGTGGGTAACTATGCATTGTAGGATGCTTAGCAGCATCTCTGGCTTCTGCCTTCTAGAAGTAATTAGCATTGCCTCAGTTCTAACAACTACAACTTCCTCCCTATATTGCCAAATATACCTTGTGGGTGTATATTGTGCAGAGATGGGGGATGGAAGGCAGAGTCTCCCCTCCCACCACTCGGAAGCTACTGACTCCTCCATGTCCACCTACATAATAACATTAGTGGTGTCAGTGGGGCTATCTGAGGTGCCTTACAGAATATGTGTTAAGGCACCAGTCTATACTGACTCAGTAACAAACAAAGATTATATTTTACTGATATAAAAACAGAAAAATAATTATAATGGGATAGTAAATCATGTTTTTACCACTGAGAAAGCCTTTGAAGCTCTACTTCTTGCATCAGACAGAAATTATTGAGATGACCATCTTCTTGATATTTAACCTCATCTCAGTTAGTTTCAATATACACTCTTTTCTAAACAGTGGAGGAAGAGAAAAGACTAGATATTTTCTGCAGCACTTAACGAAACCACGATTTCTCTCTTTTCTTCCCAGCCCTGAAAAGGCAAGTGAGTCCTTACTTTGAAGGCCAGCTGAGGATTACTGAATGAGCAATAGCTATCCACTGTAGCCAAATCTCCAGTCAGCCGGCCTAATTATAATGTGGAAATTTTCTGTGTGCAGGTCCCAAGAATCCCCAACTAATTCCTTGTATTAGTTTGTGTTATGTGTTTAAAGCTATGATTATGTGGCTGACAAAACTCACCAAACATGAAAAAAATCCTCAGTAAAACTTCACTGGCTTTTCAAGCAAAGTAGTACCAAGCAGGACAGTAATTTTGTTTTTCTTTTTAATTGTGCATTTTCTTCTTCTTATATTTTGTAGAACTGTGTTAAAGCAACTCAGGTAAATGGTGTTTTGAATATTTTGATATGTCAATAAGATATAAAAAGTAAGACATTTCAAAATCATTTACAAAATGAGTGTACACTCAGAAGGCTTTTCTATTATTTCTTCAAAACTTCTCTTCCGAAGTGTTTGTTTACCTCAGTCTGTCTTTATAACAGAGAAAAACAGTAGAATCTATTTTCTCTAAAAGTATAAATTTAGAAAATGTAACATGAATGCCTACTTTAGGATCCATCAAACCTCTAGCTTAACAAACATTTCTTGAGCTCATGTGATTTTTGAGAAACTTGGCTAAATATTGCGAGGGGTGACTAGGAAAAACAGAACCCAGTATCTATGTTTAATAACACAAGTGTAAGAATAACTAGGATCCAAGATGGTGTAAGATAAGGGCTCTAGAATAGTTCAAACACAGTTCATTGGAGTTTCATGTCTCAGGAGGTTGTGCTGAATGGGAGGATCAGAAAGACTTTATGGATGAAGTGGTGTTTGAGATGAGACTTGGAAGGGTTGCAAAAAATGAAGATGAGGTGGGAGGAAAACTCTAGCCTACGTGAGCAAATAAATGCATGCAAAAGTGAATATTGTCTTTAAAGAGTAGCAAGGAGGACATGTATTCTAATTGAAGTACATGTTGAAAAAAATAGGAGAGACTGACACTGGAAAGATAAGTTGGACTGTCTGAGGAAGGCCAGACTGAGGGTAACAAGCTGGCAGTAGCGAATCCTTGTGTGTTCTTGACAAGTGGGTGATAAATCATCCAACTGACATGTAAGAAAAAATATTCTAGTAGCCTGGAATTACCAGGACGTAAATTGAAGAGAAAGGAGCAGAAATGCTGATTTTCATGTTTTCCTAGATTACATGTTAGATATAATGAAAGCTGAACTCACACAGTTATGATGAAATAAAGGAAGGAATTAATTCAAGAGACTTTGAGAAAGTAAAATTAAAGTCACTTGTCAATTTGATTGAATGTAAAGCATGAGGAAAACTTTCTGATTGGAGAAACATACTACTTTGCAATTAATTCCTTCATTGAATATTTATTAACTGCATAAGTTAATTTCTAATTCTATATGAAGTCTAAATCTAGGTAAGGTAGAAATACTTAGTGGTATGTTTGAAAATGTTTTTTTAACTACTAGTGTTTTGGGTGTTTGGGGTAAATTATGTATTTACATGTGTATTTTATACGCATATACACATATATGTATATGCGTGTGTGTGTACAAGTACCATACACACACACACACACACACAGACACACACACACACACACACATATAGACATAGACATAATTTAAGTCACCACTATTATATTGTTGTCAAAAACAAACCTCATTTTAAACACATTAGAAGAATTATTGTAAATTACCACCATATTATAGAAAGATCAAGTCTTGAAACTGGTCACATTTGTCATATTAATAACATTAATAATACAAAGCATTAGCTGAGTATTCTTTATGTACTAAAAACTGTGCTAGACACTTCACACAGATTATTTCATTGAAATCTCACAGCAAGTCCAGAAGGGGACGCTATCACAATCTTTTCTTTATAGATGAGGAACAGAGAAGTTTAAGAAAGTTGCTACACTCACAAGGGTTAAGAGACAAAGAGAACAAGAAATTAGGCAGTCAAATTAAAAGTCTGTGTAGCTGATTACTGGGCTATTCTCAGTATTGGTCTGTAAGAGGAAGAGAGGTAATAAAGAGGACTCACAAGAACACTGCTAGAATGCTGATGAGAGCTAACATAGATCAGATGCAGAACAATTTTAAAGGAAACTGGCAAGATTTGTCTGGTTACAATGAGTCTTGGATAGTGAGACAGGGCACAGGGCATGTTTCATAATTCTCTTCCAATTTGTTTCTGTCCTATCTCTGGAACATAGAAAACACTATCCGAAATTAGTCTAAAATCTATCTCCTTTTAGTTTGCCCCATTTGTCTAATGTATTTAGAGATAGAGTGGGCCATATCCAGAGGCAATGAATCCCTATGCCTGAATATTACATTTGAACAGTATTTAATAGGGAGAGTGCACAGACAGTGCAGGCCTCATTATTCATATAAATGAAAGTTAATATACAATGTCAAATAGAATGTTTCTAAAATGTAAATTAATGGTTCACATCTCTTATAAATTATAATTAAAGGGTATAAATTAAAGAAATAGCCTAATTTTATAAAGACCATGCCAGTGTTTAATATTAACCAGATAAAATCATGAAATGAATTTCTGTTTCTGCCCCTTTTATTTAATATTACTATTTATTCAATTTTATATTATTTTCCCTACCATACAAGCCAAGGCACACATATTGGGAGGGATTAGACTGTCTAGTCACTAATGATATTTTGTGGTAATAGAGTAATTTTAAGAACAATGTGTGTATTATTTCCAGCCATAAACAGATAAATCTGTGGGCTGCAATGGGAGTGACTGGTATTTCTAGGTCTGCTGGATCATGCCATTCAGTAGGTGATTCATCTGGTGTCTATCATTAAAATTGGGATGATTTTCTCCTACTGTAAGATGATTGCATTTCTTTTTTCTTTCTTTTTTTTTTTTTTTTTTTTAGGAGAGGTAGTAGAGTGGGAAAGAGTATCAATTTTAGATAGGTATGGCATGGAGAAAGAAAGATTTCGGTGAAGACCAGAAAGAGGTCATGGAAGGAGCCATGTGTTACCTGGAGGGAAAGCATTCCAGGCAGACGAAACAGAAAACAAGAAGGGCCTGGGATTGATGGATCCTAGATAGTTTCACTAAGGTGGGCGATGTAGCTGAAGCAGAATGACTCTGAAGGAGCACAGTGGGCAATACTGAGAGCTATGGGATGCCAGATCAGGTGGACACCAAATATGTTATAAGAAATGTTCATTTTTTACTATGAGTGAGAGAATGGCCTGGACGTATTCTATTAGGCATTGTATAAAAGGTCTTAGTGATCTTTTTTTTTTTTTGAAAGAAAAAAAGGAGTGAAGGAGAGGAAGAAAGAGGAAGAAAATAAGGGAGAGAAAATGGGAACGTAGCTTTATTCTAAAAATGGGTATTAAAAAGATGACTGCATTTCTATTCATATTCGATTTCAACGAGTCAAGAAAAAAAAACACCACAGTCAGAAATCATAACATGTGTTTCAGATATATAAATAAATTAGAAAGTGTCATAGAGCTGTATTACTTAGAGTTTAGTTTATATATAAGAACACGAGTAATTAATAAAAATTATAGTAATAGCTAATACTGAGCATTTACTATATATGAAGAAATGTGCTACATGTTTTACATAGATTATTTCATGTATACCCTGGAAATAGCCTATTAAGCAAATGCCCTATTACACTGAGGGTAATTATGTAAATTTATCTCTAGTTGTTGGGGAAGTGGATAAATTCTTTTACTTGATTATTTTACAATTATGGAAAGTTAGGATTTAAATAAAATATGATGATATTCTGTCTAAAACCCCAATGTGAGGCTTGAGCCTCCTAAGGTTCAATGTTGTTCAGAATTTAATGTTTGTTCAACATTGTTTAATATTCAAACACAGGGAACTCATTGCCTCTGGTGGCACAGGGTACAATGTCAGATTGGTATTGATTTTTTTTAATCACCTGGGGTAGGAAGTGATATTTAGAGGAGAGGAAAAGTATGTGTGTGTCTGTGTATGTTTATGTTATTTAAATCCCATTATATACTTTATATATATATTATATATACATTTACATATGTGTGAATATAAGTATATATTTATAATTATAGAATATAATTCTATTTCTATATGTATATTTCTATTATATTACATTTACATATGTGTGAATATACTTACATACTTATAAGTATACTTACATACTTATATTCACACATATGTAAATGTAATATAACAGAAATATACATATAGAAATAGAATTATATATGTGTGTATATATGTACATTTTAAGAGTAGTTACATGAAAAGTCACTAGATCTGTTTTGCTCCAGAAAGAAAATGATTTAGAATTAACAAATAGATGTATCTGTGAGGTTGTGAGAAAAAAAGGAATAGGTCCAAAATTCTAATTATTTAATCAATGAAAAAGAAAAGAAGGAAGGAAGGGAAGAAGAGAGGAGAAAAAGAAGGAAGGAAATGCTTTATAAGGTGCTGAATTTCTGCAATGGTCCAGTTCATTTAAATGTTGGAATTCTGTCTACCAGAACATTGCTTAAAAAGGTATTTGTGATGGGTTGAGATAAGGTCAAAAAATTCACAGCATCCCTTAGAAATTGAATATTTTAAAATGTTTTTGCTTTAATGCTACTTGAAAGCTGGAGAACTATTTTGTAGTAAAATAAAGAAACTATTTCTTTCCTCTTTCTAATGTCTAGATAATTTAAACTAAAGGGAATTCTTAACAGTAAGTGGAAGTATTTAAAAAAATCTTATTTAGTTGGCTTAGGTGGGAGAAATACTAGACCTAACTGAATTTTTGAGATATGTGATATCCAAATAAATCCATGCGTGTGTTTGTGTGTGTATGAATGTGACAAAATATGTACATACATACACACACACACATATATTTAAGCATCACCACTACCACCATGAGAAACAAACTGGGTATTCAGCTTTTGGTCTAGTTATTTACTGATTTATTTTTGTTGTGTCCTGGATGACTGTTCTGTCAGTTGAGTAAAATTGGGCATTGTTACATTGATATTTTTAAAGATGATTGATGATCAAGGCACAACTCTTGAGAGATGAGAGCTCTAAGCGTAGATGCTATCTGAGGTCAGATCAGAGAGCTATATCTAATCAACCAGGAATAAGACAGAGGCATCCACTCCAAAGAAAGGTCTGGACAAAGAATTCATGTTGTAAACCAAATGCCAGATGACTGCTCTTAGGTAAAAACATTTAAATGGTCAAAAAGTACTGACTGTCTTGAAAATTTATGTAAAAGCCATATTATGAAAGTCTAAATATTTCGTGAAGTTCTATTAACCTTAGGATGAGATACAACCAGGCATTTAGCCTCAGGCATACATAACTTTTTATGGAAAATGCACAATGCCAGTAATATCTTGCAAGCTTATTCACATTCCTATTTATATGCATGTTTTAGTGTTTTCATAGAAAGAAAGTAATTTACCCAAACAGTAAGGTCACTCCTAGGACACAATATCTTCTTATTTGAAAGGTTCTATATACAGATGAAAAATATGAGCAAAATAAAAGGGGAGGGTTTTTTCAAGTCTTCACTACTGATCCATTCGTTACTCCACTTTCTCAGTGGAGTAACAATTTGTTTGAGAAATTGGAGTTTGAGAAAGTAGAGTAACGAATGTGTCAGTAGTGAAGACTTAAACCTTAGAAAATAATTTCCCTGAAAAAAATAAAATCAATATTAGATCTTTGTTGTTGATGGCAAATTTTCTATTTTTCATGTTTTAGTATTTTAAATTGTGATGTATTTTTCCTCATAGTGGTCATGCTAATAACAGGAGAGGGAATTTGCTAAAAGTCAAAATTTATTCTTGCATCTTGAGAAGCCAAGATAATAATAAGTTGGTTATGCAATATTTCCAGGATCGAACAGTTTTTTAAATAAAAACATCACCTAAAGATCTGAATTTTATCTTGTAATTTTGTTTTTGTTTTTTTGGTTAGTTGGTTGATAGAACTACAAAATACTTTGTATATAATGGGAATTCTATAATCTGATCAGCAAGATATTCCACAGAAAAATGTAAAAAAAAATACATGAGGAATAATTATTTTAATGATAATCACCATTCAATTTAGATAAAAAGTTCTGTGTTTGCTTGTTAAAGACAAAAAGTAAGTGTGTATATATGTGTGTGTGTGTGCATATAGTGGAAACGGCTGAAATTCCATTTCCAGGTGGGAGAATTGTGTTAATGCTGCCAACAGCTGAAAATTGTCAAGGCATTTCTGAGATCTTGGCAGCCCTATACTTACCCTCCTTGATAATGAGTTATAAATTACAAACTGCCTCTCTACGCTCAAATGATCTGCTATCAATTGTTTGGACTAGTGCTGTCCAATAAGACATTCTGAAATGAAAATATCTGATATCCAAGTTGCTAGGCATTAGCTTCATGTGACTATTAAGCACTGGAAATATGTTTAGTATGGCCAAGGGACTGAATTTTTAATTAATTGAAGTTTTAATGTACATAGCCTTATGTAGCTAGTGGCTACAATCTTGTCCAGCCCCTGGTAAATGTAAACATGGACATCAAAACTTGAAGAATTTACCTTTTGCAAAAGCCTTCCCTTAGTACAACCAAGTGTTCTTGGCCATTGCAAACTTCATCCTCAGCAACCCAAGCCACACTTCATATCCCCACACATCAAAAGGGTTATAACTTAGAGGCAAGAGAGTCTGACATCAAATAGGATGTGCGAGTCTATGTACTAGTCACATGCAAAGGTCAATAGTGCAAAGTCTGAACTCAAGGAGTTTGCAGTCTCTGCCATACAATGGTCAGAAAGAGCAAAAGTGTACAAAGGCCAATGGCTGAGAGAAGTAATAGCTGTTTATGAATTCAAAAGAATTGTTTTAAAAGAAAGAATATCTGAGGAAGTGGAGTAACATATTAAAGATTCTTGATTGCCAGGAGCCAAAAGTAAATAGTAGTGAAGTATTGGAAGTAACACATATTATATTTTGTACCTGATTTTATTATAAATACTAAACCATTCTCCTTCTATGAATTAAAAATGAAATTTCTGAATGACTAAAAAATTTCAGTATAAATATATCCAAGTGCTAAAGATGCTCTATCCGCTAAGTCATAGAGATTTCTTGGCATTAATAGGTACAGGCTTCATGGCCAAATTCTATTACTAGCATTAACGGGGCTCACTCGGATAGATGATCCCAGAAAACCATGTATGGAAGAGGCTGTATGGCTAACCATGACACGAATATGCTCAAAAAGGAGGTGCAGCCCAAGTTTATGAGAAGTGAAAAGGAAGTCTTTCTGAGTGCAACAGCTAAATAGCGTTCAAAGTTAGAATGCAGGACCTCAGCAACAATATTAGCCCTATAGTATCTATTATTTGTTGAATACCAATCTGATACCGTACTGTACTAGGCTCTGTATTTGTGTTTCAGATAAGCCTCACAGCAACTCTAAGGGGCTCAAAAATACCTCAACTATAATCATGTCCATTTGAGAGTTAATTAACCTTCCCTAATTAGTATGAGCGAGTGCTTCCATGTAAATAAAGCTACTTCGACTCTCAAGCTTGTGCTCTAAATTAACATATCTTGCTTTCTTATACACATGAAATCTGAGATTCACCATATGAAATTATCAAACTGGGTTGAGCCCAAAACAATGGCAATTTCATATGGCTTAAACTGATAAAAGCAGTCTGCCAGAGGACTAAATCGAGTCTTGGAAGGTTACCTGCCTTGTAAGATAATTTATTATGGGTGTCTCTGACTTATCTAGAGATTCTTACTTCCAAATGGAATTTTCTTGAATGATAAAAATCTTAAACTAGCTTAGACAGGCTCTCACCTGGGGATGAGAAATACTCTTAATTCAGCCAGGAAAGTATGGCATAATGAAAGGCGTAGTCTCCTGGCTGAAACTGTGTTTCTGTTATTATCCTATTATCAAGGAGTTACTCTGGTAGATTTATTTTTACTTACTTGTTTTCTTGTAATGTGAAGATATGCCTTCTTACTTCTATACCACATTTTCTTTTTTTCAATTTTGAATTTTGATATCTAGTTATGGAATACAAAATTTCACTACAAAAATACATTTTACTCACTAGCGAATAAACAAGAGATATTCATGGGAGACATTGTGAGATTTTCTTTTTTTTACTTCTTAGGTTACAGGTTTTGATAAGGCTGCTAATGAAGTTAAACAAGATTTAGTCCCTTATTTCCTAAGGGGATAAGGAAACCAGAAAGAGTGGTATGTTGGTCACTCCATCTAGACAAAGCTATGGTGTGATAAGAGTCAGATGACCTTGGTCCTTTCTCTCTATTACCTACAGCAATTCACTGAATCTTCCCGATGTTTTCCTACATTTCAATGAAGATGTGAATATCAACGAAAATGTATGACAAGGAGATTTGTAAATTCTAAAAGCGATATGATTCTAGCTAGATTGTAACTGACATCCGTTACACATGTAATATGGGAGTAATACATATCAAATTTTTTCAGAATAATTATGTGTCATGTTTCATTAAAGATTCAACTGCATTACATCTTCTATTAACTTAAATTGATATACTCAGGAAAGATGTATCAAAGCCTTAGATTCTTTTAGATAATTTCCAAAATAGATATTGGTTTTATCTAAAAAAAAAAAAAAAACCCAAAACCTTAAAAGTAGGTAGCTGTCGGACCTCCAAATTCTCATCTTCTGTACCTGGTTGTGACTCAAATTTAAGTTGTAACAGTCTGTGACTAGGACTTTAAGGAACGTATTTGTTAACACTTCTGTTGGAAACGTTGAGTACATTCTTCTCATGATAATTTTCATTAGAAACTATTTACTACATTTTTTTGTTGTTGTTGTGGCTTAAATAAATAATCTTTGAACTCTCTGCCAAATGAATTTTCATTTCTTTTGTATTACCTGAATTTGCTGAGTAACATACTGGCTAAGGATGAGTATTGTCTGAATTCAGACTTTCAGTCCTTGTCCTAAATTAAATCTAAATCTGCCTCTTCTACTTAGGAAAAAGACATTTCAAAATGTCTCTGAATTTTTCTGTACTTATCTGGATCATCTGGAGATACAAATCTCAATAGAAAATTTACTTTTCCAATTCGTCTTGTGAAAAAATGACTCTTTAAGGGTGAGTCATTTGATTATTAATTAGAATGCAAATTCTTTACAAAAACTACTCAATGGCAACCATTTAATTGTATGATTAATACAGTAAACATTTGAAAGGTCACACCTTCCAGAAAATTATCCTGATAGTACAAGCAGATATAGACTCAATGTAGTATGTATGTCTTAAAGTTTTAAATAGTATGTATTTAAACAGATGGCTCAGAATTCATATTTTATATTAAATATATAAATTAGTTATTCAAATAGGATAATAAGTTTATCTTTTTAAAATTTAAGTAAATGGCCTTTTATGTTTGCTTTACTATAAACATTTAGAAATAAGCAAGAAAAAATATATAACATATTAATATTGGGAGAAGACAAATAAATACACTTAATATAACAATGTATTAAATTACTTTTAGATTATTTGCCAACTAATACATTTCAGTTTCTTCTGTAACAATTACGGTATTGTCATACTGAGTGAAAAAAAATGCAATATCGAACAACTCTCAAATCCCATCTCCTAGTCAATCCCTTAGACTTTCTTTGTAAAATGAATATGACACTAGAATACCTGTGGCTCTTTAAATGGGTCTATAGGGACAAAACTTATTTTCTTAATAAAACTAAGACATTATTTGTCTTTTTATTATCATCCTCTTTCAAGTGTAGAGTGGAGTTTTCAGAGATGACAACATGTGATGATGTCATCACTAAGCCTGATATTGACATATGTTGCTAGTGCATTTTTGTGTTTTACATTCTTGAAGAGTGTAAACAGGTCTTCAGAACAAAATGCATAAAGATTTGCTACCCTAGAAGAAAGTTTAGCCCAATAAGAAGTGAAGGACTATGTTGCTTGATGTCTACTCCCTACTTCTGAAGGTCTAGGATTCTGGTTTTCAAAAATTAAAGAACGTATTTGGAAAAACATTATTTTATCACTTTTCTCTCCTGTGGCATCTATAACTTGAGTGTTTTCAGACACATTTAATCAAAACAGTAGATGTGCTTGATAAAAATTTGTCTACCAAAAGAGAAAATATAAGAAAAGTTACTTTTTTTTGTATTTAGTACAGATTAAAAGTTGTTTAATTTTGGCAGCTCATCTTTTGCTTCCAGATGAAGGGCAAATCTCTCATCTCACCAACTCCAAAGCAACAGAGTTGCATCACTTACCTTGGCCTTAATTTTTTTTAAAGCATAGACATTTTATACAGAAATTAAAATAAAGTGTTAAAGTATTTTTAAACAAGTCAGGAGTGGCAGTTTCTTTTCCACTATTTAAATTACGTTCCTTCAAAGGAAGGGAACATTATGTCCAAAGGATAGGTTTCCTCATAGTAAAAAATTGAAGGAATCACTTTTATTTCATGGTGACACTATCCAGATCTGAATGACTTCATCAAAGAAGTGGGTCCCTTGCCATTAGCCAAACTAAAGTGTTTCAAGTAACCTATTCTAAGTTTCCAATAGAAAAATCACTTCTTAAGAATATCTCAGAATTCTTGGGTAAAATTTCAAGCCTTCAGAGTTACATTTATTAACTAATGAACAGGAATCTTTCCTCCAAATGGGTTGTGAGATTATCAAATGTATATTCTTCACATGTACCCCAAAACCTAAAATGCAATAATATATATATATATATATATATATATATATATATACACACACAAAATACTAGACTTGCTAAAGACCAAACTTCATAGAAAAATAAAATTTTAAATATTAGAAAAAGAAAAAAAAAATAAGCTCAATTTTACTACTGAAGATTAGAAACTAATTTGTTTTTATTTTATGCTTATCAATCTGGTTTAGTTAAAACTTTAAGTTCTCACACTCAAAAGTACCCTGAAGATATTCAATTAAGGAGTATGTGTTAAAGTATATTGCCCTTAGAATCACGCTATTGATTCAGCTGAATGGATGGTGAGAAGAATTGTTGCTGTCCTTCCAGATCCCTTTTGCTGGTCCCACATTGTGAATGCTGAGAAAGATATGCAAAACATCTTGACTTCAGAGAACTGCTGAATAATGGTTGTTTCCTAGGGTTACACCCACCTCTACTGGAGGCCACTAATACTGTGTTCCAAAAACCCTGCCGCCTGAAAACTGTCTTGTGATTTACAGTTTATAATCATCCCATAGAATATCACGCATGACTTACAAACAAGGGCAGCTCACTAAGTGGGTCAGCTCACTGAGTAGCCCTGCATAAAGTTACATCAACAATTATACTAATCAATTTATTAACAGATCATTTATTGAGGTTCCATTGTGTGCCAGATGGTGTTAAGTGCTGGGGAAAATTATACAAAAAGCAGAAAAGATCACTGTCCTCTTGAAAGTTAAATTCTAATGGATTAAATAGGCAATAACTACAGAGGCAAATAAAGATTGATTGTGAAGTAACATGAAGGAAACTAACAAGAGCCAGATTTAATGATGCTTTAGATGAGAAAGTGGGTGGCTGTTCTAATAAGATATCCTTCAAACAAGAGGCAGAGAACGTAACTGTCCAAGCATAAAGCTCCAGTCAGAGCAGAGAAAAATTCAGAGTGCCTGCAGTAGTTAAGAGCAGAAATTTGTCACATTTCGGATTTGATAGAACCTATGGGCTCAGGTTGGTGAGAGATGGGTACTTCAGGTTTACTCTGTGAGCAAACACATATGCAGTGATTATATCTTAGTGACAAGGCACTCGAGAAAAAAGGACAGAGAGAAGAAAGGAAAGGAAGGGAGAAGTAAGAAAGAAGGGAAACAGGGAGGAAAGAAGAAAGGAAGGAAAGTTAGGGAAGGGAGGAGAGGAGAGGAAAAAAGAGGAGAGGAAAGGAATGAAAGAAAAAAGGGAGGGAAGGAAGAAAAAAGGAGAGTGAGGGAAGGAGGAATAAAAAAGAGAGGGATGGAGGGAGGGAGAAAAGAGGGAGGAAGGGAAAAAATGTAATTCCAACATACGCTACAGACAAGATTTTGTGGGACAGGAATAAATGAAACCCACAGAGGAGGATCTCTACCAGTCAAATACATAGACTGTTTTATTCCTCATTCTCTAAGGCTTTATGATAAGATGCTTTAAAACAGTATAAGAGATTTATTTATTCTTTATATTTGAATGTTTATATCTATGTGTATAGGTTGGTATATGTGTAATATGTAGGTATCGTGTATGTGTATCCACACACAAACATATATTGTATTTATCTAGAAATTGTTTATTCTGTTTTTTATTTTAATCAAATGGGGGTATTAATCTTTCTCAGATATGCTTAAATATGGTCATAAATTTCCAAGTTAAGAAACATTTTGCCCCTGCCCAAGGTAATTTTCTGCAGTTGACATCATACAGAAACTAAGCTAGTTCTACCAAATTGCTAAATTTCAAAGTTTGGTGCCATATGGGACAGAAACGAAGTGATCAGCGTTTACTTCTCAGAGAATTTCAACCTAAGGCTTAATTCTATCTTGGAATGTAAATTCTATGCACATGCTCTTGTAGCCATTGGCATTCGTTTGTCACATCATGTGTAAGAAGGATAGTAACATGAGCTGGTATTGGAGAGAGTTAACTGGGTCCCACAGGACATTTTCTAAACTGTAGTCCCATATACCTAATAAAAGACTGGTGTCTACTATTGAAGCACAGACTTCATTAAATAAATTTACTTTTATAAGAGATAGAAATGATTAGTATGCTGAGGAATTTCCATGTAACTTCCAGACAAAATAATACATTCAAATTTAGTATTTACTGAATTCTAATTCTGCTTAAATGATGTTTCAGAGGCACTTCCACATAGTAAATTTGTTTGTAGCCCTCACATTTATTTGTGATGGTAATTGACACAGATGTTTAATTTTGATTGAGAAATGCATACAACTTGTATACATATTGTGTTTTATTCACTGGTTCTTAATACTTTGAAAACAATGTGTCTTGCATATGTTTTATCTTCAATAGCATGAATTGATGACTTATTCATTGACAAATTAATACTTTTTCATTCTAAAGTAAAAATTAAAGCACCTGGGTTACGTTATTTTATTACATTGCACTGTTTCCAAACAGGGTCTATAGGAATAGCAAGATGATTCAATATTAACCGTATTTATTTCACTAATTTAAGTATTACTCACTATGCATCCTGCTATTCTTCATCCATTTTCAATTGTAAAGGAACCTCAAAGGCAAAAGTGACTATTGAACAGCTCATGTATTTTGTCAAGTAAAGTGTATAGGAAAAAATCGTTAATTTAGCCATCTATTCCATTTCAGCTGTTGAGATGCTATGATGAGGGACGCCAGATGGTTGATAAAGAATTTATTTCTGGTTATGTCTATGAGGATATTTTTAGAGGGGATTGACATTTGAGTTCGTGGACTTAGTGGTGAAGATTTACCCTCAACATAGGTGGTACCATGCGGTTGGCAAGTGGCCTGGATGGAACAAAAAAAGAAGTGGAGGGAGGAGGAATTATTTTTTTTTTCCAGAGCCTGAATACTCTTCAGCCTTTAGAAATCAGACCTTCAAGTTCTCTGACTTTTGGACCCCAGGCCTGGCACAAGCGGTCACCAGGGCCCTTGGGCCATTGGCTTCAAACTGAGAGTTCTCAAGCCTTCCATTTTGGATTAAGCCATACAACCAGCTTCCCTGGTGCTACAGCCTGCAGATGGCCTTTTGTGGAATTTCTCAGCTTTCATAATTATATGAGTGAATTCTCAGTATCTATAGTTATGTGATTCAATTTCTCCCTAATAAATATCCTTTTATATACCTATTTATGTATATCCTATGTTCTATCTCTCTGGAGAACTATGACTAATACAGACAAAGAAAAGACACAAAAATATCACATAGTACCTTAATGTGCTAGGAATTCTATGTTTATAATAGGTCAACAGGTGGTGGAAGAATGGCAAACCAAATTAAGCAGATAAATGTATATATTATCTTAGCTCCCAGTCAGGGAATAATCCTAAGAAACTTAGAGTAACTTCTTATTTACCCAAATTATTTCTTTTCTCTCTTCCCATATTAATATTTTGATCTCATGCCCTGGAATTATTGATGTATTTCACTCTTCATTAACCATAACTTTTTAAATAATGATATTTCAGACCTTCAAATTGACACAATTTTCAGGCCTAGAAATTACTCATTACAACCTGTATAACTCTATAAATATTTTCATGTATTCATAACATATCTAGGATTCTAATAGTTGTTATTGTATTTTCTATCTTTTGACAGACATCAAAATAATGTAGTCAGTTATTTTGACTCTTTGACTATATATTTTTATTTAATTATTAATATGCCACACACCTCTGAAGTTCATTTGAGTAGAAAATAGAGTGCATGAGACTTTTGGGTATACCTCTTTGGGAGAAGTTGAGTGATTTCTGCGTGTAAGAAGAAGAAGTTCATTGTAAAAGGAAGTACATTGTACATGTAAAAGGAAGTACATTGGAGACTGTAAGAGTGAACTGTAGTGAAGAAAGGGGTACTCAACAAGAACTCTGATTACCTACCATTAATGTTTTCCAGTCACCTTGGTTAGGGTCACATGATTATTCCTAGTTAATAAAATGAGAGCAAGAGTAATATGTTATACACATTGGAGGTGAAATAAAAAAAGTTTATACACAGTTCTCCCTTTTCTCTCTTAGCTTATTGAGATCATTCCAAGGCCACATGTTGAAGATGGTATAGTTACAAGATAATGAGCTATGAGGTGGCACACCACCATGAAACCATGTGATCAAGATGGTAAAGCCTCCATCAGGCAAACTGGAGTTGCTAATGTCTGTCCTCTGCAAGCAGAGGTAGCTGCTAATGAGCATGGGGTGTGTGGCATGAGCAAAATATTAACTTCTGCCCAATATATGGAGAACTGTTTGTTACTGTAGCATACAGGAATTTATAATGACAAATACAGATATTGAGTCAGTTCTCTGAGATTAATTCAACTTCATGGGAGATATAGGTATAGATATAAAGATATATAATTTGTTAATTATATATATTAAAGTATATGTATGTATATTAAGTATATAGCTACATACACTTAATAAATATAAATATACATTAAATAAACAAGAGTAGGATTAGGATTTAATAAAGGATATCCATTAATTTGATATCCACTTACAAATGGCTTGATCATGTTAAATCAATTAACTAAATTGAAGATGCTGTGTCTTCTATCATTCAGTGACCTAGAATTTATAAATATTTATTCATCGCAATACCATTGGTTTGAGACTTATTCTTTAATTACGAGTCTTAGGAGATAAATCATTAGGTTTTCACAGTAGCTGACCATATTTCAGTAGAAAATATTTACCTCATGGAACATGTTCATTTTGAAACATTCAATTTTAGTTTCAAGTGCTATAATTCACTGAAATGGCTCTGGTTCCAAAGGGGTATTTACTTAATTTCTTATTGAGTCTGTGCAAAAGAAATGGGTAATATAAAAATATCAGACCTGTCACTTGTCATCTGCTCATTTTGGTTGCATTTCTTAGAAACATGGCTCTTGGTCAGTTTCTTGGTTACTTTGACATTCTTTTAGTTAGTATCGTATCTGTTGTCTGTTAAATTTGCAACTAATATCTCAGCAAGAATTTATGAAAATTTATTATACATCAAAATATGTGGTTTTAAAATAAATTAATGTCAACAGTATTTATAGAGCATATGAAGGAGCTCTAAGTACAAATTGTGACAAATCACAAATTTGACCAAGCTTGTCACTTGAAAACAATGTACAAGGCAATAGGTAATTCAGAGACAGAAAGAGACAGAAACTACTGGGTCAAGATTATTCAATCAAAGAAACAGATGTAGTAGGAGAAGCAATTACTTACAGGGGTTAAAGAGGAATTTTTTTTTCAAGGGATTGGCTTGCATGTTATGTGGTTATAGGATATAGTTAGGCAACTCCAGAAGTCCAAAATCCACAGGGCGGGCCATCAGGAAAGGGAGGATACAAGTCTTGGGCACAGTGTGAAGCTGCTATCGCCTTGCAGAATCACTTATTCCCTAGAGATACTTCAGCTCTTCTCTGAAGACCTTTCGACTATTAAATCAGGCCCACTCAGATGGTCTAGGGAAACCCACTGAGTTATACAGTCAGCTAATTATGTACTTTAATCACCTCTATAAAACACCTTCCCAGAAACACCTAGATTAGTCTTCGGTTGAGTAACTGAGGACCACAGCCTGGCAACACTGATATGTATAAAAAGACCAATTTGTCCTGCTTAAGAGCACCTGTTTCATGCAGAAGAGGAACCACTCAACCAGAAAGTATAACCTAGTTACTTTGTGCTTTTGCAGCAAATGAGCAGGCAAAATGAAGAGTTATTATACTGTTAAGGGGTAATTCAGCTTGAATATAGGAGCTGAGGTTGCTGCTACAAAGGAGGGTAAGAAGGTCTGCTTTCTGAACATGAGACATTCACTAGGGCATTCATTTCATGGTGCTTGTGTTGTCAGCACTAGTTGTACGAATGTAATTGCAGCAACCACAGCTTAGAAAATATAAAGCAACTAAGACCTTAGATCCTTTGAGGATGAAGATTGGAATTATCTGACTAAGCAAACAATCTGGGCATCCCACAGTGCTGTTCAAAGGTGAGGGAGATATTGAAGGAAAAGTGGAGAGAGGAGGGGATGAAAGCAATGATCAGTACCAGTGGCTGCACAGGAAACTGAAACTTACTTCACTTACTCTTCAGTGTGAAGGCTTTAGAGCAGATTACATCTGGTCCAAGTTCTTGAAGTTTCTCTCATGAATTGGACTTAATGGAGCTCGTTAGGAGGAAATCCAAGCAAAGATGCACCCTCTAGGACATCTCTTATGTTTACTGTGAAGTCTTCTCAGCTCACAGCTCCTCCAGCTGTATAATCAGCTTCACAGAGCTAAACATGACGGCATCTTGCTTCAGCTCTGCCAAGAATCTCTTAGCCTTTTTCTCGGGCTTTTCTGAGAGAAATCTGCGTGGTACAGTGTTGATACTCACTTGGGGTGGCTAACAAAATACTATGGAAAATATTTGGGAAAGTTATCGTTATAGTCTCAAACCTTTTGGAAGACCAAAGGTTTTATTGGGGCAGGCAGAAGGTGGCCAGCTGGTCCATCACTAGGAAAGAGATAGGGACGATAAGAAGCTTTCCCAGTCTAAATCTGTTCACCCCGCATACCTTTGTCTCTACTCTGTTTAGTCCTGTAAACTTTGAGCTGGATGGTCCTCTCAGGGGGAAATCAAAGGGGAATTACCTGTTAAGAGTGTTTACTCTGTGCCCAGAACCTAAAGCTTTTATCATTCATAAAACCACTCTTTTAATAATGTTAATTAATATGTTAATTAATAATGTTAATTATCCACAAACCTATTGACTTAGAACCTTTGTTATGAATAAATGTATGGATGGACAGAGAGGCTTGGTCAATTGGTTACATTCGCCCTCTGAAAGCAGCCAATGGCATTCCTAGCTCACTTGTATCACTGTAAGAGTGTGAGAGTGCATTCATTCATCCATCATTAAGTCTGGGTCTGCAGGTGAGACTTTAGCAGGTGGTGGTCGATGTCTCAGTACAGGCGGGACTTAAACAAACCTCATAATGTGAAATGAACATGCTTTGGGGATACCCTTGACCAATGGAGGATGAAATCCAGTGACAAAAAGTACCTCTTTTCCCTTCCTCATGCAACTTTATGGTGGCAACAGACGGAGCCCCAGCTGTTTAAAGTTATGACCAATGTTGACCCCTCTTTCTTTTTCACTCTTTCTCATGTTCTACTCCAATTCTTTCAGATCTTCGCAGAAAACAAAGAAACAGAATTTGAGGTTAAACCTGTACTGTACATCTGACTATATACTAACTACTGTGTATGTTTCATCTGGTAGAAAAACTTTAACAAAATAAGGTACCATTTCTGTAGCAATAAATAATTAAACATCAACATTAACTACTTATTTTTGATGAAAAAAATATATCATTAAATAATTTTAATTTACTCCTGTTTTGAACAATAATTCACAACTGACAGTTAACCACTGTTTACATATCCCAAATATTTTATTTGTAAGCACAGAGTCAATTACCTAGTTCCTAGAATCAGAACCTAAAAAGGTTACAAGTTTTAGAAAAAATTGACAATGTTGCATTATGAAGATATAGTTAAATTTGTATCCATTTGCATGGATCACTATTACACAGAAATATTTAATTTTTGCTGTTACTAGAGTAAATAATTTTTAATTTTGCCTCAATTTAGAATGTATTTAAGATCATAGCACATTTCCAAAATAAATTATGTTGCTTTTAAAATATATTATTTAGTAAAAAGCATATTTTCATCTTATTCAGAGAATAGCATTTTATTGTCCATGAGATTTTAAAAAAATCACATTCGATACAACGTTTTTCAAACCCAAGTTACATTAATATTTTTCAAAGTACTATTTATTTACCAAAGTAAAAATTACCTCAGTTGCTTTACCCTGATGTAGACCTCCTTGAAACCTATGTTGTTGCTAACATTTTCAAGGGTAATGGTCCTTGATAGACTTTTAGGATAGTTCATTTACCCTCAAATGTTGCCTTGAAATTTACTTTACTCATCGTGTTGTGAATAAAATTATCCCTAGGGATATCTTTTCTGCTCTGATAAACAAAACTCAATTTTGTGAGATTAAATTCATGCGTATTGGTTGTTTTTCTTTCACATATCTGCCTTATTCCCACCAGAGAATTTAGTAAAGCAATCTAGAAAAAGAGGCAAATAGGCTATAAGATCACAAAAAGTCAAAAATGTAGTAATTAAATGGTATTTTATAGACTCTCTAATGTGGGAATTGTTCTCTATTCTTGATATTCATCCAATTGGCTAAGGTTTGCCTTTTACAAGTCTAATGCCTGACTTCTCAACTGTGGGGAAGCACATAATTGTAGGATCTTCCTATTTCAGTAAAGGAAGGAAACTGCTCAGCCAGATGAACGTCAATTGGGCCGGAATTGCTGCTGAATAGAGGCTCACCTTAAGTGGGAAGGAAAATGTGCTGGTTGCTAAGCTACTGATAGGCTTTGCCCTTCCTCTGTTTAATGGGCAGTCACTGGGTCAAGGCACAAATGATGACGTTAAAGCTGGTGTTTCTTTGCTAATTGAATGGTTACATAGGAAGTGGCTAAGGGTTTCCTCTAAATTAGTTGTTACTCCTTGCTATTCTCTAACCTTCACTCCCAGGGTGAAGGGTAACTGGAGGCTAGGAGATGAAATGCATAGAAGATTTACTAACAGTAAAATTAGCAAACATTAATAATACATTAAAATACTATAATTGTGTAAAAATAATGAATTTGTCAGTGTTCAAAACAGCTTATAATAAAAAACAGGAGGACTTCTTTCAACCGTATTGGTTTATATTGTTCATCCTTTCCCATGTCATTATTCCTGATGGCAAAAGGTTGTGAGGGCTTATCCTTGGGTCTTTGCTCAAATTTGAAATGCCATGTCCTTTTAAGATTAGGGTAACAAGGCGGACCTCAGAAATTAACAGGCATAAACTCAAGGCAGAAGATATATAGCCTCTTATAGTTAAGTTCAATGAATGTGGCTTTCATTGCCTGTCTCTTACCCACTTACACGCATACAGTAGCCACTGCTATCAAAGTTCTGGACTTGACGTCCAGCAGTATTAGCTCTGTTTTACCCTCAAGCTTCTGGGTTACTGGGTTATTGCTCACCAAAGTTCTGGTTGGAGGAAGAGGTAAGGTATTTCCAGTGCAGCTGAGATGAATGAGAAAGCAAAGAAGTCTTTGTAATTTCTGAGCCCTGACTGCATTCAGGCATTTTTCTAGGAGCTGGGTATACAGTGGGGGAATAAAGACGTGTAACTACTCCCATAATGTTTCCAGTTACTCAAAGTCTGAAGCTGGACTCAGACCAAGGCAGATGATCTTATCATTGAGATTTGTGGGAAGGGATTTAGGAGAAACTGGGGTTGTTAGATGTTTTGTGAGCTGAGAACTGTTGGATTTTCTAACTGTGAGTGAGAGAATAGTACTTTAACTTTATTATTTCACTGAAAGATCTATCATGTGAAATATTGTGTTTCTACTGTTGGAGACAGTCATCTTGCAGCAGCAAGTATTCAAATGGTCATTATAATACCATTACTTTAAGACAAATATATTTCTAAATTCTTGAGGATGGTTCACAAGATATTTATTAATGGCTGGACTCAATTCAGATGGAGCTGTGTTATATTCATATTTCTTAGTATGTATATATATATATATATATATATATATATATATATATATATATATATTTTTGAAACGGAGTTTCGCTCTTGTTACCCAGGTGGGAGTGCAATGGCGCAATCTCGGCTCACTGCAACCTCTACCTCCTGGGTTCAGGCAATTCTCCTGCCTCAGCCTCCTGAGTAGCTGGGATTACAGGCATGCGCCACCATGCTCAGCTAATTTTTTGTATTTTTAGTAGAGACGGAGTTTCACCATGTTGACCAGGATGGTCTTGATCTCTTGACCTCGTGATCCACCCGCCTCGGCCTCCCAAAGTGCTGGGATTACAGGCTTGAGCCACCGCCCCTGGCCCTTAAACGTTTCTATGTATGCATTTTCAGTACTGTCTAAGCTTTGAGGAGTCATCTGTGATATAAATGGATTTTACTTTATGGTTTACAGGTATTGCAGTTTATGAAGATGATTGGAGTAGTTTTGATATAGGCCAGATAACAGGAAGAAAAATAAAGCATTGAGTTAAAACACACACACACACAGCATTGATAACAGTGACAGATTTTGTTTTTGCACTTAGATTTTAATAGTTGGGCTTGACAATAGCTAATAAATGTGTGATAAAGAGTCAAGCATTATTAAGTGCTGTGAACAAATATAAAATGGGAGGGAGTGATGGTGATATAAGTTGGAGAGATGGTCATAAACGGTCGCTTTGAGGAGGGTGACATTTGAGTAGAAATCTGAATGAATGAAAGCATCCTGCCATTTGACTATCTCAGCGACAATGATCTCAGGGAAAACTGTTTAAGAAAGAGACAGAACTCCAGCTAGAGTATAGTCAGCAGAGGGGATGATAAATGGAAATGTGATCAGAGGGTAGCCAGAGGTTAGAGCGTAGAGAGCCTTGTAAATCAGCATACGTATTTTGTATTTTCTTTCTAATATTAAGGAAGGCCAATGAAGGATTACATTCTTGGAAGTGAAATGGTCTGCTTTGTATTATAGAAGAACTTTGTTACAGTATGAATAAATTCTAGAGGGACAAGAGTTGAATCAAAAAGTTGAGTTAGAAAGCTATTTCAGCAGCCAATATGAAAGATGGTCTTAGTTTGGACTAAAATAAGAACAGTGGAGATGATATAAGAAGTTGGATCATGGATCTGTTTTGAAGATAGAGACCCCAGGATTTCTACGGGATTGCATGTAAGGAGTACAAAAAGAGGAGTCAAGGTTAACTTGTTTTGATCTGAACACCTGGGAGCTTCATGGTGCCATTTTCTATGATATGATATACTCTGATAGTTAATTTTAGGTATCAATTTGACTAGACCATGGCATGCCCAGACAGTTGGTCAAACATAATTCTGAGTGTGTCTGTGAGAATTTTTCTATAAAGATTAACATTTGAATCAGTAGAAACAATTAAGAGGGCAGAGCAGATTGTTCTCCCTATGGTAGATGGGCCTCATCCAGTGAATTGAAGGCCTGAATAGAACAAAAATGCTGAGTTAGGGGCAAGTCTGTTTGCCCAACTACTTGATCTGGGCCATTGATATGTTTCTGCCTCCAGACTAAAACTAAAGCATTTGGTTTTCTCATGTCTTAAGCCTTCCAGCTCTCAGTCTGGCACTTACACCATTGTCTCTCTTTGTTCTCAGGCCTTTAGATTCAGACTAGAACCACACTGTCAACTTTCCCAGTTCTCAAGCCTTTGGACTCAGACTGGAACTATACCATTGGCTCTGCTGCATCTCCTCCTAAGAGTTCTCTCTCTCTCTCTCTATCTATCTATCATTCTCTCTCTATCTATCTATCTATCTATCTCTCTCTCTCTCTCTCTCTCTCTCTCTCTCTCTCTCTCTCTCTCTTTCTCTCTCTGACAGCCAAGCATAAAAAGGTCCGTGTAGAACCTCCAACCTCCCTGTGCACTGGGAGAACAAGGTGGAGCCACTGGAAGTTGTGCTATTTGCAGCAGGAAGGAGCCTGGCCCCTTTTCTTCCTGTATGAGAATCAGGGATTCAATCTGTGAGATGAGGACCTGTCAACAGGAACCCCTCTCTCATTTTGCTGTGTTGTTTTCCTTTCTCCTTTTTGCCCATTAAATTCCATCCACCTTATCCTTTAACATGTCTGCAAGTCTAATTATTCCTGGTCATGTGACAGGTACTTAGATTTTCCAAGATATCTTTGTATGCATCTATGTATCTGTCTATCTATGTACCTCCCTACCTCCCTCCCTCCCTCCTTCCCTATCCATCCCTATTGCTTCTGTTTCTCTGGAGAATCCTGACTAATACACACCTCTTGGAAAAAGAAGATAATTTTATTTGCTCATTTGTTTTTCTTCTCATTTCTTCTATTTTGTGGTGTGCTGGGAATTAAGAATTATATTTTAGACTGGCTAAGATTGTTATGATTACTAAGCATCCAAGTGGAATTATTTCAGAAGCATTGGCTTTTACAGTCATGGGAAAAACAAAAACTGGGAAAATACATTTGGAATTTATCAATGTAAAGGCTTTGAAAGAAATAGTACTTGGCAATTACTTCTGGAGGATGATTAACTCTGTCAAAACATACTGATTTGGAAAAGCAAGAGGAAGACTGACAATTGGCCATTGAATTTGGCAACTTTGATATCATTCATGACCATGAAATAAGTAGTTTAAAGGCAGTGGTAGTTGCCAAAACCTGACTGAAATAAGGTCAAAGAGTACAGAAGTGAAGGGGAGAGGATACACATAAATTACTTTGTTATTGTTTACAGTTATCATATAAAGAGGAAGATAGAAATGGGATGGTAGGTGAAGATAAATATGAGATCATGGTAGATTTGTGGGTTTGTTTGTTTTCTTAAGATTATATTTTTGCTTTAAAAGAAGATAGAAGATATGGTAGCACATTTGCGAATTGAATGATCCAGGAAAGAAGGGAAAACTGGTGATTGATGCAAGATAGGACATAGTTGCAAGTAAAGCTAATTACTGTAAGCAAGATGCAAAGAATCACATCAGTTTTTAGAGGAGGTGTCTCAATAAAGGAGGAAAGAGAGTGAGCCCACTAAAACACTGTAGCAAAAGCAGAGATACACTGAGAAAATGTGAGGCCAAATTTGTCTTTGCTAAACCTCTTGTTTCTATTTTACTTGCTTTAGTTTGAGATACAGAAATTGTTGGATATTAAATTTGCCAGCCTGCAAATAACTGACTTCCCAGTCAGTTTGTATTTCAGGTTGCATGCAGGGAATGTCTTCCTTATCAGAATCAGGGTTTTTGTTATGTCTATGTGTAGGCTAATTGAGCCCCTATTTATCTTTCTCATAGAAATATGTGGAAAATGTCCAAAAACATCCAAAATGCATTGATATTATTAATACTTAATTAGTATTGCTATTAAGGCTATTGTTTCAGTGAACACTTGTCAACAATCATTTTATTAAAAATTTTATTATCCAGTTGTTTATTGATTTTATGAAATAGTTTTTCTGTGTCATAAGAGGGATGAACAGCCTGCAAAATCTGCATCCTCCCTGCCTATCATTGAAATCACACTGTAGTGGCCACAACGTGTGGTAATACAATTTCCAAGATAGCTCTTGATTCCCTGCCTTTGATCCACAAGGAAGCATGCTATAAAAATTGGGCTTCCCTTAGAAGTACATACTTCCCAAAACTGACTTCAGATGTGGCCATGGAGATTGGAATACAAAGGAAACTCCCACTTCTGTAACAAAGTATAAAAAATGGTGGTTTGAAAAAATAGAAATGTATTGTCCCACAGTCCTGGAGTCTGGAAGTCTAAAATCAAGGTGCCAGCAGGACGATGCTCGCTCTGAAACCAGTAGGAAAATCCTCTCTTGCCCCTTTCCAGCCTCTGATGCTTTACTGGGATGGAATCTTTGGTTTTCTTTGATAAATCAGTGGTATATCACTCTGCTCCTCCATCTCCCCATGGCATTCTCCCTGTGTCCCTTTTCTGTGTTCTTTTCCTCTTCTGATGACACCAGTTATATTGGATTATGGGCCTCCTCTCTTCCAGTGTGACCTTGTCTTAATTTACTAAATCTTTAGTCACTTCACTTCCAAATAAGGCCACATTCTGATGTACTGGAATGTAGAAATTCAGCATGTCTTTTTTCGGGGTCACGATTCCACTAAGAACAGAAACTTAGTGAGAGCAATAACTTACTCTGTTGCCAGGTGGAGCTGTCTCAGTTCCTGCCCAGCTGCATTTGATAATTACTGTGGCTTTAGTGAGCCTTCCATATCTGGACTCTCCTTTACTAAACAGGAGGTTAAGTTCGGCTATCTTGGGATTACTCCCCTTTTGGATATTGGCTTTTTACTAGAAGAAAGGGCTTAGAAATCTCTTCTATTTTAGGTTTCTGGGTACTGGCTATGATTCCACTTAGCATCATTGTAAAATGCTGGGCACTCTCATTGAGCAGTTGCATAGAACTTATGAGTGGTCTCTCATGGAGGATGGAGTACATATTGTATAATGGGAAGAATGATACAATGAGTTTATGGGAAGTGAACAGAGAAGTGGATAATGGCAGGAATAGTCATACCCCAATAGCTCTTCTCCTGGTTTCCTTAATGCTAATAAACTATTCTTAAAATAGCCCTTGGCCACACAAAATAAAGGCCGATTCTCAGTTCCAAACTTGTGGTGGTTAATATTGAGTGTCAGCTTGATTGGATTGAAGGATGCAAATCCTTGTTCCTGGGTGTGTCTATGAGGTTGTTGCCAAAGGAGATTACCATTTGAGTCAGTGGACTGGGAGAGGCAGACTCAACCCCAATCAAGCAGGAATGGAAAGAGCAGACTGGGCGAGTCCTCTGGCCATCATATGCTGGAAGCTTTCTGCCTTTGAACATTGGACTCCAAGTTCTTCAGCCTTTGGACTCTTGGACCTACACCAGTGGTTTTCTAGGAACACGCGGGCCTTCCGCCACAACCGAAGGCTGCACTGTCAGTTTTTCTGCTTTTGAAGTTTTGGAACTCAGACTGGCTTCCTTGCTCCTCAGCTTGCAGATGGCCTATTGTGGGATTTCACCTGGTGATCCTGTGAGTCAATACTCTTTAATAAACTCCCTTTCATTTATGCATCTAATCTATTGGTCCTGGCCCTCTTGAGAACCCTGACTAATACACCTTGCAGCTAAGTTATGGACATTTGGATGTCAGAAGAATTGATGTGTGCGACTTTAATAACTTATCATCCGAAAGAAGGGTCTGTTCTCTACCTCCCACCCCAACCTTTGTCTATGCTGTTGTTTGAAATCAAGACTTGCTTTTAAGCTATCTTGGACTATGTAACAAGATTATCATTCTACAATTAAATGAACAATCAGAAGAGAATGCATCCAGGATGAATCTATAGGTTCACATCAAACAGTTGACACAACAGGTATAACACAAAATTGCTATATTTTGGGGTTTCAGCGGGAACTCTGTGTAAGTCACAGAAGTCAAATAAGAATAAGGTTCCTGAATGGGCTTTTCTGACATTCCAATCCCTTGTCTATAATACAGTAGTCACTAATACTAATTATTTGAAATAAATAAGCATTCCTGGTATCCTCAGACTTTTTGAAGATAAGACAGAAATAAGTATATTTCTTCAGATTAGCAGAGTGGAAGTTCTTTTTACATGAAATATTAGAAGCTGCTATTTTGTTGTATAACATACACTTGATGAAGCAAAGCCTGACAGTTACATATTTTAGATTTATTTTACACCTAAGCATCTAAGCTTGGATCAAAATTGCTTTCTAGGCTGTAACAAACACCAGTTGACATTAGAATCCTAGTTGATTAAGGATCAAAACACTTATCTAAATATTAATCATGCTTATGGAGTCCAGTTGGCAATCAAGATCCAAAAGTAAAATTTGAAGAAAAATGACAATAAAATTTGACAAGTCTAGGATAGTCTTAAGCTTCTTCCACCAACTAGACACAGCAGGAGTGTGTGGAAGAGTTACATAGTGGAACAGAATGGAAGGAGAGGAGAGGTAAAAACCGCTTTATAAAAATTTACTAAGAGAATAGATCTTAAGTGTCCTTATCACACATGCACACAAACACATACACAAATACACAAATGGTAATAAGTGAAGTAATGGAGGTGGTGATTAACTTGATTGTAGTAATCATTTTATAGTTTTTCATATATCAAATCCTTACATTGTACACCTTAAATATATTCGAAAATTATGAATTGCATTTCAATAAAGTTGGAAAAAATAAAAATAAAGTTAAAAATAAAATAAAGGGTGGAGGGTAGGGCAGTACATGGGTATGCTCCATAAAAATGACGTTTGGACTACAACCTCAGTCAGATTTAGACTAGGTAAAGAAAAACCGATTTCATAAGATTTTGTGGGCTTCGTAAATCATCTATTAACTTTCACTAATAAGAGGCTATTGTTATCAGAAGAAGCAGTTTAAGATTGGAAATAATATTACCCTCATTTCACACAAATGTTCTCTATAAATGAACT
The DNA here is from genome assembly GCA_031835075.1 of Saguinus oedipus. Taxonomy (NCBI): domain Eukaryota; kingdom Metazoa; phylum Chordata; class Mammalia; order Primates; family Cebidae; genus Saguinus; species Saguinus oedipus. Next base: position 52,291,226 of record CM063186.1, on the reverse strand, counting down.
AAAGTACATTATGTCACTTTAAATGGTATATATGACACAGATACGGGGTTTTTAAGTCTTATGTGTAAAAATGCATTTATCTTAAATAAATTATAGATTCCTTTATTGAGTTATTCCCTAAAACATTAAAATGTCTTTCTTAGGGTTGCATAGAGTAAAAGATAAAGGAGAAAGATTGAGAGCTGAAGGAGCTCCATGTTAAATTTGCATTTCAGAAGATAGTGAATTGGGAGAGTTCCCCTTTAAAGGACTGGGATGTGGCTTGCATATTTAGTCATCTGCTGCTTAAACCCTTGGTGGGAGGGGGAGCATGCAGACAGGCAGGTACAGAGGCCTGGGGAAGAGGGGGTGGTGAGTGCTTTGGGCCGCAGCCCCGAGGTACTGGGTACTGTGTAGGAGTGAGTGCCTACAACCCCAAAGCTCTTTTAGCTTTGCTGTCCACAGATAGCTTGAGTGTTAATCAGCTCAATGGACCCTCTGCCTTTTTGAAAGGGCAGAGGGCCAGGGTGACAGCTTTCAGTATCCCGAGCTCTTGCCCAGTACCCCAGGAAAAATTAGGTCACACATGGTTTGAAAGATGAGATTTTATTGAGTGGTGCAGGTGGCTTTCAGCTGAAGGTATGAATGAGGAACCGGAAGGTAGGGAATGAACTGAGAAGATGGGCCATCCAGCAGCTGGATTCCTCTCCAGCCACCCCCAGCGGAACTCTTCTCGGAATTCAAATGTTCCTCCTCTTCTCTCTTTCTCTGCCGCATCATTCCACTGTCCATCCATCTCCTGATCTGCTCTTGCTGGTCTGCTACTGGAGCCTGAGGTTTGGGGTTTATATGGGTGTAGGATAGGGGGGGTACGGCAAGCCAAAAGGCAACTTTTGGGCGTGAAAACAGGAATGCCTGTCCTCATTTAGAGCCCAGGTCTTCAGGCTTGAGGATAGGGCCTTTGCCGGGGAACGACTCTCTTTCTCCTGTGCATATCAATGGGGCTAATGTTCAGATTTCAGATAGAATTAAATCTTCGCCTATATGTATTTCATTCCCAATACATTTATTGAATTTATATTGACTCACAATAAATTTTTTAAGTCTATATTTACAGATAATTAAAATATCTACTTCTTTTTTATTATCAAGCTGCTAATTGGCCAGTTTATGATTGACCAATGACAAACTTTATGTTTTAGTATATTCAGTGAACTATGAGAAGAATATTACCAAATAATACTAAATATTATGATATTTAATAATATATTTTAATCCTTGAAATCACTATATGAAATAGGTTATACCATTTGTTTATAGTATAGATGACAAAATTAAAGCAAAAAGCTGGAATTTATCTCCCCTAAACCAGACAACACAGTTGTGCCTTTGCTTTGGAAGTTTAACAAAAGCATAAAACCTTCCTAAGCAAAAAACATGTAACTAGAAAACAATTTAACTACTTTTAACATGTTTAAGCATCACATTTATAATTATTGAAGAACATACACTTGCCTCTGAAATTTCTGTTGGTCATTATTAAACTCATAAGTGCTTTCAGATGCTTCCAATACATTCAGCTGTAAAGCCTAAAAGGAAATTCTCTTGAAAGGATTCAGCTAAAGAGAAGATCATGAAGTCATAAACCAAATTAACCAAACAAGTAAATAAACAAATAAACAGCACTATTTTAAAACATCTACATATAGAACACATAGAACATTGTCATGTTTTCATTCAAACAGTCTTTCATTCAACCAAACCATGAGTTCCCAGCATAACAGTTCAGTTGTGGACTTTGGAATTACAATGACAAATAATGTAAGAAAAATGGTGATCTTCAAGGGACTACTGATACAATACAGTAAATTACTAAAAGTAATATTAGTCCATAAGACTTAAACATCTAACTCTGAACACCTAAACACCTCTGACAATTATGTTTTCCCCTTTATTCCTTGGATATTTGAAGCATATGCATAGGAACATTAGTAAATGAGCACATTAATTGAATTGTTAAAGAATGCCCTATGTAAAATTATTCTAGAAATTACATCACAGTACATGACATAAGTCCCCAAACCTACCATGCTTCTTTCCCCATGTTCATAACCACAAGTCTACTTGACAATTGTGAAAAAATAGAGTATGAAGCTTGTAAGTGCAGAAAAAAGGAGGTGGCTTTCTTGGGAAGGGGGTACAAACTTATCTGAATAGACTCCAGCCACATGTCCTGAAGTCTGAACAACCATATTAGCATCTCTATCCTGAAGAAAGAGGAGAGGGAGGAGAGGAGAAGGCTACATGCTGAGGGTGTTCTACACACCACACCTTGGGAGCCAAGTGGAAAGTCTCATTTCTAGACTAGAAGGGATTCCAGTTGGTAAAAGTTACAGGCAGAAGTGATATATGAATTGAGTTCTGAGGTAAAAATGAGCTAGATAAACTATTCATGGATTGATAAGAAGGGAATAGCAGTCAGAAAGGGGCTTAATTATCCAAGATTAGATCACAAAATGCAAGATATGTGTAACTAGAGATAAAGCTGCTAAAAACACACGATAAACTACTTTGTGTCAGAGAGTTTCAAGCATTTGCTGGTTTTTCTGTCACTGAAGGAATTTAAGAACAAGAGTAACACGAGTCAACGCACTTTAATTTTACACGCTTTACACCTATACATGTTGTTTTCTAAAAACACTTATGTATATAAAGTTTTTCTACAACATATTTTGATTTATATATTTTTTTGATTTCCTCAAAAACAGTATTAGTCTCAAGAAAGCCAGTGTCACATTTCACCTTGAGTTTTCAACTATTCAGCATGATACTGAAGTTTATTTACATTAGAATTCCAAATGAGTTTTGGCTTTCAAAATTCAAATCAACTTATATATGAATATGTTACCCTTGAAAACATTCAGTCTAATGTCTTTTTTTTCTCCTTTCTTCCTTTCTCCTCCCATATTTTCCTCTTTCAACCAACATTTCTAAGTATCTACTTTGTATTAAATTGGGGAGCCTTTGTAAAGGAGTGGTCCCAGACCTCATTGAATTTATACAGCTGTGGAGGATAGAGAAAATGAGGATTTAAACACAAAATAAGTATAAAATGTGATCAGGATTATGAAGGCAATAAATAAGGGTGTTACGATAGCACATGTCTAGGGAAATAAGAATACTGTGGAAAGCTGGTTCAGATAAGCCTCCATAAGAGATCACATTTAAATTGAGACATGGATTATATAAAGGAAGTACTAATGCAGACGCCGGGTAAAAAGCATCTTAGGTATAAGGAAGAGCATTGCAAAGGTCCTGAGGCAGAAATCGTCTGTTAGAGCATCACAGAAAGGGACTGATCAGAGGAGCCAAGTAAAAAGTTAGTTCAAAGAGGTAGGAAAATGCCAGATAATGCTAGGCCTTGACACCATGCTAAGGAGTTTGGAATTTATTCAAAGGATGATTGTAAACCTCTCCAAATTCTGAACTCTAGAATGATATAATTTGAATTGCATTTGTAAAACACTGTTTCATGTATTGTGTAGACAATAGAGTTGCAAAGGGGTAAGAGTGACACATCTAAGTCTTTTGAAGAATTATTGCAGTAACCAGGTTAAAGGTGTTGGTTGCTGGGACTACAGAGATAGCTGAGAAATGGTGATAATCATGAAAATTTAAGATATCTGCAAGATAATTCAAGAAGGACATGCTGATGAATTGGATGTGTAAAGTCAGGAAAGATTGACTTTAATTTTATGTCTTCATAACTCAGTGAATAGAAAAGTTTTTCCCTGAGATAAGAGAGAGTGAGTAGAGCAGGTTTAAACAGGAAAATGAAGTGTTCTTTCTAAACATGTTTCTCTCTCCATTTTTATCTCTCCTTTTCTCTTTCTCTGTCATTGTTTTCTCTGTGGAACAGCTTCTGTTTCTCTTTTAACTTTGATTACATTTCTGTTCCTACATTCATTGTTGCTCTTCTTTTTTTTTAAAGCACTTCCCTGTTCCTCAGACCCATTTTCCCTCCTCACTTGTGTTCTTCTATTCTTTACCTTTTCATCAACTTAAGAACTTTACACTTGCAATGATCTCTTCTCCTTTTGCCATAATTAGGTTTTTATTCATGTCGGATCATTTCTAACAGCATACAGCTACTCATTACTTCTCTATTAAAAATAAAAATAGTAAACAGAGCAAGAGCAACAACAATCCAAATCAAAAACAAACATTCCCTTGGTTCCACATCTCTCTCCATCTATTACCTAACTCCCATTCTAGTAGTAAAAATCTTCAAAAGAATTAATATTTGACTGCCACCACTTCTATTTTATTTAAAGCCCCCAACCAGGCTTTCATGTCCCTTATGTCACTGAAAATGTGATTGTTGAAATTTTAACAAATTTCTATATTGTTAACCCCAAAACTCTCAAGCCCAGTTAACTCTATTTCCGCACAATAGTTGCTAGCCTTTATCGCTCTGTCTTCTGGAAAACTTTTTGCATTCATTGTTCAGGAAATCTCAGCCTCTCAGTCTTCATCCTATCTTGCTTACTTATCTTTCTCCATCTCCTTTGTAAGATTATTTTCCTTTTCCTGAGCTGGAAAAGATGGAGGGCCACAACACACAAAACTGAACCATTTTTGTTCTCTATCTAAATACTATCCTGAGTTAATCTTGTACAGTTTTATGGCTTTACAGATACTCACATTTATATTTTCAGTCTAACAAATAGAAAACTCATTAATTCATCTGTCTAATCTGTCTACCTCATAGATGCACTCATGTACGTCTATTTTATATTTTAACTTTTAACCTTAGCCACTGATTTAAATCTCTTTCGGAGTCCAGCTTCATCTGTATCCCCGTGTTGTACCCTTATGTTGTTACACCATATCCCCTACAGTGGTTAAACAAGCTATAAGAATAATCCATTGATTGCAACCAAAAAAGTCATATTAATACAAATGGGAACAGAATGTTTCTATTCTGTGTGTTTGATTCTTGGAGAATTCTATTTTTCACCTCTCTTCAAGACCCCCAGATTGGATCCCTGGTTAAACCCTTCAGTAATGGCACACATAATTGCATGTCTAGATTTCCTTCTTTAGAGTGGTTATTTAACAATTTTCCCTACAGCTTGTGTAAACACTGATTACCTTATAGTGTGAACATTAAAATCATGTGAGTTGGTGCTTTGCACAAGCCAACTTTCCTCAAGACTCTATTTTACTTTATTTGAGTTGTCTCCATTTTTTTAGAATGGCATGCTGACCTAATTATAGAAATATGACTCACAGGGGCAATGGCAATCCAGCAGGTCTATATTTCTTAAACTATTTAGTGATCCTAAAAATTTTCCTTCATTTCTAATCACACCAGTGAGATTTTCTTGGCCTTGAATCTATGAGAACTGGAAAAATTTTGGCCACTGTAATGTCAACACAATGCATTTTTTGTAAATCATTAAGTGCTTTGAAATTCTTCCACACGAGAGTTAAAGAGGCTCTGTTCAGCATGAACTGGGCAAAGTGCATAAATATGGAACAAGCTGGTGTACATATTGTATTAGTCAGGGCTCTCCAGAGAAACAGAACCAATAGGATATATACAGATAGAGAGAGGAGATTGACTATGGGAATTGGCTCACATGATTATGGAGGTCAAAAAGTTCATGATCTACCATCTGCAAACTGGACGACCAGGAAAGCTGGTGGTGTAATTCTGTCAGAGTTCAAAGGCCTGAGAACCAGGGAAACTGACGGCATAATTCCCAGTCTAAGACTGAAGTCGTAAATACCAGGGGAGCTGTTAGCATAAAGGCTGGTGTCTGAAGGCTTGAGAACCAGGAGGAGCTCAGCTGTTCAAGAGCAAGAGAAGACGGAGGTCCCAGCTCAAGAGAATATCAATGCTAATCTCATCTAATCAAGAAGAGACCTGGGACATCCATCTTCTCTACCTTTTTGTCCCTTCTCTGCCTTTTTTTGTTGTTGTTCTATTCTGGTAGACCCTGGTTGGATTAGATAATGCCCTGCACCCTTTCACCCCCACCCCCGCTCCCGCCCCCACTCACATTAGTGAGGGAACATCTTTTTAACTCAGTCTACTTTATCTTTCCTGGGAATATCCTCATAAACACATCCAGAAACAATGTTTTACCAGTGATCTAGGCATCCCTTAATGCAGTCAAATTGACACATAAAATTACCCATCATACACACTGAATATATATATATATATATATATATATATATATATATATATATATATATCAAGTTTTGTGAGGATTTTTTACTATTTTACTATTTGGCATAACTTAGAAAGACTTTTAGATCCATAATCTGAATGACAAGGGAAATGGCAACTCATATCTTGGCCATAACTATGCAGCCATTATATTAGCTCTATTGACTGCTGATTTATTTTTGACAAGTAATTTGTTATATCTGCCTGAAAAAATGAATGAATGTGAAAAGTAAGCGGAAATGAGGTCACTTGTAAAAAGTTTGAAAATATGGAATTTTCATTTTTCTTTTTTCCCTTGTCCCAGATTTCATGGGGAGGATTAAAGCTCTCCTTTTGGAGTTGAGCAACAGGATGAGATTCAACTGAGGGGCTCTGAGAGTACGCTTGACCTCACCTTTGGAAGAGTGGTTTGTATTCAAGCCCATATCAACTTAACTCACGGTATTGAACCATGCTGATTCCATTTTTAACTCTGAAGTCTTCTTCCTTCAGTTTACAATCTGTTCATCAAAATTCGTTATCTGAAACAGTGTAAGCATGAGTATCTTAGTCCATTTGTATTAACCTAATATAGTTATAATAAATCACCACAAACAGAGTCATTTATAAATAACAGAAATTTATTATTATTCATGGTTCTGGAGGTTGAGAAGCCCAAGATCAAGGTGCTGGCAGATTTGGTGTCTGGTGAGGCTCAGACTCTGCATGAACCAAAATATTTTAAAGTAAATCAAGACACAGAAACATAACACTGACAAGTCATAGGCATTCAATAGAAATTTGTTGAAAGAATAAGTGGACAGAATAATACAAATAGGTAGAAAATATAAAATAGCCCTTATAGAATATCCTAATATTTCCTAAATGATATAATTGAAGGTAAATAGAACCTGGCTTCATTCATGAGCTTTGGTAGAAATTACTCAGTTGTATAAAGTGTCATACATATCAGGTGCAGTTTCCCATAGTAAGTAATTACAAAGCATAAAATAAGTAATGGGAGAAAATAGAATAAACAAAGATCACCCTGTGATAAGAAATTTAAATTTAAATATGTTGGATTTAGGTTAAATTAGCCACATGTTTACTAAGGCTGGAAAGCTGTGAAGCAAGATGTTTAATCACTAAAATTAAGATACAAAATTTAATTGTAAGGCCTGTCTCAAATGTTTACTCCCAATTCCTTGAGATTTACTTCATAATGTGGTCCAGAATTTATAGACAATCTTTCAAAATGACTCTTATATTAATTATTATATGTATATGCATACACATATACAAACAAACATCATATATACATGTATACATCATATATACTTTTACCTTTTACATTTAATTCTAACTTTATAGTCAATAACTAAAAGAAACTATGATAACTTCCAATTAAAATGCAGTATGGATATAGCTTCATAAAGGATACTACTCAGCCATAAAAAGGTATGAAGTCTTGTCTTTTGCATTAACATGGATGAACCTATGTGACATTATGTTAAGTGAAGTGAGCCAAGAAGAGAAAAAAAAAGAATCACATAATCTCACTCATTTGTGGGATCTAACAAAGCTGGTGTCACAGAAGCAGAGAGTAGAACCATGGTTCTCAGAGCCTGAGGAGTGAAGGCTAGGAGGAAGATGGAAAAAGGCTAACCAATGGGTAAAACCTGGCAGTTAGATAGGAGGAATACATTCTGTTGTTCTACAGCACAACAGGGTGAGTAAAGTAAACAATATTATGGTGTATATTTCAAAATAACTACAAGAAAGAATTCTAAATGTTCTCATCACAAGGAAATGATAAATGTTTGAGGTGATAGATATCTAAGTACCATGATCTGATCATTGACAACATACATATTTATGGAAGCATACTACTGCATCCCCATGAATATGTGCAATTATTGTGTCAATTAAATAAAAAATGATGTTTAAAAATAAAGATTTTTGTTTTTACTTTATATACATACATATATATGTATTATTATACTTTAAGTACTGGGGTAAGTGTGCAGATCTTGCAGGATTGTTATATAGGTATACACATACCATGGTGGTTTGCTGCTTCCATCCCCCAATCACCTACATTAGGTTATTTTCCTAATGTTATCCCTCCCCAATCTCCCCACCCCTGGCTATCCCCTAGCCCCAACAGACCCTAGTGTGTGATGTTTCCCTCCCTGTGTCCATGCATTCTCATTGTCTCACACCCACTTATGGGTGAGAACATGTGGTATTTGGTTTTCTGTTCTTCTGTCCATTTGCTGAGAATGATGGTTTCCAGATTCATCGATGTCCCTGCAAAGGACATGAACTGATCATTTTTTGTGGCTGCAGAGTATTCCATGGTGTATATGTGCCACATTTTCTTTAACCAGTCTATCATTGATGGGCATTTGGGTTAGTTCCAAGTTTTTACTATTGTAAACAATACCACGATGAACATACTATTATGAAATTGTCTTCATAATAGAACAATTTATAATCCTTTGGGTATATACCTCATAATCAGATTGCTGGATCCAATGGTATTTCTATTTCTAGATCCTTGAGAAATCACCACACTGTCTTCTACAATGGTTGAACTAATTACACTCCCACCAGCAGTGTAAAAGCATTCCTATTTCTCCACATCCTCTCCAGCATCTGTTATCTCCAGATTTTTTAATGATTGCCATTCCAACTGGCGTGAGGTGGTATCTCAATGTGTTTTTGATTTACATTTATCTAATGACCAGTGATAAAGAGCTTTTTTCCACATTTGTTGACTGTATAAATGTCTTCTTTGAAAAGTGTTCATATCCTTCACCCACTTTTTGAGGGGGTTGTTTGTTTTGTTCTTGTAAATGTGTTTTAGTTCTTTGTCGATTATGGGTATTAGCCCTTTGTTAGATGCGTAGCTTGCAAAAATTTTTTGCTATTCTGTTGGTTGCCGGTTCACTCTAATGATTGTTTCTTTTGCTGTGCAGAAGCTCTTAAGTTTAATTAGATCCCATTTGTCTATTTTGGCTTTTGTTGCCTTTTTTTTTTTTTTTTTTTTTTTTTTTTTGATGTTTAGTCATGAAGTCCTGCCCACACCTATGTTTTGAATGGTATTGCCTAGCTTTTCTTCTAGAGTTTTTAGGTGTTAGGTCTTATGTTTAAATATTTAATCCCTCTGGAGTTAATTTTAGTGTAAGGTGTAAGGAAGGAGTCCATTTTTATCTTTCTGCCAATGGCTAGCCAGGTTTTTCAACACCATTTATTAAACAGGGAACTCTTTCCCCATTGCTTGTTTTTGTCAGCTTTGTCAAAGATCACATGGTTGTAGATGTGTGACATTACTTCCAAGGCCTCTGTTCTGTTCCCTTGGTCTATATTTCTGTTTTGGTACCAGTACCATGCTGTTTCGATTACTGTAGCCTTGTAGTATAGTTTGAAATCAAGTAGCATGATGCTTTCAGCTTTGTTCTTTTTGCTTAGGATTGTCTTGGCTATATGGACTGCTTTTTGGTGCCATATGAAGTGTAAGGTTGTTTTTTACCAGTTCTGTGAAGAAGGTCAATGGTAGCTTGATGGGGATAGCATTGAATCTATACATGACTTTGGGCAGTATGGCCATTTTCATGATATTGATTCTTTTTAACCATGAGCACGGAATGTTTTTCCATCTGTTTATGTCCTTCAGCAGTGCTTTGTAGTTCTCCTTGAAGAGATACTTCACATCGTTTGCTAGTTGTATTGCCAGATATTTTATTCTCTTTGTAGCAATTGTAAATGGGAGTTCACTCATGATTTGGCTCTCTGTTTGTCTGTTATCAGTGTATATGAATGCTTGTAATTTTTTCACACTGGTTTTGTATCCTGAGACTTTACTGAAGTTGCTTTTCATCTTAAGGAGATTTTGGGCTGAGACAGTGGGGTCTTCTAAATATACAATCATGTCATCTGTAAATAGAGACAATTTGACTTCCTCTTTTTGCAATTGAATACCCTTTATTTCTTTTCCTTGCCTGATGATTGCTCTGCTAAGGAGTTCCAATACTATATTGAATAGGAATGGTGAGAGAGGGCACCCTTGTCTAGTGCAAGTGTTTAAAGGGAATGCTTCCAGTTTTTGCCCATTCAGTATAATATTGGCTGTGAGTTTGTCCTAAATAGCCTTTATTATTTTGAGATATGTTCCATCAATACCTAGTTTATTGAGAGATTTTAGCATAAAGGACTGTTGAACCTTGTCAAAGGCCTTCTCTGCATCTATTGAGATAATCACGTGGTTTTTGTCTTTGGTTCTGTTTATGTGATGGATTACATTTATAGATTTCTGTATGTTGAACAAACCTTGCATCCTTGGGATGAAGCCTACTTGATCATGATGGACAAACTTTTTGATATGCTGTTGCATTCAGTTTTCCAATATATTATGAATATTTTTGCAAAGATGTTCATCATGGATATTGGCCTAAAATTTTCTTTTTAGTTGTATCTCTGCCAGGTTTGGTGTCAGGATGATGTTGGTCTCATACAATGAGTTAGGGAGGATTCCCTCTTTTTGTATTGTTTAGAATAGTTTCAGAAGGAATGGTACCAGCTCCTCCTTGTACATCTGATAGAATTGGGCTGTGAACCAGTCTGGTCCTGGACTTTTTTTGGTTGGTAGGCTATTAATTGCTGCCTTAACTTCAGACCTTGTTATTAGTGTATTCAGAGATTCAACTTTTTCCTTGGGAGGGTGTAAGTGTCCAGGAATTTATCAATTTCTTCTAGATTTACTGGCTTATGTGCATAGGGGTGTTTGTAGTAATCTCTGAGGTTAGTTTGCATTTCTGTGGAATCAGTGGTGACATTTCCTTTCTCATTTTTTATTGCATCTGTTTGATTCTTCTCTCTTTTCATTTTTATTAGTCTGGCTAGTGGCCTATCTATTCTGTGGATCTTTTCAAAAACCTGGATGTATTGGTTTTTTGAAGGGTTTTCTGTATCTCTATCTCCTTCAGTTTTGCTCTAATCTTAGTTATTTCTTGTCTTTTGCTAGCTTTTGAATTTGTTTGAACTTGCTCCTAGAGCTCTTTTAATGTTGACAATAGGGTTTTATTTTAGATCTTTCCTAGCCTCTCATGTGGGCATTTATTGCCATAAATTTCCATCTAGCAATTTTCTTCCACTGCTTTAAACGTGTCCCAGAGATTCTGGTACATTGTGTCTTTGTTCTCACTGGTTTTGAAAAACATCTTTATCTCCACCTTCATTTCATTAATTATCCAGTAGTCATTCAGGAGCAGGTTGTTCAGTTTCCATGTAGTTGTGGGGTTTTGAGTGAGTTTCTTAATTCTAAGTTCTAATTTGATTGCACTGTGGTTTGAGAGATTGTTTGTTATAATTTCTGTCCCTTTGCATTTGCTGAGGAGTGATTTAATTCCAAACATGTGGTCAATTTCAGAGTAAGTGTGATGTGGTGCTGAGAAGAATGCATATTCTGAGAATTTGGGGTGGAGAGTTCTTTAATGTCTATTAGGTCTACTTGGTCCAGATCTCAGTTCAAGACCTGGATATCCTTGTTAATTTTCTGTCTCATTGATCTGTCTAATATTGCCAGTGAAGTGTTAAAGTCTCCTCTATTGTTGTGTGGGAATCTAGATTTCTTTTTAGGTCATTAAAAACTTGCTTTATGTATCAGGGTGCTCCTGTATCGGGTACATATATATTTAGGATAGTTAGCTCTTCTTGTTGCATTGATCCTTTACCATTATGTAATGCCCTTCTTTGTCTCTTTTGATCTTTATTGTTTAAAGTCCATTTTATCAGAGACTAGAATTGCAACCCCTGCTTTTTTTTTTTTTTTTTTTTTTTTTTTTGGTCTCCATTTGCTTGGTAAATCTTCCTCCATCCCTTTATTTTGAGTCTATGTGTGTCTTTGCCCATAAGATGGGTCTCCTGAATACAGCACACTGATGGGTTTTGACTTTTTATCCAATTTGCCAGGCTGTGTCTTTTGATTGGGGCATTTAGCCCATTTACATTTAAGGTTAATATTATTATGTATGAATTTGATCCTGCCATTTTGATACTAGCTGGTTGTTTTGCCCATTAGTTGATGCAATCTCTTCACTGTGTCAATGGTCTTTACCATTTGGTACATTTTGCAGTGGCTGGTACTGGTTATTCCTTTCCATGTTTAGTGCTTCCTTCAGGAGCTCTTGTAAGGCAGGTCTGGTGGTGACAAAATCTCACAACAATTAATTTTCCTTAAAGGATTCTTTTTTTCTCCTTCACTTATGAAGGTTAGTTTGGCTGGATATAAAATTCTGGGTTGAAAGTTCTTTTGTTTAAGGATGTTTAATATTGACCCCACTCTCTTCTGGCTTGTACGGTTTCTGCTGAGAGATCCCCTGTGAGTCTGATGGGCTTCCCTTGTGGGTAATCTGATCTTTCTCTCTGGCTGCCCTTAGCATTTTTTCTTCATTTCAATCCTGGTGAATCTGACAATTATGTGCCTTGGGGTTGCTCTTCTTGAGGAATATCTTTGTGGTGTTCTCTGTATTTCCTGGATTTGAGTGTTGTCCTGCCTTGCCAAGTTGGAGAAGTTCTCCTGGATAATATCCGGAAGAGTGTTTTCTAGATTGGATTCATTTACCCCATCACATTCAGGTACACTGATCAATTATAGATTAGATCTTTTCACATAATCCCATATTTCTTGGAGGCTTTGTTCATTTTCTTTCACTCTTTTTTCTCTAATATTGCTTTCTCATTTTATTTCATTTAGTTGATCTTCAATCTCTGATATCCTTTCTTTCTGATTGATCGATTTGGCTATTGAAACTTGTGTATGCTTCATGAAGTCCTCGTGTTGTGTTTTTCAGCTCCATCAAGTCATTTATGTTTCTTTCTAAGCGGGTTATTCTAGTTAGCATTTCATCTAACCTATTTTCAAAGTTCTTAGTTTTTTTCTGTTGTGTTAGAATGTGATCCTTTGGCTCAAATAAGTTTATTATTACCCACCTTCTGAAGCCTGCTTCAATCAATTCCTCAAACTCATTCTCCATCCAATTTTGTTCCCTTGCTGGTGAGGATTTGTGATCCCATGGAGGAGGAGAGGCGTTGTGGTCTTTGGTGATTTCATCCTTTTTGCACTGATTTCTTCCCATCTTCATGGATTTATCTACCTTTGGTCTTTGAAGTTGGTGATTTTCGGATGGGGTCTCCAAGTGGACATCCTTTCTGTTGATGTTGAAGCTCTTTCTGTTTTTTAGTTTTCTCACAGTCAGGTCTCTCTGCTGCAAGACTGCTGGAGGTCCTCTTCAGACCCTGATTGCCTGGGAATCACCTGTGGGGGCTGCAGAGCAGCAGGAATTGCTGACCTCTCCTTCCTCTTGTAGCTTCATCCCTCAAGGGTACCCACCAGAGGTCTCCTGAATCAGGTGTTCCTTTGGATGTACAGGATTCAGGGAGCCACTTGAGGAGGCAATCTGTCTCTTATCAGAGCTCAAGTGCTGTGATGGGAGCTTTATTGCTCCCTTCAGAGCAGCTAAACAGGGACATTTAAGTCTGTTGCAGTGGAACTCACAGCTGACCCTTTTCCCAGGTGATCTGTCCCAGTAAAGTGGGGCCTTATTTATAAGTCCCTGATGGGCTGCTGCCTTTTTTCAGAGATGCCCTGCCCAGATTTTGTTCAGTGACATAAAATAAGGCTGGCATGTTTACTTCCTCCTGTTTTGTTTCAATATATTTTAATTTTCCTATAATCTGAACATAGTACTTCATGATTAGGGTTTTAGATTAAACATATTTTTAAATTAAATTTAATTTTTTTACTTTTTTTATTTTGGAAAGCCTATTTTTTATAAGCTAAGAATAAACTTTATTAAAGAAAACTGAAATCCTGCTCTGGAAAACAGGAAAATCTGACACAATTTTTAAAAAGAATAAAAAGAATAGTTTGTTAGCATATATTACTAATCTTAGATTTCCCCTCATTTACAGTTGCTAAACCTTTAAAAAGTAGATAAAATTTCCTAATTAAATGAACATTCATCCCTGACTAATACTGACTGAGAACACATGAGATGAACTCAAGGACAGTATGTGGTCCACTGTCTATGTTTCTCCCAACCAGTGCTATACACACATGTCAGTTTATTTATACAATGTAAATACCACATTCTAGCCAGAGGGTGGGATATATCCAATTGGGCACATTTTCAGTTATGGTCTAATAAGAAGATGGGCAACTGGCTTTCAGAGGATATCTGAATATCTTTTTGGTTTCTTTAAGGAGTGCATTATATTTACTCAAATATTTTCCTCTTTCACCTCTAAGCAAGATTAGAAGAAAACAGATAAAAGGTTAATTTTCTTCTATTACAATGCAGGTTATTGCTCTCTCTTTTTGTTTGTGTTTTGTTTTGGTTGTTCTGCTTTATTTTTGCTTCTTTTTGAATAGCACTTAATGTTTCCAGAGATCTCTTATTAAGCACATGATAGTCAAATGGATAGAAATCAGGGACATGCTTCAATTCAAAGCAGTTTCCTAGTGTTTTTCACCATAAATTTAAGAAAGTTCCACTTGGGAATCCTTTCTGTGTAAACTGGATGTGCTTTTTCAATGTCAGGGATGACAAGGTTAAACTAATGCATCCAGCTGTTTCTCACGTGCTGGGCTTACAGAGGACAGTTTTCTGCTTCCGTTGCCTGCAGGCCCTGCCCTGTATCACTCCCCTTGTCTGTCCCTCTAAGAATGACAGCCCTTGCTTGGTCTTATGACCTGGGGTAACTGCCATAAAGCAGCTTTTAATAAGAAACAGGATGTGCAATAGTTCCTCTAAAATAAAATTGGATTAAAAATGCACGCTTCCCTGCCATATGCCAGCATAGGACTAGATGCAGACACCTGACTATATCATCAATTTTACAATTACCAGATGAAGTAAATAACACAAGAAATAGAACAAACCTTTGAAAGGATGAAGAAATTTCCCATTATCAAATTACCAGCTGGATAATTAGTGAGCTGCTGGTAAGGGAAAGAATTTTGAAGTTAGTTTTTTCTTTTTTTATTTTGACTTAGCATCTTATCTTTTTTCTTGTTCTTGAGGCCATGCTTCGGAGAAAGAGAGTGTGAGAGAGAAAGAGGATGCTGGAAAGTCTTAGGCTAATAGTGCTCCCTCTCCCCAAGAGCAAGAAAAAACAATCTATGACCAAATCCCTAGAACCTGTAAATAGCTGCTTATAGTACAAGGCAAAAAGAAAAAAGGAAAGAAAGAAAGAGAAAGAAAGAAAAAGAAAGGGAGACAAAAAACAATAACAATAACAAAAAAGTGACTGCACATATAATTTTAGGTCACAGATTTTAATATGGGGCAATATTTAGGTTACTTACTTTAAAGTAGGGAATTTTTTTCTGATTATCTGCAGAAACACAATCTAGTCACATGAGGCCTTCAAAGCAGGGAATTTTCCCTGCCTGGTGTTAGAGAGATGTGGTGAAAGAGGAACAAAAAAGGGGAAGTCACAGTGCTTCCAAATATGAGAAGTATTCAACTTCCACATGCCTCTGCTGGTTCTAGATAAGAGGTGGCCACAAACAAGGACTGGGAAGAGGATTCTAGGAAATATGGCCAGTTCCCAGCTGTACAAGGAGTACAAGAAGATGAGAACCTCATGGCTAAAACCATAAGAAACTGAATTCCATCAATAGCTTCATCCTTTCCCACTTTCTTTGGTAATAAACCCCACTCTCCTGACACCTCAATTTTAATCCAGAGAAACTGAGGCAGAGTGGAGACAGAGCTAGGCTTCAAGTCACCTTCACTAGAGCAATGTTTTATGCATTCACTGATCATAGAACTCACACCACTACCTCACTTACATCACCGTTTAAACATGCCTTTACTTAAAGAATTCCAGGAACTGGCCTTAGGAGATAACCAAGGTTGAAGAGGGTCCCACTTTAGGAAGGAACACAGCCTTATTGCTCTGACTGGACCACCAAGTGGTTCATTATTCAACCATTGCAATCAGATAATGCTAGCCTGCACTCTACCCTTCATGGTTTTATCCAGCCCAATTTGCTTGTCAACTCCCATGCTTTGCCTAATTAAAAAGTCCTAAACATGTATACATCATGGAATACTATGCAGCCATAAAAAAAAGATGGGTTAATGTCCTTTGCAGGTAGGTATATGGATGAAGCTAGAAACCATCATTCTCAGCAAACTGACACAAGAACAGAAATCCAAATGCTGCATGTTCTCACTCATAAGTGAGAGCTGAACAATAAAAACACATGGACACAGAGAGGGGAACATCACACACTACACACTGGGGCTTGCTGTGGGGTGGGAGACTACAAGAGGGATAGCATTAGGAGAAATACCTAATGTAAATGATGGGGTGATGGATGCAGCAAACCACCATGGCATATGTATACCTATGTAACAAACTTGCACTTTCTGCCCATGTACCCCAGAACTTAAAGTATTAAAAAATAAAAGAAAAAAGCCCTACAGCTCTTTTAGTGGAATTAGTCAGGGAATTCTCTCTCTTTCTCTCTTGCTCTCTCTCTTTTGTCAGAGCAGAAGTTCCAGTGAAGACTTTTGTGGGAGAACTCTGCCTCAAATCAAAGTGCCTGTTGCCAGTAATAAGACCAGTATCAGATTTTGGACCTCTGTGTTTAAGCTGGTAAGGCTATAGTGATGTGTTACATACAGCAGGACTAGAAAACTAATAAAGGCAGATAGCTGAACATAGACATGCACACACTCACACACACATAATTTTTTAACACTTCAAATTAAGTAATATTGAGGAGGAACTGGGGTAGCAACTTGGCCTTTGAGCTTCCGAAGCAGGCAAATTAGGCACATATAAATTGCAAGCCTAAATCTTAAAATGAACAAGTATCTTAAATATACCACCTAATATTCTGTATGTTCCCCATCTCTCTTCACTCATAAACACATAGCAAAGGAGGTACTCCGTAAAAGAAGAAATTTGTACAATTTCTCCTCTTTTATTTATTTAAAAACTTTTTAAGAAGAGACAGAAGATTTCTAAATAAATAACTTGATAGTGACTTTTAAAATCATGGCACATAGCATCGTTAAGAGCATCCTTGAAAGCCTTAACCACAATGTCATAGTGCAAAATCATCTATGTACATTTTTACCTCTTCTCCCTTGGGTATCATCTTCTCCTAATTTGAGAATATAGCACATGCAAGGAACATTTTACCAGGAAAATCAAAGTGCTGAAAATACACAATGGACAAGAAAACATCTTGGAATTGCTTTTATTTTAGTGCACTGATAGGAAATTTTTTTCCAGTCACCCTCATTGATGTTCAGATGTTTGAATTAAGTTGAGACATTCTGGTCAGGAGGTGAAAACAACCATGGGTGTTATTGGCTTCCATCTGAAAGTTCACTGTCCCAACATGACATGATCCCTGAGTCAAGCCGAAAACATGTGCCACGCTGTCCCTGTAGCTCAGAGCTCACCAGCTGACCACAGCTGGAATTGGTATGCCAGTAGAAAGCAGGGAAAAGGGGGTAAGCACTGAGCTGTTTTGTAGCCTGGAGGAGGCCTGCAGTTGCCAAGGATAATAGCATGGCAAACACTTTGCTACTGACAGCCTGGATTCAAGTTTCTAACCATAATTCTGCCAAACAAGGCTGGTAAAGTTTGGAAAGCACTACTAGGAATAATTAAGGCAATGGAGGATTTATTTCGTATGGAAAGATTAAAGAAATTTTACATGTGTTACTTGGCTGTGCAAACATGAAATGGGAATATGAAAACGATCAACAAATACTTGAATGGTTTAAATTATTGGGAGGGAGATGTGAGTTTTAAGTAATAAAGCATGATGACGTGGCATCATGCACCCAACCTAAGCTAAGAGAAATACATTAAAAAAAACTAAACCATTTCAGATTAAAATTACTATAAAACGTTACAAAGATTAAACACTGTATTCCCATATTAAGGAAAAAAATAAAGGCTGTCATTAGAGTTTTTCAACTCTTAGTCAATCCCTCAGGGATAGGTGGCAAGATGTAAATATAATGCTGTTTTTTAGACACACAGACTTCATGTGTGCGCCTATGAATGCACTTAACATTGTATTATGGGGTAAAGCAGAATGCATTTCTTTTTTATTTTATTTTGAGGTAAAGCTGATTCATTGTGTCCATAAGACACTCAGAGGACACTCTTGCTATTTCCAGACAAGCTGAAAGTCAGTACAGCATTAGCAAGTTACCGCTGAGAAAGAGATCATGTGTCTCTCAAAAGAGTGTGCTCCATCAATTCCCCCAAACTAGGTGGCAACTAGGTGGCAAAGCAGATCCATTTTTTCTCTAATCATCTGGCTCCAGTGCAAAGTTCCTCATCCTTAGAGGGGAGAGACAGTTGTGCTGATATTAAAAAACAAACAGTCTGGGCACAGTGGCACATGCCTCTAATCCCAGCACTTTGGGAGGCTGAAATGGGTGGATCAATTGAGGTCAAGGATGTCGAGACCAACCTGGCCAACATGGTGAAATCCCATCTCTACCAAAAAAAACACAAAATTAGCTGTGCATTGTGGCAGGCACCTGTAGTCCCAGCTGCTTGGGAGGCTAAGGCAGGAGAATTGCTTGAACCCGGGAGGTGGAAGCTGCAGTGAGCTGAAATCACACCACTGCACTCCAGCCTGGGGTATAGAGCAAGATTCTGTCTCAAAAAATAAAAAAGGGTTTTTTTTTTCTTACTTTCCTACAATTTCCTTAGCATATAAAAGAATAGACACAGTGACACTGGAAAGCCAAAGAGTAAAGGGTCCCAACCACAGAGCAAAACTGCATGAGCAGAGGTCCAAAACCAAGTATTTACCTCTTCCCTCTCCTCCCATGAGTACCATTTCATTGGTTACATCGTAAGACAGTGGGAAATATGGTTGTTGTTTCCTTGGGTAATCTGTTCTCAAGAACTTGCGAAATGGACCTCAGATTGGCATGCCACACATCATTTAAAATCCAAGGGAAAAAAAACGTTGACTTCCAAGTAAAGACAAGAAGATAGAAAAGAAATGAAGTTTAAAATTTCAGTTAGACTAGAGAAATAAGTTCAGGACACAGGGATAATACTTAACAGCAATGTATTATGTGCTTGAAAATTGCTAAAAGAGTACATTTTAAGTATTGTCACCACAAAAATGATAAGCGTGTGAGGAAATGGGATATGCTAATTAGCCTGATTCTGTCATTCCATATTGTCTACATATATATCCAAAACATCATGTTGTACCACATAAATATAGACAATACTATTTGCCAATTAAACATAAATAAAAATAAATTGATGTATATAAATTCTCATATTAATAAGAATTCATGAAAATGTTTGTCCCTAGGCAATCTCAGTGCTCTAAGTTGTTCTGAGATCCTATAGTTGAACAGTAAAGTGTTTAAACTTTATCTCGTGCTGTGTAGTATATGTCCTACTCACATTACAGACCCAGCGTCTAAGAGTGTTAGGTTGCATTTAGTGTGGTGTTAGCCCAAGGGATCCCATGTTCTTCATCGATGTAATGCTATTTAGCTGAAGAGAAAGAATATGCAATCAACAAAACATGGACAACTTCAAACAATAAAAGTAGGAATGACCCATCAAATACAGCACTTTCCTTAAAACTTAAAATGACCACTGAATTGTTTGTCAAGAAAGGCAATTTTGACAAAGGGAAAGTTGACCTCATAACAATATTTCAAGTTTTTCTTTTTTGTATTTGATAAAATTGCTGCAAATTCAAGACACTTTGGGGGGCATTTCTCTCAACTCTTCCTTTCTTGTTGAAAGAGAGAAAAAGAAAGAGAGAAATAACATTTAAAAACTTCAGAAAATGGAACCTGACAGCCACCTCTCCACAGAAAGGTAAAGAAATGAACCCTTGGAAAGTTCATTCAGCATGGTAATGATGGATTATTATGTTTCCATGTTATTAACATATTAGAGATGCCCTTATGCTTCATAAGTTAATATCTATATTTTTCAGAGTCACCTTTCCTGTTACTTTGCCTCATTAACCAACAAATACACTATGCTTCATGTATTCATTTTAAATATTTTAAAGTAATTGAATGCACTAAGCCTTATTTAGTTAGACTGTATTTAACTGTGTGGCTCACTACAGAGCTCCTCATGACCTGAAATCTCTGGTGCTTACACTGTATTTACTTTTGCTCCCTATCGACTTCTTTGTCTGTACACTTTTCCTGTTATTATACATAGGTAGTTTGAAAACTATTCAAGTCTTTTCCAAACCCATTTAATTGTCTTGTTTCAACACCAGAAATACATGTTGTGACGTGGTCAGAATTTCGCTATTATCAAAATATTCTTATCCCTTGACAGAGAAAAATGGGACACATTATAAAACCTCCAGTTCCTCTGTAATATGAACTCTAATACACTGCTGCTCAGCGTCTCTTTTACCACACAAAGTTATGAATCTCCTTATGGGCAGCAAACTAAATTTCCTTTTACACCCAGGTTTTACCTGGCCCACAGTTTGTCAATTGTTTCTTTTTAAAAGATTTGAAAATTACCATATAATGTCTGAAATGCATATTTTTATAGTTTATTATAAAATTACATTTGAAACATTAAATTGCAAAAGTACTTCTATTAAAATATTTCTCTAACTTCTTTTCTCTTTTAATACTTAACTTTGATTTTGTTGTTCATTTTGTCCACATGTGTTTTGTCTTACATAGAATAAATATGTTATTGTACTTCTTAAATGACCCATTCACTACTGCCTTTAACAATTTTGAATGTTATGGATTTATACATGTGAGTCATGACAATTAACTATAACTTACTATATAAAATACACATAAACTTTTTCAAATAAATATGTAATTCTGATATTAGAACTCATTTCCTTCATATACTAAACCTTCTGGGAAAATAAAAAGCTGACATCATTATTCCAGCATACTTATATTTTTTTGAAAGCTCATTCTTAGAAGATATGCCAAAGATATTCTGGATTAAAGCTTCACATGCATTTCTGAGTGCTGGGTCAGTTTAGGAAAGCTTAAAAAGCAGTTAACTTGGGTAAGCCACTTACCCAATTTGGATATCCATTGGTAAATCCATTTGGATATCCTTAGTAAAATAAAGCTGGGAATTCTGGCCCTTTTTGAAATCTATTATTATAAAATAAATGAACAGATGCCCCGAGTTATTAAAAGAAGGACTTTTACTTGGAAAAGTACTTTAAATGCATGCTATTAATTTCAATGTGAAATATGTGAATACCATTACTATCCTTCAATATAATAACAAAAAAATCATTTAATTATAAAAATTTGTATAGGAATTGAATGAAGTTTAATACATTTTTAAAAGCAGGCATACTGTTACTTTAAGTAAAGTCTAATCTAAAATTCCTCCCAGAGCAAATAAAATTATGGATATAACCATAATCTATTGAGCAATTCTGAGGAAATAGAAGCTCTATCGTTTGACATTGATGTAAGTTGAGAAAACAGGGAAGGGTAAATACGTTTCTTTACCAAATTCCAGTTGGAAAGTAATTTTAGTAGCTGTTCATTTTACTGTTACGTGCTATAATTTCATAATACTTAAAACCAGCTCCATAGATTTTGAAATGCAATTATAATATCGCACGTTTACGAAAGCAACCATTCAGTCTCTTAGGACCACAGTTAAATACAAATATTGTATCCTGGGTCACACAGCCAACACATAAGAACATTATGCTAGAGTTTTGTAGTAGTCATTAGATCTTTGCACCTCCCATGCAAATTATGTTTTCATTATTATAGTTCATGTTTAACCATCTATTTCCAGTTACATCCAATTATTCATCATCCTACTAACAAACCCAAAAGTACTGCATAAGATCATACTATTTATTTCTTTAAAATTACTACATATTTTAACTTACTGTAAACCTTCTTGACAACTAATTTGATGATAAATAAATCTCTAACCTAGTTTAAGTAATTGTTCTCCCATTGATGATCCTTTAGCACATTAAAAAGTAAACAAATTCCAACAAGAACAAATATAAAACAATAATCTTCTATGCATAAACTATTTACAGTAAACTAAATATTAATATTTTGGCTTCTGTTCTTTCTGTTGTTAAAAATAATATTGAAGGAGTGACACCAGCATGATGATAAAAAGGAAGTTTCCAGCTCTCCTCACAAAAACATCAATTTAAACAACCATCCATGCTTGAAAATACCAATAGCTAAGGAATCCATATGACAGATTATAACACCTGGAGTACACAAATAAGAAAAGATGGATTGAAGACAGTAGTAAGGAAAGTTTCACATTACTCACATCACCTGTCTCCCAAGCCTGTTTAACATAGCACATTGCCAAAAGTGCTATCTTCCATATAGGGGAAGAAGAGTGAGGTTAGTAAATAATTTCACTGTGGTCTTCATCACCATGTCCCTTCAGGGCCAGCTTTCAGACCCACCCCACTGCCAGGCTAGCTCCTGCAGCCTCAAGGTTCAGGCCAGCCCCTGTGGATGTTGGTCCCAGACCTGCCTTCATGGACTCAGGCTCTAGGCCCACACCAATGGACCTAGACTCTAGTCCTGTCATCATGAACACAGTTATTAGGTCCACCCCCAGTGGACTCCATCAACACACTAGACCCCATGTACCCAGAATCCAGGCTTATAACTGTAGACCCAAGCTTCACGCTCACCCCTGTAGACTGAGACATCAGACCAATCTACACAAACCCAAATTCCATGTCTACTCCAGTAGTCACAGCCTAAATGCCTACTCCTACCAACCCAGGCAACAGGATGGACCCTGTGGACCCAAAAGCCAGGGCCGCTTATCCTTGAGGGACAAGGTCAGCTGTTTCAAGGACTCCAGCAGCAACTACATACAGATATCCCAGAACCACCCCTCTTAGAATATCTACATGGGCTGATCGGTGAAGGACTCTCTCTGCTGAAGCCTGTCTGTAAAGACTAGAAGAGGTGCTTACTTCTTCAAATACACAGACCATACTGCAAGACGAAAATAATGTCAAATAATCAGGGAAATGTCACATCACAAAAGAGGAAAAAATAAAGGAAACAGTAACTATCCTTAGAATATAGAGATATATGAACTGACTGACAAATACTTCAAAATAATTCTCTTAAGGAAACTTAGTAATATATAGAGAAGACAGACAATCAATGAAATCATAAAAACAACACGTGAACAAAGTTAGAAGTTTAACAAAAAGGTGGAAACTATAAAAAAAAAAACCAGGAACTCTAGGGCTGGATAACGTAACTGAAGAGAAAAACTTCTTAGAAAACTTCAACAGCATACAAATGTTCCTCAACTTACAATGTTACATTCTAATATACTTATTGTTAGTGGAAAACATGGTAAGTAATCAGTGTACTGTATCCAGGAAACCCATCTTACATGCAAGGATACACAAAGGCTCAAAATAAAGGGATGGAGGAAGATTTACCAAGCAAATGGAGAGCAAAAAAAAAAAAAAAAAAAAAAGCAGGAGTTGCAATTCTCATCTCTGATAAAATAGACTTTCAAGCAACAAAGATAGAAAGAGACAAAGAAGGTCATTACATAATGGTAAAAGGATCGATACAACAAGAAGAGCTAATGATCCTAAATATATATGGACCCAATACAGGAGCACCCGGATATATAAGGCAAGTTCTTAATGACTTACAAAGAGACTTAGACTCCACACAATAACAGTGGGAGACTTTAACACTCCACTGTCAATAGCAGACAGATTAACCAGATAGAAAATTAACAAGGATATACAGGGCTTGAACTCAGACCTGGAACAAGCAAACCTGATAGACATTTACAGAACTCTCCACCCCAAATTCACAGAATATACATTCTTCTCAGCACCACATCACAACTACTCTAAAATTGACCACATAATTTGAAGTAAAGCACTCCTCAGCAAATGCAAAACAACTGACATAATAACTAACAGTCTCTCAGACCATAGTGTAATCAAGTTAGAACTCAGAATTCAGAAAATAACTCAGAACCACACAGCTTCATGGAAACTGAATAACTGGCTCTTGAATGTTGACTGGATAAACAATGAAATAAAGGCAGAAATAAAGAAGTTATTCAAAACCAATGAGAATGAAGACACAACGTACCAGAATCTCTGGGACACATTTAAAGCAGTCTCCAGAGGAAAATATATAGCAATAAATGCCCACATGAGAAGAGTGGAGAGATCCGAAATTGACACCCTATTGTCAAAATTGAAAGAGCTAGAGGAGCAAGATCAAAAAAACTCAAAACCTAGCAGAAGACAAGAAATAACTAAGATCAGAGCAGAACTGAAGGAGATAGAGACACAGAAAACCCTTCAAAAAATCAATAAATCCAAGAGCTGGTTTTTCGAAAAGATCAACAAAATAGACAGACCACTAGCCAGACTGATAAAAAAGAAAAGAGAGAACAACCAAATAGATGCAATAAAAAAAGATAAAAGGGAAATCACCACAGATTCCACAGAAATTCAAACCATCATCAGAGAATATTACAAACAACTCTATGCACATAAACTGGTAAATCTGGAAGAAATGGATAAATTCCTGGACACTTGTGTCCTCCCAAGCCTAAACCAGGAGGAAGCAGAAACTATGAATAGACCAATAACAAGGTCTGAAGTCGAGGCAGCAATTAAGAGCCTACCACACAAAAAAACCCAGGTCCAGATGGGTTCACAGCCGAATTCTACCAGACACACAAAGAGGAGCTGGTACCATTCCTTCTGAAACTATTCCAAATAATCCAAAAAGAGGGAATCCTTCCCAAATCATTTTATGAGACCAACATCATCCTGATACCAAAACCCAGCAGAGACTCAACAAGAAAAGAAAACTTCAGGCCAATGTCCATGATGAACATAGATGCAAAAATCTTCAATAAAATACTGGCAAGCCAATTGCAACAGCACATCAAAAAACTTATCCATCATGAATGACCAAGTAGGATTCATCCTGGGGATGCAAGGCTGGTTCAACATATGCAAGTCTATAAATGTAATTCACCACATAAACAGAAGCAAAAACAAAAACCACATGATTATCTCAATTGATGCAGAGAAGGCATTTGACAAAATTCTACAGCCCTTTAGGCTAAAAACCCTCAATAAACTCGGTATTGATGGAACGTATCTCAAAGTAATAAAAGCTATTTATGATAAACCAACAGCCAATATCATACTTAATGGGCAAAAACTGGAAGCATTCCCTTTGAAATCTGGCACTAGACAAGGATGCCCTCTTTCACCACTCCTATTCAATATAGTACTGGAAGTTCTAGCCAGAGCAATCAGGCAAGAAAAAGAAATAAAGGGTATTCAAATAGGAAAAAAGGAAGCCAAATTTTCTCTATTTGCAGATGACATGATAGTATACCTAGAAGACCCCATCACCTCAGCCCAAAAACTCCTGAAACTGATAAGCAACTTCAGCAAAGTCTCAGGATATAAAATCAATGCGCAAAATTCACAAGCATTTCTATACACCAATAACGGACTTAAAGAGAGACAAATCAAGAACGAACTGCCATTCACAATTGCTACAGAGAGAATAAAATACCTAGGAATGCAACTTACAAGGAACGTAAAGAACCTCTTCAAGGAAAACTACAAACCACTGCTCAATGAAATAAGAGAGGACACAAACAGATGGAGAAACATTCCATGTTCATGGTTAGGAAGAATCAATATCATGAAAATGGCCATACTGACCAAAGTAACTTACAGACTCAATGCTATCCCCATAAAGCTACCATTGACTTTCTTCACAGAACTGGAGAAACCACCTTGAACTTCATATAGAACCAAAAGAGAGCCCGCATAGCCAAATCAGTTCTAAGCAAAAAGAACACAGCAGGAGGCATCACACTACCAGACTTCTAACTATACTACAAGGCTGCAGTAATCAAAACAGCATGGTAATGGTACCAAAACAGAGATATAGACCAATGGAACCGAACAGAAGCATCGGAGGCAACACAACATATCTACAACCATACAATCTTTGATAAACCAGACAAAAACAAGCAATGGGGAAAGGATTCCCTGTTTAATAAATGGTGTTGGGAAAACTGGCTAGCCATGTGCAGAAAGCAGAAACTGGACCCCTTCCTGACACCTTACACTAAAATTAACTCCAGATGGATTAAAGACTTAAACATAAGACCTGGCACCATAAAAACTCCAGAAGAAAATCTAGGCAAAACCATTCAGGAAATAGGAGTAGGCAAGGACTTCATGAATAAAACACCAAAAGCATTGGCAACAAAAGCCAAAATAGACAAATGGGACCTAATCAAACTCCACAGCTTCTTCACGGCAAAAGAAACAATCACTAGAGTGAATCGGCAACCAACAGAATGGGAAAAAAATCTTTGCAGTTTACCCATCTGACAAGGGCTGATATCCAGAATTTACAAAGAACTAAAACAGATTTACAGGAAAAAAGCAAACAAGCCCATTCAAAAATGGGCAAAGAATATGAACAGACACTTTACAAAAGAAGAAATACATGAGGCCAACAAACATATGAAAAAATGCTCATCATCACTGGTCATTAGAGAGATGCAAATCAAAACCACATTGAGATACCATCTCACGCCAGTTAGAATGGCGATCATTAAAAAATCTGGAGATAACAATTGCTGGAGAGGATGTGGAGAAATAGAAACACTTTTACACTATTGGTGGGAGTGTAAATTAGTTCAACCATTGTGGAAGACAGTGTGGCGATTCCTCAAGGCCTTAGAAATAGAAATTCCATTTGACCCAGCAGTCCCATTACTGGGTATATATCCAAAGGACTATAAATCGTTCTACTATAAGGACATGTGCAGACGAATGTTCATTGCATCACTGTTTACAGTAGCAAAGACCTGGAACCAACCCAAATGCCCATCCATGATAGACTGGACTGGGAAAATGTGGCACATATACACCATGGAATATTATGCAGCCATCAAAAATGATGAGTTTGTGTCCTTTGCAGGGACATGGATGAATCTGGAGAACATCATTCTCAGCAAACTGACACAAGAACAGAAAATGAAATACCGCATATTCTCACTCATAGGCGGGTGATGAAAAATGAGAACACATGGACACAGGGAAGGGAATACTACACACTGGGGTCTATTGGGGGGAATAGGGGAGGGACAGCGGGGGGGGAGCTGGGGACGGATAGCCTGGGGAGAAATGCCAAATGTGGGTGAAGGGGAGGAAGGCAGCAAAACACGCTGCCACGTGTGTACCTATGCAACTATCTTGCATGTTCTGCACATGTACCCCAAAACCTAAAATGCAATTAAAAACAAAAAGAAAACACGGTAAGTAAAAGATGCATTTAACACACATAGCCTACCAAACATCACAGTTTAGTGTAGCTCACCTTAAGTATGTTCAGAACACTTAAATTAGCCCATGTTGGGCAAACTCATCTAACACAAAGTCTATTTTATAATAAAGTGCTAAACGTCTTATGTATCACTTACTGCTAGCTTGGGAAAGATCACAGTTCAAAATTTAAAATATACCAAAATTGTGATGGTGTTGCACCATTTTAAAGTCAAAAAATTGTAAATGAAACCACTGTAAAAACGTTGTACGTAAATAAGAACCATCTGTATTTGATCAAACAGAAGAAAAAAATCAGGAAGCTCAACAAGTCATTTGAGATTCCCCAGTCAACAGAACAAAAAGATAAAAGAATGAACAGTGAAGAAAGGCAACAGAAGTTACAGCTGAACATCAAGCAAACAATATACGCATTATGAAAATTCTAGAAGTAGCAAAAAGAAAAAAAAGAAAGTGACTGAAAGTTTATTTAAAGAAATAATGACAGAAAATTTCACAAATCTGGAGTGGAAAATGAACATCCAGATATATGAAGCTTGAAGACCCTCAGTTAGATAGAATGTAAAGAGAGCTTCACCAGATACACCATAATCAAATTATCAAAAGTCAGAAATACAGTATACTTTTATAATAGAGAAAGAAAAAGTGACTCTTCACATGTAAAGGAACCCCTCATAAGGACTATAAGCAAATTTTCCAGCAAAAGCTTTGCAAATCAGGAGAGAGTGAGATTATCTATTTAACATACTGAAAGAAAAAGAAAATCTTCCAATAAGTCTATTATACTCTGAAAAGCTGACCTTTAGAAATGGAGAGACAAAGTATCTCAGAAAAACAAAATCTGATGGATTTCATTACCACCAGACATGTCTGACAATAAATGACAAAAGGAGTTATTCAAATTAAAATGCAAGAATGTTAGCCAGTAACATGAGAACATGTAAAAATATAAAACTCATTGTAAAGGCAAGAATAAAGTCCAATTCAATATATTCTAATGCATCGAGAATGGTGTACAAATTACTTTTAACTGTAGTAGAAAGGTTAAGACAAAAGTATTAAAATAACTTTATGCTAATTTGTTAATGGATACATAGTATACAAAAGATGTAAACTGTGACATTGGTAACATAAAATGTGGTGAGAGAAGGTAATATACAGTTTTTATATGTAGTCAAAGTTAGAATTGCCTTAAAACAAACTGTTACATCTATAAAAATGTTTTATGTAAGCCACAAGATAACCACAAAGAAAAATCTGTGTAGTAGGTACACAAAAGATAAAGAGAAAAGAAAGCATACCACTACATTAAAAAAAAATCAAATCACAAATACAGCAACAGAGGAGGAAAGAAGAAAAGAGACTACAAAACAGTCAGAATACAACAAACTGCCAATAGCAATTAAATAAATAGTTTATTTAAACGTAAATGAATTGCATTTTCTTACCAGAAGATATAGAGTGACTAAAATGAATGAAAAGACAATATGTAACTATATATTCCATACGGGAGACTCACTATAGCTTTAAGGGTCCACAGAAGCTGAAAGTGAAGGAATGGAAAAATATATTCCATTCACGTGCTAACTAAAAGGGAGCACTAAATGCTATATTTATATGAGACAGAGTAGACTTTAAGTAAAAAACTGTCACAAGAGATAAAGAAATACATTATGTAATGATAAGGGGGTCAGATCATCTCAAGAGTGTATAACAATTGTAAATATATATGCACCCATTAATGGAGCACTTCAATATACAAAGCAAATGTTAAGAGAACTTAAGAGAGAAATAGGGAGCAATACAATAATTCGACATTTAAAAGAAAAGACTGTGTAGACACCAGTCCTATAATGTAAATAAATACATAGCAGAGAGAACTGTCACTCTGTATGATGGAACTGTGGTCATATTTATGGGTCCCAGGCCTTGGCATAAATTGGACTTGGAACAATACTGCCGTATTTTCCAGCAAGTATCACTGGACAAGTCATTTCAAGTTTTATAAGTTGAGCTACATGTATGTTGAGCCTTTTTTTGTCACATGTAATAGAAAATTCAACTCCAACCACCTTAAGAAAAGAAACAAGAACAAAAAGCAAAATGTAGAATTTATCCAGATAGCTGGTACCAAGAGAGTCAACCAAAGCTTTCAAGCTTCAGTTTTACCTATTTGACTCTACACTGGATACTCTTTCTGTTTTCTCTCTTTTCCTACAGGCTTCCAATTTCCAGTGATAAGATCCTTGCAAAATCATCCAGAAATATACCTTATCTTTACAGCATCCCTTAGCAGAAAGGACCTTTCTTTTTCCCATTGTTCTCTAAAGTCTCACAATTGAGTCTCATTGCATTGTGTTGGATACCATGTCCTCCCGAACAACCACTGTGACTAATGGCATGCAAAGTGCTAATGTCAGTGTCAAGATCACATTACCTCAAATGGGCTCTGTGGAATTAACAACATCCAATCTAGGAGGATGAACGGGTGCCCATGAGAAGGCAAATTAAATAGGATGGGTGGCTGGGTGCAGTGGCTCACACCTGTAATGCCAGAACTTTGGGAGGCCAAAGCAGGCAGATCATGAGGTAAGGAGTTCAAGACCAGCCTGACCAACACGGTGAAACTCCATCTCTACTAAAAATGCAAAAATTAGCCTGGTGTGGTAGCCTGTGCCTATAATCCCAGCTACTCAGGAGACTGAGGCAAGAGAATCTCTTGAACCTGGGAGGTGGAGGTTGCACTCCAGCCTGGGCAACAGAGTGAGACCCTGTCTCAAAAAACAAAATGTGCATACATTTGTCCAATATGCTTCCTCTTTCAGATGAAATTGTTGGAAAAGAAAATAAAATGGCACTAAACTTTCTAGTGAGTAACATAAAGTCAGGGAATCAAGTCAATAAGGAAAAGAATGAGGCAATTAAGTATTGTTGACAATAGCTTCTGTTATATTTTAAAAGATGTTAGCTAATTTTAGATCACGTAGACAAATATGTCTTTATTGTTTGTCTAGCTTTCAGTTTCCTGGAGTATAAATCATCCAGAATATTTTTATTTAAATAAGTTCAAAGCAGTCACAGTTTTATTTTCTTTTATCAAATGTATCTTAACCTTCATTTCAAAGTTTAATTTAAGAAGTATTACACTTGAGCTCCTGTATTCTATTTATAAAAAATGACAAATCTTGCTTAGAACAAGCCAACTTTTTTTTAAAGAAACTGCACTTCCAGCAATGCTATTATTATTAAAATTCTATTTTAAAAGATATATACCACTCTTCACTCCATAATTATTATTATATAAATATTTTATATAATATTATAATTATATTTAATATTATTAAATTATATATAATTATAATTATATAAATATTTTGTGTTATAGATTTAATGTTTCAATTTTCAAACAATTACCTTTTGTTTATAATAATTCAGCCTATAAATTGAATTTAAATGTAAACTCCACTTTTAATATTATACTTATTATTATAACTAAAAATGCATCATAACTGATATCTTCTGCAGACTTAGCTAGAGTTAGTCTTAAAGAAAAAGTAGAAGAGTAGTTAATATTTAACATTTTATGTAAATACACATTAAAGTATATAATTATTCCTCACCTTCATCTCTGATTTTTTCTTTAATGAGTTAGCAGTCAACCTTGCAATTTTCATATGAAACCTAAGAAAAGGGAAGGCTGTTGTTCACTGACTAAAGAACAATGCAAATGATATTTATTTTACTGTATAAATATAATAGATGTGTATAATTATTTATTTCATTCATTGGTTTCAATATTCCATTCTACTGACCTAGAGGACATTTTAATTAAATGGAAAATCAACAGCAGTCTCTACCTGGAAGAAGAGTAAGTCAAAAACAATATCACATCCTTGGAGGGAGTGCAGAGATTAGTGCCACCATCAAAGACTTGAAAGATACAGTTGATGTTATTCCCACAACATCCCTGTTCAAATCTCCTGTTTGGCCTGTGCAGAAGACAGATGGATCTTGGAGAATGACAGTGGATTATCATAAGCTAAACCAAGTATGACCCCAATTGCAGCTGCTGTACCAGATGTGGTTTCACTGCTTGAGCAAATTAGCACATCTTCTGGTACCTGGTATGTAGCCATTAAATTGGCAAATGCCTTTTTCTCCATACCTGTCCACAAGGCCCACCAGAAGTAGTTTGCCTTCAGCTGGCAAAACCAGCAATAAACTTTCATTGTCCTACTTCAGGGGTATAACAACTCTCCAGCTACGTACCATAATCTTGTTTGCAGAGATCTTGATTGCCTTTCCCTTCTACAGGATATCACACTGGTCCATTGCATTAATGACATCATACTAATTGAATCAAGTGAGTGATAAGTAGCAAACACACTACTTATGGGTGAGACATTTGAGTGCCAGGTGATGGGAAATGAATCTGACTACAATTCAGGAAACTTCTACCTCAGTAAAATTTCTTGGGGTCCAGTGTTGTGGAACCTGTTGAGATATGCTTTCTAAGGTGAAGGATAAGTTGCTTTTCTTGGCCCCTCTTACAACCAAGAGGCACACTGCCTACTGGGCCTATTTGGATTTTGAGGGCAATACATTTCTCATTTTGGTGTATTACTCTGGCTCATGTATCAAGTGACCCAAAAGGCTGCCAGCTTTCAGTGGGGTCCAGAACAGGAGAAGGCTCTGCAACAGATCCAGACTGCTGTGCAAATCTACTACTCCCCAGTGGAGGTAAAGAAGAAGATGGGTGGAATACAGAAGAGCCCTTAGGACATATCCTAGTACTACTATGCCCTGTGATTAAGGTCAATGGGAAACTACAACAGCCCAATCTTGGCTGCAAATGGCCCAGATCCTTCAGAAATGAAGGCTCAGGGTCACTCCACCAGGTAAAAAACTGTGACTGCTGAGGGGCTTGCAGAAGGCAAACGGAATATAGAATGGGTAGTAGAAGAAGGTAGTCATCAATACCAACTACAACAACATGAACAGTAGCAGAAAAGAGGACTATAATTGTCATGAGTATTTCCTTCTTATATTTTTAAGAACGTGAGGGTGCAGTTATACCCTTGTGCTAACATATATTCATTTTATTTCTTCTTTTCTTCATCATGTGACATAAGATTTATTGACTTCATGT
Source organism: Saguinus oedipus (assembly GCA_031835075.1). Taxonomy (NCBI): domain Eukaryota; kingdom Metazoa; phylum Chordata; class Mammalia; order Primates; family Cebidae; genus Saguinus; species Saguinus oedipus. Next base: position 52,258,448 of record CM063186.1, on the reverse strand, counting down.
CAGAATTTAAGTGTTAACTTTAGGTAACAGCATCTGGGTTGGAGATTGATGTGTTTCTGGTTGTACAAAGTATAGGTTTATTATGTTAGACACAATTATGACCTTATTATTGTCTTTATTTGATGATAATGTATGATTTCAGGAGATGTATATGGGTTCAAGTCGACAAGGGGTGAACTTGTGATGGTTAACATTGAGTGTCAATTTGATTGGATTGAAGGATGCAAATTACTGTTTTTGGATGTGTCTGTGATGATGTTGCCAAAGGAGGTTAACATTTCAGTCAGTGGACTGGCAGATCCACCCTCAATCTGGGTGGGCACCATCTAATCAGCTGCCAGTGTGGCTGGGATAAAAGCAGGCAGAGGAACATGGAAGGACTAGACTGCCTGAGTCTTCTGGCCTCCATCTTTCTCCTGTGCTGGATGCTTCCTGTCCTCAAACGTTGAACACCAAGTTCTTTAGCTTTTGGACTCTTGGGCTTACACCAGTGGTTTGCCAGGGTTTGTGGGCCTTTGGCCACAGACTGAAGGCTGCACTCTCAGTTTCCCTAATTTTGAGATTTATTTTAAGAACGTGAGGGTGCAGTGATACCCTTGTGCTAACATATATTCATTTTATTTCCAGACACAGACTGGCTTCCTTCTTGTCAGCTTGCAGATGACCTATCGTGGGATTTCACCTTGCGATCCTGAGTCAGTATTCCTTAATAAACTCCCTTTCATATATATATATATCTTTTTTTTTTTGAGACTTAGTCTTGTTCTGTTGTACAGGCTGGGGTGCAATGGCAAGATCTCAGCTCACTGCAACCTCCACCTCCCAGGTTCAAGCGATTCTCTTGCCTCCGCCTCCTTAGTAACTGGGATTACAGGCATGTGCCGTAACACCTAGCTAATTTTTGTATTTGTAGTAGAGATGCAGTTTCACCATATTGGCCAGGCTGGTCTCAAATTCCTGATCTCATGATCCACCCACCTTGGCCTCCCAAAGTGCTGGGATTACAGGCATGAGCCAACACACCCAACCATACACCTATCTTATTAGTCCTGTCCCTCTAGAGCATCCTAATATAGAGCTAGATTTAGGACTCATGCTTGGGTTTGTGTGATAATGACAAGAGGTCGCATAATAAAATTCCAGTGGGCTCTCCCATGGAAATCACTATGGTTTTATGTGATTAAAAATTGAATGTAAATTAAAAATAGCTAAATCATAAATGAATTTAAATATAGTGTTCAGAAATTCTGAGGGATGATATGGATAGTTTGTGGAAGAAGAGATTGGGTCATTCAGCTCCTTAATTTTGTCCAGTAGGATAGGACTTGATAAAAGAAAAACTTCAGCCAAATTAAATTTAAAGGAGTTTAATTGAGCAATGAATGATTCATGAATCTTGCAGCCCCAAAATCACAGCAGATTCACAGAGAATCCAGCACAGCCACAGCCATATGGTGGAAAATTTACAGACAAAAAAAGGAAACTAATGTACAGAAACTGGAAGCGAGATACAGAATGGCTGGATTGGTTACAGCTCGGCATTTGCCTTATTTGAACACAGTATGAACAGTCATTGGTTTATGAATTATTTAAGTATAGCCACTGGGGTTGGTCAGGACTTAGCTATTGTTACAGGTGCATATTCCTAAGTTAAGTTTTTAATCTTGACCGACTCTTAAGCTAGGTTACAGTTCATCCACACGGACTCAAATATAGAAGTACAAAGTCCTTCTCGGGATAGTTTGCTTTAACAGTCTGTACAGTTACACTGTACAGAAATCATATCAATTGAAAATTAGTAAAAGTAACTGAGAATATATATCCTGGTTAACAATTGGGTGATTCTACCATCTTCAGATAATACCTACTGACTTATGGGAACAGGCAGAAACTACTTCTGGGAAGCTCAAAGACATCTGAGAAATACAAATGAGAATAACAGAAAGGCAGTTATAGTATAAGAAAGAACTTTCTAACAACTCTTCTAGTTCAACAATGGAGCAAACTTGGGAAGTTAATGACCTTCCCAGAACTGGAAGGAATGGATGGAGAAACTTGTATTTATTAAATAACTATTATGCTGTTCTCTATAATGGGAATGTTAAATATATTACCTTTCAGAATCCCCAGAAACCCATGAAATGACTAATATTACCCTCATTTAAATGAAGAAAACAGACTCAGAAGGTTTCCCCTGATCTCAGAGCTAAGAAGTGCAGTGACTATGTAAAGCCAAGTGTATTTGACTCCAAAGTGTACAGTCCAAAAACTGTAACAAGTAGAAATGGGTTGGGTACCTACTGAAAACATATAAAAGAGGTTCATTCCCTAGTTGATGACAAATAGACTAGATAATCATTATAGTTTTTAAAGTTTGAAATAGTATGGCTTGTTAAGGAACAGAAGTTTAAGTTTAATTTGTCTGACATGAAAATTATTTTCAAGCCTACTCTCTATTTAACTGCCTCCAGGACTGGTTAATAATATCACTGGTATTACATACAGAATATACAATATACTGAATATGTCACTGATATTATATATAAAATAATACCAGATAGAAGATATAGGTATATATCACACATATGTATATATCACATACATACGTATCAGATATATACATATATATCACACACATATTTGCTATATAATATAGGTGAGATGTATAATATATACTAATATACACATATTTTATATGTTATATTTAATAAATATATGTTATATATATCACCTATATAGGTTATATATGTATATATGTATACACACACACACACACACACACACACACACACATACACACACACACTCTATCACTAGAGCTATCCTGCCTGGCATGGCCTCTTTGATAGAGGTTACCATTCTTCCAAGAAAATTTTCAAAATAAAAGCCAGCTGAGCTTCACTTGTCTAGCATCTTTCACAGCTTTTTCAACTTCATGAGTCGTAACCCCTCAGCTGAAGGAAGGGTCAGAATCAGTAAGCCATTCCTTGTGTGGAAATTGACAGCAAGACACAATACGCCCTACACTAATTAGGAATACAAAACTCAGCATTCTTATAGTACCTGGCAAGTCTCCAAGTAAGCTGAGGGTTACTGACAAAAGTTGCTTGTTTTGTTCTTCACTCTGTCATTTAAAGATGGAAACTCTTTCTAACTATTGCTTTACAGACTTTTGCATATGCATGTGCAAAAGTATTTTTTCTTATAAGCCATTAAAATGACACCAGATTTAGCGTTAGATTTTGAAATTTCAGTGAAGCATTTTGTTCTAAAACAATTTACCTGAAATTGAAGCATGCTTTAGGTAACATGTTGCACAGGTTGAGCTTTCTGAAATGGCATTTGGGTGTAAGCCTGGATGATGTGAAGAACCATGTATACAGAGAGCAGGAACGAAGAAAGAAGGAGACATGGAGGAAATTAACTAGAAAAAAATCACAAATGATTTAATAGTAGTTGTATTTATTGTTCAAAAAGTTAAAACATAAACTTATTTTTATTTTTCTTCTTGGGATATGTTCTCAATACAAGCACATGTAATTGTGGAAAAACAAAGAAAAATAAGTAAAAACAGATTTAAAAGGGCTGTTTTCAGATAACGTTGCATTTGGTTGGAAGCCAGAAAACAAAATCATAGAAACAGGAAGAGGGAGCTTGGGGAGGAAAAAAATGAGCACAGAAGCAAGAGCAAGGATGATTCATATTTAATAGCAAGTGAAATGACGCTTTTAAAATCTTTCCCTGCTGCTACTCTAACTTGACCCTTCCCAACTTCATGAAATAAGGTAACCTATTTTCTCAATAACCCTGCTATGCTTACTTCAATTTGTGATGTAATCTTTTATTTTTCAACTGCATTTACAATGGTTACAAAAGACACTTCAGTCTTCTAACAAGTCTTTATGTGCTCTGTCTCAGTAAATATATTAGAAGTGGCTATGCTGGTATGTCTATCATATGCGTTCTCATTCCTCTTTGTCTCCTACATGCATAATCTCAATTTGCTTTTGCCAGAGAACAGTACTGCCTTTGGCTGAGTCAGAACATCTGGATCCTGATCTCATGGCCCTTGGAAGATAAGCAGAAAATAAAATTGTTCTGAATTCCTGATGTCTTCCCTAACAAGCATTTTATAAGAGAATTATAGTCTCTTTGGGGAATGGAAAATGATTGAAATGACCACATTCAATCCTAGACGAAAGCTGTAATTCTGTACTATCTGAGAAAGAGGAGCAGGACTGCAAACAGTTCAGGAGGCCCTGACATTCGTGCTGAAACTGAAGGAGTGACAGCAAGAAGCAATCAGAAAAAGATAAAAATTTTTGGCACTCTGAAAAATATTTATCTTGGCAAATTAGCAAATTTTCATCAAATCACTGAAACAAGTCTATTTGAGAAACATGAAATGCTGGATTACAAAATTTTAACTGACCCACTTCACATGCAAAGAAGAAAACATCTGTTTAGCAGAAATTCCTTCAATGTATCCTCAAGTTTAGAAAATGTGGCTATATAAAGCTGATATTTTTCTGTTTAGAAGAAAAATAGCAGATTATTTTAGTAACTAGATAATTTAAATGCCTAAGCTGATCTACTCGTTTAAATTAAATACACATTCAGCAGAATTCTCTTTTGCACTGTCAAGCCAGTGACACCTGGGTGGGAAGCTATCAGACACAAAAAGAGTAAAGACATGCTTAGGGTTTTTCTCATTAACTCTCCAAATAATTTGTTAAAACCACGTGATAATGAAAAATAATGGACTTTATACACATATGTAAACATCTGCTTCTCCTTAAGTTGCTACCTCTATTCTCTCATGTTGATCTTTTCAAGAATTTAAAATGATGAAAAATAAAATAAAATAAAATAAAATGATGAAAAAGCTGTAAGAGCAGTACAAACAATATTTCTTCTTCATGCACCTAGATTCCCCAAATTCCAACATTTTAACATTTTCTATGCAGTCAATTTCCCTGTCTCACATACATGTGCACACACACACACACACACACACACACACACACATCTGTGTAGCATTTAAAATATGACCACAAAGAGTTTGACAATTATCCTTATGAAATGTGAGGTTTTTTTTATTCCTTGAACTAAGACTGAACTTGAACTACATATTCCAGAATTTCCTTTCCTGTGTGTTTCTATTTAGAGTGTAATAAAATAGCAATTGAGGGACAAATGAAGACTGTAGGGTTATTTGCAGTAAGGAAGAAAAGCAGAAGCCATGTTGCAGCTCATAGAGACTTTTGCTGATCTGCTAACTTATCTCACTGACTTGAAGCCATGGCTGTCTGCAACTTCTATCTTCCCTTAGGTCTAGGTCTTCCTTCAGCTTCTTTGACTTCTAAGCCAGACATGTGTGTGTGTGTGTGTGTGTGTCTTTATCTCCATGACAAAAAGTCCCAGCTTCTTCAGAATATACTTGTCACTAGAATCAGAGGCAGCAAAAAATAACATGAATTTGTCTGTCCTCATCAGTTTCTAATTAGTGCTTGTGAGTTCTAGCTTGCCCTTGATTTCACCACCTTCCATGCATGTTCCCTTCCTGACCTCCTGCTCTGTAGACTTCAATTCCAGCGAAGATGACAGCTTTATACAGGCTGCATAACCCACTTCCCCAGTTGTGCAAGAGCAAATCCTGGTAATAACATTATATATATGTACATATGAAAAAATCTATTATATATATTTATGTATGAGTGTGTATGTGTATCTACATACACATACACACACACACACACACACATTTCTCTGCCTCTTTTCCTTTCTCTTAACTGATTTAAACAGAACAGAATTTGGTACCAGAGTGATCCTAGAGAAACAGAATCTTAAGGTTAAATTCTCTTCTTAATTAGTTCCGGATTTTCTGGCTGTGATTCTCTGTTTTAAGTATATTAAAGGCATAATTACTTTGTTTTCACTGGTAAAGAGGAAACTAGTAGTTCACGGCATGCAGTGGCAAACGTTTATCCAAAATATCATTTGTAGATAACGTGTAATCAAGTACCTATAGAAGGCATGGCTCTGGGTAACAAAGTATTTGCTACGTTAGAACATTTAGTTAAAAGCAGTAGTGTTATAGGGTTCGTTGGTGTATGAGTTTGCTAATGGCTGCCATGACAAAGTACCACCACCCCGGTGCAGCAGGAATTAAATCTTCTCTATATGATGCCTAATCCCCCCAGCGCTAGAACTAGGATCAGTGTATACAAATCAGAAGACAATGTTTGGCCCAAATAATGAAAAACATTTTTAATGCTCAGAGCAATCCAAGGTAAAAATAAATAAGCCGTCTTCAAAGAAAAATGAGTTTTCTTACTGAAGATCTCCATGCTGTGGCTGAACAATTTGAAAAATACGGGAGTACACTATAATGAAGCAAATCTAAGCATCATATTGTTGATAAGCCTTTGGAACATTTAATATCACTGCTATTGACTCTGTGGCTAGCAGTTAGTGAGGACAGGGATCTTATATTTCATCTATAAATCATGTAAAGCATCTACAAAATAATGAGTGTGTAACATATATTGAAATTGATATTTCAAATTTATTATTGTACAGTAAATATGATAAAGTTATACATAGTATACAGTGATTATGTCAGGAAATATTGTATAATTATTTTATCTTTTGTAAAAATGAAAACAATTCAAAATAAAATTCTCTCAATCATGATGTTTGCTTTTACTATAAACGTTATTGTATGTATTAGTTATAACCAATATATTGTTGAACAACAAATTGCACCAAAACATAATAGCTTAAAACAAACAACATTTTTTTGTTTCTTACTTACCTATGGGTTCACTGAATAGGTCTGCTGAGCTAACAAGGCTCAGCTGCTCCCAACTGCGCTCAGCTGCTCCCAGCTGAGATTGCTCAAGTATCTGTGATCAGGTGGAGAGTTGGCTAAAAACAGACTATCAGGGATACTTGAAACCATTAGGCTTTGTCCACATGTCTCATGTGGCTACAGCAAGCTAGCTTAAGGTTTTTCTTGGTACAGTCCCAAGAGACCAGAGACATGCAGCCTCCCTAAGACCTAGGCTTGAAACTGGCACACCGTCATTTCCAAGACATCTATGAGCCAAAGCAAGTCACATCACCATACAGTAAATAGATTCTACCTCCTGATGAAAGATGCAAAGCCGAATAGCCAAGGGCAAGGATACCAAGAGAGTGAAAAATGGGAGCATTTTAGCAATTAATCTATCACACTGAAAAATAATGTTTTGGCATGTCCTACTAGGTACATGACAAGAATTGAACTGATATTATTTATTATATATGCAATAATATTTAATCATTAATATTAATTATTAAAATATTAATAGAAGTATGAAGAGTTCATTTTATAATGATTTACTTTAGTATTATTTAACTGTTAAATAGTTACGCTTTGCTGTATTTGCAAATTTAGTAGGAGAACTGTGTTGGTTTTCATTTTCTGTACAACAAATTATCTTGAATTTAGCAATTTAAAGGAACATACTTAGATTGTTTAATTATTTCTGTGAATTAGGAATCTGGGAATGACCTGAATCCCTTCTGCTTAGGGTCTCACAAGGCTGAAATTAAGGTGTCGGCTGGGGGTGGAGTCTCATCTAAGGCTTAGGATACTCTTCCAAGGCCGTAAAGTCATTGGCAAATTTAACTTCTGTGGATTATCTCACTCTTGGTGGCCTGCTACTCCAAGACCCGTAGGACAGTCTCTGACATCCAGACCCACTTTGAAAGGTTTGCTTGATTAGGCTTACTAAGTATTTTCCACTTGATTGCTTCAGTTCAACTGATTTGGAACCATAGTTGCATGTGCAAATCCCCTTCACTTTTGTCATGTAACATAATCATGACAGTGGCACCTATCACATGTGCAGCTTTCTTCTGTAATTAAGGAAGAGGACAGATAAGGTATACACAACAAGGGGCAGAATTATTGCAGGTCATCTTAGGATTCTGCATACCTCATGAATTAATCTAAGATAGCTTAAGTTTTAATCACAATTTTACTTACAGAATTCTTCCTGCCTATATGGTACAGAACAAAGTCAATAAGTTGTTGCCCAGCTTGTGTAATTATTTTCAATAACTTCTTCACAAAGTTTTCTAATATCAACAGGCTTTATGATCTGATAGCTATTAAAATCAGTGTCTTACAAGGGGGAACGACAGACATAGGGACCTACATGAGGTGAAGGTTGGGAGGAGGTAGAGGAGCAGAAAAAAATAACTATTGAGTACTAGGTTTAGTACTGAGTGACAAAATAATCTACACAATAAACCCCTGTGACATGAATTTACCAATATAGCAAACCTGCACATGTTCCCCTGAACCTAAAGTAAAAGTTTAAAAAATAATAAAAATAAAAATAAATTGGTGTCTTCATTCAATTAAAAAAAAATCACTGAAATTCTAAGTCTAAACCTTAGCTCTAGTTTTGTTATATTTAAGTGTTTTGGAGATGTTGCCCAACTTACATAATTTGTAGAACTAATATAGTAATGCAAGACAAATTAATACATCTGTGTTTAGGCCACCTCAGCTAAGGATCAGAAAAGACATCATATATTTAATCATTTGAGGGAAGTTACTACTTAAAAAAATACCTGCTACTCAGGACAGGGGAGCAAAAATGCAAGTGTGAGATGTAACGATCAGGAAAAAATGGGTTTATGTTTCCCTTAAATTCCAGTTTAAAGAGTCACAAGAGCATCAGCTTTTGTTTTTCAGCTACAGGCAAAGTCAAAATAAGATGCAGGGAAGTTGATAAGGATCACTAGGGCCAGCAATATGGAATCTTCTGGGCAGACTCTGATCCATACTAAAAACAAACTCTGGTCCACCCCTGCTAGAAAGCCCAAAATATTCTCCCACGGAGGCCTTCATACATTTTAGAAACCCTGGCAAACTTCTGAAATGTGTTTCTGAATTTCTGTTTGTGTACATGTATGTGTGTGTATATGTGTATACATGTATGTTTGTATATCTGTGTGTGTATGTGTGTATATCTATGAGTGCATGTGTGTATATGTTTGTAGGCTTGTGTATGTTTTATATATTCACATATGTACATGTTTGTGTTTTCAATCTACAAGTAGAATACCTCGTTTCCCCCAATGTTCATTTTGATAAAGCCACACAGAAGTGGATATCATCCTTATAAGCTTCCTGTTGAAGTATCAACACATAAAATACAAAAAAAAAGCACCAAGTGTTCAAAAAAAAGAAATAACATCAGAAATTGAAGTTTGAAAGCCACAAATCTAGGAAAACACATATTTCCTTAAGTTCAAGGTTTGGCTTTGTTTGTATTTCCATTTTAGTGCTTTTTTTTTTTCTTTTTTTTCTTACAATGATCCCAAAAGCTTCTGTGGCAAGACAACTTGCTGCTAAGGAACTTAAGACATTGAGAGGTTAAAACTGGCAGACTGAGAAAAGTTTGCGGCTCTCAGACCTATTTCTTTGGTTTACCAAGTGGTTTAAGAAAATTGAATTTTAAAAAACTGGGCATGTGCTCTGAAACTTAGCACAATCCTCATCACTCTATCACCTTATAATTAAGAGGTTTCATTTACTGAGGTTTCCTGGTTGTGGGAGGAAGGCACCCCAGTATGTGATCCTTACCTTAAGGGACTAAAAACGATGAAGAGACAAGTTTCAGGTTAACCTCATTAATTAAAGCTTGTTTTTAAAATTTTTATTACTCATAAAATAAAATTATAAAGATGACTTATTAGATCCAAAGAGTAAAAATATTATTTTATGTATCTCCATTTTACCCTTCGTTCTTTCCCTCTGTGGTTGAAATGAGATACTTATAAATTATGCTCTGCGGCAGATAGTTTGCATGTAAGACTCTAAGAGGCACTTCCTTTTCCTCAGAGTCTGATCTTCCATCCAAAAACTTAAAGTCTTTCTGATGATGACTTTGATTTTTAATTCTGTGAGAGAGACCATGCAATTTGAATACTTCAGATGGGAAAATGTTTGCATGTAACCATTGTTAACGCATTCAATCTGCCACAGGGGACTAGGTATTTGTCAGCCCTCTTCCACTGTTCACAAGGACCTAGGGCTTAACTTTCTGTTCTAAGGTAACACGTGCCAGGAGAGAACTATGGTCTGGCATTATCAATCGCTTTCACATATGTCTGAACTGCCTTCCTGAGACAAGACTGTGAGCGCTGGGCTGCTTTTATCTCTCCTGTGGCTGCTTTGGCAAAGTGTTTTTTCCTGCTGTTTTGTCTTTCTTTTCCCTCCCCATCTCCTAGTTTCATCTTTTTCTGATTATCCTCAACCAGAATTACTTAAAATCCACGTACATTCAAAATGAAATTTTTGTGGCTGGGGGCAAGGAATTCAGAAGTGAATGTGTGCGTATATTAATGTCATGTATGGGTCAGCAGAGGTGGGGGAGGTGTTGCTGAGCAAAAACATGCATGACAACACAACCAGCACCCCAAAATGAGAAGAAGAGATTTTACATTGTTTGACACCTGTAAACGTGCCTGTGAATCAATGGATCACTTTATAGCTGTCATTCTTTATCCATTTAAATATCTTTCGCATCCATTAGTCATGCATGATTTCCCAACTTCTCAGCTCGCCTATTTCCCAGGGTCCCCATCCCATGCTCTCTTTGGTTCTGAATGGACCAGCAGTTCCCTAAGTGTGAAACTCACCCTTCTTCCTGGTTGGGCTCTGTAAAGTTAAGTTTCATACTTGACCATTCTGAGGCAGATCTTTTTTTTTTTTTTTTTTTTTTTTTTTTTTTTTTGAGACGGAGTTTCGCTCTTGTTACCCAGGCTGGAGTGCAATGGCGCGATCTTGGCTCACCGCAACCTCCGCCTCCTAGGTTCAGGCAATTCTCCTGCCTCAGCCTCCCGAGTAGCTGGGATTACAAGCACGCGCCACCATGCCCAGCTAATTTTTGTATTTTTAGTAGAGACGGGGTTTCACCATGTTGACCAGGATGGTCTCGATCTCTTGACCTCGTGATCCACCCGCCTCGGCCTCCCAAAGTGCTGGGATTACAGGCGTGAGCCATCGCGCCCGGCAGATCTTTTTTTTTTTTTAAGGTAAAACTGGTGGCATTGTGACTGAATACCCTTCACTCAAAGGTGACTTCTTGTTTCATTAGTATGTGTTTTGTGTGTATATGTTTGAGACAGAAAAGAATCATTCATATTAATAGAATTATAGGCAGTATTTTCAGGTAAAAGAACACGCCATTTAGAAAAACACTTAAGGTGGGGTCTAGGTAATTCTTGACTTTCTTCAAATGATGTCACACCCTTTCTTGTTTCATGTTTACGGGCAACAATACTTATATTCTTGTTGCACAGGTTTAGAGGCAATGATACTTATATTCTTGTTGGACAAAATAAAATATATATATATTTGGCCTTTAAGCTTCTGAGTACTCTGCTTCCATAACTGTCATTTTGCAGCATTTGCCTATGCAATATGTAGTAAGTTTGGGTTTGGACATAAATGAACTTCTACATCAACTTTTAACAAAGCTATCCTTTTTCCCCTGGTATAAATACCATTGGTATTTGTGTTGGGATGAAAACCAAGCAGGGCGTGTGTGTTTGTGTAGCCAACCTCATGCAGGTGGGATAATAAAAACAAAACCTCAGCATAGTGTACCTTGAGAAAAAAGTGGATGAAGAGAGATAATGTGTGGTATCAATTAAAAATGACCTCAGATGGAAATTCTGTGGAAATTATAAAAACATAAAAACAATCTGTCAGCAGAGAGTTTACCATAATGGTGACTTCTCATTCTTCACATCTTAAACTATCTTCCTATTATTCCAGAGCACAAGTCACATTTGTGATATTCTTTATTTTCTATGGAACCATGGGCTTCATAAGGAGAATGGTATTAATCATGTTTCTGCTAACTTTACAACATGGGTAACCTTTTAGGGATTAAGACCATCAAATTGTCAACTATTTTGAGCCCAGTTCCCCAATGCTTCAAGTTAATGAAAACACTGTAAAAAGGGAAGTATACATAATACCTTTGTTGGTTTAAATTATTTATCTTTTTTCTCTATCTTTATGAGCAGAGAGATAGATACAAACTTCTATGGGAGTCAGTATGGGACAGTGGGAATGAGGAATGCTATGGGACATTGCATCTCTGGTCTGGAAGCCTGTTTCTGGGACTTACAGCTGGGTGAACTGGGAAAATTACTTAAACTGTCCAGATCTCAATTTTATTAACTATGAAATCACGTAATAAGATCTAACTTGAAAGGTTGTTGGTATCAAGGCTGAGATAACCTTTTGGTTATTATAATGAATAAATAGGTACTATTCTTAGTAGTGTTTATTTTTTGGAAAAATCTATATTATTAATTTATCAATTCTATGAAGACCACTATAGAACAGTTATGAATGGAATTACTCATGTAAGAGCTCAGCCTGCTGGAATCATTTGCAATCCCTTAAAAGGTCTTATTAGTACCATGTCAGTTTCAGTATAAAATCGTCATTCTTCCATGTGAATTTTTGGGCCACTTTTGCCTCTTATCTTTAATTGAACAGCAGAGAGGCCTTTAACCTACCTTTTCTAAAGTCATTATTCTTCCTTAGCAGGCTTTCCAGTTCACTCTACCTACTTTAGCCAGACCATCGAAACTGTTTAAATCAATTTCATATCTTGAAAGATTTGATGATGATCATCCTAAAAATCTGCCTCTCTCAATAACTGAGACATTGCTTTGCCATTTTACTGAATTATTTCAACTCTACATCTTTATTTAAAGATGGTGTTACAAGCATTTAATGTAAAGCTCTTATCACAGCCCCTGGCTCAGAAAAATTGCTCAAAAACTGGCAGATATTATTATTATGACATCATCATCATTATCATTATCATCACTACTTAATTTCTTGGTTGGCTTTCCTTCTTGATCTTTTACTTTTTGTCCACTCAGTTCTTTTTATGAAAATCACCCATTCAAATAAATTGGACTATCTTATCAGATGTAACTCTCTAGCCCCAAATACTTACTAAGGTATCAGTTTTCTATTTCCAATTGCTTACAAGATCTTTACACAAACAGGATATTCTTTCACCATCACAAATGGAATATGTGCACACTCACCTAGTTTCTCTTCCAAAGTGCTTTACTTGCTTGCTTTCTTACCTCCCCTGGCTAACTTACCTCTCTTCAGGTAATTCTGCTCCTATCTCTGTCAAAGGACACCAAGACAGTATTTTCCTTGAATTTGTCCTTTCATTTTTAGCAAATCAATACCATTTTCTTCTAATTGTCTCCTAATGGAACCTTAATCTCCCATGAAACTGAACTCCAATTCTTCACTGATACTCTTATAAGAATGATTTCCAGTTTATTTTTTAATTAGTTTGTTTGTCTGTTTGTTTCAGAGTTTATGAAACTCCCTTATGCTGTTCATTTTGTATTTAAGTATATCTATATGGTTTCCAGATTCATAATGTCTGAAACATGTATCTATCCCAGCTCTTTCCCCCCACAATTACTCTGTATGAATATCATTTCCATCAGTCTGGATTTTACGGTACCAACTTAAAATCAGAATGAGTAACTACTGATTCTAGAACAGTGGTTCATGCTTTGACTCCTTACTTGGAAATTCTTCCACATATTCTCTTTACCTATCAATTTGTTGTATTTCCTTCAAGACAGCTAAATATTCATTGCTTTATAAAGCTTTTTCTTGAGAGATTGGTTAATTTTGCCTCTCTCTTTTCTAATTAACACACCTTGTTAAGTACAGCATAGGTTCATCATACGTTATCTCTAATTATAACATCATCTGGGCTAAGTGTTTTTATGGCCTTATAAAATGTACTTTCGGTTACTTCCCAAATATTCTCGATTATCTCTCCCTTCTCTGTAATTCTCCACGTCAAAATTCGGGCATACCAAAGTTCAGGTCCTTTTAATTATTTTCAAGAACTGTCGCCTCTGGCCGCCTCATATTCAGCATTTGTTTTTCCTCGAATCCATCCCAAATGCTGTTGCCAAGTTTGTTTCCAAAGCTAAAATCAGCTCATTTAAAAACCTTGTTTATAATAACAGCGACATTCATAGTGGTCTCTTACCTGTTTAGTAAATATGCCCTTTGGTTGTGAACTCTGAATCTTTATTTATTGTCCTCTAAATACCTAAAGTGACTATGCCAACTGTCCCAATAATGGAACTCTTGGAATTCCATTATTTAAAATCATCTGTCAGCAGGCTTTTCTAGATTTTTTTAATTTTATTTTTTAACATTTTCTGCTTCTGGGATTTGGTCTTTGATTGTGCCTTCGTTATACTTCTTGTTTAGGCATCAAACTCCTAAATAAGGATCAATTACAATTGCCTCATAAGGATACTTGGTTTCTAATAATATCCCACCTCAGTTCTTTCTAAATGCTACTGATGTAATTAATGATTGTGCCAAATTAGACCTTTTTGATTCTCTCATTTTATTTTCCATTCTGCTTGGCTTCAATGTTTGTTTGTCTGTCTTCTGCATCCTGTTGGGCCACAAACAACTCAGTCTATGCATTCATCATGCTCTATCTCCACAGAAGACAGAGATGTACTGTTCAAACCAAGATAATTAAATATGTCATTATTATCATCATTGCATGTTTTCCACACAAGTGAATTATATGAGTTCTTTTAATACTCTAGGTACCTAAAATTAAACAGCTTCATCACTAGAAAACATATAGTGGGTCAACTTACCCATTGTTACTTTCAATAAGGCAATCAATCCATTTTAAAATGTTTGTTGAGCTCTAGATCCCATGCTAAGTATTAAGAGCATAATAATAAATATGACAAATTTCCTGTTGCTGAAGAGCTTAATATAAAGTAAAGGAGGCATAAAACTGTTGTGCTACATGATAACATCAAAATATATTTTTAAAAAAGAAGATTGAAGGAAAAGTCGTGGAAAAGACAGACAACAGATGGATAGAGGGGTAGATGAAATATTGTTGAATAAGTGGGACTATGAAGGATGGGATCCCTTTATTATGATGACGTTAGCTGTGGATGATCAAAAATATAATATTTTAAAGTTCTCCTAAATAAAAATTTTGTATTTTATCTAATGAAAATTTCTCTGCTATGATAATCTGCTGTATCCCCATGCATTTTTTGAAGATATAATTCTAACTTCCCTCAATTCAATTAGATTTGCTTCTTTCGAACATACAATAAGCTTTCTTTTTCATATTCCCACTTGTTAAGTTTCTTCGTCAGCTTCTGAAATTGAAAGCATCCATAATTATAAGCTTACTTTGTGGCTTAGATGGCAAAGATGGGTATTTTTCAAATAAAAACGTCATCTGCCTGGATAAATGTCAAATCTAGAATTCAATCTCTAAATTACAGGCTGTTTGAAAATCTCTGCATGATTGTGTGTTCCTCTCTCTAACTAATACCTTTCATGGATGGCGTATGTTTTCCTCTGAAAATGAAATACGTAGATTGGATCTCTAAACCCACCAAATAGAACTGAATCTATAAAGATGGCATATTTTGTGGGTCAGTACTACCCAGATATTCTAATGTTCATTTGAGATCTCAGTTACCCTCTTGAATGGATAAACAGGTACTAAAGTAAAAACTTAAGATTAAGGTCTCAGAAGCCAGCTGGCCTGGATTTGAATCCTGACTTTGCCTTTTACCAACTGTGTGATTTTGTGCAGAAGCATTAAATACTCTGCCACTATATAGTATATATAGCCTACCTAGTAGACTTTTAAGATTTAATGAGTTAGTAACACCTATATTCTGACTCCTAATAATAATTTAATAGCTTTAAACTATTTTTATTGTGTTCACTTTTCAAGTTCCTGTTCACTAGATTTATTACTCAGATTTTTCTTCCATCCGTACATAGATATTGGAGCTATAAATAGTTTCCTGAGTTTGTTCTTAGTTCTTTTTCCCTGAGAATTAACTGACACATTGAGAGCAGTGAATACCTCAATATTCCATAGTCCTGTCAGTAAAATTGGTTTATTTTTACCTTCCACGGACCATCTACAGCCTATTTTCTTTCATTCTCTAAGTAAAATGTTAATTTTTTAAGAAGTCTATCAACTTATTTATAATAGTAGTTATTATTATTTATACAAGTCTTTATTTAACTCTCCTCACTTCTCTCTCTTGATGAATTGAATGAATTGCTTGAATAAATGTGAGTTGTCTTCTCTGTGTGGTTCAGAGAGATCATAATAAACTTTCACTAAATAAATTTAGAAGTAGAAAGGAAGTCACATTTAGTCTTGCATAGTAAAGAACAGGTCATGGTTCTGCAGTTAGAAGCCCTTTGGCCTAGACCAGATAACTTGCCAAAGGAAAAAAAAATAAGTTTCATATTTTCCTTGAATGGCTCAGAAAAAAATATATATCTAATCACTGAAATTCTGCTGTCATATAAACTTAGACATATATGAAAAAGTGTACATTTCACTTGGGACATTCTAAGTTGTTAATATATAAAAGGATATTTAAATTATTTTCCTTATTACTGCAGTTCACTAAAGCATACCTATCTCCTTTCTCCAAGAAAAATATTTTCATCAAAAAAGGTTTAACAAAAATGCTGTAGAATGGCAGCATTTTCACATAAGGTGCCAACTCCATCCCTGTTTTGTAAGCTGTGATGTTTACAGTGCGGTAAGCATACTAAACCACAACTCATAAAACGAAAGAGCTAACAGAAAATCTCACTTGTATGTCTGAAACAAGCCAATTGTTTACACTTAACATTTTAAAATTAGTAGGTCATAAACCAGCATCACAGAATTCTGTGTATTGAACATATTTTCAGTAGAAAGATGGAAAGTATCTTCCATTTTTGAGTTTATTTGAAATTAAAAACAAAGCATACTATGTACTTTTTCCATTAGAGATCTAATACAGTCATTTCATACTTGAACTTTATTTTGGTAATAATTATATACTCATTGCTTTCATAAGAGAGAACAAGGGGCACTAGTGTATCTATCCCTAATATAATATTAAGGAAGAGTAATGATTCTCTTTTCTTTAACTTTTTTCTTCTCTTTCCTTTTCATTTTTTATTTTCCTTTCTTCTTTTTTTCTTTTTGAGACAAAGTTTTGCTATTGTTGCTGAGGCTGGAGTACAGTGGCGCAATCTTGGCTCACTACAACCTCCGTCTCCTAGGTTCAAGTGATTACTCCTGCCTCAGTCTGCCGAGTAGCTGGGATTACAGGCAAGTGCCTCCACATTCACCTAACTTTGTATTTTTAATAGAGGAATTTCACCATGTTCATCACACTGGTCTTGAACTCCTGACCTTAGGTGATCCTCCTGCCTTGGCTTCCCAAAATGTTGGGATTGAGCCACCGTGCTCTGTCCAGGATTTTCTATACACAGAAAAATAAACCTGAAAGATGATATACCAATATGTGAATTGTACTTGCTCTAGGGAGCAAAATCATGGGAGTTCACTGTATAGTTTACACATTTCAGTATTCTTAAAATGTTTTTACCTTGAACATACGTACTTTAGAAATTGGGGTTAATATATAAAAGGATGTTTTAGTAGGACATTTAAAATTTTTTCCTTAACACTGAAATTCACTAAAACATAACTACCTCCTTTCTCCAAGAAAAATATTTTCATCAAAAAGGTTTTACAAAAAATGCCGTTGGCTAGCAGCATTTTCATGTAATATGCCAACTCCATTCCATAAAAGGAGAAGCAATGCCCCTCCTTTTAAAATATATTTCATTCTCACTTATTGTCATGGGCTGTATGACATCAGAGACAAAACCTTAATATTTGAGAGTACTTAGCATCCATTTAAACTATGGTAAAAATTAATTTAAAAACAGATAACTTTCAGTCAGGCTAGATGTGCACAAAGACAAGATCTCTGATGAAGACTGATGAACATGTGTTCAAATTTAAAGAACTGAAATGTATTCATTGTTGGCTGTTCCTTTGAGGACATAAGGACTATTTAATATGTTTTAAGAAAGCTAATTTATTTTCAACCAAAATGTCCTAGGTTTTGATTCCATTTCTTTCTCCTAGAATGTCTTAAGATAACACACAGACTCTTAAGTTTATTTGTCTGTCCCTCAAATATTACTTTACCTATTGCCTCGGTTAGCTGTTTCTGCAATATAGTGAAATAATGACACTTGATATTAATTTCTTGCTCACACTTTAGCATGTAAACTTTAGCAGGTTTTCCCTTTGCTTTATTTGATATGGTTTCTGAAAGAAGCAAATAATAGCAATTGGAAACTCCTACAAGGGTGAGAAGCACAATATTTTGTTAAGACCTAGGTTGAAATTGACACAGTGGTATTGGCTACAGTGGGGAAGTGGGTTCTTTCTGCAGACGTGAGGTTGGAGGGTAGAGAACAAATTCTGGTGATGAGTGGTTGAAGCCATTGCAGCTATGTCTACTACTGTGCTACGTCCTGGAGATAGACAATGCAGTGTCATGTGATAAATGCTATACATGAAAGACACATGAGAATTATTGTAGAAACAGACAGTCAATGACTTCCACCTTTTGGAAGAGATGGAAAATCTTTATGAAGTCAATAATACTAGAACAAAGTCTCAGAAAACGTATGAGTTCACAAGAACGGGTAGGTGAGGATATTGTACTAAGAAGGCATAATACCTATAAAATATGGAAATACAGAGTCACAGAAAACAGTATTGGATGAAGAAAACATGTGAAGTATATGAATTGAGAATATATTTCAAGAGGAAAAGTACCAGGTTTGAGACTGGAAATATAAACCTAGAGAGACCTTGATTAAATGTCAAAACATTTGGAATTATTTTGCGAATTATTATGAGTTACTTTATACTGTATAACTATCACAAAATACAGTGGCTGAAAACAAACATTTAACAGCATAGCAAACTCATCAAATATTTACTGACTTAACACAACACTGTTTTTTAGATAATGGGTTTTGTGCATCAGCATAGGGGCTGGGTTAAGAAAGGCACTTCTCCTGTTCTCACATGGACCCCTCATTTGTCTCCAGTATTACTGGGTAGGAAGGAGACCCATGTGACTATGGGCTCTGTGAGATCTCATCCTCCAGTGGACCAGCCCAGGCTCAGTTCCACGAGGAAGGCAGAGATCCCAGGACAGCAGGTGGAATTCTGCAAGGCCTCTTGAGGCCTAGAGTTGGAACGTGCACATCAACGCCTTTTTGTGCTGTATTCCATTGGCCAAAGCATGTCCACAAGACTAATCTAAAGACCATAGGCTTTATTTCTTGATATAATAGTAAGAGCTTCAAAGTCACATTATACAAGGAAAGAAGCTAACAAGAGTGAAAAGTTGTACCTATTTTTGCAATTTATCGGAAGGGACTTTTGAATCATTTTCTTGGTATAGTGGGTATAAACTGTGTACTGGATTTAGATAGAATGATTTCAAATGTCATCACTTTGCCTCAAGGTAACAAAATGCTGAAAGAAGAAAAAAAATAAGAAATACAGAAACTGGAGACATTAGAGCAACTCTGATTATTATAAAAAGAGGATAATAGAAAGTATCTCGTTGTAAGGGACCCTAAAACCCCATTCTTCTTGTTTCTCTTAAGCAAAAAGCACTCCCAGTTAACAAAAAAATTCTTTATACCAAGTCTCACATGCCAGTAATATAATAAAATAGAAACTAATTTCAATTAATAGTTATTTTTTTAAGATAAAAAACCTCAATGTTAACAAGAGTGTCCATTATATATGCATAAACCATAGTTAGTGTAAATTGAGAATAACCAACTAATTTTAGAACAATATAGCTGGCCAGATGTGGTAGGAGAATGAATATAGTTTTGAGACACTGGTCAGAATGTAAATCCATTTTTTATTGTTGTTTTCTAGAAGTGGAACTAAGAAAAAGGGAGATCACTATCACCAGCTGCGACAGGGAGGGGCAGAACCCAGCACTGCTGAGATCATTTCCCTTTAGACAGGCCACAGCTGGGTGTCCATGGGTTCCTCATCAGGGTACAAGTGAGGAGTGGTTGGAGCCACTGAAGCGCAGCGACTTTGGCCCTTGGCATGGTTAGGTTTTTTTCCCCAGGGACTTTTAAAATTTCAGTGACAGTTATTTGCTTCAATGAGGCTTTAAAAGACTTGTGTTATTTTCAAGTCTTTTACGTCTTTTTTGTTTAGTTTGATTTTTCACTTAAGTATGCCCTTTTCTATACTTTTATATAAAACTACCATGTATTGGGAAAAGCATGTGTTGAGAGTGGTATCCGTCCCTCAATATAAGCACTGCGTAAGGGAAATTGAATGCTGTAAGTTGAGCTGAAATGTGCTCCTCCCCCAGGTGTCTATTGACATGCAATAGATAAGTGGTGGAATGGATGGAAGTGAGAGATGATGTTGACTTTGAGTCATGTGGTTTCTCCCAGAGCAAGGAGCCATAGCAGAGACTAAGACGGCTTGTAGAGATGGATGTGGAGACTGACACAGGCTGCCTGTGACAAAGGAGGTGTGAGAAAAGTATCCTGTCTTGCGTGATGGGTTCGCCCAGAACAGGCCTCGTCCTCTTATTATCCCTGAAACCCCATGTAAATAAAGAAAAACAAAAACAAAAAACTTACTGTCATTGGAACTTCAGGGAATATCAGGCCCTAGTCCTCCATTAAAAATGATCTCAGCAAACTAACACAAGAACAGAGAACCAAACACCGCATGTTCTCACTCATAAGTGGGAGTTGAGCAATGAGAACACATGGACACAGGGAAGGGAACATCACACACTGGGGCCTGTCCAGAGGTGGGGGACTAGGGGAGGGATAGCATTAGGAGAAATACCTAATGTAGATGATGGATTGATGGTGTAGCAAACCACCATGGCACGTGTATACATTTGTAACAAACCTGCACATTCTGCACATGTATCTCAGAACTTAAAGTATAATTTTTTTAAAATGACAGACTATGTGAGGTTATTTCATAACCTACCTGCTCCACATTCCTGCTCTTTGAAAGTATGAGAAGGTGGATGGGACTGAAAAATTAATGTAGACAAGCAAGTTTATGCTTTGTAGTTGCAGCCACATCCTGGGACAGAGTCAGGCTTCCTCTGCTTAACCTGACCCCCTTCATTCTTCCAAGACCCTATCTAGCCTGTTTCTAGGTTTTTCTTCTCCCTTTCTTCTTCTCTGAGCCCTCACTTGCATAAGTTCAAGATGGATGTTGGCTACATATAGCAAAGTATGCACTTTTCTCTTTGATAATGATGAGCAGACAAATGAAAAAAAATAAATTTCAATTATCACAGCAAATAGGATGAGCAGTCACTCATTTCACACATCTGAGCTCCAAAATTTCTACTTGTGCAGTTCACGTAATCAGGAAAAAAAAGTTATTAATACAGAAAATGTGAATCAGCAAGAGAATCTGGTGAAGCACATTTTCTCACACACTGAGTAAGCCAGTGACTTCACCTGCTGCTTCCGATCCCACTCTCAGACCTGACCATCCCATTCTCAAGAGCTGGGTCAGGGATTTTAGCTTTTCCTCTTGTAGCTTTATTGTTTTAAGACCTGCTCCTCACCTTTAAGCAAACATTTCCACATCCTGCCTAATGAAGACACGCCTTTAGAGATAAGAACTGGAAATGACAGTTATTTTTGTGTCATCAGTTTCGGTGTTTGAGATATCAGCTTATAATATTTTAGGATACAATAGCCAAAAAGCGTTCAATGTAATGATTGTTAGTAGTTACATGCAAATTTTTAAACAGAATATAAATTTTATTTAAAATATAATAAAATAGGAGTTATTTAGATTAATTGTTATTGAATGGTTTTTTTTTAAAGAATTATATAAATTAGTTATATATATATTTACATATAAATATATATATATATAAATAATTATATAAATTGGTGAATTAGACTACACAATTATTAAATTATAAAGGTATCTTATTAAATGGCATTTCAGCCAAAGGCAGGAAATAAATGGTTACTGGAAATGTGTCAGACATAGCAATAGCTTCCAAGCTAAATTCTTCATTAAGAATAAGTTTAATTTACAATATTTTCAAGTTCAAATAAAGTATTTTGTACCTACTAATGAACAGAAAATTGATTTAAATTCAGAAGCCTGTGGGCCAAAAATACATACTTCTTCCACTATTCCTTGTTGCTTTTTTACTTTTGAAGATTTTTTTTTTTTTTTTTTTTTTTTGAGACAGTTTCGCTCTTGTTACCCAGGCTGGAGTGCAACAGCGCGATCTCGGCTCACCGCAACCTCTGCCTCCCGGGTTCAGGCAATTCTCCTGCCTCAGACTCCTGAGTAGCTGGGATTACAAGCACGCGCCACCATGCCCAGCTAATTTTTTTATTTTTTTATTTTTTTATTTTTTTATTTTTTTATTTTTAGTAGAGACGGGGTTTCAGCATGTTGACCAGGATGGTCTCGATCTCTTGACCTCGTGATCCACCCGCCTCAGCCTCCCAAAGTGCTGGGATTACAGGCTTGAGCCACCGCGTTAAAGATTATTATTATTATTATTATTATTATTATTTTATTTATTTATTTATTTTTTTTTGAGACGGAGTTTCGCTGTTGTTACCCAGGCTGGAGTGCAATGGCACGATCTCGGCTCTCCCCAACCTCCGCCTCCTGGGTTCAGGCAATTTTCCTGCCTCAGCCTCCTGAGTAGCTGGGATTACAGGCACGTGCCACCATGCCCAGCTGATTTTTTTTTTTTTTTGTATTTTTAGTAGAGACGGGGTTTCACCATGTTGACCAGGATGGTCTCGATATCTTGACCTCGTGATCCACCCGCCTCGGCCTCCCAAAGTGCTGGGATTACAGGCCACCGCGCCCGGCAGCCGTAGCTACTTTTAAAAGTAGACCATTCCTGAAAATCAATTTGATATTAATTTACTGTCAAAATGCATCTAGTATGCTGAAGGAATATTCCTTTTCTAGAACCCTCTAAATACTGTATTCTGCTAATACTAGAAAAGAAAATCCAGGGTTCCCATTTGGCTTTATTATTAACTTACTGTGCTATGTTGGGAATACAACTATTTGCTAAAGACCTCTCTTGTGTATTACTAAATAAAGACGCAAAATTAAATTAATGCACTCAGTTTTACAATTCTATTTTTATTATGTATATCTATAGTAGTATTATGCTCATATTGTTTTAAATTTTAGAGTAAGATAGAAAATATGTTTACCTTTCTGTAAAACAGATTTCCTTACACAGAAAACCTGTATCTAAACTGAGACTCTTCTGCAGTGACCAAGAAAAACGAAGGTTTGCGTATAAGAACATGAGTGTAACAATTATTGTAGCTAATTAGCAACACTAATTTGGGTAAATGGTAGATGGCAAATTCTGATCAAAGTTGATCAAAGCATAGGTCTTAACAGATTGGAAACTTATAAATTTAATTGATAAACTTCCCTCTTCAAACATAAAGGTATTATTATTATTATGTTTTTCTTTTTTTTAAAAGTTTTTATTGCATTATAGGTTTTGGGGTACATGTGCAGAACGTGCAAGATAGTTGCATAGGTACACACATGGCAGTGTGTTTTGCTGCCTTCCTCCCCTTCACCCACACTTGGTATTCATCCCCAGGCTATCCCTCCCAGCCACCCCCGCTGTCCCTCCCCCATTTCCCCCAACAGTCCCCAGTGTATAGTAGACCCCCTCTCTGTGTCCATGTGTTCTCATTTTCCTCACCCACCTATGAGTGAGTATATGCAGTATTTCTTTTTCTGTTCTTGTGTCAGTTTGCTGAGAATGATGTTCTCCAGATTCATCCATGTCCTTACAAAGGACACAAACTCATCATTTTTGATTGCTGCATAATATTCCATGGTGTATATGTGCCACATTTTCCCAGTCCAGTCTATCATCGATGGGCATTTGGGTTGGTTCCAGGTCTTTGCTATTGTAAACAGTGCTGCAATGAACATTCGTGTGCATGTGTCCTTATAGTAGAACGATTTATAGTCTTTTGGATAGATACCCAGTAATGGGATTGCTGGGTCAAATGGAATTTCTATTTCTAGGTCCCTGAGGAATCGCCACACTGACTTCCACAATGGTTGAACTAATTTACATTCCCACCAACAGTGTAAGAGTGTTCCTATTTCTCCACATCCTCTCCAGCATCTGCTGTCTCCAGATTTTTTAATGATCGCCATTCTAACTGGTGTGAGATGATATCTCAATGTGGTTTTATTATTTTTAAAATATGACAGTCTACACTGTATGAGAAACCCTCTCATACTGACCTACATTTTCACCTTGATATCTTTGTGGATTCATCTCAGATGTATGTGAGGAGGGGTCTTCTTTTCTTGATCCTAGGGGTCCCTGTTAATCTTGTTTACCTGTTATCCAAGTTTTGCACAATAAAGGGTGTATGTTGATTGTCTTTTCCCAGTCAAGTTGAGATTTTCCTGGCTCTTTAAATGCTGAGTAACTTTGATTTGTGTCCTAGACAATACGTATTTGAATGGCATCAGATTGCTCACCAGAAGGAAATTAAATAGTATTTTTCCAGCTTTACTGACCTATAATTGACAATAAAAATTGTTTACATTTAAGATATATACAATGTTTTAATGTCCATACACATTGTGAAATGATGAGCACAGTCAGCTTAATTAACACATCTATCACTTTACATAGTTACCTACTTTTCGGGGGAACAACATTTTTAAGTTCTTGAAAGGAAATCTTGTCAACCCAGACTTTATTGATGTAGTAAAACTCTCCTTAAAAAATGAAAATTAAACAATGAAATTCAGAAGATTAATTGCCAGCAGATCTCTACTAAAAGAATAATTAAAGGACTTTTTTTTTTTTTTTTTTTTTTTTTTGAGACAGTGTTTCACTCCTGTTGCCCCAGGCTGGAGTGCAATGGCACAATCTCAGCTCACTGAAACCTCCAGCTCCCAGGTTCAAGCGATTCTCCTGCCTCAGCCCCCCGAGTAGCTGAGATTACAAGCATGCACCACAACACCCAGCTAATTTTTTGTATTTTTAGTAGAGACAAGGTTTCACCATGTTGACCATGGCTGGTCTTGAACTCCTGACCTCAGTTGGGCCACCCACCTTGGCCTTCCAAAGTAATGGGATTCCAGGCATGAGCCACCACTCCTGGCCTTAAAGGACCTTCTTTAGACAGAATACCAGAGGGAAATCTGAAACGTTAGTAATGAAAGTAGAGCAAAAAAAAAAAAAAAGTACTATTGAGAAAATGTTATAGACTGTCATTTTTCTCTTGAGTTTTTAAAACATGTTTGAAAGTGGAAGGGAAATTATAACATTGTAAGTAGCATTTTAATTATACGTTGCTATAATACATGAGACAACTCAACATAAAGTAGGAGGATAAAGAGCCCCAAAGGATGGTAAACTTTCTGCATTCCATGTACAGTGATAAAATAATCATTTTAGTTAGACATTACAAATATAAATATGTATATTTATTATGTTAGGAGTTAGACATGAAGAGGGCAAAAGAAGCAGCCTTGCACCCCACCAGTAATATCAGGGGATCATCAGATGATGGTCAGATGGTTTTTACACTGTTTCTCTAAGATAATAATTGGCTGCAGCCAGCACTGGGGAAAGGCAGTTCCCAATAAATAGAAAAAAAACTGAAACATGATTACAGCTTCCCAGTACAATGTCAGGAGTCGGGTAAGTAGGCTCAAGCATCCAAATTAAGGGGCAAAATGGCAGAAATTAACTGGTATATGACCATCTAGGGACATTTGACTGGTCAGGGAGGATTGCCTCAAGTGAGCATGCATACAACTCCAGGAAACACACTTCCTAGGCCCCCTCCCAAGGGCTAGCAGGCCACTGCATATGTGGACAGCCCACCCCAAGGGAAGAATCATGGGAGAAGTAAGACAAGACAAGAAGTATGCCAAAATATTTTTAAAAACCAAGTCAAAAGATCAAACTGTGCATGAGATCTCTCAAGTCACCAGCTTGGCCCTCTTCCTTTACTTCCTTTCATTCCTGCTCCAAAGCTTTTTAATGAACTTTTGCTCCTGCTGTAAAACTTGGCTAGGTCTCTCCTTCTGCCTTATGTCCCTCAGTCAAATTCTTTCTTCTGAGGAGGCAAAAATTGAGGTTCCTGCAGACCTACATAAATTCGCTGCCTGTAGCGTAATCCCTAGAACATATATTAAAAGTAACCACATGAAGACCAAAGGACATTATTAAAAACACAATTAAGGCCAGTGCAGTGGCTCATGCCTGTAATCCCAGCACTGTGGGAGGCCAAGGTGGGCAGATCACTTGAGGTCATGAGTTTGCGACCAACCTCTCCAATATGGCAAAATCCCATTTCTACTAAAAATACAAAAATTTGCTGGACGTGGTGGCATGCAACTGTAATCCGGCTACTCTGTAGTCGGAAACAGAAGAATAACTTGAAATGGGGAGGCGGAGGTTGTGGTGAGCTCAGATCACACCACTGCACTTCATCCTGGGCAACAGAGCAAGACTCTAACTAAAAATAAATAAATAAATAAATAAACAAAAAATAAATACACAATTAATAAATTAAAATTGAATAAAAATTAAAGTTTAAATGATACAAAAGAGGACACAGGTAAGGAAGAACTGGAAAATAAGAGTTTCAAATCAGAACCTTTTAATAATTATATTAAATGTAAATTGTTAAACATATCAGTTGAAAGGCAGATTGTCAGATGGAGAAAGGCGTATCATGTTCACGCAAATAATAATCAAAAGAAAGCTGGATTACCTATGTATATTGGACAAAGTAGACTTCAAGCAAAGAAAATTGGCTTATCTCTGTATTAGAATATCACATCATCACACTAAAAATGATCAGCATGAAATTACTGATTACTATCCAAACCAAATCATGAAATCCAACTGAGAAATGTGTTTTGAGGAGGAAAATTATAAATTTTTGACTCGGTAGTTGCCCTTACAAGCATAATACTATTTTATTAACATCTCCAAATAGATTTGTCTCAGGAAAACAAATCAAAAATACAAAAAGATATCTTTTATGATTAAGCCATATTAAGATTATGTTTTCTGTAGTTTTCTGAATCTTGTATTTGTTGGTCAATTATATATTATAGAAATGCCTATAATTCAACTGCTATAGTTTTGATTTATGCTTGTTAAGTGGCTTTATGCTCTAAATGCACTGAAGATTATTCAGTATTCCTGTTATAAATGAATGAGCATTCATTTCATTTTATTTCTTCTTTTTCCACAATGAATGCTAAAATTAATATTCCTCAGACATTTATCTTTTCATACAATTATTTTTCATACAATTAATTTTATTCCTATGATGTAGATTCTGAGGAATAGAATTTTGAGTATATAAGCTTATCAAAACATTTTAGCCTGTGTTTTTAAAACTTGTTAGATTTTTTTAAAAAACTATTTATATTGTATCTAAGTTTTCATTCTTCTGTTAGGTGATGGATGAGCTCATAGGGCTCTCTGACATTTTTTCATCAACTGGTGAAATGGTCAAATCCATAATCACCATTCATTTACCTTTTAAAAATACTTTAATTGTCACATAATTGTATACATCTTTGTGGTACAGAGTGACATTTCTATATACCTATACAATGTATAATGATCAAATCAGGGTAATTAGCATATTAATCATCTCAAACAGTTACCATTTCTTTGTGCTGAAAACATTCAAAATTTCTTTCTACATAAATCTTAAAGGGGCAAATAATAAAAACAAGACTAACTCAAAGGCATAGGCAACGAAAATAAAAATAGACAAGTGGAATTCCATCAAACTAAAAAAAAATCTGAACAGAAAAGGGAACAGTTAATAGAGTGTAGAGAAAACACACAGAATAGGACAAAATATTTGTAAGCCATACATCTGACAAGGGGTTAATATCCAAAATATAAGTAACTCAATCACCTCAATAGTGAGAATTCAAATAACCCAATTAGAAAAGTGGCAAAAGACCTGAATAGATATTTCTCAAAAGAAGATATACAGATGACCAACAAGTATATATAAAAAAAATCTCAACATCACTAATTCTCAGAGAAATGCACATTAAAGCCACAAAGAGATATTACCTCACAGCTGTAAGAACGCTATTATCAAAAACAGGAAACATCAATGTTGGTGAGAAAGTGGAGGAATGGGAACTCTTTTACATTGTTGCTCAGAATGCCATTATGGAAAATAGTATGGAGGTTTCTCAAAAGACTAAAAATAGAACCACTGTATGATCTATAATCCCACTAATGGGTATATGGTGTATCCAAAGGGAATTAAATCAGTATATTGAAGAGATATCTACACTCCCAGCTTTATGGCAGCACTATTCACAAAATCCAACCTGTGCTTATCAACAGAGAAATGTATAAAGAAAATGTGGTACACATACACATTGGAGTATTATTCAATCTTCAAAAAAGAGGAAATCCTGCTATGTGTGACAACAGAGATGAACGGGAAAGACATATGTTAAGTGAAATAGGTGAAGCACAGAAAGTCAAATACCACATGATCTCACTTATATGTGGAAATGTGGAATCCAAAATAGGTGAACTCAGAAGCAGGGTGAAAACTTATAATTAAGTGTTCAATGAAAATACATGGAAACCAATTATACAATACTTGGGCTCCTCATCCGAATGCTTCTTACTCCGATTTCAAGGTGGAAACAGTGCAGGTGAATGCAGAGTCCAGAGTGGGATTTGGGGAAAAGGATTGCTATGCTGGGATTCTCACTATCCTTTCCCATAAAGGCTTTGAGTGCAGGCATTGTTTCCTCATCTGAAGCCGAGTGGAGGGGTTCAAATAGGCACACTCAGAAAGCTTGACATGTATTCCTGCCATTGGGAAACAGATGGTTGACTCATGCCAGAGGAAGAAAATGTATTCTTGGCAGCAAAGTAGGGAGCTGCAGCTGGAAAGGAACGGCACTTCCAGCTGGTGAAAGGTAGGTCAAAATGCATGTATCCCGGGAACTAGATGTGGCACATACAGCAGGAACAATAGCCTGGAGGTCATCCAAAATGATCCCTACCCAGAGATGCATCCTATAGTCCCAAGCATTCAACAGTAAGTGGTTCTTGGTGGAGAAAGCTGAAGCAGATCAACAGTGGCCAGGCAACAGAGAGTCATCACCTACATCATGGAAGCTATAGGCAAAGGAAACCAACTAGTTATCCTCAAAGAACTCACAAAATACCTTGCAATAGAAGGCACAGCTTTAAATACCTGCTAGATACAGGACATATGAAGGCTGCATGCAGTAGTGCCATGCCAGGCAAGGAGGAATGTTCTCTGCCTCCTTTTGCATCTTCTCTCCCTTCATACTACCCTTAGGGATTAGAAGTAGCATCTATCAGTAGGGTTAGAATTGAGTGACAAGAATAGTGAAGTCCACTCCAATTAATTTTTCTGACAGCCACAAGCCCTCCTGAGGCTCATCCTAGCTGACAGAGGAATAGAAAGACAAATTATCTCAAATAGATATTAAAATACCATATCTTCACCCATACTTCTTTTTGTCTTCATCCACTCTCTTACCTTCTAAGGTTGACTTTCTTTGTGCTATTTTGCTGTAGTTATATATATAACTATATATATATGTGTGTGTGTGTGTGTGTATATATATATATATTTATATATAACTATTTATATATATTTATATATAACTATATATATTATATAATATATATAGTTATATATAAATATATATATACATATATACACACACATATATATAAGATATATTATATATATAATATATTATATATATTATATATATGTAATATATATATAATATATATATCATATATATTATATATATATTACATATATATAATATATATAGTTATATATAAATATATAATATATTATATATATACACATATATATAGTTATATATATATTTGAGACGAGTCTTGCTCTGTCGCTCAGGCTGGAGTGCAATAGCAAAATCTCAGCTCACTGCAACCTTTGCCTCCTGGTTTCAAATGATTCTCCTGCCTCAGCCTCCCGAATAGCTGGGACTACAAGGATGTGCCTCCACCCCTGGCTGTTTTTTTTATATTTTTATTAGATATTGGGTTTCACGGTGTTAGCCAGGATGGTCTCAATCTCCTGACCTTGTGATCCACTGCCTTGACTTTCCAAAGTATTGGAATTACAGACTTGAGCCACCATGCCTGGCCTAGTTATATCATTTTATTTATTTATTTATTTATTTATTTATTTATTTATTTATTTATTCTGACCACCATTGCTTTCTTTCCTTAAAGGTGAGTTTGCTCTAGGGGGAGAAATTTGGCCCAGTAGGAGGCACCTGTCAATGTGGGGAGATGTTATGATTATCATAACCAAGGAGGTGGGGGGGGTGTTATGATTATCATAACTAAGGAGGTGATGCTATGGATATTGGGGAAAAGGGACATGAATGCTGACAAATGTCTTAGAAGGCACTCCCTAGGGACTATCTTATGATATCTAACTGGATACTTTAGTTTGCTGAAAAAATGAGACTATGTTTACCCCTTAAAGTGGACCATATATTTTATACTATCTAAAAATGACCAGAAATTATAGCACCCTCCCCACACTTCTATCTAGTGGCAGAGAAAGATTTTCTCCTCTGTACACCTTTAAATAGACAATAAAAGACAAACATAAACTCTCTATTAGCTCTAATGTGTCCTACTTGATTAACATATAGATTGTATAGACACACTGACTTTCCTTCAACATGATGTAAGTAGTCAATGGTTTAAAAAAATTAACAAAACTCTCAAATGTTAACTAGAGGTAGATAGATGGATAAATAGATAAAAAATTGATATAGCTAATATATTGTATATATGTACACATATACAAATAAATGTTGGTAAGGAGGGTTTCTAAACATTCAAATCAGTACATATGCAATGCACATGTATATTTCCAATAGGAGGACTGTATATTTTGAATAGGAGGACTGCCTTCCGTGGATTAATATACATACACCCAACTCTTTCAACAAATACATTTTTACAGTGTTACTTGTCCCACTTTATTAGTTACATGAAGCACAGTTTTGGAATTTATCAAAACCTCCAAACACTTAATAATTTACTGATTTTTCTTCCCGGTTTTTCCATTATCACTCATTCTCTTCCTGATAACACAGCCTGGATCTAATCCTTAATCATTTTACCTCCATTTTATCCTGGGATCTCTTTCTTTCCATCTTATTCCAGAACCACACCTGCCCTGTTAAAACGTCAAACTCTGATCATTTTCACCATTCGTTTTCTATTTATTGATTCTCTTGAGGTTGAACATTGCTGGGGAACATTTCATCAGCTTGCCTATTGGCACCACTTCAGGTTATTATTCAACCTCAGCTGCTCCTCAACATTCCTTGGCAAGTTATTATTGCAAAAGCTTAATCATATCCTTTATCAAACCACTAAAAATCTACTAGCATCAAACCACCCTCTCACATTTCATAGCTGTTCCACTTTTACTTTTTTGGGGAAAAAATTGAGTCCTTCACTTATACATTTACTCTCTCCAAACCCATATCTTCACCCATCCTTCTTTTTGTCTTTCTTCACTCTATTACCTTCTAAGATTGACTTTATTTGTGTTATTTCTCTACAATTATATCATATTTTTTAGTTGTTTGTTTTTTCATTCTAATTGCCGATGCTCTCTTTCCTTAGAGCTCAGTTTGTTGAAGGGGTAGAAATGTAGCCCTGTAAGAGAGACACTTGCCAATGTGTAGAGATGTTATGATAATCACAACCAAGGAGGTGATGCTATCGGCATTCAGGGGAAAGGGACACAAATGCTGGCTAATATCTTGGAAGACACTCCCTACTGACTCTCCTCCCTATTAATTAATTCATTAAAATTATCACATTAGTTTTGTTGGATTTAATTACAAATCCATAATATACCTTAAATAAGTATTTTCACAGAAAGGTAAAATGATTGCAAACATTTTTAAAAAAAGAAGACACATAGATCCATCAGGCAGAAACATTAACAGAAATAACTTATTTAACGGCACTCAAATAACATATTAAATTACAAAAAGAATTTTTGAGAATTAGAGATTGTCCTTCTTTCTGCCGTTGTTTCCCACTCTGCTTTCCTGATCACCCTTCCCAATTTGCAGGATTATTTATTTGGCACTGTTGAACATAATCAGTTGAGAAAAACAAGAACATGGTTTCTATCTCAAGTCTGAGTTTTCCAGGCTCTGCTCTGGCCACATCCCTTCTTGTCTGAGTTAATCACAAGGGTGGGGAACACATACAATTCCCTACTTCAACAATTACTCCTTCTGCCTCACACCCATGGGAGAAGTCTTTACAGATAAAGTAATGATCTGCAGCCCGTTAAATGTGCCTCTCTGACCAACCTTGGGAGAAGAAAATGACAGGCAACAAGAACACTTGGAAGCACTTGTTCTTTATAATGTTTAATAAGTTGATATGCATTGGGTTCTGTAAAATATAAAAAGAGAAAGGAAAAGAGTAATATGGTTTAGCTTTTATTTTAAAATCTAAGAGGGAAAAAAGGAAAAGGGATCCTCTTGAACCAAAAACGTTTATTGTTGTTGTTGCTGCTCAAGAAAATCCCGTTATAGCTAACACACCATGGTGTTTTTGACAAAGACTGGGACATTTTTGAAGTTATTGTTTGTAAATGCATAGGTTATTAAATCCATTCAGTCTGGCAACATTTCGAGTGTGTCACTCTCTCATAGGCTCTGAGTATTGTCTTGAAAATGCCTTTGCTAAGCATCTAAAATTGTAAAAGCAGGGAACTTTTAGACAACCTTTAAACTTGAGCAGATTTCCAAAATCAATTTGTGAGGTGTACTTCTAAAGAACTAAACCTATATTTGTGAAAGTGCAGCAAAAAACCTGTCCTTCTTCTTGTTTAATGCTTTTCTGAATTGTTTTTCCCTTCAGAAATTGTTCTTCTGATAGAGGATATTCACAAAACTATTTTTATTTATTTTGGCATTTTGTATTCGTGTTGGTTGATTTTCCAGATATATAGTTCAGCAATTTTTGCTTTAGGTTCTTATGAAAGTTTCCTGTGATTGAACAATGGGTGAATAAAAACAAAATTGTGGGTTTTTTTGCATATATGTTAGACAAAACAAATGTTTTGCCAATAAATTCTCTCAATTTTCATTTAATTCCTTGACTAAAATAAAAGACATCTGAATGTTTAGGCTTTCTTTGTAAACATAGCTTGTGTTTGTGTCATTAAAACAATCTCACCAGGCTTTGGTTAGAAATTTACATTCACAGTAGCAGTTGTTTAAAGGCAAGAAGTAGAAAACCATATACCGAAGGCCATATATTTAATGCCACAAAGGGAATGACAAGAAAAAATGACTTGGATTGACAAAATAAGTGATGTCAAATGCTAAATCATTTATTCAGATTCTTGAGTATTTAGTGGTTGATGATGCTACTTGTCCGACCCACTGTCCGACCCACCCTCCACGGAGAGACAGAGTTCGCTCGAATAAACCGGATTGCAGGCTGGAAGAAAGTCCTTAAGTTCAGGCTTTATTGAGAAGAAAGAGCCTCCTGGCGGACCAGAAGGGAAAGCAGGAAGATGGCCACGCGGAGCCTAGAGAGTTAGAGCTTTTTATAGGGGCGGGAACAGGAGGGCTTGCGGGGGTGCTGACTAGGCAGGTGGTGGTTGGTCAGGCCGGCTGTCGGGCAGGAAGTCATTAGAGAGCTGATATGGCAGATGGTGATTGGTTCAGCCGGTCGCTAGGCGGGAGGTGGCTGTAGCCAGGCGGGAAGGCCAGAACGGTATGTAGAGGGCGAACTTCCTCATTGGGAAGTTAAGCGGGGAGGGTGAACTTCCTCATCGGGAAGTTAAGTGGGGGAGGGCAAACTTCCTCATCAGGAAGTTAGAATTTTTCCATGCGGCCAGGGTGGCTGGTTGTCTGGGCCGGCTTTCTAACAGGGGCAGATCTTTTCCAAACACTACTATTCAGGGTACAGCCAAAATTCCTGGCTTTTTAATCTTCATTCCATTCTCCACTACCACCCGCTATACTTCCCCCTTGTAATTTCAATGTTGCTGCTTTTGAGTAAAATGGGATATCTTGGAATAAAGTTGCTTGCCAATGACTGTATCATTTAAGTTTAAACCATTTATGCTCTACTTGTAGATCTACAATCTCTACAGATAATTTATGTGTAAATTAGTAGATTGGATTTTGTAGATTAATCTGTCATGCTAAGAAAATTTAAACTGTACTAAGAATATGAAAAAATAGTCTTATTTGACAAGTAGTTCCATCATCTACATAAGGAATGCAAACTTTAAGTATCCTCTGCATTGAACATTAATTGAACAATAAATACATTCACAAGACATATAAATCCGAATGTTTTGACTGTTTCCCTAAAAGTACTAAGACAGCCTCTTGCCCATAATGCACTTCACACATTTTAATCGACTGTTAGAAAACCCCATTGCAAAATGGTATTCAAAGAAGTCATGCAACTCTCTTCAAATAATGTTTTAGTCCCTGGATCTAATACCTACACCTAAATTTCTTATGTTAATGGACTAATTTAGTTTCAAATATGTATAAAATAAATTCCTGGCCAGGTGCAATCCCAGCCTGTAGTCTCAGCACTTTGGGAGGTCAAGATGAGCAGAATGCTTGTTCAAGACTGTCATGGGCAACATGGGGAAACCTTGTCTCTACAAAAAACCACAAAAATTAGCTAGGTATTGTGGTGTGTGGCTGTAGTTCCAGCTACTTGGGAGACTGAGGTGGGAGGATTGCTTGAGCCTAAGAGTCATAAGTTGCAGTGAGCTGAGATCATACCATGGCACCCCAGCCTGGGTGGCAGAGTGAGATCCTGTCTCAAAATAAATTTCTTTACCATTTTATCAAATATGGCGTTGTTTTTAGATCTTGAATCAAGTGTGTCCTCCTTGGGGAAGTTACACAGTTTTCTCTGACATTGACCCCACTCTAAGCTAAGTGTACCTCATGTGGCATGTCAAATATACAGAAAGCTTTTGGATGAGAGGGTATGTATCAGTCAAATTTCAAGCAGGGGACCAGATCCAGTAGGAGCTATATGTTAAAGGATTTATTGCAATGAATGGGCTTATATGACTGTGGAGGCTGGCTAGGCAAGTTCAAAGTCCATAGGGCAGACCTTTAAAAAGGGAGACTGAAACTCTAGAGGAGGAACTAAAGCTTCATTCCACAAGCAGAACTTACTGTTGTTCAGGGAAGCCTCAGTTTTGGTACTAGGCTTTTTAATCAATTGAATCAGACCCACCCAGATAACCTAGGATAATATCCTTTACTTATAGTCAACTGATGATAGCCCTTAATCACATCTACAAAATATCTTCATAGCAACACCTACATTGGTGTTTGATAAAATATTGCTACTAGAGCTCAGCCAAGTTGACATAAAATTGATCATTATAGGATCTATTTATTTTTACAAATTTTTATAATAAAAGAAGTCAAAAATACAAAGAGTGGAAAGAAACTTACTAAAAATACTCACATGCCACCTACCTAGAATTGAAATGTATTAACGCTTTAGCAAATTTGCTCTGTGTGTGTAAGTGTGCACAGTTGCATGTGTTTTTCAAACATTTGAAAACATATTGCATACAAACATCATCCTGTGTCTCTAAAACTTTAATATCCATAGCCTAAAATTAGGACATTCTTCTTCATAGCCACAATTACATTACATCACCTACCAAAAATTAAATACATTAAATAATAAATAAATCTTATAAAAATCATCAAAAATTAGTTTATATTCAAAATTGTTCCAAATCAAGGAAACCAAAAATGAAGGAAGGAAAGAAGGCAAAATAGAGAAAGCAATAAATAAAGAGGAAATCTTGAAGTGACCTTCTAAGGTTTAAGGTCAGATATGAGATGCATGTGTCTAAGACATCTCCTATAGTCTCTGGGAATCTAAGTTCAGTTGTGGGCAGGTTGGGTGTCGAGTACATCCAACAAAGAAATAGAATAATGCCTCCAAACCCTACTCACATCTATGAATTTTATAAGCTGCTAAGTTGTTACTGTAATACATCTAAATCCAAGATGTGCACTTTAATATTTGATCCTTTGGATATTCTACATTTACTTAATTGCAATCCATTTCCTGGGATTCAGTTGCAAGTGCCTTATCATGTACCAAGCAGTGCAGGATAAGGAGTGAGATAAGAAGATTATATTTTATTTAGTTTAATTATTTTATTTATTTATTTATTTATTTTTAAAATTTTTATTGCATTATAGGTTTGGGGGTACATGTGCAGAACGAGCAAGATAGTTGCATAGGTACACAAATGGCAGTGTGCTTTGCTGCTTTCCTCCCCTTCACCCACACTTGGTATTCATCCCCAGGCTATCCCCCCCAGCCCCCCCTTGCTGTCCATCCCCCATTCCCCCCAACAGTCCCCAGTGTATATTAGACCGCCTCTCTGTGTCCACGTGTTCTCATTTTTCTCACCCACCTATGAGTGAGTATATGCGGTATTTCTTTTTCTGTTCTTGTGTCAGTTTGCTGAGAATGATGTTCTCCAGATTCATCCATATCCCTACAAAGGACACAAACTCATCATTTTTTATTGCTGCATAATATTCCATGGTGTATATGTGCCACATTTTCCCAGTCCAGTCTATCATCATTGGGCATTTGGGTTGGTTCCAGGTCTTTGCTATTGTAAACAGTGCTGCAATGAACATTCGTGTGCATGTGTCCTTATAGTAGAACGATTTATAGTCCTTTGGATAGATAGCCAGTAATGGGATTGCTGGGTCAAATGGAATTTCTATTTCTAGGTCCCTGAGGAATTGCCACACTGTCTTCCACAATGGTTGAACTAATTTACACTCCCACCAACAGTGTAAGAGTGTTCCTATTTCTCCACATCCTCTCCAGCATCTGCTGTCTCCAGATTTTTTAATGATCGCCATTCTAACTGGTGTGAGATGGTATCTCAATGTGGTTTTGATTTGCATCTCTCTAATGACCAATGACGATGAGCACTTTTTCATATGTTTGTTGGCCTCATGTATGTCTGCTTTCATAAAGTTTCTGTTCATATCCTTTGCCCATTTTTGAATGGGCTTGTTTGTTTTTTTCCTGTAAATCTGTTTGAGTTCTTTGTAAATTCTGGATATCAGCCCTTTGTCAGATGCGTAAACTGCAAAGATTTTTTCCCATTCTGATGGTTGCCGATTCACTCTAGTGACTGTTTGTTTTGCCGTGCAGAAGCTGTGGAGTTTGATTAGGTCCCATTTGTCTATTTTGGCTTTTGTTGCCAATGCTTTTGGTGTTTTGTTCATGAAGTCCTTGCCTACTCCTATGTCCTGAATGGTTTTGCCTAGATTTTCTTCTAGGGTTTTTATGGTGTCAGGTCTTACGTTTAAGTCTTTAATCCATCTGGAGTTAATTTTAGTGTAAGGTGTCAGGAAGGGGTCCAGTTTCTGCTTTCTGCACATGGCTAGCCAGTTTTCCCAACACCATTTATTAAATAGGGAATCCTTTCCCCATTGCCTGTTTTTGTCTGGTTTATCAAAGATAATATGGTTGTAGATGTGTTGTGTTGCCTCCGATGCCTCTGTTCTGTTCCATTGGTCTATATCTCTGTTTTGGTACCAGTACCATGCTGTTTTGATTACTGTAGCCTTGTAGTATAGTTTGAAGTCTGGTAGCGTGATGCCTCCTGCTGTGTTCTTTTTGCTTAGAATTGACTTGGCTATGCGTTTAATTATTTTTTACATCAATCAGTGATTCGAGTTTATTTTTACATCCTGTACTTCAAGAGCAGAAATACTGTAGAAAACAAGAGTTATTTTTTAAGTAATTTGAATTAAGTGGGATTTTTTTAAAGTATAATTCCTATATTAATGCCAATTTGAAAGAGTGAGAATATTTGGATTATTTTTATTGATAATAAGAGTATGTTACATATAACACTAAAAGTAATTTGTATTCGATTCATAATTAATTAATCCTTCATACAAAAACAAATCACTGAATGACTAGTGAGTTGTTTAATAGATTTCAAAATTGTTGTGACATATGGTCCTTATGATGAAGAAGAGTAGGCAAATTATTAGGTAAAGAGAAATGGAAAGATAAGATAAACAAAAACATAAAATTGTGGTGAGTAAAAAGCATATTTTTGCATCCACTCAACTGTTTCAGTGCCCGTCTTTACTTAACCTTAATTCTCATAAATCCTCACTGACTTCCAAGCCATGAGTTAGGAATTACTTGGTTAACAACACTTCATCTGCTTTTCCCAGAATTTTGAGAAGTAGTAACACTTAGGCATTTGTTTAAAGATAATAACTTTGTACGTGACAAAATTCATTTTCCCCTTCCTTCATTTAATTCTAATAAATATTTACCCACTTACCCATTATATAAATCCAGTTTTAAATAGGATTTGAGGAAGGATTACTTCAAAGAATGTTTTCTGAGACATGCTTAAATGGTAATTGATGATATGAGTATTTGCTTTGCTAGAGCAGCTTTTTAGCTGTGGAGACATCCTGTTCCTGTAGTTTCACTACATAGTAAATGCTTAAGAAAAATAGGAAAAAATAAAAAACACTCAGAAATTACTAAATCTTGTATGACTTCAAGTCAACCTTGAAATTTTGTGGTGGGAGAAATACAAATAAACACAATTTTGTTTGTCTCCTTCAAAATTTGAGAAGCTTATTGCATTTGTTAGAAATTAACATTGAAGCAAAAGAGACCTCCCGTGAGTTTCTGTCTGGCCTTTGCACAATAAGTTATGAAACATGGCCATTAGCAGCATTGGCATAGTGTAGAGGCTTTTTCAAAGGCTATAAATCCAGAGCCACAGTGTGCCCCCTATAAAATCACACTGTCTCACAACCTGAATAGAGCTGGATATATGGAGTTCTTTTTCATCTGAACATGGGGAAAGCATAAGAACTAGATGTGTGGTTAAGAAAAGGTGAGGAAAGACCTCCTTGATAAGACAGAGATATAAAACAATCACGTCAACTTAAAATATAGTATATATTACTTTAGTATTAAGTATGCTCCTTATGGGGTTGTTATGGGTCCCAAAGTTTCTGAATTCAGATCCCAGGCTAATGTTAAAGAAGTTGTAATTACTGTGATAATTTTTGACTTCACTTCCTCACTCTTTTGCCATATTATATGCCTCTTGATCTTCAAAGAGAACTGTAATGGAATCCTTTTAACCCAAATATGTCCCACATGCAGGTCAAAAGCTTCTTAGTTTCAAAATTAGCGACTTAGAAGGATTTTGTACAGAGCTATATTTCCCATTGAAAGCAATTTTCTAAGTCTAACCTAATCCACTGATTGACAGTTTTCACATACTAATTAACAAGAATAATTTCAGTCATTTGCAGCAAGTGGCCTCTCAAGCCCCTTTGGTCAAAAGCTTAGTTACCTCTTTTACATTTTCTATTTTATCATTATTATTATTTTTAATAGAGACAGGGTCTCACTGTGTTGCCCAGACAGGTCTTGAACTCCTGAGCTCAATCAGTTCTCCCACACTGGCTTCCCAAAGTACTGAAATCACAGGCATGAGCCACCACAACTGCCCCTTAGTTACTTCTTTTTTAGGTTTTATGAAATGTGTGTGCTGTGTGCACATGGTGTTGTTATTGTTGTTCTGGGTGTGTGTGAGACTGTTCTTTTTTAAAAAACAGAATCTTCTAAATGTGAAAAGTTTTAGTCTACACAGTGGAAGCATTTAAAATCTATTTATAAAGTATCCATCCTAGTAACTATAATTGTTGTAATGGGCTTCACATGAAGGGTTTTGCATTTTATCAAACGATTGTTTGTTGCTGGAGTGTAAGAGAAACAATATTTGTATGTATTTTGAAGCTGTATTTGGTTTGGGGTATTTTCTCTATCAGAAAAAAAAAATGTAGTCAGGGAATTATGTCATGAGTAAAAGAAAATTCAGTTCCAAACAACATCTTATTATAAATTCCACTATTTTTCATTCTGCCTTGCCATTTATAGCCAAGAAGATATTCCTTTGCCATTAAAAATAAATGAATACAGGTGAAAAGTGAGGAATAAGAACAAGGCATCTAATGCAAGACATTAAAATGTTAATAATTTGGATTTTATACATATGAAGTATGAAGTAATTGTACTATAAATTGTTAGAATTATAGCCATTAATAAAAGTTGAAAAAGTTGAAGCAGTAGTAATTTTATCTCTAAAAGGATTCCAGTAGAAATTCTAACTTCTGATGTCCTCAGTGTCCAGGTGTCTCTTCTCTGTCTGTACTCTCTTTCTCCAGCAAATCTCATTTATCTCATGTCTCATGTCTTAAATGCAATTTACCAGTGAGACCTACATTAATAACAACCTCTTGCCTGAACTCATAAATGTACTTCAGCTGCCTATGTGGCACTTTGACTTAATTCTAATAAGCATATCAACTTGACCTTGTCACTGCCTCACCCACTTCCTCTTACCTTGATACATGTTATCATCATCTGCCAAGTTATTTATCCAAATGCTTAAAGTCCTTATTCTTCATGCCTCTTTCCTCTTCATTCTCACTTTGAATCTGTAGGCAAATCTTCAGGCACTTTTACTACAATATATATGCTGACTGTTCACTCCTCCCCACTATCATTGCTATAGATCAAGTCTGAGTCTCAGTTTTGCTTACACCATAGATCCTTACTGTTCTTCCTGCTCCAAAATCCAAATAGCATGATTTTTCCAAAAATTCAAAATAGATAATGATGTCTCCTTGCTTATAACCATCAATAGCTTTCCACTTCACTTCTAATAGACACCTCTTACAATGACCAGTCTCTAAAGGATCTGGCCCCTACCTGCCTCTCTGATTACACTTTATACCACTTTTTCTTTGCTCATTGCAGCCACATTGACCTTTCATCCAGCTTATCAAGAGTAACAGGTTGGCTTTGCACTTGTTGATTTCTCTTGTCATCTCCACATAGGTAATTCCATGAAAAAATTAAAATCTCAGTTTAAATTTAACTCCCTCACTATAGCCAGATTTATTTACACAGTTTGGAGGGGCACAATGATTACGTTTTGGTTATGTTACCTTCTTTTATTTTTATTGTAGTATGTACCACTACTTAAAAGTCTCTGATTTATACATTTATTTCTTTATTTTCTGTATCCCTTTGCATGGAATTACACATTGCCCTTTTTTGGGCCAATCTAATTGTGATAGAATCTTACCAATTCAAGAATGTCAGGTATGGAGAATATTTTGAAAGTCCATACCTCCATTTTTTCATCTATAAAATATGAGGAAATGCCCTTTAGCTATCTCAGTGGTTTTTTGTGTGTAACAAAATAGATAAGAAAGATGAAAATAATGATGAATAACAAAACTTCCATACAACAAAATATAGTGCTAGTCTCATTAGGTAGGGCCTGGGTAACGTCACAGATAATGGGAAGACTTTTCCTATTTGAGTATTTTATGGTAAACTCAGAACTATAGAACTCTGTGTCCATCATCACTTAATAATTTATCTGAACGATTACATATATTGCTATATGAAATATATTTTTACCTCTAATGTCAATTGACCTCAAGTCAACGCTTAGAATCACCACTCAAATGATCACCCTTAAAGATGTTGAAATGATTCAACATATTCGGTAATGCACGATCCCACTGAAAGATAAGGCAGTCAAGAGCTTATTATCCTGTGCTTTCCCCCTCAAACGTCTTCACAATCAACCTCACACTGATAAGAAACACCCAGCTCCAACAAAGAGCACATTGAGACAGCTACTGTCCTTAAACATCATCTTCCTCTAGATAAATGAATAAAAACCCCACAAACACAAATAATAAT
The DNA here is from genome assembly GCA_031835075.1 of Saguinus oedipus. Taxonomy (NCBI): domain Eukaryota; kingdom Metazoa; phylum Chordata; class Mammalia; order Primates; family Cebidae; genus Saguinus; species Saguinus oedipus. The sequence continues at coordinate 52,216,457 of CM063186.1, read as the reverse complement.
GAAGCTGTCATGTCAGCAATAGGACTTTTGTAGGCTGATTTCTACAACAAAATCTAGGCAATTAACCTGTCAAGTTTTTTTCAGCTCTCTCCCATTCTAGGATAGATTGAATAATTTAGGACAGTCTGAATTGGTTCCTAACATTGACCTACATAAATTGAAATTCCAAGAATGTGAAACAGCTGCCGTTTACAGAAATAAGCCTAGAGACTATAAAGCTGAGAGATTTCAATGTCAAAAAATTGGGCTGTTATTAGCAACAATTTAAAAGTCCTGAGCCTTATTAAGTAAACTGAAGAATAAGACACAAATAGAGTATACAGACAAATAATCATCACACCTAGTCCAGCCTTGTGGCCATTGATGATCTTGTATATATATTCTACCTAATGATATTTGTACATAAGGAAAATGTAGTAATTTATATATTCCTGCCATGCTTCTTATTTGGTAAGCATATTAGGTATATTTTTTGTTTAGATTATCTTATCTCCCATACTTAGAAGTCAAATGCCAATTTTTTTCTTACTCCATTCTTCATATTAGTTTCCAAAATTACACTAAGATTACTTAGAATTTTTGACTTCCTGCAATGCATTTTTTTCATCTGCCATACAAATCACTTTAAAATAAAGATAATAATGAAAGAAAGTTGGCACCACAACTGAACCCTCAGTTTGTGACAAGTATAAATCAGTGGGGACAGTAGTCAGAGCAGCTTTATGAGCACACATCACGTGCTGACCTTGCATTCCCTCAATTCTATTTCTGCTACTTCCAGTTCCTATTTGAAAGAATTGAAAATCCTGCAGTTGTGCCAGTGTTTATTTTGGTGGTTGGCAATCAAGTAAAATACATTAACCAAGGAAAATGAAAGGTGGGTTTTGTATTATTGACTAGACTATTCAATCTTGCAAAGATGTATTATATTTTTCATTGAATAGCCTTGAATGTTTTGGTTTGGTTTTGAAAAGTAGGAGAAAAATATGAAGCCCCAAATATTAGTAAGGAGTTCTATTTTAAAATCCTAAATTTTAGAGATTGAATACGCTATAAAATGTATAGGAAGAAAAAAATAATAATTAGTTGAAATCTCAGCCCTCTATGTAGTGGATTAATTGTAAAAGTGTCCCCAATTATTTCTTGTTTGGTACACATACCCTTTGAATGTAAATTTTCATAATGCATCCTCTCACACCTGCAAGTATGTGGTGGAGTCTTAATCCAGTTCTCAAACATGTACTGGCCTTGTGACTTGCTCTGTCCTATAGAATGCAGCAGATGCAATGCTAGCCCAGTTTCAAGTTGAGACCTAAAGAGGTCTCATCTAATTCTGCCCATTCTTTTAAAACCTTACCAATGCCAATGCTATGTGCAAAAGTTCATACTAGCATGCCAGAGAATAAGAAAACTAGTAGCAGGCAATCTTATCGTCCTCAGCCAAGCAAAGTCACCTTGCTTCCACTAATGCTGGAGAAAGCACATATTCATTGATTGCTCAATTCAGAAGTGTAAAGACCCATTCTCTTTTTTTCAGTTAAGGACATATCTGAAGGGTCATTGCAAGGTTCAGAATTCCCCATAGACTTGCTAAGGCTTCTGTGGCAGAAGTATCACACACAGTTCAACTCTGACTAATCTTACTCCTTCCACTTCCTTCCAGGTGTTGTTCTGGAGAATGCTCCCTTATATATGAAGTACATGCAAATCTCTATTTTTGCATATGATTTTTAGAACACAGGAAGGCAAACTTAGATGCCAAGAGTAGACTTAAAAAATAGACTATAAAGAGAAATTTGCATCTGTATAATTGGCCAGATGGCTGACAGGTGGAGCACGGATGGCTTCCAGTAGGAAGTACTAGTGCAACTGTTAAACTTTCATTGGAAGGAAGTGGATGAATAAGTGCAGCATGATTTCAGAGTTCATGGAAGGTAATAACTATAAGGCTTATAAAATGAATTGACTTTTGCTGGTCATTCAATATTTTAGAAAATGAAAACAAAAGCTGAATGCGATTAATTCATTAATTTATAGCTAATGTGAAAGTTAGAGGGCATTTTAGCAGCACATAAAGATACCCTCATCTCCTACAGCCATGAGGCAGAAACAGTTGAGGCTCATGTTAACAATTTAATAATAAAAACAGCAGAGCTAACAGGAAGTTTGTAGCCAGGTGCAGTGCTATGTGTCTGTCATTTTAGTTACTCAGGTGGCTGAGGCACAAGAATTGCTTGAACCCAGAAGGCAGAGGTTGCAGTGACCTGATATGCCACTGCACTCCAGCCTGGATGATGGAGTGAGACTCTTTCTCAAAAATAAAATAAAATAAAAATAAAAGAAATGTTGAATTCTCAGAATCAGCAAGTCTGTGAAGTCATGTCAGTGTCCTTATTCAAGAGGAGTAAGATCTTACAAGTGGATGTGGGTATATGAGGGCCAATGCCTTGAAAATTGTGAGTCCCCACGTTATTCCAAACACTCTGGGCCTGCAAAAATGCTACACTCTTCCCAGGTGAAGGCCACCTAAGGCCCCTGCACTGGGAGCACAGCCATATCTACGTGCTTATACCTTATCTATGGCTGCTGTCGCACTGCAACAGTAGAGTTGAATACTTGAGATGCAAAAACTGTACGTCCCTCAAATCCTAATATATTTGCTATTTGGCACATTTTAAGAAAACTTTGCTAATCGCTGATATAGAGGACTTTGACCTTGATTCTAGGGGCCTGAAATTTCATCAGACTCTCATATTTCAGAAGAAATGATAAAGTACTGGCCTATTTGTGAGTCACAGTAGATTCAATGGATAAATGGGTCCCCTTGATGGTTATTGCTTTAAGTCCAAGAATATTTAATTGATATGATCATATTGGCCTTTGGCATGATCCTCAATGTTACTTCTCCTGTAAGGCAAGACCTAGCCCAGTGAGGACACTCAAGTGGAAGGCTTTGAAACTGCCCAACTATTTCTGCCTCACTGAGACAGTGAATAAAAAGCACTATTACATCTTAGGGAGAACAACAGATATTAGTGTAAATCTTAAAGAAAGACTCTTAAAAAACCTAAATGATGTAGGTATGTTTTTTTTTTTTAATGTAATCCATGCCACCAATTTGTCTTCTATAAAATCTAGAGGAGTCCTGGAAAATGTCTTCTATTCAGTCTCGAAGAATCCTGGAAAACATGCATAGGCTGTAAGCTCCAGGTGATGAAACATGGGGCATGTGTTCTTTTGATTCCTGCACATGACTGGTAGGCCTCTGTCTCTGGAGGCAACATATTCCACACTTAAGAAAATAATTTCAGCCCATTTCCTGAGTAACATGCGAGTCTCCCAGTTTTAAATGGGGCCTGGAGAAGGAAATGGATCCATATCAGGTTCAGGTTACAATCAAAGCAGCCTTGCCACCTGAGCCATAAAACCTATCTACTATACACTGGGGACTGTTGGGGGAAATGGGGGAGGGACAGCGGGGGGGGCTGGGGGGGATAGCCTGGGGATGAATACCAAGTGTGGGTGAAGGGGAGGAAGGCAGCAAAATACACTGCCATGTGTGTACCTATGCAACTATCTTGCACGTTCTGCACATGTACCCCAAAACCTATAATGCAATAAAAATTAAAAAAAAAAAAAAAAAAAAAACCTATAGACTCATGCATTTGAGGTATCTTTAGTGCTGTAGGAGATCAGAATATGCCACAATTCTCCAAAACAGGAAGGATTGTTGAGCTAAAGGCAATGAAGAAGTAGTTGCAGGAAAGATTTCTGCCCTTTTCTGCTTGCATAAAAGTAGAACATAGATTCACAAAGACAAAAGATATAATGTCACTCTCCTACCAGGGAGGACAAAGGTAAAGTTTACTAAAGACCACTTTAGACCCTTATTGGCCTGTTGATGGTACCAGAAGAATCCTTTAATAATTAGTATTTTTTTTTTTTTTTTGAAACAGAATCTCACTCTGTCACCCTCAGGCTGGGTGTGGTGACACAATCTTGGCTCACTGCTACCTCTGCCTTCCAGGTTTAAATGTTCAAGCCCTTCTCCTGCCTCAGCCTCCTGAGTAGCTGGGATTACAGGCCTGTACTACCACACCCAGCTAACTTTTTTATTTTTAGTAGAGAGGGGGTTTTAGCATGATAGCCAGGCTGATCTTGAGCTCCTGACCTCACGTGATCCACCTGCCTAGGCCTCCAAAAGTTCTGGGATTACAGGTGTCAGTCAGGATTATCAATCCTGAGACAATGGCCCTGGTGGGATGGAGCCCAAAAGCATCATCGTGAGCAACTGGAATGAAATTGTTGACAGCTTTGATGTCATGAACCTCTAGGAGTTTCTCCTCCATGGCATCTATGCCTATGGTTTTGAGAAGCCCTCTGCCATCCAGCAGCAGGCCATTCTACCTTGTATCAAGGGTTATGATGTGATCACTCAAGCCCAATCTGGGACTGGAAAAATGGCCACATTTGCCATATCGATTCTGCAGCAGATTGAATTAGATCTAAAGGCCACCTAGGCCTTGGTCCTAGCACCCACTAGAGAATTGGCTAAGCAGATACAGAAAGTGGTCATGATACTTGGAGACTGCATGGGCACTTCCTATTATGCCTGTATTGGGGGTACCAATGTGTGTACTGAGGTGCAGAAACTGCAGATGGAAGCTCCTATGTCATCATGGGTACCCCTGGACATGTGTTTGTTACGGTTAACTGGAGATATCTGCCTCCCAAATACATCAAAATGTTTGTACTGGACAAAGATGATCAAATGTTAAGCCATGGATTCAAGGACCAGATCTATGACATATTCCAAAAGTTTAATGGCATTACTCAGGTAGTTTTGCTATCAGCTGCAATGTCTTCTGATGTACTTGAGGTAACCAAGAAGTTCATGAGGGCCCCCATTTGGATTCTTGTCAAAAAGGAAGAGTTGACCCTGGAGGATTTCCACAAATTCCACATCAATGTGGAATGAGAGGAATGGAAGCTGGACACACTGTGCTACTTGTATGAAACTCTGAGCATCACTCAGGCAGTCATCTTCATTAGTGCCTGAAGGAAGGTGGACTGACTTACTAAGAAGATGCATGCTTGGGATTTCACTGTCTCTGCTGTGCATGGAGATATGAACCAAAAGGAATGAGATGTGATAATTAGCTTTTCTGCTGTTTATTTGCCTTCCCAGAAGTTGCTGCTTCTAGATTCTCAAAGCCCTTTTCCTTTGTCTTATTATTTATCTAAAAATTCACTTTTTTTAAAGATGCTAGATATGCAAATAGAAATTCAAAGCCACCTTTTTGAAAATTATTCATTTCCGAGGTATCTATCTCACGCATCCATATGAAATGTACATGTTAATAAACTTCTGTTTGTTTTCCTCATTAATCCGCTTTTTGTTACAGTGGTCCATTTCAACTAAATTTATCAGAGTTGAAGAACAGTTATTTTTCTTCCCTTACATTTGTGATAAGCTCTTGTCTCAGAACGACAAGAGAGAACCGTCAGATTCTGTATCTAAGTCATACTATCTGTATCTGCATTCAGAAAGCATCTCCCAGCATGCAAAAGGGCTCTGATAGAGACCAACCAGATGAACATGGCCCATCAAGTGGCCATCTGACCAGAACTGCCCATCTTGCACTGTGTTTATGTCATTTTCACAAGCTCTGAGGTCAAGACCTAGCAGCGATGCATTTTCAGAAGAAAATAATATATATGGAATCAGGCACAAAGAATTTCAGATAGTGAGATGAATCTACACACCAGGTTGCCCACCACTATTCATTCTTCCTTTTGGTGTAGGGGTAATTTCTTATGGCCATCTGACAGAGGAGGAAAAGGGCTGAGTTTCCCAAGGGCCTCACCTTGGTAAGTCGGTTCAAACTGAAAATCAGTTATTGTTGTACAACAAGTCCCACTCATAGATGATCCAAAAAGACTGGTGATTATAAATTTACATATTGGGCAGATCTTAGGGTGATACAACTCGTCATTCACATTGCATGGAGGTAGAAAGTCCATGGTAAGAGACATATACAGACACATTTACAGAAGCTAATGGTTTGATTGAAGGAAAAATATTGGCAGGACTGGGACATGCAGATGAACATATAGGAATTTTAACAAAATATGAAGGTCTATGTACGACATTGTAATGCTCACCAAAGAACATTCAGAAGGAAGAGGCAGTAACAGTGCAGACTGAACAGCAGCTTGTTGACATCAGCCAGCATCTATGCTCAGACACCGCTTTGCTGCAGCATAAACTCAACCACAGAGTAGCCACAATAGTAGAGATGGAGCCATGCAGGGCCTGACAGCATTGAATCCCACTCAATAAAGTGAATATGGCTGTTTCTCTAGTAAAATGCCCAATCTCTTAACAACTGAGATCAACTGTGAGTCTCTAGTATGGGCACCTTAAGATAATCAACCAGGCATTTAGTAGCAAGTCGCTACCCTTGGATTTCTGCTCTAAAAGGGACATGATTAATCTTGATTACAATAGACATATATTTTAGGTATTGGTTTCCTTTTCCTGACCTCAACACCTAAGCCAGTTACACTACCACAAAGTTTGTTCAGTATTTGAACAATCACACAGGATTCTGCCTACAATCTCTTCAGATGATAGGAATCGTTCTACACGAATTAAGATGAAGGAGAATACAACCAAGAAATCTTTTAGTCTTATCACATACTGTATTCCCCAAAGTGCCAGAGGCTGCCAGCTGATGGAGTAAAGGAATGGGCTTTTTCTTTTTCAGCTACATTAAGGTAGAATTGACAAATTTAAAAATTGTATATATTTGGACAGGCACGGTGGCTCATCCCAACACTTTGGGAGGCCAAGGTGGGCGATCATGAGGTCAGAAGACCGAGACCACCCTGGCCAACATGATGAAAACCCAACTCTACTAAAAATGAAAAAATTAGCTGGGTGTGTGCTTGTAGTCCAAGCTGCTTGGGAGGCTGAGGAAGGAGAATCGCATGAACCCCAGGAGGTGGTAGTTGCGACGATCCAAGATAGCACCACTGTACTCCAGCCTGCTGAAAGAAAAAGACTTTGTCTCAAAAAAAAAAAAAAAATAAGTATATATTCAAGGTGTACAATGTGTACCTCTGGGTTATTTAATTAAACTCATATATTAGGATTATAAAATTTAGAATTATGTAGATGAAGTGATTCAACATGTTTTTTCAGATGATGTGCCAAAAATTGTACATCTTATGCAAAAATAAATGTGAATCACACTTTGCACCACATGTAGATATTATAAAACATCTTCAAGGAAATGTCTACAAAGAAAAAACAACCCAGGAGACATTCTATACAACCTTGGGTTAAGCTTAGACTCAACATCCAGTAACATGAATCATAAAAGGAAAACTAAATATGTTGGCATCCAACAAAATAAAAAAATTAAAAAAAACTATTTGCTCTTTGAAAAACACTGTTAAAAACATCAAAGAAGTCACAGACTGGGAGAAAATATTTCAAAATGTGTGTGTGTGTGTGTGTGTGTGTGTGTGTGTGTGTGTGTGTGTGTAATGAAAGACTGATACTAAAAATATATTTTAAAATTTCAAAATTCAAAAATAATTAAAAAATTTAAAATGGGCAAAATATAAAACTTTAAGGACTATGTGGATGCACATTAACATATGAAATGATACTATACATCATTTTTTATTAAGGGAAATACCAATTCAGACCACAATGAGGTAGCAAACATCTGCTAGAATGGCTTTAAAACAAAACTGGCAGTATCAAGTTGTGGTGAACATGAAGCTCAGTTGGAACTCTCATACAATGCTGTGGTAATGCAAAATGACATAGCTATTTTTGAAAATGACGCAGCTACTTTTGAAAATATTTTCATGGTTTCTCATAAAGTTATATATCCATACCAACCCCACTCCTAGGTAGATATGAAAAAGAATTGAAAGCATATTTTTGTATAAATGCCCATACACCCATGCTTATATACCAATCTTGCTCATAATCACCCAAATTAAACCCAAATGTCCATTAATAAGGAAAAGACATACAAATTTTGGTACATCTCTACAATGGAGTTAAAAAACAGCAATGCAACAACATTAATGATTCACAAATGTTTGTGAAATGATTCACAATTATGCTAATTGAAATACACTAGAAGCAAATGGTAGTACATACAGTATGATTTCACTCGTATGACATTTTGGAAAAGGCAAAACAATATGGACAGAAAATAAGCCATTGTTTGTTAAGGGCTGAATACGGGAGAAAGAACTGATCACAAACTGGCATAGGGAATTTTTTAGGTGATGGAAATGCTCTATGTCTTAAATGTAATAATGATTTCTTGACTATATGCATTTATCAGAATGAATAGAACTGTACAACCAAAAGAAATGAATTTGTCTATGATTAAATTATATCCCAATACGTGTAAATTGATTCAGTAGTCCAAGAAGAACTTCGGACAATTTCTAGCACAAGTAAGTGTCCAAGAAACACTAGCTGCTATTGTTATCACCATCGCCATTAATGAAATGACAAAAACAGTTTCAGTAAGTGAATAGTTACAGTTTGTATAATATAGAATGGGAAGATAATATAAATTTATTTAATTTCATAGTCACATATTTAAATGGTCAAATGAATAAGACTATAAAAGCACAAATAAGTTAAATCTCAAATTTACATTTAGCAATAACAGCAAATGTTAGTTACATTTTTACAGTATTCCAACTAATTTTCAAAACCGATTAAAAGTGTCTTAATGCATTTATTCATGCCATATTTATTGACCATTACCATGTATAAGTCCTATTCTGCTATGAACTGGGACTACTAGTGCTATGACCCTGAACTAAATCTATTAGTTTAGAAATTATCAAAAGTAAATTTACTCTTACATAATCTAGTGTGTTGTATAATCTAACATGTAATAGCAGTTAAGTCAAAAATATTCAGAAAGAAAACCAGAGTCAGACTGAGGACTGAATGCATAATACATGTTTATAATTTTTAAAGGATTTTTCTGTGCTATATAGTTGGCAAGAGTAAAATCAAGTGGAACAATAGAACATAAAGTATTTATATCAATACTGTTAAAGCTAGGGAAAAAATTAATAAAAATGTTTAATGGAAAGTTGGGATCTAGTTATGTTTGAATAAAGAATGTTTCAATTACCATGGCTACATAACAAAGTATCTCAAATCTAGTGTTAAAATAATACTATTTTACTATATTGGATTCTCGGAAATTACTGTCATGGATTCTGAAGTTCAGCATGGCTTGCTTCAACTCCACACCACCTTGAGTTTTACTCGAGAAGTCTTGCTGGCTGGAGGCTTGAATCATCAGAAGGCATCTTTCCTCACATATGCGATCGTTGATGCAGATTGTTGGCTGAAACCTAAACTGAGCTGTGGATTAGAACTCCTAAGGTGGCCTCTTCTTGTCTAATTCATGTCTTCATAATAGTTTTCAACTCAGTAATAGTTTTTCTAAAACCCCAATTTAAAACTGGGGAAAACATGTTAGTTTATTTATAAGTATTTTTACTCAGAAATTTATTTAAAGAAACCTGGACCCCTGGCTCATGATTGAGAACAGCACCTCTGAAGGCTGAATATCTGCATTAAACTTGATGGGGTAAGGATAAATTTACTCTCCACTGACATGTAGAGGGGGTGTATTTGGAGAGGAAGATTTGGACTTCTTTCCAGCATAGTGACTGACAGCAAATATCCTAAGAGAACAAAGTGAATATAGCCTAGCATTTTTATAATCAGACCTTGGAAATGTGATGGCGTCATTTCAGTCTTATTCTATTGGTTGAAGTGGTCACAAAAGTCTACTCTGCTGCAATGGATGGGGTTGGAGGTGGCAGTTGAAAGACGCAATCTGCCATGAAATGTGAGTATTTGTCATTGTATTATATGAATATTGATATAATTAGCAATTGGTGAGTCCCCTTTTGGAAATATAGTAATTGACATCAGAGCTAAGTGAACATTAAAAAACTGGCCTCCAATATTTAGGTCCCCAGCTTAGTCAGGAGTCTCATTAATCACTTTCATGCTATAGGAAAGTTTGCCATTAATATTCAGGTCATATAAGCAAATGCAGATATTTATAGATAGCCAGAAGCAGACATGTATTCATAACTTTATAGGCTAAGCACTAACTATACCTAGTAAAGACATCATGTTTTCCATATAAACTACTATATTAAGTACTCTGCTGGTATGAGTATTTTCTTCTACCACACAATGACCTGTATTTTACTTTTGAAGAAAATTTTTCTCAGCTTACAAAATGTTAGTTGGATATTTACCACTTTTATTACCTTCACAGAAGTCCAACTAGACTAAGATGCCTTTTGAAGATTGAGCTAAGATGAGGCATTTGATAAATTTATTACAGCTATTGTTCCTCTTGTTATTATTTTTATGGAATGGTATTAAACGTCACGAAATATCAGTTTACAATGATTGGAAAATCCAATTCCCTTAATAATGAAGAAGGTTAAACCTTGCAAAGATTATTACATATCACCAAGCACAGTATAACCTGATAGAGCTACAGCATCCCTTTTCCTTAATATAGACAAATCCAGCATATCGTAGCAATAAAACAGGAATACAGAATGTCTTTTTTGCCAGTATCTTTTCTTGAGTTGGCTGCAGTCTCATTCCCCTTTCTCTTTGAAAGAGCATGTTGGAGGAGTGGGGAGAATGATTAGTTTTGGCTGATGGGATGTTGGTGGAAGAAAGTAAGTTATTTCATTAAAGATCCTTCTTCTCTTGTTTGATGTCCAAATGCAAGGGATCTGTAGAAGGCTTCAAGACTCCAGAGGACTCTGAAATACTTAGCAACAGTGGAAGATACTACATAAGAGGTGCTTGGACCTTTGGATCACCACTGGGAAGAGCACCTCTGAAGTCTGACTATATCTGCACTGAACTTGATGGAGCAGGAATAAATTTTACTCTCCACTGACGTCTAGGGGGTTATATTTTCAGTAATTGCCACCATGATCAATATAGCTAGTAATGTGAGACAGAAGGTAAAGTTTGAACAAGTTTATAGTCTCAGTGCAAGTAGCTGAAGAATAAAACTACCAATTCCATGTGAAGAAGAATATCAAGATTTTTAAAAAAACAATAAAATGCTAGTGTTGCAGACCTAGTTTATGCATCATATAAAATCCTCCCAGTCCTACCAGCTTACGTATTCATCCTGTCCTTGATCTTGGCCCTTGCCTATTTCCTAAGGGACAAGCATAATGGTAACTCAGGGACTTCCCAGATCCAGACTACTTCCCCTCTGCTCTACCACCAATAGATGTTTGGCACCCTCATGCAATGCACTGGCTGACAAGGAAAGACTAGCTTACATTCCCATGGTCCTGCTGGACCCACAGGATATCTGGTTCTTCTGGCTACCCAGAGGGGCCAAATTACACATCCTTGATGTGAAGTGTGAATGAGTCAATGCTCCATGGGGCACACTTATACCAATGAGAAACAGGATATGAGATTTTTCTATTTCCACAAAATCTTAGAAACACAAGAAAAATAGTTCATCTAAATTAAGCAAACATTTCCCTATAAACAATCCACATTGTCTTGCAAATAATATGCTAATCTGGAGAAATTTCACTAACATATAAAATTAACTTCTCAGTTAATAAAGGCCAATTCTGATGTATTTCTAGCACTTTCAAGCTAGAAATAATGTGAATAGTTTTACAGTTTTACAGTTCTGGTAAATATTTGGCTTCTGTGCTTTTAAGTTATCATTGTAACTCTAAAGCCACATTTTGATTTAATCCTGAAAGGTTTAAAAAAGAAATCATGGACTACAAAATTGTATAGAGTAACTCTTTGTGTTAACAAATAAATTCAACATTAAAAATTCTGCATTGGACAAAAGTAAAGTATTCTCGCTTATTCAAATAAAACAGCAGCTGAATGATGATCAGTGTATTCATTTATATGTTATTTTATCTTCAATCTCACCAGATCTTTGGGTGATAGTCACAGCCATGGGTCCTAAACTTCCTATTATCTGCCTTGCTATTTGTTTTCACTACAACTGACCATAAACACAAGTAGAGACTATTGCTGATATTATTTCTTTTTTAATTCTGAATGTTGTGTGAAGTATCTGGCATGTGGTAGGGAATCAATAAAGATTAGAGAAATTAATTTAAGAGGAAAAATACAGATTTGAAGCTGACAATAAAATAGAAAGGAAGTATTATGGGAGATATTTTAACGACTTGACATTTCATTGATTAAGATTTCTTTGTTTTTCCTCATTTTGTAATATCAAAGATCTTTCAAAAATTACAGGGATAGCAACATAGAAGAACACATTTAGAAACATCATATAATGATTCAAAAATAATATCTTGGCTTTTAAGATTTTTTTTATCACTCTAACATAAACTTCCATGGGAATGGGATCACTTAAGGATAAGGAACTTTGGACTGCTGCAGAGCCATAAATTACAAATTCCAACCAGTTGACAGATTGTGCTCGAAAAAAAAGGAAAAAGAAAAATGCAAACTCAAAAGTTTAAAATGTAAACATGTTGCCCAAACCGATTAAAAAGTCAGTTTGCATGATACTCTCAAGGTTGTTGTTTGGAAAGGCTATTGGTTAAGTGTTGTTCACCCTTTGAAGCGGATTCCCAAGGAGAAGGGGTGCTCTTTTGTTACTCACTATGAAAGTAAAAATAAAAATGTAAGGTTTTATTTCATGCTTAAAGTTGTCCTAGGCCTGTGCTAATGCTTTCTACTGCTTATTTCTAAAATTTTGTATATGAAGCTATTGCTATAGGAAATCTTTTTGTTTTCTTAATACTTTAATGTCTGGTAATTACACTACTGTAGAATTACTTCTCTGTGAGGACATTATCAGTGGGATTTAGTAGGTGATTCAAGCAGACAGCAAGCAACCAAAAGATTTGGAATTTCTCTGGCTGTGAGATAATCAATGACATTCTATAAAATCCTAGGAATGATAGCATTTTAGGACGATTTGCCTTATGGTTGTTATTGAGTAATTTTATAATACAAATTTCAGACAGATTACCACATTCATTTATTGATTTTATTGATACAAGATTTAGTTATAGAGTCCTTGTTTTATACATGACAGCATGCTAGTGGGTTTGTCTGTTGGTTGAGGGGAGAGTAAGTTACAAACCTGGACATTAAGGGACCTGAAGTTTCATAGAAGAGTTGACACATGAGTCCAATTACAAAGGCATTACAGGAAGTTCTAAGAGTCTCACTCAAGACTCACATGTCTGCTTTTCTTCCTTTACACCTTTGTCTTTTCCTCTGTCATCATTCAAAATTTCAACACCCACCCGGGATAGTGTTAGAAGTTCCAAACAAATACATCCCATTTTCAACTACAATGTCCTCTTTTTCAGTTACTCTGTTAATCTTCTTCCACTAGAACTCGTTCTCAACTTGCCTTGAACTTTTATCTCATTGGATCTCTCTACTTTTTCTTTACTCATGTTCCTTTCTTTTTGTTTTTCAACCTATCAAACTTATATTTCATGGTCCAATCTTTAACACCTTGGAGAATATTCATTCTCTCTGAATTCTTCACTTCCAAAAACTCTAGAAAAGCTCCAACCCAGTTTACACACACTTTCTTTTAGCTAGCATCTGTAAAGCTAAGTGTTGCATATAGGTACCAATATGAAATTACCTATTTAAAACTCAGCAGAGTTCAAGCAAGTTGATTATATTACACTGTTTTCCTACTAGGTAGCTTAGAGCCCCTTCAAATTCATCTTGTTCAAAAATAACACTCTCCTTGGGAGAACTTTCCTCTTGTATGTTTCTCATCTAATTATATGTCAACCACATCTACCTAATTACCTACACCAGAAATCTGTGTCACTCTTGACTGCATTGTCTCCTTTACTTTAGAATTTCAATCAATCATAAGGTTCAGTCAATTCTGGTAGATTTATCCATCTCCTTTCTAAAATTTCACTGTTACCTCTTGGTCAAGCCACCATCATCTTTTGTGTAACCACTGGAACCAAATCTTAACTCACCCTCTTTACTTCCAATCTACTTTCTTGCCAATACTTTCTATATGTTGAGGCCTTAGTAACATTTGAATAATGCAAATCTGATAGTTAATTCCTTATGCTAAACAGAATTTAATAATTTCCCATTCCATTTAGGAAAATGTTGCATCTCATTACAACTTACAAGCACTCTATGCTTTGGCCACACATACTTATTCAGTATTCTTATTGCTATTTCTCCATTTAGCAGTCTGTAGCTGGCAATACTAAGTTTTTTTTATTTTTATTTCATTTAACATCTTGGACTAGATTTCATCATTTCTTGCTTCTGGAATTTTTCCTAGCTTTCTCTTTTACTAGACAGTACTTTCTGCTTCTCTTTGTTTAACTAATTCTATTTACCCTTTAGAATCATGAAAATTTTTTTGAAGCTTACGGTCCTCATATCTTTATACCAAACATACTTCCAAATTCTTACTCAATAGCCACACTATCCACTAGACCATTGGCTCTGTGAAGGTAAAGAGTACATCTTAGCTGTCTTGGCCTCTGTTTTTCTGGGATTTACAGTGTACTGAGTGAACATACTGAAAGAATGAATGATGAAGAAATTCATAGGGGGAAGTTTTATTCACACGCCAACATGGTTCGAAAAGTGGATTAATACCTTTTAATGATAGCCGTATAATCAAAGGCATTAAATATTATAAACATTAAAGAATAGTAGAGCATATTAATAACTATATACCAATAAATTTGACAAAATAAAACAAATAGACAACTTTCTTAAAAAATACAATTTGCCAAAATTAAGAAAGAAAATCTGAGTAATCCTAATCTCCATTAAGGCGATTAAATTTGTCAACATAAAGAAAGTTCCAGGCTGAAATAGTTTTACTGGTAAATTCTGTCTAAAACTAAATAAATAAAATCAAAGTTTTATACACTTTTTTTTTTCAGGAAAAAAAAAGAGGAAGAAGGACTATGCAATACATTTATGAGGTCAGTCTTATACTACATTAAAAAGTGAAAAACACAGAAAGAAAAAAAAATTACAGACCATGATGTATACTGTATTTGAGAAGAAACTTTAAGAGGTAATAATAAAAATTTTATGCATTTTTTTTCTGTTTCCTGTCTGGATCCTGGAATAAAAATAATGAGGATGAGGATTTCAGCTGACTTCAGCCTACATGCAGTTTGAATATTAACTAAGTGTTGATTTATTATTGTAAGCCCCTGAGATTACATGGATGGTTGTTTCCCCAGCAAACTGGGCTAAACCATTCTGACTGCTACAATTTGACTAAGTAAATGCAGTATGGATGGCAGAGACTCATTCCATCATTGTTTGTTCATTGCTGAGTTTTCAGTTCCTAGATGGTACTAACACATAATTGTAACTCAATGAATATTTTTGGAAGATTTAATAGAATGGTGAAATGAGAGAATGAAAGAAAATGAAATAAGAGGATAAGTAATCTCCATTATGGGACACATTTTGAAAGTCAGTTTAGCAACAGAAAATGAAGCTACATATAAAATGAGGTCACATTGAGAAAAGCTATGAATATCAGTTGAGTCACATTTTATGCAGTACAAAATAATTCAGAACGTATATTTTTAGCAGATTTTTTATTATTCTTCAACTCACTTTAATCTGTTGTCTCCCTCTACTAGTTTCCCAAATGTCTTCCCAATGTATGTATTTAAGATTTAATCTTTCTTGACATTTCATCAGCTTTGAAAAATGTCTACCATTTCATTTTTCAAAGACACTTATTTCTTCTAAAATCTCACACATCTGCCGATTTTTTTTTATTCCTGTTTTCTTCAGGAATTGAATGTTGCCATTTCATCCTAAGTTTTCTTCCTTAGCAGTCCATATTTACTTTCTGGATAACTTAATATATAATCACAGCTTCAGTCTCACCTATTCAGGGATAGCTGATCCAATCACACTTCTAATATTCACCCCTAGCCTGAACCTATAGTTGATGTGTATCTTTGACAACTGAAACCAGGTTTCATTTTTAAGACAGGGGCAAAGTCAAAGGTATTGTACATTTTTGAGAGATTGCATAAAATGAGTTGTTCTGATGAAATGATAAAGGTAGAATCCAAAGAAGTTGAAGAATTATCCAGTGATGAGGGAACTGAGAAAATGAACATGGACATTCTTGATGAAGTTTGTGATGGGATACAGAGACAGGTTGGCAACCGTAAGGGAAAGTGAATATTTTTCAATTCAAGTACATTTCACATTTGCACGATTTATAGCAAAAAAGTAAAAACTATCAGTGGCTTCTATAAGAGGTAATTATTATGTTAGAGGACTAAACACTACAAAATTAGCATGCATTTTGGATTTTTTCCCCCAATTTGATCAAAAAAACTTACCAAGTTGTAAAAGCAAACATTGAATTTACGGGTTTGGTATTATTCATAGATTCAATATACTGTTGCCAGTTTTGACAGTTTCTCTTGACTCCTGGAAGTATGTGACTTAGGCCCCTCCATTAGTAGGTCAAGTGATGTTTAAATAACACTGATCCAGCTGCAAATTGATTCAGCTTACTTTTTGTCTCTCAGAATGTATTTGTTGCAATAGAAAATTTGAGGTATTAACACCTGTAATCCCAGCACTTTGGGAGGTCAGTGTGGGTGGATCTCTTGAACACAGGGGATTCAAAACCAGCCTGGGCAACATGGTGAAACCCCACCTCTCTAGCCTAGGCAACAGAGTGAGACACTGTCTAAAAAGAGAAATGTAAAAAAAGAAAGTTTGTAATTTCAAATTCTAATTTTGAAATTATGTCAAAAACATTTTAAAAAGAACAGATTAAAATGAAAATGGAAATACATTACTGTTACAAGTATAACCATATAGCTGCAACAATTATGCTCTTAGTTGAACTTAAATATATTTCTACTACATAGTCACTTGCTTTGGTTGTTTCCTGGGAAATTCAAAATGAGTCAAACAAATGAAATCGCTGAATCATTGGTTTGCTTTCCCTATGAAACTTTAAGAACTAAAGCTTTGTGATGATCAAATACAACATTCTGAACTTTATTACATTAAACAGTCTAATACACATTTGATTTTAAATTTATTAAAATGAATTTCCTTTAGACACTTTGGATTTGCCTTCTCTGAGATCCATTTATGCATTAGCCTGTTTGGCCAATGACTAGACATCAAGGAAAGAATGAAAGCACTGTTTTCATTTGCTTCAGTGAAAATTCAGCCACATTCTTTGTATGGGGTTGATTTGTTTTCCATTTCTAATTCCCAGTCATTCCTCATTGGTCTTTCAAAGAGAGACACTTTGTAAATGAAAAAATGTAAGTATTTCATAAAAAGTAACATATCCTTCCAAATTTTTATTAAAGACTTTGAATTGTCTTTTGTAAATGTTTCGGATTTGTTGTATTTTTTTCCCAAAAACCTATAATGAAGAAAATAAATATCTATATTCTAAGTCAATTCCCAATTGAAATGATGTAAATTTTTAGTTCAGGAACACAACAGGTTTAACTACCTTCACATCGGTTTCAAATCGCATTTCTATATTTAAGGCCTTATTTCAAATATACATGTATCCAGGAAATACTCATATTTCTGTATCATTGAAATAGATCAAAAAAAATAAAAATTTTTATTCTATTTCAATTTTCATCTTAGTAAAACAATGTAGCAGAGTGGAATAATGGCCAAAATCTAGTTCCAGGTGCAATTATATGTTTCTAAAATTTGCAGAAATAAAAACAATATTTTAAGCCTTTTAGAACAGGTCATTATGATTCCAAATGGCTAGCACTGACTGGGCTAAAGATATTATAGCCTGAGATATAATGTGAAAAGCAAAATCATTCCAGCCTTCAAACAAAATGTTTCTGATATCGTTGACCTAACACTATTGTTTATTGTCTATAAAGGATCATTTACTATCAATGCATTTACAGTAAAATGAATTGACTATTTAATGTTGAAAATATTCTACCTCAATATATTTTTAATACATTAAATATATTATTTGTAAGTAATAAAGATGCTTATTTACTTCTAATAGGATTATGTCCAATAAAGTCATCTTAAATTGAAAATATAGTGAGTCAAAATGCATTTAATAAATCTAACCTACCAAATATCATAGCTTATCTAGACCAGCATACCTCAAACATACCCAGAACATCCACATTATTAGCTTATCATTGAGCAAAATAATCTAACAATAAGCCTATTTTATCATTAAGTATGCAATAGCTCATAATGAATTCTTTATTGAAAGTGACAAACAGAATGATTATATAAAATCTAATGAGTGCTATCACTTTTGGACCATTGTGAAGTTGAAAAATTCTAAGCCAATATTATAAGCTGACTGTCTGTATTGTATAGTAAATATAAGTATTTAATAGAATTAAGTCTTTGTGAATGAACATTTTAGAGTCAGTTTGAATTACTGTTTTTCTGAATGACTTGTTTTGGCTAGCTACAGTTATAAACTGCCATAAAAGCAGATCTTTTACATGCTAACTAGTTGCATATTTTTTCAAGTAAAATTATGATAACCAACACTGTGCTTAAAATATGCTTGTGTAATTGAAAGAAATTAGCAAAGGTCCAGGTAATGGGGCTACATGTGGATATTAAACTGTACTGCTGCTGCTGGGGCTAGCTGATTGCTTTTTTTTTTTTTCTTTTGAGACGGAGTTTCGCTCTTGTTACCCTAAAACAAAGTAAATTAAACAAACAATGACAACGACAAA
Source organism: Saguinus oedipus (assembly GCA_031835075.1). Lineage (NCBI taxonomy): Eukaryota > Metazoa > Chordata > Mammalia > Primates > Cebidae > Saguinus > Saguinus oedipus. The sequence goes on along the minus strand of CM063186.1, from coordinate 52,197,611 downwards.
AAAAAAAAAAAAAGCTAAATATGACATTCAAAATGTAGGCCTGTTATCTCTGACTTTGACTTCCTTTTGTTTTTTCTTTTTCTTTTCTTTTTTTTTTTTTTTTTGAGACAGTGTCTCACTCTGTCACCCAGGCTGGAGTGTAATGGCATGATCCTGGCTCACTACAACCTCCACTTCCTGAGTTCAAGCGATTCTCCTACCTCAGCCTCCTGAGTACCTGAGACTACAGGTGTGCACCACCATGCTTGGCTAACTTCTGTATTTTAAGTAGAGATGGGTTTTCACCAGGCCAGGCTGGTGTGGAACTCCTGACCTTGTGATTTGCCCTCTTTGGCCTCCCTAAGTGCTAGGATTTACAGGTGTGAGCCACCATGCCCAGCTTGATTTCTAAAACATAAAAAACTAAAATATAATTTAGTACAGTTTAAAATCAATTATATGCCCTGAATGTGACATATTTCTTCAATGAAAGTCAAACAATTAATAAATTATTCATTCTGAATTTTGTCTTTTACTAATTTATTTTATAAAAAGCATTTTCATATGAAGTTACAGGCTGCCTGTTTTTCTCAGTGTTCTCTTGATTTTATGAATATACATTTCCTAGATTTTCTAAGAAATTGCCAGAGTATGAACTCTTTATCCACATAAAATTCATGCTGTTTAAGTAGTTTCTTCTACATGTATGTACACAGGAATTGAAATAAACCTTTGTGCATAAAGAAATGTATTAGAAAAAGACTGACACTCAAGTGAAGATTTTCAGTGAACTGACTTGTACGGGTTCACAGCAAGCCTGGGAGTCTCTTAGGAAACAATGTATTAGGTCTTTCAAAAGCTTTGATTATAAGTCTAAATTAATGATTGGAATTTAATTCTATACATGGCTAAATAAATAAAACTGTTAGCCAGACAATAATGGCAGTGCTTTTCCTTGTAAATCTTTCATATCTTTCTAATAATATATTGTGTGAAAGGTTTTAAAAATTTTGCAAGAAAAATTACAATGGTATTTCATTTGGACTACATGTATGTATATAATTAAGGAAACCCAGATTTAATTTTATTTTAGTAATTTAACCTTCATGAGTGACGCATTTGATAACAGCATAATTTGACTTGCAAACTGGCATTATTCTTTTTTCTTAAGAAATTCATAAAATTACAAATAAGTTGTTTCTTCAGTGTAGTTTTTTTTTAATGTTGCGAATTCAGGTTTGGCTGTGTGTATGGAGGGGGATTTCTATAAACTTTGTCATGTATTATTAAAAACGTATCCTCAAATTCCTTTATAAAATTGTTCACAAAAGAGTATAGATAAGTAAGATAGTATAAGTAAGTATAGTAAGAGTTTACTCACACCTGTAATCTCAGCACTTTGGGAGGCCGAGGCGAGTGGATCACGAGGTCAAGAGATCGAGACCATCCTGGTCAACATGGTGAAACCCCGTCTCTACTAAAAATGCAAAAAATTAGCCGGGCCTGGTGGCGCGTGCCTGTAATCCCAGCTACTCAGGAGGCTGAGGCAGGAGAATTGCCTGAACCCAGGAGGTGGAGGTTGCGGTGAGCCGAGATCGCGCCATTGCACTCCAGCTTGGGTAACAAGAGTGAAATTCCGTCTCAAAAAAAAAAAAAAAAAAAAGAGTTTACTCTAACAGCTAAACACACAATATTTGAAGCTAGCCCTCCAAGATTCCAATCACACTCAGATTTTGCTAGCTCCGTGATTTTGGATTAGGCATTTCCCCACCTGGCCTCAGGTTCCTCATCTGCCCAGGGGTGAGTAGCAACAGTACCCGCCTGAACTCATTATGAAGATGGCAATGACAGTACTTAATGTAGCTGCCACACATGTGAGTGCTTTCAGCAAAAGTTAAAATTGGCAGCAGCAGAAAGACAAGGTAAAAATGTGTTTAAATTGGAGTTCCTTCAGATTTGGTAAGTATAGAAAATAGAAAACACGCTGCAGTGAAAGGCAGGAGCATGGTAAGTATCACAATTACACCAGCATAACTTGACTTGCAAACCGGCGTTATTCTTTTTTCTTAAAAAATTCATGAAATTACAATAAGTTGTTTCTTCAGTGTAGTGTTGTTTTTTTTATGTTTCATATTCAGGTTTGGTTTTGTGTGTGGAGGGGGCATCAAATATCAGCTGCCCCATTCTCACAACAACCCTACAAATAATTAGTATTAATCTCCTCATTTCACAAAGGAAAAAACAAGTCTCAGAGAAGCAAATAACTTTCATCTTACAAGCAATGAGGAAGAGCTGGTTTATAGAATGGTCAATTTCAAATATTTGAACAGTTTAAAAGACAGGAATGCAAAAGTATCTTATAGGCTATTTATTTAGGAGATAAATGTGTATTGTACCTTGCTGCAGCATAACTGTTGAAGGCCATATGACAAAAAAAGAAAAATATTTTGTCTCTGAGGTCATTTTATTCTGTCTATAAAATACAATTCCTGAACATGTTCACATGTAGAATGTTGATGACGATCTCAAGAAAATTATTTAATATCTTGGAGCCTCCATTCTCTTATCAATAAAGTGACAAGAATATTTACTCTTAAAAGTTGATATTGTTGTCAAGATGACGATAAGTGTATCACCCAGGAATCATACACTGATAGTTGTCACTTAATAATTAATGGTATTCTCCTTCAGTCTATTATTTTTTTCTTATTACCTGCAATGTTACATGCTTATCTGGAGTGCTCCCTTACACGTTTATTATATATGGGAGGTTGTGACTTGAAAGATCTGTGTGCTTGTTGCTACATCTCTGTTTATACATTTTTTACTCCATAAGCTCAATTTGATACTGAACCATATGGCTATAAGGCATATACCAATGAATGGGCGTGTATTCTCTTGACTCTTTGCATGACATAATACATATTTTCTCTTAGGTATTTAATGTAATGACTATTGCTTCTATGTATTTTCAGCTAAAATATAGGTCATCATATTTTTAAAAAATATGTTAACTTTATTTAAACAACAAATAACTGAATATATTCTCCCGTAAAAATAATAAATTTTTAAATTAATGTTCATCACCTGCATTTTTAATAGACATTATTTTTAGAGCAGTTTTTGGCTCACTGGAAAGATGAGAGGAAGGTACAGAGATTCCCTACGTAACCCCTGCCACAATACAGGCGCAGCCTGCCTCATTATTAACATCCCCCACCTGAGTGGTACATTGTCACAACTGATAAACCTGCATAGACACATCATCACTCAAATCCACAGCCTACATTAAGGCTCACTCTTGGAGTTGTCCATTCTATGGGTTTAGACAAATGTATAGTGGCATGTACTCAGCATTATAGTATTATGCAGAGTAGTTTCATGGCTTTAAAAATCCTCTGTGCTCCACCTATTCATCCCTTTCCCCACTTAAGTCCATGGCAACCACTATTTATTCCTTTTACTGTCTCCATAGTGGTGTCTTTGCCAAAGCAACACAGAGATGGAATTATATAGTCTGTAGCCTTTTCAGATTGGATGTTATGTAGTCTTTTCAGATTTAGTAATGTGTATTTAAGGTTTCTTCCTCTATGTCTTTTTGTGGCTTGATAGTGCCTTTATTGCTGAATAACTTTAAATCGTCTGAATGTATGTCAGTGTATTTATCCATTCTTCTACTGAAGGACATCTTGGTTGCTTCCAAGTTTGGGGAATTGTGAATAAAGCTACTGTAAACTTCCAAGTGCAGGTTTTTGTGTTGACATAAGTTTTCAGCTCATTTGGGTAAATATCACAGAGTGTGCTGGGTCATTAACTACATTTCATTATCAGTTCACTAAAGGCATAATAATCTTTTAATTTTCTTACATACAGAATTTAAGCTTAGCCAAAATACTCATTGGTAAATACTTGAATCTTCTAATAAATACTGATTTCTTATCAAGTTTTTAAAGAAAGAATGTAAGATGTTTCATAATATTGCCTATAACCTTTACTATGATTTTAATTAACTTTCTGTGGAAAAGCATGACATAAAGTGACATTTTAGATATGGCAGTGTGATTGGAAGAAAAAGAAAAACACTCACAAAAAGTTATTACATGTCTACTATTTTCCTAGCATTTTCTAACAGATGTATATGAAACTTCAACAATTTGATTTCTCTTTTAGAATAAAGAAGCTTAGGGTCAGGGAGGTTGACTAATTTGTCATCGGTAATACTGCAATTCTATCTGTCTAATGCTAGGTTCGTTTTCTTTCCAAGACATAATATTCACAACTGTGAAGGGAGGAGGTTTCTGCTTTATTAGTTCATCTCAAGTTTTTTCCACAAAGAGTTTTTAAACCACAATCTCCATGCATCTATCTCATGTGTGTGATTATTTTCTGTGAAAGTTCAGGGTAGGGCCACAAATGATTTCATAACATGCAAGTCCAGAGTATAAACCATATGACTACATTTTATTCTTGCATAAATATATCATGTTATCTCTACACATTAGTAGAAGTACATGTGTAATTACATACCCACACAGTAGTCATTACAGGAAGGGTCTTTGCCCTAAAACACAGAAAATCATAACAGTGCAGCTACTCAGAAGTAATATGTGACATTCTTATACATTTTTGCTTATAATAGAAATAGAATCGTAAAAATGCAGGATTTTTAGAAAATAAAAACTGCATTTCAAATGCAAAGTATATTTATAATAAGAAAGACTCCACCAATGTTTTTCTATAAATGAAATGTACTATTATTAAGAAGGTTTTCTTAGCTTTGCCCTGTAATTTATCTTTTCTCAAGTGTTTATCAAAAGTTTCTCTGCTACTGCAGTAAACATGCTTTGTTAGGAATAACAAATGCTGCTACTCTTTCACTGTTTATAATTTACTGTAGCATTCAAATTTAGAGTTGCTTGAATAAATAATCACTAATGTCAGAAATAGTTGTTAAAATTCCTTCAAGTTTACCTAAGTAAAGGAAAATCTCTCCTAAGATAGAGGACAGTTCTAATACCATAGGTGTAGTTAGGTGAGGGAGAGATCACCTGGAAAGCCTTACCTCTGATATTACTCTCTCAATGAATGGAGCTTAACTGACCTCACCTGTGAAAGTAAAATGCTGTCTCAGATCCAGCAGTGGCTATGATGACTGCAAAATTGCAAAGTAGAAAATTCTTCCAAAAACATATTTTTCTCTAAATAGCCTCTTCAATGCCAGAAATAAGTCATAGACATGGAAACAGATGATCTTACTCAATAAAGAAATAAAAAATTTCCAGACCAGCCTGGCCAACATGATGAACCCCCGTCTCTGCTAAAAATAAAAAAAAAAATTAGCTGGGCGTGATGGTGTGCACCTGTAATCCCAGCTACTCAGGAGGCTGAGGCAGGAGAATTGCTTGAGTCTAGGAGGCGGAGGTTGCAGTGAGTGAAGATCGTGCCACTGCATTCCAGCCTGGGCAGCAACAGCAGAACTCCATCTCAAAAAATAAAAAAGAAAATAGTGTTGTGAGATTATAAAAATATTACGTTTCCAAGTCAAATGTGACAAAATGAAAAATGTATTCAGTAGACATGTTAATAAATATATAAAACATCAGATTCTCATGTTGTTTACCTAAAAAAGTTATTTTTTTCTGAAGGACATTAGTAAAAGGGTAATAGATTTGAATGCATTTGAGAGTCTTTCGCCCATATTCGGATTTGTTTACAGCAAATGCTGACATTTTTGGATAATGAATTGGTGATAGATTAGTGAGCACTGAAGAAAAGGTTTTGCTTGTTTTAACAGTAAATTATGCTTGATTATTTTGTGATCATATATTACTGACAAATCATGGAATAATATATTTGATTGATATGCCATTCTACACTAAAAATAAATATTTGATAAAATACTTAAGCAATACAATCATATGAATTATGCATTATTTTCTTGTGTTGGTGTATATGTTTGAAAAAGAGCTCTTATTTTATTTTTACTTTTATTTATTATTATTATTACTATTTCTGGGGGGAACAGGTGGTGTTTGGTATAACTGATAAGTTTTTAGTGGTGACTTCTGAGATTTTAGTGCACCCATTGCCCAAGCAGTTTATATTGAACCCAGTGTGTGATCTTTTATCCTTCACCCCATTCCCTCCCTTCCCCCAAAGTCCGCAGTGTCCATTACATCATTGTTAGACCTTTGCATCCTCATGGCTAAGATTCCACTTATTAGTGAGAACATGTGATGTTTAGTTTTCCATTCCTGAGTTACTTAGCTTAAAATAATGGTCTCTGACTCCATCCAGGTTGCTGCAAATGCCATTATTTTGTTTCTTTTTATGGCTGAGTAGTATTCATGGTGTGTGTATGTGTATGTGTGTGTGTGTGTGTGTGTGTGTGTGTGTGTGTGTGTGTATATATATATAATATTTGCTTATCTATTCTTTGGTTGATGGGCATTTATGCAGGTCCCATATTTTTGCCATTGTAAATTATACAGCTATAAACACGCATGTGCAAGTGTCTTTTTTACATAACAACTTCTTTTCCTCTGAGTAGATACCCGGAAGTGGGATTACTGGGTGAAATGGTGGAAAGTGAAGGGGAAGCAAAGGCACATTTTATATGGTGGCAGGCAAGAGATCATGTACAGAGGAACTGCCCTTTATAAAACCATCAGATCTTGTGAGACTCATTCAGTATCACGAGAACAGCATGGGAAAAACCCACCCCCATCATATTGCCATGTATATGCTTAAGCAAACAAATTGGAATATATGAAATAGATTCCATCTAAAGAACGTCAAAGTAAGTTTAACTGACCACAACATTTGTTTTCACAACCAGACAAGGTAAGAGCTTTGGCTGGTTCAGATCAACATATAGCTGTTACAATAGTTTGAGAAACACTTTGCTTTTGCTATGCCTATGTTATGACCTCTTTAAATCAAGGGTTTATCAAAGATATCAGTGGAAAGTATTTCAAAGAATTTATATATGTACATCATTTAAACTAAGAGATGATTAAATCGAAAATGCTAGATTTCTAAATTTTTAAGAAAACCCGAAATGCTTTAAAATTTTTTTATAAAGCTTTAACAGCTATGTAAATATATTTTCTACCACCTTCTAAAACTTACCCAGATTTCTGAGATGTGGTTGTACATATTGTCAGAAATACTAACTGCTATCTACATACGCGCTCTGCCAATAACCTCATCCTTGAGTATACAAATTTCTAGGACTCTGAACTCAGTTTCAGAGCTTCTTTATTTTCTGTATTTCAAATTGAAATATGACTGAACTATTCTAAACCATTCAGAACAACTATGGCAGCTTTTATCGTTATTATTATTATTATTATTTTAAGCAGAATCATAAGTCAGTCTCACAATAACCATAGAGGAATCAGGTAAGGCTGACATTTATTTAGTAACATTAGTGAAGAAAGACTAGAAATGGCACTTTTCATCTGACAAATGTGTTTTATTTTTGTTTTTGTTTTTATTTTTTACAACATCTCTTCAAGAACCTCCAACAGTGAGAGGTTTAATTATTTGGGCTGTAGTATTTCTGCTAAGAGTCTGTTATTCTCTGATTGCACTGAAATTCTTTTAAAACTAATAACAGCACAAAAAGATCACACACACACACACACACACACACACAACCACATACACACACATAAGATTAACAAACATAAGTATTTTTCAACTATATGTTACTTCAACTACTGTGGAAATAAAGTTCTTTCCAGAATCACACAGTCATGCTATAATTTCTTCCAATGAATTCAGTATTCTAATCCGTATTCTAATAACAAATCTAAAGAGGGTCTATTAAGAAGCCAGGATAGTTTTTCAGAACACAATGCAGAAAAATAGAGTTCACATTATTGCATGCACACACATACACATATTCACTCTCATACCAAAGTCTTCAGGGATCACATCATGGTTTGTGTGTGTAGTCTTCTCTGTCTTGCAGTTTCAGTTTCATTATTTCACAATATATTCTGTTACAGAAGAAAGAACATAATCTAGGTCGACTTGTCAAACTCAAATGCATCATCCAATGTAAAGAAAGATGGCTTGTTAACAGAAGGAAAGTGGTGCAACTTCTTTCCAACTGGATCCTAATAAAAAATGTAAGATATGCAGTATTTTTGAGGATTTATTATGAGTTAATTAGAACATGTTGAGTAGGAACTAATAATGAATAACTGAAAAGGATTTACAGTCACAACTCTGTGACTAGCTGTGAATACTTAAGTTCAGCAGTACCAATCCCAAAGGAAATAGTAGCAGAAGGAATATAAGTTGTCATTGTGATGAAATAAAATATTTACAATTGCAGATGGATCATTAACTAATATTGACTCTTGCTCTAAAAGCTGTCAGAGCTTTGCACCGTAACAGCTGGGAACGTCCTGTCAGGGAGCCATGAGAGAAACATTTTACTTGGGTTGAATTTCAAAAGCTTGATATTTGCTAAAAACACACGAGCCATATGTTTATTTGTGACAAAAATAAACATAACTTTTTCAGTGTATTCTAACATGTTTTATTCTTTCTTTCATCACACATCTATTAAGCATTTACAAAGTGACAAGCACTGTAGGTTCCCCAAAGTGAACAAATCACACACCAACCCTGCTGTTTTAGAAACTGCAATCTAGAAAACATCAAATTAATCATTTAAAGGTTTTTATAAGAACAGTGAAAAAAATCTTCATTGGTCGGGTAGGCTAACTGCATTAAAAACAGATCCAAAGAGATGGAGGTGCAACTTAACGGAAGTTTAGATCCCATTAATATTTCAATCTTGGGCAAAGTGTTTCTGTTGAGCGATTTGCTTTCATCCATGCTCCCATTCATATACCTAGGCTCCTTTCACTCTGTTGTTCCAGCATCCCATTGGGTCTCACTGTCATCAACAATTAGCTAGCAGAAGCACCCAGATCAGGAAGGAGTTCACCCACTTCTTAAAAGCTTCGATCCTAAACTGGCACATACCACTTGTACTTGGATTCACTTGGGTCAAGTAGCTGCTACACATAGCAATAAAAGGGGCAATTAGGAGTGGGGAAGACAGAAAATATAAGTGGCTTGGCACCTACTTTCAGTACAACTTTTTTTGTTGTTCTTAAGTTTTATTAAAAATTATAACTCATGTAGAGGATCAGATGGCACAAGCACAGGTCCCCAATTGTCCCTGCCTCCAGTTTATCACTTGCAAAAGCAACTGGCTATCAATCACTATAAAGAGAGCATTTGGCGGGAGGCAGGAATAGGGAGAAAAATAACTTTCTAAAGTTTGAGAGCACTAGCCATGGTCTAATAAAACATTTAACCAAAGAACTGTGGCTCTACTTATTGGGGGAAAAACTCTCATCCCTAATTCCTAGAGAGACAGAGATTTGAGCTTCATTCTTGAGTAAAGAGCACTAATGGAGAAAATGGTTCAGGTCTGCCACTTTTACTTGTCCTGATACTGGGGGTAGTTTTCTGATTAATAAGAAAGCCTGGGGGGTGGGGAGGGATAAAATGGGGAGAAATGTCGGATATAGTCAAAGGGGGAACAGAGGCAGCAAACCACCTGGTTATGTATGCACCTATGCAACAACCCTGCATGACCTGCACATGTATCCCAGAACCTAGATTTAAAAAAAAAAATGCCTGACATTTACTGGGTCCTTCCCTTTTGGGAGAAAGTGTTATAAATCCCTGTTCTCTCTCAAGCTACAACTTTATGAGTGAGGAGACCAGAGAAGAGTGAGGCATCTCTACAATATGAGCAGAACAGGAAAGCAACTCCATAAGCAACTCCAAGATTAAACATACCTTAATGTAAAAAAATATTATTAGTGTTTCACATAGAAAATTTCCTCTGACAATGTTTAGACTCATCACAAAGAATGTTTTCATTGGTAAATATCTGTTTAGAGACTTTGGGTAATATAGTGTCTTCTTCAATCAAGGATAATATGATCACTGGAATGACTATTCAATAAATAAACATTGAAGCATTAAATTATTTCATTAATATTAGCAGAAATCAAGCAATTATAAAAATTTACAGTGCCACACTCAATCCCTATTGTTATTTTATCACTTATTTTGTCAAAGACAAGAATATGTTTATAATCAAAAGTACTTGGTATTGGATGTTGCCAGATTATCAATGGCATAAAGCATGGTAAACAATTTTTTAAAAACCTGTGAGAAGAAGTGTGGAGAATGGTTTGAAAGACCAAATTATAGCATGTAAATAATACATCTACAACTATATCATAGTCGCCTTGCTCCAAGCTCCCAGACATCTACACTCAATGCACCCTATTCCCATTCCATCTTCTCTTTTAATCTTACCTACCTGTTTATATAATATTCACCTTCATAAATGTAGCTGGGTCTCATAGAACAATCAAAGAATCTCTCGTAGAACAATCAGATGTCTACTTGAGTGAAAATGTGGACCAGTGGTGAAATAAATGAAGTCTCTATTATGATGGGCACTCTCATCAGTCCATTTTGTATGGGTCAACAAAAAATTTATTTTTTCAAGAAGAAATGTTCCAAGGCTGAAATTTTCAAAGGTAAAAATAACAATGGGCTTACTATCCTTTCTTGTCCCCCTTCACCACCCACTCCTTTATTTGAATCTTGGGGTGATCATATAAACTTATTCTGGACAAAGAGACCTTAGCAGAAATCAGCAGAGAGATTGGCTTGAGGTGGCTTGAAAAGTATAATTTTACTGTCTCACGGTTCTGGAGGCCTGCAAGTTCAGAATCAAGGTGTCCACAGAGTTGTTTTTTTCTGAGGGCTGTGAGGGAAGGATATGGCACAGACTTGTAGACGGCAATTTTCTCCTTGTGACTCTTCACATCATTTTTCCTCTCTATTCTGTCTCTGTGTCCAAATTGCCCCTTTTTAATAAGGACGTCAGTCATATTGGGTTAGTCCTTAATTTGTAAAAACCCCATCTCCAAATGGTGACATTCTGAAGCACTGTGAGTACTGTGGTTTAAATGTTTGTGTTCCCCCCAAATTCTCATGTCAAAATCCTAAATCCAAGGTGATGGTATTAGGAGGTGGAGTCTTTGGCGTGATTATTAGATCATTCCCAGACTCCAGAATTGTGAGAAATAAATTTTATTGTTCATGAAACATCTAATTTATTATATTTTGTTGTAACAGCACACAAGAACTAAAACAGGGAACTTCAATATCTTTTTGGGGGGGCGACATAATTCAAACTATGACAGAACTCAAACACATGATGTTAGAGTAAAGTAATTATCTTGTAATGAGGTAGCCAGTTTGAGAATGAAATCCAACAACAGAACAGGATATGGTGGTGGACAGAAAACTAGAATAAGGGTCACTAGTGATCTTGGAAAGTAGTAGACTACCTGTGCTTACTTCAAAGTAAGTTTTGCTAAAATATATTTCCAAAATGGGAAATATACCAATGTCTTGTGAATAGAGTAAATGTTTAGTATTTATTTCAGAAATTGCTGACATATTTAGAAAAACTAAGATTGGCAATTTTACAGGCATATTTTATTTTTAATAGGTGAGTGTGCTAATCCGAAAATGAATGTATCTTCTTACATTTGTTTTAATAATTGATTTATATTTTCATATTTACTTAATTACGATATTGCTTTATAAAGAAAGCATTATTTTCAGGTATTTGCAAATTTTACTTTGATTGCTGAAAAATGTGATTGAGCATATAAAAACAACAAAAGACACACTAACTTCTTCACTTACAAATGGAACAAAAAACTACAGAAGTATTGTCTCCAGTGGTTGGTAAAGGATTTGATTTGTGAAACGATATATTAGATTATGACCCTCTAAATGCTTTTGTTCCTGTTCTTATTATTTTAGTGCCATATCAGTATGTAGCTCAGTTCACATAACTATAATACAGAAGACAATGCCTTTGCTCAATGATGTTGCTGTAAAAGATCCTCTGTTTCACAGCATGCTTAATGTTTGTTGTTGTTTATGATTTTTGTGTCTCACGTATTGAAATAACTGATGTTAATGCTTTGCAATGAATATCTCTGCATTGTACACATTCAATTCACTCCATTGGTTCTAAGACAGAACACTTGCTGTCTAACTGAGTCTTCGTGTTTGCATTTCCTGCTGTGTGCAGGCAGTTAACCATATTCCTTTCCTATTTATATAAGAAAACGATTACTATTATGTAAGCAGTTAACTTTTAAATGCTCAGTATATTCCATTACATCTATTACTAGACTCATTTTATGTATTCTTAAAAACATTAAAATTTGAAAGAAGAGATACTCGATTAGGGAAACATTTTAAGGCTAATCAACAAGAGACAGACAAAGTTTTATGTAACAGAAAGCAAGCACAAATCGCTTTCAATAAGAAAAACCTGAGGAAGAGTAGCAATGGAAGATTCCATCTATAGATTAGCCATTTTAATGGGATTCATGGTCTCATAAACCAAATAGAAATTGATGTAAATTGCTGTAAATGTTACAGAAACATGGCTGAACAGACAGTAAAGTATCAAATGTCTAATTGTTTGAGTTTAAACAGTATCTTAAGCAAAGCAGTAAAAAGACATTTAGAATTTTTATTTTGAGAAGAATTTAAAAATTCCTCTTTTCTGTTATATTGCCCTTTGGTTTAAAAGAAATGATGCTCTCTTATTCCTCTCATTCTCTTGACTTAAATTGGGATTGATATAAAAATAATAAGATATTGGTTTCGAGGAGAAACAATTATTCCAAAGGATGGAATTAGGGTGAAAAGTGCTTTACAGAAAGCAAAAGGTTTTTCTAAACTTTATTTTTAAAAGCATCGTTAATGTGTTCTTAAATTCCTGATGTCAAGTTAATACCTGAGAGTAAGGTTTTAATAAATCAGATGATTCATGAATGCTATGTATATTTAATTGCATTCAAATAATTTGAAATAATAATCACATACAGTATAAAAATAATTCAAATAAGGTATTTTCTCACAATAATTACATAATCATACTACCATATAGCCAGAAGCATTTACATATCATGCAAAACACCTTCCCATGCAACTCAGGAATCTCTTTGATGTCCTTTGGTATATGAGATTACACAGGGCCCTTTAATAAAGAGGATTTGATATAATTGCAGGGCTACTGAGTTGATTTCTGAACAATTCTGTTTGTGATATAGATGTACTTAACAAACTTTGCTCTTCCTTAATTTCCACTAGATTTACCTTGCTCTGTCTTCCCCCTGTCTACCAAATAAGTTTAATCTGTCACAAAAATGCAAAATGCCTTCACTCCCTATTTGATTTTATGTCCCCAAAGGGAAGAACCACTGCTTATTCACCATCTTATTGCCATGACCAAGCCTATAATAGGTGTTCAATTATTATTAGTGGAATTAAAATGAAGAACTCTTCTTCACATATTATTCTGAAGTCGTCATCACCATAACCACATACTGTCATAACTAACAAGAACAATTGGTTGTCATTAGCTGAATTCCCCAAAATGTTGTTTTGCAGTTAAATTAAATCTCTCTTCCTTTTTCTCTTTTTTATTTGACCCCCTTAATCTTATTTGCACTAATTTGGCTTTCCTATCCAATTTATTTTAAATATTTTCAGAAGTTCTTACTTTATCTTTTATTAGCTAAAATTAAATTATCTTTGAAAGGCATTGTAGTCAATGTCGATTGTCATGCTGACTGATAGAGCAACTTCCAGGCAGTGGCAATCAAACACTTAAATGCTACTATTTCAAATTGAGATAGGTTGCAAGCACAATGCACAGCAGATTGTGAAGACATAAAATTGATAAATAAATGCATAAGAGATCATTAATAATTTTTATTTATTACAAATTATAATGAAATTTTTTGGACATACTGAGTAAATAAAAATACATTTCTTAAAATTAATTTTTCTTGTTTCTTTTTTTCCATTTTCAATGTGGCATTTAGAAAATTTAAGTTATACATTTTATTTTTGTGGATAACACCTCTCTGAAGGAATTACTGACAAAACATTACACTGAGAAATAGCCATGTTCAGCACTCACGATTTTTGTTGGTCTACTATAAGGCTGTAAAGAAGCATCAGTGTCTCTCATTATATAACATTTCAAAGAATTATCTTTCCTCTGTTAATCAAAATTGTTTGCAAGGAGTGCCAAGGCCTCATTTAATCTTTTTTGCCAAAGAATGAGCTTTTCCATTTTCTCACTGATGTTAAGTTCTTATCAATGAACTAGACAGGAAACCTTTCATATGGCTCTTTTTTCTTCACTTGGCTTCCTGCTGCTGCTTTCTGAGTTTCTACCAAACATTTGTTAATCCTGTCAATTTGTTTCTCTGGATGATATTCATGGCTGTATTATATGAAAACATTAGTTTTAAATATAAAATAAATTGTTATTAACATGTCTGAATAGCATCCTGTGAGTATAATAAATGCAATGGAGGCCAGCACGGTGACTCTTGCCTATAATCCCAGCACTTTAGGAAACTGAGGTCGGGGGATAAGGAGGTCAGGAGATTGAGACCATCCTGGCCGACATGGTGAAAACCTGTCTCTACTAAAAATACAAAAATAATCTGGGTGTGGTGGCACTCTTGTAATCCTAGCTACTTGGGAGGCTGAGGCAGGAGAATCCCTTGAATTTGGGAGGTAGAGGTTTCAGTGAATGGAGATCCTGCCAGTGCACCACTCCAGCCTGGAGACAGACGGAGACTCTGTCTCAAAATAAAATAAAATAAAACATTAAAAAGTAAAATATTCCAGGTGTGGTGGCTTATACCTGTAACCCAGCACTTTTGGGAGGACGAGGTGGGTGGATCAACAGATCAGGAGTTCAAGATCAGCATGGCCAAGATGGTGAAATCCCATCTGTACCAAAAATACAAAAGTTAGCCAGGCATGGTGGCATGTGCCTGTAATCCCAGCTATTCAGGAGGCTGAGGCAGGGGAATTGCTGGAACCCGGGAGGGAGAGTTTGCAGTAAGCCAAGATCGCACCATTGCACTCCAGCCTGGGTGACAGAGCAAGACTCCATCTCAGAAGGAAAAAAAGAAAGAGAGAGAGAGAGAGAGAGAGAGAGAGAGAGAGAGAGAGAGAGAGAGAGGAAAAGAAAGAAAAGAAAGAGAAAGAAAGAAAGAAAGAAAGAAAGAAAGAAAGAAAGAAAGAAAGAAAGAAAGAAAGAAAGAAAGAAAGAAAGAAAGAAAGAGAGAGAGAGAAAGAGAGAAAGAGAAAGAGAGAAAGAGAGAAAGAGGAAGGAAGGAAGGAAGGAAGGAAGGAAGGAAGGAAGGAAGGAAGGAAGGATTGCCACACTGGAATATAAATGCACATTCTTCCTCTTTTAATATTTTCATTTCAAAAACTATGAAAACTAGAGGTAAAGTTTGCTTATACCTTGTGCTACTAACAGTAGCCCAGTTAAATAATTTTTTTTGTATTTTATTTTCTCTCTCATATTTACTATATTCAGAATTTTCTTTTTCGTTTCATATTTTCATTATTGTGCTTCCTGGTTATTTGTCATTCCCATTACTCTTACTTTTTTCATTTAAATATTCAAAAGATTTCACTTTCAGTAAGTTCATGCTAACCTAGACTTCTCTCCACACCTACTATTTTCAGAATATTTTATTCCTAGAAATCACTACATAATTACACATAATTTGACTTAAGCAAACATTGCTACAGTAGTAAAATTTAGCAGCTAAAAAAATTAATCCTAAAATATTTGCCAGAAACTACATAATAAAAAATGTAGTTATACATTTATACACACACACACACACACACACACACACACACACACACACTGGATTTCTTTTCAACTGATTTTTCTACAAAGTGTGAAAAGTACAGATTTCGTGATGAATAAAATAGTGGAGTGACTAATAAATAGATAAATTTTCAACTCTAAGAACAACAGCAATGGGGGAGAAAAATATTTTATTTATTCCTGGAGGTCATTTGTTTCTGTTACTAAGGAAAGAATTGTTTTAAAAATATCTTCCAGAACTGCAATTGCCTGTGTCTCAGAGCTTTCTCTCTTATGTCAATTTAACAGGTTCAAATTTTTTAACATTATGTATGAAAGATAACATTTACTCACTTTTTTCACCTTTTAAACAAGCTATTGCATTATCGTGATGCCACCTTTGTAATGTTGAAATAAGTAAAACGTAACAAAACATTTCTAAACGTTTCCTTGTTAATTTGCTGTGTGACTTTCTACCACACCATTGTTTTATAAATGCAGATTTGCAAATGAAAAAAAATAGCCACTGTCCAAAAAGAAAAAAATAACCATTGTGTTATCAGTTCTGTTTCTAAGTACAAACAGAAAGGAGAAATTGTTTTGTTTCTGAAATCCAAATGACAATCATTTGGGAAAACTAGAGCCCTGCACTAAGGAAAGTAGGTCAGCTGCTTGAAAGAATATTATTGGCAACTGAGGATTTGGCATCACTCATATGCTTCTTCCATTGAAGACAACTTACTAGAATGGAATGTTACTCTCTAGTTTTTATAGGTTTTGGACATGCATTTAGAACCCATACTGCATTATTAGATATCTTTAAACAAAGATTAATTTCCTAATTGCAAAAGCCTTTGGTTTATATTTTCTCTGAATTTCAGCTTCTCCAAGGATTTTCATAACGTTTTCATTTTGCCCTTTTTCTAATATGTAAGGTATTCAGGTCACTGGGCATGCCTATGTTTTATCTTTTTGATCTATTCTTCATATTAAATAAAGTTTCCAGTAGCTACTGTAATTAATACAGTTTTGCCCATTTTGAATCAACTATTACAAAAAATGGAAGATACCTTCATGATTTCATTTTATTGACAGAATGCTTTCTTTTTGAGAAATGGTTTAGGAAACTCTAAATTGGATTGCAAAATCAGGATAGGTAGATAGATGATAGATAGATAGATAGATAGATAGATAGATAGATAGATAGATAGATAGATAGACAGATAGATAATTATATGTCTGTAAAATATATGGGGAACAAATATAATATTCTGTATTTTCATTTTTAATGAATTATTTCAAGATACAA
The DNA here is from genome assembly GCA_031835075.1 of Saguinus oedipus. Lineage (NCBI taxonomy): Eukaryota > Metazoa > Chordata > Mammalia > Primates > Cebidae > Saguinus > Saguinus oedipus. Next base: position 52,180,542 of record CM063186.1, on the reverse strand, counting down.
TTTACACTTACCTTGAAGGTAAAAACCAAAAATAATTACAATGAACATATTTTACAAAGATTGAAATTCAGATGAGTCAATAGGGAAAAAATAATATTATTTTAGATAGATCAGTGAGTGCCCAGCTTATAGGCAATATTCAACCAACATTTGCTAAATTGAAGTAATAATAAGTAAAATTGTGTCACATTAAATTTTTAAAGAGGTGTTTTGTCTGACATAATGTTGACATAGTACTTTCGAAGGATCTTATTGCTAATAGTAATCTCTCAAACCAATGTTAATTGTTGAGCTTATTCATTGAAGTTGGATTAACAGAGAAGATTTTAGCAACACAAACATTTCAACTTTGGCTTTACCTTGCTTTGGTTTCCTCCTTCTGGAATATGTGGTTTTATAAAAGAAATGAATTTTCTACAATGAGCATATATTATGTTTATAAAAAATATTTTTAAAACAGGCTAAATGTTTGATTACATTTAAAGTTAACCATTAGCAAAAAAAGGCAGTAGTTAGAATGAAAGTACAATTATATCAGGTCCTCTGAGAAATAAATAAGAAAAGTATCACGCACTGGGGCCTTCTGGGGAGCAAGAAAAGAGAGAGTATGAGGACAAATACCTAATGCATGTGGGGCTTAAAACCTAGATGATGGGTTGATAGGTGCAGCAAAACACCATGGCACATGTTTACCTATGTAACAAACCTGCAAATTCTGCACACGTACCCCAGAACTTATAGTAAAACAAAAAACGGAAAGTAATAAAAAAGAAATAATAATTCTGCTGGATTTTTAAACTACTGACTACTTAATGAAATATAATCATTCTAAGGACTCAAATCAATAATAAGCTTTTGCATAGTTTTTATTTTTGTATTGTATGATTATAGTTTCATCTAAGTAGTTTTGCCTCATTATTTTATACTTTAGTGTCAATTAAAAACATAGTTCAAGGTCATTTTGAGCAATTTTGTGAGACCCCATCTAAAAAAACTAAAAAATAAATAAAATTACATACTACTGCATGGTAGTAGAAAACATTTGACATAGGTTATTTATATAACCTATTTCATTTATAGCCTATTCAATAATACCATAATTTTAGGGTATTTGTTTTTCCTGAGATGGTGTATTAGAGGCTTTTGTCGCACCTCAGCTTCCTGGAAATAGTGAAATAATGCATAAAGATCTATTCTGTGTACTTTAATTCAAGAAGGAAAACAGGAATTCCCTGGACTAGCAAAGGATACCCCAGATACCAGAGAGGAGAAGGCAGCAGGCAAAAAGAGAGCATGTGCAGGGGAACTCCTCTTTATAAAGCCATCAGATCCCTTGAGACTTATTCACTATCATGAGAATACCTTCATAATTCAATTACCTCCCACCAGGTCCCTCCCATGATGCATGGGGATTATAAGAGCTACAATTCAAGACGAGATTTGGGTGGGAACACAGCAAAACTATATTAATGGTTTAAAATGTAAATTTAACACCTGAGTCTATAAAAATACTAGAAGAAAAATACTAGAAAAAAATTTTCTGGACACTGGCCTAGGCAAAGAATTTATAATGAAGACACCAAAAACAAAAATATAAAAATGAAAGTTAATTAAACTAAAAAGCTTTTATATAGCAAAACATTCAGCAGAGTAAACAGGCAACCTACAAAATGGGAGAAAATATTTGCAAATTATGCCTCTGACAAAGGACTAATATTCAGAATCTATGAGGAACTTAACTCAAAAAGAAAATAAATAATCCCATTAAAAGCTAGGCAAAGGACATGAGCAACATCTCTCAAAGGAAGAAATACAAGTGGCCAAGAAACACATGATAAAATGCTCAATATCACTCATCATCAGAGAAGTGAAATTAAAACCATAATGCAATATCATCTTACACCAGTCAGAATGGCTATTACTAAAACATCAAAAAACAGATGTTGGTGTGTATCAGAGTAAAGGGAAATTTTATATATTGTTGGTAGAAATATAAATTAGTTTAACTTCTAGAGAGAGTCGTTTAGAGGTTTCTCAAATAACTAAAAGTAGAACTACTACTTGGCCCAAAAATCCCACTACTGAGTAGTGGGATTTTCTTACCCAAGTGAAAAGAAACCATTATACTGAAAAGACATCTGTACTAATTTTTCCATTATTCACAATAGCAAAGTCATAGAACCAACCTAGGTGTCCAGTTACGTTTTGACACTTAAATTTTAAAAATGTGATATACATACACTGTGGAATGTTATGCAGTCATAAAAAAGAATGTAATCATGTTTGGTACAGCAACATACTTGAAATAGAGGCCAATATCCTAAGTGAACTAACTTAGAAATGAAAAGTTAAAAATCATATGTTTTTACGTACAAGTGGGAATTAAATAATGGGTACACATGAACATAAAGATAGAACTGATAGACAATAGGGACTCCAAAAGGGGGAAAGGTGGAAAAGAGGTGAGGGTTGAAAAGTTACCTGCCACGTACAATGTCAATATTTTAATTATTGGTACATTTAGAAGCTCAAACCCCACAAGTAAGCACTATATGTAACAAATAAACATATGTATCACCAATTCTAAAGAAAATTTAAAAATAAATATAATTTCTTAATGGTCACTTTTACCTAAAAAATTTTACAATATAGCAAAATTAATTGCACAGGCTACTTAAATTTAAATGTGTTATATGTGATTGTTTCCATATTTTAATCTCTAAAATATAGAATGTAAGAAGTTAAAATATTTGTCCCAAATATATAGTGCAGAACAATTTTATTTCTAGATATGCATTACAATTATTCATTATTTTCATTAAAGATTATAAAGTGAATTATTACAAATTGTTAAGAAACATTTCTAACACTCTGCCTTACAAAACTAGAAATTCACAAACATGCATTTTCATAATTTAAAGTATTTATTATGAAGTCAAAGATGCCCATGAGGAACATTTTAAGAATTATTCTGGAAATTGGTTCCAAGATGGCATCGTAGAGGCAACTCAGGATTGCAGCTCTCAGTGAAGGCTCAGAGGGTGAATCCTAGCTGCATTCTCACATGGACCTTTTTTGCCCACAGAGCAATGAAAGTCCCAGGTGTGGGAGAGACATGGGACGCTAGCACAGCCAACTCGCGTGGCCGGTTCGGCCAGTGCCGTAGCACAGCGGGACCCGGCACAGAACTCACTGGTCTGGGTGCTCTGTTAAACTGGCAATCTGATATTTGGAAGGGCAGATTGGCATGTCCATCTGATTGAACGGGACTTGGACAATGAGCCAGACCAGGAGATTCCTGGGAAACGTGATCTGAGCCGGTGAAGTGGGCAGCGGCATGGGAGATCGCTCGGATCCCAGTGCCTTATCAGCAGGCTACTGGGGCACCAGTGAGAAAGTCGACCATTCAGCTTGGGGAGAGGAAGAGAGAGAGAGAGAGAGGACGGACTCTGAGGCAGGGAGCTGGGTGATTGGGCTCAACGGGTCCCACCCTCAAGGGGACAAGCAGGGCAGCGATTGGAGGTTCTCGGGGCTGAGAGTTTCGCTGCCTGCATCTAGGACAGTGCAGCCTGGTGGAAGAGGGGCGTCCGCCACTATGGACGCAATCCGCCCCTACTGAAGTACCGCCCAGGGCTGACGCAGCCTGCCGTTGCCAAGGGAACCTGCCATAACAGAGAGACTCCGCCAGCAGAACGGAGGGCTCCACAGCAGAATGGAGCCTCGCCACAGCAGGGCGGACCCATGCTAGCAGGGCGGAGTCCCAGCAGGCAAATAGTGAATAGACTGCCTCCTAGTGGGGCAGGACAGTGCAACAGATACTCATAAAGAAAGCCCCAATTCCCTGAGACAGAGCATCTAAGGGGGTAAAAAAGGGGGGGTTATGAGTTCTGTTGCAGCAGACATAAACACATGCTCCCAACAATGCTGAATGAACAACAGAGCTCACAGCTTAGCACTGGAGCTCCTATAAAGCACAGACCGTCTCCTCAAGCAGCTCCCTGACCCCTGTATATCCAAAGAGTCACCCCAAAAAAGGACTAATCAGACTGACATTTGGCGGGCATCATTTGGGAACAAAGATAGCAGAAGAAGAAACTGGAAGCATCCCTCACTGTTCTGCAGCTGCTACACGTGTACCCCAGAAAAGCAGGGCCTGGAGTGAACCTCAGCACTCGTACAGCAGAGGGGCTAGACCATTAGAGGGAAAACTAAGTAACAGAAACACTTCGTCATCAACAATCTGGGTGTCCACACAGAGACCCAATTGAAAAATCAGCAACTACTAAGAAAACAGGTGGATAAATCCATAAAGATGGAAGAAACCAGCACAAAAAGAAGGAAAACACCCAAAACCAAAACACCTCACCTCCTACAAAGGATCAAAACTCCTCACCAGCAAGGGAACCAAGATGGATGGAGAATGAGTGTGACAAAATGACGGAATCAGACTTCAGAAAGTGGATGAGAAACTTCAGTGAGCTAAAAGAGCATGTTCTAAATCAGTGCAAAGAAACTAAGAACCTTGAAAAAAGATTTGAAAAAAGATTCAAGGAATTGATAACAAGAATGGACAACTTGGAGAGGAATATGAATGAATTAAAGGAGCTGAAAAACACAACATGAGAACTTCATGAAGCATGCACAAGTTTCAACAGCCGAATTGACCAAGCAGAAGAAAGAATATCAGAAGTTGAAGATCAACTCAATGAAATAAAATGAGAAACCAAGATTAAAGAAAAAAGAGCAAAAAGGAATGAACAAAATCTCCAAGAAATGTGGGACTATGTGAAGAGACCCAACCTACGTTTGATAGGTATACCAGAATGTGATGAAGAGAATGAATCCAAGCTGGAAAATACTCTTCAGGATATTATCCAGGAAAATTTCCCCAACCTAGCAAGACAGGTCAATACTCAACTCCAGGAAATACAGAGAACACCACAAAGATACTCTGCAAGAAGAGCAACCCCAAGGCACATAATCGTCAGATTCACCAGGGTTGAAATGAAGGAGAAAATACTAAGGGCAGCCAGAGAGAAAGGTCGGGTCACCCACAAAGGGAAGCCCATCAGGCTCACAGCAGATTTCTCAGCAGAGACTCTACAAGCCAGAAGAGAGTGGGGGCCAATATTCAACATCCTTAAAGAAAAGAGCTTTCAACCCAGAATTTCATATCCAGCCAAACTGAGTTTCATAAGTGAAGGAAAAATAAAATCCTTCATGAACAAGCAAGTACTCAGAGATTTTGTCACCACTAGGCCTGCTTTACAAGAGCTCCTGAAAGAGGCACTACACATAGAAAGGAACGACCAGTACCAGCCATCCTAAAAGCATACCAAATGCTAAAGAGCATCAACAAAATGAAGAATCTACATGAACCAATGGGAAAAACAGCCAGCTAGCATCAAAATGGCAGTATCAAATTCACACATAACAATATTAACCCTAAATGTAAATGGGCTAAATGCACCAATCAAAAGACACAGACTGGCAAATTGGATAAAAAAACAAAACCCATCGGTGTGCTGTATCCAGGAACCCACCTCACACACAAGGATACACAAAGGCTAAAATAAAGGGATTGAAAATGATTTACCAAGCAAATGAAGAGCAGAAAAAAGCAGGGGTTGCAATTCTCGTCTCTGATAAAATAGACTTTAAAGCAACAAAGATCAAAAGGGACAAAGAAGGTCATTACAAAATGGTCAAAGGATCGATACAACAAGAAGAGCTAATGATTCTAAATATAGATGGACACAATGCAGGAGCACCCAGATATATAAGGCAAGTTCTTAATGACTTACAAAGACACTTAGACTCCCACACAATAATAGTGGGAGACTTTAACACTCCACTGTCAATATCAGACAGATCAACCAGACAGAAAATTAACAAGGATATCCAGGACTTGAACTCAGACCTGGAACAAGCAAACCTGATAGACATTTACAGAACTCTCCACCCCAAATCCACAGAATATACATTCTTCTCAGCACCACATCACACCTACTCCAAAATTGACCACATAATTGGAAGTAAAGCACTCCTCAGCAAATGCAAAACAACGGAAATCATAACAAACAGTCTCTCAGACCATAGGGCCATCAAGTTGGAACTCAGAATTCAGAAAATAACTCAGAACCGCACAGCTTCATGGAAACTGAACAACTGGCTCTTGAATGTTGATTGGATAAACAATGAAATGAAGGCAGAAATAAAGAAGTTCTTTGAAACCAACGAGAATGAAGACACAACGTACCAGAATCTCTGGGACACATTTAAAGCAGTCTGTAGAGGAAAATATATAGCAATAAGTGCCCACATGAGAAGAGTGGAGAGATCCAAAATTGACACCCTATCATCAAAATTGAAAGAGCTAGAGGAGCAAGATCAAAAAATCTCAAAACCTAGTCGAAGACAAGAAATAACTAAGATCAGAGCAGAACTGAAGGAGATAGAGACAAGAAAAACCCTTCAAAAAATCAATAAACCCAAGAGCTGGTTTTTCAAAAAGATCAACAAAATAGACAGACCACTAGCCAGACTGATAAAAAAGAAAAGCGAGAACAACCAAATAGATGCAATAAAAAACGATAAAGGGGAAATCACCACAGATTCCACAGAAATTCAAACCATCATCAGAGAATACTACAAACAACTCTATGCACATAAACTAGTAAATCAGGAAGAAATGGATAAATTCCTGGATGCCTGTGTCCTCCCAAGCCTAAACCAGGAGGAAGCCAAAACTATGAATAGACCAATAACAAGGTCTGAAGTTGAGGCAGCAATTAAGAGCCTACCACACAAAAAAAGCCCAGGTGCAGATGGGTTCACAGCTGAATTCTACCAGACACACAAAGACGATCTGGTACCATTTCTTCTGAAACTATTCCAAATAATTCAAAAAGAGGGAACCCTTCCCAAATCATTTTATGAGACCAACATCATCCTGATACCAAAACCCGGCAGAGACTCAACAAGAAAAAAAAACTTCAGGCCAATATCCATGATGAACATAGATGCAAAAATCTTCAACATAATACTGGCAAACCGAATGCAACAGCACATTAAAAAACTTATCCATCATGATCAAATAGGATTCATTCCAGGGATGCAAGGCTGGTTCAACATACGCAAGTCTATAAATGTAATTCACCACATAAACAGAAGCAAAAACAAAAACCACATGATTATCTCAATTGATGCAGAGAAGGCATTTGACAAAATTCAACAGCCCTTTATGCTAAAAACCCTCAATAAACTTGGTATTGATGGAACATATCTCAAAGTAATAAAAGCTATTTACAACAAACCAACAGCCAATATCATACTGAATGGGCTAAAACTGGAAGCATTCCCTTTGAAATCCGGCACTAGACAAGGATGCCCTCTCTCACCACTCCTGTTCAACATAGTACTGGAAGTTCTAGCCAGAGTCATCAGGTAAGAAAAAGAAATAAAGGGTATTCAAATAGGAAAGGTGGAAGCCAAATTGTCTCTATTTGCAGACGACATGATAGTATACCTAGAAGACCCCATCACCTCAGTCCAAAAGCTCCTGAAACTGGTAAGCAACTTCAGTAAAGTCTTAGGATATAAAATCAATGTGCAAAAATCACAAGCATTCCTATACACTAATAACAGACTTAAAGAGAACCAAATCAAGAACGAACTGCCATTCACAATTGCTACAAAGAAAATAAAATACCTAGGAACACAACTCACAAGGGACGTAAGGGATCTCTTTAAGGAAAACTACAAACCACTGCTCAACGAAATAAGAGATGACACAAACAGATGGAGAAACATTCCATGTTCGTGGTTAGGAAGAATCAGTATCATGAAAATGGCTATACTGCCCAAAGTAATTTACACAATCAATGCTATCCCCATCAAACTACCATTGAATTTCTTCACAGAACTGGAAATTACCACCATGAACTTCATATGGAACCAAAAGTGAGCCCGCATAGCCAAGTGAATTCTAAGCAAAAAGAACACAGCAGGAGGCATCACACCACCAGACTTCAAACTATACTACAAGGCTACAGTAATCAAAACAGCATGGTACTGGTACCAAAACAGAGATATAGACCAATGGAACAGAACAGAAGCATTGGAGGCAACACAACATATCTACAACCATAGAATCTTTGATAAACCAGACAAAAACAAGCAATGGGGAAAGGATTCCCTGTTTAAGAAATGGTGTTGGGAAAACTGGCTAGCCATGTGCAGAAAGCAGAAACTGGACTCCTTCCTGACACCTTACACTAAAATTAACTCCAGATGGATTAAAGACTTAAACATAAGACCAGACACCATAAAAACCCTAGAAGAAAATCTAGGCAAAACCATTCAGGACATAGGAGTAGGCAAGGACTTCATGACCAAAATACCAAATGCATTGGCAACAAAAGCCAAAATAGACAAATGGGACCTAATCAAACTCCACAGCTTCTTCACGGCAAAAGAAACAGTCACTAGAGTCAATCGGCAACCATCAGAATGGGAAAAAATTTTTGCAGTTTACCCATCTGACAAAGGGCTGATATCCAGAATTTACAAAGAACTCAAACAGATTTACAGGAAAAAAACAAACAAGCCAATTCAAAAATGGGCAAAGGATATGAACAGACACTTTACAAAAGAAGACATAGGTGAGGCCAACAAACACATGAAAAAATGCTCTTCATCACTGGTCATTAGAGAGATGCAAATCAAAACCACATTGAGATACCATCTCACGCCAGTTAGAATGGCGATCATTAAAAAATCTGGAGACAGCAGATGCTGGAGAGGATGTGGAGAAATAGGAACACTCTTACACTTTTTGTGTGAGTGTAAATTAGTTCAACCACTGTGGAAGACAGTGTGGCGATTCCTCAAGGACCTAGGAATAGAAATTCCATTTGACCCAGCAATCCCATTACTGGGTATATATCCAAAGGACTATAAATCATTCTACTATAAGGACACATGCACACGAATGTTCATTGCAGCACTGTTTACAATAGCAAAGACCTGGAACCAACCCAAATGCCCAACGATGATAGACTGGACTGGGAAAATGTGGCACATATACACCATGGAATATTATGCAGCAATCAAAAATGATGAGTTTGTGTCCTTTGTAAGGACATGGATGAATCTGGAGAACATCATTCTCAGCAAACTGACACAAGAACAGAAAAAGAAATACCGCATATACTCACTCATAGGTGGGTGAGAAAAATGAGAACACATGGACACAGGGAGGGGGTCTACTACACACTGTGGTCTATTGGGGGTAATGGGGGAGGAACAGCGGGGGGGGCTGGGGAGGGATAGCCTGGGGATGAATGCCAAGTGTGGGTGAAGGGGAGGAAGGCAGCAAAACACACTACCATGTGTGTACCTATGCAACTATCTTGCACGTTCTGCACATGTACCCCAAAACCTATAATGCAATAAAAATTTTTTTTAAAAAAAGAAATATTCTTGGAATGTTATAACAATGCAGACCAATATGTTCTTAAGTAGACTATGAAGAAATGCATATAAACTGATGTATTAATTAAACAATTGTTAAAAGTAATATTCCATAATATATACTAATTATCATTTATAATAAACATATTTTAAATACATATGTGTGTTACAGTTAATTACCTAGAAAAATTAGTATAAAAAGATATAAAATCACCTAACTTGGTTGGAATTTTTCAAGTGCCAGATATAGTCCCGGACTTTTAAGATGCTTGAAAAGATACCTGAAAATCCTCATTCTTAAAACGAAGAGACGGCGGATATCAGCGTACATGTTTTCTCCTCTGTTTAAGGAACACTGGCTGGTCAGAGACTTTTCCATAGAATGGAGCCCTCTCAGCAGAGATGTTGCCCCTCATGATCTGACTTCCCTGTAGAAGCAACCACTTGGAAGAGGATTCAGCATTAACTCAAGAGCAGTCAATTCATAGTCCAATCAAAAACCCTGGATGTGGATAGAAGACCAGAGATGGCAGTCAGCCCCTGTATGGTGAATTTCATTGACAATAACAACAAAATCGCAGAGGAAAGTTGGTTAACATCAGAGTAGATTTGAGGTAAAGAAAAAGCCAAGGACTGTTTATGGCATTCAACATAAGTCAGCCTTGCCTCACAGAGCTTATAGTTTTGAAAGGAAAACACAGTCATTAAATAAATGTTCATGAACTACAAATATTACAACAAATAGTTCTTGACAATATGAAGGGAAAATGTAAATTTTATGAGTAAAATGATAAACCTCAAATTAGATTGGGACTTCCAGAATTGTCTTCAGTGAGAATGATTTGCTCCTGTACCCTTGTAATTCAGGATATTGACGTTCTCCTGTTAGGTCCCCTGTGCAGAGAACAGTGGAAAATTCCAGTCCTCTAGTTCCCCACTCCCACCCTTACCATCACCACCCTGTTATTTTTTTGTTTTGTTTTTTACTGGACAACACTTGCAATTTTCACTAATCATTCTATGTCTTAAAATTAGATAAAGATGTGCTATCCAACGGAGCTAAGATGCAACTAGGCACATAACTACTTATCAAATTGTTTTGTCTAATGGAGTAAGGATTTTTCATTCTTTTCTGCACACAAATTTTTCTTTAGCTCCTGGGTTTGCATGTATGAATTAATATAAACATTGAGAAAGTAATGTTCATAAAAGCTAAGGAATGGGCTGAAATATTTTTCTGCTGACATAAAGTCTTCAAAAGTTCCAACTCTCTAACTACCGAAATGATACAATTTTGAGTGAAATGTTTTCTTTTGAGGAGTGGACCTTTATGACAAATGCTGAGATTAAGAGAGTTGGATTTGTAAAATGTACTCAGAAAACACTCCTAAAACCACATTTACTGAAACCTAATGTAATACATGTTTTATAAACTACTTTTTACAGATAGATTTAGTTTTTGTTACACCCTTTGGGGAGTTAACTGAGAAGTGTTTCTGTAACACTCTCAATTGTTTGGATGCATTCTTTAGAAATTAATATCCTTATTGGCATATGTGTTATATTACCTCATGTGCTTCTTTGCCTAAAACTTGCTGACATTTTAGGGCAAAAAAATAGCAAAGAGTAGCCTATCAGCTGTGTTGCACTAAAATGCTTAGTGTTATGCATCTAGGCAAGCAAGGCCCTCACAACATGACTTAATTGTTAATTTCATGCCAAAGGAGCAAGATATTTGCAAGATTTTTCAAAAGTTTGGGGTTATGGGGAGAGTGGTAGAAAGTCAATGTTTTTGTCATATTGCAAACATTCAATGAAAGTTAGAAATATAAAGATATGAGGTGAAAGGATTCTTGGTCTCTCCCTGTCAGTGAAATCTATGCCTTCCAACTTTTTTTTTTTTTTTTTTTTTTTTTTGACAGCAAATATTTTCAGACTGCACATTACAGAGCTGGAGTAGAAGATAACTAACTCTTCATATCTGTAAATTCCTAAAGCATGGACAAATTCCAGTCCTCTTTCGTGAGACTTTTGTTATCACGAAAGGGTTTTAACTTGTTTATATTCTTCTCACAGCAAAAGTCGTTGTTGTAGATTTTTCTTCACTCCTCTTGAGAAATGTGGACAGTTGGAACATCTTGCAAAATAATGTGCATGCATTGAGAGATATATTCTTCTTTAAACTTGATATATGTTGATATCTTGCTCTCTTGGCATCAAATAAAAATAAAAACAGATTTCACCCTCAACTTTAGTGTAGTTGGCTAAAAACTAAAAAACAACTGAATTTAATTAAGCACAAATGCAGTGATTGGAAGACATTTTAGACATGGAGCTTGAGTAAATCCAACGATTTTGTAATTTTCAGCTTATGTGAACAATAGCTATTATAATTCCCATTTAATAGCTGTAAACTCAAGGATATGAATAATTCAAATTACTTTCTTCAAACATAGAATCTGTAGAAAGGAGTAAAATTGAAAGGTAGAAGTTGGGATTTTAGCAATGTCTGATATTTTCTTGATGTTTATCAATGGAGAGAACAATACAGGGATCAGTAGTACTGTCTCAGAGGAAATTAGGGAGAAAATAGTGATTAAGGAAAAAAAATTGGTGTTTCTCCATTTTACAGTTTACAAAATATTTAACAAGCAATGTATCCACTTGTAAATAGGAATTAAAATTTCTGCTATTCACTAACTCAGATACTAAATAGGGTAGTTGTTATCTCCAGAGAGAAACACTAAGTTGTCAAAAAAATAGACAGATACAGAGAGGCAGTAATGATTTCTGATGGTGCATAAACACTAAGGGTTTCCTAACATGGAATAAAGCACAGCTTATATTGTGTAAAGAGTCCTCAAACCTGTCTTAAGGCCCCTGCCCAAGCCAGTGGTATGTTGTAACTGTCTCATATGGTTTTATGAGAGTTGACTGTTAAATATTTAGAAATTTTGCAAGTTAGTTGATAGCTGGAAATTGGCCATTTTAAGAGTATTTACACCATGGAAATTGGCTACAAATCCTGGTATTTTTTTTTTTTCTCAGACATCCAATTTATCAGCCCACCACTACTTGTACCTAAAGAGTAGCCTGGGCACCTTTATATGTAATCCAGCACTAAGCTACTGCAGTCCACTTTTAGGGATAAAATGAAACATTCCAGCAATGGTTAATGAGAAGTCCCAGCTGAGTTGTTATTTACTATGTAAGAATTCTCCATAATCATCAGCAGTGTGGCTGTTGAAAGAAGCATATTTCTTTTCTTTTTTCTTTTTTTCTGGTTTTTTTTTTTTTTTTTTTTTTTTTTTTTGCGATGGAGTCTTGCTCTGTCGCCCAGGCTGAAGTGCAGTGGTGCCATCTTGGTTCACTGCAAACTCTGCCTCCAGGGTTCAAGCGATTTTGCTGCCTCAGTCTCCCAAGTAGTTGGGACTGCAGGCCTGTGCCACCACACCCAGCTAATTTTTGTATTATTAGTAGAGACCGGGTTTCTCCATGTTGGTCAGGCTGTTCTCTAACTCCTGCCCTTAGGTGATCCACCCTCTTCAGCCTCCTAAAGTGCTGGGATTACAATCATTAGCCGTCACCCACGGATGGAAGAAGCATATTTTATGCAAACCATAAGAGATTTTGCCCTACTTCCTGTTTTAGATCTTGGTTACATTATTACAAAACATAATGGCATATTAGTTGTCTGATGACAGTATTAGACTCATATGCTGGTCCCAAGGCTTAATAATTTACCCCTACATGAATTTATCTTTCTTTGTTTCTGTGTTTGTTTTATGATCGGTATTGTTGACTATTTTTGTTTTAAATTTATCTTATCTAGTTGTGAATATAATCACTGCAAGATAAAAGACGTATTTTATGCAGTGTTGAAGCAGAAATAATAACGTAAGTTATGTAGCTTGGATTTCTTTTTATTAAAAAGAAATTTTGCATATGTCACTCCAGATGTTAACCTTTGGTTGTGAAGAGTTGCCACCAAAAGATAATAAATACCTTTTATTTATTTATTTATTTATTTATTTATTTATTTATTTATTTTTGAGATAGAGTCTTGCTCTTGTCATCCAGGCTGGAGTGCAATGACAGAATCTCGGCTCACTGCTACCTCTACCTCTGAGGTTCAAGCAATTCTCCTACCTCAGCCTCCTGAGTAGTTAGGATTACAGGTGCCCACCACTACACTCAGCTAATATTTGTATTTTTAGTAGAGACGGGGTTTTGCCATGTTGGCCAGGCTGGTCTTGAACTCCTGACCTCGTGATCCACCCACCTCAGCCTCTCAAAGTGCTGCGATTACAGGTGTGAACCACTGCGCCCAGCCTATGAATACCTTTTTCCATACTAAGATAGAAAATGATCCATAAGCCAGTTGATTAATCAAATCATCAGTTAAATAACAGTTATATACTAATTTTGACAGCATTTTACAAGAACATAATTGCTTCAGCCTCACTTTTTTTTCTTCATAGAATGCAGTAAAGGCAATATATATTACGTTTCACCCATGCAGTTGCAGCTTCTTGGGGCTGCAAAAAAGGGGAGTCAATCATTATAAAGACATCCGCAATCCATGAATTTTCAATCTTCTTGAATTATGTGAGGTTGGTATAAACTTTTAGTTTGAGCACTCCCAGTTCATAAACTGTTAATTAGCATGTGCCATAGACTTAAAGCTTTCAATATGTTCTGATTTTGTGGTTGGCAATATATTAATAATTTTATTCAAAAAAAGAACATTTCTAAAATGCAATTTATAAGGTATGCTATTCTTAAACCTTACCTTTTTATATTGACTCCATGATACCCCAAACCCACTTCCTAATACACAACCCTCTTCACCTCACATAATTCAAACCTATTTATTGTCTTTGAGGTTTCATTGTTTACCCATAAACTGGATTAGATCCCAAAGTTTTCTTTATTCACCAAAAATTAAAGCTGATCTGTTTCCAATTTCTGCAAACTGAAGTTGGACAACTTGGTATAAACCTCAAAGCAATTACCATAACAAATCATATATGGGCAGTTTCCATGCCTGCTACTGTGTGGGCTTCTCAGAGAGGTCACTATAATACCAATGTCATAACCAGAAACATTCAAACTGCAAACCAGGAAAATCCATCAAATTGCAATTGCTATTCTCATTCCACCATTTTTAGATTTGAATCTTTAAATTTGAATCTAGAAATCTGGACCATCTGCCATTAAAACTAAAAAAAATGAAGTTTATGATTCATTCCAACGATTAACCTTTATTTTTCTTTTATTTTTCTAATAGTGCCTTCGATAATCTTCAAGTAATACAATCTGAAGTGAACAATTTAGCCTCAGTATAGGAGAGTTCATAATACCCTAATTGCCCAAAAAGAGGAGATTGTGCTCTTACTGGAGAAAAACACTGCTTCTGTGTCAATATATTAGGCATTATTACCCAAAATTTAAAATAACTTAATGATCAGATGCAAATCTTTTCCTGCAATAGACAAGGCTTCTTTCATGAATGTATTTAAGTGGTTAAATGTTGGCTCCCGGGAATCTCTGCTCTAGGGAATTTTTCAGTCTTTGACTACTATTCTCTTCATAGTCATTGTATTAATCTTCCTGGCAAGTTATATCTTCTCAAGAGTGTTAAATGCCCTTTGGAAGCCTCTCACACATCAAATGGCATCCATCAGGATTATTTAATTCAAAGAACTCAATGCCCTTACCATATGTGTGATGACTATTCCTGCCTCAGTAACAGTGACTTCATAACTATCACTCCAGTGACTCCACCAACTGTGATACCTCAGAGTCAAGCTGTACCATTTGGCTACACTCTCAGCTTTCTGAGAGGCTGACCAAAATGGGGGCAGCGTTAAAATAAAATGGAGACCAAGCTTGAGAATCCCCTGAGCAGACAAAATAAGTTAAGCCAGATGAGTGAAACATAGTTTAGGTGATTTCTTGTAAATGCCTCTGATAGTCATCAATAAAACTTAAGTTGCCTTCCAAAAATAGTATGATTCCCTGCCATCTTGAAACCTCAGTGGTAATAGGCCATCACTGTAGAGATTAAGTGACCTCCTCATTTCTGTTTTACAACCCATCCTTTAAATACCATATGTCTCAACTTCCTTTGACCACTTTTAGTTTGAGCACTCCTAGTTCACAAACTGTTAATTTGTATGTACCATAAACTTAAAGTTTTCAATCTGATCTGAGTTTACTGTTGACAATATATTAGTAATTTTATTCAAAACAAAAAGGGCATTTTCAAAATGCAATTTATAAGGTATGTCATTCTTAGACCTTACCTTTTCATCTTGACTCCATTATACCCCAAAGCAGCGATACAAGCTTACATGTAAATCACTTTTTTAAGGTTGTACTTCAATCCTTAGTTTAAAAAGTTACATGGGAAAGTACTTAGGTATGACTCATTTCAAAAATCTTGGTTTCCTCATTTTAAAATCTACTAAAAAAAATGATAGCCTCCCACAACTTCTGGATGAAGAATGTACCGAGTTGCTAATACTCTCTTGGCATATTCAGCTTCTTGTTCTCTACACTGATTTATAAAAGCCAGTGCTTGAAGCCAAATTGTTTCTAAGACAAAGGTTGGTATTTTTAAAAATGGACTATGAGGTAGTATCTTGCATCACTGTTATGAATTGTTAAATTTAGCGTTTACCAGAGCTGGATTTTTATATATTCCTCTCTGTAAATACATTGTTATTTTATTAAGTTATAGGTAGCTATATTTTTAAGCAACAACAAAAAATGTGGTGGGTAAGTGTTATGGCACTTAAAGAGCATTACTAAATGTGCCCAAAGTTGGAATGGACCTTTACACTATATAGTTTTTAATGCAACATATGTCAAGGGCCTTACTCACTTGCA
This sequence comes from Saguinus oedipus, assembly GCA_031835075.1. Taxonomy (NCBI): domain Eukaryota; kingdom Metazoa; phylum Chordata; class Mammalia; order Primates; family Cebidae; genus Saguinus; species Saguinus oedipus. Next base: position 52,164,174 of record CM063186.1, on the reverse strand, counting down.
TGTAAGTTAGATATTTATTGAATTTGCTATCTCTTTGAGGTTGCTGTGTCAATACCAAGGAGATAGGGTCGTAGAAATACTTATCGGTACAAAAAAACTGATTTAGTTATTCTACTAAAGTTTGGGATTGTGAAGTTTTGCATATATAAATCAAGAAAATAATCAAATCCAAATCAATAAATCCATACACACACATGCTGAATTACAAAGCTCTGTGGGTAAAAAACAGAAGAGACACATCAAAGAATATGGGAGTCCAGGTGTGGTGACTTATCCCTAAAATCCCAGCACTTTCAGAAGACAAGGTGGGTGGATCATTTGAGGTCAGGATTTCGAGACCAGCCTGTCCAATGTGGCAAAACTCTATCTCTACTAAAAATACAAAAATTAGCTGGTTGTGGCAGTGTACACCTGTAGTCCCAGCTACTCAGGAGGATGAGGCTTGAGAATCACTTAAACTCAGGAGGTGGAGGCTGCAGTGAGCTGAGATAGTGCCACTGCACTCCAGCCTGGGTGACAGAGTAACACTGTGACTAAAAAAAAAAAAAAGAAAGGAAGAAAAAGAAAAATATGAGGTGGGGGAAAGATGAAATAAGTAAGTACATCATGGTGAAAGGAGACTGTCAAACATCCAGAAGTTTTGAAAAGGTCTCTTGGCCTTTTCTTGGGTAGGAAATATAAATGTCTTTCTGACAAAGAATGCAATTAACTTGAGGGAGATTATGTGCCCAATAACCAAAAACACTTTCTGGCTCTCAGCTCCGCTCATTGTTTGTTTGTTTGTTTGTTTGTTTTATGTATATTCCTTATGAAGATGGGAACCACGCGTGAAACCCAAACTCAACAAAGCTTAGTAAGTATTGGAAGCTACAGGATTTAACATTTCTGTTGCAGTCATAATTGTAAACAAGTCTTTCATTTTGTGGTGACTTATAGGTCTCTGTATTTTTTGAAAATACAGTGGTGGTTCACTTACTGTATCTTAAAATAATTTACTAGAAAGTGCCCTGTAGTTCTTTCAACCACTGGGTGGATACACCAAAATGTAGAAAGAGTGTGGGTGAAGTAACGATGCCACACGGAAAAGTAAAGCAAACCAAGTGCCAGACTTTGGTTAAAGTCTATAACATGCAGAGATGCAGGAATAAAAGAAAAACAAATGCAAATAGAGAACAGACAACATAGAATTCAAAAATATAAAAGTAAAAAGAGGGGAAATGCGCCCTTCCAGTGCCCTTCCAGTGCCCTTCCAGAAGTTTTCAAACCCAGAGTTCTACTGAGGGAAATGGCGACAATTACAACCTATTTCTAAACCCTGCTTGTCATAGTTGATTGGGATAGGAATGAGCTGATGATCTAATCCAAAACTAACAAACTCTAGACTGACCAGAATTCTGTGGAGTACATTGACATAAAAGTTGCTTCTTTTGTTAGATGAGAATGATTAACTTGTATCAATCAAATTTTTCACGAAGGTTTTGGATTCACCAGTTTATGAAATTAGCCAATAAAAATTAAAAAGGAATAGAAATCATGAATAAGCAGAAACAATAACTAAATATAAGGAAGTACACAAAGATATGGAGAATAATGACAATTCCTTCAGAAATGTCAGATGCTGAGATTGAAAGAACATGGACATTATATTTGCAGACTGAAAACGATCACATGACTAGGTCTTCCTCCTGAGATGAGAGAAGCTCATAGGTCTATGTCTTACTTCAGACTCTGGAGAACAGACTCTGAGCTTCAGATTTGCTTTCAAGTAATTTTCTGGGGAGTGCTCTTCAGAAAACCTTGTTCAGAAGAGTCCAGGATGTGGGATTAGAGGGAGGACTTTAAATTTGATACATTCATAGCAATCTCAAAAAGATCTCTGGTGCTGAGCAAACTCTTCAGAGGCCAGTCTTTAAACTCCTTTATCACTAGTTAGATTCCAGGTTATAGAGATGAAATAGCCCTAATACATCCAAGGTTCTCCCTCTTCTAACTAAAAACATTGCATATATGCACCAAAAAGCATTTTTAAAAAAATCTGAAATGTTAATAAAGAAAGTAGGCTGACTAGTGACCTTGGAACATAGTGGTGAGTTCCCAGGTTTCTCTTTTTCTTTTTCTTTCTTTCTTTCTTTCTTTCTTTCTTTCTTTCTTTCTTTCTTTCTTTCTTTCTTTCTTTCTTTCTTTCTTTCTTCCTTTCTTTCTTTCTTTCTTTTCTTTCCTTTCTTTCTCTTTCTTTCTTTCTTCTTTCTTTCTTTCTTTCTTTCTTTTTCTTTCTTTCTTTCTTTCTTTCTTTCTTTCTTTCTTTCTTTCTTTCTTTCTTTCTTTCTTTCTTTCTTTCTTTTTCTTTCCTTCTTTCTTTCTTTCTAACTGCCAGTAAACCAGCAAAAAAAAAAAAAAAAAAAAAAAACTTGAAGAAAAACCTAACCTATTCCCATTAGCCAAAGTACTAGGCAAAAGGCCAAATAACTAGGTAAAAGGTGGCTGAACAGCAGATAACCATTTCAGCAATTGCTGCCTTACTCCAGCCAAACAACAATAAAAAAGCATCAACATACCCTCTCCCCACCCTACAGTTTCAGTGAGGCTGAGTGAGGAAGCTATCTTGCAGAGTCAGGGAGCAGAGCTCCAATTTTCCCATTGGAAAAATTGTGGTGTCAGCAGCACTGAGCAAACAACTAATCTTCCATTCCTAGCCTTGCAGAAGCAGATGGAGCATTCATTCCTCAGCTGGATATTGTTAAAAGTGCAGAGAAAGGAGTTTATTATGCAAACCTCTCCTACTGAAAGTAGATTATAACAATCAAATTCACCTACTGGGTTAGTATAACAGGGACCAAATGGCACTGATCTTAATCCCTTGTTTGTAAAAGCCGGTAATGCACCAATTCTCCCACCAAGGTAGTGTTGGTGGAACCCAACAACAAGGAAATACAAAGGCAGGATATTCACATCTAGGCATCATCCTCCCCACACTCCCACTCCATCCTCTGTGTTGTCAGAAACCAATGACATGCTGAATCTGCATCTACAGACGGGAACAAACACACTAAATGAGACACTGAGAAGAAGGACTACACAGCACTCTGCCCCATGTCTCCGGTATCAGTAGGATTCAAGGGAACAATAAACCTCCTCATCTACCCAATATCAATGAGACAGAACAAGGTGGACAGAGGCAAGGATAGTTTGTATTCCACTTCCTTTCTTCTCCTCCGCTGGTGCCAGTGAGACTCAGAAGCAGCTCATCTTCAACCCCTACCAGGAAGCACAAAGCAGTGTTATTTAGAACTCTACTTCTCCATTTTCTGATGTCAGTGGGGCTAAGAAAGGAGCTGAGCTTATACATCATCTGTCTGCAGTAAAGCAGTATGAGTCAGCTGTCTGCTTTTGCTTGGATGGTATCAGCAGGGCTGAAAATAAAGCAGAACATAGAAATTCACTCTTCTCTTGTACTATATTTTAACAGATTAAATAGGATCTGGAGTATCATAATGCAATATTCAAATGAAAAATAAAAATCACAACTTGAATGAGAAAAAAAAAGATAGGTACCAAAACTGAAGCAGAATCAAATGTTTAAAATGATCTGACATGGACTGTCACCCAGCCTTTATAAAATTCCTTTAAGAAACAATTGTAAATTATCTTAAATAAAGAAAATAAAGAAAATCTCAGCAAAGAAATAGAAGTTATATAAAGAAAGGACCAATTGGAGATTCTGGAACTCAAAAATACAATCAAAAGAAAAAAGAACTCGCTGGATGGGTTCAACATTAAAGTGCAGACTCTAGAATATATCAATAGATTTTTCTCAATCTGAACAATGGATTAAAAATGGACTGTAAGTGCTGGGTACTATAGCTCGTGCCTGTAATCCCAGAAGTTTGGGAGACCAAGGTGGGAAGACCGCTTGAGTTCCTGAGTTTGAGACCAGCCTGCACAACATAGAAAAACCCCATTTCTGCAATAAAATAAAATAAAATAAAAAGTCATTAGCCAGGCACGGCAGCATGTGCCTGTAGTCCCAGCTACTCAGGAGGCTGAGGTGGGAGGATCACTTGAGCCCAGGAGGTGGAGGTTGCAGTGAACCAAGATTGTGCCACTGTCACCCACTCCAGCCTGGGTGACAGAGTGAAACCCTGTCTCTAAATACATAAGTAAATTAAAATAAAAATAATAAAAATAGATTGTATTGAAAAATGAACAGAACTTCAGAAACCTGAGGAACAATAGCATAAGGTAACATTTCTAGCTGCAAAGTTTCAGAAGAATAAAGAGGGTAACCCAAATATTATTTAAAAATAATGGCTAAAAACTCCTGAGTTGTGAAAGACATAAATTTGAGATTGAAGAAGCTTATTAGTCTGGTCTCACAATGATAATAAAGACATACCCAAGACTGGGTAATGATAAAGAAAAGAAGTTTAATTTACTCATAGTTCCACATGGCTGGGGAGGCCTCATAATCACAGCAGAAGGAGAATGAGGAGCAAAGTCATGTCTTACATGGAAGCAGGAAAGAGCCTGGGCAGGGAAACTCCCATTTATGGAACCATCAGATTTCATGAGACTTATTCACTACCATGAGAATAGCACAGGGGAAGCTGCCCCCATAATTCAGTTATCTCCACCTGGTGCCACCCTTGACACATGAGGATTATTACAAATCAAGGTGAGATTTGGATGGAAACACAGCCAAACCATATTGTGATGAAAGCTTATGTAGAATAAACCCAAAGAAATTCATGCCAAAACACGTTAATAATTAAGCTTTTGTCAACTAATGACAAAAACAAAAATTTTGAAAGCAACCAGAAACAAATGAGTATTAAAGGTGAACACACCAATTTGAATGACAGTGATTTTCTCTTCCACAATGGAGGCTGGAAGGAAATGACACAGCGTTTTCCAAGTGCTGAAAGAAACAAACTATCAATCATAAACTCTGTATTCAGCAAAAATATCTTCCAAGAGTAAAGAGAAAATACGGACATTTGCCAATGTAATTAAATTAAAATATGCTGCTAGCAAGCTTACTGTTAAATGATGACTAAAAGAAGTTCTTCAAACAGAAAAATAGTGAGAGCAAAAGAAAGTGTGGGACTTCAAAAAAGGTGCTCCTGATAGGTATAAACATGCAAAAAGGATTTCATAATTTTTCTCTATCCCAGAAGCTGAGACATATTTAGATTTCCTTATCCTGTATCTTCTAATATTTCTCATTGCAGACTACTGACCAACCAACCAATCCAATATCTACTTTGTATCCTGTCCATGAAGCCTCTAGTTGTCACATTTACTCTTTAATTGTGAATTAATTATCTTCAGCTTTCCATCATCTTCCACTTATGCATAAATTTTCTCCAACAGTGTCCATAAAATACTATAGTACTTACATTTAACTCTTAACCTGCATTTCTCAAAACCCCAGCCTGTTACCCCTGCCAGTACATTCTCTTCCACCAATATCCTATCCTTTTTCAGTCATGGCATATTTTACCCACACTGTGACTGTGAAACATTACAGCTTGGAGAGTTTGCCCATGTCCTATATGGTACCTGTCATGAGGTTTCTGGGGAGAACTGGCAGGAAAAAGACCCAGTTCCAAAATCCTATTTCAAAAATGTTTTCCTTAGACCACTCTTGATATTAATTTTCTTACATTTTTTTTCTAGAAAATGCCCTTAGATATGGTTTGACTCTGTGTCCTCACCCTAATCTCACCTTGAATTATAATCTCCATAATCCCCATGTGTCAAAATCGGGACCAGGTAAAGATAATTGAATCATGGCGGCCGTCTCCCACATGCTGTTTTCATGATAATAAGTGAGTCTCACAAGATCTGATGGTTTCTATAAGTGTTTGGCATTTCCTCTGCTTGCACTTCTCCTTTCTGCTGCCTTCTGGAGAAGGTGCCTTGCTTCCTCGTTGCCTTCCTCCATGACTATAAGTTTCCTGAGGCCTCCCCAGCCATGCTGAACTTTGAGTCAACCTCTTTCCTCTATAAAAGGAAAAGTCTCAGTTATGTCTTTATTAGCAGTGTGAGAACAGACCAATATACCCTTTGAGACAGATACTTGTACACAGGGATTTTATTGGGGAGTGGTTGCAAGAACAATGACTGTGGAAGGTGAAAAAGTAGGACTGGGCGGGAGGCAATGGTGAACAGTGATACACTCACAACAGCCTCAAGAGGAGATCTGGAGATGAGTGGGCCCTGCAGAGTTGACTCACTACGCCAAGGGAGACAGACCTTCATACATTATTTCAATCTGTCATTAAATAAGATCTTCACACCAGAGAGGAGGCCTGACTTTAGGCAAAGCAGTTCTTTTCAGCTGAGGGAAATTCCAAGAGGACCACTACCAATGGCTATAAATCAGTGCGTGACTCCATCCTAAATGGGGCTCTGGGAAGTCACCACAATGTTCACCACAACTTCCTTCTGATTATCAGCAATTTATTTTTCTGCTCTGAAATTATATCTCAGTTTCCTAGATATATCTGATTGTATAGCTATTTTAATAGAGTTGGCTGTATCTTCATTTCTCTGTGTATTTTTGTGATTTAGATGAATTAAACAAGAGAGTTTTAATAATTTTTGTTTTCTATGTCTTTTTAATGCTGTATGAGTAGTTACATTCTTGTTAAGAGATGAATAAAAAGAGAAGAATTGTATGCTGGGAGATGATGCTACTAAAAAAAGTAAATGTCTTATATTTATATAACTCTTCCCCCAAAAATGTATACACAATTCAAGAAACTGATGTCAGATTATCCTATCTGTAATTTATTGACGTCAAGGAACCAAAGGCCAGAAGTATTGGTAAAAATGTTCTTATTTGGAGAAGTTGTGAAAAATAGAACTGGATGTGGATTTGCTTGCCATTCTCATCCAAAACTGTCATACCACTCAATATGGTTGGGCTGTCTCCCCATCCAAGTCTCACCTTGAATTGTAATAATCCCCACATGCTGTAGGAGAAAGCTGGTTGGAAGTAACTAAATCATGGAGGTGGGTTTTTCCTGTGTTATTCTCATGATAGAGAATAAGTTTCACAAGATACTATGGTTTCATAAAGGGGAGTTCTTGCCTCTTGCCTGCCTCCATATAAAATGTGCCTTTGCTCTTCCTTTCCTTTCTGTCATGATTGTGAGGCCTCTACAGCCATGTGGAACTCTGAGTCCATTAAACCTCTTTCCTTTACAAATTACCCAGTCTTGTGTATGTCTTTATTAGCAGCATGAGAACAGACTAATACACCACTAAATCAAGAACAATTTGTCAAGGCTAGACAGAGTGACTCACACCTATAATCCCAGAACTTTGGGAGGCTGAGACAGGAGAATTGCTTGAGCTAGGGATTCAAGACCAACCTAAACAACATAGCCAGAACCTGTGTCTACAATTCTTTTTTCTTTTTTTATTAGCTGAGCATAGTAACACACCTGTATCTCAGCTACTCAACAGGTTGAGGTAGGAGGATCACCTGAGTCCAAGAAGTTCCAGTCTACAGTAAGCTAAGATCAGGCCATGCATTTCAGCCTTGATAACAGGGTGAGACCCTATCTATAAAAACAAAAACAAAACAAAACTTAGAAATACTAAACACTGTGTGATACACCAATAGAGTCAATTCATGATATATATATCTATATTTAAAAGATTATCAACATGTAAAAATTCTATGCATTTTGCAACTGTGAGGAAAAGACATGTTTGATTCCTTTTGTAATAAGTCTAATATATATTTATATTCAAGTCTAATAAATATTTATATTCCAGTTATGGAAAACTATATATTTTTATTTATTCAATTATAATATGCATCTATATTATAACTGTTCAGCTTTGTAATCAGCATGTACACCAGAAGCAGAGCATGACTAGGCCCACAAAGGCTACCTCAACCCTCTTATGGTTCCCATTAAGCATTGCTTCTCCCCAGTGGTTAATTGCTATCCTGCATTCTCTCAGAATCAATTAATCTTGCCTGTTTTTGTACTTTATGTGAATCGTGTAATATCCTTCCTTTGCCATCTAACTTCTTTTAACTCAGCACTATGTCTGTGAGATTCTTCCATATCATCCTGTGTATTTCATTCAAGTTTTAATTGATCACTTATATCATGCCTGGCAACTTATATCGTTATTACTTATAACCCTTACTAAATATGCATACATCCTCCTAAATTAATAATTGAAAATCTCTTCAAAAAATGTATCTCTTTTTACTCCCTTGAAATATGCAATTTAGTAAATAAAGCTATATTTTGGCTGATCAAGTTGGCCAGTGCTCATTTGCCCTTGGCTACATTTGAGGTTGTAGTCACCACACAGTGGAGAACAATGTATACAGAGTCTGCCAAGCTGAGAACAGCAGATACATACTTTTTTATGGTAAAGAAAATATTCTTTCCAGAAAATCGTTATTAGCAAGATTTATTATTAAAGTCAACAGGATTTGGAAACTTGCTTGGAAACTGTAACACAATGTCTGCTGAATATAGAAAACTGCTGAGGTTCATTAAAAAACAGAATTGTATTGTGAAGCACAAAATCATGTATAAATTCATCTCATAAATCAGTAACCACTTGAAATAGGTAGTCAATCAAATTAGTTTTTATGGAGTAGAAAATTTTTCATTAGCTGTCCACATTACAGTGTTCGTTAGAGGCGAATTATTTATCAAGTTTTCCTGTACTTAAAGAAAAGTATTTGACCTGCAAATTACTAGAGAGGATATATAGACTTAATGAAAGGAAAGAGCAAAATAAAGAAATGGTATATAGCTTTTTCTCCAACAAAGCAAAAGTGCTTCGCTGTACTCTGCAAGGGCACTCGTCTGAAGAATATACTTGTAGCCTGCATTCAGTCATATTTCATCAAGATAAAGACTAGTAGCAGGAAAGAGAAGCAAGGAAATGGACCTTAACTCAAAATAATCAGATACAGGGATACAATTAGATTATGCCATTCCAAGTAGTGGTTTCCGTGAGTGCGGAAGGCCACATATTCCATATAGAAAGATTCCAGGAGTATAAGGGAAATTTCAGGGATGCAGAGAAGTGGTATTTACTGGAGATAAACACACAAAAAAAGTTAGAAATACAGTTTTGGGAATTTGAGAGTGGGTGGAGACGGCATTTCAGAATGTATGACCACAATATTGAAAATGCCTTTGGTGGAAATCCAAAATTTGAATAAAATCCACGTGACTAGAGTACAATGGACACCAGGGCAGGTTGGTCTAGAAAGAAGAGAAAAAAATACTGCAGGAACTTATAAACCGTGTTAATGACCTTGGTCTTCATTTTGATAGCAATGGGAACCCTAAGACAGACTTTAAACAGCAGAGTTACATGATCAGATTTGCACAGTGGAAGAATTAGGATGGAGAATAGATTGAAGAAACACAAGGAAAGACAAAGCCAAGTAGATATTCTTGCTGTATCTTTAGAAGATAAATATCAAAGAAATACTAAGTGAGGAATCATAACATATGGTTTCGACGCTTTTTTCTCTAGTGAATATTTTACATAGCAATCGAAAATTAACTTACTTGAGATTTAGGTTCTTTTACAATGACAATAACAATACTAATATGTTCATCATACAATTTGGAGAAGTAAATAGAATGACATAAAGACCTTTCTTTAAACCAAAAACCATAGTTAGCTCTTATTTTAATAAGCATAAATTTAAATCATAAATAAAATAAATGCATTTACTAAGAGTATGCAAATTTGTCACAAAGATTGTAGTTAATCTTAAGAAGATCAAAGATTAAGGAATTTCAATTTACTTACATAAATATTTCAGTTACTCATTAAAAATAATCAGAAAAAGCAAGTTTAAAACTAAAACTCCTATAGATTAATTGGTAATTTGAAAATAACCTCATTCTGATAAAATACACATACATACATGCTCACAAATACTTTCCAGTTGTTAAAAGGATTTCTTTTTCAAAGTAATAAATTAGTTCACCATATTTAAGAACATCTTACCTTTTTCTGAAACATAGCACAGATAATGAAGGACATGAGATTTATCACATTGACTGAATTCTTAGAGTCATGTCAAAAAAGCTCCCACAAATTCCACTAAGTTAAAGTAATGACAACATCTCGTTTTAGCTGTTTTCTTTTGTTACTGAAATATCTCATGCATAAATGTTGGCATTCCATGGGGTAAAATTTGTTATTTCAACAGGATCATAAGAAAATTATTTTTTTCCTAGAGTGGAATGGTGATTAACTAGGGAGACTAGAAGAGAAAGTCAAAATACAAGGTTTTGAATAGGTTAAATATGGCATTATTGATCAAATAAAGCCAGTTCTGTTTTAAATCCTTTAAAAAGGGGGATGTTTTTTCTAAAATCATTCTGTAGAAATAAATTTCAGGTAAATGTAAGTAACACATGAATATTTTTCATTATTATCAGAGGTGTATATTTGTTCATTTCAACTGTAAACCAAAAATGACCTCTGATTATGTAGATTAATATGTATCATAACACAATATTTGCTGACATTTTATATATTTTAAAAGACTTGATGCATGAAAGAGAAAGGGAGATGAAGAAAAATAGAGAAGCAGAGTACAAAAAACATAAGAAAGGGAGAAAGGGAAGGAGGAAGCATGGGTAGAAGAAAGGAGCAAATAAACAAAAAAAAAATCAGTGGATTCACGTAAGTAGGAATCACATTCCACAACTCAAGATTTTCGTTAAGTCCAAAAATAACCTGTCTTTTCTGATTTGATTCAAGTTAATAAATGACCACATGAGAAATGTATACTGAAAAAATAATCGTAATTATCTATGTTATTGTCCACTGCTGTTAGGATACTGATGGGTAGGCTACGTAAAACTAAACTATCTGAAGACAGCAATAAACCATTCAAAGTAGATGTTTGCTATTTTGTTTTATTTTGAAGAAAATATGCAAAGATTTATTGAGTATTTTAATTTTTCTTACAATAGGGTTTTTTTGGATTCTTTCTATATTTGTCTATGTTGATAAAACATTGAAATTCCATACAGCTCAAAGGTAGTTCACTTAAGAAATCTAAGCACTGATAACATCTTAGCCCCAATTCTTCATAGACATACTTAAGCCTATTATAGTTTTGGTATGGAGAAGAGGTAATACTATATTTCAGACAGGCATATAGAGCAATTTCTTCTATAAATGGAGTTTACAAAAAGTGTACATATTTCTTTTTGTCATTAATAATAGTTCTCACAGCAAGAACATATGTTTGTAAATAATGCATTACAGAATATTAGTGGCAAACAAGGAAATTCCTAAAATAGTTTTCACTGTCATGTCAATTAAAATATACATAAAGCCTGATATACAAAATGTTTGCACCCAGGCTAAATAAATTAAACAAGAATAGAAGCACTGACAGTTTTGTTTCAAAATTGGTTCAACTTGTATTTGTAGGGCATTGTAGTACCTTATTAAGTTGATTGCTGATTTGCTGTCTCTTACATAATTCTTTCAGGTTGTTCATATTTCTTATAAAGAGTGATTCAAACAAATAAAAATTGTCAGGATTGGATATGTCCTATGGTGATATGCAGTTATGGCACATAATACTTTAAATTACAAACAAATGGAAAATAAAATAAAAATGAAATTGAGACTCCCCTAACACTTCACAAATGTGTTGAAATACAATGAAATTTCCAAAGGTGTTAAAACATGTAAAGTTGAATAATTATATTAAACTTACAGAAATTAAATTTCTTTATTTTATAAGAGGTAGTGAAAATATAAAATTAATCATAAAGAAAGTATACTCTTAGAAAGACATGGCCATATAAAGCATATTCCCATTCATTACATCAACCAGAAAACAGTAAACTCCAGTGCACTCTCTAAAATTATTTTCAATCTGTTGATTCTGATATTTTATACAACTGGCTTTTTTCCCCTTGAAATATGTTTCTGAAAATTGGGAACAGGCAGAAATTTGTAAGAAACCAAAAGATCTAAAGCAAAAATAAATTCCCTGTGAACCCCACACTCTTGGAGGCAATATGGCCAAGATAAACAGCTTATTAGAGGAAGACCAGCAATCAGTAGGAGGAAGGCACGGACTCTAACAGTTGCAAACATGTGACCCTGCCTGGACTGAATTATTAATACAGGCCAGAAAATAGAAGATTTTAGATTGGGCAACAGTAAGAACATGGAATTAGGTATTATATAGTAAAATAGAATTGTTTACAATTTTATATGTGTGTGTGTGTGTACACATATATACATACATATATGATCTTTTAACTCTTCCTTCAGTCTTAGAATTACGTCATTACTCAAAAGTAATTCCCTAACTAAAATTGATTGCATAATTATATTATTGCTATATTGTAGGTATATTTAATTTTTATATGCGATCTAATAATATTCATATACTTTTTATGAAAGTGCTAAGGAGCTACAAAACAAGAAAAACATGTTTTTGTCAGTTTTTATATAAATTTCACTCCCAATATTACACATTTTTTAGAAACATACATCTATGTTATAACAATTTTTTAAAAAATTGTTAAAATGTGTTTATGAAACTCTTTGTAAAGTCATACAATTGAAGTTGATCTTTCCTCAATCACTTAGTACAATCATTAACAACCTGCAAGTTAAGTAAACTTTTTGAACAAATTATTGCATAGTCTTTTTTTTTTTTTTTTTAATTTTTATTGCATTATAGGTTTGGGGGTACATGTGCAGAACGAGCAAGATAGTTGCATAGGTACACACATGGCGGTGTGCTTTGCTGCTTTCCTCCCCTTCACCCACACTTGGTATTCATCCCCAGGCTATCCCCCCCAGCCCCCCGCTGCTGTCCCTCCCCCATTCCCCCCAACAGTCCCCAGTGTATAGTAGACCGCCTCTCTGTGTCCACGTGTTCTCATTTTTCTCACCCACCTATGAGTGAATATATGTGGTATTTCTTTTTCTGTTCTTGTGTCAGTTTGCTGAGAATGATGTTCTCCAGATTCATCCATGTCCCTACAAAGGACACAAACTCATCATTTTTGATTGCTGCATAATATTCCATGGTGTATATGTGCCACATTTTCCCAGTCCAGTCTATCATCGTTGGGCATTTGGGTTGGTTCCAGGTCTTTGCTATTGTAAACAGTGCTGCAATGAACATTCGTGTGCATGTGTCCTTATAGTAGAACGATTTATAGTCCTTTGGATAGATACCCAGTAATGGGATTGCTGGGTCAAATGGAATTTCTATTTCTAGGTCCTTGAGGAATTGCCACACTGTCTTCCACAATGGTTGAACTAATTTACACTCCCACCAACAGTGTAAGAGTGTTCCTATTTCTCCACATCCTCTCCAGCATCTGCTGTCTCCAGATTTTTTAATGATCGCCATTCTAACTGGTGTGAGATGGTATCTCAATGTGGTTTTGATTTGCATCTCTCTGATGACCAATGACGATGAGCACTTTTTCATATGTTTGCTGGCCTCATGTATGTCTGCTTTCGTAAAGTTTCTGTTCATATCCTTTGCCCATTTTTGAATGGGCTTGTTTGTTTTTTTCCTGTAAATCTGTTTGAGTTCTTTGTAAATTCTGGATATCAGCCCTTTGTCAGATGCGTAAACTGCAAAGATTTTTTCCCATTCTGATGGTTGCCGATTCACTCTAGTGACTGTTTGTTTTGCCGTGCAGAAGCTGTGGAGTTTGATTAGGTCCCATTTGTCTATTTTGGCTTTTGTTGCCAATGCTTTTGGTGTTTTGTTCATGAAGTCCTTGCCTACTCCTATGTCCTGAATGGTTTTGCCTAGATTTTCTTCTAGGGTTTTTATGGTGTCAGGTCTTACGTTTAAGTCTTTAATCCATCTGGAGTTAATTTTAGTGTAAGGTGTCAGGAAGGGGTCCAGTTTCTGCTTTCTGCACATGGCTAGCCAGTTTTCCCAACACCATTTATTAAATAGGGAATCCTTTCCCCATTGCCTGTTTTTGTCTGGTTTATCAAAGATAATATGGTTGTAGATGTGTTGTGTTGCCTCCGATGCCTCTGTTCTGTTCCATTGGTCTATATCTCTGTTTTGGTACCAGTACCATGCTGTTTTGATTACTGTAGCCTTGTAGTATAGTTTGAAGTCTGGTAGCGTGATGCCTCCTGCTGTGTTCTTTTTGCTTAGAATTGACTTGGCTATGTGGGCTCTTTTTTGGTTCCATATGAAATTCATGGTAGTTTTTTCCAGTTCTGTGAAGAAATTCAATGGTAGTTTGATGGGGATAGCATTGATTGTGTAAATTACTTTGGGCAGTATAGCCATTTTCACGATATTGATTCTTCCTAACCACGAACATGGAATGTTTCTCCATCTGTTTGTGTCCTCTCTTATTTCGTTGAGCAGTTGTTTGTAGTTTTCCTTAAAGAGGTCCCTTACATTCCTAGTGAGTTGTATTCCTAGGTATTTTATTTTCTTTGTAGCAATTGTGAATGGCAGTTCGTTCTTGATTTGGTTCTCTTTAAGTCTGTTATTGGTGTATAGGAATGCTTGTGATTTTTGAACATTGATTTTATATCCTGAGACTTTGCTGAAGTTGCTTATCAGTTGCAGGAGCTTTTGGGCTGAGGTGATGGGGTCTTCTAGGTATACTATCATGTCGTCTGCAAATAGAGACAATTTGGCTTCCACCTTTCCTATTTGAATACCCTTTATTTCTTTTTCTTGCCTGATTGCTCTGGCTAGAACTTCCAGTACTATGTTGAATAGAAGTGGTGAGAGAGGGCATCCTTGTCTAGTGCCAGATTTCAAAGGGAATGCTTCCAGTTTTTGCCCATTAAGTATGATATTGGCTGTTGGTTTGTCATAAATAGCTTTTATTACTTTGAGATATGTTCCATCAATACCAAGTTTATTGAGGGTTTTTAGCATAAAGGGCTGTTGAATTTTGTCAAATGCCTTCTCTGCATCAATTGAGATAATCATGTGGTTTTTGTTTTTGCTTCTGTTTATGTGGTGAATTACATTTATAGACTTGCGTATGTTGAACCAGCCTTGCATCCCCAGGATGAATCCTACTTGATCATGATGGATAAGTTTTTTAATGTGCTGTTGCAATCGGTTTGCCAGTATTTTAATGAAGATTTTTGCATCTATGTTCATCATGGATATTGGCCTGAAGTTTTCTTTTCTTGTTGAGTCTCTGCCAGGTTTTGGTATCAGGATGATGTTGGTCTCATAAAATGATTTGGGAAGTGTTCCCTCTTTTTGGATTATTTGGAATAGTTTCAGAAGGAATGGTACCAGATCCTCTTTGTGTGTCTGGTAGAATTCGGCTGTGAACCCATCTGGACCTGGGCTTTTTTTTGTGTGGTAGGCTCTTAATTGCTGCCTCAACTTCAGACCTTGTTATTGGTCTATTCATAGTTTTGGCTTCCTCCTGGTTTAGGCTTGGGAGGACACAGGCATCCAGGAATTTATCCATTTCTTCCTGATTTACTGGTTTATGTGCATAGAGTTGTTTGTAGTATTCTCTGATGATGGTTTGAATTTCTGTGGAATCTGTGGTGATTTCCCCTTTATCGTTTTTTATTGCATCTATTTGGTTGTTCTCTCTCTTCTTTTTTATCAGTCTGGCTAGTGGTCTGTCTATTTTGTTGATCTTTTCGAAAAACCAGCTCTTAGATTTATTGATTTTTTGAAGGGTTTTTCTTGTCTCTATCTCCTTCAGTTCTGCTCTGATCTTAGTTATTTCTTGTCTTCGGCTAGGTTTTGAGCTTTTTTGATCTTGCTCCTCTAGCTCTTTCAATTTTGACGATAGGGTGTCAATTTTGGATCTCTCCACTCTTCTCATGTGGGCACTTATTGCTATATATTTTCCTCTACAGACTGCTTTAAATGTGTCCCAGAGATTCTGGTACATTGTGTCTTCATTCTCGTTGGTTTCAAAGAACTTCTTTATTTCTGCCTTCATTTCATTGTTTATCCAATCAACATTCAAGAGCCAATTGTTCAGTTTCTATGAAGCTGTGCAGTTCTGAGTTATTTTCTGAATTCTGAGTTCCAACTTGATTGCACTATGGTCTGAGAGACTGTTTGTTATGATTTCAATTGTTTTGCATTTGCTGAGGAGTGCTTTACTTCCAATTATGTGGTCAATTTTGGAGTAGGTGTGATGTGGTGCTGAGAAGAATGTATATTCTGTGGATTTGGGGTGGAGAGTTCTGTAAATGTCTATCAGGTTTGCTTGTTCCAGGTCTGAGTTCAAGTCCTGGATATCCTTGTTAATTTTCTGTCTGGTTGATCTGTCTGCTATTGACAGTGGAGTGTTAAAGTCTCCCACTATTATTGTGTGGGAGTCTAAGTCCCTTTGTAAGTCATTAAGAACTTGCCTTATATATCTGGGTGCTCCTACATTGGGTCCATATATATTTAGAATCGTTATCTCTTCTTGTTGTATCGATCCTTTTACCATTATGTAATGACCTTCTTTGTCCCTTTTGATCTTTGTTACTTTAAAGTCTATTTTATCAGAGATGAGAATTGCAACTCCTGCTGTTTTTGCTCTCCATTTGCTTGGTAAATCTTCCTCCATCCCTTTATTTTGAGCCTTTGTGTATCTTTGCATGTGAGGTGGGTTTCCTGGATACAGCACACTGATGGGTTTTGGTTTTTGATCCAATTTGCCAGTCTGTGTCTTTTGATTGGTGCATTTACCCCATTTACATTCAGGGTTAATGTTATGTGTGAATTTGATACTGCCATTTTGATGCTAGCTGGCTGTTTTTCCCGTTGGTTCATGTACATTCTTCATTTTGTTGATGGTCTTTAGCATTTGGTATGCCTTTAGGATGGCTGGAACTTGTTGTTTCTTTCTATGTGTAGTGCCTCTTTCAGGAGCTCTTGTAAAGCAGGCCTAGTGGTGACAAAATCTCTGAGTACTTGCTTGTTCGTGAAGGATTTTATTTTTCCTTCACTTATGAAGCTCAGTTTCGCTGGATATGAAATTCTGGGTTGAAAGCTCTTTTCTTTAAGGATGTTGAATATTGGCCCCCACTCTCTTCTGGCTTGTAGAGTCTCTGCCGAGAGATCTGCTCTGAGTCTGATGGGCTTCCCTTTGTGGGTGACCCGACCTTTCTCTCTGGCTGCCCTTAGTATTTTCTCCTTCGTTTCAACCCTGGTGAATCTGACGACTATGTGCCTTGGGGTTGCTCTTCTTGAAGAGTATCTTTGTGGTGTTCTCTGTATTTCCTGGAGTTGAGTATTGACCTGTCTTGCTAGGTTGGGGATATTTTCCTGGATAATATCCTGAAGAGTATTTTCCAGCTTGGATTCATTCTCTTCGTCACATTCTGGTACACCTATCAAACGTAGGTTGGGTCTCTTCACATAGTCCCACATTTCTTGGAGATTTTGTTCATTCCTTTTTGTGCTTTTTTCTTTAATCTTGGTTTCTCGTTTTATTTCATTGAGTTGATCTTCAACTTCTGATATTCTTTCTTCTGCTTGGTCAATTCGGCTGTTGAAACTTGTGCATGCTTCGTGAAGTTCTCGTGTTGTGTTTTTCAGCTCCTTCAATTCATTCGTATTCCTCTCTAAGTTGTCCATTCTCGTTATCAATTCCTCGAATCTTTTTTCAAATCTTTTTTCAAGGTTCTTAGTTTCTTTGCTCTGGTTTAGAACATGTTCCTTTAGCTCACTGAAGTTTCTCATTATCCACTTTCTGAAGTCTGATTCCGTCATTTCGTCACATTCATTCTCCGTCCAGCTTTGTTCCCTTGCTGGTGAGGAGTTTTGGTCCTTTTTTGGAGGTGAGGTGTTTTGGTTTTGGGTGCTTTCCTCCTTTTTGCGCTGGTTTCTTCCCATCTTTATGGATTTATCCGCCTGTCATCTTAGTAGTGGCTGATTTTTCAATTGGGTCTCTGTGTGGACACTGAGATTGTTGATGATGAAATATTTCTGTTACTTAGTTTTCCCTCTAATGATCTATCCTCTCTGCTGTATGAGTGCTGAGGTCCACTCCAGGCCCTGCTTGTCTGGGGTACACCTGCAGCAGCTGCAGAACACTAAGGGATGATATCAGTTTCTTTTTCTGCTGCCCTTGTTCCAGAATGATGCCAGCCAAATGTCAGTCTGATTAGTCCTTTTCTGGGGTGACTCCTTGGATATACAGGGGTCAGGGAGCTGCTTGAGGAGACAGTCTGTGCTTTATAGGAGCTCCAGTGCTGAGCTGTGAGCTCCGTTGTTCATTCAGGGTTGTTGGGAGGTTATGTCTGCTGCAATAGAACTCATAAAACACCACTCTTTTTTTTTTTTCACCCTTAGATGCTCTGTCTCAGGGAGTTGGGGCTTTCTTTATGAGTATCTGTTGCACTGTCCTGCCCCACTAGGTGGCAGTCTATTCACTATTTGCCTGCCGGGGCTCTGACCTGCTAACGCGGGTCCACCCTGTTGCTGCCTGGCGGACTCTCTCTGTTATGGCAGGTTGCCTCGGCAACGGCAGGCTGCGTCAGTCCTGGGCGGTACTTAAGTGGCGGTGCACTTCGTCAGGAATGGTGGACGCCCCTCCCTGACCGGGCTGCACCGTCCTAAATGCCGGCAACAAAACTCTCAGCCCCAAGCACCTCCAGTCACCGCCCTGCTTGTCCCCGTGAGCGTGGGACCCGCCGAGCCCGATCACCCAGCTCCCTGCCTCAGAGTCCATCCTCTCTCTCTCTCTCCCTCTCCCCAAGCTGAAAGGTCAACTCTCTCGCTGGTGCCCCAGTAGCCTGCTGATAGGGCACTGGGATCCATGTGATCTCCCATGCCGCTGTCCACTACCCCAGCTCAGATCACACTTCCCAGGAAACTCCTGGTCTGGCTCATTGTCCAAGTCCCGTTCAATCAGATGGACATGCCAATCTGCCCTTCCAAATATCAGATTGCCAGTTTAACAGGGCACCCAGACCAGTGAGTTCCGCGCTGGGTCCCGCTGCGACGCTGGCCGAAGAGGTGGCGGGAGCCGGTTGCGTTAGCCGGCTGCTAGCGTCCCGTGTCTCTCCCACACCTGGGACTTTCAACGCTCTGTGGGCATAAAAGGAACATCCGAGAATGCGGCTAGGACTCACCCTCTGCGCCTTCACTGAGAGCTGCAATCCTGAGTCACCTCTATGACGCCATCTTGCCTCCTCCCTCCTCGCCAGTCATCTGCATAGTCTTAATCATAAAACAATCAGTCCTTCTACCTATAAATCTGCAGGCACATTGGGACTGTCAAAGTTACATATTTTTCCTGGATTTGAAAAACACTGTAGCAATCAGCATTGAAGAACTATAAAACTTAGCCAGCAAAAATGTGAAAGAAATGTTTAAATATATGCTATAAAATATAAACAGTAGAATTCCTTAGTCCATTTTTAAGTAAAAGAGAAAATCAGGGAAGGGATGAGAACTATCCAAGGTGAAAGAATAAGTAGAGTTCATTCATAGGCAAAACACATACCTGAACACAGCTATAGAGGAAAGGGAAAAGAATAGGAGAGAGAATAAACATTTTCTGATCAGGAACAATTTGGCATTTTCTATGTACATACGGATGCTATCTAATATGGTTTGGCTTTGTGTCCCCACCCAAATCTTACCTTGAATTATAATAGCCACCACATGTCATGGAACAGACCCAGTGGGAGGTAATTGAAACATGGGAGCAGATTTGACCCTACTGTTCCGGTAATAGTGAATAAGTCTCACGAGAGCTGATGGTTTTATAAAGGGCGGTTCCCCTGCACATGCCCTCTTACCTGCCACCATGTAAGGCGTGGTTTGCTCTTCTTTTGCCTTCCACCATAATTGTAAGGTCTCCTCAGCCATGTGGAACTGTGAGTCTATGAAACCTTTTTCCTTTATTAATTACCCAGTGTCTGGTAAATCTTTATTATCAGCATGAGAATGAACTAATACACTTCTTACTGTTTCTTTATAAGCCTCATAAACTAGTTTCATTTTAATCTTTATTTTATAGATGACAAAATGAAGTTCAGAAAGATTCAGTAACTTTTTCAAGATTATTAGATAGCAAACTTACTCATATCTGCCTCCAAACGGCATGACGTTTCATAAGTTTCCAATTGTTTTGCCTTCCTTTTTAATATCTCAGTGATTTCTTAATCTACTTGACCTAGAATAGACAGGAAATGTGGTTAGGTCCAGACACACAATTGTTTTGCTTAGAAAATGGTTGTAGACTTTGGCAACTATCTAAACTATTATTTAATGGAGAATCGGAAAAATCCTAAGAAACATCTTTCTTTCTTTGTTTCTTCGTTTTTTTTATTTCTTGCTTTCTCTTTCTTTCTTCCTTCCTTAACATCCTTCTCTTTTTCTTCCTTCCTTCTTCTTTGTTTTTAGACTTTAAAATGGAAGGTCCTGAAAATGACTTTCTGAAGATGACTTTCCTAATAATGACTTTCAATTCATTTTAAAAACAAATCTAGTCTTTTCAGCTTAAAAAAAAAAAAAAACTACACTCTAATTGTGATTTTCTTCAGCTGGTATACACATACATTCGTCCCTATGAACTCTGGAGCCAATGTAACTAGGCAATTCAGTTTGAATGCATTCTTTCTTCCAAATCTGAAACTCTAACTTGGGAAATCAGAGACCCACAACTATTCTGGGGATGAGGGAGGGAGGACAGTTGCAGGACAGCAGAGTGAAGAGTCTGGCACCATTCGGATAGCTGTTCTTTACATCTTTTTAATTATCCCAGTGCATATATTGAAGGACTGTACTTGGCCCTGCTTCTGGCCTGCTGGAGGAAGACACCCTGCTGGCTCACTTGGTGGGGCACATGTGTGTGGTTTGCATCTTGAGTCGGACTGCAACAAAGATGGACGTTGTCTAGCCAGGCAGTTTGATAGGATGCTCCATTATTTGTAGGTATTGGCTCTACTGGTGACAAGTTGGCAGAAAATACCTTTTTTTACAGCTAGGATAATAGAAGAACAGGCAGAAGTTTGTAAAAAACCAAAAGATCTAAAGCAAAAATAAATTCCCTGTGAACCCCACCTTCTCAGAGCCAATATGGCCAAGATAAACAGTTTATTAGAGGAAGACCAGCAATCAGTAGGAGGAAGGCACAGACTCTAACAGTTGCAAACATGTGACCCCGCCTGGACTGAATCATTAATACAGGCCAGGAAAGAGAAGTTTTTAGATTAGACAATAGTAAGAAAATGGAATTCGGTATTATATAGTAAAATAGAATTGTTTATTGGAGGATAGGGTGTTTTCCTCTTGTGATGATAAAATATATTTGACAGTGCAAATACTTAAATGAGAATCAAACTCATGTCTACTTTACCCTCTAAGATATAAGGGAGTTTTGTAAACATAAACAGTAAGATTATTTCTCATCTACCTGTAACAATATCTTATTACTTTTTTTCCTTTAGTCCCTACAGATTGCCTCAGTTATACTAATTTCTACATAATCAAGCTTATCTCTAAAATTGATAGTCAGATTTAATTTTAAGGGTAGTATGAAAATCTTTTTAAAATGTCTTGCACATTGCCTATTACTCTTCGTGATTTGGGACATCACAATGAACAGCAAATATTTTTTCCAAACTTTGGTTATGATAGTAGATGCATTTATTTATTTAAAAAATGTGTTCCTTTTTAAAATAATTACAAGCTTTCTGAGTTTATAGATCTGATTTGTGTTGCTTTTATGTATGCCCCTCTCCCTTCCAAGCCATATCTTTCACATTTAATATGGCTGCAGTTTTTAGGCCTCTTTCTGTCTCTGATTCCCTCCTATAAAAAATACTATAATCAAGCTAATGTTTAGGAAAATATCTGAAAGGCACTGAATGCCTAGTGAATCCAAAACGATAATATGGTTTTCGTAACTCAACTGCTAATAAAAGAAGGCCCTAGATAAGCACTGTATTTAAAAGCATGAACTTTGGAGTACAAACTCCAAGTTTGGCTAGGCACAGTGGCTCATGCTGTAATCCCAGCACTTTGGGTGGCCAAGGCGGGCAGATCACCTGCAGTCAGGAGTTCAAAACCAGCCTGGCTAACATGGCGAAATCGCATCTCTACTAAACTACAAAAAATTAGCTGGGCATGGTGGCACACACCTGCAATCCCCGCTACTTGGTAGAATGAGACAGGAGAATCACTTGACTCCAGGGGTTGGAGATTGCTGTGAGTCAAGATTGTGCCACTGCATTCCAGCCTAGGCAATAGAGCAAAACTCTGTCTCAACAGAAAAAAAAAAAAAAAAAGAGAACTCCAAATTCAAGTCCCAAGTTTATAATTTCTGGTCATATACTTTAAGTAGATTATTAATTCTCCTAAGACTTCCTTTATTTGTGTATAAATAAGATTAATGACAGTGTTATGTAATAAAATTGGTGGAAGGATTAAATAAAATAATGTATATAGAGCCCTTAGGAAAATTAAGATCTCCAAAATAATTTTAGTAGTGGAGGTAGTGGTATTCTGTGAGGACATGTGATTTTTAAAATTCTCTATCATATGAAGATTTTATCTAACTACAAGCATTCTAGAGTCTGACTGTTCTACACCATGAAAATCCATGCTAGGCTGGATACGGTGTGGCTCATGCCTGTAATCCCAGCACTTTGAGAAGCCAAGGCGGGCAGATCACGAGGTCAAGAGATTGAGACCATCCTGGCTAAAATGGTAAAGCCCCTTCTCTACTAAAAATACAAAAACATTAAGCTGGGCATGGTAGTCTGTAATCCCAGCTACTCAGGAGGCTAAGGCAGGAGAATAGCTTGAGCCCAGAAGGCAGAGGTTTCAGTGAGCCAAGAGCGGGCCACTGTACTCCAGCCTGGCAACAGAGCAAGACTCCATTAAAAAAAAAAAATTCATGCCACACTAGGTAGGCTGCCTTAAAATAATTTTCATTTTTAAAATTTTAGCAATTAAATCAAGGTGGGTAACTCTATTAAAAATTTACCTAATATTTACTTTCAACATATTCTAGTAGTTATATAGCAGCCCCCACTATACATATTTTGACATAAATTTAATTACTTTATATAAGAAAAATGTTTCTTTAGATATTTAAATATAGTATGCTTAAATATAAATGAAACTAGTAAATCTGTTAGCAATGATATAGCTATAAAAATTGCATATATTGTATTCATTTATCTATTCAAAAAATATATGAAGATTGAACACATACACGAAGGTTTGGGAATACAGAAGGGCCAGGCACAGGGAAAGCAGAAGAGCCAGGCAAAGGGAAAGTAAGAGATATTCAAAGTGAGAAAACAATTAGACTGTATTGCAGAAGGTGTCACCTTACATAACATGAGAAATAAAAATGTTGGCAGCCTCTAGAGAAGTAAAGGCTCATCCCTAGCTGACAGGCAGCAAGGAAGTGGGACATCAGCCCTACAACCACAGGGAACTGAGTTTGACCATCAACTGGAATGAACTTGGAAGAAGATTCTTCCCCAGAGCCTCCAGAAGAAAGGTAGCCATGCTGACAACCTGATTTCACCCTTTGGAGAACTTAAGCCAATGACCCCATCAAGCACATCTAGGTTTCTGATCTATGTAAGTCACTAATAAATATTTTTTTCATTTTAAGCTACTACATTTTTGGTAACTTGTGGTTACAGTAGAAAAGCAATGACTTGCCTGTATTTAATGATTAATGTAATTCAGTCCTCTACAAGTTATTGATAAACTTCCTGAGTATATCTATAATCCTAAGGGTCTTCAATAATTTATTCTAAAATAATTAAATGTAATATTTAATAAGTATCTTAATCCTCCATTTAAAATTAGTGATTTGTGAGAATATTTGCTCTGAAGAATGCAGCCTAAAGATAGATTGCAATTTCCAAGTCGTCTCTGATAGTCAAAACCAAGGCTAAGTTTTCACAGTATTCAAGATTGAGATCCAATCATTTTTGTGATGGAAAAGGAAAATACAGCTATGAGAACTGGAACAAAAATAAATATGTGTTATGACTTTCAGACATCAGCCCTTGGGTTACCAAAACACTGAGGGAGCCTAACCATAGCCAAAGTACTTTTCCAAAGATTCTCTGAGGATATTGTAAAATAAAACTGTTGCTCCAATTCTCTTTTGTGGAAATTCCTCTACTCTTTCTAAAATATACATAAATTCCTCCATTTTGGAATTTCACTTTTTACTTGGAAAACTGAATATATGATTGTTACAATGAACATATTTATACATACTTTACTCACAAGTAGTTTTTAAAGAGAGGCTGGAAATGGAATGTTTTTATTGTTTGTGTCTGTGTGTGTTAATGGGGGGCTGGCTTGTTTGGTACCAACTAATCACCAGGGTTTTCATTACTCTGATACCAATTCTTAGCAGTAACATGTAGAATTATTTATATGCCAAAACTGTGTGATATGCATGGTTCCACTTAGTATCATCACCTCTAAGCCTTTCTAAAGTTATTCAATCTATTATAAAGACATTACATTGTATTTTATATATCTCATTTATTCTTATAATGAACTTCAAATCCTGTTTTAGAAAAGGTATGAGAAGTAGAATTTTTAAATGTATGTGAATGCCTTTCTTTGGCAGGAACTAAATTTGAATAGATACAGAGCAAATTATCTTGCATATCATCCTGTGCCCAGGGATAATACATCAATTCACAAAGTATTCCATATTTTATGCATTTATCAAAACTCAGCACACATTCTCATGATCTGCATTTACACAAATTTTTTACATCAGAAAAAAACAACAAAGAAAAGTGGCAAACTAAAGCATTTGTAGGGTAATGTATTAATGTGTACAATTTACCATGAAATGTATCAAAGATAAAATAGATTCATTGATAGAGGAACACATATATAAAAGAACATATAATAACACAGGTATAATAAAATAATAACAGAAGATGTAAGGTATCTGAGTGTATTCACACTAAAATTTGATATTTTTAATTGCCATATTTATATATACATATATAAGTATGTATGTGTATATAACATCTTCGTATGGTAAGCATTTCAAAAAAATTGAATCTCAGCTTTGTGAATTTTTACCTTTGTAAACTTAACCAAATGGCCTTCTATTTCATCTCTGAGCATGTTGTTAATTCGTAAAAAGGATAATTAAGAATTATTTAGGATGAAATAAGATAATATTTGAGATGGAATTACTGTGTGGTAAAGAGATGAGGATGTGTTGAGTATAGATTAGACAAGATAGGAATTGATGCTCTTGCATAAAGCTAAAACTCTTGGAGGGCTAATCATTAGCAATGTGATGAATTAGAAAAAATTCCCATATGAAAAATGGCAGAGATAAAAGATGTTTTTCAATTTCAAGTAATATAAATATGTCTGTTACAATAATTTGTAAATAGCACCTGTCCTCAGAGAAGGCTGGAATTTGATTTTAAAGTAACTGAATTGATTGGGATACCTTTAGCCAACTATTAACTTAAGTGGGTCCTAAATTGTTAAAACCCTGGTTTACCTGTCAGAAACTAATGGAATCTCTACTAGAAAGATGAACTCTCAAACTCGGTCTTACATGATACCCAGTGACAAAGTTTAGCAAAACATAAAGTAGCAATCTATGTTAACTAACAAGAGCTATGTGTCTAGAAGTAAGAATTTACAAAAACCACAAACAGCACGATTAGTCCACTACTGACTTAAGAGGTTGAAATGGTCAAACTTGGAATATGAAAAAAGAATGTAAAATTTTGAAGGAACAAAAAAGAGAATTAAAAATATAAGTACAGAACATGAAACAATAAAAAGACAAAAAATATATAGAAATAAAACAAACTATTGATATTTTAAATTTAAATGGATAGATTTAAAAAAAAAAAAAACAGATTAATCGCATCTGAAGATATCAAATAAACTGGAAGACAGATTGATGCCTATAGCCTGCCTGAAAGAGAGACACCAAGAAATAGAAAATGTGAAAGAGAGTTAAAGAGAAATGGTGAGTGTAATAAATAGTCGTAAAGATCTAATTGGATTCTACCAAGATAAGACAGAGGGAGAAGAAAAGATAAATTAATAGCTACAGACACTAGTGTTTTCCAAAACTGATGAAAAATGTGTCGACATTCAGTGGGGGTGGCTGGCAACATATTAGGGAAAATTATAGATTGTAGTCTCAAACCTTTTGGAAATTCAAAAGTTTTTATTGAGACGGGCTGAACACAACCAGTTCATTTATATTCGATTAGAGCAAAGAAAGATAGGGACAATAAGAGGCTTTCCCAGGTAAGTCTGGTTACCGACATCCCTTTGTCTCTAACTGTTTATTCATGAAAACTTTGTGTTGGATGGTCCTCTCAGAGGAAGGTCAAAGGGGAATTACCCATTAATGGTGTTTACTCTGGCCCCCCCTGGAATGCAAAGCTTTTGTCATTTGTAAAAGCACACTTTTAACCATGTTAATTATCCACGATCATGTTGGCTTAGAACCTCTGTTATGAAATTCGTACTGAATAAATGTGAGAATGAAGAGAGAGTCTTGGTTGGTTGGATGCACTCGCCCTCTGAAAGCAGTCGATGACCATCCCCAGCCCAATTGAATCACTGTAATGGTGTGAGAGTGCATTCACTGTAATGGTGTGAGAGTGCATTCATTCATCCATTGTTGAGTCAGGGTCTGGAGGACAGACCTCTGCAGGCGGTGATCAATGTCTCAAAAATGTTCCAAGATATTTAGATCAGTAAGCATAAAACATTTCCATTAGGATAAAAATGTTATTAATTATAGTATACAGTTCTAAATCTACCAAAACCAAATAAAAGCATAAGACTTTTTAAAAGGAAAATGTGTTAATAGTTCTTTTACAAATCATCTATTAGGTTGGCCTATGAAGGTCTCAATGGCCACAATGGAAACAGAAAACAGTTGAATGATATTTCAAAGTTTTGAGTGAAAATACTTATCGATCTAGAATTATGTGCCCAAATCAACAGTAATTCAATAATGGAAGACAAACAGTGCTCCAAATATTGTGCATTTATTGGTTCTAGTAATAGATGTGTTCAGTTTTTTAAATTTGTATGTAAAAGGGCTGGGCGTGGTGGCTCAAGCCCATAATCCCAGCACTTTGGGAGGCTGAGGCGGGTGGATCACAAGGTCAAAAGATCGAGACCATCCTGGTCAACATGATGAAACCTCGTCTCTACTAAAAATACAAAAAATAGCTGGGCATGGTGGCGCGTGCCTGTAATCCCAGCTACTCAGGAGGCTGGGGCAGGAGAATTGCCTGAACCCAGGAGGTGGAGGTTGCAGTGAGCCGAGATCGCACCATTGCACTCCAGCCTGGGTAACAAGAGTGAAACTCCGTCTCAAAACAAACAAAAAATTTGTATGTAAAAATCTCTATATATTACACTTCAATAATCAAAGAAAGGAGGCCAAATAAGGACAGTTTTAACAATTTTTATTTCTAACTTTCTATTTAAACAACTTTAATGTAAGCATCAACACCAATAATTAAACACAGATAACAATATAATGAAGTAATCTGCAGACCTTATGCACATTTCATTTATTGTCCTGCTAATAAAGTTCCTTTTTCTTGTCCAGGATTCAATCCAGGATCACACATTTCATTTGGTTATGGGATTGCCTTTGTCTCCTTCATTCTAGGACAATTCCACAGTCATTCTCTATCCTTCATGACACTTATTTTTGGCTTAACCAAGTGATAAATTTAACATTGCAAGTAATGAGACACTCAAACAGTATAAGTCACCTGAAATGGTGACTTGTGAAAGGCATGAATCACTTTTGTGGTATTCTTGACATAAATGCATAATCTGATTAAATTACCAGGAAATACCAGACAAACCTAAATAAATAAGCATTTTGTAAAACAGCAAATTAATACTCTTCAAATGATTAATGATCACAGAAGGAACAATGAGAGACTAGAAGAAATAATGAGCAAAGAATTTGATACACATGTACATAAATCTAAATTAATTACTAGATAGAAGGATTCATTGTACAAAAGGGAATAATTAAATTATACATATTATGCATTCCCTTAATATGTGCTCTAGGGGATTATTCTTAAAGAAGTTAGAAATATTAGATTTACTTTAGATTCCCTAAGAAAGAATGTTAAAATGTCAGTAAGCAGTTGAAAACAGAAGTGCTATAGTATAAATGTTTGTGTCTCCCCTAAATTTATATGTTAAAATATGAATCCACAAGGTGATGATATTAGGAAGTGGGGGCATTTGGGAGGTGACTGTCATGAAGGTGGAGGTTTCCTGAACAGCATTAGTGCCCTTTTAAAAGAGGCCCAAGGGGGCTCCTTGGCACTTCCACCATTCGAGGACATAGTGAGAAGGTACCATCTGTGAAGCAGAAAATGGGCTCACACCAGTTACAGAGTCAGCCAGCATCTTAATCTTAGATTTCCTACCTTCCAGAACTGTAAGTAATTTGTTTTTCATAAGTTACCGTGTTTAGGGTATTTTCTTATGCCAGCTCAAACTAATTAAGAAAAGGAGAAAAAAACATGTTTTACTTGCAAAGGAAACAGGAAAAGAGGAACAATTAAGTCAGACAAAAAGAGAAATAAGTAGGAAGAACAAAATATAAAGATAAAGACAAAAACAAATATATTTCTGATGTAAATAAAATAGGTAGGATAAACTCACTGGTTATAAAACAAATATAATTTAGCCCATTGAAAAAATGACTCTAGGCCAGGCACAGTGGCTCATGCCTGTAATCGCAACACTTTAAGAGGCCAAGGCAGGCAGGATCATTTAAGGTCAGGAGCTTGAGACTAGCCTGACCAACATGGTGAAACACTGTCTCTACTAAAAAACTACGAAAAGTTTAGCTGGGCACAGTGGTGCGTGCCTGTAATCCCAGCTATACAGGGGACTGAGGCAGGAGACTCACTTGAGCCCGGGAGGCAGAGGTTGCAGTGAGCTGAGATCACACCATCACACTTCAGCCTGGGAGACAGAGCAGGACTATCTCAAGTGAAACAAAAAGACTCTCTCTTTATATATATATTAATAAACATTATTCACAAGGAAGACCTCAAGTGGTTAGTAACTGAAAGAAGATATTCAAACTATATTGATATAATAAAACAGATTTTATACTAAAAGGAATTATTCAATATATACTGGATTCATAATAATAAATTATCATTTCTTTATTAGTTATAGGCTAAACATGATATATAATTATTGAAAGACACTTTTAAAGGCTTGCATCAATTGAGAAAGCAGTCATTTCTCAATTTTCAAGAAAGTCACTTCTCCATGAATGTATGTAAGTCTGTTACTCTACTGGATGGGCAAAGGGTCAAAAAATTGGCAAGATAATTTCATAAGACAAAGAGAAGTGCAAGGAGGAAAGAAAGGAAGAGGAAGGAGGTGGGAAGAGCCAGAAAAGAGAAGGAATTGCATTGTTCTAAATGAAATTTTCTTTAAATGTAAAACAATGAACATTTAAATACTAATCCACAAGAGACAAATCTATGGCCACCTAGTGAAGAGCTTAAACACAGACTGCTGAATCAGTTGGAAACTGAATAGGTGACAGAGGTGGCCAGGTCAGTAGAAAAGGGTACACTGGTCGTTAAATGGAGCTGGGACAGTTTATTCATGTGATAACAAGTTAGATCCATACCTACAGGATACACACACACACACATCAATTCAAGGTACATTGGACCTAAAGGTAAATGTTGAAAATTAAAAAATATTATTATGATGATGCTTTAAATTCTGGATTACATGTGCAGATGGTGAAGGTTTATTACATAGGTATACACGTGCCATGGTGGTTTGCTGCATCTATCCCCCCGTCATCTATATTAGGTATTTCTCCTAATGTTATCCCTCCCCAACCTTCCCACCCACTGCTATCCCTCCCCTAGTGTCCTCCCACCCCCTGAGAGGCCCTGGTGTATGATGTCCCCCTCCCTGTGTCCATGTGTTCTCATTGTTCAACAACCACTTATGAGTGAGAACATGCAGTGTTTGAATTTCTGTTCTTATGTCAGTTTGCTGACAATGATAGTTTCCAGCTTCATCCATGTCCCTGCAAAGGACAAGAACTCATTCTTTTTGATGGCTGCATGTTATTCCATGGTGTATAAGTGCCACATTTTCTTTGTCCAGGCTGCCATTGATGGGCATTTGGGTTGGTTCCAAGTCTTTGCTATTGTAAACAGTGCCTCAATAAACATACATTTGCATGTGTCTTTTTAATTGAATGTCTGAATATCTCTGTTGTCTCACAGAAAATAAATGTTTATAAACAAGATATAAATAGCTAAAATAAGAAAGATAAAAAGTAGGTACTTTTAAAATTTCTTCTCATTAAAACAGGCAATGTGTTGATGAAAATAAAGAAAACTAAGCTCTGGTGGAAAATAACATAATGTGCAAAAATTCTTATCCAAACTATGTAATAACTCCTATGAAGCAACAAGACAAAAAGTATGCTATCGAAGCAGAGAGGTCAAGTTTTATGTGCAGGCAATTTCTAGGAAAGAAATCCAAATGGGGGTGTGTGTCTACATGTTTATCTGTAAGTGTGCTAACCTCAGCAGTAATCAGAGACATGTAACTAAAAATCATAAGAAAAAATTATTACTTCATACCTCCATAGAATTGGACAAATTAAAACTTTCTCTCTACTTCTCCCCCCACCACCCCCCACACACAGGCACACATTACACAGGCACAAACACTTCTGTAAATGTGGTTGATTGCAAAGAGTAACAGAATATCTTATGCAAGCCTGAGAGCAACAATTGGTTTCACCCTGTTTGAGAACAAGTTGGTGCATCAAATAAAATTATAAATGTGCATATCCTATAAAATTCTGTGCCCACTCTCTCTCTCTTTCTCACTCAGAGCAAAATGTCCATAAAAAGATGAATGAACAATTTGCTGAGAAAGATGTTCTCCAGATTCATCCATGTCCCTGCAAAGGACACGAACTCATCACTTTTGATTGCTGCATAATATTCCATGGTGTATATGTGCCACATTTTCCCAGTCCAGTCTATCATCCATGGGCATTTGGGTTGGTTCCAGGTCTTTGCTATTGTAAACAGTGCTGCAATGAACATTTGTGTGCATGTGTCCTTATAGTAGAATAATTTATAGTCCTTTGGATATATACCCAGTAGTGGGATTGCTGGGTCAAATGGAATTTCTATTTCTAGGTCCTTGAGGAATCGCCACACTGTCTTCCACAATGGTTGAACTAATTTACAGTCCTACCCGCAGTGTAAAACTGTTCCTATTTCTCCACATCCTCTCCAGCATCTGTTCTCTCAGATTTTTTAATGATCGCCATTCTAACCGGCGTGAGATGGTATCTCAATGTAGTTTTGATTTGCATCTCTCTAATGACCAGTGATGATGAGCATTTTTTCATATGTTTGTTGGCCTCATGTATGTCTTCTTTTGTAAAGTGTCTGTTCATATCCTTTGCCCATTTTTGAATGGGCTTGTTTGTTTTTTTCTTATAAATCTGTTTGAGTTCTTTGTAAATTCTGGATATCAGCCCTTTGTCAGATGCGTAAACTGCAAAGATTTTTTCCCATTCTGATGGTTGCTGATTCACTCTAGTGACTGTTTCTTTTGCCGTGCAGAAGCTGTGGAGTTTGATTAGGTCCCATTTGTCTATTTTGGCCTTTGTTGCCAATGCTTTTGGTGTTTTGGTCATGAAGTCTTTGCCTACTCCTATGTCCTGAACGGTTTTGCTTAGATTTTCTTCTAGAGTTTTTATGGTGCCAGGTCTTATGTTTAAGTCTTTAATCCATCTGGAGTTAATTTTAGTGTAAGGTGTCAGGAAGGAGTCCAGTTTCTGCTTTCAGCACATGGCTAGCCAGTTTTCCCAAGATGGGGAGAAATGCCAAATGTGGGTGAGGGGGAGGAAGGCAGCAAAACACATGCCACGTGTGTACCTATGCAACTATCTTGCATGTTCTGCACGTTTACCCTAAAACCTAAAATGCAATAAAAAAAAAGATGAATGAAGAAATCAATTGTGGAAAAGCATGTTGACTCCATCAATGGTTTCAGTCAGATTTTCTTTCTTGAGCAGGATCCTGAATGTATGACTGTTCCTCACTGTAGGTTCTTTATTCATTTTGGAATACTAAAATATTTAATAACCATTTAAAAAATAAAAACAAGGTGTTACTATAAGGTGAAAGGAGCAGAAATTCTAAATGTGAACCCCTTTCTTTTATTTGTAGTTTATATGAGCCTGAGAAAAATCCCTTAATATCAGTAAGCTTGTCTTTTCCCACTGGTATATTTTTATAATAATCACATCTCTTCTACTCACAAAATTTATAGGAAGCTTAATAAAATAATGCATAGAAAAATGCTTTGTAAGTCAAAACATCAAACAAATATTAGTTTCTGGTAATCATACTGTTACTATTATAATCATGTTGTTACTATTATGATTACAATAAAAATTATTACCTGAGTAATTTTCATGATCTGGTATCTTTGAAAATGTTAATTTGAATGAAATGAGCTCTAATGAGCCTCTGCGCCTAACATTCTGAAATTTATTTTTGACTAGAATCAAACATTGCAAAACAGAAGAATGATGTTTATTGGTTTGTGCTATACAATAAGTGACAATCATTATACTTATGAATCATGAACATTTAAATAAGTAAAAGTAACACATTTAATATTATACAGAGCTAAACGTATTCATTTCAATCCCTATTGTTATGAATTGAAATTACTTTATATTGAGAAATAAACTGAAACGTTGGATTGAATTGGCCAAGTGTCACTAAGTGAATTTGAGAGCTATTTAAATATAATACTGAATGACATGTAAGAAGATCAACACACACTGTCTTCCACAATGGTTGAACTAATTTACACTCCCACCAACAGTGTAAGAGTGTTCCTATTTCTCCACATCCTCTCCAGCATTGTTTTCTCCAGCTTTTTTAATGATCGCCATTCTAACCGGCGTGAGATGGTATCTCAATGTGGTTTTGACTTGCATCTCTCTAATGATCAGTGATGATGAGCATTTTTTCATGTGTTTGTTGGCCTCATGTATGTCTTCTTTTGTAAAGTGTCTGTTCGTGTCCTTTGCCCATTTTTGAATGGGCTTGTTTGTTTTATTTCTTGTAAATCTGTTTGAGTTCTTTGTAAATTCTGGATATCAGCCCTTTGTCAGTTGGGTAAACTGCAAAGATTTTTTCCCAATCTGTTGGTTGCCGATTCCCTCTAGTGACTGTTTCTTTTGCCGTGCTGGACTGGGAAAATGTGGCACATATACACTATGAAATATTATGCAGCAATCAAAAATGACGAGTTTATGTCCTTTGTAAGGACATGGATGAATCTGGAGAACATCATTCTCAGCAAACTGACACAAGAACAGAAAAGGAGATACCGCATATTCTCACTCATAGGCGGGTGAGAAAAATGAGAACACATGAACACAGGGAGGGGGTCTACTACACACTGGGGTCTGTTGGGGGTAATGGGGGAGGGACAGTGGGGGGGGCTTGGGAGGGATAGCCTGGGGAGAAATGCCAAATGTGGGTTAAGGGGAGGAAGGCAGCAAAACACACTGCCATGTGTGTACCTATGCAACTATCTTGCACATTCTGCACATGTACCCCAAAACCTAAAATGCAATAAAAATTAAAAAAAAAAAGAAGATCAACACATTTTAACAGAAGTGCTTATTCAGTGATGCCACAACTTCTGGGAACATTAAAACATTGGCTGAGACAATATTCTGCATCCCAGAGTTAACAACTAAGAAGTTAACTATATTTTTCCATCACATTCAGATATGGAGAATATGAGCACAGAGAGCAAGGCTTCAAACCTACTGACTAAAAAAAATACATTCTTTCAGTGGCTTCTGGAGCCTAAATATAAAAACCAAAGGGAAGTGTGATTTTTCTGAGCAGTCCACTCCAGATACACTCTAATAAAGTCCTGCTTTGCAAATCTTAGTCAAACTTGACAAACTCTGGAACTATTCATTAATACAGGGTCATCACAAAATTCAAATAAAATGAACAAGGAATTACAGACAAAATGCTTAACAGTAAGGGCTGTGGAATAAGCTTAAATCTAAATTCTGTCTTCACCATTTCCTGCATGACTTGTTTCTTCATCTGAAAAAATGACAGTTATAACGGTAAAAAAATCCTCATATGTAGGCATTCATTTCTGAAGAATCAAATGAGTGACTAATATGGTTATGTAATTCTTGGCACATAGCATCTCTTCAATCTCTCAGTGATGGTGAGCTGCTATAACCATGTATTTGGGGGAAATTATGAGGGTAACTGAGAATTTTACCATTAATAACCCTCAGAATGTAGAATGATTTATCATCTATTCATGTAGCTTAAATTTGCCTACCTAACACTCTGAATCACAGAGGTTATTGGTTATAAAATTTGGCCTAAAATTCATTAAGTACTACCTCTGTGGCCTAAAATTACAGTACATTTGCCTTCTAATATTTGGCTACAATGTATAAATAACCTGTTCTTTATTTTATTTCTATGTTCTGTACCAAATAATGTTTTCCAGAAGTTTTCTATTATCTGCTTTGGATTATTTTGCTTTGTTTTGTTTTAGTTAGATATATTAACTTTTATTTCTGTTGAAGCTTACTTTTGCTTCTTTTCCTAATTTCAAAGAAATTTGTGTTATTCATACATATTTAATATATCAGATATTTCTGTAATGTGTTAGGTTACAAATCAGGTTCAATTTTGGAATGAAAAGCATGTAGACAAGATAAGAAGCTTTGATTGTTATTTGAATGCAAAATTAAAGGTGTTTTAGAGTCATGTTTTCCAAAGAAGGAAAATAAGAAAAAAAATCTCAAAGGGAAAGAGTGTTCTGAAATCTAAAGTGTCTTATTGCTGGCATAAATTTTTTTAGATGATCATAAAGACATCAATTTCGACTTTCAAGTTTTTTATCTTTCTTTTTTAAATGTTCATAATTCATTCATATATAATAGTATTTAAAATATCTCATCATTTATTTTTCCAAAAAACGTCTTCAAATACCTGACTTTGAAAGCATATGAACTGGGACAAGTTATTTCATGATAAAAGCTCCTATTTTTGTTTATTTTAGCACTCTTAATATTCCTTATCTTGCAGATCATTTTATTTAACAAATCTAATACAACCATAAATATTTCTTTGTTTTAGCTACACAAAAATTTTTGACTATGTATTATACATACTTTATATACTTATTTTAAAATTGTATTTGAAAGTTTGCTTTTAAGTAAACATAAACATTAACCTAAATAACATTAACTTAAACTCTAACAGATATTAATAACTTAAACATTAATTTACATAGACCTTATTTAGAGCAAACTCTTTTAGAGAATATTTCCCTCTGTTTTAGAAACCGTGGAGCCCAATAGGTAGCTTTAAACCTCCTGCTACACCCATGTGGGGAAGCCTCTAGGCAATAAATTCTCTTTGGTACTTTATTGATATTGTTGATATTGGGGGTGAAGTTGGGGTAGTGATGCTGGTGATGTTGATGGCAGTGTGAAGGAGGAAGGTATTTAATTTTTTTCTACTTACAAAGTGCCAGAAAGTTTTCCTCAAAGCTCTGAAAGTTACAATATAACCCTAACATCTGTTGATAAGATTTGCTTTTTACCCTGCCTGGACATCTTCACTTGTTTTGTGATGGGGCTTGACCATCCTTGTCTTTCAGGTCTTAGGTAAAATGACATGTCTTCGAGAAGCCTGCTCTAGGAAAAGAAATAAATAAATAAAATAGAAAATCCACTTTTCCAATTAACTTTCTTTCACATTATCCCAATTTATTTCATATAGCCCCCAACACAATCTAAAATCATCTTGTCTATATGATGACAGACTTATCTATTGCCAATTTCATTCTACTACAACAAATGGGATCAAGTCCTTCTCTGTCTTATTTGTCTTATTTAAAGTAAAACTTATTTAAGTTTTACTGCAGGAAGAGAAAGTTCTGATCATGCTGATATGGGCTGAGTGTAAGCCAAATAATTCTTGTAAATTAAAAACTTGGCATTTTTCTATCTTTATGTCAATGTCATTCTATCTGAGCTGAAATGAGAGGTCCGGGTTTGGGGCCTGGAAAGTTGGCATACAATTTCTCTTTCTTATGATGTTTCATGAATAGTAAACCCCTTCCCATACCTATTCTCATCTTTGATCTTACCATAAAACTTATATTCTTAATAGAAAATTTAATTAAAATCCCCAGCTGGACCTTAGCCTTGTTTCTGATTTAGGTCCAACTCACGGGCCTCTTAGGCTAAAGGAGACTTTTATTGACTTATTGATCTTCTTCCCAGATTTCTTTGATTACTGTGGGTTCCATAACTCTTACCTTGTCTTCTTGGCTTAACAATCTATTGCCTATTTTCATTCGCTTTGTTCTTATTTTCTTCTGATATTTTTGGTTACAATAATTCAAAGTTGACTCCCATGACTCCAACTGCATTACCTTACAATGATGAGGATGACAACCAAATCAGTTCCTTTTTATTTTAAGGGCAGAATTCAATTTTGGCAGACATGAAACCAGTAAGACAAACCAATAAGACATGAAGCCCTTCACTTAGAAATAAAATAAATAAATTGGACATACACACCATAAACTAATATGAAGAACATCTGCTCAAATTATTACAAGTCATTATTGTGGTCATGATATGAACTCCACCCAGTGTTACTGGAAATCCAGTTACTCAACAGGCAAAATTTAACAAATCTGGTTTGAGCTTGTGATAAAGAACATGGCTATAATGGAGCTAAGGAAAAACAAGATCATACTAAATCCTAGCCACATTCTATAAAACTGTATATCAGGTCAATAGGAATGCCTTAATTTACAGACAGATCTTAAGAGCTTGATTAAGAAAAAAAAATTAACAACAATTATTTTGATGAGTAAGAAAGTTTAGGAAAACTTACCAAGTATTGTTTTTCAAACTTATGAAACTCCATAAATGCTAATTTCACATTGTACTTGTTAACTGTACTTAAACTGTGCTACCAGGCACAAAGAGATCCAGTGCTCCTATGGGATTAGTTCCTACATCTCGTGTGTATTAACTGATATGTTTTTCTATGATAATCAGTGTGATATGAAGGAGACTGCCATGTTTATGTGTTTGAAATTTGACATTCCTGGGTTTCCAATCTACGTCTGTGGCTTTCTCACCATGCAGTCCTATACAAGTTACATATTATTTCTAAGTTTTGACTTATTTAGCTACAGAATGGGTATAATAATGCCTTGTTTTCAGAATACATAGATCTCAATAAATGGCATTTTTGTGTGGGTGATTATATACCCACTAGTTGAAAAATCACAAAAGTGTTAAAGTATTATGGCAGACACTGATGAGGTGGAATGATATTAACACAACACACATCTTCAAATTTTAACTGTATTTAGGGCAATCACTGATAAATCTTCCTATGACAGAGGGATGTGTCTATGTTTTACCTTGGCTAATGTCAATTCTGTCATTGATTGAGGTGTACCTGCTGTCCTATCATTTCCTGGGATCAATAAACCAAATCAAAACCTCTTTTTTACTTTGAAAATGGCCACATGCTTCATATTTCTAAAACTCGGAGAGAATCAGATCAAAATAGAACAGCACAAATGATAATGTGTCTTTTATTTGCAGTCACTTTTCTCAAGTTGCATTGTGAAATGGTATATGTCTCCTTATTTCTCTCTCTAACAAAGGACAACACTCCTACTTCTAGGTAAAAATTACTAACAGCCCAACCTCACACACTGAGTTTGCATGATTTTATAAGCTTTCAAAAAATGATGTGACATGTCCCATTAATGGCAGGTAAATACATTTCTATGTCATTTGTTTTATCTGCTGGTGCAGGATCACACATATCTCTTCTACCATAACATTCATTGCACGTCTTACAAGGGTTGATTGTCCACTAGTCATTTTTCCCTTCTAGAAAGTGACTTCCAAAAGTTCTAAGCACTTATACAATAATGAATACATTATAGAGCCATGGATGAGTAAATGAGTGAACATATACACAGCAGTGGAAGGGTGGAGAGTATCAAGAAAATCTCCATGTTTTGAGGGCTTACTAGTGAGAGAAAGAATTATAAGCCCTAAGAATCTATGAGCAGGAGAAGAGAATTTCTAGCTGAATTACCATCAACATATTTAGGGAGATAACACATATGATATTGGCTTAGCTCTGTGTCCCCCACCTAAATCTCATGACAAATTGTAATTCCCAATGTTGGGTGAGGGACCTGGTGAGAGGTGATTGGATCGTGGGGGTGGACTTCCCCCTACTGTTCTTGTAAGAGTGAGTGATACTGATATTTCTGGTTATAGTAATTCACAGGTGACTTCCACTGCGCCAACTGTATACCTTAAAATGAGGCAGTTCTTATGAGTTCTGGTTGCTTGAAAGTGTGCACTTCCTCCTTAGGTTGATCTCTCCTGCTTTGCCATGGTAAGAAGCGCTTGATTCCCCTTTGCCTACTGCCATCATTGTAAGTTTCCTGAGGCCTCCTGGCCATGCTTCCTGTACAGTCTGTGGAGGTATGAGTCAATTAAACTTTTTTTTCCCCTAAATTCCCCATTCTCAGATAGTTCTTTATAGCAGTGTGAAAATAGATTAATACAACTTATTAGACACAGATATTGAAAGATGAATGTGCTATGGGTACATGACGTGGAAGAGAAAGGATTCTGAAGGAGAGGAATACTGTCAACAAGGATGCTGAGGTCAAGCAGGCCTGCAGGTGAGTGGTGATTCAGCAGCTTCCAGAAGCTCCATAACTAATGACTCAAGAAAGACAAGTCTGAAAAAGTGGATTGGCTAAAGAAGAGGGTCCTGTTGCAAATCCCAAGAATTGCATAAGAAAAGACTGCAAGAAGTTGTTCACTTCAGAGAAAATTTGTGAATTTGTAATTTGTAAACATATGAGAAAATACGGTAAACTGCCAAGAACCCAAAAAAATGCCATTTTAGCAGGAAGATTTTAAAACATGATTTGTTTTCAAAAATTAAAAAATACTCTTCCACAGTGCTGAAAAGTTTATGTTGATATTTTTCATACTTTTCAAATAGAGAACTAGGCTTATTTAAAATAAATAAAAAATAAAAACTTTAAAGATATGTCAGCCGGGTGCAGTGGCTCAAGCCTGTAATCCCAGCACTTTGGGAGGCAGAGGCAGGTGGATCACGAGGTCAAGAGATGGAGACCATCCTGGTCTACATGGTGAAATCCCATCTCTACAAAAATACAAAAAGTTAGCTGGGCATGGTGACACCTGCCTGTAATCCCAGCTACTCAGGAGGCTGAGGCAGGAGAATTGCCTGAACCAGGAGGCGGAGTTTGTGGTGAGCTGAGATTGCACCATTGCACTCCAGCCTGGGTAACAAGAGCGAAACTCCGTCTCAAAAAAAAAAAAAAAAAAAAAAAAGATATGTCACTAGGAACAGTAAGGAAAAGAAACACAGTGGATAAGTGGCAAATTTAAAATATATAATAATTAGTAGAGTTTGAGGTTATCACATGAACACAAACGTAAACTGCTTGCTATCACTCTCGTATTTGGGCTTCACATGTAAAAGTATTATTAAAGAATTTGCAAAGCAAGAATAAACATGCTTTATATGTTTTTTGTTTGTTTGTTTGTTTGTTTGTTTTGGTCCACAATCCAGTTGTCATGAGACAATAGACTATTTGACTGATCAAGTCTTATGTTATATTGCCCAGGATATGGCTCTTCACAAATTGCAAATCTCTCCTATTCAAAAAAGAGAAACTTTACACTAAACTGTCTCTTTCTTTCACTATAAGAACCATGATTTCTTGCTTTTTGCCACTTGCCATAAATCAGCTACTTTTTAAACTAATGATAATACTCCCTTTGGAAGGGAGAGATTACAAACTGTGATGTACCACTGCTGATGGTGAAATTTTTTTTTATATAAAAAACTGTTGTACACACATACAAAATAATATCAGGTCATGAGGACCATTGTTTTACTCAAAGACCTCTTAATTTCTATAATGTTTCTCAGTTACAAGGGAGCTGTATCATATTTATGCCAATTAAAAATCTTTCCATTTGAAGAAAAAACGCAAGGAATGTGCTTTCTAAACAAAATAAAAATAAAAATAATTACTACCATAGCTTACCAATTTCTTTACTCTGGTGATAAATGAATCTCTCTTACTTTTAACAGGCATTTAAAAGTAAAACAAGGCTTGATTTGTCTCAGAGGGAATATTCCAAGACCTTAGACAAAGATGAGTAATTAAAATAAGAGACAGTAAACTTGCTTTTAAATGGAAGGACTAAAGTAAAAGCAAGAAAGCAACAATTCTTCTTCCCTCGGCATTTCCTACAAGCCAGCTACAGTAAATTATTAGTGAAGGAAAAAACATCTACAGTGATTCTCCCAGATTCAACAGTGAATTATAAGAAAGTGCTATGGTATAGGGAGAATATTACATAAATTTTTCAGACAGTATTATTTTTTGGTTTTGAAGTATTGTTAAAGCAATATTTCAATTATAGCATTCATGTGTCACAAAACTATTTTGGAAAAGTAGTATTTTGAAGTTTTTACTAGGTAGATGATTTAAGCAGTGATGTCATATGAAAATAACCTCAAAACATTAAACTTAACATGAGAACTAAAAGTTCACTAGGCTTTCTCATTTGGTGTTTGAAATTTCAAAAATTTCAAAATTTTGAAAGTCAAACTAAGGAAGAACAGAATTGATTTTAAAATCAGAATACTCTTCTTGTTGCATTGATCTCTTTACCACTATGTAATGATGTTCTTTGTCTCTTTTGATCTTTGTCGGTTTAAAATCTGTTTTATCAGAGACTAGGATTGCAAACCTTGTTTTTGTTTTTTTTAGGTCTCCATTTGCTTGGTAAATCTTCTCTTATTCCTTTATTTTGAACCTATATTTGTCTTTGCAAGCAAGATGGGTCTCCTGAGTACAGCACACTGATGGGTCTTGACTCTTTATCCAGTTTGCCAGTCTGAGTCTTTTGATTGGGGCATTTAGCTCATTTACCTTTAAGGTTAAAACTGTTATGTGTAAATTTGGTCCTGCCATTTTGATGCTAGCTGCTTGTTTTGCCCATTAGCTGATGCAGTTTCTTCATTGTGTAGATGGTCTTTACCATTTGTTTCCTTTTTTGCAGTGGCTGATACTGGTTGTCCCTTTCTATGTTTAGTGCTTCCTTCAGGAGCTCTTGTAAGGCAGGCCTGGTGGTGATGAAATCTCTCAGAAATTGCTTGTCTGTAAAAGATTTTATTTCTCCTTCACTTATGAAGCTTAATTTGGCTGGATATGACATGCTGGGTTGAAAATTCTTTTCTTTAAGGATGTTGACTATTGTCCCCCATTCTCTTCTGGCTTGTAGGCTTTCTGCCGAGAGATCTGCTGTGAGTCTGTTGGGCTTCCCTTTGTGGGTGACCTGACCTTCCTTTCTGGCTGCCCTTAGCATTTTTTTCTTCATTTCAACCACGGTGAATCTGATGATTATGTGCCTTGGGGTTGCTCTTCTTGAGGAATATCTTAGTGGTTTTCTCTGTACTTCTTGGATTTAAATGTTGGCCTGCTTGCTAGGTTGGGGAAGTTCTCCAGGATAATATCCTGAAGAGTGTTTACCAGTTTGGATTCATTCTCCCTGTCACATTCAGGTACATGGATAAACATAAATCACATCTTTTCATGTAATCCCATATTTCTTTGAGACTTTGTTCATTTCTTTTCACTCTTTTTTCTCTATTCTTGCCTTCTCATTTTATTTCATTGGATTGGTCTTCAATCTCTAATATCCTGTCTTCTGCTTGATCAATTCAGCTACTGAAATTTGTGTATGCTTCATGAAGTTCTTGTGCTGTGTTTTTCAGCTCCATCAAATCATTTATGTTCTTCTCTAAGCTGGTTATTCTAGTTAGCATTTCGTCTAAATAGGAGCAGTTCCAGAGCCCAGTTCCCAGCGAGAATGACACAGAAGGCAAGTGATCTCTGAATTTCCAACTGAGGTACCACATTTACCTCAATGTGACTGATTAGACAGTGGGTGTTGCCCAAGGAGGGCAAACCAAAGCAGGGTAGGGTGTTGCCTTAAAGACAAAAACCATATGATTATCTCAATAGATGCAGAGCCGACCTTTGACAAAATCCAATAGCACTTTGTGCTAAAAACTCTCAATAAACTAGGAATGTATCTAAAAATAATAAAAGCTATTTATGACAAAATTTATGACAAAAATAAATAGCTTTCAATGGAATGTATCTCAAAATAATAAAAGCTATTTATGACAAACCCACAGTCAATATCATACTGAATAAGCAAAAACTGGAAGCATTCCCTTTGAAAACTGGCACAAAACAAGGAAGTCCTCTCACACCAATCCTATTAACATAGTATTGGAAGTTTTGGCCAGAACAATC
Organism: Saguinus oedipus; assembly: GCA_031835075.1. Taxonomy (NCBI): domain Eukaryota; kingdom Metazoa; phylum Chordata; class Mammalia; order Primates; family Cebidae; genus Saguinus; species Saguinus oedipus. The sequence continues at coordinate 52,121,642 of CM063186.1, read as the reverse complement.
AGGCAAGAAAAAGAAATAAAGGGTATTCAATTAGGAAAAGAGGAATATAAATTGTCTCTATTTGCACACCACATGATTGTATATTTAGAAGATCCCATCATCTCAGCTCGAAATCTCCTTGAGATGATAAGCAATGTCAGCGAAGTCTTGGGATACAAAATCTATGTGCAAAAATCACAAGCATTCCTACACATAAATGTCAGAAAAACAGAGACCCAAATCATGACTGAATTCCCATTCACAATTGCTACAAAGAAAGTAAAATGTCTAAGAATATAATTAACAAGGGATGTGAAGGATCACTTCAAGCAGAACTACAAACCACTGCTCAAGGAAATAAGAGAGGACACAAACAGATGGAAAAACATTCCATGATCATGGTTAGGAAGAAATCGTATTCTGAAAATGGCCATACTGCCCAAAGTAATTTATAGATTCAGTGCCATCCCCAACAAACTACCATTGACCTTCTTCACAGAACTGGAAAAAACCACCTTATACTTCATATGTAATGAGAAAAGAGCCTGAATAGCCAAGACAATCCTAAACAAAGAAAACAAACTTGGAGGTATCATGCTACCTGACTTCAAACTATACTACACAGCTACAGTAATCAAAGCAGCACAGTACTGGTACCAAAACAGAGATACAGACCAATGGAACAGAACAGAGGCCTCAGAAGTAACATCACACATCTACAATCATCTGATCTTTGACAAACCTGACAAAAACAAGCAATGGGGAAATAATTTCTATTTAATAAATGGTGTTGGAAAAACTGGCTAGCCTTATGCAGAAAGCTGAGACTGTATCCCTTCCTTACACCTTATACAAAAATTATCTCCAGATGGATTAAAGATTTAAACATGAGACCTAACACCATAAAAACCTAGGCAATACCATTCAGGACACAGGCATAGGCAAGGACTTCAAGACTAAAACACCAAAAGCAATGGCAAGAAGAGCCAAAATAGACAAATAGTATCTAATTAAACTTAAGAGCTTCTGTACAGCAAAAGAAACTATCATTAGAATGAACCAGGGCCAGGCGCGGTGGCTCATGCCTGTAATCCCAGCACTTCGGGAGGCCAAGGCAGGTGGATCACAAGGTCAAGAGATTGAGACCATCCTGGTCAATGTGGTGAAACCCCACCTCTATTAAAAATACAAAAAATTAGCTGGGCATGGTGGCAGGTGCCTGTAATCTCAGCTACTCAGGAGGCTGAGGCAGGAGAATTGCCTGAACCCAGGAGGCGGAGGTTGCAGTGAGCTGAGATCACACCATTGCACTCCAGCCTGGGTAACAAGAGCAAAACTCCGTCTCATAAATAAATAAATAAAAGAATGAACCAGCAGCCAACAAAATGGGAAAAAAAATTTTGCAATCTACCCATCTGACAAAGGGCTAGTAAAAAGAATCTACCAAGAACTTAAACAAATTTACAAGAAAAAACAAACAACTAATCAAAAAATGGGTGAAGAATATGAACAGACACTTCTCAAAAGAAGACATTTATGCAGCCAATAAACAGATGAAAAAGTGCTCACCATCACTGGTCATTAGAGAAATGCAAATCAAAACCACATTGAGATATCCTCTCACACCAGTTAGAATAGTGATCATTAAAAATTCTGGAGACAACACATGCTGGATAGGATGTGGAGAAATAGTAACATTTTTACACTCTTGATGGGAGTGTAAATTAGTTCAACCATTGTGGAAGACAGTGTGGCAATTCCTCAAGTATCTAGAAATAGAAATACCATTTGACCCAGCAATTGTATTACTATTTCTATTATAATGACACATGCACATGTATGTTCACTGCAGTATGTTCATTGGGTTGGTTCCAAGTCTTTGCTTGGAACCAACCCAAATGCCCATCAATGATATACTGGATAAAGAAAATGTGGCACATATACTCCATGGAATACTATGCAGCCATAAAAAAGGATTCGTTCACGTCTTTTGCAGGGACATGGATGAAGCTGTAAACCAACATTCTCAACAAACTGACATAAGAACAGAAACCAAACACCACATGTGCTCACTCATAAGTGGGTGTTAAACAATGATAACACATGGACACAGGGAGGAGAACATCACACCACATACCAGGGCCTGTCAGCGGGTGGAGGGATTGGGGACGGATAACATTAGCAATACCTAATGTAGATGACGGGAAGATAGATGCAGCAAGTCACCATGGCATGTGTATACCTATGTAACAACCATGCACTAACTAGCACATGTACTCCAGAACTTAAAATATAAAAAATATACATATAGGAACATCCTCCCATATATTTAAATCATCTCTAGATTATGTAGAATACCAAAAATAAGGTAAATGTTATGTACATTGTTGGGAACCAGCCCAACCCTGTATGTGAGTGCCCTGAGTCCTGATGGTGACAAGGGAGTGAGAAAAGAAATAAGACAAAGACAAACGTAGAATTCAACAGTATGGGTCCAGAGGGCCAAGGCACTCTTGTGCGGGATGAAGCGCATTGGCACTGATCCGGGCTCCACAGGCTTTTATTAGGTGCATTATCCTGTTAATCTTGCAGGCTGTGGGGAGGGGAGGTAAGAAAAAAGATGGCTGGGGGTGGGGGGAGAGCATGTGTCTTGCAGCATTCAACAGCAAATGTGGTTCTTCTAAGAAATTGTCTCATGAGTCTATTATGAACACTAAGGACACTGAGTTCTACCACCCATTGTGTATCCAGGTGCATCTGCAAAGAGACACAGCGCCATAAGGTATGTGTTAAGGGGGTTTTGTCTTTTTGTCTCTGAGCATTGTGGACAAAGAGTAATCAGAGTTACTCCACATTCTGAGGACACAGGCAGCGCCTGTGGTGGTCCAGTTATCTCTGCCTTGCAAGGCTTTTGGGCCTCACAAGCTCCCATCTCCAAAGACCCTCCAAAGTCTTGTGAGCAGAGGTTGCATTCCTTCCCAGAGTTCTTGCACAAGCCCTCTTTACAAAACTTTCATGCAAACCCTATGTTGGGAGGAGATTGTGAGACCAAAGCAGTCTTTGCTGCCTTGCAACCATACCGCAGCATTCTGTGAGTATAAAGGGCTCTCAGATGGTCCTTACTATAGGTCTCCTGTTACTGCTTGGTCTCTGCTTTTATTTTACTGCACCATAGTTTGCAGTTTTCTTAATTCAGTATTTGATCTGTGGCACAAATATCAGTGTATAAAATGCAAAGCAAGCTTGTAATCATTTAACTATAAGTAACACAGGTCTGCCCCTGGCCATCTTGGCCTACAGTAAATGATTATACAGTATTGTTTATGGAATAGTAACAAGAAACAAAATCTGTGCATGTTCAGTACAGATGCAATTTTTAAAAATATTTTTCATTCGCAATTGGTTAAATCTATGGATGCAAAACCCATGGATATCAAGGGCTGACTGTGTGAGCATATGTGTGCATACATCTATGTATGTTTGTGTGTGCATATATATAATCAACTATGGTATATAGAATTGGCATAATTATCTTTTTTTGCATGTATTATATGAAAACATTAAAAACATATGGGAACAGAAGAGGACAAAAAATCAGAATACATGAAAAAACTCATAGAACAGGAAGAGATTATAGCTGTGTAGCTCAACTGTGTACCCAGTGGAGGAAAGTCCTCTGGATCAATGCTTTGCTATAGATGGCAATCACCTGAGAATGTTGTTAAAATGCAGGTTCAGCATGGCACTTGAGATTCTGCATTTCTAACAAGTTCCAAAACAATGCCAATTATCTCTTGTGTGAACTTCAGTGTATGCAAGAATTGTCTCACGAGTCTATTATGAACACTTTTTTTTTTGAGACGGAGTTTCGCTCTTGTTACCCAGGCTGGAGTGCAATAGTGCGATCTCGGCTCACCGCAACCTCCGCCTCCTGGGTTCAGGCAATTCTCCTGCCCCAGCCTCCTGAGTAGCTGGGATTACAGGCACGCGCCACCATGCCCAGCTAATTTTTTGTATCTTTAGTAGAGACGGGGTTTCACCATGTTGACCAGGATGGTCTCGATCTCTTGACCTCGTGATCCACCCGCCTCAGCCTCCCAAAATGCTGGGATTACAGGCGTGAACCACCGTGCCCCGCCCTGTGAACACTTTTCATGGCATGGGACTCATTGCTTTAAGAAGAAACATTATCTATTTGGGGAGAGTTCACATTATTTTTCTTTCTTTGCATTAAGTCAAAATTTGCTTCTCAATAATTTCCATATATTGGTCCTAGTTACGGCCTCCAGAATCACAATTGCTAAGTCAAATTTGTATTTTTACTGGAAAATTGAAATTGAGAAATTTATTACCTTTTAATCTTTTCTTTCCTCAAAAATTATATCCCCAATATGATAGTTGAAACAGGAATAAGACAGCGTGGTTGCAGGAGAATAGAAAATTCCAAGTAGAAGTTTCACACAACTAGGAAAGGAAACTATTGAAGTAGTTGCATAAGCTAAGGACTGATAAGACCCTGGAAAAATAGAGGGTGGACCAAGCTTGCTAAGGCCAACAGGACCCAACATGCACTGGATTTGACCTAAGTCTTATGTAGGACCTCATTATACACTCAATAACATACTGAGTCATACACCCACCAGCATCATGATAGTTCTGAGAGCACCTATATTTGGTATAAAAATGGGTGGCATCTGGGAGGTGGAGGTTGCAGTGAGCCGAGATTGCACCACTGCACTCCAGCCTGGTAACAGAGCAAGACTCCGTCTAAAAAAAAAAAAAAAAAAAAAAAAAAAAAAAAAAAAAAAGGGTGGCATCACAGCTCCAAGAAATCTTAACCTTTGCCCAGGGGCCATCATGAATATTCCACCCCTTGATTAAAGAAACCCGTAAAGGTAGAAACCCCAAAGCCTCTGGTGTGACACTCTGAAATACACCTGCACTCCTTTTTCTTGAGTGTGTACTTTTCATTTTGCAATATTAAATCTCTGTTCTTTCACTATTTTCCAACTCATCCTTGCATTCCTTCTCATGACAGGGTCAAGAACCTGGACACCAACTGAAATCGAGGTCCAGCTGACATTTGGGGACCTCATCCAGCCTACTGGTATCATAATGACTTTGAGTTCTCTCTGTTACACTGTTGTGCTCTTTACTGGGTATGTTTCAATATGTAAAGTCTGTCTAAAATTGAGACCCCAAAACATAAAACACAAGACCCAGTCCAGACTGGTCTGATGGTCATTGTGTGCTTCAAGTTATGATACTACATTTCTGTCATGCACTTTGCATGTCAATAAATTTATGTAAAACCCATGGACTCAGCTTTAGCCTAGCATAGCAACCAAAACTGACAATATATATAGCTAATAATTCCCCAGAAAACAACCCCTATGTCAGTAAAAATAATTAAGTAGCTAACCTCCTCTCTCTCTCTTTCTCTCTCTTTCTTACAAAAAGAATTCTCAGGAAAATTTCCTTGCTGGCTTAGTCACCTCGCTCACAACACCCTTCTTTCCCTTTCCTGTCATCACTCTCACACTGTGGCCTCACACTTCTTAAAATTATTGAACTCCAGTAAACCCCATCCCCACTCCAACTCAACCCTTTACTGACATGTCCACACCCTAGCTGTCTCCAGAAACCGCTTCTCTCCACAACTTCAGATTTACCCACGGCTTCAACCTGAATACCATTTGCTCTTTCATAACACACGCAGAACCTGATTTGTGTTTTTGCTGTGATCCTTGTGCCTTTGATCTCTCCAAGCTGTAGTCATTCACAGTGCCAATTTGATTTCACTGTTCTTTCAACCCAGTTTGCAACTTCTTATTCAAACAGTTTAAGAAGGCTCTTGCACTGTATCTGTAATGCCTCCTGCAGGGTCCACACTTCTCTTCCACAATCCCAGCCCTGGGAAATTCTCATTATCTGTTTTCTTTGCTCCTATCTGTACAAATGTGCATGGCTGAAGGAAACAAGTGGTTTCAACTTACTGATTTTATTAGAAATGAGAGTGATTCAAACTTCACTGTTGGCTCTGTATTTCACTCTCTATAGCAACCTATCCAAAATTTTTCAACATCTTGAAATCTCCAACCCTCCCCAGGAGCATAAATTTTAACAGATGAATAAATGATCTCAGTGAAAATTCTCTGAAATTATCAAGACCACCTGGCATTTGATCTCTCAGGTTCCCTCCTCTCCTTAGAGTTTCTTTGTATTTTCACAAGACTTTTTTCTTCTCTCATTTTAGCCTTTTTTGGAGGAAGCCTCTCCCTTTTTTAAATGCCACAGATTATATATATTTCCCTTTTACACCTTCCTGCTTGAACAATGTTCTATCAATTATAGATTCTCTCTTTTCAGTCTCTCTACTGGTTTAATACTATATTACCCATAAAAATGCTCAATTTCCATGTCCTCTAATTAGCTTTCTCTTAAGCTTATCTCTTTCTGTTTTCACCTATGAACTTGGTGAATTAATCCAGTGCTCCCTGCCTCCGCCTTAGCCAAATACTGTCTTTGTAAGCCCATGCAATTCAAGCCTCCCTCACTTTTCTCACCACCGTCTCATCACTGAAACCAAGCTATTGAAAGTTACCTATGATCAAGCTTAACATCATTTTCTCATTCATGCTCCTCTTTGCCCTCTCTATGGCATTTTATATTACTTTTCTTTCCCAAAGCTTCTTTTTATTGATTCCATTAACTTGTATTACTCTGGCTCATCCTATCTCTTTGCTCCCATGTCCAATAAAATAAAAAGCCTACCCCACAGCAGATGCATTTCCTATCTTTTTCTCTTTCTATTTGAAGTTAATAATATATTCTCAGTCTTCTTCTCTCTGTAACTGTTCATCTACCACTAATGTAGCATATGAACATGACTACCACATCTATATTTTTATCTCAGATGTCTCTGTCTATACTTTTGGAGACACAAAGGCATCAATCTACTGCAACAATTTCATGTAAAAAATCTAAAGATACTTCAAAATACTCAAAATATTTCTAAATAACTTTTTCCTTAAATATTCTTTTTCTATTATTTTTCTATCATGGTTGTGAATATCATCATCAATCTATGCCCTAAGATATTTGCATTAGGTCTCGACTCTCCTTACATAAACCACTCAGTCAGCTGGACGCAGTGGCTCTCATCTGTAATCCCAACACTTTGGCATGTCAAGGTGAGAGCATTGCTTGTGTTCAGGAGTTTGAGATGAGTCTGGACAACATGGTAAAACCCCATCTCAGTAAAACATACAAGAATTATCTGTGGTGGCACATGCCTGTAGTCCCAGCTACCTGGGAGGCTAAAGTGGGGGGATTGTTTGAGCCTGGGAGGTACAGGTTGCAGTGAGCTGTGATCAGGCCACTGCACTCCAGCCTGGATGACAGAGTGAGACCCTTTCTCTGAAAAAGAAAGGAAAAACCACCCAGTCGATCCTGTTATTATTTTTCTCTAACGTCTTTCACATTCATTATTCTATTGACTCTGCTTCTTTTCTCATTGCTTTAGTCTAGGTTCTTATCATTCCTGGGAAGGTATATCATTACAGCATCTTAACAGGTCTCTGAATTTCCACCCTTTAATCCTCGATCCACATTGCTACCACTGTTACCTTCCTGAAATCTGTCTCCTCCCCAGACAGATTCCACACCACTTTAGGAGGCACACATTGTCACCTGTGGCCTGACGCCTACCATATCCGTGTGCTTGTACCCTCTCATATCTAAATACTGCATGCTTACCTTCAATTCACATTCTTCTCCCACCAAAGATGTCCCTTTCTTAATACTCATTGAAATGTGCTCTTCATTTAATTATCCATTTCCAATTGCAGCACGTAACCTATTAATAGTTTCCTAATTTCCGCAACTGGGAATAATACCAGCATTCACTCAATTCCAGCAATGGCTGTTTGGTGTCTCAGTTACGATACTTATTATTGAGTATGCCTTCCTTGCTTTTTGTCTCCAAATCGATTGTAATCAGGTTGAGAATGAAGATACATCTCTCCACCTTGGACAGTGGCTATTAAATAGCCCTTTACTCTTGCTGGGAAAATTATATTGCCTTTGAATGACAAAAAACAACAAAAATCAGAAACCTAGATTAAGGATTTGCCTGTAAATTTTTTATCTTTGAACTATTCATGAGAAACTTCATCTTCATATATAATACTGATGAATGTTATGCCTCTAGAATTAGGAAGTCACACAATATGGAACAATTTTAGATAAAATATAAACAGAAGCCAGAAGTTAATTTATTTAGCTTCCCCCACATAATTTCAAATCGGGTGGCTGTAAATCACAGAAGAGCTAAGATAAACAGCTCTTTAAAGATATGATTGTTTTTCTCCAATGTAAGAAGATGAGAGTTGAGTAAACTTCTTTAGTTGTCAGAGAACAGTAATAGTATTGCTTTCAAATGTTTATCTTGAAATATCTATGCCATTAGGGACACTTCCAATACTTGCTCTTCTAGTGTTATTAGAAACAACAGTCATGAGTTGTTATTTTCTTGCTTATAGATCACTTTCTATTTGTCTCTGATGGCCTCATAAATCACACCTCTGATGCTGCCTTGTATAAATGGAGGTGGTAGTTTTCTACTTCCTCCTAGAATGTGTAGTATTGGGCAGAACATTCTTTTATGTTCTGAGAATTTTCTAGTTTTATCTCTGAAAGTAATTTTCTAGTTTTATATCTGAAACACGGGTGAATGTATGTTGGCAGGAAAGATACTAACAGGTGTGGCCAAGCCATTTCTGTGCTCAGTTAAGCAAAGAAATAGAGCTTCCTACACCCTGAAGAATGCTCACCCTCCTGCTGAACTCATTTACCTAGATATGAGCTATGAAAATATTTGATAAAGAAATGTACAAAATATGAGTATGTGATTGCCCTAACCTAACCTCAAAAGCAACACTTGATCACGTTTATTATTTCCTATTCATTATTAATGAGGGTCTAGTCCACACTCAGGCATATGGACCCCTGCCTCCCAGTGGCAGAATTACTAAGAACCCTCTCAGAAGGTGCCTAATAATACATTACCATCTACTTACTCATTAATTCCTCTGTCTCCACAGACTCAGGAGACTCCCTGGGTGCCTTTCCTTTCAAGGCCCACTCTTTTTTTGTCCTTTCTTTTGGTGGAGTCTCCCTCTGTTGCTCAGGCTGGAATGCAGGGCACCATCTCAGCTCACGACTCCACCTCCCAGGTTCAAGTAGTTCTCTGCAACATAAATGCATGTTCCCCTGGCCCAGAGGCCCTGATCTGACCCTGGCTAATTTTTCCACCCCACACGCTGTTAGGTTTTCTTGCCTCTTCACCATCCGTACTTCCTATCACTTTATCTGTCATTGCCTTCATGACAATTTGCTTATCTTTTAACATGTGATCACATCTACTGCAATGGAAGCTGCTTGAAAGCGTTTACCAATTTTGTCACCATTGTATGTTTAGCTCCTAGATAAGTGTTTAGTATGTAACATATGTTCAATAAACACACATGTGTAAACAAATAAATTTATGAATGAATCTGTCAATCAATGAAAATAATCCTCTGTTAAAATATCTATTTTCCATCACTCATGGAATCCAAAAGCAGTAGATGTTACTTAGGTAACAAACAAGGCTATTTGTTAAAATGAATGAATGAATGAAAAAATAAATAAATGAAAAAAGAAATCAAAGAAAAGGAAAGCAAAACAAAGAAAAAAGTTTAATAAAAAAAATTGGGCATTCGAATAGTATATTTTGAGTATCGGCAACTGAAATTAATTTTGGCATTAGGTAACTAATACTCCAAATGTTATCTTAGAGGTTTCACATCTTTTCAAGTTAGAGACATAACATAGTGAATAGGACTTGTACATAGAATTCTCTAATCCCTGGCTTCTTGGGTCCTCTGAAATATCTTTTAACAGGCTTGTGGATTTTGCTTTGTTTTGTTCTCTTTTGCTTTCATGTCACACAATGAAAACTTTAAAAACACAAAAATGTTTTGGCTAGGAGTCAAATAATTAAACAACTCAATTAGCATTTTAGAGCTAATTTAACGGGGCAAGCAATTTTTACCCAATTTGTACTAATTCAATGTACAAAACATATTCTATCAAAATAAAATACTTTCTAATAAGTTAAGTTCTACATCCTGCTGATTTTTATTAATCAGTAATATGCTACTGCTAAATTAGTAAATTGTCTAAAAACTGTCTAGTTCATAGAAAACCTTAATGAAATGTGGAAACATAATATGCATAATTTTACTTCTAAGATATATATAAAAGTAGTTCTATTATAATTTAAAACTTAAAACTGCCTCTCAAAACATGAATTTTTGAATTCATTAGGAGTTTTTTTTTTTTTCAAACACGGAATTTATTCTCTGTCTCAAAAAATAAGGACATTCGCCATAAAAATATACCTTGAATGTAAACTTAAAGGGTTGAAGTAAAATTTACAAAATGTGCTAATTATTTACAGTCAATATTGCCTTTATTTTTTTTTTTTTTCCTGAAGAATACCTGGAGATCAGGACTGTTCTGCTTTCTACCACTGTGCTTCCCTTGGACACCGCCGGCTTTGGTACCCTGAACATTTTTAACCACCCTCTTTAATATCCCAAGTTTCTATCTTTATCTTCAAAATTGGGTACATTTTTAAAACACACTGGTTAAAAAAAAAAAAAACATCTAATTAACTTTTGCCCTTAGATAGTAATTTTAGAGTGATGCATTTAAACTTGTCATTGTAATGGATAAATTAGAAGCTCATATTAAATACATTAAGGCATTGGAATCATATCTTTTTTTATGGTTTCCTGAGGCTACTGTAGTAAATTATCACAAACGAGGCAGCATAAAGCAACAGAAATTCATTCTTTCAGAGCTCTGGAGATCAAGAGTCTGAAATTGTCAGGAACCTCCTCCCTCTTGGGCGTGGCTATAGGAAAACCTCTTTCAGTTTTGCTGGTTGTTGACATTCCTGGACTTGCAGACTAGTCTAAGCTCTGATTCTGTCTTCACATAACCTTATCCTCCATGTGTATGTCTTTTATATATGTCTCTTTAAGGCCATTTGTCATTATATTTAGTGTCCATCTGGATCATGCACCTTAAGTCTCCTCATATCAAAATCCTTGACTTAATTACCTCTGCAAAACCCCTTCTGAGAGAGGTAGCATTCACAGATTCCAGAGATTAGGATGTGGACTTACCTTTTACAGGGCCACCATCCAATCCCTCAAGGTTTAGATGGGAAATTTAGAGTAGTAAAAGTAACAACAGTAATCATGTGCACCTCTGTACTGCTGTATCATCCTTGGGGTGTTTTCCGTTGAATCTTCTCATTTTATAACATCATAGTGCCTTCATTTTGCAATAAAACTACTGAAGCAAGAAGAATTAACTCAAAGATATTACAAGGCTAATTGGTGGCAAAGCACAATTACCACGAAGTCACTATAACACTTTTTAAAGTTTTTATTTTTAACTAAAACAAAATCAGCTGATTTTTGCAGAAAATGTATTTTCTTCATACTCATAGAAGAGTTTTCTCATAGCATTTTGGCAACAGCTACAGTTTCAAAATTCTTGGATTTGGGTTACAAACGATAAGTCATACCATTCATCCAGATTAGTAATAATAGTCAGTGGATAAGAAGCTTCTACTATTTGTCAGGCAAGACATTTTAAATGGATTACCTCATTGAAGTGCAGTACATATGGTGGCTAAAATCTGGCTCTGGTGTCTGACAACCCTGAGTTAAAATTCAATTGCAGCATTTACTTATAGGTGGCCCCTTCCCAAGTCAGTCAAACTCTATAATCCTAATTTTCCTGATCTCAGAATTAGGAGTAACACTAGACACACCTCAACAGGGTTGTCCTAAGACAAAATCGAAATGATCCAGGCAGCTCTTAAAAACATATACTTCTTCCTTAGTGTGTCATCCACTGGTTTTATCTGGAGAGTATATTCTTTTGGGCAGAAGACACTTTATTTAACACAATTTCCTCATTTAGAACTACAGATTTTCTCCATTTTTAACATTTTGGGAAAATGTCTTTATACAGAGAGGTAAATATTTGTGTGTATACCTAATAGTTCAATACTTGCTCATACCCTATATCCATTTCCTCCCCTTGTTTCCATCTTTACACTTTCACATAACATTCTTTTTTTTTAAGAAGCCCATACAAGAAAAACAATTTTGGAAAACGTTCTTTAGAACTGAAGAGTAGCCAACAATGCTATCATTAGGGTATGGCAAGAGGGGTTGATCATCCTGGAATGAATGCTCCTTCCAAATCAAGAGTAGCCAGACACGCAAAAACAGTTTCTTGAAAATCTCCTGCTTCAACTCATAACACAACACTGCAAGCACGGTGGAAAGTCAAAGCTCTGCTAAGACTTCTCACCATAGACAAAAACTGCCCAGACCCAGTCTCAACAGCTTTGCTGAGTGTGCAATTTGTCATGAAGTTATTGTCTCTTGGAAGGAAACTTAACTACAAATCACAAGTACTAAGTCTCTGTAGTGTCTAAATAGAAAACACATTTGAATTGGGTCTCTTTTGTTGAACACATCACAAGCACATATTTGACCATTTTCAGTAGATTTGCATCTTTTGCTGTTAACAAATTTTGAAAACTGGAAGAAACTAAAAAACCAACTCATGATAAACGGAGAGTACATAGCTGTGAGGAAGTCTCCCAGATGGCCCAGTAAAGATCAGTGTAAGAGCTTTATTTTACAGAACATCTTTAATCATGGCTATAAAAGGGGAACAAACAGCTCACTAATTACCCTCATCAGGGGCAAGATACAAACACCACTGGGGAAGATGATAATAAAAAATGGGATATAAATGCTAAAGTCCAGATGAAAAATAGAGTAAAATGGATCAAAATATGTAAGCTAATAAATCTAGAGAAAAAAATACTTCAGTTCAATATGTAAAAAACACAAGGGTCTGTAGAAAACATTCTACAGACTGATCTTAACATTAGGTGATTGTGTGACCATTTAAAAGGAAAGAAAGTATTCAGATGGTTTCAAATCGGAACTAAAAGTAATGGGACAAAATCATGGAAGGAAAATTTCGTTAGACTGTCAGAAAAACATTTCCTAGCATCAAAATCTATTAAATCATGGAATAATTTCCCAAGCTAATTTAAGTCCCTTTATTTGATTATTTCAAAATTAGACTAGACGAATCACTGGGAAATGGCTAGTCCAGAGTTTAATTCAACCCGAATTGGCAGGGAAAGGCATTCAAGATGATCTAATAGGTTGATCCTAAACTTGTATTAAACATGACTAGCCACTTGTTTTGTTCACATCACCATTTGCCTCCTAGAAACTGAAACTGGCACATGTAAATCTATAATGCATTCAATGTGTTAGATGCCATTTTACACATTGAATGCATTAAATATATGCTCCAGGAAAAAACAATTTGTCTGGCACTGAGGATACTGATATTCTCATCTTCTCATGGGAAAGACAGCTAAATAATAAGTGTAGTAAAGGAAAGCTAGAATTCCCTTCTACCCACACCACTACTACCATTGCTCATTGAGTCAAGTCCAAACATTGTAATAGTTACCATGGTGTTGCATTACCTAAAGTTCACATACATCATGAGCCTCTCTCTTCACTCTTTCTTCAAGGTTCACTACGGCCAATGTCATCTTCTTCCAGTTTATCGAGTATTCAATGTCCTCTGATCACTCACACTATACACTAATAACTCTATTTGGAGTAAAGGTAATTCCTTTGTACAGTTTTTACTGCTCTCACTGTTGACACAGTCATGACTTCTTTTGGAGAATTAACAGCAAACCCACAGGTATAAATAAGACACCAGCCTCATATGTTCCCACAGCACCATGATCTAAGCAAAACATTTCTCCACATTCTATTATTATCCATAAACTTGTCTCTATCACTCTCTAAGCAGTAGTTTATGAGAACATATATCACTATTCTTTTGTCTACTATTTTATCACCATCTAGGTTAGTGTCTAACATATAAGAGTTTCAAAGGCATTTCTTGAAAGTGTATACATAAACCACCAATTGCAACAGTAATGTCTTGAAAAGAAACCTCCCTGAAAACTAGTGGCTTGCAACAATCACTTGTTCATGTTCGTGTCCTTGCAGGTCAGCTGAGAGCTGTCTGATTAAGTAGCTGAACTTGGCTAGCCTTGGAATCGAGCTGCAGACTGGGGCTCTATTCCACATGTCTTAATCCTCCTTGGATCAATGGATTTGCCAAGGAATGTTCTTCTAATTATGATGGCAGAAATGCAAGAGGGGTATGCATAAATGGACAGTGTTATTAAAAGTCTAGATTTGGAACTGCCACAGTCATTTTTTACTCACATGACAGTGACCAAAGGAAATCACATGACAAAATTCAGTGTCAATGGGGCAGAGAAATATACTACACTCCTGCTGAAAGGAAGTGTAAAGTCACATGGCAAAGAGAATGATATTGGGAAGAATAAAAGATTGGAAATGACAATAAAATCTCACATAATACAAATAAATAATGTGGTAACATTAAAATGCTACAGAGGCCATAGGAAGGAGCAATGGTTCTCATTAAATCAGCTGCTGCTCAAATGGAATGGAATAAATATCTTGGCAATTTGCTGATTACCATTATGAACCCCAGAGTTAGTCTAATTGAAACTTTGGTTGAATTACAGCTACTTCTTTAATAAACTAGAGTGCTTGCCCAATAAGAAAATAAATATTGTCTGATGTATTTTGTTAAGAATACTCAAGAGGTTTAGTATCTTCATGTATTAAACAGCTAAAGAGAGAAGAGTTGGCCAGGCATGGTAGCTCACACCTGTAATCTCAGCACTTTGGGCGGGAGACATGGGCAGATCACCTGAGGTCGGGCGTGGAAACCAGTCTGATCAATATAGAGAAACCCCATCTCTACTAAAAACACACAGTTAGCCGGGGATGGTTGCACATACCTGTAATCCCAGCTACTCAAGAGGCTGAGGCAGGAGAATTGCCTGAACCCGGGAGACAGAGGTTCCGGTGACTGAATTTGCGTCATTGCACTCCAGCCTGGGCAACAAGAGTGAAACTCCATCTCAAAGAAAAAAAAAAAAAAGAGTGAAGAATTATCTGTCTCTGTCATGCAAGGTAGCTTTAAATGATTAACAAAGTCATAAAATCCATTACTAATTGTTTGTCTATTTGAGTTCTTTTGTAACACAAAAATAACCTGTGATTTAAATTACACCTTTCCAGAGACCAGAGACATCTGAGGATTTGTAGTTGTATTTATATTAACAAGAAAAATGGAAAAAGGAAAGAATTTAGCTAATTGTTTTACTATTTTTTAGGAAGTTGAACCACTAATTACCAAATTAAGTATCTTTAATGTGAACATGCAATAGGACAATATCTTTAATGTGTAATGTGATTGTCAATAAGATGATTCAGAGACTTTCTCCCAAAGTGTCATCAATTTAGTTTGCCCTAGAAACACTGAGATTGCTTTCAAGGTCACTCTGTAGAAGAGACTGGACAAGAATATGGTTTAATAGTAATATTGCTATTTTTCACTGGTTCTATCCTAGAGTAAACTTAGATTTTTTTCAGTTGTAGTTACATATAGGTTAATTGCATGGCATTTGGAGACAGAAACCTGTAATCATCTTCCACTTACTGTTTGGCCTAAATCAAGTTATTCAGCTTCTCTAAGCCTGAGGATATAACAGCCCAGTCTACCTCTTAACATTGTGAGAATCCAATCATAACAATGAGAGTAGAGAGGAAAACTTATGTCCACTTTATTATTTTTCTTCCAGCTCTTAGCAGAGTACCTGGCTAATAGTTTATTATTAGGTAATATTCACTGAGCATATAAATAAATGGCTACTCAGTCAACAATTTTTCAGATTTATGGAGAAGGTAGACTTGACTATTTTCCTCAGGTTTATGTTGACGATCCATTGAAGGTTCCAGTTAGGTTGACCATATAATTTATCTTCTAAATAGTAACATTTTGACAGCAAGAGTAGACATTATTAACGATTAAAATGAGATAATAGTCATAAAGCAGACCAATCCAGTCAATTGTGGCATTTTGGAAACCCTAGTTCTAGGAGATACCGAGTGTTGCCTAGAAGTTGTAGTTATTTCATGCCCCAAAGAAAATGAAGAAATATTCTGTATAGTTACCTACAGTACCTATCAGCATGATTAATAAGAGGAACTTTATATCAGAATCAGAACTTAAGAGCTGGTAGTTTTAGAAATGCTTGCTGAATGGTATTCAGTAGATTGTCAGATGTCGATGTATAATTTTCTGTGGAATCCCAAAGTAATTTGGATTATATATAAAAGAATGTGAAATTCCTCATATAAACAGGAGGACCTTATTGAGATAAATATATTTTAGACCATAGTTTCTAGCCTATTATAAGAAGAACTGAATGGCCAGTGAGAAAGATGTAAACATTAGATGACAGTTTTATATTAGTTTTGGGTCTACACATGCAGATAAAATTATTAATGTATACATTGCATGCATTCATTAATGTTTCTAAATTTGTAAATATATACATGTATATGTATAAAAATTACTAAAAATATTATATATTGCTTAATAATAAAACTTTAGATTTATTTTTGATTTCATTAAGCATTTAAGATATTTTCATTCTTTGATACCATTAAACAACACATGTTCCCATTCAATACATAGAAAAGCAGCAATAGTAGATACAAAATTAAGTAACACATGATAAATAATTTTTTAATGATAACTAAACTGATTTTTTAATCTTATCCAAATAACTGTCTAAGGGAGTCATGCCCTACAGATGATATATTCTCACCAGATGTGTTTTATTTAAACTTATATGTCATGATTTACTTTCCAACCTGAGTCTGGCATAACATTATGAGATAAAGAAGAAAATCAAAATATTTTACCTCAAAACATGTTTCTTTGCCATATTTTGAAATGGCCCTGCAAAGCTGTTCTTTGTGGGGGAAAAATTTTTCACCTGTAAAGAATGTCTATTAACATAGATAGATCTTTTTCTTCCAGACCCTCCCAAGACTAAAGAGATTAACTGTTGTAGATCAGTCATAGTGCTGGCAAAAATATCAGGGAAAAATATTAGAGATTGTTATAGAAAATAGTCAGAAAACTCCCTTGGAAGGCCAGGCAGATTACAGAGCTTCAGATGAAAGGATGGGCCAAAGGCAACCAGTTTTTACTCTAGGGCATTAGAACCTAGAGTAAATACTAGGAATTGCAAAGAAGCTTCCCCAAATAAGTCTGTTTACCCCCACCTCCATTAATAAACCTTTGTCTATCCGAGCTTGACTGCCTCCTACTTGGGGTGTCAGCAGAAGTTTATTATCCACAAATGGTGTTTGCTTTAGGCCTCAGAACCTGACCTTTAATCTTTACCCTCTAGTAGTGTTGACAAAAAGCCTTTGTGATTTCATGTGTGCTGAATAAAGACCAGGAAGGCCAGAGTGCCATGGTAGTGGCTGTTAACTCCCTTGGCCCAGCCACCTCAGCCCACTCTTTCACTGTATTCTGTATCCGAGTGAATTTATTCATCTGTCATTGAGTCAGGGTCTGCCTGTCAGACCCAGCAGTGTTGCCCCATGTGAGAACACTTGTCAATATGCACTGTGTGAGGAGACTCGACAATTAACTAAGATCTGAATAGGAAACATTTGTCAACTATTGTCTCTAAGGGCAGCCCACTATGATATTTTTCAAAAGAACTTTGGTCTCCACAATCTTTATCTTAACCTGAACATTCCCTTCCTATCTCTCCCAGGTGTTTAGACACACTCAACCAATTGTCAACCAGAACATGTTTAAATTCACCTATAGTCTGGAAGCCCCCCAATTTTGAATTGTTCTGCCTTTCTGGACCAAACCAATGAATTTCTTAAATGTATTTGATTGATGTCTCATGTCTCTTTAAAATGTATAAAACCAAGCTGTTCCCTGACCATGTTGGGCACATGTTCTCAGGACTTCCTGAGGGCTGTGTCCTGGGCCATGGTCACTCATATTTGGTTCAGAATAAATCTCTTCATATGTTTTATAGAATTTGACTCTTTTTGTCAACAGGAACCCATGATTTTTTATGAAAAAGACAGATTTCCTTACTATGAATAAATACTATTTTTCTTTTTTCCTTTTCATTTGGATTTTTCTTTAACGATTTTGACTTAAACAATACAAATAAGGCCCAAAAAGCTGTTTATTTTTTAAATCACTTCTTTTAGGGCCTCTCTTTAATGCAACCTGTAATCCACATTACCACCACTGATCTTTATCCACCATTTTTGTCCGGCTATTACCCAGTTGACTTGGGCATCAGCAAATGTCCTATATACCTTTATGTTTCTACTAAGATGTTCTCCCACAGATTTTACCTGCAGATCCCTGGGAATTAGTGATTGTCTTTACAAAATTGCAATATCACCCAACAAAGGATTAGGCTGCTCATATTTCTTGATTCAGTTCTCTCATCCACTTATGCTCATAAATTCCGGGTTCTTGAGTCTCTATGGGATTTCCATCTCCTACGATCTTATTCTTTTGGCACTGTTTTCTTCTGATCCCCATATGCCAAAGTGGTTTTGACCAATGGCTTAGAACCATTATCTTGAAACATGTGTTTTGTACAATGCTAATTTCTTATAAGGGCAAGAGGTAGTGTTTGCCGTAGGGTGAGTCTATGCTCAAACTCACTTGGAAACTTCTAGCAGAAACAAACTGAAAGAGTGTCCTATAACTCAGTACCTTTAATATGTGCATTGTACATCCTGTAGGAGAAAATAAAAATGTTAGCATATTTCAGAGTTGTGCATAGTACCTTGTAAACCCTTGCTGATTATCATTATGTAAAACAATCCATCCTAGCCACTTTATGCCTTCTCAGCAAAGTGATTCTGAGGATGAAGTAAAAAGTCATGATTTCTGTTCTAAGCTGTATCAAATGGGATGCTATAAATAATCTGCAGCTTCCCTACCTACATTTGACCCCTTAAATCACATGGAACTTCTTTTCCATCTAAACAGCTCACTGAGTGTTATAATTGGTTCAATGACTCAGCACGGAAAATTGGGTCAACATCACACTTTGAGGATCTACTGTATGAAAAACACTGAGATCTGCCAGGAGTACAAGAATAAATAAGATTCAATTCTTGGTCTGAAGGAGTTCACAGTGTGATAAATGTATGAGCATATGTTATGGTTAGTGCTTTGACCAAAGTTAGAACACAAATACATTACTGTGGGAACCCAAAAGTCATGGCCTGGGCCATTTAGTCTCTCAGTGCAGTTTGGTGGCTAGAAGATGACATATGGTAGGTTTCTTTTCAAATTTCTGCTCCACTGATGACCCACCACTACAAATTGTTCCCAGCATGGAAGGCTTTATTTATGTATCCACATATCTGAGGTGATCCACCTTGGTAATGGTTAATGGAACTGAGTTAATCATCTGGTCTACCTGAGCAAATCAGCTCTGAACAGAGATCCTATAGTGCTTTATTTGTGAGCAATAGGTCTGGAAGCTCATATAGATTCAGAAAATAATAGCATTCTTTTAGTTCAGCCATACTAGGCGATTTGCAAATAAATCCAAAATCTGGCTCAAAAGGAGCACAAGAAATAATGAGCTACAGAGGGTAGCAACACCGAAAGACTACATAGTCTCACAGAGTTAGAGCAAGATAGGATAAAGTAACCTAGAGAAAAACAAATTCTGTTAGAAAAATCATAAAGAAGATAAGTCTTAAGTCATTCTATTTATTCAATGGAAGTAGATTCTCACAAAAGTCTTCACCTTGTCTTCACATTGAATAGGCTGAGTAGGAGGAGAAGAAAGAAGGGTTGATCTTGCTGTCCCAGATGGTAGAGGCATAAGAGGTGGAGGAGGTGGAAGGGGAGGCAGAAGAAGCAGACACACCAGTAACTTTTATTGAAAAATAGATCCATGTTGAACTTGTATAGTTCAACCCCATGTTGTTTAATAATCAACTGTAATGAGTATCAAGGTTTAGGACTAGATGATAATGTTGGCCTTGCTTCTGAAGGTTTTTTTTTTTTTTTTTTTAGTACTTCACTTTGTGAACTACATCATAGCTAAGCTCATAAAATTGATGATGTCTCTTGGTTTTTCTGCCTAGGCTCTGTTTCTCTCTAGCTCCTATTTGCAATATGTAGACTGAAAACTTAAATTACTTTACTACCTTCTTTCCAAAAATTGGAGTCTTTTTAATTGTAATTCTCTGCACTGGACCCTCTTGTATAAGGCAAGGCATTGAGACAGAGCCTAAAACTTTAAACTAGCCCTCAATCTCAACTCCTGGGGGTGCTGGTTTCAACCATTTCTCACAATAGTTAAAAACTTAAGTGCTGAATTATTATATTATGCATTTTTATATTTTAAAATGTGTGTTTTAGTCTTTGAGATTAATTAGTCATTTAATAATAAAAATTGCTTAAGTTTTCTGAACCTCATTTTCCAAATGTATGAAATATAAAGGTAGCTGAGAAAATCCAGAGTTTGCCTCCCAGTACAGCTGTCTATCCTCATTACAGTAGTCCCGTTACTCACTGAGGATATGATCCGAAGCCTCCAATGGATGCCTAAAAGCATGGATAGTAATGAACCCAGTTCCCATAAATTTGCACAAGTATCGGTTCATGTCTTCCATCTACAAATTTAATGCTTTTAAAATGCATCTAAAAATTTAATGCCTTTTCTGTCTTAACTAAACCCTTGTCATACATCTTGTCTGTAATTCTTGCAGTTTGATGTGCAACACCAAAACTGGTACAAATTTCTTTTTCCTTGTTCACCATTTTGCATATAGAAGATTTGTCTTTGCAGTAGGCCTTAGCAACTTCGGCATACAATGTTTCTTTCTTCCTTACTAAGAACTTTCAACCTTTTGCTCAAAGGAGAAAATTTACAGCTTCGCTTTGGCATATACAAATTGTTAGAATTACTACCTTTGTGTTTTGGGGCCATGATTTAGTCAAATAAGGGTTATTTGAACACCAGTGCTGTGATATCACCAGGGATTGCAGCTAGTGGAACCTAGATAGTTACTAAGTGACTAAGGGGTGGGTAGTGTCTACAGTGCTGATGCTCTAGACAAAAGGATGATTCACATCCCAGGAAAGATGGCTGGGAAGAAGCAGAATAGTGTGAGATTCCCTAATGCTATGCAGAATAGCACACAATTGAAACTTAGGTATAGTTTATTTCTGAAATTATCTGTTTAATATTTTTGTACTGTGATTGACCGCTGATAACTGAAACCTTAGAAAGTGAAACTGTGGATAAGAGGGCAGTTATATAATATTCATTATAACAGTGCACTCTTTTACCTTCCTCTTTCAAAATCTGTCCCGTCCTACTGAAGGGGTGTCTAAAATCATGCTAAAAAACCTTAACATTTATTGGTTACTTCCTGAAGGCTAGACACTGTTCTAAGCACTAAATATTTATTAACTCATTTGCCTTTGTAACAACCTAATCATCACCATCCACATTTGCTAAATGTGGGTGAGAGAGACTAAATGACTTTTATAGTGGCCACATAGTTAGGACATGGCTGAGTCAGAACTCAAATTTAAATTGATGGGCATTTGGGTGTTGCTCCAAAGACTTCACTTTCTAAATTAAAGAATTCTGAGATAACAGAGGAAATTTACAGAAGAAAATAAAAGTAGAAAAAGCACTAGTGGGCACTCAGCTGTGCTTCTTGTGTGTGCCTGTGTGAATTTGTGTGTAGAAAGAAAGAAAAAGAGATAGTGTGTGTGTGTGTGCAGAAAAATAAAAAGAGAGAAAGAGAGTGTGTGTTTGTGTCTTCCTCTAATTAATAACAAAATAATGGCCAGTATCTGAAGACATTCTGGTTGATTTCAACATTAGTTCATTATTTTCATTTATTCACATATTTTAAATTGTACTTTAATGAAATTTCTTACCTGTATAGAAAATCTATTGTAATTTGTTTTCTAAACTTTTAACCTCGTGGTTTTTACCCTACCATAAATAAATAGAAGTTGAATGGTAATTTCCTGCCCCAGCCTTGTATGCAAAATTATTCTTGTAAACAAAATGTTCAGACACTTAGCCAGGCACAATGATGAGTGCCTATAGTCATAGCAATGTGGTAGGCTGAGGTGGGAGGACTGTTTGAGGCCAGGGGTTCAAGGCTGCAATGCTCTATTATCATACCTGTGAAAAGCTGCTGCACTGCAGCCTGAGCAACACAGTGAGATCCCATCTCCATTAAAAAAAAAAAAAAATTCAGGCAGCTAAATATTATAAGCTACATTCATTTTGGGCTGGAAAATTCATCATCTCCTGGTCATTACTAGTATATAGTTCTTCTGTATTTGTACCTTTTTCTATTTGCTCAAATATGAATCAGCTATTAGAAATCTAAGATTTCTAGTTATGAAAAGTCATGTTCTTTAATTAGTTTTGAACAGTATCATATAGTATTGCTCAAAACAAATTAAGGAACATATATATATGAACTAAATAAATATTATTGGACTATAATGTTGGTTTAAACATTTATGTGAAATTGTCAGAAATGAAATTCAGTTGAAGAGACTTTAAAAATGAACTGTGGAAAACGAGGAGTTACTACTCAATAGGTATAAAGTTTCACTATGCAAGATGAAAAAGGTTTTGAGGTCTACTGTACAGCATTGTGTTTATAGTTCACAACACTGTACCACACACAAATGTGTGTTGAGGGTAGATATGTGTTTTTTTTTTAACCACAATAAAAAAGAATACACTCTGTTGCCTTTATATTTTGTAGATTTTAGAACTAAGTCTCACAAAATTTAAGTGACTTTTCCAGTATAAAAGAGCTAATGAATCTCAAAGCCCACAGCTCTTAGTATATAACCAATCTTGCATCATATAGAGGCTGGAGCATAGCACTAAAGTAATGCACTATAAGTCTATTATTATTTCCGGGTCCAGCAAGTTTCTTTCTACATCTCTTTATTAACCAGAATAACTAACTCAAGATTTCAAAATAGGCCCAGCAACTGGCTTCTGGCTACACAGCAGCTGGCTGAAAGTCATGTCAGTAACAGATGTAGAGAAAGTGATAAGAATGCAAACTTGATGTGTTCCACACGTTATATCTTTACTCCACCAAACAACTGCAGAAAAATTGGATCAAGGAAAAAAAACAGTTGATTAAAATTTCCAGATGTGCGGTACAGATGTCCAAATGATTAAACAAAAGTGTAGTTTTTATTCTAATGGTTACATGGCCAAAAATATCGAAAAACAATTTTTTAAGTTATAATTTAGAGATTTAAAGAAAACAATAATAAGCAAATACTGTTGTTGATATTTTATTAATTTCTTATTTTTAAATAAGAAATAAAAAGTGATTTATATAAACTTATACAAAAGTTTGACTTTGTTTACTGGGGGAAAAAAAAGTGACTTAGAAGAACCAAATGTCCCAGAGTCTCGATTTTGAAATATGTTGTTTCATTCAGTGGGAGAAAAAGTCACCAAGAACCACCATTCTACATAATTGTTATTATTAATCACTAGGAGAAGATTAGTCATTACCCAAGAGACATGACCCTTGAAAACAAAATTATTTAAGGGTAGAGTCATTTTAAGAGAACCTAAATGTACACTTTGTACCAAACAGTTGCACATAGAACTTTTCATAAAATATTTCAATGAAGGAATTTTTCTCATAAATGGAGAGGCATATTTGTCAATTCTTATGGAAATCTGCACATGTAAAAATCAATGTATTACTAGAAAAATTTTGTTGTTAGCTTCTAGCAATTAAAAACAATCATTTCATAACCAACTGGAATTCACTATATTATTTCTTTTCTTCTGTAGAATGGTCAGGTCACCAAGTCCTGCAGTGGCTTGAACTCTTGATGACAATTGTAAAGGAAAACTTCATGCAGCCAGTTCAAGTTTGTTTTTGGGTGACTTTAGTGGAAACAGCCTAAAATCCAGTAGCACCACTTGAGAAGGCCACCAATTAAATCTCTAAATTCCTCAAACTGCATTCTTCCCTACTGTCCACGTGTTCTTTTTTTCTTTTTTATTGCATTTTAGGTTTGGGGGTACATGTGAAGAACATGCAAGATTGTTGCATAGGAACACATGTGGCAGTGTGATTTGCTGCCTTCCTCCCCTTCACCTATATCTGGCATTTCTCCCCTGCTATCTGTCAAGTTTTCTCATTGTCTGTGAAAGAATTAGATGGTTTACATTGGAAACAAGTCACCTGGGAAGAAATTTTTCTGAGCTGTCAAGAAGTACTTATGTTAAAACAACTCATTTAAACTAGGTTTTGTTTACCCACTTTCTTTTGTTTTGTAAAAGAAAATAAATGCAATGACATTAAGAGACTTTGAGTACCTTATTCTTCAAGGTCTTTATTATCAGAAAGATAGGTCAGAAAAAAAGTCATATTTTTGCAGGAAACAATGTACATTGAATATTCTTCAATAAAGATTTACAAGCAAATATGACTAAAAGAGAGCTAGTGAAAATATCCAACATTTCAGCAGGCATATCTTTTTAAAATGCACACATGAACATGGGTTAGCATTCAGTTTTTACCCTAAATAATAACAACAAAAAGCATGAAAGTAGATTGGGGCAATGAAATACAGTCCTGTATAGAGCAGTTATTTTTGTGAGTGAGGTAAACAGCCAAATAAGACGATGAAGTTTCAACTATATTTAATAATAAATCATTCTTGTCTTGGGAGTAAAAGTAGCGAATGCCCTAACAATGGCTGCAGACTCAGTTGCTTTTTGATTACTATTCTCTCATCATATCTTCTTTCAGGGTTAGTATATTTTAGCATCTTTTTTTTTTAGTAAAATGTAATCAAAAGCCAAAATTTATTTATGACTCTGTAGATATATTTCATTCTGTTCTTTTGAACCAATAAAAATTTGTGTTTTTAGCAGATTTAGTTATTATTTTTAGAGACCATCCAAATGCTTAAAATCCCTTGGTTGCATCAACAGGATTCTTCAATGAATACCAATTAGGAGAAGCAGATTTTCCAGCATTGTATAGATTGAGGAAGCAAATGATTGCATCACCTGAATGTGTTTTTATTTGTATCCTTATGAAAAACAATTCCTGAGTGGGTTGAAACAAATTAGCTTTTTTAATATTGACCAGATATTCTGGGAATAAGACTGTGTTCTGGAGTCTCAGTGTATCTGGAATTTTCCAAGGATGAAGAAATTATATTGCAACAAATGAACTTTTTAGAAACCTTATTTTCAAAACAAAAGTGCATTAGTGATGGAATAATTGTATAATCTTGCCCAGTAGCCACTCTGAAGAGAACTATGTCCACCTAGATGTACAAAGATTTTTGGTTTTCTATTTTGTCTTACATTGTTTTTCCCCTTTCTGCAAAAAACTAAAATTGCATTTTAGGTATTTCTTAGGTAACCTAAACAGCCCACCCAAAAGATGGATTCATGAAAACACAGGAACATAATACAATTAAGTAATTCATATTCTGGTGAGTTAATTTGTAAACAGTCCTTTTATTTATAGGTACCACAGAGAAGTGATATGATATTAGAAACTATTGTAACACTGTGTGCATAACTATGTAAGACTGGGTCTCCATAGTTATATACTACTAACAAGTATGTATGTAAAGTTCATAATGTATTGACTTTTGTTGAAGCTATATTTTATAATTAAAATGTAACCATTATATCTTTTTTCTTTTATTTTTAAATTATGTGAGTACATAGTAGGTGTTACATATTTATGGAATACATGAGATATTTTGATACACCCACACAATGTATAATAATCACATCAGGATAAATGGGGTGTCCATCACCTCAAGCCTGTATCCTTTCTCTGTGTTACAAACAATGCAATTATACTCTTTTAGGTACTTTAAAATGTACCATAAATTAGGAGATTATTACCAAACTAACCAAATGGGTTTGCTTTATTTGGGGTAAGACAGTGATAGGAAACAAAATGATTTACTATGTCAGAGGCCTCTGAGACCTCAGACCCACTCAATTTCCTCTGCCTTATAACCACTTGTTCCCCTTGCTTCTGCAGTGGAGACCACCTGTGAGAGGGCACACTCAGCTCTTGCCAAAGTAGCCAACCAATGACTTGACCAAGGCTCAAGCCTACATTACCTTACCCCACGGGAATGCACACCTCTCCCTTCCTCCTGTCATCAGAAGTGTTGGAAAGGGACACCTGGAAGATGAATCTGCCATTGTGGATGTGGAATCCCATGGGATATATTCTGTTCCCCCATCCCACCACAGACTGTCAGAGAGGCAAGGCTTTGTAAGGTATCTTGGAAGATAGTTTTGAGAGAAGGAGCGATCAGCTCTCCCTGATCCACCTAGCGACCAGCTTGATATCACATCTGCTTTACTTCCTTCATTGAGTTCCTCTTCTTTCCCATCACTTTCGCTTCTTTGAGAGAGGACTACTTAATAAAAGAGTACTGCATATATGTATATCTCAGATGCTGATTTCTGAGCAACCTGGCAGAACAGTGAGAAAAGAAAAATACTTGTTGGAACAGAAAGAGCAGTGTAATCCTATTTCCATTAAATTATACATTAATGATTTTGGTGTCTAAGTCACGTTCCTATTTATTTGGTGTAGGGTCTTTTGCCATCATATCACCCCAGAAAATATAATTAAAATAAGCCAATAGTGTGACAACATGAAATCTTCATTATAAAATAGATGAAGAGGCTAAAGTATTAAACACGCTGGACTGTCATGTTTTGGGGCTCAGCAGTGCTTTTTGGTTTTCTATTTTGTCTTATATTGTTTTTCCATTTGAGCAAAAAAAACCTAAAATATCAATTTGGATATTTCTTAGGTAGCCTAAACAGCCCACCCAAAAGATGAATTTATGAAAACATGGGAACATAATTTAATTAAGTAATTTAAAAACTAAACTGCCATTTGTTCTAAACAAAATGATAAAAATAAGTTAGTTTAGTATGATAGAAAATGTATATTATCCTTAAGGTAAGTTTTAAATAAAATATTCAGTGAGAAAAATGAGTGTATCTTTTATAAAAAGATTGTGGTGTGTGTGTGTGTGTGTGTGTGTGTGTGTGTGTGTGTGTGTGTTGGTTTAAAGACAGAAACATTTGGCTGAAAAATAATATAATACATTTATTTCATTTTGAAGCTTTACTGGAATTATAAAGCAACTTTTGACATATGCATTATATTATATTCTATGCAAATATTTGAAAAAGCTTACTTTTCATATATCTAATGTTATTGAATAAATAAAATATAATTAAGAGACTAGATAGTTAAATGAATTGAAGTAAATTTATAATGTTTATATCTAAGATATTTAGATATTTGGATATTTGGATATTTTGCCATAGATAGAAACAGATGAGTGGAGTTTAAGCTCAGGGCAACAGAAATAAGAATTCAAAGACTAGCTCATGAGCATTACTACAATGCTTTCCTTACAATCTGCAGTATTTTTCTTCCGTAGAAGGCTTCACAACAACATTCTCCATCTAAAACACTGGTGTGGGAGGTGATTTGGTGTGACAATGCCAACAAAGGGACATAACATATACAGTCTCTTGGTATCCACAGGTGATTGGTTCCAGGAGTCCCCTCTGCTCCCATCATGATACCAAAATCCATGAATATACAAGCCCCTTCTATAAAAGGGCATATTCTTATAAGCTATGCAAATCCTATCATATACTTTAAATCATCACTATATTACTTGTAATAATACAATGGAAACACTTTGTATATAGTTATCATACTGTACTTTTTGTATTTGTGTTATTTTCTATTGTATTATTTTAGTTTCTGAACATTTTTTCATGTTTTCCAAATATATTTTATATTTACTAATTTACAATTTAAATAAAAATGTAAAAGGAATATATATACTCAATAAAGCCACTTCATTGTTGGTTGAATATGTAGATATGGAGGGCTGGCTATATTTACACTAAGGGCAAAGTTACAAAAGAACTTTGGACAAGTTATTTGATCTCAGTTTCCTACTTTTGAAGAGAACAAAAATTACTCTCTCAAATGAATTTCTGTGATTATTTTAAAAAGCTGTAAACCACTGCTGATATAATCAGAGTTTTTCAGATTCACAGGATTAATAGGATTAGATATAGATGTCTGAGACTGGATATATGAGAGGATTGGTTTGTGCGATTATAGAGGCTGAGAAGTCCCATGACAGGTCACCTGTAAGCTGGAGACCCTGAGATACAAGTAGCATGACTCAGTATAAGTCTAAAGGCCTGGACCCAGGATAGCAGATGGTATAACTCAGGGTCTGAGGCCAAAGGTGTGAGAACCAGGGAGCTACTGGTCTTAAGTTTTGGAGTTCAAGTCTTAAGTCCAAAGGCTGGGGAGCCAAGATTTGTCCAAGGACAGGAGAGAAAGAGTATATTCTTGTTCTAGCAGATAGATTGAAACATACACCTATTCTCTATTTTTGTTCCCTTTGGACCCTGAGTAGGTTGGATGATGCCTACTCACATTGAGGGCAGATCTTTCCCACTTAGTCCACTCAAACTCACATGCAAATCTTCTCGGGAAACACCCTCAAAGACACCCCCAAAGAAGTCTGTACCAGGTTTCTAGGCATTCTTAATCCAGCCAAGTTGACACCTATAATTAACTGTCAAATATTTAAGTGTTCATCCTATAGAGGGAGAGTCAATAAATGTGAATCTTCTATAGAAGAAGCATCTCTCAAGTATTAAAATGGCAAATACATCAGAGCAGAAGATTTATTCATTGTGCTGAGGAAGGTTTGTTCAGCATGAGACTGAAATGAAATGCTGGATCATGATGATACATTTTCTGCTCTTTCCAGGTATAGCAGGATATATAAGACACTCTTGTCCCCTGCCCAATCCACATGGATAACTTTTTCTTTAATTTTTCGCACAGCCACGGGTTTTGCACAAGTGTTATATGGTGGCACTTCACTTCAGCTGCATTGTGTGCCTTTCACCTCTGGCCCTTGTGTGACTTTGGCTTACAAGGGAGCGAATGCTTTGTAAGGCAAACTTTATTAAAGGGAGAACAGGAGCCCACGAGCCAATCCTCCTTTCCTCCAGTGCAGTTGAGTGGACAATTCTGAGGCACATTTTAAAGAGTATCTCACACGTGTCCAGTGGAATCCAAGCCCAATTGCTCACAGTGGCATCAACTCAATTCAAGAGTGCCTCCTGGTTACCTTCACTCCTTTTTCTTTTAATCCCCAATCACAAACCAAAATAAATCCTGTGCATTTAACCTCTTGATTTAATGTCTGCTTTGAGAGCAGTAGGATGGAAGAACTCTAGGACAACGGCGCTAAGGGCTTAATTAAAAAATAAATGTTAATAGGAGAGTTTAAATGTTAATTAAAAAATAAATGTTAAACCACATCCCCTCTGATATGGTTTGGCTGTGTCCCCACTCAAATCTCATCTTGAATTGTAGCTCCCACAATTCCCACATGTAGTAGGAGGAAACCAGTATAAGGTAATTGAATCATGAGAGCAGGTCTTTCCCATGCTATTCTCATGATAGTGAATAAGTCTCACAAGATCTGACAAGTTTTATAAGGGGAATTTTCCCTGAACAAGTTCTCTCTTCTCTTTTCTGCCACCAGGCGAGATGTGACTTTCACCTTCCACCATGATTGTGAGACTTCCCCAGCCATGTGAAACTCTGAGTTCATTAAACCTCTTTCTTTTATAAATTATCCAGACTTGGGTATGTCTTTATCAGCAGCGTGAAAATGGACTAAGAAACCCTTGAAAGGCAAAAAAGGTCATTATTTTGCCAAGGCATATGTATACCTATGTAACAATCCTGTCCCATCTACAAATGTACCCCAGAACTTAAAGTACAGTTTTTAAAAAGACCAAAAAAAAGCAGTAAAAAATTTTAATAAATTATGTGTTTGCTAGTATGCATAATTTATATTAAAAGAAATTAAACTCACTAAAGCTACTGCCATTCCCAGCAAATAGAGCAATCTATCTCCAAGTTATTTTCTTCTAAAAGTGAAGGCTATCTATTGTTTTTTGATATATTTAGAGGGAATGAAGCCAGAACAATGAGGAGTTATGAAATTTCCTTACTGCTTTACTTGGCAGAAATTCCTAGTACATTTTCAATCCACCTAACTCTAATTTATGCTTTATCTTTTTTATAAATTTCATATAGAGTTTCAGAAAGACACGAGATATTTGAGAACAACCTTTCTTTTTTTTCACAAAATATTCCAACATCACAGCTGTTCTCTGAAGCTTTTCTTTCACTCTAATTCTTAGGAGACAAGGCAATTTTAACAACTAACAATATGGATTAAATATATGTAATCCTTCTTCTTTTTTTCCACAATAATGGGAGTATTCTGTTTTACCATTCCTGTTGCAAGTCATCTCATTTTACAAGGCTTCTCTTTTTTGTCCCTATGAGCATATATAAGGAATGACCCCAAACACTTTTTAAACCAATTGATCAGTATGAAGCCCATAGACTGTGGGATTCAGTAGTGGTACAAGTTCAACTCCCCGTTGGCCATTCACATTATCTTTATCATCATGCTGCTGTCCCAAAAGCTTTGTGGGATACAATCTTCATAGCCATAGAGTGACCCAGATTTTCTCCACATCCCCTCAATATGCTTTTCCCGCTTGCTCTATTCTATATTTCTCAAGACTATGCACTTAAAAAGTGAAGGAGCTATTTGGGATTCACACCCTGGCTGTTGAACCCCTGCGTCTTTGTTCTTAACCCTATAATATATTTCTTCTTGATGTAAGTAAATCCTTGCCAGAGTAACAAGAAGCATAAACACAGAGACAAAAATCAAAAGAACACAAAGCAGATACATACAGGAAGGGGCCTCTAAAGATGGGCAGAGCCATGTAGCCATTAGTGGTACTAACTGATTGCTCTTTCAATCTTATACGATGTCTATACATGCAAAAAAGAATAACTGATAGTGCGGAAATAATTCCCATATTGTGAAAAAGTATGATAGGATGAGATGCCGAGAAGACTGAACACTTTGATCAGGATCTCCCAATACGTCTATGTCTACACGGTTCATTAAGAAGCACAGGGTCATACTATGAAACGCAGGCCACCCAAATTTTATTCAATTCTTATAAACTGTGGCAAGAACTTGAAGTAATTTAACAAATTATATTGTAGGGATTTATAACATATCTTCTGCATCTTACAGTAATCTCCTATTTATTGTAGACATATAACACACCATGGCAGTTAGGACATTAGGAAACCCTGCTGTTACATTCCGATGTTTTACATAAGCCCAATGTGTTTATGATTTGGCCTTGCCACTACTGTTGAACATTAATAAGACCACCCAATGTAAATTTCAGCTATGAACAAAGGTGTAAGTAAATTGAGTGGACTCTCACTCTGACAGACTCCTGGGTTGAATGAGAGAAATATTTTGTGACAATGATGAAACAAATCCAGTTTCTTTTTTTAAAGAAGACATATCTCACTAACAAAAATAAGCTGTGAAAAATAAGTTTAAAATTGGAGATTCAATTGTTATTGAAATTAACTTTCTTGAAGAAGAAAGTTTAGTCTTCTAAGGTCTACCAAACAAAACATGCAGTTAAATCAAAGATATGTTATAATGGCATTTGTTCTTTAGCATTTTTCTACACAGACGTATTAATTAGATTAAGTATTTTATTTTAAAAATGGGAAAAAAATAATCAGTTACATGGGGATTCTACTGGGAGGACAAAAAAAAAATCCGTCAAAGATTTTGGAGAAGAGGTTTACCTTCTCCTGTTTTATTTATGACTATACCTATAAATAAAGATATATATCAAGAAACAACATGTATGTGAATATATGTGTACATATATACAATTTTCATGTCAACAGAAATTTTTCTTTTGTACTTTAAGCTCCGAGGTACATGTGCACATCCTGCAGGGTTGTTGCACAGGTACACAGATGCCATGGTGGTTTGCTGTCTCCATCACTAAGCCTCCTATGTCAGGCATTTCTCACAGTGTTTTCCTCCCCAGCCTCCCTACCCCTCGATGTCCCTCCCCTAGACCCCAACCCCCAACCTACCCCAGCGTGTGATGTTTCCTCCCTATGCCCACATGTTCTCGTTGTTCAACACCTGCCTATGAGTGAGAACATGCAGTGTTTGGTTTTCTGTTCTTGTGTCAGTTTGCTGATAATGATGGTTTCCAGATTCATCCATGTCCCTGCAAAGGACATGAACTCATCATTTTTTATGGCTGCATAGTACTCCATGGTGTATATGTGCCACATTTTCTTTGTATTGATGAGCATTTGGGTTAGTTACAGGTCTTTGCTATTGTAAGCAGCACTGCAACGAACATATTGTGCATGTGGCTTTATAATAGAACGATTTATAATCCTTTGGATATATACCCAGTAATGGTATTCTGGGTCAAATGGAATTTCTATTTCTAGTTCCTTGAAGAATCATCACACTGTCTTCCATAATAGTTGAACTAATTTACACTTCCACCAACAGTGTAAAAGTGTTCCTTTTTCTCTACATCCTCTCCAGCATCTGTTGTCTCCAGATTTTTTTAATGGTTGCCATTCTAACTGGCTTGAGATGGTTTTGATTTGCACTTCTCTAATGACCAATGGTGATGAGCATTTTTTCACGTTTGTTGGCAGTATAAATGTCTTCTTTTGAAAAGTGTCTGTTCATATCCTTTACCCACTTTGGAATGGGTTTGTTTGTTTGTTTGTTTGTTTGTTTGTTTCTTGTAAAACTGCTTTAGTTCTTTGTAGATTCTGGTTATTTTAGCCCTTTGTCAGATGGGTAGTTTGCAAATTTTTTTTCCATTCTGTTGGTTGCCAGTTCAATCTAATGATGATTTCTTTTGCTGTGCAGAAGCTCTTAAGTTTAATTAGATCCCATTTGTCTATTTTGGCTTTTGTTGCCATTGCTTTTTGTTTCTTAGTCATGAAGTCCTTACCTATGCCTATGTCCTGAATTGAGACAGAGTTTCACTCTTGTCGCCCAGGCTGGAGAGCAATGGTGTGATCTCGGCTCACTGCAACCTCCACCTCCTGGGTTCAAGCAATTCTCCAGCCTCAGCTTCTGGTGTACCTGGAATTACAGACATTCACCACCACACCTGGCTAATTTTTGTATTTTTTAGTAGAGATGGGGTTTCGTCATGTTGGCCAGGCTGGTCTTGAACTTCTGATCTCAGGTGATCCACTCAACTCTGCCTCCCAAAATGCTAAGAGTACAGGTGTGAGCCATCACGCCCAGCCCAGAAATATTAAGCCTATAAAATTAATGTTTAATTGTAGCAAATATGTTTTCTATTTTTATTATACATTATTTTAAATTATATGGATATACTACATTAAGTTATATTTTGTACATGATTTTATTTCAAAATGCTTAAAATATTTAGTATATTTTAATGTAAAATTTCCTTTCTCTTTTAAGCATTATTTTATAGTAGTATTTCTAAAGTGTGCCTGCCCAATTATGTAATCACATAAAGTGAACTGAAATTTAATAGATTGTTCATTTTAAAGTAATGTATGTTTGCCAAACTTTAATATACTCAATATAGATAACTTTTTAAAATATCACACTAACAATAATAGAATCATCTAAATTCTGTTTTGAATTAGATTGTGGAATGGTGTTTCACAGGCAAATTTATTCTATTCATTTGATTAGTGCTTGTTGAACATCTACTTATATAGCAGGTACAGTTTAGGGATGTTTGAGATTACAAAAAGGTAGACATAAGTATCACTGTTTATGATCCAAAAGGAAAAATATATACAGATAACCTAATAGCAATAAAACCAGGTAAAAGGCAATATATTTATTTATCTACAATTTATTAAAAACCTGCTATATTCCAGGTACGACTATAGACACTGTGTCCAAATCTTTGAAAAATATATAAAATCCCTGCTGTAATAGAGATGAGATTCTTCTGTAAAACGCTGGAAAAGAAATAACATACATAAGTAAAATAGGTATTAGGTTGGAAGGTAATAACTGCTATCAGGTAAAAAGCAGAAAATAAAGTAAAGGGGAATGCAGGTGGAAGTTTCAATGAGTGTTAAGAGCAGCCTCTTACCTTTAAGCCGTATTTTTAAGGAGGCAAGAGAAACTGTATCTGACAGAGGAAACCAGCAAGCACAAAAGCCCTGTGGCTAACAGTGTGCCTGGTGTGATAGAAAAGTAATGAGGAAGACAGGCAGTGTGACTGCAGCACAGTAAGTAAGGGAAATGTCAGAGGATGTAAGATCAAAGAACTAACGAGGACCTGGGCCATGCAGGATCTTGAGGCTGTTGCAAAGAATGTGGCTTTTGCACAGAGATTAGAGGCTACTGGCATGGTTTGAAGAGTGAGATGATCATATATATATATATATATATATATATATATATATATATAATATATCATATACATATGTATCTCAGATATGTAACAGAGCTCTTCTGAACAGAATATATATGAGATAAGATTTGTAGAGTTCCTGCACCTATTTTAAGGTGCAAGATACCAATCACCTTCCAAATATCCCATTCCTAATGCCATCTCATTGGGGATTAGATTTCAAAATATGGATTTAAGGGAACACAAATATTTAGACCATAGCATGAGATTCTTGCACCTCTTTTAAGGGATATATATATATATGAAGGATCTCTCCATTGTTCTGTTCAGAATAGAATGTATTCTACTGGGACACAAGAGGAAGCAGGGAGAACAGTTAAGAAAGTGTTACCAAAATTCAGAAGATAGCCAATGATGGCTTGCACCAGGATAATAGCAATTGCCTGAATTATGCATATATTTTGAAGATGGAGCCAAAATCATGTGCTGATGGATTCTATGAGAAATATGAGACAAAAAGAAACCAAAAGTGACCCCCAGATTTTGTTGTTTAGTTTTTTATTGTTTTGTTTGCTTGTTTGTTTTTGCTTAAACAACTAGAAAAAGAAGGTACTCACTTATTGAAATAGGAAATACTGAGGAAGCACCACAGGGGATCACACAAAGTTGTGTATCGAACATGTTAACTTTCCAATGTCTATTAAGCATTCAGGACAGAGGTTGAGCAGGCAGTTAGATAAGAAATCCAAAGATCAGGAGAGCAGGCTGTTTCAGAGATAGCAGTCATCATGGTCCAGATAATATTTAAAAATTGCAAGACTTGATAACATCACAAAAGGAATGAGTGGAGATAGAGATGATAAAAGGTTCAAAGGCAGGCTTGGGTTTCTGCAATGTTAAAAGATCAAAAAGACAAAGAGAAAGCACTAAGCAGACCAAGAATGGCAAACAGTGGATAGTAGAAAAACCAATACAGTGGCACTCTGGGAGATGAGCAGAGAAAGTGTCTTCAGTGAGAAGGAGTAATATCTACATGTGGATGATATGTCAAAAAAGTTTAAGAATGAATAAGGGTCATAGGATTTATTGATATGGAAATCAAAGTTAATACGGACAGAAAGAGTTTCACTGTCATGATGGAGCTGAAAGTCTGACTGGAGTGGGTTTAAGGGAGAAGGGAAAGATACAATAAAACGAAATGAGAATAGGCCTCTTTTTCAAGAAATTTTGGCACAGCCAATGTGACAATAGATTGAGGGGATATGTGGCATCAAGAAAATAGCATATCCAAACTGCAGGAAGAAGGAGGAAATAAACTGATAGAAGTACCTGTGGGAGCTTATTTAAAATACCTATTTTCAGGCCTCTTTCTAGACCCATTGTTATTGGCACCTTCATGAACTGACCTGGGAAATTGTATTTTCAATAATGACTGAAAATGCTGTTTTATTTTCAAGGAAGATGGGGCAGTATTTGGGGGGAAAATGATAATCTATATGGTAAGACTAAAACCCAAGAAAAAAGAATAGTCAATTTAAATGGACTTACTGAAAATCAGGTAGAACAGAATCTCTGGGCATGAGCTTTGTTGAAAGAAGAAAGTGAAAAAGGATAAAAGATCAGAAATGACTGGTGGAGGTAGAAGAGGGCAAGTTAGGAGGATAAGTGAAGAGAAGAGAAGAGAAGAGACATTACTTTCCCTGAGGCACAAATAAGATGTAGATAAATTCTCAACTGAGATGAAAGGAGTCCTCTGTTGTTTTTCATCTTATTTGCAGAAAGTCATAAGTTGCTGAGCAGGCCCAGGTGTTATAGAAGGATTGCTTACAGTAGCAATAACTTGAAATTTTTGCTGAAGATAGTCCCTCAACAAGGAGAAGTTTACTTGACTCTGAACAGTAAAAACCGGATGGGATGGAAGTATTTTATTTAAGCATGACAGTACTTTTACCACGGTCGTTAATGATTCTCTGCTTCTCATGTGCAAGAGTCAAGAAGGACACCTGAGAAAGTTATAGTAGAAGAGTAAATCATGAAATTAGTTTAAAGGTCTTAGAGCAACTTTGTTAATATAGTGGTTTTGCATCAGGACTCCAGACAGAAGGAATTGGAGAGGAGGAATGGTTCGAAAACTGAAGATTTTGATGCATGGAAAAGTAGATTCGCCAAGAGTAGTGGGGTGGGAGAGCTGACAAGAGGGGAGGTTGTAATCAGAGAAGAAATATTGCCACTGCCTTTTTACTAAGATCTACCCAGATTCCTGAAATATTAACATACTTCAAGGAGGTACAGCCTCTTCTAGACTCTGAATCAGGATGAGCTAAATTCAGCAATATAATAGGACTTCTTTTCTCATTGGACAATAAAATGGGGTGTCCTATGTCTAGAGAAGTGAACCCAGTCTCATGGGTATCTAAGAAAGCATTGACCTGCAGCCTTCCTATTTACCTAAAGCAACTACACTATCAACCACGTCTTCCATAGCAAATAGCGTAACTATTTTTCTGGGTAAATAATGAGGTTCTGGTCATAAATACCACATAAAATTGTTTGGGTTATCTTCTGCACAAGAGTGCCACATCCAAACGGCTGCCACTCACACTGATGTCTTTTAACTCAAAATGTGAGGTCAGAGGGAGAAATTCCAAGGCTGTTGGCTGAATCCCAGGTTAGAGCCCTCCTTTGTAGAAGTGGAACCCCACAGGCACGTGGCGGAGTGATGGTTCAAGACTGCAGGGTGCCCTAACCTTGCTCCTAGAATCCACTGAAATCCCTTTTCTAGCATACACTTTGCCTTAGTCTGGCTACAAATCTAACATGGTCACCTCATGCTATGATCTAAATATTTGTGTTCCCTCAAAAATCCAAATGTTCAAATCTGATTTCTGAGGTGACGATATTAGGAGTGCGGTCTTTGGAAGTTGATTAGGTGATTAGTAATAAGATTAGTGCCCTTAAAAGAGGTGCAAGAACGCTGCTTGTGTCTTCACTCTTGTGAGGACACAGCAAGAAGGCACCAGATATAAATCAGACAGCTCCAGCGGGCGCGGTGGCTCCAGCCTGTAATCCCAGCACTTTGGAAGGCCGAGGCGGGTGGATCACGAAGTCAAGAGATCGAGACCATCCTGGTCAACATGGTGAAACCCCGTCTCTACTAAAAATACAAAAAATTAGCTGGGCACGGTGGCGCCTGCCTGTAATCCCAGCTACTCAGGAGACTGAGGCAGGAGAATTGCCTGAACCCAGGAGGCGGAGGTTGCGGTGAGCCGAGATCGCGCCATTGCACCCCAGCCTGGGTAACAAGAGCGAAACTCCGTCTCAAAAAGAAAAAAAAAAAAAAAAAAAAAAAAAAAAAGACAGCTACTCTCACCAAACATTGAATATGCTTGTGCCTTGACCTTGGACTTCCCAGGCTTCAGGACTGTGAGAAATAGAGTCCTGTTGTTAGTGGGCTACCCAGCTTATCGCATTTTACTATAGCAATCAGAACAGACTGACATCCCACATGAAGGGCAGGATTATAGAGATGGTAAGGCATCGGCATACTCCTGGTTGTGTCTGTGGCCCATCATTCAAAGGCTGTGGAAGGGTCCGAAGTGCCTGTGCCCAGCAGCCAGATCCATTGCCTATCAGCAACTGGAAAGCTACCCTGAGCAGAAGCAGCATTTTAAAGGGATTCTGTATACATTATTTAAAACTAAACTTACATTGTAGGATTATATCTGGTATTGTTTAGCCAGCTCTAATTTAGGTGAGGCTATGAACTAGCAGAATTATTCATTTCTTCCTGGCTTTGAAATCAATTAAGAGTGGAGAATTCCTTTTTTTTGAGAGATTATGCATCAACATCTTGAATCATCCATTCAATTCTCACATTAATTGAATAAAGTAGATAGAATTATAATAGTGATTTTACAGAGAAAAAGATTGAAGCTAAAATTGTGTGACATGCCCCAAATCAAAGGGTTGGTTTTGATGGAGTTAGGGGTTGAACTCAGTCAGATATTGGAGCCCAGATAGGCAGAGTACCTGTGTTTAGCCACAAAGCTAAGCTGCCTCTTACCATGCATTACGCTGACCCCATCCCACACTAGCAGACCCATTGCACAATGCATTTACAGGTTATTTTCCAACTGCAATTAACTATGCATTAAGACACTTGAAAACATCAACTCTATGTCAGAATGGCTGACCCAATTGATAAACATTAGATGAGATGAGAGATGACAGTTCTTTTTTTTTTTTTTTTTTACTTCACTGCAGAATAAACCAAATGTAATGCATCCCTTTTGTTGAAAACCAAGAAATTTTAATTAGTGCTATAGCTATGAGACTCAAACCCAAAAGCTTCTTAACCTTTCAGGAATTAATGTATAAATATATTCCCCTCCCCCTCATAAACCCATAGTTGGCTTTCAAGATAGAATGACATACTTAAATAATTCTCCTGCCAACGTCTTGAAAAGAATATTGTAATACAAATACATATTATTCCCTAGTTTTTATTTCAGTGGACATGTGGGAATCCACCAAATATTTCTGGAAGAAAGAAACTTCTGATATGAAACCCTTTCCCCTCAACATATTAAATTCTTGATTTAATGCCTAAGGTAGTAAACCATAAAGGAATAAAAAGAGCAGAGAGAAAGTACGTTCATTGTTATGTAGAGTTAAACATATATATGTAGTGCTACTTTTACAAGACATAAAAAATGTTCCTAAACTGCATTCTGTCTCCCACACTTCTCAAAGTCTCAGAAAAGTGCTACTCAGCAGTATTTTTGTATTTCTCAAATATAGATTCCTATGGAATTTTAGTATCAAACAGAAGAAATTACATCACCTAATCCTTCCTCTCAGATTTTTATTTCCTTACCTACTAAAATTGAAGATACTTCCAACTTTAAAACCTGAATTATTTTCAAGTCCAGCTGTTAAAGATTATATGTATACTCCTGCAAAATCAGCTTATATTGGCTTTATGTTGGCAATGCTAGTTGACAAAAATAATATAACACATTTTGGGATTTACAGTGCAAAACACAAACTGGATTATAGTAGTGGACACAGGTATAATAAATATTAATCTGTATCCATCTGTATGCTCTCATTTTCTAAGGCTTTATCTATTTAACAATGTCATCTACCTATTTATATCATTTTGCAAATCACACACACACACACACACACACACACACAAATGAATGCAATAGCAGTTTATATTAATTATTGTGGTCTCAGTGGTGAAAACATAACACTCTATGTGTTTTAAGGAGACATAGTAATAGGATACATTAGGAGTTTACCCCAATCATTGGAAGGTCGGCTGCATCAGGCCCTGGTCGGGACTCCCAGGAACCATGAGTAACTACTTAGCCACCATCTGTTCACCACCAAGCAGCATGTTTAGTATGTTCAATAACATTTTGAGAGACTTTTGATATAGGAATCTAGAACCTGGAATGAGGTAATGTTCCAAATCTAAGTAGAAGATGTAACCTACTTTTAGAACCCTAACTGTATGGATTTCAGGGAAATGTGAACATCAATTATTCAGCCCCTAGAGATAGATGCTGAGTGTCCAACACATCTAGAAAAACATTAAAGCATATTTTGAACTGAATTATCAATCAGATAATATTTTATTGTTTTAATAGAAACTACACAAAATCTTGTGGCTTCCACCAATAAACAGTGAAACTCCCAAAACTAATGTCTTAATATTAACTAGAATTAACCCCACTCTAAATATGGACTTATCAAATAGGACTTAACTGATATTTCAGCCACTTCTGGTGCCCCATAGGATAGAGTTAAAAACTAGCAGAAAGCAACAGAGGGCAGTTGATGTGCAAAGTGAGAAATGTTTGAAAAATGATCAATAACTACAGTGACTGCAAAACACAGAGATGATGGGTGAAACGCCTGCTTTAGTACCTGTAAAAAAAATCATGGTCAACACTTCAGTAGTGGGAAATCATGTCTATAAATCATAATTAGAGCAATGACAATAGTTTTTGCTTTGCTGAGTAGTAAAGGGACAAATAACCAAAACAAATTAAAATGATAATTCCTCTCAATAAAACTACATTCAATCTATCAAAAAGTAATTGTTGAAAGTTGAAACAATGCTAAGATAGAAACACAGCATATTCTAGATGTCTTGTTAGAAAAACAAAGTACTAACAGCTGATGTGTTAAAAGGGTTTAATGTCTAATGGCATTTGGAAAGCTACAAATTTTTGAAGGAAATAATATAAGATGTTCCATCATAATAATCTAACTTATTACACTGGTGCAAAAGTAATGGCAAAAACCACAATTACTTTTGCACCAACCTAATAATTTTCTCTTCTTAGAATGTTAAACATTATATTTTAAACTCTATTATTTCTAGTAATATTTAACAAAATTACAGCATTCATATGGACTATGATGGAATTATTTTTAATGACCACTCACAGTTTTGTATAAAGACAAGAGGCAAAAGGACCTAGTTTTATGTTTTCTTTTAATCTATCCTTCTCTGCAACTTTCATAAATATAAAAATATCTATCTAAGCTTTTATAGTCAACTTTTTGTTTATTTCCTGGTCTATTATACAACAAAACTCAACAGATCTTGGGATAGAATATCTCATGATATATTCCAAATTTGCATCAACAAACTATAGTTTAAAATACTGAGAGAGATTTTTCGAGTATATTTATTCAGTTAACATATATGGGTGAATGATCCAAAACTTCTCAATGTTCACAATGACCTACTCAACAAATACATTTGATGTCTTCTTTTTTTTTTGTTGAGACAGAGTTTCACTCTGTCACCCAGGCTGGAGTGCAATGATGTGATCTAGACTCATTGCAACCTCAGACTCCTGGGTTCAAGCGATTCTCCTGCCTCAGCCTCCCGAATAGCTGGGACTACAGGTACATGCCACAACTCCTGGCTGATTTTCTGTACTTTTAGTAGAGACAGGTTTCACTATGTTAATCAGGCATGATCTGCCCACCTTAGCTTCTCAAAGTCCTGGGATTGCAGGCATGAGCCACCAACCCTGGCCTGATGTCTTAAATGAAAAAATCTTTTTTTCGAAATCCTGCAATCTTACAAAATAAATATATACAATACATCTGATAAGTACTGAGTTTGGAAAGTAGCAGCATTGTTTAACACTAGAGCTCTGTTAGAAATCTGCATCTTGAACTGCCATTTAATTTTAGTTCAGTAATCAAATTAGAAGTCATAATTTTTTAAATAAAACAACTCATATATACTAAAGTTAAATAAAATAAACAAAAAATGTGTATAGTATTTTAAACAAAAACCACAATGATCGTATTTGGTGCAACTAAAATCCTTGCTATTCAGGAACTGC
Organism: Saguinus oedipus; assembly: GCA_031835075.1. Classification (NCBI taxonomy): domain Eukaryota; kingdom Metazoa; phylum Chordata; class Mammalia; order Primates; family Cebidae; genus Saguinus; species Saguinus oedipus. Next base: position 52,079,750 of record CM063186.1, on the reverse strand, counting down.
AATGTCTGCCACTGTGGGTGAATGGATGTACTAATACCATCTTGTCAGCTAATCTAATAGCAGGGAAAAGCTGTCAAAAAGCTCAAGCTCATTTCCTTATCTCCATGAAAAATCGAGAAATTGATTGACTGGACTAAGCTCCATTATTTAAGCATACTAATAAAATAACCATCATTTATCAAGTACCTCTCATTTGTATTGTTCGATAAATACATATATTTTGGTAGCCTTTACAACAACCTTGTGAGGTTGGTTTTTAAGAAGAACCCATAGTGGAGCCCAGCTGAGCAGCTGAATCCAGAGCTCACATGAATGCATTTCTAGGACAGAACTTACTCTCCTGTGTGGCTCAAATGCTTGTTTTTCACATACAGATGCCTCTGGATAGTTTGTACTCTAATAATGTCACCAAAAAACACGGCCTTTCCATTTACCATTTTAGTATGCTGCTATTTTTTCCTTTAAAAAAACAAGAATCAAAGTTGTATCAGGACTTTCAGCAAGCTTCAAGTCAGAAGTAGCGTTCCCCTTAAGTATCATAGCAAAATTAAGTTACATTAAATTAAAATTAAAATCAGAAAGGCCATTAAAATAATTACTCAAAAACTAAGGCAGAAAGCTACAAAACCCGAAAACCAGAAAGACTCTAAGGGTTTGAAATTGTACAGAAAAAAATGCTTTTAAATCTAGGGGTGAGAGCTGAGATTTTTCAGCATTGATTTTAAACCAGGTACTCATCAATCATATTAATTAATGGAGTTAAGACATGAGTAGAAGCAGAATAGCACAACATAGAAGGAAAAGGGGTTTTTGAGTTCCAGCTTGGCTACTTCCTTACTAGCTGTGTGACCTTGAGTGCTTTTCTAAACACACTGACCTTTATCTTACCAATAGCTAAAATAGGGAAAATAAACACACACACAAATATACATCTAGTGGAGATATTCTTAAGTTTCCTAGAGCTAGCAGATCCAGTGCTTGCACAGGATCTCTCATACAATGGCAGCTACTACTACCATTATGATAGGAGATTAAAAAAGACTTAAGAAACAAAATTAGAATAAAACTTTGAGAGCCATAATAAATACATATTGACAACAGAACACTAAATATAAGTAACACCAATACTAATATTCATATGCACACCTAAAGGTAGTAACATTAGACCTCTTTATATAAATTCTCTTTCTTTCTCATTAAAAGTATTTTAAGATCTCTAACCCTACAAGTTTTCATTAAATACTTGAAAATTTGTTTTGCTTGGCTATGGGTCATACACTAATACAAGGATGCATTTTTCTCTGTGTTGCTTTTCTTTTAGTATTACTCAATGCCTTTTAAGTAAAGGATTCAAAATTATCTCCTTGGCCTCTCATTTTCTTAATACCAAGTCCTGTTGTCTGGATCCTTTTCTGATCCCAGCGATTCAGAGAAACTTACATGCTTAACAAGGCAAACAAATGTGGATGTCAAAAAACTCCCATTCATATTTTGATATATATTCATATGTTTTAGCAATCCTTTACAGTAACATTGCAAGATTGGGATATGGTGATTACTTGTTGGATGAAGAACTTTGCCTGTGAACAACTGTCTGGTATTCGGCAATCCTCTCCCTGGGAATGAAACATTTGAAGAGGTGGGGTGTAGTGCTCTTTGAAGACAGACTGACTATGGTCAGAAAGAGCATTCTTAATTGTACCACTTGCTAGCTTAGGCAAGTTTCTTAATCTCTCTGCATCTCTTTTATCTATAAAATTCAAGCAGAATCTTGGACCTGTCCATGGAATGTAGCAACATTTTATGTGAAGACACAGGAACTAAATATCTTCTTCTTTACTTTGCAGCTAGTGAAGTAGGAGTTCTAGTCTAAATTATAAGTGTACTGTCCAAAACTTAATTGACAATACCTCGTTTATTTTTTTTTTTTATTTTTTTTTTTTTTACTTCACTATCTGCTTTATCTTTTTTTACTGTTAACAGATTTAGCAAATATAGGGTATCAAATGAAATTTGAACTTCGGATAAGCAATAATTTTTTTTTTTAGTGTAAGTATGGTCTAAATATTACATGAGATGAATATATTTTTAAATTACTGTTTATATAAAATTCAAATTTAATTAGTCATCGTATATTTTATTTGGCAAAGTTTTCTCTCATTTTTCTAATTATGCCAACAAATATTGATATAAAATTCAGTATTCATTCGTTTTTCAAATAAAAATTTTTAAAATACTGTATTCTACTTTTAAAAATGGAATGAGAAAAATAGATAAATTTTTATTAACATAAAGACAAATTTTACAGAAGAAAATCTAAATTGGGTAGGAATTACTCCAACTCTTATGCATTGGAATGTTGTTTATTTGCTTACATCTACAAAGAATGGCCTTGCTCCTTCCTTCCCCCTAACTAAAAAGAAAGAGTTTAAAATATTAATGAAAACAGAAATTTTTAAGTAACTTTTCAAATAATTGATAGTGGAAACTGATTTTATTTTCACAGAATACATAGGCCAGGTTTGTCAAATTATTTTATTGGATGTCTGACTTTTTTTTAGCATGGGAGAATGATAGGATTTGATAGCACAATGTGTATGTCAAGCATTCAACAACAAGGAGGCAGTCCTGCCAAAGAAATAACCTTTCTCACAGTACTTCAGTACTTGAATGATTTTTCTAAAAGTGATCTCCATTTTGAAAGCTTATCCATATTCAACAACAACGAACAGAAATTAGATCCATAGATTTTAAGGCACACAATTAAATCATTTGAAGAATTTTATTAGCATTCGGTGGCATAAACAGAAAATATGTTTATCACCTGATAATTACTTTGGAAGCTAGAAATGGTAATTAAAAGTCTTGGAAGGCAACAAAACACACTGCCATGTGTGTACCTATGCAACTATCTTGCACGTTCTGCACATGTACCCCAAAACCTAAAATGCAATAAAAATAAAAATAAAAAAAGAAGAAGAAACAAATAAAAATGTCCAGGAAAAGTCTGGAAAAAAAAATCTGTAAAGAAAAAAACCATTAGAAGATGATGGAATCTTATCATTAAATTGATTTTTAAAGAGTTCCAAAAGCCACTGCAAGCTCCAAAAAATGGTAATTCTGTGGCCCCCATTTGCTGCTTTAATGATCAGTTTGCTAAATGCTACATCATGACAACATAATAGTATGCAGAACATTTAATAAATGTAAAATGAATTGTGTTTCAAATAACTTAATTGAAAATTCCATTAACAAAGAATATTGTAATAGTGGTAGATTATAGATTAATCAAAGGTTATTAAAACTCTCTCCTGTTGTGCTAAAAAAAAAAAGTCTTGAAAGATATTAGAATTTCTCCCAAGAGAAAGGGGGAAATCACATAAATCCTAAATTTCTTGGGTGTGTCCTCATAGCAGCACTCAATCAGATGCTTTACTCAAGTTGTTTTGGCAATATCCACACGCTAGGAAAACACATTTCTAGGTCAAAATGAATGGTTAGCTTTGGAGTACTGTCTTGAAATCCAAAAGCACCTCACATGGGAACCAGAGAAATGGAAAGAGGTATGAGCCCTCTCTGAGTTGAAACTCCATATTTACATACAGTTTGTAAATACTGCTTTCTAAGAGCAACTTCACAAATTTTACATGATATTTGATATCAGTTAGTTTCAGGAATATGCCAACATTTCAGAAGGATAATAACCATTCAAAATCTTTAAAGAAAGCAAAGTCTGAGGCAATGAATAGAAAAGACCCTTTTAAACATTGGAGAGAAGAGACACAGTGCTTCTTTTAATACCACTGAGAACGGAGGGTGGGAGCATTAGATTTCAAATAACATGAAAGTCTAGAGGAAAAGCAAGCACACACATGCATCCACAAATAGAAACAAACAAAACCACTATGAAAATGATCAGAAATCAAGACCAGGTGATACCAAATACCAAGATTAAGGAATAGGAGCCTAAAGACATAATTAACACTAGATTAACAGTGTTGGACAGAAACATAGGAGGGCAGATGGGTTGGAGAACCCCAATCAGAAGAATTTGAGATTCCATTCAGAAGAGATGTTATGGTCCAGGCTGACAGGTAGACACAAAAAGACATCCAGAGAGAATAAAGAGCAGAGACTAAGTTGTCTGCCCTCCCTGGTCTGGCTGTGGTTTACAGATTCTCCTGCATGACATTCCCAGAAAACAACACGATGTAAAACATATCCTAAAAGACAATGTGAGCTGTACATATTTCTTTATAGTTAGGTCAGAATTGATGCTTCCTGAATGCCTTCTTCCTTGATTTCTCACCTAGTTATTGCACCCGCCATGCAAGCAGGACTTAATGTTTGAGATGAATTCTAATAGGACAAAAGGAAGTTGAGAAGGATTTCTTGATAAACCTCATGTCCAAAGACTTGTAAACAGATCAAGAGTCAGAATCTAGCTCTTTTTATGCTACTTTCCCCAAAAAACATAAGCTACATATTTTATGTATTCTTACAAAAATAAAACAAAACATAAGATGAAAACAAAACTAAAGAAAACTACACTGATGCCGTATGTAATGGGTCTAAGGTTAAAAAGATTGGAGAAATTAGAGGCCTAGACTCTGGAAGGCGAAGACTTAGCCCAGCGCTCTCTTATGGTTAGAGAAACTACAGTTGCTATGTTTAGCAAATAAAAATATAGGCTGCTCAGTACAATTTGAATTTTAGATAAGCATCACATTAAAAAATTTATTTTTTTAGTGTATATCCTAGTGTTTTTGTATATGCATGCTCCAGTTTCATTATAAATATATCTTGATATTTTGATAATTATTATACTATAACATTTCCTCTGTTTCTATAAAATTCAAATGGAAACAGGCATTGTGTTTTACCTGACAATGTTTCTTAAAATACAGAGGTTCTCTCTAGCTGGAGGGGGGTTGGGTATTCTTACAGGGATCTTAAACTCAAACAGCAACATGCTCAGCAATTGATTTTAAATTATCTCTGTTGCAATAAAGCTTTATTGAATTTTATGGCCTGACCTTGCATTAATTGTGAGAAATCAAAGGCTTGCATTCACAGCTTGGATAAAATAGTTATAGAAGAAGGAACAGAGACAGTCTAAGAATGCTGGTCTCTAGACCAAAAGTAATGAACTAGAGTAGAGAGGGAGAATTGTTTAGGGACAAACAGCTGGGCAACAGAGCAGAGAATCGTGTGGCAAATGAAAGTCGATCCTGAGATTTCCACAAGACACCTGGGGCGAAGGACCTAGTGAAACACTGGACCCCCAGAGCAAAGCAGAAAATGAGACTGAATGTTTGTCTTTAAAGGTTAAAGGAATATAGGACCTTATGAACAGATGAAACTTCCCTCGGACATTAATGTAGAAAACTCTCTTTGTCAAATACACCATAGACAGTGCTAATCTGTCTTCTGAAAACAGAATAACATCAGGATGGATAGACTCCATGCAAGCAATTAATCTGCACTGATGTTTATTGTCTATATTCCCATGGATTCTTAAGCTTCTTTACATGTACAATTTTCTGTAATAAAAAGTAAGAGTAAAAAGAAAAACTTTACACATTTCACAACAGTGGAATGATACACATTTTTCATGGTCATCTTACTTAAATTTGAGATCCAGTTTATTCACCTGTAAAATGAGAAGACTCTGCCTTACAGGAATACCATAGGATTTAACTAGCTAATATTTCCAAGGCACTAGTATGAAGCTTATTCGGTGTTGTATCTCCCTCCTCCTTCTGTTTCTACCACTTGTTTGTTCTTAAAATTTATCAGGTCATCTTAGTTTTACAGCTCTTAGTCTTAGCATAAGTACTGCAGGCAAAGTTCTTTTTCTTTATGATTAAGGCAGAGGAAACCTTTAAAAGGTATATATTCTACTGTAAAATCAATGCTATAAGTAACATTCCATCAGAACTTAGAATGTTCCCCAGAACTAAAGAATGATTACAAACAAAACAAAACAAAAAACGATCATAATGTGAGGATTAACCATTTTCACTGAAACGGATATTAAAAGGAATGAAACGTGTATTTAAAAAGGCAAAACAAAAGATGCAAGAGTAATAATATTTATTTTATCCACATATTCCTCTAGTGTAAATGAAAGAAAAAAATTCTTTAATTACCTAATTTTTCCCCTGGTTGGAGATTAAAGAAAGAAATTTCAGTAAACAGAATGTGTAAGGACAAAAATCGTTGAATTACTCACATCATAGCTATGAGACCTATAAACCCAAAGCAAAACATGGAAAAGCAAGTTGCTTCATTTAATATACTACAGTCAAAACAACAAAAGTTAAGCCAAATATCAATAAATAACCAAAACTTAGCTAAGTAGTTTGAAACTGATAACTTACAAAGTCTACAATGTAAAAAAAATTAATTTATTTCAATACTTTATTGCACATAGTTTGTGTAAAGTGATTAATGAAAACAACTGAAAAAAAATAATTAACAGGTAATAACTTATACATCTGAAATGGCCACAGTATATCAAAAGTGTGTATAAATCAAACTTAGATTTTATCTAGTTTAGTTTACAAAGGTAAGGTCTCTTTCTTTTTTATATTAATTTCATATTCCAGAAACAGACATGTCCTTTCTTAACTAATGTGATGCTAATACTTTGTAGCATGGCAAATCTGTTCTTTAAAGCTGTGTACAATGGAAAATTGCTATAGAATTTCTAAAGCCATGCAATGGTGTAATTAAACTACTACATGCTCCTTTTCATCTGAGTTTCAATGTAAGTGTTTTTCAAAGTTAATTTCAGAAGTCCTTAAAATAAATAAGGCTTGAGCACGTTTTTCCCTATGCAGTACTATTAAATCTGACCCCAAAATTTCCAAATGAAGCACTGAGTACTTTATACATTGTTTGAATAATTTCAATTGCATGCATTTGATTACTTGTTTATGTTATTTTAGTTCGTTTTATGATATACTACTTTTCAATTATTGAAATAACATCTACCTTTACAGAAATAAAACTATTTGTTAAGAATAACATTTTTCTTATAACACATTCTACTACAAACTCTGTCAAATTTTACCTGTTATTTGATTTTTGAAATTTAGTAGTAATTATTGCAAGTTAAAAATTGTTGATAAATAGTAATGCCTTTGAAAGAGGTATGTAGAAATGTTGAGTCATCTTACAAGTCTTCTAATATTATATCCTAAGAATACATTAAGGTTCAAATTTCATTTTATTGTGTCAATCTTGCATAATATTTGTGCTTAACAAAAGTCAAATGAACTTCCAATCTCTTTCTTTGACTTTTCCTAGTAATAAATATTGTGTCATCTTCAACTAAGTATACAATAATATACTTGTATGTATTTTCTTAATTTAAAAATCAATGCCCAAATTTAAACGTAAATGAATTATACTGTATTTGTGTTGCATTTTTTATTGCATGATGTGTGCAAAGTTTATAAATGTCAGAATACTATCTGATTCATCTGAGCTATTCTGTCTTTTTAATAGTGGTAGTATTTTTTAACATATAGTGGAAAAATAATCAAAAACATTAATGTTTATGAAACACATCATTGAGCAGTACAGTCTCAGTGTCTTTATTCACAAAGCTTCACATATGCTATCTTTAATCTTCACAACACTGTAAGCTAAACTGCATTATCCTCATTTGATAGGGAAACTGATTTCCAGTGAAATTGTCTTTCACATGTTCATACACAGCAAGGGTAGACTCACATTAAAAAAACAAGTTCATCTAACTATAATATTCTAAATTCTAGCACGTCCGTCTGCACTCCATTATATCCCTCCACTTCGCCTTTCTCAACTTTGAAACTACATATTACCTTTACTAATAAAAACGTTACTATTGGGGAAGATATTTCTAATTATTCTGGATTTTCAAATGTAGAAAGTGAAAAATCTTAGTCTATGATACCGATATGTTTACTTGTAAGAAACATTCTTTTGATTTTACTCTAAGTAAAGGTCTATGAGACACTAACAAAAATTAAAATTTGTACTATTTATTAAAACTTTTTACTCAAAACTTAATATAAATACAAATGAATGAAATTAAAGAGGATATTCTCCAATTATCATTTTGTTAGCTATACATTGATGACTATTATTATAAAATGTTCTATCAATTTAGGAGTCTTTAAGAAAAGTGCAGGCCTTAGGGAATACTTTGAAACTATGAAACTTAGCAAACTGGTTTACCATACTTTATGCCATTTAAATTTTCATGGTATTGAAATTTAAAAAAAAACTCAATGTCATTATATTTACACATATTTCAAGGCCTGTTTTCATCTATTATTTCATCAGTAAATGCTTATCATTCAAAGTATATTTATTAAGAGACTTCAAAAATAATTCTTAGAAATTAAATTCACAGTGAACTCATCTGCCTTATTACACCTGTGATTATTTAAAAATAATGCATGGAATCACCTATATATTTTTATATCTATTTATACTCCCTTGATTTTGACCAGGATGGGGCAGCTTATAGCATACATATGTACCACAATTCTTCATATATTATAGACACCTATACACATATTCACACGTAAATGCTCTAGGGAGTTGCTGAGGCAACTAGTATTTAAGGGGTTAACATCCAGGAAAAACAAAAACATAGGCAAGTAAGCCAATTTGATCTGAGTACCTCTGTAATTTGTTTCTTTCTTTCTTTTTTTTTTTTTAATTTTTATTGCATTATAGGTTTTGGGGTACATGTGCAGAACGTGCAAGATAGTTGCATAGGTACACACATGGCAGTGTGTTTTGCTGCCTTCCTCCCCCTCACCCACACTTGGTATTCATCCCCAGGCTATCCCCCCAGCCCCCCCCCGCTGTCCCTCCCCCATTTCCCCCAACAGTCCCCAGTGTATAGTAGACCGCCTCTCTGTGTCCCTGTGTTCTCATTTTTCTCACCCGCCTATGAGTGAGTATATGCGGTATTTCTTTTTCTGTTCTTGTGTCAGTTTGCTGAGAATGATGTTCTCCAGATTCATCCATGTCCCTACAAAGGACACAAACTCATCATTTCTGATTGCTGCATAATATTCCATGGTGTATATGTGCCACATTTTCCCAGTCCAGTCTATCATCGATGGGCATTTGGGTTGGTTCCAGGTCTTTGCTATTGTAAACAGTGCTGCAATGAACATTCGTGTGCATGTGTCCTTATAGTAGAACGATTCACAGTCTTTTGGATAGATACCCAGTAATGGGATTGCTGGGTCAAATGGAATTTCTATTTCTAGGTCCCTGAGGAATCGCCACACTGTCTTCCACAATGGTTGAACTAATTTACACTCCCACCAACAGTGTAAGAGTGTTCCTATTTCTCCACATCCTCTCCAGCATCTGCTGTCTCCAGATTTTTTAATGATCGCCATTCTAACTGGTGTTAGATGATATCTCAATGTGGTTTTGATTTGCATCTCTCTAATGACCAATGATGATGAGCACTTTTTCATATGTTTGTTGGCCTCATGTATGTCTTCTTTTGTAAAGTGTCTGTTCATATCCTTTGCCCATTTTTGAATGGGCTTGTTTGTTTTTTTTCTGTAAATCTGTTTGAGTTCTTTGTAAATTCTGGATATCAGCCCTTTGTCTGATGCGTAAACTGCAAAGATTTTTTCCCATTCTGATGGTTGTCGATTCACTCTAGTGACTGTTTCTTTTGCCGTGCAGAAGCTGTGGAGTTTGATTAGGTCCCATTTGTCTATTTTGGCTTTTGTTGCCAATGCTTTTGGTGTTTTGTTCATGAAGTCCTTGCCTACTCCTATGTCCTGAACGGTTTTGCCTAGATTTTCTTCTAGGGTTTTTATGGTGTCAGGTCTTACATTTAAGTCTTTAATCCATCTGGAGTTAATTTTAGTGTAAGGTGTCAGGAAGCTTTCTTAAGGGCCTTTGTGGTGGTTGCTCCACTCACCTACAGAATGAGAACTATAAAGAAATCAAGCAAGAGATAAGCTTAAGAAACCAGAACTTTTGAATTTAGAGACACCAAGATAGTCAGAAATTGGTGTGGTGTGGTGGCTCTCCCCAGTAATTCCAGCATTTTGAAAGGCTGGGGAGAGTAGATCACCCAGGTCGGGAGTTCTAGACCAGCCTACCCAACATGCTGAAACCCCATCTCTACTAAAAATCCAAAAATTAGCTGCGTGTGGTGGCTGGCATCAGTAATCCCAGCTATTCAAGAGGCTGAGACAGAAGAATCGCTTGAGCCCAGAAGGCAGAGATTGCAGTGAGCCAAGTTTGAGCCACTGCACGAAAGAGGAAGGAAGGAAGGAAGGAAGGAAGGAAGGAAGGAAGGAAGGAAGGAAGGAAGGAAGGAAGGAAGGAAGGAAGAAAACAAAGGGTTGGAGTATGGAATGGGGCAAGAAAATTATAGAAAAAAATATTCATTATCTCCAAAGAGCCACTATAAAGAAGACAGACGATTGAGAAACAATATTTTTGTTGTCGTTTCTTTTCTTTCTTTCTTTTTTTTTTTTTAATTGAGATGGAGTTCCTCTCTTGTCGCCCAGGCTGGAGGGCAACGGCACAATATCGGCTCACCACAACCTCTGCCTCCCAGATTCAAGAGATTCTCCTGCCTCAGCCCCCCAAGTAACTAGGATTACAGGTGCGCCCCACCATGCTCGGCTATTTTTGTATGTGTGTGTTTTTAGTAGAGACAGATTTTCACCATGTTGGTCAGGTTGGTTTTGAACTCCTGACCTCGATGATCCACCTGCCTTAGCCTCCCAAAGTGCTGAGATTATTGGTGTGAGCCACAGCACACAGCCGGACAAGGATAAATTTAATGGTTAGTCATAAACCTGTAGGTGGTTCTAAGTTTAAAGCCCACTCTGATGTTATCATTGTAGCTTAAAGCACAGTTTTCTAAACTGACTTTTACTGTCCTTTTCACCGGGTGAAGGACATAAGTGTAGGGGTCTTGACCTTTGCTTTTGATCGAGAAAATAGTAATAGAACTACTACATTTGACTCACTGGATGAATTACTCAAATCCATAATAATGGGTGCTGCTTCCTTTTCTCCACACCTCTTTTCTCAACTTTGAATGTCACTTAAAGTTCTATCTGATTTTTTACAAACATCACAAGAAACACAGTGGAATAATTTAAAGCTGGAAACACAGCTTGCTAACTTGTAAAATATCCAGTGGTTTCTTCCAGAAACCCTCATTATTTTCACTTTCTGAAAAATCATTATTACTAATTCTCATGGAAACTAAAAATAGGCTAACATATTTTTTAAAAGTGGGAGGAATTTTAAATTGACATGGATTAATTATTTAGTATAAATTAGAAATGAAAAAATAATAAATGGGTTTAACAGAAACACTAAGTACAGTTACATAAATTCTGAAGTTACATTCTGTGATTTTAATGGGAAGGAAGGATTTTAGCCAAGTTCTTCTTTAAACATAATGGACAGTTTACCACTTCACTACCCTTTTTCCAGCCGTTAGCTGCATGTTATTTTAGAAAGACCGTTTCCTTTATCTAAAACACTTAACTCCAAACCATTCAAGCACACTCTGCTGCTTAAGAGGAATAATATTTTGAGGGACTCCCTTTTTAAATAATCTTAACTCAATATGCCATCCAAAAAAAGGAAAACGTTCACAGGATTATATGTAAAATTTAGTCTAGTCTGCAATGCTGTATTTTCTCCTAAAATTTTAAACATAAAACAAATTGAAAATAATTAAGAAGGAGACTAGTTACATCACAGTGGCCACAGGAAATTCAATGCTTTTATGAGAGAAAAATGTATGAATTGCTTTTAGTCATGCTGTCAATACAGTGAGCTCTGTAGGAGATTACTTTCAAGCCAACATTACCAAAATTCAGCCAAATATTACATTTTGAAGACTACTGCTAAGAAGTCCCTTATAAGGTTATCTAGATCCTTTACATTTTTTAAATGAATAAATTTTGCATCTCTAACGATTCCAAACATATAGAGAGGAATTTAATTAATTAAACTTGGATAATGCTTTACTAAAGCCAAGAGACCATTTTCAACAGATGGAAAAAGAAAGTCAGGAAATCAACAGCTTGCATTATCATAAGACTTGGAGATTCAACTTGCCTGCCAAGGGAAGCAAGAGAAGTCACCATCACTATCTCTTGGGGAAAGCCTATCAGAAGTCAAGTCTTGAATGGGAGCCACGGGTAATATCAATGGGATTGGGATCTGCTCCTGCCTCCTAGAGCTAATAATTTAGGAAGGAGTAAAAGGCACATGGCATATGTATAAATAACCATGATAAAAATGAAGCTGATACCTGGAAACTGTTAAACATAAGACATGTCAGCTTTATTTATTGTAATGGTCAGTAAGATTGGAAAAATCCAAAGGGTTTCTTGGATAAAGTGAGGTTTAAGCTGAGCTTTAAACAGGGCTTGTGAAACTCTAGTGTTTGTATGAATCTTCTGAGGATCTTAATTGCAGTTTCTGATTCACTAGGGTCTGGATGGGACCTGAGATTCTGCATTTCTAATAAGCTCCCAAGTGAGGTCATCGCTGCTGGTTCTGAAACCACACTTTGAGAACCAAAACTTTAAAGAACAAATAAAATTATATGTATTACCTTTCTTGTGTAACACAAATCCAGTCCAGGTGTAGAGAGTAGCTTGAGAAGACACACAGGGCAACAAAATGCAATGTTTACCAAAGAATAGCAAATAAGTAGAGTGGCTGTTGTGCCAAGGGGGCCGCTTGTAGAGCTGTCAGATTCTGCTTCTAATTGTCTCTCAAATCCACCTCTACCTACTCCATGCTGTTTCTTCAACTAATTCCATTATGGTTTTCTACATGAGTAACTGTAATAGTTTCTTAACCAGTATTTCTTCCTCTGGCTTATTTCTCCTAGAATTCATTCTTTCTTGTGTTGCTACAATTATTTCTCTAAAAGGTGAATCCTTGGCTCTCTAACTCATCAGATGGAGTTCAAATACTGAGACATGGCATAACTGTCCACTTGAGCTCTCTGAGATTTCACTGTTTCAATCTGCAACCACCCCGACCCTTGATCATATCTTAGCAGCACCAAATATCTTAGAGTTCCCTTAATGGATCACATTATTTCACACAACTGTGTATCTGCACATGTTCTTCTCCAGCCTGAAATACAGTTCCTCACAATGTGTAACTGAGAATATCCTATTCACTTTTCAAGATACAGCTATAAAAGCTGGGCACAGTGTCTCACTCCTGTAGTCCCATGTATTTAAGAGACTGAGGTGGGTGGATCACCTGAGCCCAGCAATTCAAGGCTGTAGTGAGATATGATTGTGCCATTGCACTCTAGCCTGGGAGACAGAACAAGATCCTGTCTGAAAAAAATTAAAAATTAAAAAAAATGCCACAAATTATAGATGGGATAAAGAAAACATGGCACATATACACCATGGAATACTATACAGCGATTAAAAAGGATGATTTCATGCCCTTTGCAGGACCTGGATAAATCTGTAAACCATCATTCTCAGGAAACTGACGCAAGAACAGAAAACCAAACACTGCATGTTCTCACTCATAAGTAGTTGTTGAACAATGAGAACTCATGGACACAGGGAGGGAAACATCACACACTGGGGCCTTTTGCAGGGTTGTGGGGGTAAGGGGATTGGGGAGGGATAACATTAAGATAAACATCTAATGTAGATGATGGAGGGATGGATGTAACAAACCACCAGGGCACGTGTATACCTATGTAACAAACCTGCGCCATCTGTACCTGTACCCCACAACTTAAAGTATGATAACAATAAAGAAAATTGTTTTAAAGACAAAAAAGAGGATTCAGATATGTTAGCCAATATCTTGGCCATTGCAGGCAGTATGATTCACTTTCTCCTCTGTTCTTCTCTTGATTTGACTCATGCATTTAGTTATTGAAAAAAAATATTTTCTGAATGCATGCTATGTGCCAGGCAGTGAAAAAGATAGCTGAGGCCCCAGCATTCGTGGTGCTGAGAGTGCAGAAGAGAATGCAGATATTAAGCGAATAATTACCTATCAGTGATTGTTAGAAAAGTACAAATAAGTACCTCTTCTCTTGAAAAAAAATAGACGGTCAGGAAACACTACCATGTATTTCCATGTGGAACAATCAGCGAAAGTTGAGTAATGTTGCCCCTTTAAAGAAGATACCATAAAATCTCAAGTTCAACCATCCTCGACTCACTCATGTGCTGGCCTGGGTCTTGGCACACTTGAGTTCATGACTTCCTTTTAAAACTAGAGAATGACACATACCAACTTCATATTTGTAAGATCATTTGTCAAAGAGACAGAAAACAAGTTGAAAGGTGGCAATAATTGATATAAGGTAGACAGTTATGAAAATACTGTTATAATCATCCTGTCAATAAATAGAGTTGCCCTATCTCACAATGGCATGAGCAGACATAAGAGACAAATAAGTGAATTAAAAACATATTTATGATTTACATTAACAGCATTTATTATTTGTATGGGGGGATTATATTAATAGAGAAGAATGATGACTCTCAGAATTCTTGCCTGAACAACTGGTACCTTCTGGTCATATAATGAGGAACAAAATATTGAATACTAACAGTTATAAAGCAGGGAAGAGATCATGAGTGTAATTTTGTGCTTACTAAGTTTGAGTTATTTGTGCAACATATATGTAAGGAATGGTAAGTAGACATTTAGGCCAAGAACTAAGAAAACAAGTCAAGCTAGTGGATGTTCCTTTAGGACTTGTCAGCATAGACATAACTGTATTAATAGACATTGTCTAAATAAGGTTTAAAACAAGCAGTGAAAAAAGTTTAAGAGGATCCTCAATGTTGAATAATTGTGTAACAGGAAGACAATTGGCCTAAGAGACTCAGAAAAAAAAATGAAAGGCTTCTGAAAGAGACAGAAGCACAATCATTTTGTTTGTTTTAAATGCCAAGAAAGCCAAGGAAAGACAGTATGTCAAGAAGAAGAGAGATAAATTTAAGAAATTCAGTAAGCTTGATCTGAAAAGTTTCCATGCGGTGCTGACATGGAGCCAACAGGTCTTGTGAGAGAGAAGAGTTTTAGAGGATTCATTGACATAAGCCAGGAGAAGGGGGATGAGGAGTCGATGAATGGCAAAGTAACAGAGGCAACGAGCGTAGGTAATTGTTTTCCATATGTAAAATTGGAAACAGAGAGACAGAAAGAGATTAAAGGATGAACAGAAGGATAATTAAGGGATGAAATGTTGAGATGTAAGATATGAATGTTTAAAAGCCAATGGAAAACCAACAAATGTGAAAGTGAAAACGAGAGAGCACAGATTCATGTTAGTGACCCTCTGCAAGTAAGAGTAGGTGGGAGAGAGGAGAGAAGATTGGTGTTGAACAGAGCAAAGGCCACATTGCCCCTACTTAGACCCTTAGAAAGAATGGATGGCTGAAAATGTGAATATTTTTATAGAGTAAGAAGTTCAGAAAACTATCTGATTGCTTCAGTTTTCCCTGTGAAGTATGAGGGAGGCGATCTCACAAGGAAGGAGGGTAGAGAGAGGCAGGAACGTTTCTCAAAGTGCAGCTCATCAACACGTCTCTCTTGGTAGCATCAGCTGGGGAGCAAGTGTGAGCATTCTGCCTCAATTAGTGAAATACAAGCATTTCTGCGTTTTAGTAAGCCACTTCAAATGATGTTCAAACATATTGAAGTTTGACAATCACAGAGACAGGAGAAGGAAATAAATGAGTCATTTTACTCAGAGCTTGCTTGATTTTCCTTAGAAAACACTCCAAAGATACTGCTTTGAAGTTTAGGCCTTAGGTCACGCATCTCTTTCTGTTTCCTTATAAGTAGGAACCTTTGTTTTCTTTCTGGCTGTGACAGTTGTTTTGCCAAAAATGGTTAATCCCTACTTGTTCTCTGCTAGTTCCAGAAAGAGGGGTGTCCCAGAGAGAGCAGGCAACTGACAACATCACTTCCTCCGCCCAGGAAGACATCCTTCCTTAGCTTCCCCATAATTGACTACTGAAAGAAAGTCCAAATGTCATTTTCTCTCTTTTCTTTTTAAAAATTATTTTCTGGTTTCTCATTATCATTTATAAAAAGATGACCAAAAGAAGTATCAATCAAAACTGTGTTTCAGTTGCTAAACATCAAGCAGAGAGGGTTTTGCTCTACAACAGTACCAGCTACAAAACATCTCACTTTCCTTCAACACGTTTTTCCTTTAGAATTCACTTTTTTATAGTTACTGCTCTGAAAAAATGTCGCAAAAAATTCAATATATTTGACATATAATTTTCAAATACGTAGATTTAAAAATATGTATGTGTTGCAGATTAAAATAGAATCAGCATTATCCACATTGTTGAACATGAGATATAGCTAATGCTCCTAAATTAGTACATGATAGCACTTCTTCAGTGAATAATTATTAATGAATGTGAATTAGAAAACATTCCAAAGTTACTGCTTTGAAGTTTAGGCCTTAGGCCACTCATCTCTCTTTTCTAATAAGTAGGGATCTTTTTTCTTTCCAGCTTTTATCATATAGTCATGCTGAGTCGATATCTTGTAGCATATTGTAAAAAAAAGGAGGAAAAGTCCTAGTTATTTCAAAGTTTATAAGGCATTATTTTAAAATGTAAATTCAACTCAAATTATTTTTGCTTATAAGTAAAATAATAAATTACGTATCTTATTAGGAATTTGTTTATTTTAATTGTTTTGAAATGACCTTCCTCCATTTATTAATTTATTAGTTTAGTTTGTTCTTTTTCCAAAAAAAAAAAAAAAAAAAAAACAAAGGTAGGATCGCCATGGGATTTTTTTTTTAAACACACTCAGGATTGAAATGAATGCACTAGGCCACAATATATATAAGTCAAACTCCATAGGGATAGTCAAGGCTTGTTCTTTATTTCATTTGTATTCTCCACAGGGGTTGCAGTAATGACAAATAAACTCTAGGTCTTCGAGAACTATTGTCAGTTATTACTATGTGTATGAACTATACATCCAACACCTATCTGTTAAGTATGTATGCTAGGAACAGCAGTTAATCATTTGCACTATTTTATTTTTCTGGTGAAGAGTTTAGGAAACTGAACCAAGACTGTAACACAGGTAGCATTCAGCTTTGGTTGCCCCTCTTTGAGTGACATCTGTTATGGTACAGTTGCCCGCACATTATTCTACAGAAATGACAAGGTGTTGTCCCAAGGTGGGTGAGATTGTGACCAGATTCTATTGAGCTCTCATTAGGCAAAAGTGACATGAAGTTTGTTCACTTATAGAGGTACACTTCAATACACATCTATTCATGACCCCAGCCATGTTGCTAAAACCCCATAACAGTCTTCCACTTTTCCATTTCTTCTCCACTCCACAGAGCTATGAGAGGACTGACTGGGAAATCTCACCAAAGGGTAATAACTCCCTGAGAAGTGTATGAGTGAGAAAGATAAGAGATTTTATATATGAGTATTTGCATTTTCATTTCTACTATCCTTTGCTCTTGAGACACAGGGACTCCATGATCTTAGATGTAAAGTAGAGAATCTTTCAACCAGACACCTTGGAACCAGTGAAGTAAGTATGTAAGAGGCACTGGCTCATGGGAAGTGAGTTTACATGCATTGAACTCCCCAAATTCTGAAAGTACCTCATGGAAGCCACTTGTCTGGCCCCAGATATGTGCAGTGTGCATCTGTGTCTCATGGTTCAATGGAGGCAGTACTTGTGGATTTTAACAGTTTTTAAGCAATTTTGAAGAAATTAGTTTGCATGCTAATTGATAAACATAAGCATACATCCATGCACAAACATAATACACATGTTTGTATTTGCATAAAGTAAGTAGTAACTGCTTTTTATGAAATAATTTTCTTTTTCTTGAATTGTTTTCTTTGTATTTGGTGGATAAAAAATTATTATAATGATAACACATTAAACTATAATAACGTAGGTTTCATAAAAGCAGAACTATGGCTTGCTATTTTTAAAAAAGTCAATAGAATGTTCTAATTTTGGAAGAATAAATGGATCCAAATACTTTTGACAGGTGGGAGTTACTCTTAGATGTGACTGAATTAGCCACAGCTGCTTTCCATAGAAAAAAAGCCCATATGCTTAGTAAAAAGAGAGATTAGTTTTTATCATATAGTCATGCTGAGTAATAATATTTAAGGAGCCACATTAATGCAAGCTAACTCCATTTGTATCTGATGCACTAAAAATTCAACACAGATGAAATGCACCATATGTGAAAGGAATTATGTGTCTGACCTCCCAGAAATGTACAATTGAATGACATTTCATGGAACATTGACACTGTCTATAAGTTGTGAAACTTCTCTTAATTGCCTCATATTCTATTGAAAGTTGCATCTGGGGTCCCAGTCATTAACTAATTATTGAATTCAATACCGCTCAGTTTTTTGTTTTTTGTTTTTCGGGTTTTTTTTTTTTTTTGAGACGGAGTTTCGCTCTTGTTACCCAGGCTGGAGTGCAATGGCGTGATCTCGGCTCACTGCAACCTCCGCCGCCTGGGTTCAGGCAATTCTCCTGCCTCAGCCTCCTGAGTAGCTGGGATTACAGGCACGCGCCACCATGCCCAGCTAATTTTTTGTATATTTAGTAGAGACGGGATTTCACCATGTTGACTAGGATGGTCTCGATCTCTTGACCTCGTGATCCACCCGCCTCGGCCTCCCAAAGTGCTGGTATTACAGGCTTGAGCCACCGTGCCCAGCCAATACCACTCAGTTTCAATTAAAGAATAAGAGATTTGTCTTTTGGTTTGGAACTAAAAAGTTCAATACAAACATACAGCGTTCACCATGACAAACAGATATATTTGTTTCTAGAATGTCGCTTCGTTTTTCCCCTATAATCTGCCAAATATTCATAATTATTTTAACTACTAGTCCTGTTTAATCATTAGGTGTTTAGTGGCATTATTCTCTGCTGACTTGTTATTTTATTATGAGAACATTAGCTACTACATAAGAAAGAATAGAACAAATAAATTCAATGAAAACAACATGGGCATAGGCTTACATAATATAACTATGGAATTAAAATATAACACATCAATGAAACATTATTTGATTTGAATCACCATAAAGAAAAATATAATGTTCTTTCAAAGATAAAATGGTATTAAATAAGATTTTCTTTGATTCTCTGAAGATCCAGTTGTGCTAAGGACCTGGAAAGACCAGAGCATACAAAAATTCCTCCAACCAGTGAAGCCAAGTACACTTCCTATGTAAAATGCTGCTCTCTTATAATCAACTGAATAATAGTGAGCGGTGAGTGTGAAATGCACATATCCTATTTTATGGGAGAAAAATTATGATTTCTTTTTTACGTAGGAAGATTTTAGGTAGGTAATGACCATTATATATCTTATATATCTACCAGGCATAGCTCTTTCTAGCATCTCTAGGAGCCCACAAGAGTGAGTAAGTTTCAGTGGCTTGAAATAACAGTAAACTCAATAAAATCCCCTTTCCGAAGCTTTCTTAGAGACCTGGAATCCTGGAGTCAATGCTTCTCACTGCTAAGGCATGAATCTAGCAATAACAAGCAATAAATAGCTTGGATTCATTAAGAAGCATTATCTGCTTTTTGCGGTCACAGGAGGAGAAAGTAAATATGACTTTATCTTGAGTAGATCTCACCAGTTCTGAACTTCCTCATAGAAATATGCTTATTATGTTAGCAATGCAAAAAAAGTATCTAAATCCTAATAATAATCTCAAGTTTATATTTTAACTTGGATACTATTTACTTATTCAAGGAGTATGATGAAAATTTTACTATTATAACAAGTAAAATGTGAATCAAGACCAAATATTTTGAATTCTACTTTTTCAGTCATGTAGATCCATTAAAATATAGAGAAACAAAATGTAGAAAAATATAGAGAAGAAAATATAGAGAAATAAATACTTGCAAACCCATTTTAATGTGTTTAATTCTACATTTTCTAGAAACCCTTTAAACCTTTTAGACAAAAATTGTTTTGTAATGTTTAAAGTATCTTCTATGATTTCTATGCCTAAAAAGAATTTTGTACTAATTCCCAACTTCAACAGGTCATTAAAACTTCTTTAGCCAAAAGATTATTTTACCAATAAAACATATATTTACACACACACACATGCACATTTGTATTTCATATAAGTGGCAAATAACCACTTCAAGTCTGTTATAAAGAGGATTTCCAGGAAGAAAAGAGAATCTAACTCTTGGCTTCTAACTCTTTTTCCAAAGGGAAAAAAAATCAGAGCCAATGGCATAGATAGGAAATCTACTAGCATGTTCAGCTCCAAGAGTGTATCAGTGTTCCCTACCACACCCCAGGAAATGCTATTTTGTTCATGTTTGACATAAAAAAGCCCATTCATACTTTGGGATTTAATGGAACTGGTGGAGATCTTATTTATAGACCCAAGAGAAGCTCCCTAATACATGAAACAGATGTACCACTCTAATATCTACATTCACATCTGAAATGGTTGTGCAGTGAGGTCTTCTCTCTCTTCTTCCAGGAAAAAGAAGTGGAGAATCAGAGAGAAAATTCGAGTCATAATGATGATATACTTTCTGTTATGAATAATAAAACACAGCATGAATATATCAAAGAATTTTATTACAAAATCCCTAGGCTTATTCTTCAAACTACACATTTAAAGAATGAAGCCAAAGCTACAAAACGTTTTAACGATCTTATGCCTGACTGCACCTCTTTCCAAAAAAGTGTTAAAATGTTCTGTTAACTTTCACCGACTTTTAAAACTCCAGTAGCAAAAAGGAAAGTAAAGGAGCAAAACTGCTCTACGTAAAACAGAAAGAGAAAGAACTACAAGACTAAGATTGAATGAAGAGCTGACATCTGGGAGGCAGTATTAGTATCTTAAATCTTTGATCAGTTTAGAAAACACATTTGACTATAAGAAAATCTCTCCAGTTACAGACCACCATGATACGTATAAGTGTAATGAGTGTTTCATTTCAAGGTACATGTGGGAAGGACAGCCTGCTTCCACTCTCAGAGTAACAAAATCCATGGTATTATTGTATGCCTCATATACACAAAGAAGACAGTATTCTTGTGTAGAAGATCTAAGATGGATACATTTAGTGAGTCAGTGTGTTAGTGGAGCCCTTGTGTATTAGTCCATTTTCACACAGCTATAAAGCCATACCTGAGACTGGGTGTCTTATTAAGAAAAAGTTTAATTGATTCACAGTTCTGCATGGCTAGGGTGGCCTCAGGAAACTTCCTATCATGGTAGAAGGCAAGGGGGAAACAAGGTATGTCTTAATACAGCAAAGCAGGAGAGAGAAACAGAGCAAGGGAAACTGCCACTTTTAAACCATCAGATCTCACCAGACCTCCTTCAATATCATGAGAACAGCATGGAGGAAATGGCCCCCATGATCCAATCACCTCCCACCATGTCCCTCCCTTGACATTTGGGGATTACAGTTAGCGATGAGATTTGGATATGGACACAGAGCAAACCATATCACCTTGGCTCTGTGTTGAGCACAGTAGAGTTTGAATTCTGCTCCCAAAGACGATTAGCTTCGTTCTTTGGATAGGTTGTTGAAATTGTTTTAGTCATATTATTGTCAACTTTAATGGAGTATTAATGAAGCCTAGCTCACAAGCATGTTGGGAAGATTATAAAAGCTGATGTAGGTAAAGCATTTTTATATGCATAATGATGATCACTCTAAAAGCTTATTACATCTTTTCTACTTCCTCCTTCTTCCTTTTATTGCTTTTTCTTCTGAACATTATTTCCTTTCTCTTACTTTTATTATTTGTATAGCCTACTTACCAATATTTGAGCTGATTTTATGACATTTAATGAAAATTTAATTTTCCAAATGTGAGAGTATAAATTCTTTGTAAACTGTAGCAAAAAAAAAAAAAAAATGCTAAAGTAAAATAATTAGCAGGGATTACTGCAAATATTTTCTAAACAGTGCCACATAAAGAAATCGTAATAGTCTTTACTGTGTGATTGTCATGGTCTACACAGTTTTCTAAACCCTGCCACGTGGTTTAATCTTTGCAATATGTTTATGAGGTAGTCGTCACTCTTAGCCTCATTGTAGAGGTGAAGACCATAAAACCTCATAGAGATGGAATATTAATGTACCTAAGGGTACACCACTAGTTCTGACCAAAACAGAATTTGAGTCTTTTTCATTGACGGTTTCCACAACCGTCATTCCCCTGGAGTTTCTAAAAGCAGAAGTTCAGGTCATGGGTAGATATCCCAGAAAATAATGTTTCAATTAGCAGTGAACAATGGTGTCGAAAAAAGGAGGCTCAAAGGAAATGATCACTAATGGCAAAAGGGTTTATGATATCCTTTCTTGTGTCTAAAAAAACATAGACGTAAACTTTAATCTTGAGAGAGGCAGCAACAATACAGAAAAGCATTTTGTAATGAGCTCAATTCCATTATGACATCTTTAAAAATTAAAATATGGCATTTACTACCTAAATATCTCAAAGTGACTTTGGTTGTGAGACTTTTTTAAAAATCAAATGCTAAGAATACCTAGGGGAGGGAGGCAAGATGGCGTCATAGAGGTGACTCAGGATTGCAGCTCTCGGTGAAGGCGCAGAGGGTGAGTCCTAGCCGCATTCTCGGATGTTCCTTTTATGCCCACAGAGCGTTGAAAGTCCCAGGTGTGGGAGAGACACGGGACGCTAGCAGCCGGCTAATGCAGCCAGCTCCCGCCGCCTCTTCGGCCGGCGCCGCAGCGGGACCCGGCGCGGAACTCACTGGTCTCGGTGCCCTGTTAAACCGGCAATCTGAGATTTGGAAGGGCAGATTGGCAGGTCCATCTGATTGAACAGGACTTGGACAATGTGCCAGACCAGGAGTTTCCTGGGAAGCGTGATCTGAGCCGGGGTAGTGGGCAGCGGCACGGGAGATCACACGGATCCCAGTACCCTATCGGCAGGCTCCTGGGGCGCCAGTGAGAGAGTCGACCTTTCAGCTTGGGGAGAGGAAGAGAGAGAGAGAGAGAGGACGGACTCTGAGGCAGGGAGCTGGGTGATCAGGCTCGGCGGGTCCCACGCTCACAAGGACAAGCAGGGCGGTGACTGGAGGCGCTTGGGGCTGAGAGTTTTGTTGCCGGAATTTAGGATGATGCAGCCCGGTCAGGGAGGGGCGTCCACCATTGCTGACGAAGTGCACCCCCACTTAAGTACCGCCCAGGACTGACGCAGCCTGCTGTTGCCGAGGCAACCTGCCATAACAGAGAGACTCCGCCAGGCAGCAACAGGGCAGACCAGCGCTAGCAGGTCAGAGCCCCGGCAGGGAAATAGTGAATAGACTGCCACCTAGTGGGGCAGGACAGTGCAACAGATACTCATAAAGAAAGCCCCAACTCCCTGAGACAGAGCATCTAAGGGTGAAAAAAAAAAAAAAAAAGAGTGGTGTTTTATGAGTTCTATTGCAGCAGACATAAACAACCTGCCAACAACCCTGAATGAACAATGGAGCTCACAGCTCAGCACTGGAGCTCCTATAAAGCACAGACTGTCTCTTCAAGCAGCTCCCTGACCCCTGTATATCCAAGGAGTCACCCCAGAAAAGAACTAATCAGACTGACATTTGGCTGGCATCATTCTGGAACAAGGGCAGCAGAAGAAGAAACTGGTATCATCCCTCACTGTTCTGCAGCTGCTGCAGGTATACCCCAGACCAGCAGGGCCTGGAGTGGACCTCAGCACTCATACAGCAGAGAGGATAGATCATTAGCGGGAATACTAAGTAACAGAAATACTTCATCATCAACAATCTCAGTGTCCACACAGAGACCCAATTGAAAAATCAGCCACTACTAAGACGACCGGCGGATAAATCCATAAAGATGGGAGGAAACCAGCGCAAAAAGGAGGAAGGCACCCGAAACCAAAACATCTCACCTCCAAAAAAGGACCAAAACTCCTCACCAGCAAGGGAACAAAGCTGGACGGAGAAGGAATGTGACGAAATGACGGAATCAGACTTCAGAAAGTGGATAATGAGAAACTTCAGTGAGCTAAAGGAGCATGTTCTAAACCAGTGCAAAGAAACTAAGAACCTTGAAAAAAGATTTGAAAAAAGATTCGAGGAACTGATAACGAGAATGAACAACTTAGAGAGGAATACGAATGAATTGAAGGAGCTGAAAAACACAACACGAGAACTTCGCGAAGCATGCACAAGTTTCAACAGCCGAATTGACCAAGCAGAAGAAAGAATATCAGAAGTTGAAGATCAACTCAATGAAATAAAATGAGAAACCAAGATTAAAGAAAAAAGCACAAAAAGGAATGAACAAAATCTCCAAGAAATGTGGGACTATGTGAAGAGACCCAACCTACGTTTGATAGGTGTACCAGAATGTGACGAAGAGAATGAATCCAAGCTGGAAAACACTCTTCAGGATATTATCCAGGAAAATTTCCCCAACCTAGCAAGACAGGTGAATACTCAACTCCAGGAAATACAGAGAACACCACAAAGATACTCTGCAAGAAGAGCAACCCCAAGGCACATAATCGTCAGATTCACCAGGGTTGAAACGAAGGAGAAAATACTAAGGGCAGCCAGAGAGAAAGGTCGGGTCACCCACAAAGGGAAGCCCATCAGACTCACAGCAGATCTCTCGGCAGAGACTCTACAAGCCAGAAGAGAGTGGGGGCCAATATTCAACATCCTTAAAGAAAAGAGCTTTCAACCCAGAATTTCATATCCAGCGAAACTGAGTTTCATAAGTGAAGGAAAAATAAAATCCTTCACGAACAAGCAAGTACTCAGAGATTTTGTCACCACTAGGCCTGCTTTATAAGAGCTCCTGAAAGAGGCACTACACATAGAAAGAAACAACCAGTTCCAGCCATCCTAAAAGCATACCAAATGCTAAAGACCATCAACAAAATGAAGAATGTACATGAACCAATGGGCAAAACAGCCAGCTAGCATCAAAATGGCAGTATCAAATTCACACATAACAATATTAACCCTGAATGTAAATGGGCTAAATGCACCAATCAAAAGACACAGACTGGCAAATTGGATAAAAAACCAAAACCCATTGGTGTGCTGTATCCAGGAAACCCACCTCACATGCAAAGATACACAAAGGCTCAAAATAAAGGGATGGAGGAAGATTTACCAAGCAAATGGAGACCAAAAAAGCAGGAGTTGCAATTCTCATCTCTGATAAAATAGACTTTAAAGTTACAAAGATCAAAAGGGACAAAGAAGGTCATTACATAATGGTAAAAGGATTGATACAACAAGAAGAGATAACGATTCTAAATATATATGGACCCAATGTAGGAGCACCCAGATATATAAGGCAAGTTCTTAATGACTTACAAAGGGACTTAGACTCCCACACAATAATAGTGGGAGACTTTAACACTCCACTGTCAATAGCAGACAGATCAACCAGACAAAAAATTAACAAGGATATCCAGGACTTGAACTCAGACCTGGAACAAGCAAACCTGATAGACATTTACAGAACTCTCCACCCCAAATCCACAGAATATACATTCTTCTCAGCACCACATCACACCTACTCCAAAATTGACCACATAATTGGAAGTAAAGCACTCCTCAGCAAATGCAAAACAACTGAAATCATAACAAACAGTCTCTCAGACCATAGTGCAATCAAGTTGGAACTCAGAATTCAGAAAATAACTCAGAACCGCACAGCTTCATGGAAACTGAACAACTGGCTCTTGAATGTTGATTGGATAAACAATGAAATGAAGGCAGAAATAAAGAAGTTCTTTGAAACCAACGAGAATGAAGACACAACATACCAGAATCTCTGGGACGCATTTAAAGCAGTTTGTAGAGGAAAATATATAGCAATAAGTGCCCACATGAGAAGAGTGGAGAGATCCAAAATTGACACCCTATCATCAAAATTGAAAGAGCTAGAGGAGCAAGATCAAAAAAGCTCAAAACCTAGCCGAAGACAAGAAATAACTAAGATCAGAGCAGAACTGAAGGAGATAGAGACAAGAAAAACCCTTCAAAAAATCAATAAATCTAAGAGCTGGTTTTTCGAAAAGATCAACAAAATAGACAGACCACTAGCCAGACTGATAAAAAAGAAAAGAGAGAACAACCAAATAGATGCAATAAAAAACGATAAAGGGGAAATCACCACAGATTCCACAGAAATTCAAACCATCATCAGAGAATACTACAAACAACTCTATG
Source organism: Saguinus oedipus (assembly GCA_031835075.1). Classification (NCBI taxonomy): domain Eukaryota; kingdom Metazoa; phylum Chordata; class Mammalia; order Primates; family Cebidae; genus Saguinus; species Saguinus oedipus. The sequence continues at coordinate 52,053,465 of CM063186.1, read as the reverse complement.
CACATAAACTAGTAAATCAGGAAGAAATGGATAAATTCCTGGATGCCTGTGTCCTCCCAAGCCTAAACCAGGAGGAAGCCGAAACTATGAATAGACCAATAACAAGGTCTGAAGTTGAGGCAGCAATTAAGAGCGTACCACACAAAAAAAGCCCAGGTCCAGATGGGTTCACAGCTGAATTCTACCAGACACACAAAGAGGATCTGGTACCATTTCTTCTGAAACTATTCCAAATAATCCAAAAAGAGGGAACCCTTCCCAAATCATTTTATGAGACCAACATCATCCTGATACCGAAACCTGGCAGAGACTCAACAAGAAAAGAAAACTTCAGACCAGTATCCATGATGAACATAGATGCAAAAATCTTCAATAAAATACTGGCAAATCGATTGCAACAGCACATTAAAAAACTTATCCATCATGATCAAGTAGGATTCATCCCGGGGATGCAAGGCTGGTTCAACATACGCAAGTCTATAAATGTAATTCACCACATAAACGGAAGCAAAAACAAAAACCACATGATTATCTCAATTGATGCAGAGAAGGCATTTGACAAAATTCAACAGCCCTTTATGCTAAAAACCCTCAATAAACTTGGTATTGATGGAACATATCTCAAAGTAATAAAAGCTATTTATGACAAACCAACAGCCAATATCATACTTAATGGGCAAAAACTGGAAGCATTCCCTTTGAAATCCGGCACTAGACAAGGATGCCCTCTCTCACCACTTCTATTCAACATAGTACTGGAAGTTCTAGCCAGAGCAATCAGGCAAGAAAAAGAAATAAAGGGTATTCAAATAGGAAAGGTGGAAGCCAAATTGTCTCTATTTGCAGACGACATGATAGTATACCTAGAAGACCCCATCACCTCAGCCCAAAAGCTCCTGCAACTGATAAGCAACTTCAGCAAAGTCTCAGGATATAAAATCAATGTTCAAAAATCACAAGCATTCCTATACACCAATAACAGACTTAAAGAGAACCAAATCAAGAACGAACTGCCATTCACAATTGCTACAAAGAAAATAAAATACCTAGGAATACAACTCACTAGGAATGTAAGGGACCTCTTTAAGGAAAACTACAAACAACTGCTCAAGGAAATAAGAGAGGACACAAACAGATGGAGAAACATTCCATGTTCGTGGTTAGGAAGAATCAATATCGTGAAAATGGCTATACTGCCCAAAGTGATTTACACAATCAATGCTATCCCCATCAAACTACCATTGAATTTCTTCACAGAACTGGAAAAAACCACCATGAATTTCATATGGAACCAAAAAAGAGCCTGCATAGCCAAGTCAATTCTAAGCAAAAAGAACACAGCAGGAGGCATCACGCTACCAGACTTCAAACTATACTACAAGGCTACAGTAATCAAAACAGCATGGTACTGGTACCAAAACAGAGATATAGAGCAATGGAACAGAACAGAGGCATCGGAGGCAACACAACACATCTACAACCATATTATCTTTGATAAACCAGACAAAAACAGGCAATGGGGAAAGGATTCCCTATTTAATAAATGGTGTTGGGAAAACTGGCTAGCCATGTGCAGAAAGCAGAAACTGGACCCCTTCCTGACACCTTACACTAAAATTAACTCCAGATGGATTAAAGACTTAAACGTAGGACATGACACCATAAAAACCCTAGAAGAAAATCTAGGCAAAACCATTCAGGACATAGGAGTAGGCAAGGACTTCATGAACAAAACACCAAAAGCATTGGCAACAAAAGCCAAAATAGACAAATGGGACCTAATCAAACTCCACAGCTTCTGCACGGCAAAAGAAACAGTCACTAGAGTGAATTGGCAACCATCAGAATGGGAAAAAATCTTTGCAGTTTACGCATCTGACAAAGGGCTGATATCCAGAATTTACAAATAACTCAAACAGATTTACAGGAAAAAAACAAACAAGCCCATTCAAAAATGGGCAAAGGATATGAACAGAAACTTTACAAAAGAAGACATACATGAGGCCAACAAACATATGAAAAAGCGCTCATCGTCATTGGTCATTAGAGAGATGCAAATCAAAACCACATTGAGATACCATCTCACACCAGTTAGAATGGTGATCATTAAAAAATCTGGAGACAGCAGATGCTGGAGAGGATGTGGAGAAATAGGAACACTCTTACACTGTTGGTGGGAGTGTAAATTAGTTCAACCATTGTGGAAGACAGTGTGGCGATTCCTCAGGGACCTAGAAATAGAAATTCCATTTGACCCAGCAATCCCATTACTGGGTATCTATCCAAAGGACTATAAATCGTTCTACTATAAGGACACATGCACACGAATGTTCATTGCAGCACTGTTTACAATAGCAAAGACCTGGAACCAACCCAAATGCCCATCGATGATAGACTGGACTGGGAAAATGTGGCACATATACACCATGGAATATTATGCAGCAATCAAAAATGATGAGTTTGTGTCCTTTGTAGGGACATGGATAAATCTGGAGAACATCATTCTCAGCAAACTGACACAAGAACAGAAAAAGAAATACCGCATATACTCACTCATAGGTGGGTGAGAAAAATGAGAACACATGGACACAGAGAGGCGGTCTACTATACACTGGGGACTGTTGGGGGGAATGGGGGAGGGACAGCAGGGGGGGTCTGGGGGGGATAGCCTGGGGATGAATACCAAGTGTGGGTGAAGGGGAGGAAAGCAGCAAAACACACTGCCATGTGTGTACCTATGCAACTATCTTGCTCGTTCTGCACATGTACCCCCAAACCTATAATGCAATAAAAATTAAAAAAAAAAAATCAAATGCTTATTTATGAACAGTTTTAGTTTTACAGAATATTACATTTATAGCACAAAGAGTTTCATGTGCACAGTTACATGCAATTTTTGTATTAGCATCTTGCACAAATATGGCAAATACATTACAATAAATGAATGAATATCGAAACATTATTATCAACTAAAACTCATGCTTTATTCCGATTCCTTTAGTTTTTAGCTAATGTATTTTTTCTGTCATAGGATTCCATCTAGGAAACCACATTACATCAACTTGCCATGCTTCCTTAGGCCTTAGGCCTCTGTTGGCTGTGGCAGTTTGTTGTTAAGCATTTTAAAGAAACTGATCACCTATTCTTACAGAGATGAAATCTTATAAATTTTACGTAATTTTTTAAGAAGTGAACATGCTCAAGTCAAGTTTGTACCATAGCTATGAATTGCTCATATGAACAAAGAACTACACACATTTCAAAAATAAAAGGTAATTTTATTAATTCCCTTTTAACTATTATCCCCAAAACACTGACACTTACATATGGGAGAAATCAGTATATTTATAAGATACATTTGTATCTTATAAATATATATTATATATATATATATATTATATATATATTATATATTTATATATATTTATATAATATATTTATATATATTTATATAATCTTATATTATATATTTATAAGATACATTTGTATCTTATAAATATATATTATATATCTTATATATTACATATATCTTATAAGATGAATATATATTTATAAGATGAATATATTTTATATTTATAATGTATATATTCATATTTATATCTATAGGATATAAATATATATTATAGATATATCTATTATATATATATATTTTTTGAGAATCTTTTTTTTTCACTTTGGGCTCTGGGGTACATGTCCACATCCTGCATCCTGCAGGATTGTTGCATAGGTACATACATGCCATTGTACTTTGCTGTCTCCATCTCCCTGCCCCCATCACCACATCAGGCATTTCTCCCAGTGTTATCTCTCCCACCCTCCCCAACACCCTGCTGTCTCTTCCCGCCCCTCCTTCCACACCCCCCACCTAGTCCAGTGAGTGTCCTTTCCTTCCCTGTGCCTATTAGTGAAAACATGTGGTGTTTGATTTTCTGTTCTTGTGTCAGTTTGCTGAGAATGATGGTTTCTAGTTTCATCCATGTCTTTATAAAGAACAAAAACTCGTCGTTTTTTTATGGCTGCATAGTATTCCATGGTGTATATGTGCCACATTTTCTTTGTGCAGTCTATCATTGATGGGCATTTGGGTTGGTTCCAGGTCTTTGCTATTGTACATAGTGCTGCAATGAACACAAATGTGCATGTGTCTTTATAATAGAATGATTTATAATCCTTTGGGTGTATACCCAGTAATGGGATTGCTGGGTCAAATGGAATTTCTATTTCTAGATCCTTGAGGAATCCACACTGTCTTTCATAATGTTTGAACTAATTTACACTCCCACCAACAGTGTAAAAGTGTTCCTATTTCTCCACACCATCTCCAGCATCTGTTGTCTCCTGATTTTTTAATAATCGCCATTCTAACTGGCGTAAGATGTTATCTCAATGTGGTTTTGATTTGGCATTTGTCTAATGGCCAGCATGATGAGCATTTTTTCATATGTTTGTTGGCCACATAAATGTCTTCTTTTGAAAAGTGTCTGTTCATATTCTTTGCCTGCTCTTGAATGGGTTTGTTTGTTTGTTTTTCTTGTAAATCTGCTTTAGTTCTTTGTAGATTATATTAACCCTTTGTCAGATGGGTAGATTGCAATTTTTTTTCCATTCTGTTGGTTGCCAGTTCAGTCTAATGATTGTTTCTTTTGCTGTGCAGAAGCTCTTAAGTTTAATTAGATCCCATTTGTCTATTTTGGCTTTTGTTGCCATTGCTTTTGGTGTTTTAGTCATGAAGTCCTTGCCTATGCCTGTGTCCTAAATGGTGTTGTCTAGGTTTTCTTCTAGAGTTTTTATGGTGTTAGTTCTTATGTTTAAATCTTTAATCCATCTGGAGTTAATTTTTGTCTCATCACATATATTTTTTAGTTAAAAAATGACAGATAAATCAAGTATCATGACATGATAATTTAAAACAAAGATAATAATTCATTAAAACATTCCAGAAAGCTTTACAAAACCTTGTCCTTGGCATGGATAACACATAGTGAAGGTTTAAATATGTATACATGTAAATTTGTACATATATGTACATATACATATATAAAGATTAATAGTGCTTTGGATAATAAGCAACTGACCAAAAGTATTGTTTTCTCTTTAGATGACAAAGAGAAAATCAGTTATTTCCAGCGAATTTTTTTTTTTTTTTTTTTTTGAGATGGAGTCTTGCTCCAGGCTGGAGTGCAGTGGCACAATCTCAGCTCACAGCGACCACCACCTCCCAGATCCGAGTGATTCTCCTGCCTCGGCCTCCCAAGTAGCTGGGATTACAGGTACGTGCCACCATGCCCGGCTAATTTTTATATTTTTCATAGGAGTGGGGTTTCCTCATGTTGGCCAGTCTGGTCTTGAACCCCTGACCTCAAGTGATCTGCTGGCCTCGGCCTCCCAAAGTGTTGGAATTACAGGCATGAGCCATTGTGCCCAAGCAGAATTGTGTTTTGTCTCACACATTCCTTTCATATTGTACAGCTGCATTGAGAGAGGAAAAAAAAATTAAGGTGGGAAGTGCTTTGATGAACCTGATGTCTTTGCTCTTAGCCACTACCACTGGCTCTTCTGGGTTGGCTACTTCACTGCTCTTCCTGGCATCTGAGACCTAAGTATATTAGTTCTACTCAGTGTCCCAGAGTTCAAGAATTTTGGAAGATAATAGAGATTCTATTCTAGAAAAAAGTTAGTTCTAAGGGATCAGTTCACATTGCATAATGAAGATCAAAATTAAAATCTCTACAATCTAAAAGAAATAGTTTGGAAAGTGTCAGGAGGATGTTAACACACCTATGAGGTAACACACCTGTTTTTGTTTTTGTTTTCAAAAAGTTCCTCTGGTCACAGGGTATCATGGGCAATTCCCTAATTCTTGGACAGAATCAAAAGCTAATAGTCCAATGAAGCTACATTAGTCAACATTTGTATCTAAATATGTCAATAGAGAATTAGCCCTAATAGTCCAGGTGATCCTAAATGATATAAAAATTGGAGTGAGGTAAGAAAAATGAGAGAGGAGCAGAACTAGCATCAGAAACCTGAGTGCTCCTGTCACATCACCACCCTGATGCTCGGATTTGGTGCCAGGTAGAAGACATGACTTAGCAAAAAAGATGATGTGCAGGGGTGTTGGGGGAGCCAGTGCCACAGAAGCTGCCGGTATTGGGCAGAGTAGTGGTCAGGACATCAGATGTCCCAAGGACAGTTTGGGGATATCAGCTCAAAGTTTTAGGAAAAGAACAACTCTAAGAAATGAATAAATTCTCTTTCAGTTATATGCTCATTTTAAGAATTAGAGTGCTCTCACTAAAAATAATCAAATAACTGCCTAAATAATGACATTATTTTATACATCAGAAGACCTCGGAAAATTATATTATTGTATGTATAATACCAAACGTTACTTAAGGCAGAATTACAGATTGAAGAGCTTTTCTTAATTGGAGAATGCCAATAGATTCTCTTAATGATGTAGCTATTATTTAATAATGCTAATATGATTAAAATATGAAGGTAAAGAGAAGCCAGTCATATGAAATTAGACTATACTCTGGTCAATACTCCACTAAGTGTTTTTACATACATTAATGCATTTAACAAGACAATTCAAAATTACATATTAAATATTGGCAAAATTTTATACTTGCTGATTGACATCGTCTTTTAAAAAATTTTGTGGTTAACACCAAACCTCAAAATACAATCATAGATTATCAAACAGAAACCATATTTATTTATCATACTGAAATTTATTCACTCTTACATAATTTTTTTCTTTAAAAAAACTTCTACTAATTTTAGAGGCCTTAAAAATGCCTTTGCTTCTATTCACATTAGCAAAGACTTGGAACCAACCCAAATGCCCATCAATGATAGACTGAATAAAGAAAATATGGTACATATACACCATCAAATACTATGCAGCCATAAAAAAAATGAGTTCATGTTCTTTGCAGGAACATGGATGAAGCTGGGAAACAATCATTCTCAGCAAACTAACACAAGAACAGAAAACCAAACACTACACATTCTCACTCATAAGTGGAAATTGAACAATGAGAACACATGGACACTGGGGCCTGTCAGGGTGAGGGGGGCTAGCTAGGGAAGGGATACCATTAGGAGAAATACTTAATGTAGATGATGGATTGATGGGTGCAGCAAACCACCATGGCACATGTATACCTATGCAGCACACCTACACATTCTGCATATGTATCCAGAACTGAAAGTATTAAAAAAAAAATGCCTGTGCTTAAATACATTTAGTTCCTTCTAGAAGACATCATAAATCTTTCATGCTGCATCAAATACTATTTGAGCTAATAATGAACAAAGCCAATAATAAGAAAAAAATCCAAGGTAATCAATACTATTTTTAAATTATTGCTCAAAATCTCTTTTTCACATATGAAACCAATAGCTTTGTACACTCTTGATTTGGCATCTCTTTTATGTTTGGGATTTCCTAGAACAATTCTATTCACATACACTCTGGGGGTGGGGAAAATTTGATTCGGCTAAATGCGGAGATGACACACATAATCTTAGGGATTAACTTCAGAAAGTGGACTCAAGATAATTAGTGATCAAATTTACTTGCCCTGGGCCAAATTTAATTCTTGTGATTTAATGCATGCTTTAAACTGGTCAATCTAAAAATACGTGTAGCTTTCTCTTTTGGAATTTATCACTGCATTGGACACCATTGGTATTCCACCCACATCCCCTGAGATACATTTACCAACTTTGTGTGTTTGCCACTAACAGCTGGTTTCTACCACATTCTTCAGAGGACTTCTCCTGGGCTACTAGATCTATTAGGATCAGAAATGCCTGGAAGGTTACCTGCACTCAGTTCTCCTAGGCAGCCCCGTGGCCAATAGCTGATTGACTCTCGAAAGCAAGTTAGCTACCTTGCTCTTAAAAGGAACACACTCTGCACTGTGATTTACACTCAGAGCTCTTGGTGGGATTGGGCTGAGGATGGGAATTTGACAAAAACAAAGAAACAAAACAAATACAAAAAATCTTACCTTTGTTTCATTTCTTTCTCTTTCTTTTATTTTTATTTTTGTTTTTGAGACAGAGTCTCACTCTGTCATCTGGGCTGGAGTGCAGTGGTGCGATCTTGGCTCACTGTAACTGCCACCTCCTGGGTTCAAGCGATTCTTCTGCCTCAGACTCATGAGTAACTGGGATTACAGGCGCCTGCCTGCCACTATGCCCAGCTAATTTTTTGTAATTTTAGTAAAGATAGGGTTTCACCATGTTGGCTGGGCTGATCCTGAACTCCTGACCTTGTGACTAGCCCACCTTGGCCTCCCAAAGTGCTGGGATTACACATGTGAGCCACAGCGCTTTTAACTTCCTTACTTGATTCTCCTGGAAGCATTTGCATGTGAATCCACATCTTGTTGGTTTCTAGAAATCCCAATCAAATACTCCCTCTGATTTAGCCATTCTTCAAAATAAGGAAGATCAGTTTCACATATGGTAGTGTTAAAATTCTGAATAGATTATCCACCTCAGGTCTAACAATACAAAAAAAAATTATGTGTCAATAATTCCAGGAAAGCAAAAATGATTCTATTTTAGAAGTTCTACTAAATATGATTAACAGTGTTAATGTTTCAATGGTGAAAATTATTATAATTAATAAACAGAAAATAGAAATCGTAGAATACTGTCTCCCTTAAATTAGAAAAATGAATGTCAATCCAAAGCTTAATTAAAAGTTTCCAACCACATTCAAATTGTAGGAAACCTTGTGGATTATATTTGCATCTCTCCTCAGTTTTATAATGCTATGATGGTTTCTTCTCATTTACAATTCATGTAAATCAAATATAATATGTAAATTAATCTATATAACAATACTAAAAATGAGATCATTGTAATTATATGAAATAGAAAATAAATAGGTTGAAATTATTAGAAAAGCAGTAAATGACAAGCTCTACCACAATTATATTTTCAAAGAAATCCATGATGCTTGAAGATTATATTTCCTAGATTTGTCAGAGCAAAGCTTAAAAAAATATTTTTTTCTCTCACCATCAAAATTCTTATGTTTGCAGCAAGTTTGTTTTATGTTTTCTGACTATGTGAAATTAGCTGACTTAAAGCTGATCTATTAATTATTCATGCAGATGGCTTAAAAACATACCACAGATATCAGTAAAAGCTCCTTCAAGACTTAAAATAAAAAACATCTGTGAAAATGTCCTGTATATGTTTGCCCTTTTAACATACCGTAAAATGATGACTGAAAAGTATTAGAGATCTAGCTATTCATATCTCTAAGGCACTTGTAAGTGGTAGTAATAACAAGAACAAAGATGAGATTTCTAGTCATGGCAGATTAAAGTTCTCTTAGAAGTTACTCAGAATAATTCAATCTCGTGATATACTTTAAAATAATAGGTTTTCTACCAACTCAGTAAATACAGAGAGAACTTCAGAGGGAATATTTTTCTCAAACTTGTGAATTTTTAGAATCAGACTACCTTAATATAAACCACTGGGTGGACAACTAAAAATAAAATAGGTGCATTTCTCCTATATTTATGAAAAAGCTAATCATGGAGAACAACAAGAAAAAACACGTTCATTTCTTTTATATTTATGAAAAATCAAATACATAAATTTGAGAAGCAGATATTATGATTTCCATTGTTTAAACAGGGAAACTGAGTTTCAAATGTGAGTTAAAAAAAATACAGGTATTAACTCATTATCTTCTATAGATCATGCCTATAATCTTGACATTCTCTCATGGATGAACTGCTGGTCTTTGGAAAACAGCTACATCTTTTTTTTTTTTCTTCATTTTGCCCAGAGGCAGAAGGAAAATTGGATAAACCGTCAGAACAGCAAGTTTTGTTCTACTGAAACAAATAAGATCTACCCTTGGAAGCCACATTAGGATTTGAACATTTCATGCTTCCATGACCTCAGTTAACATAAGGGGAAAGGAAGAATACGCAGGACAGTCCAAGGAGCATTGGCCACCAGCCTTACAAAGACCAATGTGGGGACAAAATTGACGTAAGTTTGTTACACAACAATCCCTTTATAGAAATACATTTTTTAAAATGATGTATCATTGTATATTGGTTATGTTGGGGTGGAAAAGCTGTCTTTCCATTCAAAGTCCCATTACCAACGGGTTGGCAAACATTTTCTGCAAAGGACTGTATTACTATGAACTTAAAGCATTCTGGTGTTTGGAGAATTTAAGTATTTTTAAAAAACAGCTAAGCCTTTTATATTTTAGCTTCTATCTATCCTATGAGGTACTTGAGAAATTATCAGGGTAGACTCAAAGTATGACTTATGTGGATATCTTGATTTTAGGTGTTCAGATTTTCTTCAGATCTAGCATTCAAATGCAGACTGAATGATGTGTGATGTTTGGGAAGAATCCAGAAAAAATGCCCACCACAATCCATCCTTTGCTCATATATTATGTTACAAATGCTGATGTCAAAATTAAACACACCCAGTCCTTCTTCAAATAGAAACAACTCAAAGTCTCATCCTTGGTCAAATTCAATATTTTACATGATGTGCAATCCTCATCACATCTCTGCTCAGTTTTTCATGCTCTGTATCAGAAGTCAACAAAATATGGCCCTATAGCCATACTGATTTTGTTGGCCTCTTGCACATGCACCAGGCTATGCCATATACTGGTCAATCTGTGGATGGCTTCCAGACACCTTGGTGCCCATCTGACATCTGGGCACTGGAGTAGAATGGCATGGTACAATTAGGTGTGGTGGTGGTTGAGCTAGACAATACAAAGCAATGATAGATGCAACCATCTGTGGCTGCTGTTGCCCAAAATGCACAGTAGATGTGCAAACATCACTAAATAGAAGGTAGATTGGGTTGTCTTAAGAGAAAGAAATATACTCCAGTGTAGGAGGGGTGGAGTTAATTCTTCTCCCTTTAAGCCTAGAGAGCATCGCTAATTTGATACAGAGAAATTGTATGATTGGAGCGCTATTGGCTTGAAACTGCATCAGAGAAGCAGTCAAGCCAGAAGGTGCAAGCCTACCTCTGGGGCTACAGAGAAGACGGAAGTTTAAATGTAAGTGGAGATCCCCTCAGAAATAGCTGAGAAGTGGGGAATATGTCCTTAAGGTACACAGGATAATAAGACTTCGTTTTAGATGTCGAGGTGAAGTTAATTTTAATATCAATTTTACTTTTCTTCCTTGTAAATTCTGTATATATTCCTTCTTACTTGTGCTCTGCAGCTATTTTCTATCAGATTGAATTAACCACAAGTAAAAATGACAGAATAATCCCCACCCTCACTACTCCTGCCAGGTAAGGGTATAGCACTTTCTGCCAGAGATCTCCCAAGTAAATAAATCCAGTTTCCTGCGCTCTTGGATTTAGACATATATGTCCAAAATAAAACTATCAACCTATCACTGAAGTGAGGGCAAGTAGCCCTTCTTATCTGGCAAGTATTAAAGAACGTTGGATGAATGAATTTTACTACTGCTCTATCTCAGGGGAGTAAAGTAGGCAAACAAAAAAAAAAGTGTGGGCTGATTAATTATTTGTGTTTATTGGCAGGACATTCCTCAGATATTCTACCACATACTCCCTCAGTTTATATTATGTTGGAGATGTCTAATGTGGTTTTAAAATCCATTATTCAGAATAGAGTGAGAAAGTCTACATCTTTTATGTGCCAAGCCATGAAAGAAAGTGATCATTGAAAAAATAAAAGCAGCCTTTGTCCTAGGTAAGTTTCACATAAAATTTTGCATGCTGGAATTTGAAATTGCTTTGGGAAGCTGCCAGGCAACAACCCAAGGGGGCACAGGACAAAATAAAGAAGGACATGTACTTACTATGCACACTTAGTATGTCTTGAGCTCTATCTGAAGTAATTCTGAAGACATATCCACCGGGTATTTCCCAACAATTTTGAAAACATTATTTATACTTCATGGATAATTAACACTAGGTTATAGATATTATAGATATTACATTTTAGAGAGTAGGATATTGGTACTGGAAACTCAAATATGATTGCCAACCAAATTGAACTGAAATATTTCTGCCACAATTATCAGGAAAAAAATGCTTTTTAATGATTCTGGACAAATCGAGCAGCTGATGGGTATTTTTGGGAACAATTCTTTCATTCATTCATTTGTTCATTCATTCATTTAACAAGACTGTTTACTATGTGTGAAGCCCTGTGCTAAATGCTGGCAATATAGAGGTAAGCAGTCCTCAAACTCATATAATATATGTTCCAGTGTATTTCAAACTCCCAAAGTTAAAATTTATGTATGCATTGTAATAGTATGTATTAAGTAATTTAGAAAAAAATAGCTAGTATTTCAGAATTTAGATAAAGAAGAACACTAGCCTAGGACAAAGTAATCAATGTAACAGGAAACTGTATATTTAAAGCAATTTTCTGGCAATTCTATTGTGAATGTTTTATATATTTCTTCTGCTTTAGATTTTCAATCAACTTAATGAACATTATTTTTTATTAATATATAGAAAGACATTTGAATTTGTGTATTACAATCTTATTAAAATCACGTTAGCTCTAGTAGACTTTTTATAGATTCCTTTGGTCTACATAATCTTTCTTTTCTTAAATCCTGAAGTTCAGGAGTCCATGTACAGGTTTATTTTACAGGCAAACTCACGTCGTGGGGGTTTCTTGCACAGAATATTTTGTCACCCAGAAACTAAGCCTAGTACCCATCAGTTATTTTTCCTGGTTCTCTCCCATCTTCCACCCTCCACCTCAGGTATGCCCCAGTGTGTGTTGTTCCCCTCTTTGTGTTCATACGTTCTCATCATTTAGCTCCCACTTATATGTAAGTTAGAACACGTGATATTTGGTTTTCTCTTCCAGCACTGGTTTGCTAAGGATATTGTCCTCCAGATCATACATGTTCCTGCAAAGGAACTTTGACTTTTAATAATATCCATTCTGACTGGTCTGAGATGGTATCTCATTGTGGTTTTGATTTGCCTTCCTCTAATGATCAGTGATGTTGAACTTTTTTTCATATGCTTAGTGGCTGCACATGTGTCTACTTTTGAAAAGTCATCTGTTCATGTCCTTTGCCCACTTTGTAATGGTATTGTTTGTTATTGTCTGGTAAAGTTATTTAAGTTCCTTATAGATGCTAGTTATTAGACTCTTCTCAGATGAATAGCTTACAAAAAATTTCTCCCATGATGCATGTTGTCCTTTTACTCTGTTGACAGTTTATTTTTCTTTGCAGAAGCTCTCTAGTTAAATTAGATCGCATTTGTCAATTTTTGCTTTTGTTGCAATTGCTTTGAGTGTCTTTGTCATGAAATCTTTCCCCTTTCCTAAACCAGAATGGTATTGACTAGGTTGTCTTCCAAGGTGTTTATAGTTTTGTGTTTTTACATTTAGATTTTTAATCCACCTTGAGTTGATTATTGTATATGGTATATGGAAGGTGTCCAGTTTCTATCTTTCCCATATGGTTAGCCAGTTACCTGAGCACCATTTATTGAAGAGGGAGTCCTTTCTCCATTATTTGTGTTTGTCAGTTCTGTCAAATGTCAAATTGCTGTAGGTATGCAGCCTTTCTGGACAATCTATTCTGTTCCATTGATCTAGGTGTCTGTTTTTTGGGTTTTGTTTTGTTTTTTGTTGGAGGCAGAGTCTCGCTCTATCTCCCAGACTGGAGTGTGTGATCTTGGCTCACTGAGACCTCTGCCTCCCAGGTTCAAGCAATTCTCCTTACTCAGCCTCCTGAGTAGGTGGGATTACAGGTGCCTGCCACCATGCCCAGCTAATTCTTGTATTTTTAGTAGACACAGGATTTTGCAATGTTGATCAGGCTGGTCTTGAACTCCTGAGTTGAGGTGATCCGCCCACCTTGGCCACCCAAAGTGTTGGGGTTACAGGCACAAGCCATCATGCACGGCCATGAATTTTAAAATAGATTTTTTCATAGCTCTATGAAGAATGTCATTGGTAGTTTGATAGGAATAGCATTCAATCTATACATTGCTTTGGGCAGTATGACCATTTTAATGATATGGATTCTTATCCATGAGCATAAAATATTTTTCCATTTGTGTCATTTCTGATTCCTTGGAGCAGTGTTTCATAGTTCTCTTTGTACAGATCTTTTACAACCCTGGTTAGCTGTATTCCTAGGTATTTTTTTTTCTTTTCATGCCAGTTGTGAATGGGATTGTGTTTCTGATTTGGCTCTTGGCTTGACTATTGTTGGTGTATAGGAATGCTAGTGATTTTTGTGCACTGATTTTGTATCTGGAGATTCTGCTAAAGTTGATATCAGTTTAAGGAGCCTTTGCACTGAAACTATGGGGTTTTCTAGGCATAAAATCATGTCGTCTGCTAGGAGGGATAGTTTGACTTCCTCTCTTCTTATATGGATGTCCTTTATTTTTTTATTTCTTTCTCTTGCCTGATTGCCCTGGCCAGAACTTCCAATACCATATTGCCTGATTTCTTTTTTCTTTTTCTTCCTTTTTTTTTTTTTGAGACAGTGTCTTGCTCAGTAGCTCAGGCCGGAGTTTAGTGGTGAGAGCTTGGCTCACTGCAACCTCTGCCTCCCAGGTTCAAGCAATTCTCTTCCTCAGCCTCCCAAGTAACTGAGATTACAGGCGCCTGCCACCACACCCAGCTAAGTTTTGGTATTATTAGTATAGACAGGGTTTCACCATTTTGGTGTGACTGGTCTTGAACTCCTGACCTAGTGATCCTTCCCCGTCAGCCTCCCAAAGTGCTGGGATTAAAGGCATGAGCCATGGTGCCCAGGCTTCTGCCTGTTTTCAAGGGGAATGCTTTCAGCTTTTGCCCATTTAGTATGATGTTGTCTGTGAGTTTGTGATAGAGGGCTCTTATTTTGAACTATGTTCCTTCAAAAACCTAGTTTGTTGAGAGGTTTAAATATGAAGAGGTGTTGAATTTTATTGAAAGGCTTTTCTGCATCTATTGAGATATCATATGGTTTTTTTGTCTTGGCTCTGTTTATTAAAGAATCACATTTATTGATTTGTGTATGTTGAACCAACCTTTCATCCCAAGGATAAAGCCAACTTGATCATGATGGATAAGATTTTTAATGCACTGCTGTATTCTGTTTCCCAGTATTCTGTTCAGGATTTTTGCATTGATGTTCCTCAAGGATATTGGCTTACACTTTTCTCTGAAAATGAAGGAAGTTTTAATTCTTCCTTTCCATTAAGATTATTTTATTTTTTCTATTTTTAATAGGTAGAAATTCCATTATAATGTCCTATAGAAGTGGTAAAAACAGCCAGTCCAATGAGTAAGATGATGCTTGCTCTATGTTTCTTGTATACATGTTTTACGAGCTTAAGGAAGTTCCCTTCTTGCAAACTTAAACAATTGCAGTTTGCTGTAAGTTTTTAACAGAAAAGGATGTTGCATTTTTTGTCAAATGTTTTCTCTATGCCTATTACAATAATCATATGGTTTTACCTGTTTAAGTTTGTTATGATATGTTACATTGATTATCTCTTGCATGTCAAACTAACTTTGCATTTTTGATATAAACTTCACTCACGCATAATGTAATATGAGTTTGCACATTGTTGAATTTGGTTTGTTCATTGTATTTTCTTATAATTTTTGCAACTAAGTTTATGAAGTATATTTATCTGTATTTTTCTTATTCTTGTAATGTCCTAATCTGCTGTTATTATGAGACCATGCAAGATTAGTAGAATAAATTTCAATTGAATATTCTATTAAATTATCTGCAAGAGTTAATGTGAAATTATTTTTATTTCTTATTTAAATACTTAATTCACCATTTAGGTCTGGAATTTTGTTTATAAAAAGATTTTAAACTAAAACAATATTAAATGTAGGTATAGTCTAATTACTATATCTATATTTAATATTACTATATAGATATAGTAATTAGATATAGTAATAGATATAGTTTGATATTCCTTCATGGATGAGCTTTGGTAGTTTATGTCTTTCAATGAATTTGTTCATGTCATCTAACTTTTAAAATTTATTGACATAAAATTATTGATAATAGTCCATTATTATCCTCTTGATATATTTAGACTGTAGATTCTCATTCTTGAAAACCATATTTTTGTGTATTCATTTTTTATCTATGAAGACACAAATTTATAAATTTGGCTAAAATATATAAATTTATTGTTTTTTTCAAAGACTTCTTTTTGTTATTACTTTTTTTATTTTTCTATTTTATTGATTCTCTCCTCTGTATTATATTTTTTCTTTACTTACTTTAGATTAAATTTTCCTTCTGTCTCTAATTTCTTAAGGTGGATGTTGAAGTCATTGATTTGGGCCTTATTTTCCTAATATGTGTTTACATTAAAATTTTATGTAATAATATAAATATTTATATTAAGGCAAAAATGTCCCTAAATACTGCTTTGTTTTGCCCACATTCTGATATGCTATGTGCTATGGGTGGATGTTTGTTCCCTCCAAAACTCCGGTTAAAATTTGGTTGCCATTGTGATTTTTGAGTGGTGATTGGTCCATGAAATAATTTTCCTCATAAATGAATTAATATTGTTATGCAGGAGTAGGTTTATTATGGGAGTTGATTTGTCATAAAAAGGTAAGATTGAGCCCTCTTCTGCTCTCTCTCTCCCTTCTCTCTATCTCTCACCCTCTTGTCTTATTCCATGGCATGGCGCAGCAAGGCTTTTGTAAGATGTCCACACCTTGACATTGGATTTCCTAGCCTTCATGACTGTATGCCAATAAATTTCCATTAATTATAAACTACCTAGGTCTCAGATATTCTATTACATCAGCAGAAAGCAAAGTAAGACACTGTATTTCTATTTTTATTTAACTCTAAACATTTTCCAATTTTTCTTTTGATTTCTTAGGTACATAAATTAATTTTTAAATATTTGAGGATTTCCCAGGTATTTTTCTGCTACTGATTTCTATGTAATGCCACCGTGTTTAGAGAACATTATGTATTTTCTTTCAACATCATATGTTCATATTACATTTAAATACATAAAAGTTCTTGAATGCTTGTAATTTATTGAGATTTATTTTGTGGTTCATAATATGAACTATCTTGGTAAATGCTGAATGTACATTTGAAAAGAACAATTCTTCTTATCCCAGTTCTCATATATTTTAATCAAAATGAACCTTTGCTCTATTAAATATATTAATTCTCCAAAGTAATTAATACTTTTTTTCCCCGTGCTATGGAGAAGTAAACCTTAAAATGGCTTGAAATTAAAATAAATTCATTTCTCTGCTGCTATTTTGCTTACAAGTAACAAATCATGGGAAAAATCAGATTATCACAGTTTCTGATTTATAGCAGAAATTACATACACACACAGAAATACACAGAATAAAATAAGACAAAAGGAAACAGATTTTTGCACTTGACATTTTCTCCTAAATGCCATTTCTCTAGATGGAATTTCAGTGCATGTAAAGTTCATAGGGTATAGAGCCCTTAGGAATTTTACATTCCTATTATAAAATAGAATCTATGTTTTCTCTTTTAGACTACTTAAAAAATTACCAAAATCAAATGGCTATACAAACACAGGCAATCATATATTCAATCATGGTTTTTTTAAAAAATAGTATTAGCAGAAACCACTCTAATTTTTTTCAAGTTTTCCAGTAATGAGTTCAAGATGTCTTAACCACATGGCACTGAATCTTTGCAAATTTAGGATCATGTGTAGGACAACAGACTTGCACTTTCAAAGTATGTTTGCTTTCAAGAGGCCTCAGAACACTGAGACTTTTTCCACCCTTCATGAACCTCACCATTGAATGACTCACTATGGGTGGGGAGTGTGGGATATCACCCTTCATAAGCCCACCAATGTGGTCTTGGCAGTTACTTGATCCTTCTGACAAAATGGGAAATAACACAAGGAAGCCATCATGCTATATTTTCATGCTACACAGAAAATGTTCTTGAGAAAAATATTACACAGATTCGTGAAGACTTATAAGAACAAAATACATTTTGATGCTTTCTTGTTATATAGATATTTGTTTATATTCAGAGTTCATCAGAAAATACCAGTAATAAATTTAACTTACTGAAAATCAGAGGTATCCTCTAAGACCATCAAACTAAATCCATCCACATTTTAGGCTTTTCAATTATATCTCAAATCTCACCAAACCAATTTTTTATGCATAAGGGGAAAGGTCATTTTCCTAAATATGCAGGAAAAAAAATCACAAAATAATACTACATGAACCTATCTTCATTTTTAACTTAACTTGAAATAATACCAATTAGCTGGTTCTGCTTCATGTGGTGATCATCAATAACTCATAAAACTGTGACAAGAACATTTTTATATTAATTTAATATACAATTAAGTTTACATTCACATTAAAAAATCAATTGTAACAGAACTGACTGTAGCCGCATATATTTTAAGTTAATGAAAAAAAGGCTAAATATAGGGTTTCATATTGTTCTCTTGAATTTTTTAATATATTTCTCCAAAATTTGATACACAATATTTATGCCAACAATAGAGCATGCTTCTTAATGTCTTTTGAAGCCTTGAATAGAAAAAAAAAAAGTAAAAATAACAACTGAATATCCATTTGAATTTTAAGTGGTTGATCAATTACCTTCATGTTTTTCTTACCAAGTACAGAAATAGTGAAAGGGCACACGAGGCCGGGCACAGTGGCTCATATCCGTAATCTTGGCACTTTGTAAGGCCGACGTCGGCGGATCACGAGGTCAGGAGATGGAGACCATCCTGGCTAACACAGTGAAACCCTATCTCTACTAAAAATACAAAAAAAAAAAAAAAAAAAAAAATAGCAGGGCGTGGTGCCACACTCCTGTAGTCCCAGCTACTTGGGAGGCTGTGGCAGGAGAATTGATTGAACCTGGGAGGCGGAGGTTGCAGTGAACCGAGATCATGCCACTGTACTCTAGCCTGGGTGACAGAGCAAGACACCTTCTCAAATAAAACAAACAAAGCAACAAAAATAAATGTACACAAATCAACATGCATGTGGGGTTGGTTGTAGGAGTATCACATATAATACTGATAAAAGGCAGATTACAAGAAATGACTTATATGCATGGCCATAATTGCATTCCTAATACCATAACCCATCATTTAATTTACTCTCCAAACTGCTGGCTTCCTCTCTCAAGGGCAGTACCCACCCTGTAGGACTGATGTGAGTGTAGAAAGTAAAAGGTTTCAGAAGAGACTAAGCTATGCTTACTGAGTTTGCTTCATTATATTTCAACAAATTGTGAAATCGATATTAAATTTCATTTTACCAATTACATATTTAACCACAATGGTTAAAAACTGCAAGATGCCTGTTATTTTAACCTTGAAACTACACTTTTCCATAGCACACAGAGACTGCAAGTAGAGAATAACAATATTTGATTTTCCTTTATAAGTAAAGACAGTGAACAGAGATTCCACAGTATGAAAAATGAAACTTTATGGCCATAAAGATCTTAGTGATAACAAATATAAATATAAAATAAAGAAACCAAAACTTAGAAAGGTTAAGTGACTCACCCAACTTTCCCCAAGCTGATAGCTACAGAAGTAGCATTGAAACACACGCCTCTTGAATTACATATTTTATTGACTGGCTTCCCTTACCTAACTTTCACATCAACTGCTCCACTAACTTATTCATTAGGAGAAAAGACATTCTTGGGCTTTTAGAATAATCCTTTTGTGGAGCTGATTCACTTTGGGCCACATTTCTTTAAAACCATGGCATGTTCATACTTTACAGAGTTCCGATGGGCTGGGTTCCAAAGTGTTAGAAACATTGGCAAATGGGACTTGCAAAATGGGCTGTTCTTAATGGCCACTTCCAAGAGAGCTTCAGGCCATTAAAAGTCACCCATTCTGTTTTATTGGGCACACAGCCAGTTAGTTCCACAGCTAGTGTTGTACAGAAACCCAGATTCTGGCTGATACTTCAGGAAATTTTCCTCTTTCCTTCTCTCATTCCACTTCTCCAAACTAGAAATAAATTTGAAATTACAGACTGATTGTAAAGAATCACTCAGTTAAAGAATCAATTTAAAGGTGATATCCTTTTATTCACTTATTATAGATAATAATTTGCTAATCTGAGTTTCATTACAGCAAAACAAGATATAAGCACAAAACTATTGTTTATACCTGTGCAATTAGTTTCTGTGTGTGTGTATTTGTGTGCATGTGCATGTGCATGTGCATGGGGGTGTGTGAATCAGGAAACAGCAAGAAAATAAAACTTAAGCTTCAGGGGTGCTTGTTTGAATAGGTCCTTTCCTACACCCTGGAAGAGGGCCAGCAGTGTGTTCACATGACCGTGCAGTGGGTTCACATAGCCACACGTTTTTTAGAAAATTCACAAAAGTAAGTTACTTTTATTGTAATTGCTTGAGAGGGTCGTGTCTTTTGTAGAATGTTGTCAGAATGACTGCAGGAATACTTGAGATCTGTCAAGAGGAAGTTGAACAGGGGATCCACTTGGCTTTAGTTTAGTGTGCTTTGCAATCACCGCCACATATGGTCAAGCTATTGTCTGCAAGTTTTCTAGACGAGTCAGTGACAGGTCTAGAATACTAACCAAAGTTTTACTGATGTTAATAGTAATGATCTTAACACTGTTTGATGGAGGTAAGCAAACATTTTCTGTATTTACCAATTACTAAATATCCTAGGCCTTTTTGTGGGCCACATATAAGATGTCATGTGTTCTTTAAAAAAAAAAAAAAAACTTTAAAATATTCAAGACATTTCCAGCTCACAAAGCCTCTCATTTAGGATCATTTAGTTTTTCTTAATCCAAAAGTACATTAAAGTAATATGAACATTCTTGTTTCAAAATATTTGAGATTGTCGTCTACTTACACATTTCATTGCAATTTTCTTTCACTACTTATGAAGTATCTGTCTATTTGCGTTCAGCTGACTATTATTAACCATTGTAGGATATTACTGAATTATAAAATCACATAAACCTCAGACTTTCCAAATGAATTACTCTAGACTGTTTTACAAAAAAAAAAATTGTTAGTCCCATTTAAAAACAAACAACCTTTGGCTAACTATACATTTAACAAATATATCTTGGTCAAAATGAGCTATATAATTGTTTAAAATTAATTAACTGCTTGTAATTATCAAATAAAAATAAGATGACATCCTTCTCATTATACGAGTATTAATATTTATTAATTTTAATATATATGAGATTAGAAGCATATATTTTTCTGATTAGGTTAAAAATACTGATAACAGATGCAAGCCTCTTTTGTATTATTTCACTCAAAGATAGCTGCTAGAACAAAATTCTTTCATCATTATTTACATGCTCCTCAGCATATTTAATTCTAAACTATGTTGCTTTTAGTGCTCTGAAAATATTCTTATATTTTCTTAAAATATTCATTTGTTTAGAGTCATAAAGTAAAACTTTAATTAACAGTTATAAACAATAAATGTGATTTTTAATCATGCCCATAAACTCAAAAATACTAATATAAGGCAGAATTTTTTTTTTCAATCAAAATATAAGATGGCAGAAATTATTAAATGTCTAGAACATGACGAGTCTGCAATTGTATCCTATTTGCAAGCTAATAAATTAGTCCTTCACAGTTTCATGAGTGCTGGTAGAAGACATGAGACTCCTGGGTCAGATATTAAGGACAATATTTTACTTACATAAATGGCAATAACATCATTTTAGTGTCACGTTCTCGAGCCTCAATTCTTACAAGAAAGACACAAAGAATTATGTTTGCATATGCAGTGGGCTGCATTACAGGAAAGAAACTCTAAAAAAAAAACCTTATAACGGGTGTTAAGCACACCTGCCCTTTACTCAGAGAGGAAATACGATCTCTGTCTACCAAGACTATGGATCATATAAACATCCTTGAAAAGATAGTCCAGAAAAAAGGCAATCAATGCCTCTACTTGCAAAATATGTCATTCCTTCTCTCAAAAATGTCCTCCCTCTCAATTTCATTTAGCTAACTTGTACTCAAATTTCAAATTTAAACTCAAGTGCCACTTACTGTATGTGACTTTGTAAATAAAATCCTCCTATTTTAGAAAAACTTTATTAAAGATTTACTATTTAGGCTGGGCACAGTGGCTCATGTCTGTAATCCCAGCACTCTGGGAGACTGAAGTGGGTGGATCACTTGAGGTCAGGAGTTAGAGACCAGCCTGACCAACATGTGAAACCTTGTCTCTACTAGAACTACAAAAATAAAGAAAATAAAAATTAGCTGGGCATGGTGGCATGCACCTGAAATCCCAGCTACTCAGGAGGCTGAGACAGGAGAATTGTTTGAACCCAGGAGCCAGACGTTGCAGTGAGCTGAAATTGTGCCACTGCACTCCAGCCTAGGTGATAGAGCAAAACTCTGTTTCAAACAAAAAAAAAGGGATCTATTTTAAGTATACCTAGTTTTCAAGTTTATATACATTGAGTCACACAGTATGCATTATTTTCTATCTTACCTCTTTGTAAATTTAGCTTATGTTTTTCCATATAGCCACAGCTTATTCATTCTCATTGCTGAACAGTACTAGAACTTAGTAATGGTGATATTTAGGTTTCCTTTTTTCCACCTGGGGGCTACTATTAGTAGTTTGCCATAAACATGCTTGTACACGTATTTTGATAAACCTATGTATATGTTTCTAGTATTGTTCCACATTCTATGGAGTCACTGGGTCATTATGGCTATGTTTAACATAATCAATATTATCAGTGTTCTAAATTCTTTTCACTACTATGAATTTTCAAGAATAGCATAGTAGATTTCTAGGCACTCTGCATTCTATTCAACAATAGCTCTTTTCTATATATTTTTTAAAACTTTGTGTTGACGATATTGATACAGGAGCTAGAAAGACATTATTTAGGCAAGATAGTAAGGGTAAAAGAGTCCTCGGCAAGGATTCCCTTTTAACAAAAGCAGCTCCTAAATCATTTCTTTTCTAAGAAAGAAAGCCTAGAAAATTGAGCTGCAAACATAGATAAGCAAGTTTGCACAGGGAAATGCTGGCAACTGTGCCAATAGAAAAGGGCAACCTAAAGGCCAGACATGTTCAACATGGAGGTTCCATGATCACTTTTTTCATTATCATGTTTATACTAAAGAAATGGGCAACATGGCACCATCTGCATAATAAAAGATTAGTGTTGGGGTAGCCAAAAATGTGCACCCCATGCCAATTGCCCACCTAGGCCTAACCAGGTTTTCATGCCTTATGCAAATAGCATGCCTGGTCTGACCAATCTTTCACACCCTATGTAAATCAGACACCACCTCTTCAAGCTCATCTATAAATATCCTGCATTTCACCATGGAACCAGCAGCCCATTTTTCCGGGACCCCACTCTCTAGCAGAGAGCTATTCCCTTTATTTCCCCTATTGAACTTCAGCTTTTAACCCCACTCCTGTGTGTCTGCATCCTAGTTTTCTGTGGCCATGAGATAACGATTCTTGGGCATTTACCCCAGTTGAATGATGCCATTTCAATATGTAGTAGTATATTACATGTGGTTTTAGTTTTCATTACTTTTATGAATACTGAAGTTCAGCACCTTTTAATATGTTAGTTAACCTTTTAGCTATTTTTTTAATGTGTCTATTTTAATCTGTTGCCCATTTTTAAATTGAAATATTCAAATTCTCATTGATTTATAGAAACTGATTTTTTTTTAATTATGTATTCAGGATCCCAGCCTTTGTAGAATAGATTTGGCAAATATCTTATTTTTCTTGTCTGTTATTTCACTATCTTTTGAGAAATAGAACTCCTCAATTACATTGTAATTCAACATAATTATTTTAAAAATCATTTACAATTGGATTTTATGTTTTCAACTTTTCCTCCCTAAATATCATAGTCCCCTGGTTTTCTAAAAGCTTTATAATGTACATTTCACATTCAAAACTATAATTCATATTGAAATAATTTTTGGCAGATTGTGTGAGATAGGAACCAAGATACTTTCTTCATTTTTAAGTATGTCTAGTTGACAAAGAACCCTTTATTGAAAGAAAAAATCCTTTTTTCCACTGCACTACAGTAACAGTTTTGTCATACATTAAATAAGTACACATAATACATCTGTTTTTGAACTCTCTACTCCATGTGACTAGTCTATTTGTTGACATTTTCCCCAATATCACAAATCTTATTTACTACATATTTGTAACATATCTTAATAATTGGTGTTATAAATTCTCCGAATTTCCTTGTAGATTACTTGATCTTTTCAAGTAATTTAATGCACATTTTAGATTCAGCTGATTAAATTTTAGATTAAGACTGAATTAAAATTATAGATTTGTAATAATTGACAATTTTACAATGTCTTGTAATCTACAATATATATCATAAGGATGTGGTACATTTCAAGATATAGGTAGATGTAGCATTGATTGTAGAAATGTTGAGCATCATTTTTAAATTTACAACTATGTATTTAAGAGTCTCTATTTCATTTTCTGTATATTGTTGGTTTATAGAAATGGAAGTGTTGTATATTGTTATTACATTCTGCTACTTTACTAAATTTACTTACTAATTCTAATATAGTTCTGAAATTACTTTAGATTTTCCAGGTACACAATAATTGTCTGTAATCAATTAAAACGATTGCTTCATTTTCGATCTTTATGTAGTTTTTCTCTAGTATAATGAAGAAAGGTGATATTATAAATTATCAATCTTTTTCTCCAACCCCAGGTGGAAATTTTCAATAATGAATGATACGTTTAATGCTGGCTACAAAGTTTTCTGCAGATGCCGTTCATCACTTCCCTTTTATTTCTAGTTTGAAAAGATTTTTTTTAACTGTGTGTGTTGAATTTTCTTCCTTGTTAGGTTAACATGGTGAATTTTATGTAACATGATTTGCAAGGGTTAAAATGTATTTGCTCGATATAGTATAATTTTTAATGTGGCTAGATGCAATATGTTTAAGATTGTTTCATCTATGATCATTGAATAAATTCGTCTGTAATTTTCCTATACTGTAATGTCTTTCTTTTATGCTGACATCAAGGTTATACTGCCTACATCAAGAGTTGAGAAATGTGGCAAGGCACCATGGCTCATGCCTGTAATCCCCACAGTTTGGGAGACCGAGGCAGGCAGATCATGAGGTCAGGAAATCAAGACCATCATAGCCAAAGTGGTAAAATCCCATCTCTACTAAAAATACAAAAATTAGTTTGGCCTGGTGGCATGCGCCTGTAGTCCCAGCTACTTGGAAGGCTAAGGAAGGAGAATCTTTGGACCCAGGAGCTGGAGGTTGAGGTTGCAGTGAGTGGAGATGGCGCCACTGCACTCCAGCCTGGCGACAGAGCAAGACTCCGTCTCAAACAATAAAAAAAGTAAAATAAAGAGTTGAGAAATGTTATTGTCTTTGTTGTTGTCATCATTTGTTCTCTGAGACAATCTTTGTAAATTGGTGTAATTTTACAAACTAAATTTGTAAAATTACTAAGTATCAGAAAGAATTTACCAGTCAAGCTCTCTGGACCTGGAGTTTGTGGGACAGCTTTTAACAACAGAATCAATTTATTTGATATATGGAGGCATTTTAATTATTTCTTCCATTGTTTTTTACGGTAAGTTACGTTTTTCAAGAATTTATTGTTTTTATGGGTTGTCAAGTCTATTGAAGTAAATTGGTAATAATATTTTCTCAATACTCTTTTAATATTTGTGAGTTCTTATTTTATTCCTGATAATGGTAATCCCTTTTTAGTTCTAATATTGATAATTGTTTCTTTTTCTCACTCATTAGTCTTTCTACATGACCAGTTTTAGTAAACTCTTCAACAAGCCACTCAAAATAATGAGCATAGCATTGTTCCCACACTCATGAATCTAATTTGCTACATTCAGAGGCCAGTTCTGCTACTTATGAGCTATGGTACCTTAGGAAAATTAATTAACCATGAGTTGCTTCATATGTCCCTTCTTTAAAAAGGGATAATAGTAATGATAGTAATAACCCTCACAGGGTTGCTTTCCAGATTAAAATGTTTAATCCATGTAAAAAAAAAATAGAATGCAACATGATACACACTATACACTTACTAAATATTAGCTGTTATTATTGTATTTGTTACATTTATGTCTATCACTCTCCAAAATAGAAAGCATAAAATATAAAAATATTGGTAATTTTTAGGCACAAGAAGCTTGATCCCTAACATACCAACATTACGGAGCTAAAGTTCTCATCAGAACTATTTTCGTTGTTCATAATTTATTCTTCTCATACTCCTAACTTATTTCTTTCTAACTCATTAAAAATGAAATAAACACCATAAAAGCTGAGGGAAAGTGCATCTGCAGGTAGCTCCTGAAAGAAGCTGGTAGTAGGTGCTTTGTTTGTAATATGTACCAGATTCTTTGCAGGCTTCATGGATCTTCAGCCTTTTAATGCACTGTGGCTTCAGAAAAATGCTCAGACACAGTTTCCAAAAACATCAAATCTGGGTATACACAAACCAAGAAAGAAATTACACTGGCTCACCCCAGATCATGTTCCCGGTAAATCAACACCCTGGGTAGTATCTTTAAAGTGGGTGCAGATGCGTATACACACCAGACACACACACACACAGGAGCAGGCCATTCATGAATTCATATTAGGCACTGTAGTGAGTGGTTGTTGATAACAGACAAACGTGTGGATTCTTGGCAGCGTTAGCTGCCCGGACATTTTGAAAGTCATGTAACTGCTCAGTCTTAGCTTTTTCATCTAGGAAATACGGGCAATAGCATTACAGATCTCAAAGCTTTATTGTGAGTACTAAATGGAATAATGCATTTAAAACTCTCAATACCACTTTACACTTAGAAATGATTCCTATGACTGTAATCATTGTCCCCATAGCCACCTTTAAAATACATTATCTTTTCAGTATTGCCTGAAGTTTACAAACAGCACTAAAACTTAGAAAATCTTAACATACATTGGCTCCTATCTTTGATAACTCAGGGGAATTGTATTAAATTCAGCCTGCATTTTTACCAACACTGCCATATGTTTGACACATTGGTTTTTTTTGTTTTTGTTTTTTTTTAATTTTTACTGCATTATAGGTTTTGGGGTACATATGCAGAACGTGCAAGATAGTTGCATAGGTACACACATGGCAGTGTGTTTTGCTGCCTTCCTCCCCTTCACCCATACTTGGCATTTATCCCCAGGCTATCCCTCCCCAGCCCCCCACCACTGTCCCTCCCCCATTCCCCCAATAGACCCCAGTGTGTAGTAGACCCCCTCCCTGTGTCCATGTGTTCTCATTTTTCTCACCCGCCTATGAGTGAGAATATGCGGTATTTCTTTTTCTGTTCTTGTGTCAGTTTGCTGAGAATGATGTTCTCCAGATTCATCCATGTCCTTACAAAGGACACAAACTCATCATTTTTGATTGCTGCATAATATTCCATGGTGTATATGTGCCACATTTTCCCAGTCCAGTCTATCATCAATGGGCATTTGTGTTGGTTCCAGGTCTTTGCTATTGTAAACAGTGCTGCAATGAACATTCGTGTGACACATTGTTTTTTTTTTTTTTAACATTTTTTGTGCTTTTTATGTTGAGGTCTATTTTTCAATCTTTTTAGGATGAGTATGATTCTCTGGTTGGAGTAGAAGCTTTGTATTGTGTTCTTCACAGATATGTGAAGAGATTTTACAGGGAATGGCATCAAAGTATAAACTCATCTTTGAAATGCCTTTCATAATCGTAGGTGTTTTAATGATAACTTAAGCTAAATAAAAACCAACTATTCACTACCTCATTCATAGTTGTCCAGGTGGTAATGGTCAATAAAGTACCACTCATTGTAGAGAGATTATATTCAGTTGCTAAGCTAACCATTAAATTTTCTAAATTATTTTCCATCCACATTGGTGAATTCCTCAGAAATATCTATAATGATTGATACATCCTTTAACATGGTGCTACTTAGTCAGGAGTAAATATATCCTTTTTTCTGAAAAAAATAATCAGGGATTAGTACCAAGAGGAAAAAAATCTTATTAATGTCGTCTCTCTACTACAATAAATGTATATTAATACTTCAAATATATTTAAATAAAACATGCCCTTTATTTAACTAAAGGATGAATTAAGAAATTTCCTCAATGACTTCTAAAATACAATTTAATATAAAATACACTAAGCTCCTCATAAAAATTAATTACTACTACACATTTTATTGCAGTTTCATAAAAATGATTATTCACAATGCAATATATACATGTGAAAATAAAGTTATTGTGATAAAAATATAACCACAAGAAAACGGACTGTGCGGAATTCAGCTTCACTAGTTTTCAAAGGCAAGCTACTTGTTTATAATATGTATTTTTTCTAATATATTAGTTAAAATACATTTTAAATGTAACATATAACATATTAATGTTGATAAGTAAAAGCTCATTTCTAGTGTAAAATGTGATAATGAGGATGCTGAATTCAGGAGGAAAGCCAATTTTCCCTATTATGTAAATATTTTTTTCTCCTAAATAAACTGCTTCTTTGGTAAACCTTGACTGAAAGTTATATATATATATATATATATAGAGAGAGAGAGAGAGAGAGAGAGTGCTTATGTCTCCCCAAAATTCACGTGTTGATACTTAGTCCCCAGTGTGATAGTATTAGGTGGTAGAGACTTCATGAATGGGATTAGTGGCCTCATACCTGGGGAGAAATGCCAAATGTGGGTTAAGGGGAGGAAGGCGGCAAAACACACTGCCATGTGTGTACCTATGCAACTATCTTGTACGTTCTGCACATGTACCCCAAAACCTAAAATGCAATAAACATTAAAAAAAAAAAAAAAAGAAACCTCAAGTTGCCTTTTCTGCCATGTGAGGACACAGCTAGAAAGCTATGAACCAAAGAATAGGTTCTCACCAAACACCAAATCTGGCAGCATCTTGATCTTAGACTTCCCTGCTTCAAAACTGTGAGAAATAACTGTATGTTGTTTATAAGCCACCTAGTCTGTGGCATTCTGTTGCAGCAGCCTGAACAGACTCAGAAAAAACATAAATGGCAAGTCATGTGATGACCAAAAAGACTTATCATGTACAAGTTTATCATTAGCACATGTCACTGTGTATACGGTTTACGTTTCCTTCAAGAAGCAAGAGAAAATATAGAAATGGAAAGATAACAATTATAATAGCTGCTATAATTTAGTGCTCATCTATTCTAGGCCAGGCGCAGGTTTCAGTAATGCACATATATCTCTAAACAACCTTGACAGTTAGCACTTTTCCAATTTACAGGAAATATATTCAGAGATTATGTCACTTATCTCAGGTCATAGCACCAATAAACCTTAGGGCCAGGAAATATATTTTTAAAAATATATACTTCCCATTGGTTAGTTGGAAAGACAAATCAACTGGAATAAACAGATTCAAAATTTAGTAACTTAAAGATAGGATTTATTTATCTTTCTTATGCAGAAATCCATGAGAAGCATGGAAGATTTTCAGGTGCTACATTAACCACGAATCTATGTCCATTTTATATTGTAGCTCTGCAGTCCCCAGGGCTTTTATGTGTGGCCTAGGCTGGGCTGACAGCCAGAACTCTCAGCAGGATAGAAGAGAGAACATGGAAAGGCCATATGGAAAAGCTTTCGCCAGTAGAATGGTAAACTGAAGAAAGGCTGGAAAAGGGAGTCTAGCTAGGTTGCCATTTGCCCAGCTCTATTACCATTAAGAAAGGAGCAAGGGCCTTGGCTGTCACTTAAGCATTTCTACCTCACCACAAATCCCTATGACTTCAATTAAACCTCTACGCTCTTGCTCTTGGCCACCAATCTTAAGCTTTTTCTCATCACCTCACAACCCACAGCTTCAGATGCCAGTTACACATTTCAATTTGGAATCCTCATCGTTATTTAAGAATTATTAAGTTCCAAATCAGTCTCATCTCTGCTCATCTCTGCTATTTCCCCTACACCAAAGTTACCCTCTAATTGTATCATCCTTTTTTTTCTTCTTTTTCTTTTTTTGAGACAGAGTCTTACTCTGTCACCCAGTCTGGAGTGCAGTGGATCTCAGCCAACTGCAAACTCCACCTCCCAGGTTCAAGTTATTCTCCTGCCTCAGCCTGCTGAGTAGCTGCGACTACAGGTGTGTGCCACCACACCTGGCTAATTTTTGTATTTTTAGTAGAGACAGGGTTTTGCCATGTTGGCCAGGCTGGTCTCGACCTCTTGACCTCAGATGATCTGCCCAGCTTGGCCCCCTAAAATGTTGGGATTACAGGCATGTGGCGGCCACTGCACCTAGCCAGTGTATCATCTCAGCCAAAGACCAATGCCAAACTTTCCATTGAAGACCTCTTAAAACTCTTCTTTGTATTTCACACATTTCATTCACAAAGTCTTTCCAGATTTTTTCAAGTAATTTTATTCATTCTTTATTTTTTTACTATTGTAATCATAGGCTGATCCTTCTTTATCAGTAT
Source organism: Saguinus oedipus (assembly GCA_031835075.1). Taxonomy (NCBI): domain Eukaryota; kingdom Metazoa; phylum Chordata; class Mammalia; order Primates; family Cebidae; genus Saguinus; species Saguinus oedipus. The sequence continues at coordinate 52,022,898 of CM063186.1, read as the reverse complement.
TTTAAATTAAAACTCCTACTCATCTGCTATGTCCCAGGTACTCGGCTCAGTGTTAGAGAAACAGTTAAAAACAAAACCAAATAACAATGACTAATATTTACATGATGCTAAGTATTTTATACCATTCTAAGCACTTAGCATAAACTCACCTATTTCTTGGAGATTTTTAAACATTTCATTAAAGAGAAGCTTGGGTAAAATAGTGAGACCTCATCTTTTCCCAAAAATTTAAAGATTAGCTTAGCCTGGTGGCACTCTTCGGTAGTTCCAACTACTCAAGAAGCTGAGGTAGAAGGAACACTTGAGTTTGGAAGGCAGAAATTACTGTGAGCCATGATCTTGCCACTCCAACCTGGGTGACAGAGGGAGATCCTGTCTCAAAACAAACACAGTAAAGTTATTTAAAAAATCTATAAACATCAAGTAACTTGCACATCATATACACTAGAGCTTGAAATGCTCTAGAAACTTGGTTTCTTGCTCCAGAATTCGTATTGTGCAACGAAGAATATAGAACACAGAGTTCCTGCAAGTTACTGTCTAATACATTAGAGACTTAGTAATTATACAGATAAAAATATAGTTGAAAACCATAGCTAATTGCTACCAAAGAGAAATATAGGTGACTATTACAACTCTTTAGACTGCTTCTTAAGGAAGAATCAGCAAGATTTAAGCCTTCCAAGCAGAGCACAATGTGGGCAAGGCCAGGAAACAAGAAGAGCAGAATGCTTTGAAAAACTGAATAAAAGGCCATGTAGCTACAATTCAGAAATGGAAAGTTGTGCAAATAAGGTTGAAGAATTACAAATACAACAGATCTTGCATCTTTTTAAGATGTTTGAAACTTTTTTATGTTCATGCTAAGAGAAATTGTGATAGTTAATTTTATGTACTAATTTGACTGGACTGAGATATACCTAGATAGCCAGTAAAACATTATTCCTGGATGTGGTTCTGAGGGTGTTTCTAGAGAAGATTTCCGTCTGAATCAGTTGACTGGGTAAAGAAGATCACTTTGACCAACATGGGTGGGCACCATCCAATCTGAGTGCCCAAAGAGAAAAAAAAGGCAAAGGGAGGGAACATTTGCTCTCTTTATTGAGCTGGGACATCCGTCTTCTCCTGCCCCTTGAAATTGGCTCCCCTGATTCTCAGGCCTTTGGACTCAGACTTCATTACACTACCAGTTTCTCAAGTCTGGCTGTCAGACTGGCTTGATGACAGATGAAAGACATAACGCAAACACAGGTTTCTCTGCCTAGTTGTGCAGCTAGAAGGCTCACAGCTTACTGAACCCAAGGGGTGAGCTGCAGTCCTGTTAAGCCAGAGACCCTCCTATTTAATTAGTACAGGTTTAATGACAAAGGTCCTGAGTAAACACCATTTGTGGGTAGTTAATGAGTAGAGAGCAGTTTTGTCCAGGGATGATCAAAGGTTGGTTTCCAAGGAAACAGGTAAACAAGCTATTTAGATAAACTCCTCTACATTCTCTTGTTATCTGCTGTTTGCTACTAGCTCAAGGTAAGAGAGTTACTCTGCCTTCAGCTATAACTTTCTCCCGAGGGTTTTGCAGAGCCTTCCAGCCTTCCAAAGAGGTTCGTGTCTATTTTATTATTTCTACCACCACCCTGACTGATCTCCTACATCTCCCCTTTTCCGTTTTTTTGCATCAGGTTTTGTTGATTGAAGAGTACAGATGTGTGCAGCAGCAGTTTTGTCAGGCACGGCAGTTATAAGTCATACTCCAGCTTTGCATCTATCCTAGAATTAGTAACTGACATGAGACAAACGTGAGTATAAACAGTAATATTCTTTTCCAGTCAAGGAGTGACATGTACTGTTACTTGGCACCTCAGCCCACTGTGTGCCATTAATGAGGGACCCCACTGGGTTAATCAATCCCTCCTAGCCAAGCAGTTACATTATTAGAGGCTGGGAAGAGGGTGTCTGCCTAAGTAACAGGTGGAAAAAAGGTGGATTTAGAAGATAGGATCAATAGAGTGTAGCAGGTACAGACAGCTGGCAAAGTGAGAGAGTAAAAAAAGAGCAAATTATCTAGAGGGAATGGTGTTTGTGTTTGGAGCAGGATTGATTCAGCCGTCTGAGTTGTTTTCTTCAGCATATTGTCCAGGGCCTGTGTTGTCCCAGGAGTCACATTGACCAGGGCTGTGGGTCCTGCAGGGTCATTTTCTTCATCTCTGGTACTGGGTTGGGTCCAAGCCACACCACAGTATGGTTTGATGCATTGTGCTTGAATCCAAAAAGGAACTGAGGGGGCATGAACACAGCATATCCTCTTCCCCATGTTAGCAATTCATTTGGACCATACTATTCATATATATATTATATATAACATACCAGTATATAAATAAATATGTATTTATATATTTTATTTATTATATAGAGATCTTTTTTTCTAGGTAGGTAGGTAGATAGATAAATATATTCATCCTATTAGTTCTATTTCCCTAGAGAACCTTGACTAATATTAAAACAAAAATTTGTATGCACAAAAGTGGCATCATGAGATTCAAATTTTAGGATCCCTCAAGCTGTTAGGTATAGCATGGATTGAAGGGAGATCACAGAAAGCTGGGTAGACATTTTAGGAAACCAATATCAGATGAGAGTAGTTTGGGACAACATGATGCTAATGGCACCACAGATGGAGAGAAGTATAAGAATTAGAGATAAATTTAGAAGATAAAGTCAATAGAACTGGTAATTGATTGGATACAGAGGTAAGGAAGAAAAAGTTGTATTAAAGATAATACCTGGCACTTAGTCCAATGTGACATGTTTTATGTAGACAGGGAATCCCACAATGGAGGGGTCTAGGATCAGGAGTAATGATCATGAGTTCAATTATGGACTGAAGGTTTTGTGGTGTCTTTTAGCTATCCAAATGGAAAATTCTAGCATAAAATTAGAGTAAGTGAGCCTGACATAGACACTTGGAAATTTTAAAAATAAGTTTTAAATTAAAGAGCATGCATAATGGGAGGAAGTATGGAATGAGACACAAGAAGGCTTCATTTCAATTCTTGAGTAATGTAAGACTGGGTGGGATACATGAGAAAGTTGGCAGAGGGACAGAGATTCATTTGACATGGTATATTTTACTTTATTTAGATAATTGGCTGTAAATAGGCACCATTCACATTAAAATAAAAAATTTTTAGGCCAGGCGCGGTGGCTCAAGCCTGTAATCCCAGCACTTTGGGAGGCCAAGGCGGGTGGATCATGAGGTCAAGATATCGAGACCATCCTGGTCAACATGGTGAAACCCCGTCTCTACTAAAGATACAAAAAATTAGCTGGGCATGGTGGCGTGTGCCTGTAATCGCTGCTACTCAGGAGGCTGAGGCAGGAGAATTGCCTGAACCCAGGAGGCGGAGGTTGCGGTGAGCCGAGATCGTGCCATTGCACTGCAGCCTGGGTAACAAGAGCGAAACTCTGTCTCAAAAAAAAAAATTCAAAAACAGTTACAGAAGGGTTGTTTGGTAAAGGAGAATAGAAAAGAGGAGCTGGACAACATATATCTAGTTTATTGCCCAAACCTCTATATTATTTATCTTATTTTATCTCATTCCCCTTAGTATTTATTCTACACAACATTGTCAATCTAATCTTTTAAAAATTTGCCTATCTAAACATCACCGGTCATGCTTTCTATTTATTTTTTCTCACAGTGAGCATGTAGTTTTAATAAACTATAATAGTAAATTTCATCACAATAACAATTTTTAAATCAAAAGAACAATCTAATATGAGAATAGTCAAATAACAAATGTCCCCATTATTATTATGCCATGTTTTAGCTATTCTGGAAATTTTAGAAATATCTTTCTTAGTAAAGAAACAGTTCACAGAAAAGAAAACACATTTTCTTCTCTTTATTGTTAAGATTTATTGTTAAAGCATATACATAGAAATTCAATAACAATTTTTGTCTTATAAAAGAAACCCTTAGTCAAACTATTTTTTCTTTTTCTCCAGTTACAATTATATGAAAACACACAGAACAAATGTCTGCATAGACAAAAAAAAAAGACACTGCAAAGAGAAGAGGGAATGACTGTGGTAAAAGAAAAGTGATGACACAGAAATTAAATACTAAAGATCAGTGTGAATGTTGAAAGTGCCCACCGACTCAACAGTGCAAGATGTTTTTGTCTATAAAATCTACCTTTGGTAAAATCCATCCCATTTCAAGCCCATATTAACTGGTTGACTCATCTACCTTTGTCTATACTTAATATAATTCATCCTTTATATACATTAAAATGAGCTCATGAAATAGATTCAGAATTTTCCTCACAACAAGACAAAATGAGGAGAACAAAGGCAATTATATCCTCTTGTTTTTCTCAATGGTCACACCATGAAGAATAAAAAGAAGAAAACTTAGATTTGGTGTGGCTTGGTTTTTTTGAGATGCATTGTAGGGAATGTTGAGTGTCACACTGATTCAACAGATGAGGTGCTGAGGAAAATGTTTTTCCTCCTCACTCTACTCACCTTGGCTATAAATGGTAAATTATAATCATAATAATTTTAAGAAACTTTTGATGGCAAGCATGTAATGATAAAGGACAAAACCAATATTTATTACAATTACCTACCTCCAACACGTCAATCCATTGGAAATGAATATAATTCAGCATATGTGATCATGGCTTCTTTTATGCACCATTCTAACCTTAAGTACGTGTTCTAAGTGGGTACAGAAGTCACAGAAAAAAAAAGATTAAAGAGGCAAATTTGGGGCCACATTTTTAGTGTTGTTGTTGCTGCCATAAATACTGTTGCGGTTGTTATTGTCATTATTATTTTAATTTCATTATTCTAAATACCAGGAGCCATTAAAATACATTATACTAAGAAAAATGAAAAATAAAAGCATCTACTACAACCAGATTCGATGGAAAAACTCAATCTAAAAAGTCTATATATGTCTATGTACAATTTGAAGTAACTCTGGAAGTCAGAGAGTTTAAAGGGATAATTGACTTTGCTACTTCAAGGCAATAAGAAAAACCACAGGAGTATCTGACAGGGAAAAAGGAGAAAACAGACAAAAAAAAGAGGAATCTTACTTGAGAGATTATGTTGTAGATAACATGAATGAGCTATCTGCAAAAGCCTCAGCAGACAAGTGTTGGGCCTAATGGACTCAAAACACGTTTCAATTATACTTTAAAAGGCATTTGAAAGTGCATTTCTCTCCTATGAGAAAGGTGATACGATGATCCAAGTGATAAGGGAAGGTCTAATTTTACACTCAAAACCAAACTCATTTTAGAAGAGGGGAAACTCAGATCGGTAGACAGAGGATCATTAAGCAACCTGAAATAAGGAATTATCTTTGTATGTTTTTGTTGCCATACAAACTGTAATAGAAGATGTCCTAGCACATGTAAAAGAACCTTGAGACATGGGTTCAGGCTTTGGGCAAATAAGTTTTAATCTTGTTATTTTAATACCATATACTGAATGCTTTCTGCGCTGAGAATGTTATATATTCAATTAATCTTCACAATAACTGTATCATGCAGGCCATCTTTAGCTACCTTCCGGTCTATCTGTGCATATATTTAATCATCTTTAGTTGACAAAACTGAGAGTCAAGAAGTTTACAAAGTGTAAATTCCCACCACCAGGAAGGTAAAGAGTTAGAATTAATCTAATTGTGTAAGATTCTGCTCTTATCATAGTTTATATCACTGGTATGTAATAACACAAAAATATCAAAGATTAAATATAAGCCAGAATATATGTATATGTAAAATATCTTATTCATTTTATATTCTCTGTGTCAAAGTAATTAGAAAATTATATGAAGAAATGGGGAGTACACACATAAAGCAGTTGCATATTCTTACATCATTGTTGGCTAAAGGAAAATAAATTTATACTTGAGTTGTGAGCCACACCAGCTATTTTCTTCCTTGGATACTAGTATTATTTGAAAGAATGACTGATTGACAGACTACGGTTACTTAAACTCAGACATATGGCAGATGTTTTCTCAGAAACGAAGTGAGTCTTAAATGCAACAGATGTATTTGTTCAAATTTAAGTTTTCAAGTGAAAATTAGAACTTTGGTATATTTGTATCTTTTACTGTGAGCTTGACTCCTTCCCAATACTGAAAGGCTTTTCAGCTGAGATTAGTGATGACATTACTGATTGTTAGTTTTTTTATTTGATGTTCTATAACAAAATGTATCAACATTTAGAATATCTGCCTAATTCAGGGAACTAACATTGTCCAAATGACCAATGCATGATGTTCCAAAATTCACATGGGCAAATGCTGCATTGAACGTGAAAAATAAACAAATATTTTAAGGTAACACAGTATCAATGTTCACTGATATCGTTTCAGATTATGCTATGTAACTAATTTTTATGAAATTATTAATTTAGTTTTTGTCAAATATTAAAGACGAATGTTCAAATTATCAGAAAGTACAATTAAAATATTGTTTTCCTTTGTATACACATAATTGTGTGAGGCTGAATTTTCTTAATATACTTTAATAAAAACAATATATTGACAAACAACAACAGTTGAAGATTCCAGTTCTATTAAAATCAATAAAGAGAATTACAAATATGAAATATAATGCCACTGTTTTTGTTTTTACAATAATAGTTGTTATTGTTCATGAAAATACATAACTTAATATATAGTATGTATTACAATTACTTCATAAAATGAGTACACAGTTATTTTTCTAATTTCTAATGTGGTAACTATATATAGGTATGATCCACATAAACAAAAGCACTGTGGCATCTTCACTAATTTTAAAGAGTGTGGAGTATTTGGAGATTGTGTTTATGCCAATGACTAATGATAGTAAAATGTTTAGCCTCAAATCCAAATGGTAAATTGGTAAGTAAATGCTAACTATTATTAGGAAGTAGCTCTGATTTGCCTTCTGTGAATGAGGAAACTAAGGCAAGGTAAAGTAAAGCCTTCAAGGATACTCACCTACTGAATGGTGAATCTTGTTTGGAGTGTAATGTCTGAAGCTAAAGGTAATAATGCTCTTTCCCTTCACCAAATTGCACTTGTATATATATGCCTGAGCAGGGACTTAATTGAAAAGGAGTGGGCACATGAGATGTTAGTAAGGATCAAGCAATGGTTTCAGTTGTTTTGCAGGATCCTTACAAACGAACATTTTAGTCCTTATTTTATCCAGACTGAACAGTGATTTATCAGACTATTTGGGAACTCCCATGAATTCATCAAAGCAACTGAGAGGTTACCATTTCCGGCTGCGAAGGGAGACCCTAAAACACTGAAATCTGTCAAATAGAATTTGATTTCAGTATTAGGAAACATATCTGTGGAAGAATGACCTAGAAGAATATTCAAGATTGTTTTTATTTTTGAAACATAATTGTTAAATATTAAGCATTCTGTGAAGTTTTTAAAATAATTTTAAAATTTCATTTGAAAAATGAAACCACATAGAAACACAATTATAAAATTATCTAGGTCTTTTATTACTTGAATTATAATTTAAAAAGCAATAGAAAAAATAATAAAGAATGTATAAAGTAACACTTGCCCAAAGTTAATTTCTAGGAATAAATATAGAATTATTAATTAATTTCAAAGACCTCATTTCCAAGTCCTTGTTAGGATATTTTAACTTAATTATATTTCACATAGCAAACCTGAAAAAAAAGGTTTTTAAAACTTGTTACCTTTTATGTGGGTTTTTTGAACATCTATAAATGTTAAATATACAAATTAAAAATGTATATATTATTTGACCCAGCAATTTTATTATGGGTATTTTTCTTAACAAATACCCATAATGTTTAACAAATAATTAAACTGCCACAATTAAGATAAGTTAAATATATTAATTGCAGCATTGTTTATATTATCAAAATTATGAAAATCCAATAATGTCTAGCAATATAAGATTATTGAAATAACATATTGTCAAGGTAAAACAAGGCCGGGCGCGGTGGCTCAAGCCTGTAATCCCAGCACTTTGGGAGGCCGAGGTGGGTGGATCACGAGGTCAAGAGATCGAGACCATCCTGGTCAACATGGTGAGACCCCGTCTCTACTAAAAATACAAAAAATTAGCTGGGCACGGTGGCGCGTGCCTGTAATCCCAGCTACTCAGGAGGCTGAGGCAGGAGAATTGCCTGAGCCCAGGAGGCGGAGGTTGTGGTGAGCCGAGATCGCGCCATTGCACTCCAGCCTTGGTAACAAGAGCGAAACTCCGTCTCAAAAAAAAAAAAAAAAAAAAAAAAAAAGGTAAAACATTTTATATAAAAACACTTAAATTGATATTTATAACTATGTTGAATGAAAAAGCAGTTTAAGAGGGTGATTCTATTTATATAACATATATATATGCTTATTTCTCTTTATGCAGAAAAAGATGTGAGAAATTGTTCATCAAAAAATTGAATGCTTATCCTAGTATAAATATTTTAGTGATTAATCTTACATTTCATACTTTTTACATTACTTGAAAATTGTTCATAATTGCATACTATCTTTATAATATAATATTAATATTTTCATTTTCAAATACTGAACAATTTAAACAAGTGTATGTAAAATATTAAAAATAACTTGATATTAGTATGTGGAATTAAGGCACTTTCATCCGTTTTCTCATTCAAACATTCATATAAGTACTTGCAATCATAAATATAAGCATATTAACACTAGAGATTTTAGAATCTCTCCATTATTTCCCTAGTTTTCTAGCTGTGATTTGATCAAACAATGTTTGTAAGTTCCTTTTTATTAAATTTATGTGGTAAACTAGATTTAAATCTTTTTGGAGAAAAATTGTTATTTAATATTCAACATAATTTATTTCATTAGAAATATAAAATATATAACCTTTCAAGTTACAAAGGGTAATGAATTTATTGTTTAAAGAGAATCATAAATATAGAAAATAAGAGCTTATACTCTTTATTTTCTATACGTCATTCTTTTTATTTTCACATTTCTAATTTATGGCACTTGGAACTACAAAGTACATTTTAAAACATCTTTCAGGGAGACCCGGCAAGATGGCGTCGTAGAAGCGACTCAGGATTGCAGCTCTCAGTGACGGCGCAGAGGGTGAGTCCTAGCCGCATTCTCGGATGGACTTTTCTAGCCCACAGAGCGTTGAAAGTCCCACAGGACGCTAGTAAAGTAAAACCGGCTAACGCAGCCCTCTGGCGCGGCCGCTTCGGCCGGCGCCGCTTCGGCCGGCGCCGCAGCAGGACCCGGCACGGAACTCACTGGTCTGGGCGCCCTGTTAAACCAGCAATCTGAGAGTTTGAAGGGCAGATTGGCGCGTCCATCTGATTGAACGGGACTTGGACAGTGAGCCAGACCAGGAGTTTCCTGGGAGTTTCCTGGGAAGCGTGATATGAGCCGGTGAAGTGGGCAGTGGCACGGGAGATCGCACGGATCCCAGTGCCCTATCGGCAGGCTCCTGGGGCGCCAGTGAGAGAGTCGAACTTTAAGCTCGCGGAGAGGGAGGGAGAGAGAGAGAGGACGGACTCTGAGGCAGGGAGCTGGGTAATCGGGCTCAGTGAGTCCCACCCTCACAGGGACATGCAGGGCAATGACTGGAGATGCTTGGCGCTGAGAGTTTTGCTGCCGGCATCTAGGACGGTGCAGCCCGGTGAGGGAGGGGCGTCCACCACCGCTGACACAATCCGCCCCTATTGAAGTACCGCCCAGGGCCAAAGCAGCCTGCCGTTGCCGAGGCAACCTGCCATAACAGAGAGACTCCCAGGAGACGGGAGCTCTCCACAGCAGAAGGGAGACCAGCAGCAACAGGGCAGAACCGCGCGAGTGGGTCAGAGCCCCGGCAGGCAAATAGTGAATAGACTGCCACCTAGTGGGGCAGGACAGTGCAACAGATACTCATAAAGAAAGCCCCAACTCCCTGAAACAGTGCATATAAGGGGGGGAAATAAAAGGGTGGTGTTTTATGAGTTCTATTACAGCAGACATAAACAACCTCCCAACAACACTGAATGAACAACGGAGCTCACAGCTCAGCACTGGAGCTACTATAAAGCACAAACCGTCTCCTTAAGCAGCTCCCTGACCCCTGTATATCCAAAGAGTCACCGCAAAAAAAGGACTAATCAGACTGACATTTGGCGGGCATCATTCTGGAACAAAGACAGCAGAAGAAGAAACTGGTATCATCCCTCACTCTTCCACAGCTGCTACAGGTATACTCCAGACAAACAGGGCCTGGAGTGGACCTCAGAACTCATACAGCAGAGGGGCTAGACCACTAGAAGGAAAACTAAGTAACAGAAATACTTCATCATCAACAATCTCAGCATCCACACAGAGACCCAACTGAAAAATCAGCAACTACAAAGACGACAGGCGGATAAATCCATAAAGATGGGAAAAAACCAGCGCAAAAAGGAGGAAAACACCCGAAACCAAAACACCTCACCTCCTACAGAGGACCAAAACTCCTCACCAGCAAGGGAACAAAGATGGACGGAGAATGAGTGTGACGAAATGACGGAATCAGACTTCAGAAAGTGGATAATGAGAAACTTCATTGAGCTAAAAGAACATGTTCTAAATCAGTGCAAAGAAACTAAGAACCTTGAAAAAAGATTTGAAAAAAAATTCGAGGAATTGATAACAAGAATGGAAAACTTAGAGAGGAATATGAATGAATTGAAGGAGCTGAAAAACACAACACGAGAACTTCGTGAAGCATGCACAAGTTTCAACAGCCGAATTGACCAAGCAGAAGAAAGAATATCAGAAATTGAAGATCAACTCAATGAAATAAAACGTGAAACCAAGATTAAAGAAAAAAGCACAAAAAGGAATGAACAAAATCTCCAAGAAATGTGGGACTATGTGAAGAGACCCAACCTACGTTTGATAGGTGTACCAGAATGTGATCAAGAGAATGAATCTAAGCTGGAAAACACTCTTCAGGATATTATCCAGGAAAATTTCCCCAACCTAGCAAGACAGGTCAATACTCAACTCCAGGAAATACAGAGAACACCACAAAGATACTCCGCAAGAAGAGCAACCCCAAGGCACATAATCGTCAGATTCACCAGGGTTGAAACGAAGGAGAAAATACTTAGGGCAGCCAGAGAGAAAGGTCAGGTCACCCACAAAGGGAAGCCCATCAGACTCACAGCAGATCTCTCGGCAGAGACCCTACAAGCCAGAAGAGAGTGGGGGCCAATATTCAACATCCTTAAAGAAAAGAGCTTTCAACCCAGAATTTCATATCCAGCCAAACTGAGCTTCATAAGTGAAGGAAAAATAAAATCCTTCATGAACAAGCAAGTACTCAGAGATTTTGTCACCACTAGGCCTGCTTTACAAGAGCTCCTGAAAGAGGCACTACACATAGAAAGAAACAACCAGTTCCAGCCATCCTAAAAGCATACCAAATGCTAAAGACCATCAACAAAATGAAGAATGTACATGAACCAATGGGCAAAACAGCCAGATAGCATCAAAATGGCAGTATCAAATTCACACATAACAATATTAACCCTGAATGTAAATGGGCTAAATGCACCAATCAAAAGACACAGACTGGCAAATTGGATAAAAAACCAAAACCCATCAGTGTGCTGTATTCAGGAAACCCACCTCACACACAAAGATACACAAAGGCTCAAAATAAAAGGATGGAGGAAGATTTACCAAGCAAATGGAGAGCAAAAAAAAGCAGGAGTTGCAATTCTCATCTCTGATAAAATAGACTTTAAAGCAACAAAGATCAAAAGGGACAAAGAAGGTCACTACATAATGGTAAAAGGATCAATACAACAAGAAGAGCTAACGATTCTAAATATATATGGACCCAATGTAGGAGCACCCAGATATATAAGGCAAGTTCTTAATGACTTACAAAGAGACTTAGACTCCCACACAATAATAGTGGGAGACTTTAACACTCCACTGTCAATAGCAGACAGATCAACCAGACAGAAAATTAACAAGGATATCCAGGACTTGAACTCAAACCTGGAACAAGCAAACCTGATAGACATTTACAGAACTCTCCACCCCAAATCCACAGAATATACATTCTTCTCAGCACCACATCACACCTACTCCAAAATTGACCACATAATTGGAAGTAAAGCACTCCTCAGCAAATGCAAAACAACTGAAATCATAACAAACAGTCTCTCAGACCATAGTGCAATCAAGTTGGAACTCAGAATTCAGAAAATAACTCAGAACCGCACAGCTTCATGGAAACTGAACAACTGGCTCTTGAATGTTGATTGGATAAACAATGAAATGAAGGCAGAAATAAAGAAGTTCTTTGAAACCAACGAGAATGAAGACACAACATACCAGAATCTCTGGGACACATTTAAAGCAGTCTGTAGAGGAAAATATATAGCAATAAGTGCCCACATGAGAAAAGTGGAGAGATCCAAAATTGACACCCTATCGTCAAAATTGAAAGAGCTAGAGGAGCAAGATCAAAAAAGCTCAAAACCTAGCCGAAGACAAGAAATAACTAAGATCAGAGCAGAACTGAAGGAGATAGAGACAAGAAAAACCCTTCAAAAAATCAACAAATCTAAGAGCTGGTTTTTTGAAAAGATCAACAAAATAGACAGACCACTAGCCAGACTGATAAAAAAGAAAAGAGAGAACAACCAAATAGATGCAATAAAAAACGATAAAGGGGAAATCACCACAGATTCCACAGAAATTCAAACCATCATCAGAGAATACTACAAACAACTCTATGCACACAAACTAGTAAATCAGGAAGAAATGGATAAATTCCTGGACGCCTGTGTCCTCCCAAGCCTAAACCAGGAGGAAGCTGAAACTATGAATAGACCAATAACAAGGTCAGAAGTTGAGGCAGCAATTAAGAGCCTACCACACAAAAAAAGCCCAGGTCCAGATGGGTTCACAGCTGAATTCTACCAGACACACAAAGAGGATCTGGTACCATTCCTTCTGAAACTATTCCAAATAATCCAAAAAGAGGGAACCCTTCCCAAATCATTTTATGAGACCAACATCATCCTGATACCAAAACCTGGCAGAGACTCAACAAGAAAAGAAAACTTCAGGCCAATATCCATGATGAACATAGATGCAAAAATCTTCAATAAAATACTGGCAAATCGATTGCAACAGCACATTAAAAAACTTATCCATCATGATCAAGTAGGATTCATCCCGGGCATGCAAGGCTGGTTCAACATACGCAAGTCTATAAATGTAATTCACCACATAAACAGAAGCAAAAACAAAAACCACATGATTATCTCAATTGACGCAGAGAAGGCATTTGACAAAATTCAACAGCCCTTTATGCTAAAAACCCTCAATAAACTTGGTATTGATGGAACATATCTCAAAGTAATAAAAGCTATTTACGACAAACCAACAGCCAATATCATACTTAATGGGCAAAAACTGGAAGCATTCCCTTTGAAATCGGGCACTAGACAAGGATGCCCTCTCTCACCACTTCTATTCAACATAGTACTGGAAGTTCTAGCCAGAGCAATAAGGCAAGAAAAAGAAATAAAGGGTATTCAAATAGGAAAGGTGGAAGCCAAATTGTCTCTATTTGCAGACGACATGATAGTATACCTAGAAGACCCCATCACCTCAGCCCAAAAGCTCCTGCAACTGATAAGCAACTTCAGCAAAGTCTCAGGATATAAAATCAATGTTCAAAAATCACAAGCATTCCTATACACCAATAACAGACTTAAAGAGAACCAAATTAAGAACGGACTGCCATTCACAATCGCTACAAAGAAAATAAAATACCTAGGAATACAACTCACGAGGAATGTAAGAGACCTCTTTAAGGAAAACTACAAACACCTGCTCAACGAAATAAGAGAGGACACAAACAGATGGAGAAACGTTCCATGTTCGTGGTTAGGAAGAATCAATATTGTGAAAATGGCTATACTGCCCAAAGTAATTTACACATTCAATGCTATCCCCATCAAACTACCATTGAATTTCTTCATAGAACTGGAAAAAACCACCATGAATTTCATATGGAACCAAAAAAGAGCCCGCATAGCCAAGTCAATTCTAAGCAAAAAGAACACAGCGGGAGGCATCACGCTACCAGACTTCAAACTATACTACAAGGCTACAGTAATCAAAACAGCATGGTACTGGTACCAAAACAGAGATATAGACCAATGGAACAGAACAGAAACATCAGAGGCAACACAACATATCTACAACCATATCATCTTTGATAAACCAGACAAAAACAGGCAATGGGGAAAGGATTCCCTATTTAATAAATGGTGTTGGGAAAACTGGCTAGCCATGTGCAGAAAGCAGAAACTGGACCCCTTCCTGACACCTTACACTAAAATTAACTCCAGATGGATTAAAGACTTAAATGTAAGACCTGACACCATAAAAACCCTAGAAGAAAATCTAGGCAAAACCGTTCAGGACATAGGAGTAGGCAAGGACTTCATGAACAAAACACCAAAAGCATTGGCAACAAAAGCCAAAATAGACAAATGGGACCTAATCAAACTCCACAGCTTCTGCACGGCAAAAGAAACAGTCACTAGAGTGAATCGACAACCATCAGAATGGGAAAAAATCTTTGCAGTTTACGCATCTGACAAAGGGCTGATATCCAGAATTTACAAAGAACTCAAACAGAGTTACAGAAAAAAAACAAACAAGCCCATTCAAAAATGGGCAAAGGATATGAACAGACACTTTACAAAAGAAGACATACATGAGGCCAACAAACATATGAAAAAGTGCTCATCATCATTGGTCATTAGAGAGATGCAAATCAAAACCACATTGAGATATCATCTCACACCAGTTAGAATGGCGATCATTAAAAAATCTGGAGACAGCAGATGCTGGAGAGGATGTGGAGAAATAGGAACACTCTTACACTGTTGGTGGGAGTGTAAATTAGTTCAACCATTGTGGAAGACAGTGTGGCGATTCCTCAGGGACCTAGAAATAGAAATTCCATTTGACCAAGCAATCCCATTACTGGGTATCTATCCAAAAGACTGTGAATCGTTCTACTATAAGGACACATGCACACGAATGTTCATTGCAGCACTGTTTACAATAGCAAAGACCTGGAACCAACCCAAATGCCCATCGATGATAGACTGGACTGGGAAAATGTGGCACATATACACCATGGAATATTATGCAGCAATCAGAAATGATGAGTTTGTGTCCTTTGTAGGGACATGGATGAATCTGGAGAACATCATTCTCAGCAAACTGACACAAGAACAGAAAAAGAAATACCGCATATACTCACTCATAGGCGGGTGAGAAAAATGAGAACACATGGACACAGAGAGGCGGTCTACTATACACTGGGGACTGTTGGGGGGAATGGGGGAGGGACAGCGGGGGGGGCTGGGGGGGATAGCCTGGGGATGAATACCAAGTGTGGGTGAGGGGGAGGAAGGCAGCAAAACACACTGCCATGTGTGTACCTATGCAACTATCTTGCACGTTCTGCACATGTACCCCAAAACCTATAATGCAATAAAAATTAAAAAAAAAAAAAAAAAAAAAAAAAAAAAGAATCTCCAGAACCAGATATGAAGCAGGAAGCTGTGTAAGAACAAGGAAACTTTCACAACTCAAGGGAGTGAGGCCTCAGATCCTAAACACAGCATAAAGTTAGAAGTGGAACAGAAAGCCCAAACCTGGGAAGAGGCATTCCTGTCTGTAAAGAAGTATACTTAACACGTACTACAGGTAGAAAAAAAAAGGCACCCAGGAGAAATCTGAACCCCAAAACTACCCTAGAAACTGCCCTGAAACCCAGAACCCAAAAGAAACCATAAGGATCTCACAAAGGCAAAAGCAGAAGTGCTTCATAGGAAGACCACCACCACCCAGAGGACACACTGGACTCCTGCTGAAGATAATGCTCTGAAAACAAAACTTACACAGACAAAAATTAAAACTGTAAGAATCTATCAGCATGAAAGTAAGAGACTTCCAAACTGGGAATCACAAAAAGGACTTTGGAATAAATATGTTTAAATTATTCAAAAAAAAAAAAAAAAAAAAAATCTTTCAAATGCCGTAAACATTTTTCAATTACGGCTTATTGAAGCCTTTAGTAACTTGATGCTTTCTATTTATTTTGGGTAGAACCCTACCTGAAAGGTTTGCAAACAGGACAAAACTTAAACGTAAATTTTTAATTTGTTATTTTGGAACAAAAATCACAGCTCATAAGCTTTTTCAAGTAGGTGTATTCTCTTTAACTTTAACAATTTTAAATTAAAATCAATTTATGTATATAGACTTCAAGGACATATAATTTTACAGAGTAAATCTGATTGTTTGTAGAATTAGTCAATAAAGAAATCATTGCTTATTTCTGGATACAGTCTCTATTGACCAATATGAACTACCAGAGACCTAGTTCCAAACCTAGAATAAAGCCATTCTGTCCGCTCAAAAATAGCCTAATCCTGACTTTTCCTTGCCTACAAAATTAGATTCAAAATTTTTACCTTGAACATTCTACTCCCTCCATGATCTTACACCAGTTTACATTAGTTTGTCCCTAAATCAAACAATCCCCTTCTTCCCCCTTTCCTCCAAAAGGTCAGCTGCCCTACTTGCTCAAGTCTTCCTGCTGCCATGAACTCGGGCACTGGAAGGCAGCAGAGACATGGTACAGAGGATTGTCTCAGACAGGTTGTGCTGTTCACTTCCCCACTTCACCCTCACTAGTGCGCCATCTTGGTCATGTTGCTTAACTTATCTGTTTCAGTCTCTTCAGCTGTAAAATATGGATGATAAACTTGCCTATCTCATAGAGCTGTCATGAAACAACATAATGCAAAGCATGTCACAGTGTCTCAGTTTTATTATTTGAAAAGGAATAATCTGTAAACAAAAATAAATCAGATCCTTTCAAGTCATTTTATAAAATTCTGTAAGCCAAATCTTTACTAAAATATTAAACTGAGGATTTATAAGTTCTCTAATATTACTTTCCAAAACCAGACTATTTAAAAGGAAAAGTGACTGATAATGTCAGTGCAGTTCTCAAGCAGTGTCTATCCTCTTACCTCATTATGATCTTGATGAAACTTTTGCCAGTATAAAATCACGACAAAGCTATTTAATGGGTGTGCACCTTGAGAAAACCACTTCCACTTCATTTTTTTTTTTTGGCTTGGTTACTTTCACTAGTCATTCTTTCTTTGTTGTTGGTTTTAAAACTCATTGCTATTTCCACTGAAAAATCTGGCCTCCTAGGCAATCAGATCTTTTTGTAAGACCATCAGACTATTGATATTTTTGCCAAAAAGTAATCAGTACTGTCAATTTAAAATTTCCCTTGATTTCAGGATTCTGTAATACATAGTATTTTTTTTAACTTTTCTGTATTTGTTCCATATTATATTTATCTAGCAGGCATTCAATAAAAGATTCTCAAAAAAGAAAATAAGCCTGGGTAACGTAGGGAGACCCTACCTCTACAAAAATTTAAAAAGTAGCTGGGCATGCTGGTGCATGCCTGTAGTCCTAGCTACTTGGGAGGCTGAGATGGGAGTATTGCTTGAGCCTGGGAAGTTGAGGCTCTGGTGAGTTGTGATTGCACCACTGCACTCCAGCCTTGGTGGCAGAGTGAGACCCCATCTCAAAAAAAAAAAAAAAAAAAAAAACCAGAATTTCTGTTTTAGGTAAATATTGTATCTCCTTCTATATACTTTTTTAACTTGGAAATAATGTTTTGTTTTAATGTAAAGAAAAATTTATAATTAAAAGACCAGTTTATATTTGATGTGAATTCCATTTAATACTAACAGGGTGCTGGTTAAAATTTACATAGTGATGGCAAACTAACAACTTTTCACTCCTTGTGAGGTGGAAGAAATAAGGCGAAGAGGGTTCTCAAGTTTATGGGGAAACTTTATTTTTGCAACACTAATGCCTATTTCATGGCAACACCTACATTTTCAGACAAAATTCCCACATAAATACAAGGTGTTAATGATAGATCAGTAATTCATTCACATTTTTAAATAAGAGTGCAAATGATTAAGTATTTTCATGGAAAATGATAATACATAATTTGCCCAAAGGCTGATTAAAGACAGAATATTTAAATGACAATTCAACATCATGCTGAGCCCTAACATGTTCCTCTAAGAAGTTAAAAATTCTAAAAAAAAAAAAAAAAGTTAAAAATCCCAGCACTTTGGGAGGCCAAGGCGGGTGGATCACGAGGTCAAGAGATCAAGACCATCCTGGTCAACATGGTGAAACCCCGTCTCTACTAAAAATACAAAAAAATTAGCTGGGCATGGTGGCGCGTGCCTGTAATCCCAGCTACTCAGGAGGCTGAGGCAGGAGAACTGCCTGAACCCAGGAGGCGGAGGTTGCGGTGAGCCGAGATCGCGCCATTGCACTGCAGCCTGGGTAACAAGAGCAAAACTCCGTCTAAAAAAAAAATAAAAATAAAAAAATTCTTTTAAAGATTTAACTTTTTAAAAATTCCAGCTATAAACTAAACTAAAATTAATTGCATTTACATGCCTGGCCCCTTGTATTTTAGAGCTGATAGTTACTTAAAAACCAGATCAACTCAGGACTTAAGTTACAAAAAATGCCCTGTCCTGCCCTTGTCAGTTCAAGGCAGATGTTTAACATTGAGCAGACATAGTGTTTTTTAAGATTTAATTTTCATTGAGTTCTACTTTTTAGAAGAGCAGTGCTGCAACTTAGTATTATTACAACATAAAAAATCTCGGCCACATGGTAAAAGTTGATCCAAAAACAAATGAGTAACATCAAAACCAGGCCAAAAATCATATCCAGTGAACCGAAAAAAAAAAGAAAAATTTAACAATTTCAATGGAAACTTCTACACTAGTTGTGATCTTAAAATTAAGGGTGGAGAAGGTCATTATTTTATTAACTCTGTAAAACACTGAAATATGGGAACCAAAGTGAATTTTCTACTTCATCATAGGGAAGTCAGAGAATTTATAAATTACAGGGTACATTTTGCTATTTATTGGTCAGTGGTCTCTAAAACTAAGATCTATTTAAAATACAATCATGCTAACCGTCAAGTTATTTTCTATTTACTTAAATCTTTTCTATCAGTGTTGGCTTAAGTAAAATCTAAGGAACATCCTCTTTTAATGTTATCATTATCTGTTCTCTCAGATCATATAAAGGTGAGATTGAAATTAACCTTTGTATATGAAAAACACTGTTTTTCTCATAAAGGGTTTGCTTAAATCTATTGTTTAAAGAACCAATATTTTTAGGCTCTATGTTGATTTCTAATAAGAAATATATTTTTTTCTAGTATGACAATATTCTAACCAGAGTAGATACCCAGTAAACACTGAATAACTTACCTAAAACTGTGTACTTTAGGAAGTAGGGAAAAATTCCTCCATGCATTGATGTTGTTATACCAAACTCTTTTACAGAAAAAAAGCACCATGTTTTCTCAGTCTGAATAAAGAAACAAAGAAACGTTATTTCTGGCTCAGCTGTCTTTATAGCTCTGGGTGAATTCTCTAATTATTCAATATTTTATTTTCCTTGTCTATCCCAAAATGAACTTGGATTATTTACACTACCTATCTTCATAACCCTGTACTCTTAATATTGAAGAAAGTGGCATTCAAACTAAGAGAAAAATGGCAGGTTTGCAAGTCTGTGGAGAAGAATGTCAAATAAACTGAGATCAATCTCAAAAATCTCTAAATCCACAGGTGTGGAAGCTGGGGTGAGAGAGAGGTAACTGATAAGGACCATCCACTAAAAGGTCTGAACCAGGCAAATGTGAGAGAAGATAAAGAAAACCAGATGAAAAGTTATTGTTTCAACAATTTCTCATCTTATTGAAAAAGTGAGGAACATGAACTCTAGAACTAATTTTCTTCTCACTCACTTAGGTGGACTCTGCAGTAAACAGCGGTAAGCAGTTGTTAAGGAGTTGTGCATGCAAAGATAAGCTCAAGATTAATGATTCAAATTATCTGAAAAGCATGGAGACCACATAAACAAATAACAAACCAAAGTACTCACACACAAGGAAACAGTAATAAAGCACTCAGAAGATGACTTTAGAAAAAGTGAAATTAATTAAGTTAACGTTGCACCTATGAAACAAAAGCAAGTTGCCATAAAAAAGATTCATTAGGGATGATGAAGATATATTCACACACACACACACACACACACACACACACACACACGTTGAATTTAAACAAATGTATATATTAGGTATAGATATAAATATAGATATATGTTAGAAAAAAAATTATGCATGGATGAATAAAGGATGGTTATAGGTGAAGCAAGGATAGATGGTCTAAAAACACTATAGCTAGTAGATACTATAAGTCTATATATCTGTGGCGATGTATTCTATACGTCTGTAACAATATATTCTATAGCTCAATAGGAATGCCAAAAGAACAGAACAGATAAAATAAAGTCAAGCATAGTAATTATAAAACTGACATCTGGAATTAACCAAAATTATAATATCAATTTAATGTGAATTCTAGTATTTTAAAACAACTTTTAATTAGTCTATAAGATGTTATTTACAAAATGTCACCTATGATACATGACTTGATTATCTCAACTAGTTGGGATAGTTTTATACTGATCTCTTAACAAACATTCACTTACTTTCCTTGACAATAACTAGTAAGACTATGAAAAATGGTTTCCTGGGTTTAGAGATAAAAGGATTAGACTGTTAGAGATTGAGAAAACAGATGACTTAGAAAAATGTCTTAAGTTTATTCAGTGGCCAACTACTACAACAACAAATTGAATATTTACTATTTGCTATAGATTAGTTATAATCTAAATATCATGACTTAATTTATTCTGAACTCTGAGAGGCTAAGCTATCTTTAAACTTTGCATTCTCTAATGATAGAAGCCTCTCCAATTAAGAGTCAGGGAATATTTTCATTCGTTGAGTGATTACAAAGTGCTAATCATTATGCAAAGTGTTACTTACATACTTTATCTCATCAAATCCTCATAACTACTTAAATTGGGTGCTACCAGTCCTATTTTTCATATGAGGAAGCTCTGTCACAGAGAATCTAAGTCATTTCTTAGGGCCAAATAGGTAATGTCAAACCTGAGATTCAAAATCAGGGTCCTCTGACTTGAAAGCAGTCTTAGCCAATGTTCTGTACTGCATCACTTAAAATAAAAATGGCAGATCTGATTCCAATTACACTTCAGTCACTATCTGGTGGTGTGATTTGAAGTGAATTATTGAAACCGTTTTATCTGTAAGCATATTAAACAATAAAATAAACTCTATTTGGTATATATCAAAATGAATGAAATAACCTTTTTGAAAATCCATCACACTGCCTGACAGCAGAGATAAGCCTCAATTTATGTAAAAATATATATTATACATAACATATATGTTATATACATTATATATAAATTGAATAATTATGTTGTACATATGGTATATGTATCATATATATAAATACATACATATCTCTTTCTTTCAAAACTAAATACTTTTTTAGGATAAATTATTCTAAAACACAAAACAAATGTATCTGTCTTTTTAACCAGAGATACTTACCCTACATTTACCCTTTTTTAAACATGAGGGTAACTATCGTCAACAACCATTATTATAGAAAATGGGCAAGGATTATTAGCTATTGACAAATGTCTGATTATACTTTACCATGCTCTTTTGTGTTTTGAATGCTGCATTCCCAGTCACCTCCCAGGCTGTCAGGTATAACTCTCTCCTAATATTGGCTATCTTCCTCTAGTTACTGGTGCTGTTTTTATAATTTTACACTTCTATTTTATGCCTCCAATCTGTGGTGAGATGGACATTTAGAAGATTAAATTTATGGTATGTGTTACAGATGTAAAAATTTATACAAACACATCAGAGATTCGAGAACTCTATTATGACTGAAGTCAATGAATTTTAGTGTATGGCCCATTTATTTTAGTTTTGAAGTATTGTTTTATATTCAACCTACAGTTCCTGATTTTGCTCTGGATAGTCAAAGGAAATAAACCATCTATGAATGAGACATTTGTTGCTAAAACTTAAGAAATAAAACGTTTCCTCAATAATAAATTATCATATACTTTGTAGGTATCAGTCCTGATTTTTTCTTAAGAATATGACAGCTTAGTGGTTACGTTACTTGGCAGATAGCAAAATTCATATCTTACAAGTTGTATGTTGTCACAAGTTAGTGTTATCCTTCATTTGAAAAATTCTGATGATCCCATAATATCTGTCATCTGTAGGTCACATTATTTTATTTTATTTCTTTTGTTCCAGACCAGCTAATATCTAATGAAAATGATCAGCCTAGAGCCTTACATGGCAAAGTTGTTTGATAGATGATAAATCGACAGCAATGCAAAGGAGAATCATCAGTCATTATTTATTGACGGTCAGTTCCTGGCATATCACAGGCACTCAATAAATGTTTCTTAACAATTCAATATACACATGTAACTGACTCAGTTATGTGGGTGCCTCCTACTTAGGCATTATGGATCTGAGTTTAATTTTAACATTTAGAGGATTTAACTTTTAAAGAATTGCAATGTCATTGAAAAAGTTCAGTGATCGTATATTAGTCGCATCACCAATTAAAAATTCTGAGACTTCCCTCTTACTAATTTTTTTAAGGAGAAAGAAATAATAGCTATAAATCTACAAAGAAATCATGAGAAGATGCATAAGGGAATAAAATTTCGACTAATATGTGGTCAGAGAGAAAGCATAGATTTGGCATCACAAGCCATAGGTGGAAGGATGGAGTATTTTTAAATGATAGTATCAAAATCAGTTCATTATAAGAAAAAAATAGATTTGGGTACCTTTCTGACACCACATTCAAAAGTAAAATTCAGATGGAATAAATATCTACATCAAAAAGAGAAAATTATATTGCTAATAGGAGATAATACAGAGACTATCTTTTTGGTTCCAGAATCAGGGAAGAAATTTTTTGGCTTCATCTCGTCCCAAAATTGTTCTCATTTCATAGTTTTTTGTTTGTTTTTTAAACTTTTATCTTATGTTCAGGAGTACATGTGCAGCTTTTTAATATAAATACCTCAGGTCACAGGGTTTTGTTGAAGATTATTTCTTCACCCAGGTACTAAGCCTAGTACCCACTAGTAATTTTTTCTGATCCTCTCTCCCCTCCTACCCTCATTTCATAATTTAAATGGAGTTTCTTCTCCATAATCAGGAGAAAAGCCAGAACCAACAGTTGAGTTCTGGTCATGTTCTTTCCTGGAAACCATTTTTCATATATTTATCTGCCCCAAGGGACACATACATTATCTTGAATCCTTCTGATTATTGGAGATTTGATTAAACCTGACCTGAAACACAATTTCAGGCTGTGACTATACAGAGCCCTCCTCACAGACTCTGTGAGCTGCTCAGACAGGTCATCAGGCTTTCTTCTGACTATATATTTTCCTATCTGCATGAGTTTTTGCCCTCCATGAGCACAGATATGTATGCAGCCTCATCACTGGTTAATATATACACCCTCAAACACGGGTCACTCTTAAACACTCATATCTACTAATGACATGCATTTCTCAGTTTGGTAACTTTATTCAACATACAGCAGACAATGGGTGGAGTTATTTTAAATTCCATACAGCTTTCTACCATCTACCTAGCTCCACAACCCTCTTCCGCTCTCCTTTTTCTAGATTGACAGGTATATTATTTTAACATCTCACTTAGAACATTTCCACCCACTTCCAGGTCCCCGAAGATCTCATCTTCCACTGTCAATCATTTGTCAAGGGGTTGTAGTTATTTTCTTTTTATTTTTTTCCTGAGCAAACACACTAGCTTTTTATAAAAGGAAGTCTGATGAAAGCTATTGAGATTTTCCTACTTCATCAAAATACGGATTTATCATATTTAACATTATGCCATGTATAAAAAACACTTGGTGACCCAATTATATAGTCCAGGAAATAAAGTTAATAAATAGAAACTACGCTGTAAATAGTCTAGACACTAGAACTTGGTTAGTGATGTCACCCTTCAATCCATTAAGAACTATCTGCTAAGTTGTAAGAGTTAAGACATTGATTGCAACTAAATGTTGAACCAGTAAATACCAATTTTAATGAAGTTGGAAAATATATTTTCCTCACTACCTATAGGAAAACACTCTGTTTAAAATAAACAAACAATGAACAAACAAGCAGAAAGATGTTGGCCTGAATACTATAATGAAAAGGACAGTATGTAAACATCCTGGGTATATTCAGGTTAAAAGTCTGTCACTTTCCTGACCCCTTGTCCTGAGGAAAGCTACTTAGGTCAAAAGGGAGGTGTGCATCTGAAAGGTTGTAGTGACGTGGAGCGCTGAGAACGTAACGGCTTCTTCACACTCTCTGCAGTCATTCAAGCCAGGCTCCACCAGTGCAATGACAACCAAGGTCAGGCCAGAGAGAAGTTCAAATAAGACAAGCTGGGGCAAACTAATTCCCAGGTAAATCCAGTATCTCATTGTAGAGACTCTTAAGTGAACATATTATGGTGAAATTTTAATCAGCTGATGAACGTGTACCCACCCTTTCAAATTTACCTAATCTAAAAAATTAACGTCTTTCTTTTGGATATTAAAAGCATCAGTAAGCATTTGTCCAGGCGCCTTGGCTCACTCCTGTAATCCCAGCACTTGGGGAGGCCAAGGCAGGCAGATCACCTGAGGTCCAGAGTGGGAGACTAGCCTGGCCAACATGATGAAACCCCATCTCTACTAAAACTACAAAAATTACCCGGGCATGGTAGCAGGCACCTGTAGTCCCAGATACTCAGGAGGCTGAGGCAGGAGAATCACTTGAACTGGCAGGTGGAGGTTGCAGTGAGCCGAGATTGCACCACTGCACTCCAGCCTGGGTAACAGAATCAGACTCCAGCTAAAAAATAAAAAGAATTTTGTTCATCTTACACATTGTAATTTTTTTTGTTGTTTTGGATTCAGGGGGTACGTGGACAAGGTTGTGGGTATATTACATGATGATGAGGTTTAGGACATGAATAATTCAGTCACCTCACCCATGTGGTGAGCATAGTACTCAAAAGGCAGTTTTTCAGTCCATTCCTCCCTCTCTCCTCACCCTTTAGTAATTCCCAGTGTTTACTGTTCCCATCTTTATGTCTATGTGCTTTTAATGCTTATTCCCCACTTACAAGTGAGAACATACAGTATTTGCTTTTTTAGTTTTACATTAATTCACTTAATTTAATGGCCTCCACCTGTATCCATGATGCTCAAAGGACAATATTTCATTCATTTTTATGGCTGTGTGGTATTCCATGGTGTATATACACCACATTGTCTTTATCCAATCCAACATTGGCAGGCATCCGGGTTGATTCCATGTCTTTGCTATTGTCAATAGCACTGCGATTAATGTACATGTGTCTTTTTGACAGAATGAATTATTTCCCTCTGAGTATATACCCAGTAGTGGGAACGGTGGATTAAAACTGCAATGAGACACTATCTCACACCACTCAAAATGGTTATTATTAAGAAGTTAAACAATAACATATGCTGGCAAGGCTATGGGAAAAAAGGAACACTTACATGCTACTGGAGGGAATGCAAATTAGTTCAGCTACTGTGGAAAGCAGTTTGGAGATTTCTCAAAAAACTTAATAAGAAGTTTGAGTAAAAATAGACTAGTTAAGTAATCCTAAATGAAAGGGAGAAAGACCTTCTCAATGCAAGGTGTAGAAATGATTCATTTAAATTGCAAGATTTCAGTAAGTTGACATTTAACGTGAAGTCCTACCTCCCTATAATCTCCAGAGTTTCTTTTGGCAGTGATTAAAACCATTTCTTAAAATCCACTATGATTTAGCTATTTTAGCATTAATTTAAATTCTTGTAAACCAGAAGAATGTCTTGATTAACAAGTTTAAAAACAATTCTACTCTCAGAACATGGAGCTACAGGAATGGTATGGTCACCATCATTATAAAACGTTAGGAGGTCCTATTTCCCTTGTAACTGAATCTTAATGTATGTGATCCAAGAGAGAAAGTGCCCAATTAAGCATGATGTTCAAATGCCTGGGCCTTCCTTGGGGCTTCTGGCATTAGTATCATGGCTCCTGGTGTTCCTGATGAAAAAATTGAGACGTATTCACTATCATGAGACTAGCACAAGAAAAACCCACTCCCATGATTCAATTACCTCTCACAAGTTCCCTCCCATGACACGTGGGAATTGTGGGAGTTATCAATTCAAAAGAGATTTGGGTAGGGACACAGTCAAACCATATGAATCTCATTAATTGCTTTCATATTAGTTACATATAGCAATGAAAATATTTTTCATATGTTCCTTAAATGAAATGTATCACTAAAATTAATTTCCTCTGCTAATTCTTATCTGTTTAATGTGACTAATAGAAAATTTTAATTTACATATGTGGCTCTCCTGGTATTGGCATCCTATTGAATAGTTCTATTCTAGAATTTGTTCATCCCAATTACGAACATAAAAAATTCTATGGCATAGATGATAGTGATTTTACCTATCTCCTCTACTAGACAGTCTTTTTAATAGAAAAAAAAATCATCTTACTTTTTTTGTTTTTGCTGCCTATGACAACATCTGGAACTTATTAGACACACAGTAAAACATTGGCAAAATAAATTGAAATTAAAGCATAAGAAAAATATTTTCAAGCAATTACATAGTTCAAGTTATATTGTTACCTGTTTATATATTATTAAAACATATTAGTATTGAGTACAATAGTTTAGGATTACATTTCCTCATTTTTCTTCTCAGTTCTTAATAAGTATTTGTTAATCTATTAATCAAAAGTTATGAAAAGAAATTCTACCACTAAAATTATGTTCCAAATAATTTAACTCTAAAAATCTGAAGAAATGCTTAGGCCATGAAGAAGTATAGGATTTTTATTGGCAATATAGTGAGAGGTTAGCTAATCAGTTCCTACTTCATCAGAAAACATTGTATGTTTTTTAATTATTTTAACTTGAAATAGTAGTAATTTTTTTAAAAAAAACCTTACTATTGCCATATAAATACAGATTATATATATGTCAGATAATGTGTCTTTAAGAATACAACATGAAATTGAAAATTATGTACCAAAATTATGAATCAAAAATCAGTTCCATTGACAAAAGTATGAACTGAAAGCATCACACTCTCCAGCCCAATAGATAGCATCTCTCTAATTGTGAAACTTGGAAGTATTATAGAAAAGAAAAAAGACAAATAACCTTAGATCAGTGAAGTTCTCTAATGTTAAAAGAAAACTTAAATTGTGTTTTTCTCTTGGACTCACACACCAAGATAGAAAAACTAAAATATTTTATTAAAATATGTCACAAGAAAAAGTGCTTAGTTGACAAAAATGCTTTAGTTTCTGGAATACCTAATTTGACCTGGATTTTATTATTTTTCTGTGCCTTTTCTGAGTCTACATTATAGAATATATCAAGGAAGAGGTCAAGAAAAAGCCAGTGGAGGCTCTGAAGACTTCAGCGGCCATGCCAGGGGTCTGCCTTTTAAATATTACTACATATGCGTAAACATGGTATTTGTTGAAAATACAATTATTCAGTAAAATCCATTTGTGAACCATATCTTTTGAATAAAGTTCTTGATAAAATATGCAGTTATTTTAAGATAATACTACTCCCTTTCAGGCATCAAAACATACTCATGATTGAGCTATTCATTAACCGCTTGACCTTGAGAAAACTAGCGGATTTAAAGGATTCTCATATTTGTCTATGAATTGAAGACTTTTATCCTGGGACCTGCCTGTTTCACAAGCTGTTTTGTGCCTGCAAGGGTGGTGAAGTTGGATACAGAAAATCTGAGTGTATTTGTGAATGTAAGGGAGGCTTTACTTCACTAGACTTCAGTTTCTCATTCAAAAAAGAGGATTTTGATTAGATAACTTCAAAATCAATTACATTTAAAAAAATTTTTTAAAGAAAATGTTGTTCAAGTAATTATATTGCTCATGTTATATTCTTTGATACTGCTAAACTATGTTGCCATATACCAAGTAATGCATAAAATGGTATTTAATAAACTCTCAAGAACTATAAAATATAAATATTTGTTTATATTAGAAGGCTGTTGTGTAATTTATTATATCCCTTTTACCTTGAAGGTGATTAAGGCTACACTCTCTAAAGTGAGAGTATCTGCAGAGACCCAGAGCACTTTCTTGTCTCAGGTGTGGACTTATTTTTAGAGTTTCCTCTATGTGCCAGTTTCAGATCTATGCTTAGTTACTGTTATATAATGTGTCATGGTTTTAAAAAAAAAAGTAGTTTTCAAATTTCTTGAAAAGCAAACCACCACTGGTACCTCACATTCTTGTATTTATGGTTGTATAGCTCCTGGAATTTCCAAAAAGAGCTGGATCCAAATTTAATGAGTGTTATAAATACCAGAATAAGCAAGAAATTACAAAAAATAAAATAAAAATTCTGAGTACATATACTCAGTTCTGTCACACTGACTGATATATTCAAGGCTATGCTACACATTATAGTACTTTTCAACTTTCAAAGTAGGAGAGAACATCTCTTCCACAAAAACAAATCTTAAAATTAACATTTTTTAAAAAGTATTCTTTATTTTATGAATTCTTGTATAAAAATTTGTAATTTTTGATAACACTGACAGAGCTATCTTGTCCAGTCCACAGATGCTGGGATAATCCGTCTGCTTTCAAGCATTCAAAGATGATTCTGTTATTTATAGGACAAGTCCAAATTCTGCATCCTAGCCTCACAGTCAAACTGTCTTTTGACCTTTAGCTACTTGTATTCTTCTGTCACCCTCAGAGGCACCTTATCCTTATGCCCCAACCACACTATTTTTATTACACTTTATTTTCTTTCATGCAATTGCACCTCTGTCTTTCCTTTTTTTTTTTTTTTTCTTAAATATACTCCTAGCACACTGTCCCTCTCTGCACTGGAATTAAACTTACCTGTTAAACTCACATCAGGTTCATTGTTAGGTACTCTCAGATCAGCAGACTCAGTAATATCTCCTTCTATTCTATCATAATTCTGTGTAGTAGCACAGGGTAACTATAATTGTGCCTTGAACATAAAATGTGATCGATTAATATTAGCTGAATGTTGGATGAAATTAAATGTATTAACTGACATATGATAGAGCAACTTTGAAATTCTGAGCAAGGCACTTCATATAGCTGAGTATTGTTCTTTTCACTGTAAGTGAAGATAATTCTATCTATTACCTTGTAAGTTTGCTGGTAAGGATTAAATGAGATATCTGGTACTTAGAACAGTGACTTCTCTTCTAAATAGCCATTATAAATGTAAAGTGTAATCACCAAGGTGGTAAGATAATTCTGTTTAACCCGTCACTAAATCATGAGCACTACGAATTATGTTTGTCATTAGTAGATAATGAATAAATATGGATGGATGACTGAGTAAATGGATGATGGAATGTGTTAGACTATAAAGAGAGCATCCAGTAAATGTGTAACCAATGTCGTGGCAACTTTCTCTCTCTGGATATTGTGGAAACACCAGAGAAAATTACTTAATGGTAAAGAGTTCACCCTCCAAGGTAGGTTGCATAAAATGGAATCTCAGAGTGGCCACCTACTAGTTGTTTGCCTAATTTATTTGAGTTTGTTAACTATGGGAAGTTTCTTACCTTTCTGTGATTTTATTAATTCACTCCTAAAATGAAAATATTTTCTGATGATTAAGGGAGTTAAGCATAAAGCACTTAGGATAATTCTAGCACACAAGAAGATTTGAACAAATGTGATTACTATTATTTTTGTTATTAAAAGTACTTTTACTTTATTCTTTATCAACAATAGATAATTATCTGGTTAATGAAGTGAAAAATGACATAAACCTTGAAAAAAAGAAAACCATGACTATACCAATAACAAAAGAGATGAATTTTCAAGCATGCTTTGTAGAATTAATGAATTTGGAGGAGATTCCATGGACTGATTAAGAGTAAATACACCTAGACTGTAAGGGGGTATCTCAGAAATGAATATCCCCTTACATAATTGCATATTGTCATAAAGAAGAAAATTAAAGAACAGTTTAAGGCCATCAGGGGCCTGAATAGTGAATACAGGATAAGCTGAACACTTAAGGCCAAACAGGAATGATTTTTAAATCATAGCTAATAAAGCTATTAAAGGTTTTATTTTAAATAGTGAAACAAAATGCAAGTAGAAGAGTTGAATCTATGTATTACTTATTTTCGTGGGTAGTAACTAATGTTATTTTGAGTATTTTACAAAATTTGCCTAAGATGTAAAGCCATATTCTAAAAGGAGAATATTTTCTCTTATAATATTAAAGCATTCATAAAATATTAATAATTCTATAAAGGAGGGTACACATCTATTATTCTTCCATAATTAGAAAGTACTTTTTTGTATATTTGATTATAACCCACAAACTGGATACTACACAGAAGATAGTGGTCAGAATAGTGTAGAGGCTTAAATAACCATATTACATATATAGTGAAAGGTAGTAAAATACTTTACCTGGAGGTCTTTGATTCTGAAAGATACCAGCATTTGAATCACATAATCCTTTAAGGACCCAAATAGAATGAAAAGGTAGAGAATGGTCAAATTTTCTTTCTCTCTTTCTCTCTTTCTGTCTCACTCTCTGCCTTCCCCTCTGAGCTGGGACATCCATCTTCTCCCGCCCTTGGACATCAGAGCCCCTGGTTGTCCCTCCCTCCTTCTCAGGTTTTGAACTGAAACTTATACCACTGGCTTCCCTGGTTCTCCAGCTTGCACACAATCCATAGACTGGAACTTCTCAGCCACCATAGTAGCATGGGTCAATTCCCATAATTAATCTTCTGTTATATATCTATATAAATTCTACTGGTTCTTTTTCTCTGGAAAACCTTGACTAATACATCCTGTGACTTTCCTAAGGCCAGGGCTAGGACAAAAGGCTGAAGATTACAGGGAAACCAAGATCAGAAAACTACTAATAAAAGAAAGAATTTTCTTAGAGGTGGTCAACTAAGTCATGGGCTGCTTGATATAGAGGTGACCTCATTCCATCTCTGGTACCATAAAAAGAGAGTTCCTATAAACATCGATAGGAATGCCCAGGTCAGGGTGAGGTTGAAGTTGCTTAGCAGCCGATAAGAACAGTTCTACTAATCAGAAGGGACAAGAGCTCATTCGCCATAATGGATGTATTGTGCAGCTAGGCAGACGTTTCCTGAATTAGAAGAGTGAATTGACAGGAAAAATACTTATAATTTGCAATGTTTTAATTCTTGTTGAATAGGCATGAGTTAAAGGAACGTTATACAAGACAATCACCCTTTATGAACTTTTGGGACACTACTACTGTGTCTTTAGTCTTTTCAGTTTTCATGATGTACACTAGCTCCTTGGTGATTTTGTCTTGTCCTATGCATTTAAATGCCATTTAGGCACTGATAATTCTAAATTATGTATCTTTAAGCCTAAGTTCCCTATATCAGTGGCTTCCTACTTCACTCAAAGTAGAAGTCAAAGTGTTTACTCTGTCCTTGATAGATGTCCTGATAATAGATGCCTCAGACTCCTATCTCCATTACCGCTCTGACTTCATCCAGTACTTCTGGTTCAGGTCATTCCAGCCACTGTTGCTCCTTGTTCTTTCTCTGACATGCTAGACACATCCTCAGTTGAGGTCTTTAGCAAAGATTAGTCCTTTACCCTTAAATAATTTTCTTATTAATACTCTCAAAACTAAATCCATCATTACATTTAAGTCTTTATTTATTTATTTATTTATTTATTTATTTATTTATTTATTTATTTTTGAGACGGAGTTTCGCTCTTGTTACCCAGGCTGGAGTGCAATGGCGCGATCTCGGCTCACCTCAACCTCTGCCTCCTGGGTTCAGGCAATTCTCCTGCCTCAGCCTCCTGAGTAGCTGGGATTACAGGCACGCGCCACCATGCCCAGCTAATTTTTTGCATTTTTAGTAGAGACGGGGTTTCACCATGTTGACCAAGATGGTCTCGATGTCTTGACCTCGTGTTCCACCTGCCTTGGCCTCCCAAAGTGCTGGGATTACAGGCTTGAGCCACCGCACCCGGCCTACATTTAAGTCTTTACCCAGAGCTCACCTTTTCAGTGAGTGCTATACTCACCTCTTTATTTAAAATTTTGTGTTATAATATACATTTATGCATTTTTATTATTTTACTATTATTTTTCTCTCCTAAGTACATTCTCTTTCGTCCATTACTAAACTTTTGATAGATTATTTTTAAAAAAATATTGTTCAGCAACTATGTCCTGCTCCTCCCCACTGGAAAAAGTACACTTTACTGCTCCACACATGTTGCTCTGACATTTGCTCTGGTTAGTGGAACGTGGGAAGAAATGACACTGTGCCACTTTTAAACACAGACTTTGCCTCCATGAAAAGAGCGTGTCCATGGCAGTCTCTGTTTCTTGGGGTATGTTATTAGGGTAATAAACAGGTATAGCAGACGTGAATTATACCCATGGCTAAATCCAAACCTAGCCTAACCCAGCCATCTCTAACTGAGATGGCTCACAGATCCAGGAGAAAGACACAAATATTCTTCTAACTCATTTGGATTCAGGTCTGTGTATTATGTAAAACTCTCCCAGTAAGTGGAGAAAGACACAAATGTTCTTCTAACCCATTTGGATTCAGAGCTGTGTATTATGTAAAACTCTCCCAGTAAGCGGTTGATTGATGTACATCCTAGGCTCTAGAATTGTGTATGGAGATGAATATTATTATGAATATTATTTTAACTGATTAACGAACTAGACATGTGTCAAATAATACAAAATTACAGCTAGATAGGAGGAATATGTTCTAATGAGCTGCACCACTGTAAGATGATGATGGTTAACAATAATAATACATAGTTGTAGATAGCTACAAGGAGGATGTTGAATTTTCCCAAGTCAAAGGAATGATAAATGTTTGAGATGATGGATATACTAATTACCATGATCTGATCACTATACATTAAATGTATCAAGACCTCCCTATGTGCTTCATAAATATGTAGTTATATGTCAATTAAAATAAATAAAAACTTAGAAATAAATGACTTTTAAATCAATCTTATAGACCTGTTTTAACTGCTAGTGTCTGGTGCACACATTATGCTATACTATAGAATTAAGTTTGGTCCTTATATAATTGTTTAACCTCTTTAAAGTCATGTAACAACTTTTTATTAAATCATTATTTAGAATACTAAGTAATATTTTAATAAACCAAGGACGTGTGTTTTCTAGTAACTGTTCATTCAAATGATATCCACAAAAAACAAACTGAGTTTTTTGCAGTTTTTAATTTTTTAGTCACATCAGGTTCTTCAAACATCAGGTCTAGTTTTTAAGAAAATAAAGAGGATGATGTTGGCAGTCCAGTCATTTCAATGATACTAATAACTGAGATGAATCTACTATTAAGTAACAAAATCTGGTTTATTACAATTTTATTATGATGTGATTTCACTTTCAGTAACTTGCACATTTGGAAAATTTAGTTTAAAGGAAGTGATAAAATTTTGAAAGATCCAATTTCCAGGTTTTGGTAATGAACCAGCTTGTCATATACAACCATATCAAGTATAATCACTTCCAAGATTTTGGAATTGCTCCTTTCTCTTTTGCTTTCCATTATATTTCTCCTTTTTGTTTTACTTTTCTTCTTTACTCTTGTTATTTTTCTCCTTACTACTTGTTCCTTTTAAAAGTTCTTGTTAACACTTATTAAGGAGTGTGGTTCAAAGGTCCAGAGCAAACAAGCAGCAGAAGAAAGGGATGAAAGAACTGGAGTTTAATTTTCCTGCCAGGTTTCAAATGGATCTCAGCAGCAGCTGTGGTACCAGCCAGGTTCTGCAGAAGCCACTACAAGGCTGCCACCCTTTTAGTCTCCATACAGTTGTAACCGGGAATTGAAGAAACGTCTAAACATTGGAAAGTCAAATTTTCTTAGACTTTAGTTTCCACGGCATCAAAAATATATTTGTATTATCCATGAAAACCACTCAGCTCTCTCTACTCTGAGTATTTTGTCTATCTCTAAAAGTTAACTACCCTCAAACCATCATACAGGAACATGTTAGGTTCTCAACATTAGCAAAAGCTATAATATGAAAGTCATTATCAGAGGAATTGACATTTCTAGATGGTATTAAGTTCACAAGGAGAAGACCCAGTATTAAATTTGATCTCGATAATTTCACTACAAACATTGAATTTTTACTCTCTTCTTCATAAGGATGAGACCTTAATTCCTTTACTATGTCCATTGCTGAGCATAAGAAGTAGCCTTATTATTATTATTATTATACATATGTCAGAGAGAGATATTTAGAAAAGTAATTCCTTATTCAACTAATACTTATTGAGTTCATGCTATTTACTGGGGATGATTTTAGGTGTTGGGTATATCCAATGAACAAAACAGGAAATAATTCTGGCCTTCAAAACACATGTGTGTGTGTGTGCATGTGTGTGTGTGTGTGTTTTCGGTACTTAATACTATCTAAAATATTTGTATGTATTTCATATATACATATTAGAGATAAAAAACATTAAATGTAATAAATACATATAATGTAGAATATGTTCGATTGTATTAAATACTGGAAAAAAAGCTCAATAGTATTAAGTACGGAAAAAAAAATAAAGTAGAGAAGGGAAATTTAAAGTCTGTAGGTTCGGAAGAGGATTCACCATTTCAGTTACTATACTAGGGAAAAGCTATAAGACACCATTAAAACAAAGATTTAAAAGAATAAATATTTTAAAAATATTTTCCTGATTATAAAAAGAATACATATTCAGAAAGGGGAAAAAAGCGTTTCAGAAAATCACAGAGAATATTGGAACAACTGTGTGTCATTTTATCACTTATAGTTAATTCTTATTAAAAACTTGATTTAGATTCATCTCAGTCTTTTGCTATAGGTAGTTTTACTCTGTGTGTGTGTGTGTGTGTGTGTGTGTGTGTGTGTGTGTGTGACAGAGACAAAGAGAATATTATTTAGGTTATTTAGAGATTGGGATAATACTCAATTTCAACACTGTTAACTCAATTCTTATAAAAATAGTTTTAGAAAGCAATCTTTAAACGTTTTCTGTTTTGTTAAAATTATATCATAAGGAATATAATTGTACATAAGTTCTTGCACATACCTTGGTAATTATATTTTGGACATAACTATTCAAACTAATGAGCATAACTCACTACTCAGAGTCTAATAATAATAGTAACAACATACTATTAAAAGTATAGTTGAATATGGAATATTTATTCACCGATGGCTTAGGAGACAAACTCTCATCTAAATCATACTTTGATCCAAATTATTTATTATCATGTTTTTGTTGTTGTTGTTGTTGTTGTTGTTTTTTGAGATGGAGTTTCTCTCTTGTTACCCAGGCTGCAGTGCAATGGCGCGATCTTGGCTCACCACAACCTCCGCCTCCTGGGTTCAGGCAATTCTCCTGCCTCAGCCTCCTGAGTAGCTGGGATTACAGGCATGTGCCACCATGCCCAACTAATTTTTTTTATATTTTTAATAAAGATGGAGTTTCACCATGTTGACCAGGATGGTCTCGATCTCTTGACCTTGTGATCCACCCGCCTTGGTCTCCCAAAGTACTGGGATTACAGGCTTGAGCCACTGCGCCCAGCCTGTTATCAAGTTTTTAAAGAAGTTTTTCTTGTCTTCTTTTTATATTTTTTAATTGATCACATTATTTTAATTCAAAAGTAACATCCCAAGTGTAAGGTCTTGTCATGAACCCATCATTAGCTGAAGGCGAATTTAAGGTACTTGGCCATCCCTTTTATGCCTAAGGTTACAATTTCTTTTATTTTTGCAATCAGATTTTGGTGATGACCTTGAGCAATAGGATATAAATAACTCCACATGCTTAGTGTTCCAAAAATGGAACACTAGGAATAAAGGTGTTAACCCATGTATCTTTTCATGATCTGAAACCTAAGAACACAATGTTATTAAATTATTGGATAGTCTAACCTACCAGTTTAATCTTGAAAATTAGAAGGATGTTATTCTATAATATGTTATTCTTCATGTAGTTATGTGCTCTATTTATTTTAACTTAATATTTTAAAGTTTTAGACATTTTCAGTGTCAGCAATATTTAACTTTATCGAAATTTCATGTAGCACATACCACTACTGAAGAAAAAGCAATCATTCTTATCTTCCTAAAAGACTGAAGTTAGAAAAAAAAATCTTTGAAATTAAAATCTTCTCTTTGTTTCTGTAATTTCTAACTTGTAATTTTCATGGCAAAGACATTTTAATGAATCTCTGTGCTGATTTTATGTTGTACGTTTACATCATGTAAGTGAGTTGTGAGATATAAAAAATAGGCAACAAAATAAAAGATAGTGGAAAAGCCCTAAAGTTTTGAAACATGAGGAAGAGGAGAAAAACCCCAGAAGCATATATATTTTTTAAAGTGTGTTTATAAACTTCACAGTTTTACTGAAATACACAGTTGATGCCCATTTGTAGATCATTTCCACTTTGCAGAGTAATTTGTTAACTGTTAAATTTGTCTTGAGATACAATATAAACTTTTAGAATTCTTCTTCCGCTTGCTGAAGTCTCTCCTCAGCACCAATTACAAAGATCCACAGTTATTTGTCTGTATATTTAAACTCTCTGAATCTGACTTAGCTGCATTTGATACAGCAATAATTGCTGTATTGTCATATCTTTGTCTTTGTATAGTGAATGGAGATAGAAGAGCTATGGCTAAGTTACAGAGCAGGGACAGCTATGGCACTCCTTAAAAAATGGTCTGTTACATAGCCTGGTCTTCAGGCTTTTATTAGTTGATTCTTGATGAGTACCTAAAATAACTTAAAGATAGAAAAATTTCATTAGCCAACAAAAAATGTAGAACATTATACCAGAGCAGGACAAGGCTGATGTGTAAAAAGAAAAAAAAAAAAATAAGCAACGAATACAAAACAGAAGTCAGTCTCTGAATGTCTCAGGAAACACCTAGAGATAATTTTCAGTTTTGAAGCTGGAAATAGTCTGTTTCAGGGCTAGATTTTTTGTTTGTTTTCTTGTTTATCTTTTTACCAAAGTGAAATATACCACAGAAAAGCACACATAACTTACATTTACAGCTCAATACATTTTTACAAACATCCATGTAACCAATACTAAACTAGATCAAGGAACAGAACCTGCCTGAATTCAGGGCAGGCCTATTGCCTCTTATTCTAGTTACTGCCTTTCTCAGGTAATCACTATCCAAACTTCTAACACAGCTAGGTTTTGCTGTTTTATATACATAAAATTAAACACTACATACCCTTTTATGTGTGGAGTTTTTATTCAAAGTATGTCTATGAGATGCATTTGCATTATTGCTTAAAGTTGTAGATTGTTCATTCTCTTGCTCCATAATAGGCCATTGCTTGAACAGACAACAATTTATTTGGCCATTCTAGAGTTCATGGTCATTTAAATAGTTTCTCACTTTGTGACTATTACAAATAGCACTGCCATTAAGAGTCTAGTGCTTGTCTTTTGGAAAATACATGTGTTTCTTGAATTGTGGGTCATGGGGTATGCCTACATCTGGCTTTAGTGTATACTACCAAATAGTTTTCCAAAATGGTTGTACCACTTTATATTATCACCAGTAGTGTGTGAAACTTCTGCTTGTTTCACACTTTCCAACGTGGTATTAGCTGTTTTGCTATTTTAATAATAGTAGTTTTTCAACCATTATTTTTCATAGTTTTTTCTAAGTGTGTGGTAATATTTCAATCACTATTTTTCATAACTTTTCATAGCTCAAGTACATTAATTGCTTTTAAAATTGCATGTATTCTTGACTGGTGGTTAAACATCATAAAGAGTGAGATTTTTTTTTTTCTTCTGATGTTTGGTTTTTCTGTATTTTTTGGTTTGCTGTACCCGTTGGTAAAATATAGTTGATAAATATGTTTTTTAATAGAAAAAAGCATTAAAGTGAAAATATGCCCTTAAAACAAGCAACTTTTAACAAAAGCTTTATTAGGATTACTAGTTTTCATTTATATCCAAGTGAGAAATAGCAGATGCAACTCTCTAATAACCTGATAATTTTTCCATATCCTACAGGCCGTACTTTCACTCTAAACTTCAATGTTAATCACATGAAAAACAGTGCCCAATTTCAGGTCCATTTCATTGGAATTCTAAGTCCATTGACATATATTATCAAGGACAGATGTCCCAGGTCTGTCATTTATATTATTTATTCCACCAAAAAAAAAAAAAAAAAAAAAAAAGCCGAACAAACTTGTGAGGAATTACAAATGGAGTTCAGAAAACTTGTGACTTATTCCAAGTTACATAACCTATAAATGGCAAAGTTGGGTTCTGAACTGAGATCTGCTAATTCAACATTTTCCTACTTATTTTGCTGAAGAAATCTCTTTTCATAGAACACTTGCAAACATCTTGAAGGACCTGTTTCCTATAGACAACAGTTTGGAAAGCATTATTCTAATTCCAATTTCAATCAACTTCCCATTCTACCACAGATGTCCTAAACAAGCTATGATTAAACTATATTTAAAACAGCAGAGAAATTCAGGCCATGAAAATTAAATTAGTCCCAGCATTCCATTTTGTTACTTTAGGTAAAGGACAGAGTTAAAAGGATTACTTCAGATATGTCCGTATTTAAACATTCTTAGCTATTTTTATCCCAAACATATTAACTTTCATAATTTGATTCATAAGTCACTAGTTCTTATATATCTAATTCATGAAGATTTTTTAAAAAGTATCTCCTCAAATTTACCTCTGTTTCCTTAACCATTAGGACCAGATGGTATGGCTGGCAGCCAAGACTAACATGCATCTTTACAAACGCACACAAGATGGTACGAAGATGATAATCAATACTGTAATCTTAGAATTGTAGTGTCAGAAAACAAGTTCAAGAGGGAACACACAGGGACAACACGAGCACGAAACCTAATTTATATGCATGCTTTTCCATGTAAGTTATTGGAAGCTGCCTAAGTTCAGGGCAGGGCCTATTGCCTTAAGTCCCTTTAGATTTTGGCACTTACTGTGAAACTCTACTTATGTAGAGTTGACTAAATGCTATGTAGTGTTTTATGTGCTTTCTCCACTTTGTAATTTATTAATATATCCAGGCATTGAAGTAGGTTCTATTACTACCACTTTTGACAGGTGAGGATATTAGGACCCAGAATAATAAGGAACTTGACCAACGTTGCTTGATCAGCAAATAGTAGAGTCTGATTTGAACAACGACCATCTGTAGCTAGACTCTGCTCTCAGCCATGGCCACCAAACTGCCTTCCAAGACCTCCAGGAAGTCATTCACTCCTTTCTAGTTGTTAATCTCTCCCTTCTTCATCCCACTCCTGTCTATTCCTCAGGGCCACACTAGCCTTGTTGCTTCCCGGACCTCTGTGCTTACCACAACTGCTGCCATTGCTGCCAGAATGTCAAAGTAGAAGGAACGTTTTCCCTTGAGTGATTTCATATCTATACTTAAGGCTGCCCACATTCCCCACATGTCCCTCCAAGTAAAATGATTTCTTCAATTTTGCAATCACCATCCTCAAACATACACACGAAATAAGACCAGCTTCTCAGGGAAAATAATCACAATATTATTATTGAGTACTTGCCATTGACATTATTTTGTTTAATCTTCTCAGCAACTCTGTAGGTTATTTTACGTACTAGGAAACAGCGGGTTTAAAAAGAAAGCAGAAATGGGATATGACCTTATTTTATACTCAACAAAAGCATCTTTCCATTGATTAAAGTCTGGTATTTCCTGTCGGGGATACATTTTTTCCTGCCACCTCCCACAGGCGGAGTGCCTGCTTTCCCAGGCCTCTCGTCCTCCTCAGAAGTCGACATAAACGTTGTTTTCTTCCAGGGTGTCACCTTAATTTTTTAGGAGCCAGCTTTCTGGACTTTCCTAAAACTTGAGTCTATAAAGACTATCTCCTAGTAATACAGAAAGATACTGAATATTTTGAATACTTTAAAGTGTATTTATATAGTATCTCCAACATCACAGAATTTGACTACCTTGTTCTCAGGTAGATTCCAGGTTTTCATATGACCTTGCGGATATAGTTATCGAAACTAGTCAGATGCCTTTCTGTTGACTTCATGCTCACTAATCAACCTTCTAATGTTCAGTTTGATTTTTCAAATACTTTAACCATGAGGGAAGTACCCTAAAGGTGAATGAGAACACTTCAATCCCTGAAAAGGTCTAGTCTCATTGGCTTTCTATTTTTGGGTTTGTAAAACATTAGTTAATTTTACAACACTTTCATGTATTTTTCCAAATCTTTATGTAACAATATTTTCTATATTTAATATTTCACTTTAAATTTATCTCATATTTTTTAACTTATATACATATGGGCAAGAGAAAAACAACCTTTGGGCAACTACCTAAATCATCAATTTTTGTGCTGGTTATATTTTTAAAATACATATTTAATACTTAAATACATTTTTTCAAATATTTATTAATATACCATCTGAAATCATCCTAGGAACTACCAGTTGGCTGTAAGTACATATTGCAAAACACAGTTAAAGCCTATAAATTAGAAATTAATCCCTTATTTAATGAACTAGTGTCAGGTAGCTATCAATAACTTAACAAATTCTAGAATTTTTGGCCAAATTTTGTTTATGTTTATGAAGAGTTTAGATGTAGAGTCTTACTATAGTCAAGCTAAAAGTGAACATTTATCAATATTTTCATCTCTCTTTTCTCAATTTCATTGAGTTGTTTTCTTCCTTAAGCTTTGAAAAATGGTTTTTATTGTCTATACTGTAAGGAAGAACCATCCAAGCCAACTTTACTTCTTATATCTCTTCCCAAACTATCACCTTTTATATTTTCTCTTATAACTATTCCAACTAATCTGCTGTTCAATTACATTTCATGTTTCCTCTAATTTCCATGCAAATCTCCATATGTATAAATCTTCATTTTAAAAGATATATCTTTCTGATTTTATGCAGAATTAAATAAAATTATTTAGCTTATGCTTTGACAAACCAAACATAAACCTGAAAGACAGCAAGCTTTGTGTTTACCTAGCATTTTAAAGTCTGCAAGAACAGATAAAGACTCTGAGAACTGATATAAATCTGTGAAGTTCAGCGGTTTTCATTTCAATTTGATGTAAGTCAATACCAGCATCACCCTGTTAATTTCTGATTTTTAGGATCTTTGTCTTTAAATTTCCATTCTCTAGATGGTAATTTATTTTTTGAATTACTTAGAGAATGAGCAGTAAATAAATTATGTAAATTCTCAGAAGTACACACATATACACATATATACACGTACACACTTGTCTAAACTTCACAATTGAGAGTTAGAGTTCATGACACTCTCTTGTTATGACTTGCTATTATTATATGAGTTAATCTAATAATTATTAAAAGCCTTTGATTATAATAATAATTCAATAAAAAGATTCTCGGCCCACTTAATCTGAAGGAGTTCCCTATCCAAGCCAGTGTTAACATGCTATTAGGACATAATCTGGCTGGCTGGGTTTTGGAAAAGCAGAATAAAGTAACTTTAAAAATAGCATAGTCATCATTTTTCACATGGAAAAGACTTAAGCCTTTTTGCTAAAGCAGTAAAGCAGGTTAATTGGAGCCGGAATACACCACAGATTGAGAAGACATGACAAACTGAATTTCTAGAAAATCTGAGGGTTACCATACTAGTAC
This sequence comes from Saguinus oedipus, assembly GCA_031835075.1. Classification (NCBI taxonomy): domain Eukaryota; kingdom Metazoa; phylum Chordata; class Mammalia; order Primates; family Cebidae; genus Saguinus; species Saguinus oedipus. The sequence continues at coordinate 51,980,949 of CM063186.1, read as the reverse complement.
CAGAAATGCCGAAATCAGAATATGGTGTGAAATAGAGATAAGAAGAAGGAATTAAAAGCTTGAACACAGGAGATATGAATCAGACTGACAAGTTAAACTTATAATGGGAGTTTCATGATCTCTGACTCTAACCTGAGAAGACAAAATATTTCATGAAAGACATTTTGGCTACTACTTTTTTAACTCAATAAGTATATTTTGAAATTTGTTAAAGAACAATTCCCATTACTCTCTTTCTTTCCCAAACTGAGTGGATTAGGTTGTGTAACTCACAGGAGCTTGATCTCTCCAAGTGAAACCCTATTGAATATCAGACCCTGTCTTGTTTTGTGTCTTGTGGTGAACTTGAAAGCTCAGACCAGCCACAACTCCAACACCTATTCTGGGAGAAGAATTTCTTCTCACCCTCAAGAGAGGAGGGACATTGCAAGTGATTCTTCTAGGACTGGAAAACAGAAACAATTCCCCTCAAATATCTCTTTCCTTCGGGTTTGAGATATCTTTGTCTTTGGTCATTCCTCAATATTCTATAATTCTTTTAAGTTCCTGATGGTTCAGGTCAGATGTCCTTATATTCCCTTTACACCAAAAGCTTGTCACTGACTAGTATCCTCTTCCCTCTAGGCTGGATTCCTGCCCTGAGGCTCAAGTCATGTGATGAGAAACCAATGACTGAATATATAATTTTACTCTTCCTTCCCATGTGCCACCCAGGGCATATATCCTGCCTGTTCAAACCTACTCATTGGCTTCCATTTCCTGCATGGAGAGACCTCCCAGGATTCTGACCTCACAAATACTGACTGAATTCCTGGATGTAATGACACACCCACAGAACTGGTTGACCTTCCCATTTGTGACTTTTCCCGGAATTCCCTCCTAAACAACCCTTTCTGGCCAGATAATTTTCTTTAACCCGCACAGCTCACACCACCAAATTAAACATTTTTTTGTTGTATCCCCATGCAAAGGATCCAGGTTATGGTTGGTGCCAACACACACACACAACCTGCTCAAAGTTTCTGCAGGTTGTATTTTTAACATGTTGCCATAGTCTAAAAGTTCTACAAGAAACACCTTATTTGTTCATCTTTTTAAACATAAAAATAGTTATTGCTATAATAAGTACTTATGTAATTTATTTTTATATATTACAAAATTGATCTTATATATCTATAATTATATAATTAATATATAAACAATTATTTCAAATTCTGCAAATAAATCATTTTAATGGGTCAAGTTTTTAATTTATTTTAAAGAATGGAAACAAATTGTGTTATTGTCACTTGAAAGCTACCCCAAGTGTAGTTTCAAGGTGACATGCAGCTTGAGACTGTGCATCGCCACAGAGGCTCTTTCTAAATTTTTCTGGATGCCTTTATTGGACTGGCAAACAGCTCTCAGCACCAGAAACCAGGTAATCTTCGCTATTATTAGACTCTTCTTCCCCATAATCTGTCAAGAGGCATTGACCCAAATAACAAATCAATCAGTACAAAGTATTTCTGCTTTCTTGCCTTCTGCTGAAGCTTTAAGCGAAATATGGCATGTTTCTATACCTTTTAGTGGGGGTGGCGGGGAGAGAGAGAGAGATTTCTGAAACAGCTACTGCCTTGCTAATTTAATATAAAAAGCAGTAATATATAATGTAGATAATAAAATATATTGTATATTACTTTATTTTATGTATTAGATTAGGGGTTGACAAACTTTTTCTGTCAAGAGAAATAAGGTAAATACTTTAGACGTTATGGACCATAAGGTCTTGGCTGCAACTAATCAACTCTGCTGCTATAGCATGAAAGCAGCAATAGACATTTAACATGCAAATGACATGGCAATGTTTCAATAAAACTTTATTTACAAAAAAAGATGTGTCTAGACCTCAGAAGCATAGTATGATGACTTCTGATATAAACTTACAAAACATTCTATTATATTGGGAAATACATAATTTTAACATATGATGCAATATATATTTTTACCTGAAAACATAATTTAAAATAGATTCATTGAATGATGTATAACTAGCTATGAAGGAATATGAATTCTATATTCTAGAAAGTATTGTGATTACTTATAGCATTAAGTGCTTTTCTATGTTTCTCTTGTTTTCTGTCTCAGTAAAAGAGTGAATTAAATTCAAACCTGTTTGTTTTTCTGAAAAAAAAAAAAAAGACAATGGAGGGGCTATTTTATTGAAGATCAGTGCCTGAATTAGGTCATTGTTTCTTTTTAAACATTTAAATTAACTATGTGATCTAATTACCAAATTAAATAGATAAGAATTGAAGGCATTTTTTCATTTTTGCCTTTAATGATCTATTTATCACTTACAATTGCTTTTTTCCCTTGTAAACAAAGAGAATAAATTAACTAAACAGTTCTCAGTGTACTGCATATTAACAAGAAACACATCAGTGATCATCACACAATGCAAATTAATACAACTTGCAATTTCTCATCTGTTGCTCAATAGTCCTCAGTTTTCATGGTACATTCATTCAAGTTCTTGTCTTCATTAGAAAAACTGAGATGTGTCTCAGGCAACCCAAAACAAAATATATACAAAAACTTCAAATATTCACTCTCAAAGTGTTAAATAAAAAGTTGGTCTCTTTTTATGCCCACCATGAGATTGTACAGGCATGATGTACAGGCATAGGATCATGGAATCATAAGTTTTCCAGAATAACAGATAGAAATGACGTGCATATCATTTGTTCATTTAAGTCTGGAGCCCACCTAGAGTACTGTAATCCCTCTAGCTTCAAAACCCAGGCTGAGAGGACAAAGATAGTTATTGATGTTGTGGCTTGGGAAAACTATGATAACGAGTCACACTTTTTATTTTGTAATATACACTGCTATTCTTACTTACTGGGTCCTCCCCGGTAGGGAAGGAGGCAAATTAATCTTCAATATTCTTTTGGGTACCAAAAATTTCTCAGAGGAGTTAATATCATTTGTTATCTTCCTTAGGTTGAGAGATGCTTACCACTTATTCTAGATTTCTTTGGATTAAAAAAAAATTGAAAATCAGTTAAAGACCATTGCAAAATTATCCTGTTTTGGAAATGTTACAGAATTAGAATGGAGTTTAATATCATATTGAGTTTAGAACTAGCTACTTTTTCTTTCCATAAATTATTTCCAACAATATCCTCCATTCACTCTATAACGTCACACTTTCAAAAAAGTCTACTTCTCTCACTAGAACTTCAAATATCATATACATATAAGAATTCCTTTTTATTCTCCCTGATTTACAGAGCAGGGCAGTTGAAAACATTCTCACCTCGTGTTCTTCAGAATCTGTCAAGAGGCATTGACCCAAATAATCAAACAATCAATACAAAATAATCTTTCTTTCTTGCCTTCTGCTAATGCTTTAAGTAAAAACATGGCATGCTTCTACAGAGTAGAGAGAATGAGAGACAGAGATATCTACGTTTTTTTAACTTTGGAAATCATCAACTCTTAATCACTGAAAATCATCTTTCCTCCCTCTCTACATCTAAACTCATAACTTGAGGACTCTGAGCATATCCAGCTCATGTTGGCCAGTTTCAGTGATAGGGTCACTTATTGTTCCACAGTTATATGTTCTGTCTGGAGTGGAGCTCAGTGCCTACCAGAAGCTGCTTTTTTAGTGTACATACTTCCCTGCTACAGATGGCATGATCTTGTTGCAGGACGTTAGGAATTTTTATTGCATGGCTCCTTTGGAAATTTTTCAGATTGCACTTGTTATCTTTTTATTTTGTTTTAAACCACAGATAATTCTAGTGCTGTAAGGTCTATAGAATGATAAGGCTTACAGCTGAGACTGCTTATAATAGCTGCCAAGAAATATCATTCTCTAGATCCCACTTACAGCAAACAACCTATCGTGTCACTTAATAAATGGGTTGGAATAGTGTTCCTAAGGACCATGAGATACCCCTCAGCCCTTCTGCATGTGAGTGCAGAGTGAGAAGTTGGTTGTTTATGGAGAAGAAGACCCTTACGAGACACTGAATCTACAGGCATCTTGATCTTGGACTTCCCAGCCTCCTTCCTGTAAGAAATAATGTGTGCTCTTTATAAATCACCCAGTCTATAGTATCTTGTTACAACAGCCCAAATGGACTAAGATAGCAAGAATTGTCTTGTAAGGCAACTAACACATTTGAGAGCTCTTAGATGATCTTCAAGCTAGGCGGACTGGGAGGGGTTATGTTATTCAAAAGAGAGGAGGGGGACACTTGTTCAGACTCAGGGGTTTAAAAGAATCCAGGAGTTCAAAAGTTTTAACAGCATTTCCAATCCAAGTTTCAATTTCCTACTTAGTCCTTATAAGTCTCTTATTCAGTCATTTATGAAGTTCTACTACTCTTATCATTAGGCAATAAACCTAGTTTTTAAATTAGTCATTTCTCAGATAATAGGGGATGAGGGCTTTTAAAATATTACCAGTGAGACATTCTGACATTCACATGGCTTTCTGAATTTGTGTTTAATCTCCTTAGGGTCAGTTATTTTCACTTTTGAAATCATGAACAATAATCACCCAACATCACAGTCCTCTAGTTATTATTTCCCTCTACCTCTCAAACACCACATATTGCCCAAGCCAGTGGCTCTTTTCCACCTGCATTTTATCTCAGTGATATGGTTTGGCTGTGTCCCCACCCAAATCCCACCTTGAATTGTAATCATCTCCACATGTCAAGGGCAGGGCCAGGTGGAGATAATTGAACCATGGGGGAAGTTTTCCTCACAGTATTCTTGTGGTAGTGAAGAAGTCTCACAAGATCTGATGGTTTTATAAATAGAGGTTCCCCTGCACAAGCTCTCTTGCCTGCCTCCACATAAGTTGTGACTTTCTTTATCATTCAACTTCTGCCATGATTGTGAGGTCTCCCCAGCCACGTGGAACTGGGGAGTCAATTAAACCTCTTTCCTTTATACATTACCAAGTCTTGGGTATATCCTTATTAACAGCATGAGAACATACTAATACAGTAAATTGGTACCAGTATGGTGGGATACAGCTATAAAGATACCCACAAATGTAAAAGTGACTGGAAATGGGTAACAAACAGAGGTTGGAACAGTTTGGAGGGCTCAGAAAAAGATAGAAAAATGTAGAAAAGTGTGGAAATTTCTAGATACTTGGAGTGCTCAGAAGACATGAAAATGTGGGAAAGTTTGGAACTTCCTAGAAACTTGTTGAATGGCTTTGACCAAAATGCTGATAGTGAAATGGACAATGAAATCCAGGCTGAAGTGGTTTCAGATGGAGATGAGAAACTTGTTAGGAACTAGAGTAAAGAACACTCTTGCTATAAAAAGAGACTGTCAGCATTTTGCCCCTGCCCTAGAGAACTGTGGAATGTTGAACTTGAGAGAGATGATTCAGGGTATTGAGGGAAGAAATTTCTAAGCAGTGAAGCATTCAAGAGGAAGCAGAATGTAAGTTTGGCAAATTTTCAGCCTGACCAAGAGGTAGGAAAAAAAAAAAAAAAAAAACCTGTTTTCTGGAGAAAAATTCAAGCTCCCTGCAGAGATTTGCTTAAATAATAAGCCAAATGTTAATTGCCAAGACAATGGGGAAGACGTCTCCAGGCCATGTCAGAGACCTTTGCAGCAGCCTCTCCCATCAAATTCCTGGAGGCTTTGGAGTGAGAAATAATTTCCTGGGCCAGGACCAAAACCCTCCTGCTCTATGCAGCCTCAGGACACAGTGCCCTGCATCCTAGCTGCTTCAGCTCCAGCCATGGATAAAGTGGGCAAACATAAGGTTCAGGGCCTTGCTTTAAAGGATGGAAGAACATGTGGGTGCACAAAAGTCAAGAATCAAGATTTGGGAACCTCCGCCTAGATTTCAGAAGACATATGGAAACTCCTGGATGTCCAGACAGAAGTTTGCTGCAAGGGCAGAGCCCTCTTGGAGAACCTCTGCTAAGGCAATGTGGAAGGGAAACATGGGGTTGAAGCCACAATATAGAGTCCCCACTGGGGTATTGCCTAGTGGAGTTTTCAGAAGAAGGCCACCATCCTCCAGATCCCAGAATGGTAGATCCACTGACAGCTTGTACCATGCACCTGGAAAAACTGGCAGACACTTAATGTCAGCCCATGAACGTAGCCAGGGAAAGGGCTGTACCCTGAAAAGCCACAGAGGCAGAGCTGTCCAAGACCATGGAAGCCCACTTCTTGCATCGACATGACCTAGATGTGAGACATGGGGTCAAAGGAGATCATTTTGGAATTTTAAGATTTGACTTCCCTGTTGGATTTTGGACTTGCATGGGCCAATTTCTCCCATTTGGAACAGGTGTGTTTACCCAATGCTTGTACCCCCACTGTATCTAGAAAGTAACTAACTAACTTTATTCTTTTTTTTATTATTATTGGCAGGGCATAGTGGCTCATGCCTGTAATACCAGCACTTGGGAGCTCGAGGTGGGCAGGTCACCTGAGGTCAAGAGTTCAAGACTATCCTAGCCAACATAGCATAACCCTGTCTCTACTAAAAATACAAAAATTAGCCAGGCTCATAGGAGGAAGGGACTTGACTTGTCTCAGATGAGACTTTGGATGTCGACTTTTGAGATAATACCAAAAAGAGTTAAGACTTTGGAAGACTGTTGGAAAAGTGTAATTGGTTTTGAAATGTGAGGATGTGAAATTTGAAAGGAGCCAGGTGTGGAATGATATGATTTTGCTGTGTCCCCACTGAAATCTCACCCTGAATTGTAATAATCCCCACCTGTCAGGAGCAGAGCCATGTGGAGATGATTGAATCATGGGGATGCTTACCCCATATTTGCATTGTGATAGTGAAAAAGTCTCACAAGATCTGATGGTTTCATAAATGAGAGTTTCCCTACATAAGTTCTCTTGCATGCCACCATGTGAAATATGACTTTGCTCCTCATTCACCTTTCATCATGATTGTAAGGCCTCCCCAGCCACTTGGAACTGTGAGTCAATTAATCCTCTTTCCTTTATAAATTATCCAGTCTTGGATATGCCTTTATTAGCAGTGTGAAAACACACTTATACACTCAGTTCACTATGAATGAAAAGTATTAACAATTTAATTGCTGCAGGATTCCAGGGAATGGTGATTCACAGATTCTCCACCTACCTTCAGTTATGTGGTCCTCACTGTCATGTAGCCAGTGAGAAATTCATCTCCAAGATCTTATCCTTAGAGACTGCTTGCTAAGGCCACTCCTTGAACCAGCTGTTTTAGATCAGATGTTCTAGAAACAGAGATTAAAACAGAAATTTTTGGATACATATGTTGTATTGTTCTTCATGAAAAGGAAAAAAGATAAATCATCAGAGAGCGACAGAAACATAAAAAAGAGAAAGAGCTGAGCATGGATGAAGTCTCAGGTTAAATTTAACCTTGACCTGATTCACAGGGTGCTCTGGAGAAAAATCACATCACAGAGTTGACCCACTTTGAGGCAAGAGGATTAGTCTTTGTACTTCATGTAAGTAAGCCATTTACTACTATGGGCAGTCATTTGCAGGGTGGTGGCACTGGAGTATAACTTTATTTACCAAGCACTTCCCATGTGGGAAAAGGGATAAATTTGGCAGATATGCAGCCAACACTTGTAGCAGTAGGGGGATGTGCATACCAGCCCGTGAAGGGGATCTAGGTAGAATGCCAATAGCACCTTACTGTACTTCCCCCCCCAAAAAATAAGTATAGATAGAGCATAAATTTTTTGCACTTATTCTGACTCTAATAGAAATTTTCAAATAAATGTACATTTATTTGTAGATCAGCTGTATCAGCCACAGTTATTCTTTCATGTAATACATATCCACTAAGTATCGGGCCTGTGTCAGCTTTATCTTATATGTCTATTCTGTCCCATAGCAGAAGGCTTTGTTATATGTAGTCATATAGCAGGAGTAGTAGATATTCCTGGGCCTGAAATTCTTACACATCACTAAAATATTTTCCAGAATAAAGTAAGTTTATTGCTACAGTGAACTACATTGAAAATATTCTATGATGTCTCATTTATTGTGTCTCCACAGTCCAAAACATGGAATTATTCAGTCACATCATCAACAAAATATACTTTACAGAATATGTACATGACAGAATACATACATCTGCACTTAAACAAAATCAGTGAATCTAATATGTTTCAAAGACTGGCACCAGGACAAAGCAATTCAAATCAGAACTTACTGAAAACTATCCAGAGGTATGTTTACAAAGTAGTCAGCACGTAGAGTCATTATATTATAATTTAGAAAACCATATGTCAGAAGAAGCATAAATAACCTGAAAGTTGTAAAAGAGAATGAAATTCCATTAGTGAAGTATAAAAGTTTAGTTGTATTTGCCAGTGTTAGACTGTGGACTGAAGGTAGAAAGCTGAAGTAGCATTCATTTTTATATAAAGACAAAGTATTACATCTGTCAGATTTATATTTTGGTAGCCTATTATGCAAATTTTTCAGAGGCTTCGACAACAAAGGGTTAAGTCTCATGTGTGCAGTAATGAATGTAGATCAATGGGAGTGGCTGTGAGCTCTATAATCACTCAGGTTGATGAAAGATTCATCATCCTGTTATGATTTTGAACAGTTTCTATTCCCAGCACTAGAATAGCCCAAGGAAAATTCTACGCTGTTTCTTAAGTGTTCTGTTTTGAAAGTGACAACTGTCATCTTCAGTAAAACCCCTTTTACGCCATCCATCGACTCCCAAGTCCCCAATTCAATAGTAAAGTACATTGAAAAGCATATTCTAGCAGTAGGAGATGAAACAGAAATATTAGTGTTTGCCAGTATGTTCACAGTAAATGGCCTAAATTTTAAAATTGTCCTAGTATTCAGACCATGGTCATTAATAATCATTTTTCTCTATAAAAGAAATTAGAGACTTTCAGAAAAAGAACTGATTGAGATCTCAGAGAGCAAATGCACAAAAAAGTCCAGAAGATCTTGCTTTACCAGAAAGCAAAGAAAATGTCAGAGACCACTGGAATTGTGTAAAGGGAAACAAATGATGTTCCACTGCCAAATTTACCATCAATTTAATACCAAATTTAATAAATAATTTAATATCAATTTAATAAAAACTGCAATAAATTCAAATATATCCAGTATGTTAAAGTCCATGAGTTTCTGATATTTAGGGGAAAATAGTTGTTTATCACATTTGGAAGATGCTTTAGAGCCAATTCTCTCCTCTGCAAACTGACTAATAAAGGAAAAATAAGTATTTAACTGTCTTTCTTTTATGAGTTATACCTAGAGTAAATTAATACTTTTGGGAGATTGTCTTTACAGAAAAGTCCAGCTGATTAAAACAAAAGTGATAATTGAATTAAAATATCACATTTTGTTGAACTCTAATAAAATAATGCGACTAGACAATGATTATTAATTGCTCCTAATGTCACAAAAATAGAAACAATCAAACACTATAAACTTCCCAGTAGAAGACACATGACCACCTATGGAGGATTCTTATCACAAAATTGGGAGCTGAATCTGATCGAGCATCTATATATTGCTAGAAACTTACAGAAAACGCACACGCACGAAACACATATTAATGACTTTACACGATGTAATCAGCAAAGTCCAGAATATAAGAAAATTCTACAGATCAAATGAGCCTATTTATTTGGCAAATAATTTGCAAGAATAAAAAAATGGAAGAGGAAGCCTATAAACTAAAAAGACTTAAGAGAATATTCACAAGATGGAAAGCATGAACCATATTTTGGAACTTGACTGAAAAAAAATAAACTGCAGAAAATAAGAAATAAAATTATGAGAGTAATTGAAAAAAATTAAAGACATTAAATAATAGATTATATATGGCATTGGTAATATTTTAAGTATAAATGTCTTCTGGTTATGTTTAAAACGTTTTTATATAAAGTAGGTCATAAATAAGAAATTTCTCTGGAACTAAAGGCTAAATTAAAAATCTAAGGGTTCTCATTTGATTCTATTCCTTGGATAGATTGGTTAACAAAGCTAATCAAAATGTCTCTGTCTTCTAAATGAGCTCAGTCTGGATTCTAAAAGCCTCATTCCAGATTCTGTAATTTGCCCTCTTCAGTTTTGATTTTGAAAGATTCCTTGCTCTGCATAATTTTCAGGCTTTCAAAATTTGATTGCTAATAACTGTAGAAAGAAGTAAAAAGTTTTTGTTACTTTGCTAAAAAGCATAATGCATTTAATCTAGGTAAGGAGGTACACCTTTTGACTGTTAATTCCTTTAGCTGAAGGACCATATCTTATTTACCTTTTTAGTCTCAAATAGGTGCTGACAATAGACAGTCAAAATATATGACTGGTATGTAGTATGACTGATGAATGAGGAACTAAATAAATGGTGTTAATAAAAGACCTGCAGGTGACCGTTTGCCATGAAACATGACTTTTTAGTAGTTAAATTAAATGTATTTTCCCCCTCACCACACTGCCACTGCATTCTACTTCCATCTTCCACTTCAAGAAGCCAGAAATTCAATTTAAAATGACTGAAGGAAATATAATTTCCTCATGTTAAACTAATTTTGAAATTTTTAAGAGGAACAATATAACTCTTCAGTATTACCATGCACATTTAAGAAATGACAAAGAATTATCCAGTCAGTCCAATTTAAGAATGATTTTTAGAAGAATGAACATTTTACTATCATACTAAAAATTGTGAAAGATACTGTGCGATGTCAGAGGACAGGCAAATCTTAAATGACCTTTACAAAGCACATTTCAATGCCAAACACATGTAATGGAAAAGGCATCTCTTTTTTTCAGGAATATATTTCATACATCTATTGTAACATTATTAAGTTACCTAAGAAGTGATTTTACAAAAACAGTAATGCCCACTCTATCATGACCAAGCTGTTGTGTCTAGGTTACTTAACCACAGGTGACTAAAGCATCAAATCAAGATAAACCTAAAACCAAAGATATCTTTTTTTCTCAATTAAACTTGATTGGTTAGCTATTCCGGGCATTCAGAACCAAATAATCATGTAGGCATTAAGGACAAAACACAGAACCATGAAAAATTCTCTTGTTAAATGGCACAAGTTGTTTGTGACATGAAAAAGTGGACATATAAATACCTAACTGATGTATTAAACATAGCACCTGATGTTTCATACTGACCAGATGTTACATTTTTCTCCAAATTAATGGAGTGAACACCAGACATTTTCCTCTGTACACTATTTAATACTCATTCAGCCTCATGTTATTCAACCCTGAGAAATGTTCATTTCATAATTCAATCATCAAGCTTTTCTTCATCAGGGAAATCTAATTCCAATAACTCAAAAGATATTACTGTAATGGTACAGTTTAGAAAATACAGATAAGTGATCCTGTACATAAAAATCTAAGGTTGGTTTGACAAGGTGTCGAGTTTTTTTGTCTTTCTACAGAGGTCTAAAATTATTAGCATTTTGTCTCTCTTTTAGGCCTGTTAATTAAATCAGCTGGTGACTGCAGTCTAATGAAGAAAGATACATTAAAGAGAAGAAACCAACTGAGCTTGGCAACCTTAACCTCAAGACTTAAACAGGACTGACATACTGAAATCTTCATGTTTTTAGAAGGAAATGGGGTTGGAAAGGTACAAGGAAATGTAAATGTTGGTAGAATATTACTTCACTCCTAAAGCAGGAATGAGGCTTGCATAAAAGTGGTTTCCAACGTTAATACTCTTTCACCTCAGAAATAAAGATTAAAAATATGGAAACATTGAACGATTTTTAAAAGTGCTATTCATTATAGGATTAGGTTAGTGCAAAAGTAATTGTGAGGTTTTTTTAGCCATTTTTTAAAGTAATGACAAAAGCTGCTATTACTTTTGCACCAACCTAATAATTAATGTTTTAAGTTTGAAATAATAATAATTAAAAATAAACTTAAGAAATTCCTATGGAAAAAGGGAAAAGAAACATTAGATTAAAAAAGTATAAGTTACTGTTACATGTTGAAACAAAATTAATATCAATATCGTATACAGAAAACATAAAATACAGGATATTAGCTTATAAAAATAAAACAAATATGGAGTGATAGGCATAAAACAAAATGGTAATTCAGGATAAATAATTAAAAGGAGATTCGTTTTCCTTTCAATTATTTAAAGGAAAGTAGTATTCCTTTCAATTATTTATTTATTCAATTATTTATTGAACTACTAATTCCTGTCATTAATAACAGAAATTTGAAATTCTAGCAATATAATAATCTGATTAATAATGCCACTTTTTCACCTTTATGTTACTGTCCTCTTTCAGAACAGCTGTCTTTAAGAAAGTAATGAGATAAAACAAAGTTAAAAATAAAACAAATACAGAGCTCATCTCTTTTCTATTTAGAAATACAGAAAAATTAATCATATTAAACCACCATGCATACACCTCTTTATAGGCCCTTAAATTAAGTTATACATTAATTGTGTTGATAAATTTTTCATGTTCTTCTACTTCCTGATGCCCATCTCTCCCATCACCACAAGTCAGTTTTAGATTTGCTTAAAATTAACTCCAAAAGTTTAACATGAAACTGAATTTCAACATGCACTTCAACTAGGTAGGAAAAATCAGCCCTGAGAATTCATTTTTATTTCATTCAAATGAATTGAATTCATTCAATTTTATTCAGTGAATAAAAATGCATTGGAACAAGACATTATGGCAACACCAAAAGCTAAAATCAAACCATACAAATATGTTCAAAGCCACAGTTTGGAATAAGCATTTGCAATACGGGAAACACCACAGAAATCAATTTTATTTGAAAGTTTTTCCTAGAACAAATTTGTACTCTAGAATGGAGTATAAATTATGGACTTGTGCTGGGATGAGTTTGCCAAAGAGGCTATAAACAGTGATGAAGGCATTTATATACTGGAGGGTTACAAATGAAAATATGACCAAGATAGTCAACATAGAGATGCTGCAGTTGGAAACATTAGAGACAGAGAGCTGAGGGCAGACAGTGTTTCTACAATGTTTCTCAGAAGTAATGAGAACCTAAACTAGAGACTAATCGAATAATAAAAAAACAAGTATTCTCAGAAGTTATTACACAGGAAGTTGAAATATCTACTTGAATCTCAGTCTGCAAAAATCCAGCTTAAATGATCCTTCCTACGCAGTAACCTCTCTTTTTAGGTTGTCTCACAGAGCACTCATATTACGTGAATTTCTTTTAGTTCATTTTTTTTTTTTACAAACAACAGAATTCTAAAACTGACTCAAAGTGGACTTCATTAACTGGGCTTGGAATAAGTCATATTCTCAATGGAAGTCATACTTCATGATAATACTTTATTGCAACTGTCTGTAACAGATTATGTTTCCCCAGAAGTAGTTCTTACTGTGGAAGGAAAATGAGATGAGCCCATGATATGTGTGTAGGGAATGACTTAAAAAACCTGAAAATGATCCTGAAGGAGAAAAGAGGATAAAAAGGGAGGATGCCCTGTTGGTCAAGATAATGGATTTCAAGAGATGGAAGAGTTCAAGATTGCCAAATGACCCCAAAGTAATCTTGCAACTTGGCATTACCACATTTGTCCATTTCAAAGAGGTATGCATGACTTGAAAGTGTGACATATATTTTGTTCTTAACAATTTTTAAATCACATTGTTATATATGTTTCCTGTGTGACTTATAAAAATCCTATGATTAGGGTCCAATAGGAACCTTCCTCATTTTATAGAAGAGGAAACTGAGCTATACAGACAGTGTATTATAGCTCTAAGATTTGAATGCCTAGCTACTCATCCAAATTCACTGCTTTTCCTACTATAATCATCTTTTACTTATAATTTTTACAAACCTCCCTTTAATTATCAAAAGCATGTAGTAAATCTTAATTAATAATGTATACCTTCAAGGCACTTAACTATATGCCAGGTTTAATAAGTTTTCTGAAAGCTGTAGTGGAAGCAGCTTGTTCTCTTACACACTTTGACCTTCAGAGAGGATACACTCTTCATATGGAAGAACTGAAATGTAAGATTGAAAACAAAAAAAAGCAAACTAAAGGGCAGATGAAAGGATGTTAAAGGAGAAGAGCCAAAGGAGAACTGGAGTATAAGAAACATTTGTCATTTGGTATTTCTAAAAGGTTTTGGTGGTTGGTGGAGGGTTCCCCCAGAGTCCTGCTGTTATTGGAGAGAAGAGTTCTTTTTACTGAAGGAGAGCTCTTCATAAAACCTTCATGGAAGGCCCTTACTGTATTCAAAACTCTGGGGAGCAAAAAAATCAAAATGAGCTCCTTGTTCTCAGGGAACTTAATTCATATGGAGATAAGGCATGCTCCCTCTCAAATTGTGAGATGAAAATATGCAAATAAAGGCCAAATCAAAAAACATTTGTTTTACTCAATCAAGAGAACAATAAGCATAAATTGCAAAGGGTGGAAACGCTATGTGTGTGAGGCCTGGGTGCTTCAGTTGGATATGGATAGCAGGGTAGCTTTATCATAGATATCTTATAATGGAAAACAAAGGAAACAAATTTTTTAAAAACATATACTTTGCAATCTTTGAGTCTTCTGTAAACAAGACTTGCTCAAGTCTTGCCCAAAAAGCCTCATATGAAGCTGGCACACTCTTATTCTTAGGGGAGAGAAGAGATACAATCTCAGGGCAACAAAGATGGAGGAAGAAAGAAAACAAGGCCTTAAAGGAAGGAGAGCAAATAAAAGGTAGAAAGTTATTGAACTGGCCACAACTTTCAAAAAAAAAAAAAAAAAAAAAAAAAACCAGTCTGTTGCTTAGACATGACCAGTGTCTCCAGCAGACCATGTTGCATGTCTAGATTTCAAAAGTCTATCACGTGAAGAAAGGGAGGAGAGGGCATCTTCAGGTTCCTTTCAGTTCCTTGCCTTTCACTATGAAAGTTTTCTCCAATGGGTACTAATGCCCCTGCACTTTTAGGTTCTCCATCTAAGTTTCTCTGGTTTCCACTAGGGAAGCCATATCTCACCCTCCATACTGATTCTTTGAGCCCAGTAGCCCATGGAAAAAGCAGAGCCAATGTGTGTGCAGTTAGGCCAGACTGGGGGTCCAGAGCCAGTTCTGCTCCTGCATCAGCAGGCACAGTGCAGACCCTACTGAAGGGGCAGCACCCAGAGCCAGAGGCAGGCATGCATAACTTGGGTTAGATACAGACAAGATGATGACTAAGGCTTTTACCGGTTTTAACATTCTATGACCATGTAGATCTCTTTGGATGATGTCCCAGAGGGCCCAATAATTCATCAATCAGGACTATTCAACAATTACAGAAAAGCTTATTAATTTTCTATTGGCATCATTCCAGTGAATAGCAAGAATTGATTACGCTTTATTTTCCCTGTAGCAATTTGTGAGTTCCCTGAAATCAAGTGGTGAAGTGAAATGTGGAATCACATGCTGTAAAAAGATGTGCTACAGAGGCAAATCTGGCCTCAGTCCTAAATTCCATAGACAGCACCTTATTTCTAACAGCTGTGCTCATTTGGGTTTACAACACAGCCCCTCATTCTTCTACATGTGAAGTGCCATAAGCTGCTAACACATAGCTAGGGCTTTCTTCTATCTACTGAACATTTTGCATGTAAAGTGGGTGATTGCACCCCTTCCTCAAAAAAGGTGTTCTTAGATGAATGTAGTTTTGATATTTTTTTAGTTTTATAATCCTGTCCTAAGCAGTCTTCATGGCTGCCTGTAAATCCTCAATTCTAGGGAATCCCCAAGAGCCAGTCCATTTAAGAATTAAGTGGTAAAAACAGAAAATAAATCCTCTAAGTGTGGTTAATGTCCCCTGTTCTCTTGCTTGTTTTTGGTAATGTGCACAGATAATTTCTGTAATAGGCCATACTTTTTAATGTAAGGAAAAAGTGGCACATCTACCGAGGGATCTCACATGTGATTATTTAACCCACTATTTCATGGATGAAAAGAGGGGGATGAAGCAGTCAGTCCTGCCAAGTGCATCTATGTGAGTTGTACCACTGAGTCGTGCAATGCTCAACCTGGGCAGCCTTTTGGGCAACCTTGTGAAGAAAGTTCACAAGTCCGTAAGGCCAGCTTTATTTCTAAGATAGAGATTACTCGGTTTACAGTTAAGGACACTGATATCCTGAAAAGGCTGAATGATTTGTTCAACCAAAAGAAAGAGAGTAGGGAATAGCCCAGGTCTTCTAATTCTTGTTCTGACATTATTCTGTGGCTAAATCTTTGGAGAAAAGGAAATTTAGTGAACTGACATGTATTAGTAAAACATGCAACAGGGATTAGAATTAGCTACTTTTAAAGAGAGGGAATGTTCTGTTTTCCAAGTATCCTTTTGCTCTATTGTAATTTGATAATCCCAAGCCTTAAGGATATACCACAGATTACAGTGTTTTGTTGATGTCAGGTTTTAACGTCAGACTGATCAAGCTACGGGAATGTGAAAAAATTAACAAAACATTGAGCAGAAGAAACAAAGACAGAAGGCAGCCCAGTACAATTAACTTGCTCAGGAAAAGCAATGCTTCATTAAAGCATTCACCATAGGGGAGTTTGTAACAGTTAATACAAATAATAATGGTGAAAGTAGTAAAAATACCTATTAATAATTAAAAGCAAACCTAGATTGAATGCTCATTTCCTACCTGCCATGGAGCTTTAAGTACATTGTTTTATACACAAGCACTTTGAAAAACCTCTGAGATGTGAATTATTACCCTTCTTTAATAAAGAAGAAATTAAAGCAAAAAGTTATGTGTGTGTTAGAGAGGTCATTTCAATTTGATCTACATTTCTTGAATGTCTACTGTAATACATACAAACTTTATGTTCACTATTGTGTGAGACAAAGATAAAAGAGACAGATCCTCAAGTGATCGGCAGTCTAGTGTTTTAAAAGACTATCCACATAATTACAGGACTGTGGATATAATTTATTCACATTCTCACAATCTCCCTTTATTATAGAAAATGGATGATCTGAATATAAAAATTAAATGAATTATAGTTAAGACTGATGATAACTAGAGAAACAAGTAAATGTAATGAACCCATTAAAGACAAGATTTAGAGAAAATTTCACTGGTGTTTTAAATAAAAGCATGTTAATAATTACCCTTTTTTCCTCACACAAAGAAGCAGAATGAAAAAAGTTAAAATTAAGATGTTAATTTCTCTTAAAGTCATTTTCTATTCCATTACCAAAGAAAAGTTATTAAACAAATGGAAAGCTGATCTAAAGAGGGAGTTTGGGACACATTATATTCAGAAAAACCAGTTTAGTCACCAGATTGCAGTATCACATATCCTCTAAAAGGTGAGTGTTTGAGAAGTTGATGGCTGATGATGACTACTGAGAAATCCTCTTTGATTGACTTGAGACTGTAAGTCTCAAAAAGGTGATTGAGGAGGGAACTGACTCCAGGTTGAACTCTTTATTCCATTTCAGCTTAGAGTTGCATATATCTGATGAATAATCCTGAGTTCTTAGATGTCTAGGAAAACCTTGGCATCTTGGGCTTAGGGCACTTACCGCTTTCTGACAGTAGGATAAGACCCTGTCCAATGTGAATCAGTCATCAACAGCCTTAATAATCTTGTTCCATTACCTCATTGCTTTTTATATTTACTGAATGTGAGACAACTTTACAACTTTTTTAACTGGATTATTTAAGGCTGTTAATACTTATTTTAAGGCTGGTGGTATTCCACACCAGCCTTCCTGTGTCAGAAATGCTAGGGAGGAAGTTTGGAATATGTGTTTTAACAAGCTAGCCAGGTGACTTACATGTATGCTAAAATTTAGGAATCACTGTTTTAGAAATTAAACTTTAGAGCTCAGAATTGCAAATTCAAATGCTCCCAAAGACCAGGAAGGATAAACAAATTATCTTGTAAAAGACAATTAAATGGTTAGGCCAATGACTCTCTGGAATGTCAGGCCCCATTTAAAAGCACTCACATTCATATTTTGTAAACTTCTATGTTGGTCAAACAAATCATAATTGTGGGATTAATATGACCTACTGACCCTTCGTTTGAAAGGCTAGTTTTAACAGCATAGGAATTTAGTAAAACAGTTTCATAAAAGATTTACAATTTGAAGACTGTTTTATTACAATTTACAAACAGAAAGTATTTTATTTGTAGTTAACCATCCCGGAATGCACCTTAGAGGCTTATTTTACTCCTCAAAACTTTCAGAATTGTTGATGCCCAGCTGATAGTTACAGTGGTCACATGGTCTGATGATTACCAAGAAACGGAGGAAATGATGGCTCTAATAACCTGTGCATATGATGCGATTGATCTAAAAGAACATAATTTTTGGAGGTCAGTAGAAAATAAATTGTGAAGTATTCAATCCATTGTCAAATCAAATCTCTCTTACGGAACACAAACTCAAGGGAAAAATAAATAAATTTTTCAGGATGATGACAGCAGAGTAGAGTCTCTGAACACAGGACCCGGATGCACATCTGTGAAGTCAGCCCTGGGTCCAGTGGTCTTTCTTTTACCTACTGTATGTCCTATTCATCTATACTATCTAAAAATTAATGGGTAAGAACTAGGGAAATGGTTGTGGAAAGGGCAACTAAAATAACAATTTTATACTACGAGATACATGAAAATGTTGCTTGGAGCTTAAAGAAAGAGTCCAAAAATAATAATGAACATTAAACACATAAAACATAGCTTAACACTTCTAATATGACTTAGTAATATTTGTGTATAGACTAGGATAGGAATTTTCCTATTCTCAACCATTTCTGTGATGTGACTGATACTAATCTATACAGCATTATACTGAGAATGGCATTTAATAATCAATTTTCCAAATGAATTAATTTTTGGAAGCTAATATAAAATTTTCAAGCTATGTCAATGCCACGTATATCTCTGACAAAGAGCCAATACATCTCTTAGATTTCTTTTTTTTTTTTTTTTTTTTTTTTTTTTTTTTTTAATTTTTTTTTTTTTTATTGCATTATAGGTTTGGGGGTACATGTGCAGAACGAGCAAGATAGTTGCATAGGTACACACATGGCAGTGTGCTTTGCTGCTTTCCTCCCCTTCACCCACACTTGGTATTCATAAATGTTTCTCAAAATATAGTATTTGGTAGAAAAAGCTATCAAGGGACTACCCCACATTTAGGCAAAATACCCACGTGCCTACTTAATGAGATTTAAAGAAACACTTTTAACAGACTCACTTTAATTTCAATGGGAGACATAGTTGTGCATGTTGCCTGAAATTTTATTAATGGTAGAAGCACTAATTTGATCAAGGCAATGAATTGTGACCAAAGAAATACACCTGACTTTACACTATTAGGGCAAAACATTATTTTAGAATTGTGCAAACCACTAATTTTGCAATAGCATCTCACTGCTCTTAGGAGAAAATCTAAACATCTTACAATGGTTTTAAGACATTTTTGTAAGTAGGATCTTCCCCACTTTTTCATCCTATCTCATATCATCTGATCACATTTAGACCATTCTCTGGACATATTTCCCTCAACAGGTTGAGCCTTGTTCACCCCTGACTCTTAATCCAACTGTTTTTTTAATCAGATTTTCAAGTCTAAGCAGAATAATATCTCAGACAGACCTTCCCTGACCTTCCTGTTTAATACACTGCCTCCATCACCCACCACTAAATCTAGTAACTCCCCATCATCACCATGGTTACCTCCTCCATGGCATCCATCACAATTAGTGAATCTCTTTTATTTGTAGTTGGCTACTTATTTATAAAGAATATATATTAACTTGAGTTAGGGATGTACCACCTTGTATATTCCTACCTCCTCAATGCCTGCAGTAGTGTCTAACCCAGAGTAGACATTGAATATTTCTTGGTAAGTGCTGAGTGAAGAAATGGTAAATAAAATAGAAAATTGTGCTTGAGTGGTTCTTGGGAGGGAGAGTTGAAAGTGAAGGGATGTAGATAAAAGGGAATCATGGAAAGAAAAACTTGGGAGACATTGTACATCCAAAGATAACATTGTTAAGGAAGGAGAAATCTCAGTAGGATTTTCTAAAGAAGGGCCTGAGCTCAGAATAGAAGAGCTGGCTGGGACCTTTAAAGAGAGGAAACATTAAAAAGGACAATTGAAAGCAAGCAAAAATGATTGATCTTTCTCACAATGATTTTATGAGCTGAGCCTTATTAAAGTATGATACTGTTTATGAGAAAGTATTTTCAAACTACTTTTTCATGTTCAGAATGTAACATATTTTTTTCCTCACTTATTTAAGTTGACCAAAACATATGTATTTGTTTATCATGTACAACGCAATATTTTGAGAGGTATACACTGTGGAATGGATAAATTGTGTTAATTAACATATGCATTCCCTCACATACGTACTCTTTTTTCTGCTGAGAACACTTAAAATCTACTCCCTTAGCACTTTTCAAGAATACAATACCTTTTTATTAACTATAGCCATCATTTTGTATTAAATATGGATCTCTTGACTTTATTTCTCCTGTTTAAATGAAATTTCCTATTCTTTGACCTGTATCTTCTGGTGATGTACTTTCTCAGGAATGTGAGCAGATTAAGCAACTCTCTACTTTCAAAACTTAAAAATTAAAAATCAGATATGCTGACTAAATCTAGTAAATCAACAACAAAATCAGGTTTTAGTACTAATGGTTGCTCACAGACTTAGAAAGCATTGGTAGTTTGGGGTTGTAGTTATTTTCCAGAAAAGGATACTTTTGTTAGGGTTAAATTTCAAAAGCAAAAGTCATTCTTCATCCACTTTCTTTACACTCAATTAGGACTTTTTAGAAAAGCAGTTTTAAGCAGAAATTTCCCTTGTTTAGTCATAACTTGAAAGAATTTATTTTTAGTTTTAACCTAAATCAAATAGTGTTGAACCATAAGCATATTTTAAGTGGGAGGGGAAAGGGAGCAATAATTTTCCCTATTTTAAGAAACTTGAACTCTTTGTGCACTCAGAAAAACAAAATCCCCAATAACCTGAACATGCAAAATTCAAAACTTGGCAGTATAAGAGTCTAATAAAGGAAAAAACAACCAAAGCCAAAGCCAATGGGGGGAAAGAAAAAAAATCTGTCTCATACTTTAAAAATCACCAGATTTAAATAGCATGCATCAAAATGAGAGATAACATAATTTCTTCCATTAAAAAAATGTTATCTCTATATATAATGGTTCAGTGAATAGCAATGAATCCAGAAAGCTTTGTATGATGTGCCATGGTTTTGACTGTACAAATCAGAACACTAGAGTTAGGACACACAATGACACTCACACCAAAAAATATTTCCTAATGACCTTCTCCACCATCCTTTCCCATGATCAGCAAGCAACAATCAAGATATCACTTTGATGTTGATTTTGAAAGCTAAAGTCTGACTTCAACTATTAAAATCCTTAAAAATTATCACTACATTGATTGACATTTGGGAAAATCTACCTATTGTATCCTGTACTTTATTATTACAAAATTGGGACTTGTTCCAAGAGTCAGCAACTGATTTATTTTTAACTCTTTGCATCTACAGTTGATTTATAAATTGTTATTCTACAAGCACTTCTGAAGAAATCAAGAGTGAAGATGATCTGTAGTCACATGGCAGTTCCTCACTCAGTACCTGAGAATCAAATAGGGCACTTCAATTTGTTGAACTAAATCAAATACTTGTTTTAAAATATCAACAGTATGGGAGAATACTTCCTCCTTGGTTGATGGTGCATTTACTAGTGAATCTTTATAAACTCATATGCAGGCCACTTTGATAATAATTGAGAACTCAGACTTAAGCACTAAATAAAAAAATTTGATCACAATTCTATCACTTATTTACTATGTGAATTTGGGCAGGTTACTTGGGTAGCCTCTGTTTCTTCATCTGACTTTTGGGATTATAAAAATCTATACATCCTTATGTGAAATTCTGAAATATAGTAAAAGAGACAATATCATGAAGTGTGTAGAATAGTTTCTAGCACCCCATAGAATGCAGATGCTCATCTACTTACAGTGGGGTTACATCCTATTAAACTTGTCATTAAGTTGAAAATATTGTAAGTCAAAAATGCATTTAATATACCTAACCTACAGAACATCACAGCTTAGCCTAGCCTACTTTAACTGTGATCAGAACATTTACATAGGCGGCAGGTGGGCAAAATCTACACACAAAGCCTATTTTGTAATAAAGTGTTTAAATTAAATAAAGTTAATTTAATTCAATTAAATTAATTGAATACTGTACTGAAAGTGAAAAACACAATGATTGTATGAGTACTCACCATGAATATACACATCTGAAAGCACACCAGGCATGAAGAATGTTTAAAATATTTAACTAAAATTAATTGCTGGATGATGGAAATACTGAAGTGACAGGGTCATCAATTTATCTTTATTGTGATGAGGCTTGAGAATAGCTGGTAGAAGGCACTTGGGCATCAACACTTGATGGTTTAGAGCAACTTCAGTGATCCTAAGGAAGAGAGCAAGTACGAAGCATCAGTTGTTCACCTGGTGATTGCTTGGTTGAGTGAGAGCTGCAGTTTTCTCTGCTGCCCAGCGTCATGAAAGGGTATGGTACCATACATCACTAGCCAAGGAACAGACCCACATCCAAAATTTGAAGAATGGTGTCTACTAAATACATATTGTTTTTGCACTATTTTAAGTTAAAAACATGTGGCCCAGCACAGTGACTCACGCCTGTAATCTCAGCACTTCATGAGGCCAAGGTGGGCTTTGAGGTCAGGAATTTGAGACCAGTCTGGCCAACTTGGTGAAACCCCATCTCTACTAAAAATACAAAATTAGCCAGGCATGATGGTGGGCACCTGTAGTCCCAGTTACTGGGGAGGTGGAGGCACAAGAATCGTTTGAACCCTTGGAGGTGGAGGTTGTAGTGAACCAAGATCATGCCACCACATTTCAGCCTGAGTGACAAGAACGAAACTCCATCTCAAAATAAAATAAAATAAAATAGCTAAAAACATGTAATTTGGGAACCCACTGAAACAACACACTAATGGTAGTTGTAACAAAAAGTGATAGAGGTAATGCTGGTGGAAGCAGCAGCAATAGTAGAAAAACATTTTCATGCTGCTAATTATAATATGTAACATAATTACAAAGTAATCTAGGTTTTCTTCAGGTTGCGCTCTACTAAAAAGTCTTTTATTATTGACTATTTCAGGGATGTCATTTGACTAAAGCAAATTATACTTTAAAAGGTGTTTTAGGCATATTTTGTATATTCTGATGTGTTGATCATATCTCCTTTAGGACTGTTGCTTATCTGATTCATAAGAATTTCATGCTGTATTATGTTAGTAAAGCAGTTTCTAAAAAATAGGAAAAGAGTTAGGTAAAAGATGCATCATCTCCTATAAATGATGTAAGGATGAATGAAGTACAGTCTCTGTAAGCCAGAAACTTCCAGTACTCAGAGTGTGGTGATAAAGAGATACATAAACAATGATAAAGTGCAAACTAGTACATGTCTTAAAAGAGAAACCCAAAATACAGCAAGGTTAAAAGGAGGAAAATGTACTTGACTGGTGGAGTCCAGAAAAAATCATGAAGAAGTAGAATTTGAGATGTATTGGGAAGGAATAAGCAAGAAAACAGAAATAGTGGGTTGGGAGGCAATTCTCATGGGTTTCTTACATTTCTGCATGTCTTGTGAGCACAGGCACCAGCTACCTTTGTTCCAGGCAAATTTTTTAAGGATGTTAGCATGCCAACAGCTTTGGAGAATATATTATCTGTGGAAGGTAAAATTTGCTTTCCAATAAAATAAAGAAGATAATCTCCCCCTCTCCCCTCTCTCCTCTGCCCTCTCCCCTCTCCCCTCTCCATTCCCTCTTTCTCAGGCAAAGCTCAAACAGATTATTTGCAGCCCAAGAGAAGATTCAGATTTCTTAAACATGAGATTCTTCAGGTATGATACCGACTATGTATGCAGCATCCACCTAGACCTTTCCACGTTACCTCCATTGAAGTCGGGGTACAAAAAGAACCAACACAATGGTCCTTTCTGTGCCGTAAGTAATGCAGTCCTTTGTCATATTTACAGTCTCTCATACCATATTCCTAGAAGCTAAACACTGCCCAACAACTAAGTCATGTTTTAGAGTTTTATTAATAGTGCCATACTAACTCTAGTTCCAGTATCTGAATTAATCAGGATAATCTAAATCATGTTGTAGTAGCAAAACACTACACAATCTGAGTGACTTAATCCCTTTATATGTTTCTTATTCATAGAAAGTCTACTGTGAAACACAGTGACTATCTAGGACAACTTGTCTCCATTTGGAGACCCGGAAATCCAGGAGGCTTCAATCTTGTGTCACCTCCCTTGTAACATGATCTTCCTCTACAATTTCCAAGAGATTGCTAGAGTCTCACACAAGCAATTAAATTGCTCTTCCTGGATGTGACACACATCACTTCAGTTCCACCTAACTCAAGGGGACAGATAAGTATAACCTCCAAATGTATGATAAACGAAAACTAAAAATGAAGGAGTACTAATGTCTCCACCATCCTGTCCGACCTCAACTTAGAAAAGAAAACAGAGATATGACCTTGCAGTGGTATTTGAGAGGGTGGTAATTTCAGTATCAGATGATTTAGTCCTTGTTCCACAGTTTTGATTAGTGAAAGAGCCAGATCTACTTACTCCCTGAGTTGATGGCTCTTTATCTTATAAATTTCAAGGTTTGTCTACTTCCTTTTGTAACTGTTGATGGACTAGTAGTTGTGTGCTAGCTGACTGCTTAACGAGCCTTATTTACTTGCTGTTTTGACATTAAAACCTTGCAACATACTTTCTAAGAAAATCAGGAAGTTCTGAATCAGAAGGAATTTGGCATGATATAACTCAATCATAAATAGAACACTTAGATTGTTTAAAAATTGACGAATTTTTTATAACACATAAGACTCTATCTGATCTAAAAACAAATAGTAATTCCAAAAGTTTATCGTCTAGTAGAATGTATAAGCTCCAAATTGCATTATTTTCTTTATACATTCTAATTATATACCCCTAAACAATTTTAGTAATTGATAGATAATTAAAATATACTTTGAAGATATCATTCAATACCAAAGGTTATTTAAAATCTTTCTCCAAATCATATGTTCTGAACTAATATATCTATAAAATAGTATTGTTTGTGGAAAAATAAATGTTATGTTTACTTCAAGAACAAATAAATATATATCACATGATACTCAAACACTAATTTAACCTTAGTAAATATTTTAATTGTTTTGAACTTGAAATTGAAGTTCTCTAGAACTAACAAAAATTGATGACAGGGGCTTCAATTTAAAATGGTCAAAATGGTGGTGCCTTGGTAAATTCCAACAAGGGAAATAGGAGAAGAATAAATTAATTGCAATGAAAAGAACCATGGATTTTGGCAGTTTGTCTTCACTAGTCTATACATTTGCCTGAGCATTAACTAGAAGAATCTGTCAGATAGATTGACATCTCTTTCTTTGCAAGAAATTAGAAAATAGTTACAAAGACATTACTGCCAGCAGCTGCCAACATTTTTATTTCTCAAGATGTCTTAATCAGACACTCTCTTTAACATTTGGTATTCCTTAT
This sequence comes from Saguinus oedipus, assembly GCA_031835075.1. NCBI lineage: Eukaryota > Metazoa > Chordata > Mammalia > Primates > Cebidae > Saguinus > Saguinus oedipus. Next base: position 51,955,288 of record CM063186.1, on the reverse strand, counting down.
TGTCAGTCTTTTTTCTTTTTTTTTTTTTTTTTGATTTTATTTTTATTTGATTTTATTTATTTATTTATTTAAATTTTATTGCATTATAGGTTTTGGGGTACATGTGCAGAATATGCAAGGTAGTTGCATAGGTACACACATGGCAGTGTGTTTTGCTGCCTTCCTCCCCTTCACCCACACTTGGTATTCATCCCCAGGCTATCCCCCCCAAGCCCCACCCGCTGTCCCTCCCCCATTTCCCCCAACAGTCCCCAGTGTATAGTAGACCGCCTCTCTGTATCCATGTGTTCTCATTTTTCTCACCCACCTATGAGTGAGTATATGCGGTATTTCTTTTTCTGTTCTTGTGTCAGTTTGCTGAGAATGATGTTCTCCAGATTCATCCATGTCCTTACAAAGGACACGAACTCATCATTTTTGATTGCTGCATAATATTCCATGGTGTTTATGTGCCACATTTTCCCAGTCCAGTCTATCATCGATGGGCATTTGGGTTGGTTCCAGGTCTTTGCTATTGTAAACAGTGCTGCAATGAACATTCGTGTGCATGTGTCCTTATAGTAGAACGATTTATAGTCTTTTGGATAGATACCCAGTAATGGGATTGCTGGGTCAAATGGAATTTCTATTTCTAGGTCCCTGAGGAATCGCCACACTGTCTTCCACAATGGTTGAACTAATTTACACTCCCACCAACAGTGTAAGAGTGTTCCTATTTCTCCACATCCTCTCCAGCATCTGCTGTCTCCAGATTTTTTAATGATCGCTTAAACTGTATTTATTTAGCATGACTCTGAGGCTCTGTGTCCATGGTAGTCTTGGAGAAAACTTAAGGGAAATGCAAATACTCTTTCTACATTGCCTGGTATGCTATTCAGCCAATAGTCACAAAACAAATGTAATGACTAACGTACCCAGACCTGGTCACCAATTTCTTCAGTAAATGTTCTTTTCATTTTCTAATCTTCAAAATTAAGATCATGGTGATAGTGCCCATTGCTGTAATAGGCTGTAAAGTGAGTAAAGTATAAAGATGCCCCCGAAAGTCACTGGCCATATCTTAGTAATTGCCCATATTGATATTGGCAGTTGCCATGGCAACAGTGGCTACATCACAAGTGAATTATATTTGTTTCTAAGGTAAACTCTAACATAAATCAATAGAAGGCTAGAGGATGAATATATAACTTTTTTAAAATGTTGCTTCTTTTTGTATCTCAGAAATTAGAAATATAATTTTTATTGTGAAAATAGTATTATACTATTCATCATTATTTTATAGGTTTTAGTTTCAAATGTTAATGTGCATTGGACTATTTCTGTTCTTCTAAGTATCATGCTGAGTCAAGAGGGGCAAAAGAGTGTGTACTTTACTTTGAGGGTTATCATAGGCATGATTAACCAAACCTAATGTTAGTAAAATCTTCATTTTGTTTTATATCCAGTTATATATTACTTAAAGAAAAGTAAATTTATAAGGCATGCAAATCTACATATGATTAGATTTTTCTCAAATCATGTCTACCATGATTAGAGAAAAACAAGATTTTGTTTATTGTAGGTTTTTTGTTCATAAAAATTCTCTCTACCAGAATGTTCTTCAATCAGACATCCTCCTGGGTCACTTCCTACTTTCCTCTAGCCCTTATTCAATGCTACCTTAACAGTTAAGCCTTGCTGGTTACTCATATAAAATGCAGCCACACTGCACTTCAGTACTCTTCCCTCCTTTCCCTTTTTCACTTTCCTGTGTTACTCTTACCATCTGGGACAAGGCATTTATCCATGCATTTATGTGTTTGCGTTTCATCTCCATGTCCACATCAGAAAGTAAGCATCATGCTATTACAGACTTTGCTTTGTTCACTGTCTCATTTCTAAAACCTAGAGCAGTGTTGGGCACAGAGACACTCAAAAAGGTTTACTGAATACATGAGTTAAGAATGAATACATAATTCCAGCAAGATGTAAAGAAACAAAATTGTCAAACATCTACTTGGAAGGATATCTACTCAGCACTTCCTTTTCTCTAGAGCTTACTTCTGTTCTCCATGTTCCATCCAACTCTTTGCACCTATATATGTGCTTCATGTGAGCTCCAATATGATCAATTAGTTCCCTGTCACACTGACCATAATGGATTCGTCTAGTGATCATCTGACCCAAGATGGGCAGGGCCACTCCCCAAGATTCCAGGCCTAGATACAATTAATTGGTCAAGGGTGAGTATCAGTCTTAAGTTAGAGCATTTAGGAACTGTAACAAAAAGAGAGAATGTGTCTTTTCTTGTGTGGCTAAAGTTTAGGGAGTGAGGTCTCCAAATATATTGACTGCCCTGTTTTCTGCAGAAAGCTGGTCCCCTATGAAAAAAACACGCTAAAGCCAAGACCCAGAAAATATATACAAAGTTGGAATCTTGAATCAAAATCCAGGACCTTAATTTCCTCAGGAGTACCACAAGCCATAAAAATAGTTTTCAACAAATTCAGGGAAGAAATATTAGCACTTAATTTTTGAGCTGCAAAATATTAAAACATTACTTCATTTGTAATGCTTCCAGTATTTGTCCATGTAGAGGTAGAGCACTGTATCCATTTTAACATGGGTGTACTTTTTTACACAACTTTCTCACTAGTGCTAGTTTTAGGTCAAAAGAATTTGGTGTACTCTCAATGGGAATATGAGCCTGTGTATTTTACTGTTGTTGAGAAAAGACTTCTGTAACAACATCTGATGTAACCAATTGAATGCCAAACAGAGGAAGACGTATTTCATTTCATAGTGATCAAGTTATTTATGGAATGCTTAATCATACCCTGACTTAATGGCTGGAAGAAACAGATTTAAATGAAAATTACCTTATCTAGTAACAAGACAAAAATAGAGTCTAATACTCTGTACATATAGTATGTAGTACTATGTGCTATAGCCGAGTAACCAAGCCCTAGAAGGATAAGACTATGGCTCATTTTTAATCAAATAATTCACAAATTAAAACCAATGGAGAATTTTAAAAAAACAATTTCCTAACGTCACTATAGAGGATGCCTCAATACCTAGTTTTCTGGCTTCATAACTTGGCCAAGTCTAGTCCATATTGTTATTGCCACTGTCAGTTTGCCCTCTAGTCATTTTTATCCATTTTATTTCACTTCATGGGTGTTGAATCTATATGACATAAGTTAATCATCTCTAACCAATGTGTGCATTTGCACAACTTAGCCACTTTCCTTCCCAGCTCTTACACGAGGTGCTATGGGTTGAATTACATCCACTCAAAATTCATATGTTGAACTCCTAAACCCCAATACCTCAGAACGTATGTAACCTTATTCTAAAATAGAGTCTTTGTAGAGGTAATCAAGTTAAAGTGAGGTCATTAAAGTGGACCTTAATCCGGCGTGACTAGTATTCTCACAAGAAAAGGAAACAAGAACACAGACATGTAGAGAGGGATGATGATGTGGAGACACAGGGAGATTCTATAAGCCAAGGAGTGAGGAATGGAACAGAGTCTCCCTCAGAAGAAACCAATTCTGATGACTCCTTGATCTCAGGCTTCTGGCCTCCAGAACTGTTTCTGCTGTTTTTCTGTTATTTAAAACCACCCAGTTTGTGCTACTGTATTATTGCAGCCCTAATGAACTGATACCTTAATCCTTCAAAGCTCCACATGAGCCACCATTTCAGGCTTCTCTCCTGAGCTTCATGCTTATAAATCTCCAGTGCTGGAAACCATTTGAAGGATCCCATTCTTCTCAAGAGAAGGTACAAATTGTTTCATACTTCATGGCAAGCTCTCCATTAGCTGACCACTTCCTGCCTCTTTTGTCTTGCTGTGTGCCATATTTCATACTTCCTGACTAGCATGTTCTACCAGTAACAAACTACTATAATTTTCATTCCATAAATGTTCACTATTCTCAGGGATCTAAGATTTTATGCATGATTTTTCCTCTACTGTGAATCACATCTAACCCCTTTCCCAATCTTCTTACTCCTTTGTCAGATGAAATTATAATAATCATTTGTTCTTAGTTTATACAGCTTCATCTTAGAAGGTTTCCCTTATGTCTAATGACTGACTTACATATATGCAATTTCACAACACAAAAGACTTATTTTTCTAGTAGCAACATTTACTTTTCTTTGTACTTCATAAGATGATAAGGTCCTTGTAGCCAGGGATGTGTTTCCTTTACCATTGTATCTCTACAACTTAGCACAATGCTCAGCTAGCAGCACATAATCGATGCACAAATGGTAAAGCACATACACTTTTATGAAGCCCTAACAGACTTTCTCAGGGCCTACCTTGCTGAATACACTATAATTTAAATATTTTTATAGCTACATGTTTTATTATTGGTAAAAACTTTGTACAGAATCTCACTCTTCATATGCCACTATGGGTCAAATATTTAGTTTATTTATATGCCTAACTCTACTTAACAGTTTTATGAAAATAGGATATAGGCTGTACCTTTTTTGTGTTCTATTGCATATTTTAGTGCACTTCTTTGGTACATTATAAGCATTCGTGATAATTCCATAAAGAAAACTAAATTTGTACCTTAGTAAGAGGACTGAAATATTCCTGGAGTGGATCTCTTCTAGATCTACTTTAGCAAAACTTAAAAACACATATCAAGGTGATTGAACTAATCTGAAAGTAACTTAACTGCCTACCAACACAGACTTTACACTCCATAAAGAAACACAGCAGACTCCAGACACTCAACCATTTAACTTCACGATGCCCAACATCCAATCAAAACATACTAAACATTCTAAGAAGCAAGGGCATGTTCTTCATAACAAAGAGAAAATTTCATCAATATAAACAGGCATAAAGATCTTGTAGCTGGGTGGAGTGGCTCATGCCTGTAATCCTAGCACTTTGGGAGGCCAAGGTGGGTGGATTACTCGAGGTCGAGAATTCGAGACCAGCCTGGCCAACATAGTAAAACCTCATCTCTACTAAAAATACAAAAAAATAGCTGGGTGTGGTGGCAGGGCCCCGTAATCCCAATTATTTCAGAGGTTGAGGCAGGAGAAGAGCTTGAACCTAGGAGGCGAAGGCTGCAGTGAGCCGAGATCCTGCCATTGCACCCAAGCATGGGCAAGAGAGTGACACTCTGTCTCATAAAAGAAAAAAAAAGCTGGTAATGACTACATTTTCTAGTTTCTGTATTTGATGCTCTGACATCTTGAGGCCTTGCTGACTCTGAGGGATGGCCCCTCTCAGAGTTAGCCAATTCCTAGTGATAGTACTGTACCCCCTGTAAGCATGCCTTTCATATGCAAAATAACCAATTCGCAACCAATACTCCAACTGCCATTTTAACCAGCCATTCACAGGTCTCTCACTTAGGGCCACTGTTCCTCTGCCTTAAGCACCCTAGGTCAAATACTAGGAAACCAGGAATAACTCATGTTTTGCAGCACACTAAAATTATTCAAGCTAGCCAATTCTAAACCTATTTATACGGCCTCTCCCATTCCTTCCCATGAAACCACAATAAAGGTTATTGCCCACATTTTCCCTTTGCTCCTTCTGCCTTCAGACAAACCCTGGTTCCACCTCCTTTTGGGATCTGTAAGTATAATAATCTACCTTTTCAATTGCAGTTTTATCCTGATCTGTTGGTCTTGAAATATCTGAATAATACAAAAAGCTACATTTAAACATAATGTCAAAGACAATGTAATTAGCATTCAAGCATGTCAAAACAGCTTTTATGACTTATATTTATGAACTCCAGTAAAGAAGAACAAACATAATAGGAAGAGGAGAGGAGAAAAGAAGAGCAGAGATTTTAAGAAATGGAAATAGTCGTAGAATATATCTGAACTAAAGTACAGAGAAAAGCCTAATAAAATGTAATAGAGTCTCAGTGACTTCTGGAACAGTAATAAGGTCTAACATCTGTGTATCAAAAGTCCCTGATGGAATCAGGAACCAGAAAAATATTTTTTAAAAATATTGGACAAAACTTTTATAATTTGATGAAAATTATCAACCCACACTTCCAAGAATCTCAACAAACAAAAAGCAGAATAAACACACATGCACACAGAAAAAAAGAAACAAGATACAATTATGCAAATCTGAAGACATTTTCCTGTGTGCATGCATGTTTATCCTGCACACAGTAAAAATAAATAAGGAGGAAAGAAATAAAGCCAGGAACGAAAAGGCCACCAAGGCTGGTTATCAAATTACTAAAAACAATGATAAAGAAGAAAGGTTAAAAGTAGCCAGAGGAAACATGACACATTACCTTCGGATGAACAAATATGAAAATATTTGCATGCTTTTCAGCAGACAGTACTGAAGACTCTGAATAACATCTTTAACATCCAGAAAGTAAAAGACTGACAATGTAGAATTTTATATTCAGACTTTCATATTGATAAAAGTCAGGCCCCCTAACATTTCCCTAAAAGTTAAAAGGCAAAGGTTTATGGCAAATAAGGGTCTCATAAATACAGAATGGAGGAAGAATAGAAAATAAATTTGAGAGCAAATAGCCTATTAACTTTCAGACAATGTTTTTATATCATATTTTCTAAGTCCTTTGTATCATTATGATAATTTACACAGCAAGCAGGTAGAGCCCTTTTAACATATGTTCTAGTCTTTGATTTACTACAATAACAAGCCAACACATCAACTTCAGCACAGTACATAAACAGTCAAATTTATCACTGTTTTGCATGCCATCAGTTTTTGAAACTAGCTGGAAAATAAAACAATACAAAATCAATAAAGTCATCAGGCGACTTTTTAGTAATTCAAGTCAAAGTTACCTTGGCCAAATATCAAATTATTCGCAATAAATAGAGTGGACACTCTTAAAAGCTATTATTCATTTTATCTGACTCATTTTAAACACAGCCTGTCTATTATTTATACTAGATAGCTCTAGCACCAGGACAACAGGTTTATGAAAAAATGATCAACATCACTAATCACCAGGCAAATGCACAACCAATGGCTATTACCAAAAAGAAAAAGTAAGTGTTGACCAGGATGTGCAAGAAAGGAAACTGATACACTTTTGGTGAAAATGTAAATTGTTACAACCATTATGGAAAACAGTATGGAGGTTGCCCCCAAAATTAAAAATGGAACTGCCACATTATACAGCAGCCTTACTTCTGAGTATGTATCCAAAGGAAATGAAATCAGTATCTCAAAGAGATATCTACATTTCATGTTCATTCCAGCATTATTCACAATACCCATTATGTGGAATTGACCCAAGTATTCATTAATGGTTGCATAAAGAAAATGTGATTATCTACCTATCTGCAATAGAATATTATTCAGCCTTACGAAATAAGGAAGTTCTGTCATGTGCAACATGGATGAAGTTGGAGGACATTATGCTAAGTGAGTAATTCAGGCACAGAAAGGCGAATATTCCATAGTCTCACATACATATGAACTCTTAAAAAGTTGTTATCAGGCCTAGGTGAATGGGAGATGGTGAGATGTTGGCCAAAGAGTACAAAGTTTGTTAGATAGGATAAATAAGTTTTAGAAATCTAATATACAGCATGGTGACTGTTAATAGCACAGTATTGTATACTCAAAATTTGCTAAGAGAGTAGATCTGAATTTTTTCATTTGAAAAATAATAACTGGGGGAGGTGATTAATATATTTCTTTGATCATGCTAATCATTTTATAATATATGTATATCAATCATGCTGCATACCATAAATATACCATTTTTATTTTACATTAAGCTGGGGGAACAAAAACTTTATTTACCAGCAAAAGAGAGAGAGAGAGAGAGATTCAACAATTTGACAGAGCCCTCTACCTGCTACTGTAAAATAGTTACATCAGTTTCCCCACCTTTAAGTAAGTATAATCTCTAATTTATTTAATTGTAAGAACTAAGTGGAATAACGTTTTAAAGTATTAGCATAGCTTTTGTATTATTGTGCAGGATGAATACCTTGCAGATTACATTTTACTGGAAGCCGCAAGCTGTAGACTGCATCTTATGTCTAAAGGGATTTTGTCTAAAGTTTGCTTACCCAAGAGGCATTGGTTTTAGCAACCACTCCTATATAGAATTGTATGGAACATAGGAGTTAAGAAGAAATAAGAGTATAGTACGTATAGATAAAAAGGAGAAAGAGAAATAACAGACTTCACTTTGGATTTCCAGTCAGCTAAAAGAAATAAGTGATGCATTCTTTACACTTATAAACTGCTGCTAAAATGAACCAGAAATGTAATGAAGGAATGTCAACTTCAGTTTGCACAAATTCTCTTTCAACTAAATATAGATGGATTAAAAACTTCTTGACTTTTCCAATTCTATTCTAGAGAGGGAACGAGGAGACATTAGCATGATTTTATCAGTGTATATAATTTTCATCAATAAGGAGTAATTAATTGTTTCCTGGACAGAATATGATTGTGGTGACTTAGAGAGAAAAAGACTACACCACTTTATTGTTTGTAATAACAAGAAACTAGAAGGAAGAAATGACCCAAAGTAAGTGGACATCTTTGGGAAGGCTGGTTGTAAAATATTCAGAAAAAAAAAAGCAATCTCATAGCATGAAATTATGAAAGATAAGATGGTTCAAAGAATACACTTAAAATAATATAATCCTAACTGTAATTACAGACACTATCAATACCAAATTAAGGGCAAATAATTTTTTAATGGCGTCTCTACAGTGAAGTTATAGAAACAAGATAAAAGGATAGTTAAGAGTTTCAGCTTTGGAGCCAGCTGCCTGAGTTTGAATCCCACCTGCTTTCTAAATTTAGCCAGTGGGTGATATTGATGTTACTCAATTTTGGTGCCTCAATTTTTTCATCTAAAATGTAGGGAGCATAATCTTACCCACATTTTCTAATCCACATTTTAGAGTTTTGTGAGGGTTAAATTAGTTAAGACATTTAAAGAACTTACCAAACTTACTAAGGTTTGGAATACAACAAGAAAATAAATTCTAGGAATTATTTAATGGATAATGTGTAGAATATGGATAGCAAAGGCTGATACAAACTACTCTAGATACGCTAAGATCATCAAAAAGGGGTAAATATTTCCAGGTGAGCAGAGTCATACAAGGAATTTTTTTAAATTATTGTTATGCAACACCGATGGATATAATTTTTCTTATGAATCATCTGATAAGAACAATCTGCAGATAGAAAGGAATAGAAGTAAACATTATTTAAACTCAAGATTCATGAGCAATAGATACGCAAACACCTAGGTTGTCTTAAACAAGTGTTAAGTTGCATGCTTGGAATAAATAGCACATTATTTGATTCAGATATTTGTGCACACATGGAGATTGAAAGGTTCTGGAAAATTAAAGGAAAGGAAATATATTCCAGCATTCCAAAAGGGAAAAAAAGGTGAATTCCACAAATATAGACCAATGACAGCAATAGTAAGAGTAGTAATAGTAAATATCATGTACTTACTACAGGCTAGCCAAAATATATATCAAAATGGTCAGAGCTATCAGAAACCATCAGAACCTTCTGAAATGAAAGTCCAAACGGTTCTCTAGCTTTTTCATGACTCTTCTCAGAAGGGGAATACGAAAGCAAAGCTGAAGAGGTAAGAGAATGACAGACCCCATAAGCAGAAACAGCCTACAAAGAATCCAGTGGATTTTTGCTCAATTTTAAATCTTTTTTTTTTAATTTTTATTGCATTATAGGTTTTGGGGTACATGTGCAGAACGTGCAAGATAGTTGCATAGGTACACACATGGCAGTGTGTTTTGCTGCCTTCCTCCCCTTCAACCACACTTGGCATTTCTCCCCAAGCTATCCCTCCCCAGCCCCCCCCCACTGTCCCTCCCCCATTCCCCCCAATAGACCCCAGTGTGTAGTAGACCCCTTCCCTGTGTCCATGTGTTCTCATTTTTCTCACCCGCCTATGAGTAAGAATATGTGGTATTTCCTTTTCTGTTCTTGTGTCAGTTTGCTGAGAATGATGTTTTCCAGATTCATCCATGTCCTTACAAAGGACACGAACTCGTCATTTTTGATTGCTGCATAATATTCCATGGTGTATATGTGCCACATTTTCCTAGTCCAGTCTATCATCGATGGGCATTTGGGTTGGTTCCAGGTCTTTGCTATTGTAAACAGTGCTGCAATGAACATTGATGTGCATGTGTCCTTATAGTAGAACGATTTATAGTCCTTTGGATATATACCAAATTTTAAATCTTAGTCATAGTAAGTAGGAGAAAAGGCAAAAAGGAAAGACAAACTTGTCAAGACTGAACTCTGAACTTTCAAGAAAACAGATTTGAATGCCTAAGTTATCAAAAGAATCATTAAGAAGAACAAAAAGAAGAAATAGAAAGCTTACTTTTCCTTTTTTCAGTTTATTTCCCTAACATGCATATTAATATGCTCATAAAAAAGACAAAAAATATTATTATAAAAACTATAATTTACAAAATCACATTGAAATTAATTTTTAAAACACATGATGTTTGTAATAAAACAACAAATATAGCTGTTTTCTAAGAATAATTATGCAATTGCACAATCCAATCTTAGGCAATTTTCTGTCCTCCATTCTACCAGTTACCATAAATCTACAGGTATTACAAAGCATGTGCTTTTTTATCTCTTATTTATTTTATTCTATTATTTATTTATTTATTTTAAGAAGGAGTCTTACTCTGTCGCCCAGCTGAAGTGCAGTGGCGTGATCTACAACCTCCACCTCCCAGCTTCAAGCAATTCTCCTGTCTCAGCCTCTCAAGTAACTGGTACTACAGGTGCATGTCACCATGCCTAGCTAATTTTTTATTTTTAGTAGAGACAGGATTTCACCACATTGGTCAGGCTGGTCTCAAACTCTTGACCTCAAGTGATCCACCTGCCTCAGCTGCCCACAGTTCTGGGATTACAGACATGAGCCACCACGCCAGGCCCTCTGACTGTATCTTAAAATGACAGTTGATATTCCCAGTTAGGTTAGCAGCAGAGGAATAAAAAAGGTCATAACTCTACAAATCTAATACAAAATGTCACTATTCTCAAATCTAACATGGAGCATATTATCTGATCAAATATGTATAAGGTAAAGATTTCCTTGGGTGATTTTACTGAAGTCAGGCACTTGAAAACTTCAAAATACAAATTTTCAGGCACCATACCAGACTTACTAATTCAGAGTTTCTTGTAGTAGGGCCCCAGCAAGCTATAGTTCAACAAGCCCTGTAGATGATTCTTATACATGCTAAGGACTGAAGATTGCTGTCATATGCTATTCCATAGAGCTACACAAACTTGAAAAGATGAGATAAAAACAAAAACAAAGGAAATTTCAATATAAACTATTGTCTCTCATTTTTGCTTTAGTTAACCATGTCTTTAAACCCCGTCTTATTACAGATGATTCACATAACTGCCTATGTTTTAGTAGCTCTGGGGGAAACTCTTGGGTATAAAGAAATTTCAAATTAGCTAAAAATTATTTTTCGGTCAACTGATATTTGCTTGGTTAATTGCAATGATGATCAATATAACAACAATTTGTTGTTCTCTTTGTTTTCATTGTTATGTGAACTACTGAAAAACTTCATTTAAAATACATCCATGGTCTTCTGGAGCCTTACCCATTAGGCTAAAGCAATGCACCCCTGGTGTCCTGTTTGTTTGCCTATTATTTACGGCTCCTTTTGAGTGACAAAGTTGAGTAATTGTGGGAGAGACCACATGGACCTCGAAGCCAAATATACTTATTTGGCTCTTTGGAGAATAAGTTTGCTGATTCCTTTAAATCCAACATATCCAAGAATAAACTGTCTAATTATATTTTCATATTTTTCCTCTTAGGAGAGAAACAAAAGTGCATTCCTAGCCTCGAGTAAATTAGTACAAGATTTAGACTCCAAGAGCATGAGATTAAATTCCCAGTATAAGATTCCAGCTATTTATAACAAACCAAGGTAGACTCTGTTGACCATTTCTCATGCTGTGTTAAAGACATGAGTAATTTACACTCTGTGGTTGGTGGTCGGAGAGTGTTCCTGAGAGGACTATTACTGTTTTGATAAAAAGTAGATGTTTCCCTCTGAGAAAACTATCACACATATTTAAAACCCAGTTTTCACCAACATCAAGCTATGTTTACCCTACTATCAAAGAAAACACTGAACTTACAAACAAGCATGATAGATTTGATAGATATCAAATTTCACATTCTCCTAAGATTTGACAAACATGAAAACAAAATATTTTTCCCCAAAAAAAATGTCATGCACCCACAAAATGGAAAGAACGGAAGAGGATGCAACAGTAACAAAATGTGAGAAGTTTGAAGGCTTATGAACAAGTGCTACTGAAATTAGCAGACAGCAGAAAGTAGATACCTAAGCTGGGGTGTCCCCCAGCAAGCCAGGCCCCAATAAACCTGAAAAACTAAGCCCACAGGCAAATAGAGGAGTTGGTGAGGTGTCAATCATCTGAAATTTTGTTTGCATTTGTTTACCACTTCGGGAGCACATTATTATTTATCTGATATATGTAATATATAGAAGTCTGAGTCACACCTATTACATCAACAAATATTTGTATAATATGGAACCTATTGACCCATATTAATGATATTTATATTTCTAACATCAAACCAGAAACATCACACCCACTTTAATTTATCCTTACAGTGTGATCATTCAAATATGTTACACACTTTTAAAAGTCCACAACAACGTTAAATTGCCTTTTAAGATTTCTTATGTATCAAACTGATTTTCAAAGGGAACGTGAATTTTAGCTTCCAGAGCGTACCAGGAAATGAATTCCAGTTTAGAGAACATGCTGAGAAAAGCAGACCCTTTAATTCTGGATCTTTCCTCCCCATGCGCCCTGAATGAGCCTTAAGACACCTTTAATCATCTGATATGCTTTGTTTGGTGACATCACATATAATAAGTTGCTTTGAGAGCATCTCAGTTTTCGTGACTTCCTCATTCTTTTTTCTTCTGTGTCTAATCTGTACCTCTTCTAAGATTCAATAATTTCTAGTCATTTTAATAAATATTTGAATAAAAATTTTGATTTATATTAAAATATTTTGATTAAAGTATTTGATCAAAGGACCTCAGATTTTATGTGCCATTAGTAGAGAAAAAGAGAAGTCGGAAACAATATCTGTTTCAGTAAGAGTACTCCCCTTCCCCAAATTAATGACCATACAAGTGTGTGAATTAAAAAGTTGAAATAACCTTGCTGTTCATATAACTTCATACTATCTATTCAGATTATATGGTGATACTATAAAGCAGCCAATTTGTCAATGGTTGAGTGACAGAGTGAACATACATAAAACAAATAACTTGATAAAGCTTTAAAAGTTTGCACAGTGCATGAACATCTCCCTTAATAGAAGGTGCTTTTTTGCATTAACTTAAAAATGTTTTTAGGTGGGGTCTGGTGGCTCACGCCTATAATCCAAGCACTTTGGGAGGCCAAGGTGGGTGGATCAAGAGGTCAGGATTTCAAGATTAACCTGGCCAACATGGTGAAACTCTGTCTCTACTAAAGATACAAAAAATCAGCTGGGCATGGTGGCCTGTGCCTGTAATCCCAGCTACTCAGGAGGCTGAGGCAGGAGAAATGCTTGAACCTGGGAGGCAGAGGTTGTAGTGAGCCAAGATCGCGCCATTGCACTCCAGTCTGGACAATAGGGTGAGACTCCATCGGAAAAAAAAAAAAAAAGCAACAAAATGCTTTGTAATACCTGTGGATTAGATTTTGAGATTCCATCTCAAATATAAATATAAATATAAATATGTATATTTTTTAAGATATAACTTTATATATATATATATATATATATATATATATATATATATTTTTTTTTTTTTTTTTTTTTTTTTTTTTTTTGAGACGGAGTGTCGCTCTTGTTACCCAGGCTGGAGTGCAATGGCGCTATCTTGGCTCACCGCAACCTCCGCCTCCTGGGTTCAGGCAATTCACCTGCCTCAGCCTCCTGAGTAGCTGGGGTTACAGGCACGCACCACCGTGCCCAGCTAATTTTTTGTATTTTTAGAAGAGACGGGGTTTCACTATGTTGACCAGGATGGTCTCGATCTCTTGACGTTGTGATCCACCCGCCTCGGCGTCCCAAAGTGCTGGGATTACAGGCTTGAGCTACCACGCCCGGCTAAATTTATAATTTGTGTGTAGATTTCAAAAACTAAATGAGTAAAAGCCAATGAAAATGTAACATGGACTTACTGTACTAAAAGTGGAGCCAATATACTAGTAAAGAAGAATGAACATTTGATCTGTCAAAATTAACAAAATAACGAAGTGTTTAATGGACAAGAATTGTAGGCTTCTGGAGGGACATTGCATGTAAATATGCTTTTGCAGTCTTGAAACGTATCAATGAAATGAGCAGTGTTTTAATTAGGATAACATTACATTAGTTGCAGTAAATAAAACTCAAGAATCCATTGGCTTAATGTAATAGAAATGCATTACTTTTTCACATAATATGCCAATATATCTGTCCTTGGAGTTATAGACATCTGCTTTAGCCTCTTCTTAGGGAGCCAACTGATTTCTATTTTGCATTTTTAATTGTTTACTTTCTAGGTTGTCTATGCATTAAAATCAGGTGATGGCACAGGAAAGAAAATGTGGAAATGGTACACTTTTATGTTAAAAGTGACTTACTCTGCTCACATTTCATTGTTAAGAACTAGTCACATGATCCTAGAAAAATGCAAAGGAGCTTGGGCAAAAAAAATCCCTAGCTAGGAAGCTGCTTCCTACCAACAACTCAGTACCAAGAATCGAAAACTACAGGCTTGGGTCAGATCCAGCCTCCTGCCTATTTTTATGTGGCCTGCCAGCCAAGAATGTGTTTTACAGTTTAAAATGGTTGTTATTAAAGTACCTACATAATGTCCCCTATTTTACCTCTTGGCCCGCAAAGTGTCAAATATTTACTTTTTGAAACTTGACTGAAAAATTTGCTGACCCTTTCCTACGTAAAGAGAAGAAACTGACTCGAGAGGCAGATTGCCGCAATATTCAGCCCTTGTAGCCTCTCAATGTCTATATGTGGACTCCCTCCCACATACAGAACTCTTATACATCTCTCTAGGGAACTACATTAAGTGTCATCACATTACGGCACCCAGCTCAAAGCCTAGGATCTCTGTCCTCCAATCCACACAGGGTTCTTCATAATCTAGAAAATGAGATGAATTATGTTATGATCAACTTGTATACAATTGTTCATAGTCAATATAAAACAATAGCGCAAGGATAGGTGCAACAAACATCATCAGCCATGACAAGGAAAATAGGAGATTCAGTAGCAACATACGCAGAAATTATAGAAAACCACAGGAAGGCGCAAATGCCCTAGCACTGGAAATATTTGAGTAGATCCTGATTCTATCTCTAGGAGAAATGTCCTTGTTCATTGTTCTCTGTAGCCTTTAACTCTTCTTTCTGGAAATTTCTTCCTTAATGTTATTCTCCATGGCTACATCTGAAGTAGACATTAGGAAGTAATGTCCTCATAGCAGGCTTCTCAGATTCCCATGTTCACTTCCTGTGTTCCCATGTTCCTGCAGTTATGGGAGTGGACCCAAAGACTTCAATGCTCAGAGTATTGAACTTATGCCTTCTTTGTAGTATAGCTCCCTTTGAAATCCTCATGACCCATGAATTATGGATGTCAGACAAAACAGAGTGCCAACAGTTAAATTTGAGTTTCAGATAAATAACAAATAATGTTTTAGTATTAGTATGACCCACATATTATATACTATATTTGCTACAGAATAAATTATAAAGGACATACCTATACTAAATACCTATACTAAATAATGTTTTCATATTAGTTTGCCCCACATATTGTATGCTATATTTACTATAGATTAAAAGGGACACACATATACTAAAACATTATTTGTTGTTTATCTGAAATCCACATTTAACCAAGTGTCCTATATTTGTATTTGCTAAATCTGGCTGCCCTACCATTGATTCTTTGCATCCGTGTGTCAGGAATAATACCCAAAGTTCTTTCTAGATATTGTCCTCAAACCTGGTCTACTCCTTGGTTTCACTGCAATAGCTCTCCATTTGAAGACCATGGTGACTATACTGCTGCTATAACAATCAGATGGCTGGGCGCGGTGGCTCAAGCCTGTAATCCTAGCACTTTGGGAGGCAGAGGCGGGCGGATCACCAAGTCAGGAGTTCAAGACCAGCCTGACCAACATGGTGAAACCCTGTCTCTATTAAATACACAAAAGTTAGCTGACTGTGGTGGCATGTGCCTGTAATCCCAGCTACTCAGGATGCTGAGGCAGTAGAATGGCTTAAACCCGGGAGGCAGAGGTTGCAGTGAGCCGAGATCTCACCACTGCACTCTAGCCTGAGCGACAGAGTGAGACTCCATCTTAAAAAAAAAAAAAAAAAAAAAAAAAAAAAAAAATTAGATGGATGAGAAAATCCATACTTGATGTGGTCTTTGACACAGTGCTGAGTCTTAATGGGCCTTTGAGACTGAAAGCTTTTTAGGCCTTATGTCTCCTAATTTTGGCAATGGAAGCTTTTCCAACCCCAGGAGGCCTCAATTCCTGCACAGTTTTATTCTCATCTCTGTAAGCCCTCAATCACACCAAGTATTGTCTGAGCTCACCTCTTTCCTTGTAATTAATAATTTGCTCTACTCAGCAAATGACAACCAACGTAAGCTATTAATATCTGACTTTTTCCAACCTTTTCCCCGTACAGGCTTAGTAAACAAGTAGTCAGTCTTTCAATGTATTACAAGCAAAATTTTACCAAATATTTTGCCATAAAAAATGTGGTTCTGGCCATGTGCAGTGGCTTGCACCTGTAATCCCAGCACTTTGGAAGGCAAAGGCGGGTGGATCACCCGAGGTCAGGAGTTTGAGACCAGCCTAGCCAACATGGTAGAACCCCGCCTCTACTAAAAATACAAAAATTAGCCAGGTGTTGTGGCAGGCACCTGTGGTTCCAACTACTCAGAAGGCTGAGGCACCAGAATCACTTGAACCCGGGAAGCAGAGGTTGCAGTGAGCCAAGATCTCCCCATTCCACTCCAGCCTGGGCCACAAAAGGAGACTCCATCTCAAAAACAAATTGTGGTTCTTTCTGCAGCATGTTTCCTCTTTGGTTGCTGCCTGACTGCTAAGCCACTGCCACATATTTTAGGCTTTCATCTTAGCAGCACATGCTGCATATAACCATGTCTATACAGCTTAGGATAATGCTATCTGCTCTACAAATGAGCCATACAATCTCAGTGGTTTAACACAGCAGAGGTTATTTCTCATTTAAGTAACAGTCTCCTAGAGATGAAGAAGTTTACATGGGGTGAGGATGTGCTTCTGTTCTGTTCACTCTCTTAGGGATTCAGGCTGATAGAGGCTTCAGAATCTTCAGTACTGAATTGCCTTGGGCATTCACATCCAAGAGGCAGAAATGAATAGAGAATGAAGAAGGAATATGTGCTCCTTCCATAATTGTCCAAAAAAAGCCAGTTGTCAATCATTCCCTGTAATTCTCTGATAAGGAGATATGATCAAGCAGCCCACTTAGATGCAAAGGGGCTGGGTGGCACATATAGTCCTGAATTGCACTGTTCTAGAAGTCGACATATGAATTTTTGATGAACTTCCAGAGATCTATGCTACAAAGGGTAAATAAATCCTTTTCACTCAACCCAAATAGTTATATACAACAACAGAAACATTTTTTGAACATTTGTTATTTGCAAGATACAACTCTGAATGCTAAAAAAACTAAAATAAAATCAAAGGTAAAGTCCATGTTCCTTGCCAAAAAATAGTTGTATGATGTTTAGTTTCCTAGGGTTGCCAAAAAAAAAGAAAAAAAAACCCACAGAATGGGGAGCTCAAGAAAATATTTATTTTCTCACATTTCTAGTGGCTGAAAGTCCAAGGTTGAGGTAACAGCAGGGTTGGTTTCTTCTAAAAGCCAAGAGAGAAGGATCTGTTCAAATCCTCTCTTCTTGTTTCGCAGATGGCCTTCTTCTGCCTGTGTCTCCTCACATGGTATTCCCTCCACGTGTGTCTGTGTCCTAATCTTCTCTTCTTATAAATGCACTATTGGCTTAAGGATCAATTTAACAATCTTTTTTACTCAGTCTCTTCTTTAAAGACCTTATATCCAAATATAGTCAATTCTGAGCTACTGGGGTTTAGGACTTCAACATATGAACCTGGAGAAACACAATTCAATCTATAACACATCTTAGAAAATAGGTAACTTTTCTTATTTTTTTCTTCTATAGAATAATTTATACAAATTTTTCCTCCAGTTATATTTTAAAATTATTTTTGATACACTGAGAAAACAATTCTTACGAAGAATAACAGAACAATTGAGTTATAATTAGCTTAGAAAGCATAATCAATCTTGTTTATTTGTTTTTGTGGGTTATAAAAATCCAATCCTGGCTGGGCATGGAGCTCACGCCTGTAATCCCAGCACTTTGAGAGGCTGAGGCAGACAGATCACCTGAGGTCAGGAGTTCGAGACCAGCCTGACCAACATGGTGAAACCCTGTCTCTACCAAAATACAAAAATTAGCTGGGCATGGTGGTAGGCACCTGTAATCTCAGCTACTTGGGAGGCTGAGGCAGGAGAATTGTTTGAACCTGGGAGGTGGAGGTTGCAGTGAGCCGAGATCACACCACTGCACTGCAGTCCGGGCAACAAGAGTGAGACCCCATCTAAAAAAAAAAAAAAAACATAAAAGAAAAGCATAATCAACTATAAAGTTATTGTTTACATATTTTAGGGTGAAAATACTACTAAAAGATTGTAAACATGTAAAAATTCTTCAGAAACAAACTTTCACTTGTCCACATATAAAAAATAAACCTCAGTAGTATTAGGTTGGTGCAAAAGTAATTATGTTTTTTGTTATTTAAAAATAACAGCAAAAACTGCAACCATGATTATACCAACCTATTTATTAAAATCACTCTTTAATGGGATTGATTTAGTCTTTTGTAGTTGGTGCTATATGTAAAGAGTAGAAATTGTAAGATTTTATCAGAGATGATAAGAGCTCCTGATGTGCGCAATCTCTCTCATGTTAAACATTTCAGATGTTGAAGAGCCTGAGAAACTCCAGATTGTGTTACTTTCTCTGAGGTCTTGAGTTCTAGGATGTGTTTAAAAATGCAGTCATTGTAATAATATCATGAAAACCACTTTTTAAAATTCAAACGAGATTACAAAGTTCAGACAACCAATATGTTAGCATTTTGAAAGCAGAGAAATGAGACTTAGAATCCATGACTACACTTAAATTTGCTTTGGAAATAATGTAATTTAATAGCAGTTAATCCTTAAGCCTTTCCAGAAGAGCGATAAGGAGTATTCATGCCAAGTGGGAAGAAACATCTGGGGAAGAGATGTAAAAGAAAACTCCATGGTCTGAAATTTAAATTTAAAACAACGCTGCTGGCTTTCTTGCACACATGGACTGTGATTGTCCCACGGTAATTAAGGTGTGCATTTGAAGTTATTTTTCCAGTTACATCAATAAGTCTGTCCGTTTCCCATCACCTGTTTTCCTTTCATGTCCTTGGTCATACTTGTCCACATTTCTGACATGAACCTTAGATGTAGGTGATAGATCTGTGGCCATAAAATCATTTTCCTGTGACTGAAGCAACCCTGCCTACATAGGGAGGAAACCCACAATGTTGGCCCATGTAAAATAATCTCTCGGGCACAAGGCTGTTTGGCTCAATTTTTATAAGCCACAAAAACAAATGAACAAAACAACAGAGTATATAGCTGACAGGGTCCTGTTTATATGGCAAAGCATCTATTCCAAAAATCTTTAAGAAAACACTACCTTAAACAGGGAATAGTTCTAACCTATGCATGTAAGGTAATGAGATGGTTTTTTATTTCTGAGCTAATAGGAAACTGACCCAGAAGTGAACTATAGCAAGAAGTGTGATTTGACACTTAGAAAAGAAGCTTTTCTGACCATTCAGCCAGAATCCAACTTTTCATTGCCAGATTTTAAAAACAAGGCTTATAAGAGTTACACAGGTGCTGCTGGTGAGCTATTTATAGATGCCAAGTCAAATGAGTCTCCCCTGGCATCCATTAGGTTCAACTTTATGATACCTTGACTCAGTTATAAAAATACATCCTCCCATTAACAGGAATGCCATGCAAAATATGCAACACAGAACTAGATGGAGCTTAATTCCTTTGTAGTTTACCAGCTAACCTTGCACCTTCCCAAATTTGGTAACAGTAATGTTGTCCAGGGATCCACAGATGGATTTGTTTTAGTAAAATAGTCTAAATAAGGGCTTCTCCACATCGGCACTATTGCTATTTTAAATCAAGTGATTCTTTACAAGGCTGTTACTTGTGCATTATAGGATGTTTACCGCACCTTTTTTCTTCTTTTTTTTTTTTTTTTTTTTTTTTTGAGACAGAGTGTCTTTCTATTGCCCAGGCTGGAGTGCAGTGATCTCTGCTCACTGCATGATCTCTGCATGATCTTGGCTTACTACAAACTCTACCTCCTGGTTCAAGCGATTCTCCTGCCTGAGCTTCCTGAGTAGTTGGGATTACAGGCATGCACCACCACACCTGGTTAATTTTTGTATTTTGAGTAGAGACAGGATTTCACCATGTTGGCCAGGCTGTTCTCAGACTCCTGACCTCAAGTGATCTACCCGCCTCAGCATCCTAAATTGCTGTGATTACAGGTGTGAGCCATCACATTCAGCCTGATTACAGCATCTTTGGGTTCTATGAAATAGATGCCAGGAGCATACACCAGCTATGACAATCAAAAACAACTCAGAAAACATCAAATGTCCCCCAGGCAGGGAAGCGGGGTGACTGATTCAAAAACCACGTCTGTGGTAGGTATGCTATACAGGACTGCCTACAAAATGTCTAGGGCTCAATGCCAAATAAGCATGCAGACTCCCTACTCAAAAAATATTAAAAATGTCAAAGAAGGCTCAAACCAAGCACCAGGTCCTTATAAGCACAAAGTCTTTTGCTTTTACACCAGTCATAATTACAGAAAGCTGGCCCTGAGGCTGCATTTTTCCAACCCATTGCTCAAAAATCATAATGCTAATAACATACAAGTGTATAGTTTATAACTTTAAGTAGCCAAGCTCACAGCTGTAGACATCTCACATGCTTCTCGATGTTATGTATCAGGTAATTCCTTTCATCACCCTGTTAGTTTTCCAAACCATTTATCCACATTCCACATCCTGTTTACCATTCTTCCAGGTACTAACATCTTTACTTACCCTGTCATTTCTGTACTTATGTGGTCATTGAAAAGACAAGAACTTCTTACTTAACAGCTGGCTTTCCTTCAACCAGGACTCTGCTGTCAACTTGCTACCCACTCCCAAACAATCGTGAGTCGTCCTGGAAAAATTCTACCCCACTCTGCATACCACACCCCATCATCTTCCACAATAGGCCATGTGCCTCCCTTCATCCCTACCACAGTCCTGCCCTAGGGACTCAAAATGACTCCTCCCAATCAGCTTGATAAACACAATTCCATTAATGTGACATGTTTGTTCTGACCAAAATTGCCACTTACAGAGTTATTTTCTAAGGTGGTAGACCTTGGCGTTTGAAATACTACATCAGCATTTTGCAGATGAAGAAACCAAAGATTTGAAATTAACAAATAATAATAAAAAACAAATCCTGCCCAGAATCACATGTGAAGCTTAGAACCAGAGGCCCTGTTGATTTAACACTGAAGCCCTTGACCTTATCCACTACCTTATCCCCTCCTAACACCTCTCCAGATCACAGAGGTTTTTTGGTTTTGTTTTTGTTTTGTTTTGTTTTGTTTTGTTTTGTCTTTGATGGAGTCTTGCTCTGTTGCTCAGGCTGGAGTGCAGTGACACAGACTCAGCTCACTGCAACCTTCACCTCTCAGGTTCAAGTGATTCTCCTGCCTCAACCTCCTAAGTAGCTGGGACTACAGGCAGGCACCACCACACCCAGCTAATTTTTGTACTTTTAGTAGAGACGGGGTTTCACTATGTTGGCCAGGATGGTCTCAATCTCTTGACCTTGTGATCCCCCATCTTGGCCTCCCAAAGTGCTGAGATTATAGGTGTGAGCCACCATACCCAGCCAATCAACGAGTATTATTATGATTTTTTTCTCATCACACCCATTAGCTGTGAAAAGCATCGCAAAACCAAAGGAACATGATGATATTAGTAGGTGAACATTCAAAACAAGAAGAAAATATTGTGTCAGACAAGTCTGACATTAATGCTCTAATATTTTACCATTTTTCAAAACAGAAGCCAAAAGAAAATCAAAAAATGTCAGGACTGGCTTTCTTGAAGATATCAGCTTTCTTTAACACAAAATTTATTTGCATTTATTTCACAACCAATCAGCATTATTAATTGCTTTCCAAGTATATGTCATAATGATCTAACCTAGGATTATTTAAATAATATTAATACTGAAATATATTTAAGTACTAGAATTATCACACTTCCTAAGATTATAATTTACCATTTGATTAAAATGTTATTTTGGCTGGGCATGGTGGCATGTGCTGGTGGCTGAGCCAGGAGGATCAGTTGAACCCAAGAGTTTGGGGTTACAGTGAACAATGATTGTGCCACTATACTCTAGCTTAGGCAACAGAGAAAGATGCTATCTCTAAAAGATAAATAATAAAAATTAAAACAATTTAATAAAAAATATTATTTTATTTTATATCTCCCTTCTCAAATATAGAACTTTTCTAAGTAATTTTTACTTCAAGTCTTTCTACTGCCAAAGGAGACCCTTTCCCTTTGGAAGTATATATAGATCAACCCTGTGCTAAAATTTATAATTCCCCTGCCTATACGTGAACAGTATTTTAGAAATCAATTCTGCTGAAATAAAGTTCTATATAGTGAGATCCTGCACCACCAATCATTTGTGTTAAATGCCAACCACTAAAATTTAGCCACTGTTAAACAATCCCATGAGAAGAAAAAGAAAAATGTAGAATAATGTAATAATGAACATCTTTGTGTGTTTTGTTTTTTTCATTTTATTGAATCTGCCATAGCCATCTGTAGGTCACAGGCCCTGCACAGGAAAAACACTACATAGTCCAAGAATGTGTGAGAAAGTAGAGCCATTCAGTGTCCAGTGTCAGAAGAGTCATTTGTTTTATGCATGTAGCCATTCCAATATCCTGAGCAGTTGGGGAAATACTATGAAAAAAGCAATTCTTTTGTCCATTGAAACTGCTAAGTGTGAGAAGAATCTATAACCTTTTGATGAAAAGATGTTGGCCCAAAGACCTCTCCACTGTAACAAGAAAGCACAGATGTACGTGTAGAAATCAAATTTGGGAGATAACTGGCCATGCACTATAAGATGTTTTATGAATAAATCATTATAAATAACAGAAATGCAGTGATATACATCATCATTCACATGGTTGAGAATCATGAGAAAGAAAAAAGCCAAAAACTAAAGTGGCCAGAGCTGTTATTATCCTTTTAAATATACGAAGAGTTTGAATACAGAAGAAAAAGTTCAGTATCACTCTCATGGTAGGGATGTTATTCCATTCACTTTTCCTCTGAATTTTATCTACTTCTATTTCTCAGAAATTGTTGACATCTTTCTCTGAACCTACTTTCTATTTTGTTATCCCTCTACATCCACGGGGAACTGGTTGCATGGCCCACTGTGTATACTGAAATCCACAGACATTCAAGTGCCTTATATAAATTGATATAGGATTTGCATGTAACCTATACACATCCTCCTGTATACTTAAATTATCTCCAGATTATAGTACTTAATACAATGCCTACAGATTACTTTATTTATATGGATTCAAAGTAGTATTTGAGGCTGGGCGCTTATAATCCCAGCACTTTGAGAAGCCCAGTGGGCAGATTGGATCTCCTGAAGTCAGGAGTTTGAGATCAGCCTGCCCAACATGGCAAAACCCCATCTCTACTAAAAATACAAAAATTAGCCAGGCATGGTGGCGTGGACCTGTAATCCCAGTTACTCGGGCAGCTGAGGCAGGAGAATCACTTGAACCCAGGAGGCAGAGGTTGCAGTGATCTGAGGTCATGCCACTGTACTCCAGCCTGGGTGACAGAGTGAGACACCATCTCACGAAAACAAACAAAAACAAGTATTTGGTACAAGGCAAATCCAAGTTCTGGGTTTTGGAATTTTCTCTTTTCCAAATATTTTCAATCCAGTGTTAGCTGAATCCACAGACGTGGAACCCGTGGATATGAAAGACTAGCTGTAATTGTGTTTTAGTTTGCATAGCCACTGAAAGAATTTTTTTAAAATAAGATAAAAGGACTCTCTTTCTCTCCTTGTTTGTCTCCTTTGTGGCCTCCTCTCTGTTTTCTGGGCTTAAAATACTAAATTCACCGCTGTTCTGACCTTGAGTATCTTCTTTCCCTTCTGCCTACACGCTCCCTGGCCTCGTATCTTCTAAAGGCCTCAACCGCCTCCTGAATGCTGATAATCCCCGCATTGGTATCTCAGCCCCAGCCTTCCTTCTGAGATCTAGATCTCTATAATCAAACAGATATTCAAACAGACTAGTGAAATCTTCTCCTCAGTGTCCGTGGGCTGCTTATACTTAACATGGAACAGAAGCCACCCTCCTGGCCCCCTACCCGCTAGCAGATTATGCATTGTCCCTGGTCACTATTACAGAGAATGGCATCATCACTGCCCCAGTCACCCCAAACAGAAATATGCTGGTGGTGGAGGGTAATTGTCATCCAAGATTTCTGACTCTCGTGCAAGCCTCCAAACCAATTTATCCCAGCCACTCTGCCCTCCTTTTGACATATCTCATCCCTCCACCCAGCCCACCACCTTACCTCAGCCTCTCATCAATTTTGCCCAGATAACTGTGCCTTACCTGTCTCCCTGTTGCTGATCCAGTTCTCCTCCAATCTTCCATCTCTCTACCTATCAGAGTTATTTTTCCAAAATTCAAATGAGATAACATAATTTGCCTTTTAAAACAGTTTGAATGTTCTTTCCTTCCACACGATGGTGTAACAAATAAAGCCATTTCTGGCCTGGGTCCTGTGAATCTGGCCTTCTTTATTTTCTCCCACCCTTCAAGCTCAAATATGATCTCATCTGTGAAACATGATTCATGTTCATAGGCTTCAAACTGCTCATATGTCCTATATCCCCCAGCTGAGATCAAACAGTCTAAGAGCCTTCAGAACCTCGGCTGTACATACTAACCAGCTACTTAACCTTAAACAAGTTTCTTCATCTGTGGCCTATTTGCTCATTTGTAAAATTGATGTAATAACAGCACCTGTCTCATAAAGTACTTCTGAGGTGTAAATAACATAATTCATGTAAAAGGATTAGCAAAGAGCACAACACTTAAAGAGAACTCATCAAATGTTAATTATGAAGATTATCATAATGATTTATGTATGCATCTTTCCACTAGGGAATCATTCATGTATCTTCTGCAAGTAACATACTATCTGACACATAATCATGACTCATTTAATGTTTGTTGAGTTTATCAATGAGTGAATGGGTAGATGAATCATTCATTTTGAATAATATTGATTCATATATATTGATATATATATATATATAAATCAATATAATTTCTGGGTCAAAACAAGAAGTCAGGCATTTGGTAGGTATTCAATAAATTTTTCTTACACTTCATTATTGATGTCTAAGACTTATTTGAGTTCAGGTGTTCATCCAGTTTTCCCACCTCTCTGAGATAAACTCAGGATGTGAAAATGAATAATGGAAAAAAGCCCATCATTCTTCTCTCACATTATAAATGTGACAAAATGAGGGTTTAATTAAGATCAATCAAATATCAGTGGTCTTGCTTCCAAAATCTGTATTAGTCAGGGGTCTCTGAAGAAACAGACCAATAGGATGTGAATGTGTGTGTGTCTGTACATAAGTGTGTGTGTGTGTGTGTGTGTGTGTGTGTGTGTGTGTGTGTGTGTGTAGAGAGAGAGAGAGAAAGAGCAAGATTTATTTTAGGAATGGGCTTATGCAGTCACGGAGGGGATTAGCCAGTCTAAAAACCTACATGATAGGACTGCAGACTTGAGACCCAGGAAAGAACTGATGTTTCAGTTCCAGTCTGAAGGCTGTCTGCTGGCAGGGGCTTAGAAGGATTTTGATAGGATTTCTATTACCCTTTTATTACGCGTGAGGACATTCATGCGTAGAATAGAAATAGGATTTCAATTACCCTTTTACTACATTTTATTACGTGTGAGGACATTCAAAGTGAGAGGGATCACAAAGCTGTTACTGATTACTAAATCCCTGATTACTAAATCCCACCACTGTCCATTAAAGCACACAGCAATTCTCCAGTGATTTCTAAATCCTCCCGAAGAGAAAAATATATGCAAATAACTTTCATAAATAGCTTTTCTAAAGCAAAGAGACCATGTGCTTTATTTCCTTTATATATTCTTTGCTCCTAAGAGAATGGCAATAAAGTGCAGGCTGTGTCTGAAAGCAAAGAGAAGCAGAGGAAATATTCCTTCCTCTGAAAGCAAAGGGGAGACACGTAATGAGTGTCCTTGGGTTTCCAACATGTGAGATATTTTCTTTAAAAATTTCTGACCAAGAATATTCTCAGCTGTGCTTATATGTCCCCTGACTCATCTTTTAGCTTAAGATCCTAAAGAACATTGACCTTCAAAAAATGTCCAGAAGGAATAATACATGAAGCCTTTGCTGCCATCCAAACGTTAGCATATCAATTACAAATCATGATCCCTTTGTGATAGAAGGCAGGGAAAAGGCAAGAGTGGGACAGCTGAGGAGAAGTACAAGACAGAAAAGTTATCTGCATGAACATTTTGTCCACGGCCTTATATTTTCCAATCTGCCTCAAATTACGAGGTTTATTTGTACCAACTTCCAGTAATGGTTTTAAGCCACATTGTTCAAAGCACAACATAATTGTACCCCTTAAGTCAGCTTGCTTTTCAGCCAAGTCAAATATTTCTGTCTCCACCAGAACTTGGAAATGAGAGCTGGGTAGAATATTTCAACTTATCGTTTACACAGGATGGTTCACCTGTGTAAGATATTCCTGTCTTTTTCCTTGGGCTTTTTTATCTCTGATATTTGAGGATAGAAAGTTTCATTCTTCTAGCTAGGCAATGTTCTCTGGAAAGCCATTCTCATCCTCATTGACAAGAATGAGGAATCATGCATGGTTTAATGATGAGGTGTAAACTTTTTTTTAATAGACAATGATGTCATTTATTTAAAATGTTTACTCCAAGATACACACACACACACACACACAGTGCTGGGTACATCTATCTATCTATCTATCTATCTATCTCTCTCTCTCTCTATATATATATATATATATATATCATCCTGTGTGTGTGTATGTATATATATGTATACATATATACGTATACATATATATGTGTATATATATGTAAAATAAGACAATTACAGCACTAAAGCAGGCACCTTCGACCGAATCACAACCTCCTCTTTCATTCCCCTTCATGCTAAGCCCCTTTCAAATTCTTATTCCTGAGCTGGAAGACCAGTCAGATGCCCGCAGGGTCAACACCAAGCATGTTTCCAGTCAGGCAACTATGTACTTTTCTCTAGGAGTGCAGGATGCCCTTCCCCGAGCTGCTTGTTTTAAAGGATTTAACTCATTAAAGTTTATGTTTCAATCTAAGCCGAAAGGAGGTGTGGACAAGGCAGTCTTCACTTCGAAGGTCCCTTTCCTGCAGGCTGGGTGCTGGGTTTACATGAGGCTGCTGGAAGATCTAAGTCCAGCTCTGCCCAGGGCGGTTCCTGCAAAGGCTGGGACCTTGGATGCTGCTTCCTCAACCATTTTGGTGACTATGACTCAAAGGAGGGACTTCAAGGGAGCCAGGATCACAGGTGCCTGGGCTGCCTTCCAGAAATGAGACCTGTCTGGGGAAATGGATCAGGCTGTCGCATGGAAGCTTGAGTCAGAGATGGTGGTTTTGAGGTGATTTGGACAAATTAGATTATTTTATCAAAGCTCTGAAGAGGCAGAAGCTTCTTCCTTGGACTACCGATTGAACACAGAACAAGAGATGCACGTGGTGTCAGACTAAGTCTTAGAGAGATACAAGCCAGCCTCCTCCCACAGAGTCTTGGGACTGGCAGAACAGGTACTCTTATGTGCCCTCTGAGGATAGGAGTCACAGTAAGGAACAACTGGGGCAGAAAATAGGGAAAGAAGTGACAACAACTAGATCATTTTTGGCAATTTAACATGGAGACAGTGACAAGTGGTAACAACAGCAAAAGAAAAAAAAAACTTGAAGACACTCGTCCACCCAAATCTCACACTGAAGGTCTATTACCATCTTCCCTATAAGCACCGCTGAACTAAATATTTATTTTAAAGCACCCAACCCAGTCTAGACCCCCTGGAAACAAACAACCCCAGCCAGAGCTGCCACCTCTCTTGGGTCCAGGCAAGAGGAGGGTTCCAGGAATGGCACTTCGTAACTCACTCAGTGCAGGGCACACGGAGGTGAGCTGGGGCATGGGCATTTGATGGGGACCCAGGTGGCAGTCACAGCATCTGTGTGGACACGCAAGGAAGGGTACTCCTTGGTAATCCCAAGAGGTGTAAACTTTAATTCTGAGGTATAAACTAGAATTCAGACTACTGAAGGTAATGGACACCAGAGATAGTTAACTTTTTAAAATGATTAGTCTTTCTAGAAAGCATTCTATGGTTAAGGTTGCTTCCTAGCCACTCAGTATCTGATTAAAATTAGAGATTACAAAACATCTCTGAAACAAGCACTTACATCTGGAAGGGAATAATAAAAACACAAAGGAAACATCTAACCTCCCAAACTTTCAGCCATAATTTGGAATTCTGAAATGAGGGCTGAAAACTAGAAGGATATTAACATAAACTCCTTTCTCCTTTCTAGAACCCTCAAATAATTTTATTTACATCACTTCTAATGAAAGGAAAACCAGGATAGAAAGAGAAAGCTAGAAAATGAATAGACAGATTCTGAATCACTGGCCAGTAGCGTTGAGCATGAACATTTGATTAGAGTGCAGATATTTGTGTGGATAATTGGCACAGGATGATTGCCACAGTGAGCCAAGTGCGCATGACACCTCTTGACCATGGTGTCACAGCAATAGGCCCAGGAACCTGTCACCATGCTACATGATGAAATGGCAAAATCAAAAGAGGCAATTTCCAGGAAGTATTTTTGACTTCCTGGCTGCACATCTCTTCTTTCTTCAAATGGTGTGATTAAAGCTTTAGCTAGATCTCATTTAGCCAGCAAAGTAAAATAATTTATTATATTCAAATAATGGAGATTTTAGGATTTAATATTCATTCAGGTTTGTTTTTTAAAATCATTGTTTTGTGGAGAAATTCAACAAAATTAATTATAGCTGATTATATTATGCTCACCAGATTAAGGGTGAATCGGTTTTCCCCAACCCACTGACCCAAATATTAATCTATTTTGGCAACACCCTCACAGAAACATCCAGGATTAATACTTTGTGTCCTTCAATCCAATCAAGTTGACAGTATTAACCGTCATACAGGCTAAAGCAAAACATATGATCTATAAGCACTATACAGCTCAGTAAACTCTGAACAAAAGTGACTAAGAAATTTTAAAACTAACACCCTTCTTTACAAATTGGCAGTGTAGCAGCCGTTTCTTTTTAAGGAGAACTTTGGACACCATAAGTAATCAGAAGACCCAGCTTCTGGGAAATACACTCTGGGATGCAACTTCACTCCTTTTTAGGTATGTTTACGAAAAAGGAGAAACAACAACAATCCATTTCCAAATATTTTAGGATATTTTTAATGGGAAAATGTAAAATATTTTAATGTTTTTTCATAGTGGATTCCTTCCCAGCAGTAAGCATTTATGGACATGGTACATCATAAATGCAGGGTGCTAGGGAATGCAAGGCAAAGCGAGAATGACCGAAGATGGGAAGAAAAGGTGTGTCCTCCAGAAATACATACAAATTCCCCTAATTCAAGTTCTTGGTAAGTATGATGGCACATCCTAAATGCATGGAATTTTTAACAAGTAAAGGGGAATGAATGAATAGATAGATAAATTAGAGAGAGAGAGAAGGGAAAGAGAGAGAGAGAGAGAGATGCATTCAAATGTTATTCAGAATATTGCTATGCAAAGCTGTACACACTTTTATGACATCATCTACATACCACATATTTGGAGTTCTTTGGGAACTGCCTTCCTAGCAAATTTACTAATTACAAAACACACTTTTTTCACAAATGCAGCTTTTGACCAAAAAAGTCAATATTTTCCAAGTTAATTACTAGTTTATCAGTTTTTGCTCCAATTGAATTTTGTATATTAAAGGAAAATCAAATCCATTCTCAAAGTCCAACATATCTGCCAGCTGAAAATATTTAAGAATGATGGGAAAGATGTTTCTGAATGGAAATTTTTATACCTTTTTATTATTTAGCAATAGTAGCAGTATCAGTAAAGTAACACCTCTTAAAATGATTATCATAAAAACAATCACCAAACATTTAGAAGAGTCTTTACAGCTCAGGGATCAAAAGCACATGCAGGACTTTGGGCAAATTATTTTATTTCTTGCGCTCTAGTTTCCTATCAATGATAAACAAAGCTCATTCTATTTCATGAGATGATGATGATTATTATTATTATTAAGACGGAGTCTCGTTCTGTCTCCAGGCTGGAGTGCAGTGGCGCAGTTTCGGCTCACTGCAACCTCCGCCTCCTGAGTTCAAGTGATCCTTCTGCCTCAGTCTACCGAGTAGCTGGGACTACAGATATAAACCACCACACCCAGCTAAATTTTTTGTATTTTTACTAGAAACGGGGTTTTATCATGTTGGCCAGGATAGTCTCGATTTCTTGACCTCATGATCTGCCTGCCTCAGCCTCCCAAAGTGCTGGGATTAAGGTGTGAGCCAGCCTGTCCAGCCTTCGCAGTGTTATTGAATGAGAGAATGTATAAATCAGTGGTTTATGACAATGCCGTGCACCTCCAAAACCTTCAGTAATGTTTCCTAGTACTATTTGATAATAGGTGCCTTATAGCAGGCTTCTATAGAGGCCTACCTGGTTATCGTGAAGACATATTTCAGATATACCATGTATCAAAATTTGTACAAATTATAAACCCTGTGAAATTTCATATAAGCCACATTTACTTATTGATATAGTGTAAAAAAAAAAACTGAAAAAAGACGTTTTGAACCCAAGCAGCTGAAGTTTGAGAGTGGAACCACGGTTCTTCCTAAAATCTGAAAATGGGTTTTCTAGTACTGTGTTGAGACTGCTTGATTTTTCATGAACTGGTATGTATGATAAACTGGTCTTTGTTTACATATTTTTGTTCTTATTTAACTATCTATATGTTCTAATTGTGCAGTGCTTCTGGACTTGCATGCATACGTATTTTGTGAATTAGGCATATTTACTCATACATGTTAAGTCATTTTTGTAAATTCAAAGAGTTCTATAAGACAGGTTAAGAGAAAGAGTAAATGCTTAACATTTTCACTATTCTTGTCCTCTCCAGAGGCATACATATTAAACTCTTTTAATGGATTACTTTGTACTTGTATCTGTGATGGTTAAAAATATGTATTAACTTGAATAAGTCATAACGTGCCCAGATATTTAGTTAAACATTATTTCTGAGTGTGTCTGTGAGGATGTTTCCAGGTAAGATTAGGATTTGAATTAGCAGACTGAGTAATGCAGGTTGGCCTCCCAAGTATGGATGAGCATCATCCTATCTGTTGAGGGGCTGAAATAAAACAAAAAGGCAGAGGAAGGAGAATTTTCTCTCTCTGTGGACTATGTGAACTGAGACATCACCTTCTCCTGCTCTTGGACTGGAACTTACACCATCAGTGCTCCTGGTCCTCGGGCCTTAGATTAACTTGGGCTGGTTAATCCAGGCTTGCTGTGGTCTTGATACCTCTTTCCCATCTTCCTAGGAATTTACTTTGCCTCTCTCTTCTGCTGCGTCTAATGGTTGCCTATTTCTTGGTTTTCTTCTTGAATTTAACAGATCACAACCTCCTGAGAAAGGTAAAAGGATCATAGACAATCATAGTTTTCAGTTTTTGCATATTTTAAATTATCTTATCCATAAACTCACATTAGATATTTGGCTTAACAGTTTTGTTGTAGATTATTTGTACTAAGAACGTGAAAATATTTCTCCTGTGTCTTCAGGTTTCCAGTGTTCTATTAAGAAATATGATGGCCTTATTCTTTGCATAAAACTCTCTCTAGAAGCTTCTAGAGGCTTCTCTTTGCCTCCATTACTCTAATTTTTCCTATTTTACTTATGTTTCCTGGTCTGGGCCTATTTGCATTTATTGTATAAGACGTGGGACAATGTTAATTTTACACATGATCTTAGCCAAAAAGCCAAGAAGCAATGGGACAATGTTAATTTTTAAAAAACCATTTGTTAATTTTTATTTATTTAATTTTAAAGACAGGATTTCTCTCTGTCACCCAGGCTAGAGCACAGTGATAGAATCACAGCTCACTAAAACCTCAAACTGTTGGTCTCAGGATATCCTCCCGCTTTGGCCTCCTGCCTCCTGAGCAGCTGAGACTACAGATGTGTCCCACTGAGCCCAGCTAATTTTTTTTAATGTTTTGTAGAAATGGAGTGTCACTTTGTTGCCCAGGCTGGTCTCAAACTCCTGGCCTCAAGCAATTCTCCCACCTCAGTCTCCCGAAGTGCTGGAGTTACAGGCATGTGCCACCATCCCTGGCTTAAAACTCATGTTCTTTAGTAATGAATATATTTTTAAAATATGCTTAATCATCTAATTTTCTTATCTTCAACTTCCCATCTCTATTTGCTCTCATTTCTAGCTATCTTCCGTGTTATCTTTCACTTGGTTTTTCACTTACATAAACATGTTTTTAACCTCTAAGAGCTTTTTTTTTTTTTTTTTTTTTTTTTTGAAATGGAGTCTTGCTCTGTCATCCAGGCTAGAGTGCAATGGCACAACCTCGGCTCACTGTAACCTCTGCCTCCTGGGTTCAACAGATTCCAAGAGCTTCTTTATATTTTATGAAGCACTTCATAAGATACATTTCTTGGTTTATGTTTCATTTTCCCTATTGGAATATTAATGATATCTTTGAGATATTCTTCTACTTACATATTGCTTATTCAGTATTTGTCTCTCTGATTTCTTCTTACAAAATATTATTACTGTAATCTGCAACCCCCTTCTATTTGTCATTGTGGGTATATTGTTTTTCAAAAAATGTATTTGGCAGCTGTTTTTTAACAGTCTTTAAGGGACTCCAGAACCATTTATGCATTCAGCCCTTATGTTTAAGTAGCCCATATTCACCTGTTTCAAAAATCCTTCCCATATACTCATGATTCAGAATCAAAATTCAGATTTATATCCAAGACAAATAAGCTTAAAACAACTTATGCGACTGGGCTCAGTGGCTCACACCTGTAATCCCTACACTTTGGGAGGCTGAGGCGGGTGGGTCACCTCAGGTCAGGAGTTCAAAACCAACCTGGCCAACATTGTGAAACCCCATCTCTCATAAAAATACAAAAATTAGCTAGGCATGATGGTGGGTGCCTGTAGTCTCAACTACTTAGGAGGCTGAAGTGGGAGAATCGCTTGAACCCAGGAGGTGGACGAGTTGCAGTGAGCCAAGATTGCACCATTGCATTCCATCCTGGGCAACAAGAGTGAAACTCTGTCTCAAGAAAATAAAAACAAAATCAAAATACTTATGTGAACTTCCAGCTGTTCCTCCCTGGGCAAGTCAATAGCAACTGCAATGCTGAGTATATGGTCTATTTTTCTTTTTCTTTTCTACTTTAGTTTGCACTCTTGATCTTGTTTAAATGTCTAGACTTTTTCCAGAGCATCCCTTCAAAGGCCTGTTTTCACTTGTGAATGCTTCTTGATCCTGTTCTATTCTGTGACAGTGCCGTCTCATAGACATTGAATGGGAATCACAAATGTGAGCCATGTATTTCCATTTTAATTTTCTAGGAGCCATAAAAATGCAAAAAGAGGGGCCCAAAGTGGCTCTGGCCGGATGTTGTGGCGCTTGCGAAGGCGAAGCCAAGAGTTCAAGGCCAACTAACCTCAGCAACCTTACAAGCTCTCATTGATTGGCAAAAAAAAAAAAAAAAAAAAAAAAGCAAAAAGAACAGATGAAATTAATCTTAGCAATAACATTAACCTAATAGACCCCAAATACTATTTTAACATGTAATTAAATATAAAATAATAAGTTTTATTTTTTAGTTTTGCATAGTGAGTCTTCAAAATCTGGTGGGTAGTTTGCCCTCATATCACCTTTCACCTTGGGCCAGCCACATCTCAAGTTCTCAACAGACTTGTGACTAGTGACTCCCATATTGGATACCATAGTTTGAGATACTTGCAATACAAAATCTAGGAAGGCATGGTATCTCATTCTAAATAGTTTATAGTCAAATAAGTAAGATACACACACATAGAAACAAGGAAAGCACTGTCCAATGACTGCAGTGCTAGGAATTTTCAAGGGAAAAAAAACGCATCTAAATAAGATGGCCCTTGCAGAAAAGGCATTCTTGAGGAAGGGATGCTACTTAAAATAATAAAAGTAATTTCATATTACTGCCATAAATATTACATACAGAACATAATTCTATAGAGTTCATCAATGACAAATTTAATCAGCATTGCATATTAGCCTAATATTTTGAAATTTAACTAGAAACCACAGGAAACAAGCAAACACTTTTAAATTTGGAAAAGTTGTAATCATGCGTTTGTGAAAATATTCTAATTGTATGGTAGAGACTAGATGGGAAAAGGGCCATGCTGGAAACAAGTAGATCAGATCAATGTCTTAGGGAGTCTGCTGAGTAAGAGGTGGCATGAGAGTGAACTAAGACAGTGGTTGTGGAAATGAGAAGATGAAGTAGATTGGAGACTTTTGAACAGGGTGGATTCATAATGTACTGACTGGATGGCATCAGGAGAAAGAAAAAGGGAAAGTGAGTGGGGACATTATTATGACTTTATTTCTGATTTTGGGAAGGGGAAGATGATTTCATTCACCAAGATATAAATTACAGGAGCAAAAGCAGAAGATTTTTCTTTTTACTCTACATTTCCGGATACATGTGCAGAATGTGCAGGTTTCTTACATAGGTAAACATGTGCCATGATCAAAAGCAGAAGATTTGTGCTTAACAATGATTTGTTGCTTTGTAAGCATGATTTACTGTTGGAAAACTGAGTAGAAATCCCCAATGACTAACTAAAGATGGTTCTAGAGCTCAGCAAAAATATAGAAGGATAAACATGAGAGTCTATTCAGTATACACATACAAGAATTTTTCCATGACCTAAAATAAGCTAGAATCTCAGACATGATGTAGATGTCTTAAAAAGGATGAAAAGTAAAATGAAATTAAAGACTATGTAGGAGTCTTTTTAAATGCAAACACTAAACACAGACATGCAACAAGACAGAAATTCAACACTTTACCAATGACTTACAAGTATATTTTACTTGGCAAGACATTAAGTTTTCCATGCTGACAACATAGTAGATAAGTTTCTTAAATAAACTCAGGAGACAGCCCAAGCATGATTATTAAATTTTCTTGAAAGATAATTTAAAAGTTATTTGTACAGTTCATCAACATGTGATCAAAGCAAGATGATAGAGTTGAGTGAGGGGAAGATTTGTTTGCACTTGTCACATTACGCTAACTTTGTATCTCATTCATCAAGTTGTCTCTGGCGTACCCTTCAGCAATGTTGTGCTGCCTAATAAAGTTCAGCACATGATAATGTCCCTCTAGAGGAAACTATAACAGATTTGAAAGCATTCAGAATGGTTCACAATCCTATATTATTTGAGAAGTTCATTTCATTGCTTTAATTGTGTAATGAAAGCTGAAGCAATAATAATAATAGCAAGCATCAACTGAACACATGCTAATGAGAGCCATATTAGTGCTTCACACAATTTAGATAGTTTAATCCTCACAACAAGATAATATGTAGGGACTATTTTTATACCAACTTTTTTTCTTTCTGTCTTATTTCCCTCCTTTCCCCCACTGCCTTTTGTTTGACAGGAGAGTTACATTTCCAAGCACTTACTACAGCTGGTTTCTTGTTGGATTCAACCAGTGGGAGGCACTGGTGTGAGATTAGATGATAGAAGGAAAGATGAAGACAGGACAATTCTCCTCTTTCTTTTGGACCGCAGCAATCTCCTTTCAAACTCCAGTTCTTGCTTGGTACACAGTCTGCACCTCACAGCAGCACCCTCCATGGTACGGCCCCCATGGGATGACCCAGAATCTGGGGTTTGGGAATGCCACTTCCTCCTGTTGCCCTTCTAGCCCTGGGGGCACTGGTGACTTCCTGCTCTTGCTAATCTCCAGGGAGTCTCAACATTTCCTGTTTGGCTTCTCAGTTCTTCCATTGCCTGTGTCAATATTACATTTATGTGGAACATTTCTGCTTTCCTAATTGAATAATGACTTATATATCCATATTTACTTGTTTTTATATATTTATATCATATATATTAATATATATTTATTATATATCATATATTTATTTATATATAAATATATGGTTATTTATATATCTACAAAACGTACATACACATGACCTGTTATATACTTATTTTATATTATAAGAGAAAGGGAAATATTTAATGTTGATTACAACTTTATAAGTACTGAGTATTATTATCCTTCTTGTTGTTTTTATGTTTTTACAGTAAAGAATGGATTTCTATTTCAATAGTGGTTTTAAGTACAAAAAAGTACTCACACATTGTCTCTCCATCTTTTGGCTGGTTTTAACCTCTCATTGACACTAATCATATGATGCTATTGTAGTTTTTCATTGCTGTGGTGAAAACTCACCACAAATTTAGTGACTTGAAATAAAACATTTATTATTTTCTAGTTCTGCAGGTCAGAAATCTGGCTTGAGTATCACTGGGCTAAAAAGAAGCTGTTGGCAGGACTACATTCTTCCTGGAAGTGCTAGAGGAGAATCTGATTCCTTCTCTTTTTCTGCATCTAGAGAAACATAAACCTTATTCTTTCAATCATGGTATCTTCCTCCATTTTTAAAGCCAGCAATAGCAGGTCAAGTCCTATTCACTTTACATAACTCTGAGGTTTATGTTTTTCTGGGGGGCCCAGCAGAATAATCCAGAATAATCTCCCTGTTTCAAGATCAGCTAATTAGCAACCTTAATTTCATGTGCAACCTTAAGTTCTCCTTGCCATGTAATTGGATATATTCATAGGTCCCAGTGATTATGATGTGGACCTCTTCGGGGGGGGGGCTTATTCTATCTAATACAGGTACTTTTTATTTTTTATAAGATGGTTATTTCCTATTAGATTATCAGCTCTTTATGCATATATCTCATATCTCTCTGATTTCTCTATGCTGCATTGCACAAAATAAGCAATAAGTAAAAATGAAGCACCTGCTTCCTTTTTTGATGCTGGTCCACCAAGATCTTATCAGAGTAAAAGCCTCCAACAAAGTACACAAAAACCTTGGGGTAAGTTTCACTTCTTATATTTGTTCTACAAATATCCATTGTAAATATATGTAGAATACAAACTGTTGAGTGTCTTGAGCCACTGCTGAAGTGTGCCCACAAAATGAGAGAGAAATGAAGAACCCATTAAGTGATGCCAAGCTGCAGATGACAAGGCAATATGGCAGCAGCTTTCATGGTGGCATGAGCCACCATGAGCTCAGAGGTTGGATGTTCCCATTTCTCAGTGCCGGAGAAGTCACTATACTTGGAAAACAGAACCATCTGTATTCACTCTTCCAGATAAATTCCAGTTTGTTAATGCTTTTAGAAATGAGTTTATTTGGGACATGATGGAACAAGTATACAGTTGAGGAACCTATGTTTACATGTCTTTTGTATGCAGTCTAATATATGTAAAAGTTGTATAACACCAAAGAAGCAGCAAGTAGGATATGATAGAATATGTTCATCTAAACCATTCTGGAGAAGAAAGAGAAAATAAGTACAAGAGGTAAAAAAGAAACTGGATGTAGCTCACAAATCCAAGTGAGCCAAAAGTTTGCTGGGAATTTCTAAAAATCATCATACTTTTTTTTTCAACTCATATTTTAGTTTCAGGGAGTACACGTTCAGGTTTGTTACATGGGCAAATTGTTTGTCACTGAGGTTTGCTGTATGAATGAGCCCATCACCTAGGTAGCGAGCATAGTGCCTGATAGGTAGCTTTTCAACACTCACTCTCTTCCCACCTTCCCCTCAAATAGTCCCAAGTGTCTGTTTTTCCCATCTTTATGTTCATGTGCACTCAATGTTTAGTTCCTACTTGTAAGTGAGAACATGCAGTGTTTGGTTAATTTGCTCAGGATAATGGTCTCCAGCTGCATCCATGTTGCTGCAAAAAAAAATTCATTTTTTTCTATAGCTGTGTAATATTCCATGACATATATGTACCACATTTATCCAGCCCAATGTTGATGGGAACCTATGTTGATGTATGTCTTTGCTATTGTGAATAGTGTTACAATGAACATCTGAGGCATGTGTCTTTCTGGTAGAACATTTATTTTCCTTTGAGTATATACCCAGTAATGGGATTGCTAGGTTCAGTGGTTTTAAGTTCTGTTTTAGGTTCTTTGAGAAATCTCCAAACTGCTTTCCACAGTGGCTAAATTAATTGCCATTCCCACCAAGAGTGTATGAGCATTTCCTTTTCTCCACAGCTTGACCAACATCTGTTATTTTTTGACTTTTTAATAGTAGCCACTCAGACTGCCATCAGATGGTAGGTATCTCACTGTGGTTTTGATTTGTCTTTCTCTGATGATTAGAGCTGTTGAGAATTTCTGTATATATTTCTTGGCCACATGTTATGTCTTCCTTCAAGATGTATCTGTTTGTGTCTTTTGCTTTTTTTTCCATGGGACTGTTTGGTTTTTGCTTATTGATTTAAGTTCCTTATAGATTTTTTATATAAGACCTTTGCAGGATGTATGGTTTGCAAATATTTTCTCCCATTCTGTAGGTTGTCTGTTTACTCTGTCAATAGTTTCTTTTGCTGTGCAGAAGTTCTTTAGTTTAATTAGGTCCCACTTATCTATTTTTTTTTTTTTTTTTTTTTTGCCAATCAATGAGAGCTTGTAAGGTTGCTGAGGTTGGTTGGCCTTGAACTCTTGGCCTCGCCTTTGCAAGCGCCACGACATCCAGCCAGAGCCACTTTGGGCCCCCCACTTACCTATTTTTGTTTTTGTTGCAATTACTTCTGGGGTCTTAGTCATGAATTCTTTGCCAAGACCAATGTTCAGAATGGTATTTCCTAAATTTTCTTCTGGGATTTTATAGTTTTTGGTTTTACATTTAAGTCTTTAATTCATCTTATATTAATATTTGTATATTGTGAAAGATAAGAGTCAAGTTTTATTCTTTTGCATACAGCTAGACAGTTATTCTAGCACTACTTATTCAATAAGGAGTTATTTTCCCATTGCCTGTTATTATCAATGTCATTGAAGATCAGATGCTTGTAGGTATGCATCTTCATGTATGGGTTCTTATTCTGTTCATTGGTCTATTTGTCTGCTTTTGTACCAATAGCATGCTGTTTGTGTTACTGTAGCCCTAAAGTATTGTTTGAAGTCAGGGAGTATGATGCCTCCATCTTTGTTTTTCTTGCTTAGAATTGTCTTGGCTATTTGGGCTCTTTTTTGTTTCATATGAATTCTAGAATTTTTTTCCAATTCTATGAAAAATGATGTTGGAAGTTTGACAGAATATAGCCTTGAATCTGTAAATTGCTTTGGGCAGTATGGCCATTTTAACTATATTGATTCTTCCAATCCATGAGTATGTTTTTTCCATTTGTTTGTATCATCTATGGTTTCCTTCAGCAGTGTTTTGTAGTTTTCCTTGTAGGTATTTTTCCCCACCTTGGTTATAAGTTTTATTGGTTATTTTATTTTGGGTGTGTTCAGCTATTGTAAATGAAATTGTGTTTTGGCTCTGAGCTTGAACATTATTGGTGTGTAGAAATGTTACTGATTTTTCTGCATTTATTTTGGATCCTGAAACTCTACTGAAGTCATTTTTCAGTTCTAGGAGGCTTTTAGTGGAGTCTTTGGGATTTTCTTGATATGGAATTATATCATCAGTGAAGAGAGATTATTTGACTTCTACCTTTTATATCAGGATGACTTTTTTCCTATCTTTTGTCTAATCACTCTGGCAAGGACTTCCAGTACTGTGTTGAATATGATTAGTAAGAGCAAACATCCTTGACTTGTTCCAGTTCTTAAGTAAAATTCTTCCAGCTTTTGCCCTTTCACTATGATGTAGGTTGTGGGTTTGTCATATAAGCTCTTATTATTTTGAGGAATATTCCTATGATGCCTAACTACTGAGGATTTTCATAATGAAGGGGTGTTAGATTTTATCAAAAGTTTTTCTACATCTATTTACATAACAATATTTTTTAAATCTCTGTTTGTGTCGTGAATCACATTTATTGATTTGCACATGTTGAACCAGCCTGGCCTCTCAGGAATCAAGCCTACTTCATCACAGTGAAGTAATTTTTATGTGCTGAAGGATTTAGTCTACTTGTAATTTGTTGAAGATTTTTCATCTATGTTCATCAGGGACTATTGGCCTGTACATTTCTCTTTTTTTGTTTTGTCTTTGCCAGATTTTGCTATCAATGTGATTCTGGCTTCATTGAATAACTTAGGGAGGAATCTCTCTTCCTCAGTATTTCAGAAGAGTTTCAATAGGATTGGTACCAGCTCTTTGTATATGTGCTAGAATTCAGCTGTGAATCCATCTGGTCTAGAGCTCTTTTTGATAGAAAGGTTTTATATTATTGATTCTTTTGTAACTTGACACTGGCCTATCCAGGGTTTCAATTTCTCCTTGACTCAGTCATGAGAGGTTGCATTTTCCCTGAAATTTCTTCATTTTCTCTAGATTTACTAGTTTGTGTGCATATAGGTGTCTCTGGGAGTCTTTTTTATTTCTGTGGACTTGGTTGTAATGTCACCTTTGTTGTTTTTGATTGTGTTTATTTGGCTCATCTCTCTTTTTTCCTTCATTAATCTAGATAGCTGTCTATCAGTCTTGTTTATCCTTTCAAATAACCAGCATTTGGTTTCATCGATCTTTTGTATGGATTTGGGGGTTTCAATTTTTTTCAGTTCTGATCTGATTTCAGTTATTTCTTTTCTCTAATACCTCTAGGGTTAGTGTGTTCTTTTTTTAGTTCCTTCAGGTATGATGTTAGATTGCTAATTTGAGATCTAACTTCTTGTTGTAGACATTAAGTGTTTGATTTCTTTTTTTAATTTGACACTTGCTTCACAGTTGAGCATACTACCAATCTTAGAATATGTTTCATGAACAGGTGAGAAGCAGGTACATTCTATGGTTGATGGGTAGGGTATTCTGTAGATGTTTATTAGTTTCAATTGTTCAGGTGTAAAATGTAAGCCCAGCATAGCTTTGTTAGTTTTCTGCCTAAGTGATCTAACACTGTCAGTGAAGTATTGAAGTCTCCCACTATTACTGTGTGGCTCTCTAAGTCTTTTTGTAGCTCTTGAAATACTTGTTTTGTAAATCTAAGTGCTCCAATGTTAGGTGCACATACATTTTATGTTGTTAAATCAACTTGTTAGATTGAACATTTTTCTTAATACAGTGCCCTTCTTTGTTCCTTGTTACTGTTGTTGGCTTAAAGTCTATTTTATCTGATATAAGAACAGTGACCCCTGCTCTTTTGTTGTTTTCTGTTTGTATGATAGATCTTTCTCTAACCCTTTACTTTGAGTCTATAGATTACATTATGTGAAAGATTTATTTCTTGAAGGCAGTAGACACGTATGTCTTGTTTTATTATTCAACTTGACATTCTGTGCATTTTAAATTGGGCATTTGATCATTATTATTCAAGGTTAATATTTATAGGTGAGGTTTTTATTCTACCATGAAGTTGTTAGCTGGTTGTTTTGTAGTTTCTATTGTGTAGATGCTTTAAAAGACCTAGGTACTTAGCTGTGGTTTTCTGGAAACAGATATAAGTCTTTTGTCTCCATGTTTAGAACTCCCTTGAGTCTCTTGTAAGGCTAGTATAATTGTAATGAATTTCTTTAGTGATTTCTTGTCTGAAAAATAATTTAATTCTCCACTTATGAAGCTTTGGTGGGGTATGAAATTGTTGGTTGGAGTTTCTTTTCCTTCAGAATGCTGAAAATAGGGCCCTAGTCTCTTCTGGCTTGTAGGGTTTCTGCAGAGAGGTCTGCTGTTAGCCTGTATGGGTTGCTTTATATGTGATCTTACCTTTTTCTTTAGCTGCCTTTAAGAATTTTTTTTTTTAGGATTGACCTTAGACAGCCTAGTGACTACATGTCTTAGTGATGTTCATTTTGTATAGTATCTCAGAGGTGTTCTCTGAATTTCCTGTATTTGCATGTCTACCTTTCTAGCAAGATTAGGGAAATTTTTCTTGAATTATTCTTTCAAGTATGTTTTCTGGGTTGTTTACTTTTTGTGCTTTTCTCTCAGGAATACCAATAACTTACAGGTTTGGTCACTTTACATAATCCCATCTTTCTCAAAGACTCAGTTCAATTTTTTAAATTATTTTTATTTCTTTTTGTTTGGGTTAGTTTAAAAGACTTATTTCCAAGCTCAAAAATTCTTTCTTCTGCTTAGTCTAGTCCACTGATAAAGCTTTCAATTATGTTTTGAAATTTTCTAAGTGAGTGTTTCATTTCCAGTAGCTCTAATTGATTTTTTTTTAAATGTTTACCTCTTCTTTTATTTCCTGGATTGTTTTAGAAGTGTTTTTGTGTTGATTTTCAACCTTGCCTTGGATCTTGTTGAGTTTCCCTGCAATCCATGCTTTGAACTCTCCAACTGTTATCTCTGTGTCTCCATTTTGGCTAGGGATCATTGCTGGGGAGCTACAGTGAAACTTTGATTGTGTCACAACATTGAGATTTTTCTAGGGGCAGAATTCTTATGCTGTTTTTTTCTCATCTGAGAAAGTGTTGGGTGGGCTTTTTTTTGCTTTGTTGTTATGGTCCTATGCACTTCCATCAGCTGGTTTTATATTGGGCTGTGTAGTTCAACCTTCATGACAGAAAATGACATTTGTAGGTAACTGCCAGCTGCAGCAGAAGTAGGTGGGTATAGGTGTGATTTTTATTTACTGTGGGGTGCTCTCTGCTGTTTCAGGTGAAGGGTTGGCCACGACTTGTTGAAGCAAAATTTAGAAATGCATGAAATGATTCTAGAAATGAAAATATGTGAAGTAAGAAGAAAAGAGTGAGGTAAAACTAGCTACTTCCATCCTTCCCCAAAAGCTATGGCTTATGCCAGGCTGAAGAGCAAAGTTAAATGTGCAGCACACACATGTTGCCTGGTGGAATGTGAACCAAGAGGAAAGCCTGAGCACATCCATTGCTATTGAAACTGGAGTTTAGAGCCATCTGGTCCAAAGCCATACATTACAGCTGAAAAGGACTCAGGAGTATACAGTTGCCAAAATATACATTACCAGTTCATAGCAAAAGCAGTTAAAAAATCCATGTTCCTTAATCTTATTTTGCACTACTATGACAATTTTATATTCTGAAATAGGTTTCAGATTTCTAAAAAACTGCCAACATCTTAAGTAACTTTTTAATAAACTAGTCTCTGGCAATACCATTTAAAAAGTCCACACATGTACCTGGTAAAAGGGAAATGGGCAAAATATAACATCCTTTGGGATAGAAATAGATAGAAATACATTAATAAAGTGAAGTATCACCCTTAAATGTGAAAAACATATTATTTAACCTTGGGATTATCCCTTTCTACTGTGATGATTCTTAATCTAGTTTTGTCTTATGAGTTCATTTATCTTCATTTAGTTCCAAAATTAAAAGCTAAAGAACAATTGCCTTCATTTTGTTGTTAAACAAATAGAAGCAAAAGTGGTGAAAGTCATTCCTTATAACAATGTAAACAGCCTCTTGTTTTTCTTGCCAGATGCATTCTGTAACTTTTGCCACCATATCTCTGACACTTTATTCCATTCTGGGTTCCATGGATGTTGACTGTTGCTGCTACGTTACCCTAAGAATAGCATTTCTTTCATGTCAATCCAACTGTACTTGGCTTCTGTTCACTGCAATGATTCCTGGAACACAGTG
Organism: Saguinus oedipus; assembly: GCA_031835075.1. Classification (NCBI taxonomy): domain Eukaryota; kingdom Metazoa; phylum Chordata; class Mammalia; order Primates; family Cebidae; genus Saguinus; species Saguinus oedipus. The sequence goes on along the minus strand of CM063186.1, from coordinate 51,910,889 downwards.
AAACTGAACCTTCTTCAAGTCATTCGATGTTGAGTACAGAACCTGCTACCTTTTGGTTAGCATTTGTCCAAACTCTTGGATCCCAAAGGGATAAATACCACCCCCTTACTGGTGCTAAAGAAGACCTTATAACTTACAACTGGTCACTAGTAAAAGGGGGGTGAAAATGAAGGAGATTTCTGTTTCTCACATACATCTTAGAACCAAGTACTGATAAAGCCTTGTATTTATTTAGGCTTCCGTTGGTCTGGAATAACATATGCTTCAGCAAAATTGGCTTATTTATTTGTTTAGGGTGAAGATCCCAGGCGTAAGTTTATAATTTTGACCTCTAGAAAATATAGTAATAATTTTAAGTCACCTTATTGTTACTACCCATATAAATAATATTATTACAATAAATGGTTTATATTCATTAGAAAAATAAACCTTATAATTGTGAAATGAAACACTATAAGGAGCTGTGTTGGTTGATGTTATGGCAAAACTTCCAAAACAATTCTAGGACCCTCCACTTCTGAACTTCTCATTAAGCCTATAACAATTTTCTTTTTACTTTAATCTACTGTCATTATTACTTGGTTTTACTTACACTTGAAATTATCTCAATTTACACAGGATATAGGTAATCCATAATGTAATGTGATTCTTAGATTATGTGTTTATAAGTAATTAAAGTATAACATGTATCATTCTTATGTCAATAATTTTCAATATAATAATAGAACTTGTTTTCTTTTCTATTTTTAAAAATAATTTGTCAGTTTGTACGCCCATTATAGAAAAATTCGGATTAAAATATTTTGATCAGAGAGATGTTAAGAAGATGGAATCATGGAATTTGCTAAGATGGCTGTAAGATATACTGCCTGCTGATTTGTTTACTTATTCTTTATGATACTTACCTACCTGTGAGACAGGTTTCATTTTTTCTTAGTCATTCACCTGAGTTTACAGGCACTTCTGCTGTCACAGTTTTCTGATCTCATATATAAGATTTTCAGAGCTCTGTTTCTTTTTTACATAAGCTAGCATGAGATCTAGAATGAGACAATAAAGAAATGAGGAGAGAAAATTATCAAAGATGTAATTTAAGAATTTACTCAGAATTGAAGGATGAATGCTTTCAGTCTTAAAAGTCCTACTTAATAACAAATAAAATAATTTTTTTAAAATTCACACTGAGTCATATCACAAAAGTTTTATAACACCAGACATAAAAAGACAATCCTAAAATCTTACCCATCTGGGTACACAGATCACATACAAAAGAATGGCACTCAAAGTTTACTGGATGATAAAACACAATGGAATAATGCCTTGAAAATCAAAGATAAACTTATTTTTAACAATTTATAGTGCAATGACTGATCTAATTCTCCTCTCCTAGCTAGGCAGTCAAATTACACTTCCTTGTCCTCTTTAATATTAAATGTGGAAATGTAGTGTTGACACTTGCTTTGGCCAATTAAATATGAGTGATAGTCACATATATCACTTCAAGCTAGAATGTGCATAATGTGCCATGCTTCTTACCAGCCTTGATAAATATGGCCCTGTGAATTGCTTGGCCAATAAAGAATAAATGGATGTAAGGTGTGTCATTTTCAAATGGAATTTTCAGAGTCAGTGGAGTATTAAAGTCTTCCACAATTATTGCGTGGGAGTTTATGTCTCTTTGTAGGTCATTAAGAACTTGCTTCATGTGTATGGGTGCTCCTTTGTTGGGAGCATATATATTTAGGATAGTTAGCTCTTCTTGTTGCATTGATCCTTTTACGATTTTATCAGAGACTAGGATGGCAACCCCTGCTCTTTCTTTGCTCTCCATTTTCTTGGTAAATCTTCTTCCATCCCTTTATTTTGGATCAATGTGTGTCTTTGCATATGAGATGGGTCTCCTGAATACAGCACACTGATGGGTCTTGACTTTTTATCCAGTTTGCCAGACTGTGTCTTTTGACTGGGGCATTCAGGCCATTTACATTTAACATTAATATTGTTGTGTATGAATTTGATCCTGCCATTTTGTTACTGGCTGGTTGTTTTGCCTGTTAGTTGACACAACTTCTTCATTGTGTCATTGGTCTTTACCATTTGCAGTGGCTGGTACTGGTTGTTCCTTTCAATGTTTAGTGTTTCCTTCAGAAGCTCTTGTAAGGCAGGGTCTGGTGGTAACTAAATCTCTCAGCAATTTATTGTTTGTAAAGGATTTTATTTTTCCTTCACTTATGAAGCTTAGTTTGGCTGGATATGAAATTCTGGGTTGAAAGTTCTTTTCTTTAAGGATGTTGAATATTGGCCCCCACTCTCTTCTGGCACGTATGGTTTCTGCCAAGAGATCTGCTGTGAGTCTGGTGGGCTTCCATTTGTGGGTAACCCTACCTTTCTTTCTGGCTGCCCTTAGCACTTTTTCCTTCATTTCGACCCTGGTGAATCTGACAATTATGTGCCTTGGGTTTGCTCTTCTTGAAGAATATCTTTGTGGTATTCTCTGTATTTCCTGGATTTGAATGTTGGCCTGCCTTGCCAGGTTGGGGAAGTTCTCCTGGATAATATCCTGAGGAGTGTTATCAAGCTTGGATTCTTTCTCCCCCTCCCCATCACATTCAGATAAACTGATCAAGTGTTGATTAGGTATTTGCACATAATTCCATATTTCTTGGAGGCTTTGTTCATTTCTTTTCACTCTTTTTTTCTCTGAGCTTACCTTCTCATTTTATTTCATTGAGTTGATCTTCAATTTCTGATATCCTTTCTTCTGCTTGATCAATTCAGGTACTGAAACTTGTGTATGCTCACAAAGTTCTCGTGCTGTGCTTTTCACCTCCATCAAGTCGTTTATGTTCTTCTCTAAGCTCCTTATTCTAGTTAGCATTTAATCTAACATTTTTTCAAGATTCTTAGTCTTTGCATTGGGTTAAAACATGTTCCTTTAGCTCAGAGAAGTTTGTTACTACCCACCTTCTGAAGCCTGCTTCTGTCAATTCATCAAACTCATTCTCCATCCTGTTTTGTTCCCTTGCTGGTGAGGAGTTGTGATCCCTTGGAGGAGGAGAGGTATTCTGGTCTTTGATGATTTCATCCTTTTTGCATGGATTTATCCCATCTTCATGGATTTATCTACTTTTGATCTTTGAAATTGGTGATTTCAGATGGGGTCTCTGAGTGGACATCCTTTCTGTTGATGTTAAAGCTATTTCTTTTTTTTTTTTTTTTTTTTTTGAGTTTTTCTTCTAACAATCAGGCCCCTCTGCTATAGGACTGATGGAGGACCACTCTAGATCTTACTTGCCTGTGAATCACCCATGGGGGTTGCCGATCAGCAAGTATTGCTGCCTCATCTTTCCTCTGGTAGCTTTGTCCCAGAAGGATACCACCAAGTGACAGCCAGAGCTCTCCTGTATGAGGTGTGTTTTTGGTTATACAGAGGTCGGGGAGCCGCTTGAGGAGGCAGTCTGTCCCTTTTCTGCCTGCAGAGTCACTGCTGGGCTGTCACAGACTCAGTCCAGCTGCTATGTAAACTTCCTCTGGCTTTCGTTTAAACAGGTAGGTTTAGACCTGCCTCAGCAATGGCAGACACCCTTCCACCCAACCCACCGAGCTCAACTGTCCTGGGCCAAGCTCAAACTGATGTGCTGGCTGCAAAACTTTCAAGTAAGAGGGCTTTAGTTTGCTGGTCTTTTGGGGTGTGGGATCACCAGCCATATCACCTGTCTTCCTGCTTTCAGCTCCCCCTCTTTCTGGGGATCGGGTAGCTCCATCCTGCAGGTGTTCTCAGTGCTAGTCAAAACATTAGCCCAGATCTGTGCCAACAACCCATGGCAGCTACTGGAGCTGCCACAGTGCTTTTCAGCCCTGCAGGGATCTCCTGGTCTGTGGGTTGCAGAGGGCATGGTAGAAGCACAGTATGTGAACCAGAGTGCCAGTGTGGGGGGAGGTACTCCGATCCGGTAGTCAGTCTCACTTCCCGAGTGAAGCAGTGCCCTGCTCTGCCACAGTTTGCCCTCATTGGGCTACACCCACTGTTCAACCAGTCCCATTGAAATGAACCTGGTACCTCAGTTGGAAATGTGGAGATCACTCATCTTCTGCATCTCTCTCGCTGGGAGCTGTGCTCTGGAGCAGTTCCTATTCAGCCATCTTGGCAGAATCTGTATGTTTTTGTATATAGTAATATTCCAAGCAATGTAATTCAGTGTCAAGTACTCAGTGATGAAACACTTATACCTTAGTCATGGACTAATTGCTATCCTCTGGGTGACTTCTAATTTAATGTATCAAAACTGATGTGCTCTTGCCATGCAGCAAAAGGCATTATGTTAAAGTTTCTCCCCAACATAGGGTGAATGTGAGAATTGGAAAGTGTTAGTTCAATATAGTAGCCAAAGGACTAACTATGTGGTTTCACTGGAAAGGCAACCCTAATTCTAAATGAAGTCCCAGGATAGCATTAGAGAAAGGATCCACCATTGGAGTTTTTCTTTCACTCTAACATAAATCAAAGGTGACAGAGAATTGTATTGCAACTTCTCCTAAACTAAATTTATCTTGGAACAGAGACAAAACAAAGATGATTTATGAACTGAAGGACATTTTCCACTATTATTCTGAACATATGTAAACAAAGAATGAGACTGAAAAATCTATATGCCCTTTTACCTAGCCTCAGGGAGCTATCTCATTGAAACTGTTTGCTACCTCATGGAAAATAACCAAAATGGATTAGCCCCATGGAACAAAAGAAATGACATTATAAACTCAAGTGACAAGCAACAAGATCCCAAAGGGAGCAAATTTCTTAAAAGGAACTTTCAAAATCCCTTTCTTCTAGGTTTATCAGCATGGGGAGCTTAATTTCAAGAAGCTTTAGAGAGGGAGAAAATTGTGGCACATATTCTGCTTAGTTTAGATCTCTTAATCCTTCTAAATTGTTCTGCCTTGTTTAAAAAGATCTGCTTACAACTATCATTGTGCAAGTGTAAACACAAGAGTTCTCAAATCATTCTTTGAGCTTCAGCTCTGCCAGACATCATTCATGTCTCATTTTACAGATAAACCCTCAGCACCACCAAAGCTGCTTTAAAAAACCCAACCACAGTGTAAGGCGCATGTACAAATCTTTGCATGTCTGGGTTTCCCTATAAGGGCATTGAGTTTTATTCCCATCACAATTCTTGTTTATAGCTCACTGGATTTATAGCCACCCTCTTAAACATCTGCATTCATCATTTTTTTCTCTTTCCTAAGGAAAAACACAACTCTTTCTATAGAACAGAAAACAGGTATTTTCTCCTATTAAGCCTTAAAGGGAGGTGTTCTTTCTGTGTTTTAACCATTGAAGTAAGTGAAACATAAGACTCCAATGATGTCAAGAGAATTAGGATGAGGAACCTTGACAATAGAGCTTTGATATTTTATAAAGTTCCATGAGCTGCAAGTCAGGAAAACAGTTTTAAACCCACAACTTTTATTAACTCACTGTGTGGCAAAAAGCAAATCTCTTCATTTTCTTCGTGTTTCACAGAAACACAGATCTTTAAAACCAGGAGCAACCTTAGGATTTCATTCAATACAACACACTCATGTTTGAGAGAGAGTCCCATATCCCAGATTATTAATTTAACCTCCTTTGGGGGCAGAGCTGGAGCTTCTCTACAGAACGTCTAATTTTACAGTGTATTTACAGGTATCTCTACTATGCTATTACTCAGTTCCCTAAGCCACAGCCAAGGTCTAAGGACAGATTTCCTATCAGGGGAATTGCAAGGATCACACAAAATATTTCATCTGGAGGTATATTTAAAAAATTGTAAATGAAACCTAAATGTAAGGTGTTGACAATAGCTATGCAATGCAAATTCCAATGCTATCTTTGGAGTCACTTTCAGATTTTTATAGTAATACATCCTCAAGAAAGAAGTCATCTTTTAGAGTCCGTTATTGGCAAAAAGCTACTGTCTCATTCTCTCTAATGATATGTGCGTGTGTGTGTGTGTGCACGCATGTGTGCCTGCGCATGTGTGTAACTGAAAAGGGCTGCTCTGAGAAGAATGCCTAGAGCCCTAACAATAGTCACCATTTTTTACATCTTGACCCTGTCTTTACTACAACACTAAGACTTTTAGGGTAAGTTACTCGATCTGGATTAAATTTTGTCTTCCCAAAATTGATATTTGAAGCCTTAACCCTTTATGTGATTGTACTTAGAGATAGGGTGTTTAGAAAATAATTAATTAAGGTTAAATTACATCATAAGAATGGGGCCTAATAGGACTGGTAACCTTACAGGAAAGGAAGAGAGAGATTTCTTTTTCTTCACAGAGAAGTCATATGGGCATATAATGAGATGGCCGCCACCTGCAAGCCAGGAAGACACACCTCACAAAACCTCAATTGCCTAAATCTTGATCTTGGACTTCCAACCTACAGAACTGTGAGAAAGTAAATTTCTGTGTTGACACCACCCCGTCTGTGGCATTTTGTTATAGCAGCCTCAGCAGACTATGTATTACTTAGAGTAAATTACTAAAAATAAATCATTTAAGAAACATCCTACTAAAAAGTAAACTTTCTGTTGAAAAAGAAAAAAGCAGAAATATTTAGAAAGTCAGCTGAACACGTTTGTTTTGAGTAGTTCCTTTCCGCATCACTTCCTGACACATCTGGCTTTTAAAGATTGCCAATACGACATTCAGTGGCAATAGCAAAAACAACAACAATTCAATCAGATTCTTAACATCATGATTACATCCAACGGAAAAAAAAATGTGGCATGCCTTATTCCAGAGCAATAAAAATGTTATTGTGCTGCTTTCCTTATTTCTAAAAATACAGCAGTCCCAGAAAAACAAGTAAATAACTCATTTTTCCATCAGTAAAAACCAAGAATATTCTTAAAGTGGAAAATCTTTTGTGAAACCGTCTCTAATTGGTGATCTCTGGGCTGGTCCCTAATTGGAGTTTGTGACAAAATGCCACATTGCTCAAGCTCTTTCACCTAGTACCAAGCATTTTAACAGATGAAATTGCCTGAGTCATAATTGTTTTCAAGGAGTTCTTTCCCTCTTCCTCTCCAGCTTTTAGTTACAAGTATTATTTTTTCCAATACTGCTTTTCTCTTTTTTGTTGCCAGAAAACCCAAGCTCGTTTTCAAGATTAAATTACAGCCAGTGACTCTCCTTTGTTGAAAGGACAAGATTTCTAACAAAAGAGGTGCCTTTCAGGGTAAAACAAGATGCATTAAGGCACTGGGTCCCAAGGCCTAGATATCTGCAGTCTTCATAAAGCCAAGCAACCTTGTAAATGGTCCAGATGTTAGTACTAATTTCCATCTTGCTTCCTCAAAAGGAAAGAGAAAAGAAAAGGGAAGGAAAAGAACCTCTTATCCTACACACACACACACACACACACACACACACACACACACACACACACAAGAAATGATATCAATAGCTGAGCTCTGTGGATTAAAATTTGACAGAGCTTATTGTCATGTTATTTATGTAAAATAATCTGAATATATTTCTGTGGTGTGTTACATAAATTGAAATAATATTCATACATTCCATTGACAAAACTCTTGAATATTTTCATCAGTTTAAATTAAAAGGTAAAATCTAAAAACAAAGGTAAAAAGTGAGCAATTTAGAATCTCCTTGACATGTTTTCTCATTTATTTATTGCAATTGCAAAAAATGTTAAGGATGATTTTACTTAGTATCAGAGAGCACATGTTAAACTAATACTTACTAAAAGACATTACCTATACCCTGTTTATTGCCTTGCCTGGAGTTGATGTGAAAAGGAACCATGGAGCACTAAGAAAAACTGAAAGAAGAAAATGGTATTTATGTTATCTTTCCTTGCCCAGTTTTAACAGAAGATGGTTCATTTAACATCCTATCTCAGAAGAGCAGAGGTGCCTGCTACTGCAGGATCTCCCAACCTGACACTGCTCTAATATGATGCATGAGCCTTTCTCTTCAACCTGTAGTAAAACCCTTGGTCCTCACTGCTTTAGCCACCACATCCCAGTCACAAGTGCATCTCTTACTCCTTACCCCCAAAACAATTTAAGACCCATATAATATTAACCCACATTTTCCTTTATCAGCTTTCCCCAAACCATCTCTCATGGTCATGTTAACTTCAAATTCCATGCCTCCCTAGCCAACTCTGTCCCTTAATCCAACCTCTATTCCCCATCCTCAGGATCTATCCACTGCTCAACACCAGCACCCCTTTCTCAGACGGGTCCTGGCTCTTCCAGATCCATAATCATCTCACACCCCTAATTTCAAATGTCAGTCCATTCCCATCTCATCTTTGGCAGAACTTTCCTTCATGGTTTCAAGCTCTTATTCTGGCAGAGTATCAGGAACCCTGTGTGTGTCTGCTTTTCAACTGTTTACTCTCTAATCCAAATTGCTAATTTTCTCATTCCCATGGGACCAGAGATATATCTCTCTATCCTGCCCTGATATTCCTGGATTCTCTCTTCTAATTCTGGGTACAGCTTTTACTGTCTGGGACCATGGTCGTTCCTAAGTTGGTGCTGTCTTTTACTTTCTCACGCAGGAATTTTTTTTAATGCATTTAAGGAAAAAAATAGTGTCAAAAATTTAAAAGGATATAAATAGCAAGGTAAGGTGTTATTATAATTGCAATAAAGCCTAAGAAACACCAGCAGAATAAAAATAATAGTGAATTTGCAGTTATAGAACATTGGTCTCATAAGGGATGTGTGGCCTCACATTTGCTGTTAGAATTTAAGACATGGGCCGGGCGCGGTGGCTCACGCCTGTAATCCCAGCACTTTGGGAGGCCAAGGCGGGTAGATCACGAGGTCAAGATATCGAGACCATCCTGGTCAACATGGTGAAACCCCGTCTCTACTAAAAATATTTAAAAAATTAGCTGGGCATGGTGGCGCGTGCCTGTAATCCCAGCTACTCGGGAGGCTGAGGCAGGAGAATTGCCTGAACCCAGGAGGCGGAGGTTGTGGTGAGCCGAGATCGCGCCATTGCACTCCAGCCTGGGTAACAAGAGTGAAACTCCGTCTCAAAAAAAAAAAAAAGAAAGAAAGAAAGAATTTAAGACGTTATTTAATTTTCCTGAGTGTACTACAAGGCTTCATTACCCCCACCTACTTCTATGTCTCCCTGCATATCCCAGAGAAGAGGCCTGGAACTATGTTTCCCAGAATCCCCGTCTCAGATCCCGGGTTTGTGTCTGATAAGAACAGGCAGCCATGGCCCAGTGTTTGAGGACAGTGTTTGGAAAGTATTTGATTTGATTATGAAGCCAGTATATGCAGAAGGTATCTGCCGTACAAATGGCAGTCTGTTCTAAGCTCTGGTAAGGAAGTACCCACCAGGCCCGCTAAGCATGATGAGTATTCACCAATGCCAGGTTTACATTTATTTATAGGCAGGAAGAAGGGGATCACTAACCCCTTAAAATTAGGATGAGTCGTATAACTAGTTATATCCTGTGGTTATGGGTTAAAATAGCTTATAGGACAAGATCAAGGAGATTATTACCTTTTTCTACCATAATCAGCAATGTTCTAAAGAGTGAACTCAAGGACCCTGAGTGAGAAAGACAACCTCATTAATTATTTTGTATACATAAGCAACAATTTTCTTTTGTTTTAAACCACTAAAATTTTGTAGTTTTCTTGTTTGCAGTTTACTCTTTGCTCCCACAACATAACATAGTCATTTTTTTAATAACCTGGGATTCCTTTTCTCCTTCCTGAGAGAAATAATTCTATTTACAGAAAATGATTGCTTAGGTGATTAAATAAGGTAGGCAAAAGTGCCTGAGTCAAAGTCTAACACATAGTAGGTCCTTAATTCACGTCAGTGACTTTTAATCCAGACACTATGTCATCTACAGCCACTCAACAATTTGACACAGGATGCAATTACTATTAGAGTAAATTTTGTTGTTTAAATATTGAAGAGATATTCTTCGAGAAAGTAGTTAAATGAATAGTTTTCTGTTTTTCAAATGTCAACAAGATTTATATATCACACTACATCACAGAAAGAATGAACTATTTTTTGAGGGCAGGGACTATTTTTAATTCAACAATGTATTCCCAGCAAATAGTCAAGTATATGGTACATGCCAATAAATATTTTCTTCAAGAACTACAGTAACTTGTACCCAGTTGGCTATAGAAAACACAGTTGCAATTGGAGCATTATCCATTCTTAGGATCTAGCATTTATAGAAATCTGTATTTAGCATTTAAGCACTAATTAGAAATATAATAATGTTTTATTACTTAAAAGCAACTGCCTCCATATTCCTAATGTATTTGTAGATACTATACTAAGTGTTTATATGTTAAGTAGTCTTATTTTCAATTCATTCTTTTTTTTTTTTTTTTTTTTTTTGAGACAAAGTCTCACTCTGCCACCCAGGCTGGAGTGCAATGGCAAGATCTTGGCTCAATGCAACCTCCACCTCTGAGGTTCAAGCAATTCTCATGCCTGAGCCTCCCAAGTAGCTTGGATTACAGGTGCACATCACCACATTCGGCTATTTTTTGCATTTTTTAATAATGATGGGGTTTCATCATGTTAGCCAGACTGGTCTCTAACTCCTAGCCTCCAGTGATCCACTGGCCTCTACCTCACAAAACTCTGGGATTACAGGCATAAGCCACTGTGCCTGGCCACACTGCATCCTTTTTAAAAATTTTTTTTTAAGTTCCAGTAAAGAAGATCTTTGCATTACATTAACGAATGATAGCTGCAGGTGATGGTGAATTGAAAGTTTATTTCTATTTACCCCAAAAATTCCATGTAAATGACAGTAAAAGAAATGTAAATGACAAATATATAGACGGTAAAAAGGAAGAAGGAAAAGTTAGAGCAAGAGTATTTTGGAAACTGGAGGAGCTAGTGGGTGAGTGACATGTAAGAAATATGGTGGAAAGGTAAAGTTTGCAATAACGGAAACTCAAAGCAGGATTATTCGTGCTATAGAAGCCAAAAAATTCTCAAAACTTGGAGGCACTGATAACTTTTAAAGCGGGGTTGTTGACTGAAAATATAAGGGTTGGTTGAGAGACTACATGAGAAATACTTTAGTTCCCAAATTCTTCCTCCAAAAAATGATCCATTAGTAAAGTGCCTCAACTGAACCTTGGCAGAAATTGGATATTTATATTATAGAGAAGCAGAGAAAAGTGGACAGCAATTATAGTTGAGAATGTTACTGGAAAGGGGTCCCAATCCAGACCCCAAGAGAGGGTTCTGGGACCTCACACAATAAAGATTTTGGGGTGAGTCCATAGAGTAAACTGAAAGCAAATTTCTTAAGAAAGTTAAGGAATAAAAGAAGGGCTACTTCATAGGCAGAGCAGTGGCATGGGCTGCTTAACTGAGTATATTAAATTTCTTGATTATTTACTAAACAAGAGGTGAATTATTCATGAGTGTTCAGGGAAAGGAGCAGGGATTTTCCAAAACTGAAGTTTCCTCTCATTTTTTACTATATAATTTCTGGACATTGCCGAGGCATTGGTAAAGTGTCATGGTGCCTGTAGGAGTGTCTTTTAGCATGCGAAGGCGTTATAATTAGCATATAATGAGCAGTGAGGACCACCAGAGATCACTTTTGTCGCCATCTTGGTTTTGGTGGGTTTTGGCTGGCTTCTTTACTGCAACATGTTTTGTCTGCAAGGTTTTCATGGTCTGTACCTTGTGCCAGCCTCCTATCTCAGCCTGTGAATAATTATGCCTAACTACCTAGGATTGCAGCCTAGTAGGTCTTAGCCTTACTTTATCCAGCCCCTACTCAAGATGGAGTGACTCTGGTTTGAATGCCTCTGACAAGAGTAAGTTGACATACTGAGAACCATTAGATAAAGTAAAAGTCTACACATGGAAAGGCAAGACCACACCAGACCTCTTCATACACAGATCTACCACTTGGCAAATAGAATTATAAGTTGTATAAAGGAAATGAAAAGATTTCTCTTTGAAGAAGCCAATTAGTTTAAGAGGCTCCTTGGGGTTCCCTGGTACCAAAGCCAATCCAGATCACCTTCTAGGAAAACCTACCTGTGAACAGAGTTTCCAATCATTTTGTGGCATGTCATTCCCTTTAAATATAAGTTGAAAAATGGAAGGAACGCAATAATACATAAAGCCTCAAAGACACAACTACTTTATACACAGTGTGTTTAAATATTTTAATTTTCATAATCCTATCAACTTTTATATTTTATATTCTGGTCCCAGGAATTTTTCTTTCTACCCCCAAACTATTTGTATCTTCTCTGATTAAAAAGAATTTGGGATCCCACCAGGGGGTTGAGCCAAACAAAGAGGGTCCTTTTATTGATCTTTATTTTGATGAACTTATCTCAACATGCCTCAGGCAATTGTTGGTCAGCTTTCTCATCACAATCCTTGCCTTCTGACTATTAATAAGAAATTTCTCTAATTTGAAGTAAATAGAGACAACTGGTTTGTAACCTTTTAATGTTGAAGGACCAATAAGGGCTCTCTTTGATCCACCCAACCTTAAGTAGTGTTGTATTAAGACCTTTGTTTTAATCTCATAAATTCTAATTTTATTTATTACCTTTCTTATGTAAAGATTTTCCACCCTTCTGAGATGAGTCCCATGACTTCCCCCACTTTTTTTCTTACCTCTTAGTTCTGTCCCTATCAATGTGTTCTTTTTTAATTTCCCTTATTTAAAAAAAAAAAACTTAAAGATTTTCACCTCCCTGGGATGAGTCCTTTGACTCTCCATTTTGCCTTTCCATAGCTTTTGTTAACTAACTTAATGTTTTATTAGCTTAATGTTCCTTATGAGGAAAAGCTGAGACAGCAAATTTCATAAGGCTCCTCCAAGAGAACATTATCCCATGGGTACCGACATAGAAGAGGCCCCCTTAACCACAGCACTTACCATGACCTAAGTGACAGGTACTCACTAGAGGCCCCTTTAACTACAGCACTTACTGTGACCTAGGGAGAAAGTCCCCTAATCATATACAATATTTATTCCCAGAAAACATTTAGGTAATGGAGACACAACTACTTTATACAAAGTGTGTTTAAATATTTTAACTTTCATAATCCTATCAACTTTTGTATTTTATGTTCTGGTCCCAGCAATCTTTTTTTTCTACCCCCAAACCATTTTACCCTCTCTGGTAAAAAAGAATTTGGGTTCCCACCAGGAGTTGAACCAAGGGAAGAGTTTCCTTTGCTGAGCTTTATTTTTATTAACTTATCTCAACATTGCCCAGATAAAAATATAAGAAACTCCCTTTACGAGCATCTAGTTTTCTTTTATTTTGAGATTTTCTAATATGATTAATAAGTATCTTGAGATATATATAGATAGATAAATATTAGAACTTAGGCAGTCATTTCATTATTGTTGAACCAAGTTGATAAATCTATATCATGTCTTTTAAGACTGCGTGGCTCCAATTCTTTCCCAAACCCCTCCTTCACACATCTCCCTGCTGACCAGCTCTCTTCATGGGCTGCTGTTAATGTTGAGAACACTTTGTGTTCCATCTCAAATCAGAGCCTTTTAAATGCTATCTACTTTTAATATGTTTTTATATAACAGGCATATTCCACAGGTGAAAATCCCTGTCATCATGTAGCCAGTACCCCATGACTTGCATATGAAGCATATCAGCTGCTTAATCTGGGGTGCTCAACTTGACATTTATAGGGATAGTTGGGCAGTCCCTTTCTCAGGGAAAATAGAACTTACAGTGCCTTTTATCCAGATACTATGCACATTTTAAACTTTTGTAAAGAAAAAAAAGTAGATAGTACAAAATAAAACTAAAAGTACAAAATGAGATCACTGCCTAAATTCATATATAAATATATACACATATATAGTATATATGTATATATCTCAAGATATTTATCAATCATATTAGAAAATCTCAAAATAAATAAAAACTAGATGCCCTTAAAGGGAGTTTATAATATTTTTATCTGATCCTTAAAACTCACAAATTTTTAAAAAGAGATGTATAGTAGAAACCAAAAGTTCTATTTCAATTCAACATTCTGGTTAGTGCAAGTTGACTAAGTAAGACTGTTCATTGAAAAATGAGACGTGACAGAAAACAGTAGATGCTGGAGAGGATGTGGAGAAATAACACTTTTACATTGTTGGTGGGAGTGAAAATCAGTTCAACCATGTGGAATACAGTGTAGCGATTCCTCAAGGATCAAGAAATAGAAATACCATTTGACCCAGCAATCCCATTACTGGGCATATACTCAAAGGATTATAAATCATTTTACTATAAAGACACATGCACACGGATGTTTATTGCAGCACAGTTCACAATAGCAAACACTTAGAACCAACCCAAATGCCCATCAATGAAAAACCTGATAAAGAAAATGTGACACATATACACCATGGAATACTATGCAACCATAAAAAGGATGTGTTTATATCCTTTGCAGGGACATGGATGAAGTTGGAAACCATCATTCTCAGCAAACCAACACAAGAACAGAAAACCAAACACTTCATGTTCTCACTCATAAGTGGGAGTTGAACAATGAGAACACATGGACACAGGGAGTGGACCATCACACACTGGGGCCTGTCGAGGGGTGGGAGCTAGGGGAGAGATAGCATTAGGAGAAATACCTAATGTAGATGATGGGTTGATGGGTTCAGCAAACTACTATGGCATGTGTATACCTATGTAACAAACCTGCACGTTCTGCACATGTATCCCAGAACTTAAAGTATAACAAACATAAATAAATAAATAAATCAGAAAGTAAAATGAGACTTGAATATCGTTTTTTTTTCAAAATAGACTATGAGTCTCTTAGAGTTGGAACTGATATAAAGATGATTGGTCTAATGCTGTTATTTTTCTTAGTTCAGATCTCTTTCCAATATATTACATTCAAGACTGATTTACTAGACAATACAATCACACTGCCTAAGGACCCTGATTTTCCAAGGGCATATAACAATGTTTGAGACCTGGGGTGGAGAGTATATTGGCTTCCAAATGTTTAAGAACATCGCAAAGCTAAATTCAGAAATCTATCATTAAGTACCTATATAATATAAATGTATATCAACTACAAGTTAAAACATGATATATTCATATATAGTTATGTATTAATCTTATTAAACAAATTGCATGATAATATGTCTATTATTCTATAGAGGCAGGCCTAAAAAAACAATCTTAATTCTACTGCATGAGTAATAGAAAAAGATTTTCAAACTCTGTGCTAACAAAAATATTTGTATATATATACACATATGCACAATCACACACACACACAAACACACACACAGTTTTTCCAGTTTATAAATGCAGTGGTTAGTAAATAAAAAAACTAACCTTATCAAGTTTTAAACTGTGTCTATAAAAAATTTCCAGATAATTAAAAGCTGTCAAGTTTGCTTGCTCTTGTCTTCATTACCTAGGTTCTCATCATTAAGCGAGTATAAGGAGCATATTAATTATATAATCTCTAAGGTCCTATTTGGTTCTAAATTCTTATAATCCTATTCTGATACTCCTAAAGATTAAATCCTCAAGAATTTTTTTTATTTTTTATTTTTGCTGAATCCCTTTAGGGGACACAGAAACAGGGTGGGTCGAACACTTCTCATGGGTATTGTTTTAAATGCCCTGAGTTCCTTCCTCTTCTTTGCCTCATGCACTTGCTGATGTCAGAGCTCTAACTGTGGATCATAAGCTGTAATCTGCACAGATTTTCCAGATGCTGACATATTAGGTAAATGTAATCTTTGTGGGAGCACTGCTATGGGAAAAGAAATCCTGGAAGCAGAGGTCACTTGCAGCCTGATTTAATTGAGGTAGTAAATATCATGGGAACAATGGTTGACGTTGGCCAGAGTCCACCATAAGGAGGTGCACAGAATCACAGGACAACCAGAAGGGAAGTGAGGAAAAATCAGGTGAAACATCTGAAGCAGTGAGGGGAGTTGTAGGGAGAGAGAATTCCAAAAAATCCAGACAGATAAACGAATGAGTAATGCTTTTCCTTGGTTGTTCAAGTCTGAGAGAGAGAGAGAGAGAGAGAGAGAGAGAGAGAGAGAGAGAGAGAGAGAGAGAGAGAGTGTGTGTGTGTGTGTGAAAACCTCAGAGAGCAACTTAAATAATGAAACATACTACAGTTTCTTATTCTGGAGTTTTTCAGACCCTAGAATGATACCTTCATATTCTAAGATGCTTCATTTTCAATCTGCCTTCAATTTTCAAACTTACAAATTACAAAGCATGTACACAATTAAATTAAAATATCTCATTGCCTTCTCTTAATATATGTACTCCACTAAGAAGCTCTTCTTGTTCGCAAGGCAGCAATAAACTGATCAAGACACTAGAGAGGATTACAATATTTTTCAGCCAGGTTTAATGTACACATTTGCCTCCACCAATAATAACCTTTTTGACAAGTTAATAGTTTTTTAAGATGATGAGTAAAGTTACGTGTTAAAAAAAAAACTCTAGTTAAAAAATTCCAGTGTATACTAAAATTCTTTATATATTCTTATAGTTAATGTTTTTCCTTTGCTTCAGTGCTTTTCAGCTATTCCATGATCTTGAAATTTCATGTCTTATTACAACTCTCCACGTATTAGGAATCATTATTTGTTCATAGAAATTGTTTGATAGTTGCTATCTACTCAAACTTCTCCAATTTTCCACAGGCTGTATTTGCTCTGTTTCTAAATATAAAGACGCTTCAGCCAACAGATGGTAAATGGAAGCACCAGTGGGCACAGAAATCAATCCACAGCTTTTCAGCATGAAATGGCCCTGAGGCAAGCAGCAGAAGGAAGGGAAAGCTCCAATATACTCAAAAAGAAGAAAGAACTGACTGTCCTTCCTCGTAGTTGGAGGAACCATTCAATAAAGCTGGCAAATAAAATTGACCACTGAAGAATGAATTCATTTTATACAGTTTAAATCATGTTAATAAATCACACTGAAAGTGGCACTGGGCCCTTAGATATTCAATATAATAAAATCTTAAGTGATAGAATCTTATCCTTAATGCTGGCCAGTCTCATTGAAATGGAGACCAATGCATTAATCTACTTCTAAGGATTTCTGTGATCTCCTCTATGAAAATCTTTCAGGGTTGTTAATGTTTTTGATAAGACATTTACTTAGTCTGAGAGATTTTCACAACTGCTTTTTAAAAAGGGGGGGATAATATAGTACTAAAATATAACCAAATCTCTGCTATTTTTCTCAATATTTATTCATCTCAGATGACTCTCCCCTTTATACATAGCTATGAAAACATTTTTAAAAGTTCATACCAATGCGTTTTAAATGGCTTCAAGCCTCCAACAGGCTCGACATAATGGGTGATGAAGGAGAAAAACATGCTGTATTCATTTATTGGCTAAGGATCCGATTTAATATTTTGAGTAATTTTTCAATTTTAATTGTCATGTACATTTTGTATTACAAAAAATAAAATATCCTCAATTATCTCTTTATAATTGAATCTTAGAGAGAAAAAAATTCTACAAAAATATATGAATAGAACTAAGATTCCATAATGAGAATGAGAGGGCTAGGATATGGCATTGATTTTGACTTGGTCTTTGTTTTAACTCTTTATTGATTGTTATTCTAAATTCCATTGAAACTTTTTAAATATTCAGATTACATCCTCTAATACTACAATAAAAATCTGAAAACGAATGTATTAATTTACAGGGTATTACAAATCAGAATGATCCAATGTTGTCAGCAGCCATGGCACAGTGGGAAAGCAGGGCTTCAGGTGCTCAAGAACTTGGCTGGAATCCTAGTGGACCAGGTCTCAGTTAGAGAGGCAGAACAGAAGAAAAGGAAAAAAGCCTCATAATTGAAATTATACCAAGTTAGAAAAGTGTTCTGAACATAGCGAAGGACTGAAGTATCTACTGAAGTATTGGGGGAGAGCTTTATTACATAAGGATACAAGAGGACCAAATGGTGATGAGGAGCCAGTCATGAGAAGAGAATCAACTTAATATATATATATATATATATATATATATATATATATATATATATATATATTCATCCTTTTATTCATTGATGGACATACATACACATACTTACAATGGAACACTATTATACCATAAAAATTAATGTAATTCTGTCATTCAGAGCAACATGGATGGAACTGAAGATCATTATGATAAGTGAAGTAAGCCAGACACAAAAAAACAAGTATCACATATTCTTACTCCTATGTGGGAGCTAAAAACGTTGGTATCATGGAAGAATAAGAGAATGATAGAACAATAGTCTCTGGTAACTATCATTCTACTCTTCTAATACCAAAGAAGAGTGGGGAGGAGAAGTGTAGGCAGATTGGTAAATGAGTACAAAAAATGCAGTTAGAAGATTGCTAACAGTTCTACTAGCGAAGAAATGCATTTCAGACTAGTGATTCTTTCCAAATCAAATTCACTTGTAAAATATTACTGAGGCATGGTAAAGCCATTTCTCAAAATGTCATAAATATAAAGGCCCGAAATGTGTCTGCACTCATGCCATATGAGAAGGTGAGAAATTTGACACAAGCAATGGAATGTATTAGCACCATATTTAGACAGTCATACATTCTCATCATCTAAACCATGAAAGAACAAGACTAGGCTGCAACGACAACCTATTTCTATCTTTTTCTAAGTAACTAAAATTCATTTTGTGTCTTATTACTTTTGTTTGTGCTAAGTTTTTTAAAGCATAAAATACATATGTTTTACGTTGAAATATAAGATGACATCCCTTGACAGTGATTGTTTTGCAATTATTATGTTAAGGTACAGATGCCAAATGTACAACAATGAGTCTTCCAGCTCATGAAAATGGCATGTTACTTATTCTTGATTCTTTTTTTATTTCTCTAGATTTTTTTTTTAACTTTAGTTCTCCATGGAGAAGTTTTTCACATATTTCATTTGGTTTATTCATGGGCATCTGTATCTTTTTTAGGCTATTGTAAATGACATTATAGACATAACTAGCACTACAGAAGACATCTCATACAAATTCACATAATTAGCCCTCCAAGGTAGCCTCTACTGTGGCTTCCAGCATCACTGATTAATTTTACTTTATGGTGAAATCTCTGTATATACAAGGTTCTCAAAGTTATTTTATTCAACATTGTTTCTTTAAAACGTTAATGAGGAAAAAAAATGGTTCCTGAGACCACTCTGTTATGGAGTTTGCATGTTCTCCCCATGTCTGTGTGGGTTTTCTCTGGGTACTCTGGATTCCTCCACATTACAAAGATCCACATATTAGGTGAATTGGCATGTCTAATTGTTCCAGTCTGAGTGAATGTGGGTGTGTGTTTGAGTGTGATCTGTGATGGAATGCTATCCCGTCCAGCAAATTAGTTTGTGGTCCTGAGATGCCAGAATAGGCTCTGGCCACCTGAGACCCTGGAATAAGCATGTTGAAAAAGGAATGAATGAATGAATGAATGAATAAATGCATACAAATTATTGCAAAATAAAAATGTGTCTGCTATTATCATACAAATGCATAACAATAAATGGTGTGGTCTGAAAGCACTCAGAAAGCATGACATACGTGTTCATGCTTGATTTTGAACTGTGTGGTGATAAAAAGTGCTTCTTAGAATTTTCACTTTGCAAACATTGATTCCTTAATATAATCCATTACTACAATGACTGCCATCACTCAATGACCCACCAAAAACTGGGTTAGTAATTATCTTACTTGTTTTTGTCCACCTTTCTTAAATGGATGTATAGCTCACATTTATTTCAATGTTTAATGTTAGAAGTATTTGGGTCTTCATGGAGAAGTTTGGTGATGTTTTCCTGATGAGAAATATGTTTTAGGAACTTAACTATTGTTTATATTAATCAGGCTATGGGAGGGATTTCCAAGATGGCACAGTAGGAACAACTCAGGATTGCAGCTCTCAGTGAAGGTGCAGAGGGTGAGTCCTAGCCACATTTTCAGACAGACGTTTGTTGCCCACAGAACGGGGAAATTCCCAGATGTAGGAGAGACATGGGACACCAGCACAGCCCTTTCGGCTTGCGCAGCCATTTCAGCCGGCGCTGCAGCACAGTGGCACCCCGCACAAAACTCACTGGTTTGGGTGCCCTGTTAAACCAGCAATCTGAGATTTGGGAGGGCAGATGAACATATCCATCTGATTAAATGGGAATTGGACAGTGAGCCAGACCAGGAGATTCCTGGGAAATGTGATTTGAGCTGATGCAGTGGACTGCGGCACGGGAAATCACACAAATCCCAGTGCCCTATCAACCAGCAACTGAAACACATGTGAGAGAGTCAACCATTCAACTTAAAGAGAGAGAGAGAGAGAGAGAGAGAGAGAGAGAGAGAGAGAGAGAGAGAGAGAAGGACTCTGAGGCAGGGAGCCAGGTGATCAGGCTCAGCAGCTCCCATCCCCACAGGGACAAACAAAATGGCGATTTGAAATGCTCAGGGTTGAGAGTTTCACTGCAGGCTCAGCTGAATCCAGGATGGTGCAGCTCGGTGGGGGAGAGGCATTTGCCACTACGGACGCATTCCTCCCCTACTGAGGTACACACCCATTGCTGAAGCAGCCTGCCATTGCCGAGGCAACCCACCTTAACAGAGAGACTCTGCCAACAGGGCGGAACCCACCACAGTAGGACGGAGCCCTGCTGCAGCAGGGCAGACACCTTGGTAGCAGAGCAGAGCCTCGGCAGGCAAATAGTGACTAGACTGCCTCCTAGCTGGGCAGGACAGTGCAACAGATACTTATAAAGAAAGCCCCAACTCCCTGAGACAGAGCATCTGAGGGAAAAAAAGAAGGGGTTTTATAAGTTCTGCTGCAGCAGACCTAAACACACCCACCCAACAACCCTGAATGAACAACGGAGCTCACAACTTAGCACTGGAGCTCCTATAAAGTACATACTGTCTCCTCAAGCAACTCCCTGACCCCTGTATATCCAAAGAGTCACCTCAAAAAAGGACTAATCAGACTGACATTTGGCAGGCATCATCCTGGGACAAAGATAGCAGAAGAAGAAACTGGTAGCACCCTCACTGTTCCGCAGCTGCTACAGGTGTACCCCAGACAAGCAGGGCCTGGAGTGGACCTCAGCACTTGTACAGCAGAGGGCTAGACTGTTAGAAGGAAATCTAAGTAACAGAAATACTTCATCATCAAAAACATGGGCATCCACTCAGAGACCCAATTGAAAAGTCAGCAACTACTAAGATGACAGGTGGATAAATCCATAAAGATGGGAAGAAACCAGCACAAAAAGGAGGAAAACACCCCAAACCAAAACACCTCACCTCCTACAAAGGACCAAAACTCCTCACCAGCAAGGGAACAAAGCTGGAAGGAGAATGAGTGTGACGAAATAATGGAATCAGACTTCAGAAGGTGGATAATGAGAAACTTCAGTGATCTAAAAGAACATGTTCCAAATCAATGCAAAGAAACTAAGAACCTTGAAAAAAGATTTGAAAAAAAAATCGAGTAAATGATAACAAGAATGGACAACTTAGAGAGGAATATGAATGAATTGAAGAAGCTGAAAAACACAACATGAGAACTTCACGAAACATGCATAAGTTTCAACAGCTGAAGTGACCAAGCAGAAGAAAGAATATCAGAAGTTGAAGATCAACTCAATAAAATAAAATGAGAAACCAAGATTAGAGAAAAAAGTGCAAAGAGGAATAAACAAAATCTCCAAGAAATGTGGGACTATGTGAAGAGACCTAACCTACGTTTGATAGGTGTACCAGAATGTGATGAAGAGAATGAATCCAAGCTGGAAAATACTCTTCAGGATATTATCCAGGAAAATTTCCCCAACCTAGCAAGACAGGTCAATACTCAACTCCAGGAAATACAGAGAACACCACAAAGATATTCTGCAAGAAGAGGAACCCCATGGCACATAATCATCAGATTCACCAGGGTTGAAATGAAGGAGAAAATACTAAGGGCAGCCAGAGAGAAGGGTCAGGTCACCCACAAAGGGAAGCCCACAGACTCACAGCAGATCTCTCAGCAGAAACTCTATAACCCAGAAGAGAGTGGGGGCCAATATTCAACATCCTTAAAGAAAAGAACTTTCAACCCAGAATTTCATATCCAGCCAAACTGAGTTTCATAAGTGAAGGAAGAATAAAATCTTTTGCCAACAAGCAAGTACTCAGAGATTTTGTCACCACCAGGCCTGCTTTACAAGAGCTCCTGAAAGAGGCACTAAACATAGAAAGGAACAACCAGTACCAGCCATTCTAAAAACATACCAAATGCTAAAGAGCATCAACAAAATGAAGAATATGCATCAACCAATGGGCAAAACAGACAGCTAGCATCAAAATGGCAGTATCAAATTCACACATAATATTAACCCTAAATGTAAATGGGCTAAATGCACCAATCAAAAGACACAGACTGGCAAATTGGATAAAAAACCAAAACCCATCGGTATGCTGTATCCAGGAAACCCATCTCACATGCAAGGATATGCAAAGGCTCAAAATAAAGGGATGGAGGAAGATTTACCAAGCAAATAGCAAAAAAAAAAAAAAAAGCAGGAGTTGCAATTCTCATCTCTGATAAAATAGATTTTAAAGCAACAAAGATCAAAAGAGACAAAGAAGGTCATTACATAATGGTAAAAGGATCGATACAACAAGAAGAGCTAATGATCCTAAATATATATGGACCCAATACAGGAGCACCCAGATATATAAGGCAAGTTCTTAATGACTTACAAAGAGACTTAGACTCCCACACAATAATAGTGGGAGACTTTAACACTCCACTGTCAATAGCAGACAGATCAACCAGACAGAAAATTAACAAGGATATCCAAGGCTTGAACTCAGACCTGGAACAAGCAAACCTGGTAGACATTTACAGAACTCTCCACCCCAAATCCACAGAATATACATTCTTCTCAGCACCACATCACACCTACTCCAAAATTGACCACATAATTGGAAGTAAAGCACTCCTCAGCAAATGCAAAACTACTGAAATCATAACAAACTGTCTCTCAGACCATAGTGCAATCAAGTTAGAACTCAGAATTCAGAAACTAACTCAGAATCACATAGCTTCCATGGAAACTGAACAAATGGCTCTTAAATGTTGATTGGATAAACAAAGAAATGAAGGCAGAAATAAAGAAGTTCTTCGAAACCAACGAGAACAAAGACACAACATACCAGCATCACTGGGACACATTTAAAGCAGTCTGTAGCAGAAAATATATAGCAATAAGTGCCCACATGAGAAGAGTGGAGAGATCCAAAATTGACACCCTACCATCAAAATTGAAAGAGCTAGAGGAGCAAGATCAAAAAATCTCAAAACCTAGCAGAAGACAAGAAATAACTAAGATCAGAGCAGAACTGAAGGAGATAGAGACACACACAAAAAAAACCCTCAAAATATCAATAAATCCAAGAGCTGGTTTTTTGAAAAGATCAACAAAATAGACAGACCACTAGCCAGACTGATAAAAAGAGAGAGAGAGAGAGAGAGAGAGAGAGAGAGAGAGAGAGAGAGAGAGAGAGAGAGAACAACCAAATAGATACAATAAAAAACGATAAAGGGGAAATCACCACAGATTCCACAGAAATTCAAACCATCATCAGAGAATACTACAAACAATTCTATGCACATAAACTAGTAAACCAGGAACAAATGGATAAATTCCTGGACACCTGTGTCCTTCCAAGCCTAAACCAGGAGGAAGCCGAAACTATGAACAGACCAATAACAAGGTCTGAAGTTGAGGCAGCTATTAAGAGCCTACACAAAAAAGCCCAGGTCCAGATGGGTTCACAGCCAAATTCTACCAGACACACAAAGAGGAGCTGGTACCATTCCTTCTGAAACTATTCCAAATAATTCAAAAAGAGGAAACCCTTCCCAACTCATTTTAGGAGACCAACATCATCCTGATACCAAAACCCGGCAGAGACTCAACAAGAAAAAAAACTTCAGGCCAATATCCACGATGAACATAGGTGCAAAATCTTCAATAAAATACTGGCAAACCGATTGCAACAGCACATTAAAAAACTTATCCAGCATGATCAAGTAGGATTCATCCCGGGGATGCAAGGCTGGTTCAACATACTCAAGTCTATAAATGTAATTCACCACATAAACAGAAGCGAAAACAAAAACCACATGATTATCTCAATTGATGCAGAGAAGGCATTTGACAAAATTCAACAGCCCATTATGCTAAAAACCCTCAATAAACTTGGTATTGATGGAACATATCTCAAAGTAATAAAAGCTATTTACGACAAACCAACAGCCAATATCATACTTAATGGGCAAAAACTGGAAGCATTCCCTTTGAAATCCAGCACTAGACAAGGATGCCCTCTCTCACCACTCCTATTCAACATAATACTGGAAGTTCTAGCCAGAACAATCAGGCAAGAAAAAGAAATAAAAGGTATTCAAATAGAAAAGGTGGAAGCCAAATTGTCTCTATTTGCAGACGACAGGATAGTATACCTAGAAGACCCCATCACCTCAGCCCAAAAAATCCTGAAACTGATAAGCAACTTTAGCAAAGTCTCAGAATATAAAATCAATGTGCAAAAATTACAAGCATTCCTATACACCAATAACAGACTTAAAGAGAACCAAATCAAGAATGAACTGCCATTCACAATTGCTACAAAGAGAATAAAATACCTAGGAATACAACTCACAAGGAACATAAGGGACCTCTTTAAGGAAAACTACAAACCACTGCTCAATGAAATAAGAGAGGACACAAACAGATGGAGAAACATTCCATGTTCGTGGTTAGGAAGAATCAATATCGTGAAAATGGCTATACTGCCCAAAGTAATTTACAGAATCAATGCTATCCCCATCAAGCTACCACTGAATTTCTTCACAGAACTGGAAAAAAACACCATGAACTTCATATGAAACCAA
Organism: Saguinus oedipus; assembly: GCA_031835075.1. Lineage (NCBI taxonomy): Eukaryota > Metazoa > Chordata > Mammalia > Primates > Cebidae > Saguinus > Saguinus oedipus. Next base: position 51,885,873 of record CM063186.1, on the reverse strand, counting down.
AAGAGAGCCCACATAGCCAAGTCAATTCTAAGCAAAAAGAACACAGCGGGAGGCATCACACTACCAGACTTCAAACTATGCTACAAGGCTACAGTAATCAAAACAGCATGGTACTAGCACCAAAACAGAGATATAGACCAATGGAACAGAACAGAGGCATCGGAGGCAACACAACATATCTACAACCATATAATCTTTGATAAACCAGACAAAAACAAGCAATGGGGAAAGGATACCCTGTTTAACAAATGGTGTTGGGAAAACTGGTTAGCCATGTGCAGAAAGCAGAAACTGGACCCCTTCCTGACACCTTACACTAACATTAACTCCAGATGGATTAAAGGCTTAAATATAAGACCTGGCACCATAAAAACCCTAGAAGAAAATCTAGGCAAAACCATTCAGGACATAGGAGTAGCCAAGGACTTCATGACCAAAACACCAAAAGCATTGGCAACAAAAGCCAAAATAGACAAATAGGACCTAATCAAACTCCACAGCTTTTGCACAGCAAAAGAAACAGTCACTAGAGTAAATCGGCAACCAACAGAATGGGAAAAAAATCTCTTCAGTTTACCCATCTGACAAAGGGCTGATATCCAGAATTTACAAAGAACTCAAACAGATTTACAGGAACAAAACAAACATTGGCATTTGGAGAAATGCCAAATGTGGGTGAAGGGGAGGAAGGCAGCAAAACACACTGCCATGTGTGTACCTATGCAACTATCTTGCACGTTCTGCACATGTACCCCAAAACCTAAAATGCAATAACAATTTTTAAAAAAAAATCAGGCTCTGATAATATTGGTTTTATTATATGTTGCTGTGCTTAAGGTCTGTTTCCAAGAATCTATTAATGAGGTTAAGAAGGACTTACTGTAAATGAAATCATAGAATATACATTCTGTTCTGTCTTCCCACAATCAAATTTATAAAAACAACTCATCCACATTGAAACAATGAATATATTCTCCATTTTGAGGGTGAGAGGACACTTTATTGCTTTATCTTTCACGTTTAGATCTTCAATTCATCTGGAATCTTCAATCCATGTATACGAAATTTTCTCTTTTTTTTTTTTTTTTTTTTGAGATGGAGTCTCACTCTGTCACCAAGCTGCAGTGCTGTGGCATGATCTCTGATCACTGCAACCTCTGACTCCCTGGTTTAAGCAATTCCCCAGCCTCAGCCTCCCAAGTAGCTGGAATTACAGGCATGCACCACCACCCCCAAGTAATTTTTGTATTTTTTTAGTAGAGACGGGGTTTCACCATGTTGACCAGAATGGTCTTGATCTCCTGATCTGCCCACCTCAGCCTCCCAAAGTGCTGGGATTACAGGCATTAGCCAACATGCCCAGCAAACATAATTTTTAAATACGGTGTGAGACATGATAAGAAGTTTAATTCAATTTATCTTTCATTTAGATATCCAATAGACCCAGTGGCATCTAACGAAAATTTCAAGTTCTATTTTTACCCATATAGTACCCAATTTATCCAGCACTATAGTGGATAAATTTCAAAATATGTATTGAAATTTCAATATGTATACGTAATTTCAATATATGTATTGAAAATATGATCCTTTCTTCACTACGTTGCTTTGATACTTTTGTTATAAATGATCTGTTTGTTTCCACGGATATATCATTTTGTATTCTTCCTGCTTCCCCACTATATTGTTTGTCTGATTATGTCAATGCCACACAGTTTTACTTTAGTTTTATAACAAAACTTGATATTTGGTAGTGTACATTCTCCACATTTATTCTTTGTGATTATCTTTGCTATTCTTGCCTCTTTGAATTTCCACAAACATTTTCAAATCAGTTTTTTTTTTTTTTTTTTTTTTTTTTTTTTTTGAGGTGGAGTTTCGCTCTTGTTACCCAGGCTGGAGTGCAATGGCAGGATCTCGGCTCACCGCAACCTCCGCCTCCTGGGTTCAAGCAATTCTCCTGCCTCAGCCTCCTGAGTAGCTGGGATTACAGGCACGCGCCACCATGCCCAGCTAAGTTTTTGTATTTTTAGTAGAGACGGGGTTTCACCATGTTGACCAGGATGGTCTCGATCTGTTGACCTCGTGATCCACCCGCCTCGGCCTCCCAAAGTGCTGGGATTACAGGCTTGAGCCACCGCGCCCGGCCTTCAAATCAGTTTTTAATGTATATTCACACATACACACATACACAGACACACACACACACACACACACACACACACACACTTGCAGAGATTTTGAGTATTGTTTTGCACTTACTATTGGGAGGGACATTGTTGATATCTTTAAATGATAATTCTTTCTACTCATAAACATGTAGATTATCATATTTGTTTGCACTTTTTCTATTCTTTCAGTTATGTTCGTCTTGTAATTTTTTTGTTGAGATTTTGTACATTTTTTATTCAATTTATTTATAGGCATTAGATAAGTTTGATGCTATTTTTAAAAATCTTATTTGTGTCTTTTATTTTCTGTTTTTGTTAGTTGCAAATCCATCCTATGTAGGCCAATCAAAAATGAAATAAATATGTATATTTAATCATTGAGTTTTGAGATAATTTGTTAGGCAGGGATAACAAACTGATGCAATGTTCTTTATCAGAGTAATAAATTTCCCTTTATTACCAGTTTTCCAAGACTTTTTTAAAAGACAGACATTGACTTAATCAATATTTTTCTGCACCTAACCGGATGATTATATGTTTTTCTCCTTTATTAATGCAGTGTTACCTTAATTTATATTACATCACACAATACTAGAACAAAGACTATTTTATGCATTGTCATTACATTTTATGACAATATTACATATATTATGAAAGTCCAAAATATTTTCTAATTCTCATGTGATTTCTTTTTCGATAAATGGTTAACTAATAAATGTACTACTTAATGTTTAAAATTCTACTTTCTTACTTGAATTTCTGTTTTTGTTGTTTTCTTCAGCTTCATTGCATTTTTTTCAGAACTGTTTTTAATTTCATTTTCATATCCTTTGAAATTTGTCAGGAATTGCTTTATGACCCAGCATAAGGTGACCTACTTTGGTACATGTTCCATGTACACTTGAAAATAGTGCATTTTCCAATTGTTGAGTGCAGTGTTTATATATACAGTCATGTAACACATAATAATGGGGAAATTCTGAGAAATATATCTTTAGGTGATATCATAGTCATGAAAACATTAGAGCATCTTTTTTTTTAATTATACTTTAAGTTCTGGGTTATATGTGCAGATCACGCAGGATTGTTACATAGGTGTACACATGCCAAGGTGGTTTGCTGCATCCATCCCCCCATCATCTACATTAGGTATTTCTCCTAATGCTATCCCTCCCCAATTCCTTCACCCCCTGCTATCCCTCCTCTAGTCCCCCCACCCCCCAGCAGGCCCCAGTGTGTGATGTTCCGCACTTTCAGTGGTATGGTCTATTATATGCCTAGGTTATACAGCATAGCCTGTTTCTCCTAGGATACAAACTTGTACAGCATGTTACTCTACTGAATGCTGGAGCCAGTTTTAACACCATTGTGTTATACTTTAAGTTCTGGGGGTGCATGTGCAGATCTTGCATGTAAGCACAGTTGACCCTTGAACATCATAAGTTTGAACTGGACAGGTCCACTTATATGCACTTTTATTTAAACAAAATTCAGATTGAAAATATAGTGTTTGCCAAGATGTGAAACCCATCTATCAGCAGAATCAGCTTTTCCTTTTCCTACATGTGGATTCTTCAAGGTCCACCAGGGGACTTGGAAATGCAGGGATTGGAGTATACATGGAGATCCTAGAACCAATCCCAAGTATACTGAAGGACAACTGCATTCATGTAGCTAAACCTATCACATGTACACTAACAAAAGCATGATGGCGATACCAAGAGATTCTAATGCTTTGTTTTACATTACGTAGATCCCATTAAAATCTCATGGATAATCATCATATATGTAGTCCATTGCTGACCCAAAAGGAGCATGACTATGGAGAACTAAAAACTTTTCAGTTTTTCTGAAAATATGTCTACGCCACTATCATTTTAAAAAAATATTTCTTGTTAGAAATAGTTTTCTGAGTTGGTAGTTATATTTTTTTCATTTCTTTAAAGAAGACATTTCAATGTTTGCTGTCTTTCATTATTTAGATTGAAAAGCTAGATATCAACCTGTATTTTTGCTTTTGAGAATAATGCATTATTTCCCTTTGGTTGCTTTTAAGGTTCTTATTTTGTCTTGGTTTTTAGTAATTTTCCTATGATGTAAATGTCCATAGTTTATTTAATCTGGTTTGAAGTTTGTAAGTTTTGAACCTGTGGCCCAAGGTCTGTAATCACTTTAGAATATTTTTACATTGTATGTCTGCTAACTTCTATAGCTGAATTTACATGCTCTCTTTTTATTGTGTATTCTGATCTCCACATTTTCTTTCACTTCCTTCTTTAAAATTAGCAATATACCAGAGAAAGAAAGACTTAGATACAAAAGATTTTAGACCAAAATAAAAGACATATAACTGCAAAAAGGTTTGTAAGAAAGTCTGTTTCAGAAAGACTGGCTTCCCATTAGACAAAAAACAAACAAAATTCACAAAAGGTATTTAAAGAAACTGAGGAATAAGAGAAACTATAACAGAAAATCAATAAAATCACGAAGTTTATAAATTAATATTTTCATTGTCAAACTAATCAGTATTCTCATATGGTTATCATATGCACAAGGGATGTAAATATCACCACTACAAAATGCACAAAGTTTGTTTCTATTAGAGAGTCAGCAACTTACAAGTAAGGTTCAAATTCAAGTGTGTTATTCTGAGTTCACCAAAGAAACAGGACCATTAGTAGAGGCAGATAGATAGGTAGTCACTAGAAGGAATTGACTTACACTCTTATAGAGACCAAGAAATCCAAAATCTGCAGTTGGAAAGCTGGAGGCCTAAGAAAGCAAATGTTATGGATCTAGACTGAGCCTCAAAGCTTGAGAAACAAGAGAAATTATGGTGAAAGTTTCAATCCAAGTCTGAGTTGAAGTCCAACTCCTAAGGCATGAGAAGATTGATGTCACAGCTAAAGAATGTCAGAGAAAAAGAATTCATTCTTTTTTTTAAATTATACTTTAAATTCTGGGGTACATGTGCAGATCTTGCAGGATTGTTATATAGGTATACACACGCCATAGTGGTTTGCTGCATCCGTCACCCCACCACCTACATTAAGTATTTCTCCTAATGTTACCCTTCCCCAATCTTCCTACCCCTTGCTATCCCTCCCCTAACCCCCCAAACCCCAACAGACCCCAGTGTATGATGGTCCCTTCCCTGTGTCCTTGTGTTCTCATTGTTCAACACCCACTTATGAGTAAGAACATGTGGTGTTTGGTTTTCTGTTCTTGTTTCAGTTTGCTGAGATTCTTGGTTTCCAGCTTCATCCATGTCCCTGCAAAGGACATTAACTCATACTTTTTTATTGCTGCATAGTATTCCACAGTGTATATGTGCCACACTCTCTTTATCCCGTCTATCATTGATGGGCAGAATCTTTCTTACTCAGCCTTTTCCCTTCTTCAGGCAATAAATGGATTGGCCACTAATTTAGTCTAATAAATCTACCAGTTCAACTGTTAATCTCATCCAGAAATGCCAGCAGAGACTCACTCAGAAATAACATTTGACTAAATTCCTAGGAACCTCAATAAAATTGATAATTTAAATCAACAATCCCACCAATGTTTCATTCATTTGAGAGGAACTAGAGCTGGACAGCACAACCCTTTATATTAGGTTTGTGCAAAAGTAACTGCAACTTTTCCCATTAAAAGTAATGTAATATTTGTTTGCTATGTCTTGTTTTACTTTGTTTTTATCTCCGAGAAAAATTTGTTTTTTCTGACTAGCATGTGATGAACATAATTTCCAATAACTCATTCTGAGGGAACACCAAGTTGTCAGTTCTTCTTTCACACACCATTTATAAGATCATATCTGGCGCTGGAGTAGAGCTTTACTGAACTAACTGGCTCATTTAGAGTAGATGAGAATCTTTGACCATGATATCATTAACACTCTGCTTTACTGGTTTAAGGGTCATGGAGTGTCCAGACTAAACGTTATGTTGATTTCTACTATCTCTATTCTGCTACCAAGTATTCATGTCATCTTAAGGAGTATTTGTGTCTCTCTACAAAGCTAACTCTAAAAATATGTTTCCAAGATCTAATTAGCAATGTCTTATAAAAAAAAAAGCAACATGATAATAGTGGTACCTCATACTAAACTTATTTTTTTAAGCATTAAAAATGGTGAAATAGTCAAATAAATTACCTTTTATAAATTATCTGTCCCAAAATGGAAAGTATTTTCTATGTTCTCACATATCTATGTTGAGACTTCGGAATGTTATTCTTCTATTGAAAGAAAATTTTCATATTTTGTAATGAGGGCTCTCTATCTTATGAAAAAAATTATCTCTCAAGGTTGTTTCTCAAAAATATATTTGGAAGACTAAAATGTTTCATGATGAAATCACAAGAAAATTTGCACATTAAAAATGACAGCTCTATGTAAAACCCTTCTACAGGAATTCCAAAGACTCTACGAAAATGTTTGGCATTTCTGTAAAACTCTAATAGATATTTTTGGTATAACATAACATTACCTCAAGGAATTCCAACGCTGTCCCTCCCTGCATCTGTTAGCAAAGTTCCTGTCAAACAGGGGTCATGAAATGTGGCTCTGAGAGCTCCAGCACTTTCAATCAAAACTGATGATGTAAAGTAGTCATATAATATTACAATTCTGCCTCCACGAAGGAACTGAGAGGGTGTTGTTTTAATGCCTTTAATTTCCAGATGAAGAAATAGATTTAGAATAGAGAAGAAATATGCTATGTTCACATAACTATTAAGTGTCATAACAAGTTCCAAACAATGCTATTCAAAGAGCTTTAAAAACTTTCCCACAAGCGTACATTTAAAACATAGAAAAAATTATACATCGAGGTTCTAGAGATGCAAACAGTAGTGATTCACAGAAGCAGGAAATTTCTTGGACATGTTTAGAACAGTGTAAATTTTGAAACCTATCTAAATATATCCATGTCTCTTTTAATGTAAAAATGGTGTTTTGCATTACTTGTAAATATATACACACACACACACACACACACACACACACACACACACACATATTTTTGAGACAGAGTCTCAATCTGTCACCCAGAGTGTGTCACCTCAAGCTGGAGTGCAGTGGCATGATCTCGGCTCACTGCAACCTCTGCCTCCTGGGTTAAAGTGATTCTCCTACCTCAGCCTCCTGAGTAGCTAAGACTACAGGCAAACTATCACACCTGGCTAACTTTTGTATTTTTAGTAGAAACAGAGTTTCACCATGTTGGCCAGGCTGGTCTTGAACTCCTGACCTCAAGTAATCTGCCTGCTTCAGTCTCCCATATTGCTGGGATTAGAGGCATAAGCTGCCATGCCTGGCCTGTATTTTTTCACCCTTGGTAGATTAACATACCCTCCAGAAGATGCATGTATCTGAGTCTTAGAAGCAAAGAATTGCCGTAGTCTGTTTCCTATATCCTTAACTGAATCAAGTGGGAGTGTGCCTCTATTTGGGGGTGGATGAATTTTAAGAAGCCTAGGAAAGAGGATAAATAATGCCAGATTTCAAACTAGGCATAGGAAAATGTGAAATGCCATGAATTTTTATTAAATTCAATTCCAAGAAAGATAAGTTTTTCATTAGTAAACTGAGTTTTTTGGCACATTTTCTCCAAATTTGCCATAACACAGGCAGCAAAGTGTAAGTTAGAGAGGAATGGAAGTCTTCAGCAAAACTCTTGGTGATCTTGGTGCTCATCCCTCTTGCTGCATCTCCACACCCAATCCTTCAGGGTCTAAAACCCACATTCTAACTTTTGTCTTCAGATTTACAAATCCCAAAGCTTTGAAGAGACAAAAACGTTGTTCACAAAGTTTCCTTGGTTAGAAATCAAGTTTTCTCTCTCTTTCCTTCATTAAACATTCCTGTTTCTGTAAATTTCAAGTAAATATTAGAAAGAAAGCAATCTGATTAAATAAATTCAAACAAAGGATATATGGCTGTTAATCTCATTAAACTTTCACAAGATTAGATTTGTTTGAAAAGAGGGGTTATTCCTAACTCAAATGAATTTGTAATTAGCAGAGAATCTGGAACTTCAAGCATGGTAGTGGTGAGAGGGGTGGGGAATTATATATTGGCTCTTGCTGTCACTATACTCAGCCAGCTATTTTGAGTTGTCATCACCTACTGCCTTGGAGACTATCTCCCTTAATGCTAGTTTTCAAACCAGGGTAAGAGGAAAGCCAGGTTGCAGGACTGGCTCAGTTTTCCTTTTTAAGATCTTTTTGTTTCCCCGTAAGATTTGCTCCTGTGCCGTCACAATGCTTGTGCATCATGGTCATCTGCTTCATTATCCTGCACAGGCTTTGTGTGCAATTATGTTTCCCAATCCCTTTCAGCCTGGTGCTGCTCATTCCTCAGAAAATAAAAAAGTCCATGTCGTCTGGAGAAGGGAATTCTGAGCAGGCTGTCTTCATGTAGTAATCTGGTTTGCCTCCAATTAGTACGAGCAGAGTTATGATGTTGTGCATGGTTCGACGGTCATAGCTTTTCAATTGCTTACAAAGGATGATAGCCATTAAGTCTGTTTGCAAAATGGGGACAGCTAAGAGGCTTCACTTGATATAGTATAGGTTTTTCCAAAGGGGAAATTATTAACAGAAATTCCTGATTTAAGTCTGCATGCATTCCTTGAGAAGTAATTTTACCTGCTAAACGGCCAATATGGATATTGATAATTAAAAGCAGGCATTTCACAAAAATATTAACTGGCAATTTGAAGACTGTAGGAATGTTGGCCTACACTCACAGTATTTCTACCCTTTGGGTATCCTGAGGAAATTAAGAAGAAATATTGGTTAATACTAATCCTTGTTGTGAAGAGCAACTTTTGTAAATTATTCTGCCAAGAATCTATTGTTTTAAGCAATTCACAAAGAAGGCCAGATTGGTGTGCATTCTTCTTACTTAAGTGTTTCTGGTTCAAATTATTCCTTGCAACAATCAATTCTGGCAGAAGGGTGGGTGTACATTAGACTGGTATTTAGATGGTGGGAGTAGAAGGCTGTTTCCAATTCCAAGCTATATTGAGGAGTAATTATCTGCAGTGGAAAGATCTTTTCAGAGATAAGGCCAATGACTTACTCTTTAAAACACTTATCATCAGCAAGAACGTTTTATTTTAAATGTGGTTCATCACCAATCTCGTGTGTGTGTGTGTGTGTGTGTGTGTGTGTGTGTTGTCATTTCCCAAACCCTAATTAAAGACATTTTGAAGGTTACATTTAAAATAAATATTTTTTCCATGTGTAAAAGTGCATAGTTATGTTTATAATTCTAGACACTAATGGACAGAAAGATTTTATTCTACAATTTAATGGAAAGCCATTTTCCCTCTATATTTATATAATAGTGAATATTTTAACAATCTTTATTATTCATTTTTCTCTTCAAGAGAAACTTAATGACCTACTAACATCCCTGTATCATCATAAAAGTTTTATTTTAAATAAGTTTAGATTTTACCCAACTACAAAGTATATGAAATAATACAGGTTTCTTTCAGGCTTAATATTGTAATACTGTTGTTTTCTTATATGGAAACTATCAAAGAAAGCCACGTTTTTTGTCATTCTTTTGGAGTCCAGTATAATAAAAATCCAGAGATGCTCAAGCAACTGCTCTTTCAGAGTTAAATATTTCATCACTTGAACCTTGGCCTCCTCTGCACTGAAAATTCAGATAAAGTGAACCAAGCATTATGAGAACTCTAACTGATCCAGTAAAATTCTTATTGTTACTGAATTAGAGTTGAAATAAAGCTGTTGAATTAGCTATATAAGGAATGTGTGTGTATTTTTTCTCTAGTGCTATTAGCAAACATCAAACCTACTGAAATTTTGCATTTCAACGTGGGCTATAATAAAAGTAAAATTAAAATTTTGCTGAGCTTCAATTTCCTAACAATTTTAGACTTACCATTATACTCACAATCAACTAACTTCACAGAAAGGATGTAAATGTAGGCTAAACTCATTGTTCAATCTATTAATAGCCAACATAATTCTGAGAATAAACAGCTAATTAAACAAAATTGTATCAATTTAACTTTTGTCATCTTATGATAAGTATTATATGAACACTGGCACTTAATTCTCAAATAATAAAGGAGAGATAAAGTGCAATTTTAGTCTTTTCTTCATTAAAATGATAAGGAAACTGAACATCAACGCATCCATACAATTTTTCTAAAGTATTACAGATACTAAGTAAGAAAGGAAGTATTCCAGCCATGTCTCTCACCACACCATCAGATTTTGTGTTCATAAAAATAATATTTCTTATTTCCTCAATGAATTTTTAGAAATTCATGAATAAAATTCCAGAAAAATAGAATATATATATGTAAAATATGTAATATATATTCATTCTTTAAGTAAAATAAGTGATTATTTTTAAAAAAGAGGGCTGGGCGTGGTGGCTCAAGCCTGTAATCCCAGCACTTTGGGAGGCCGAGGCGGGTGGATCACGAGGTCAAGAGATCAAGACCATCCTGGTCAACATGGTGAAACCCCGTCTCTACTAAAAATACAAAAAATTACCTGGGCATGGTGGCGTGTGCCTGTAATCCCAGCTACTTAGGAGGCTGAGGCAGGAGAATTGCCTGAACCCAGGAGGCGGAGGTTGCGGTGAGCTGAGATCACGCCATTGCACTCCAGACTGGGTAACAAGAGCAAAACTCTGTCTCAAAAAAAAAAAAAAAAAGAGAGAGAGAGAGAGAGAGAACAGATCCTAACAAGAAAAACAAGATAAGATTAGGATAAGAGAGCCTGACTTGGGGTGAAGACCTTCCATTTGCACAGAGTGAACTAGGGAGTCCTCATGGAGAAAGTGTTCTTGTGAGTTAAGTCCTGGTGACAGTATGGGGAGGACATTAAGAGAAGGTAAGAAGACAGTTGTAGGGCAAGAAAAAGGCTATGCATAAAAATGTCAGAGTGGGGAAGAAGGCCAGACATTTGTAGACCTTCATAAGTCATTGCTGAATTTTGTCTTTATTCTAATGAGATGGGATGCTACAGGGAGGATTTGAAAAAAAGAATCACATGATGTAATTTTTATCTTAACAATATCACTTAACAACTGTGCTGCAAATAGGCAATGAGTTCTGGGTAAGAAGTAGTTATTCAGCTAATGCAATTGTCTAGTTGAGAGACGTCAGTGGCTTGGATTGTGGTAGAGGCAGTGAATATGGAGAGAAGGTTATTTTTGTTATTTTGAAGATCAAACTGACAATATTTCTAAGTAGATTGTTCCTGGGATATGAAACAAAGAGAAGAGTCAAATAGGCATCGTTGGGAGGGAGCTGGTGCACAGGCGGAGAGTCTGGTGCTACGAAGGTGCTCCACAGAGTGGAATTTTGAGGAAGTTCTTTTCTGATTGCTTCCCTTTTCTCAGAGAACTACAAGATGAGATCATTGGATCAGTCTGAAGGTAGGTTAAGAAGTTTTAAAAGTTCGTGGAGGAAAACACCTAACCATATAAACTGATCATGTAGGAGAGTGGATGAATAAATGAATTGGGGTAATACAGTATAATTATTCAACAGCAAAAAGTTAGAGATCACAAATTTAAGATGAGCTCTGACAGCATGGTTTTCTATTGAATTCCAGCCACACTGAGGTGCAGATGCAACTGTAAAACATTTGCAGAGTTGAATTTAACCAGACTTCGGATTTTTTGCATAGCATTGATTATGAGGAAGAGGGGCAGGACAGTTGTAAAGTTCAGTTGACCCCATAAATGAATTTGAAATGGGTCCACGTGTACACAGATTTTCTTCTGCCTTTGCCACCTCTCAGATACCAAGACCAACTCCTCCACATCCTCCTCCTCAGCTTACTTCACCTAAAGACAATGAGGACAAAGACCTTTATGATGACCCACTTCTATTTAAAGAATAAAAAGTGTATTTTCCCTTTTTCATCATTTTCTCAATGACATTTTCTCTTCTCTAGCTTAATTGTAAGCATACATTATACAATCCAAATAACACACAAATATACATGTACTGTCTGTGTTGCTGGTAAGGCTTCCAGTCAACAGTAGGCTTCTAGCAGTTCAGTTTTGGAGAAGTCCAAAGTTATACATGAATTTTTGACTCCAAGAGAAGTCTGCACTTGTATCTCCCACATTGTTTAAGGTCAACTGTCTATACATGGTTATGTTTATAACAGTTGTCTACAGAATTTTGGCTGAATAAGAAGGGAAGTGAGAGCATTTGGTAGAGTAACCACATAATTTATGATCTAAACTAGAGCATTGTTAATTATTATGCTGAGCTAACAGGTTTAACCCAAAACATAGGATCACTCTAAGAGGCATGGGCAATGACAAGGCAATGGGATGAATGGTATGTGAGTCTATGTGGGGATCAAAAGTCAGGAGAAAGAAATGAGTTAGTATAGTAGGAGGTAAGGGGCAGAAGAAGACACACTTAAAATTGAGAGTATAGATGGTTTGCAGTTGCTATTAACCTAACTATGACTGTATGAGTAAGTGACTGAGGTACGTGAAAAATAAGATAACTCCAAAGGAAGTAAAACATGAGGAGGCCCATCGAAGGAAAGGTTTACACAGATATTCACAAAAATTATCAGAGGAATACTTTGGAGAGTGTAACATTCACCTGGGGGCTAATATCATCAGGGAATAAAGGGGTTTGTTCTGGGGTCAGTAGACACTTGCACAGGAAAAGAGAGAGAATGGTTTATCTGAAGACTTGAGATTTAAAGAAGAAAGGGTGGGGCTTTAGGAAGAAGGAAGGAAGAATTGTTTCTGAGCTTCAAAAAGAAGGAAACAAGCACTTCCATTTCCAGCCCATGATACCAAGCTTGTTGGTGAGATGCAGCTACTACATGACAAGCTGTTGGTGAGATGCAGCTACCCCAAGACAAGCTGTATAATCAGCAGCAAGCCAGGCAAGGAGAATGAAACCTTCATCAGAAAGATAAGAACATAAGCATTTTGACTATGTCATCAAAACCATAGAAGGGATTAAAATGATGCTGAGTGGGAGGCATATAAGCAGGGAGTGGGAGATGCAATCAGAAAAGTAATACCATACTCTATCAGGGAGCTGAGTAATAAACCTATGAGATGACTGACATTCTAGTAATAAACCATATGAGATTGGTCCTTTTACTCTCAAGGCAAATAGTGCTGGACAGAGCTGTGGAGGATAGCGGCTGGGCAGTCCTCTTCAGAAGGCCTGAAGGCCCTCTTTTTCTCTTATGTATGGACCCTCCACCAACAGGAAGTAATCTCTGAGAGGGTCACAGTCTTTCCTGTCTTAATCACATCAGAATTCCCAGCATCTAAACAATGCTGGAGAATAGTAAAAGTAGGACATATTATGTCAGAGAAGAACATTCCTGTTGCGAAAAATAGTAATCGTAAATCTAAATGAAAGCCACATGCTAAGGTAGAGAGAAACAAAACAAAATAGAGTATACATGAAAGGGAGGACATCACTATCCTGAACAAGGGTTAGACAAGCTGAGACATAAGACTTGAAGCTTCTGGCTATCACCTGATGAGTCACACACATCAAATTTGGGAAAATGAAATGTTAAGCTTCCCTTCTAAAGAGAAGAGCTTTCTGCATAATTTCTAGCTTTGAATTTTGTAAGGATCATTTCCACATGTCTGATTATTTGCTGTGAGTGACAGAAAGTGAATTTGAATCATTGTTTGTGGAGGTCAGTTCTTTGAGCAAAGAACTTTATTGTTTTCTGAATGTGACAGAGATTATCTAATAGGTCACCACCTTCTGCAACATTCCCCAGACCTCTGAAGTTAAACGTCAGGACAGCATCTCGTTCTGATCAATGGACTTTCAGTAAGTGTTCTGTGTGTGCAAGTGTTGTATGCACCTTCTGGAACAAGCCAGTTAAAAGCTTGTGTGCCTCTTCTTTCTCTTCTCCTGATCATAGTAAATTTACAAGCCAAGTGTAGCTAGAGTCAGCAGAGGGTCACCAGGTATCATGCAATTGAGAAATAAACCATTGATATCATGGCTCTGACAGGCTGGACATGTTTGTTATCACAGCTTAGCCTGGACTATTGTGAATAATGCACGATACAGAATAATGAGAGTGGATATAGAAAATACAATTTTTAAAGTTCCAGGATACATGTGCAGGATGTGCAGGTTTGTTACACAGGTAAACGTGTGCCATAACGTTTTGCTGTGGCTATCAAGCTACATGCCTAGGTATTAAGCCTGCATGCATTAGCTATTTATCTTGATGCTCTCCCTACCGCCTCCACCCTGACAGGCCCCAGTGTGTGTTGTTCTCCTCCCCTGTGTCCATGTGTTCTCAGTGTTCAGCTCTCACTTAAGTGAGAATGGGTGGTGTTTGGTTTTCTGTTCCTGTGTTAGTCTGCTGAGGATAATGGCTTCCAGCTTAAAGAAGAGTCTCATTTGCTTTTTTGTCTTTACTTTCTAAGTATCATTGGGTTTAATTGTCTGGTACAAAGAAAATAATAAACAGCTTTCACTGGAGTTTAGAATTCCAAATGTATTGGAATACCTTTAAGTTTATTTTGCATTATACAGGTGATATTATCACAAAATTTTAAAAAATAGAGAAATTTTACCTATAATCTCACTGTGCTAAACACTACAATGACTACTATCAAATATATACATGTATTTCTGTGTTGTTAACATTATTAAAAGAACAATTTTTATTTTTTTGACAACACTGTATCTTATAAAATATTTACAAATTTTATTTTAATGGCACATATTTTCCATTAAGTAAATAGGCTTTGGTTTAATTAATTACTTCCCTATTTAGCAAATATTAAATTATTATATACAAGAAAAGAACCGTTTTGGAAATACTTTTCTTCTATTGTTCTTATTTTCCTTTATCCTAAGTGTCTTGGGATAGATTGCAGGAAAAATTAATCAGTGTTCTCTCTGAATAAATTGTTTTTCTTCACATGAGAGTATCAATTTCATCCAAACCCTCCTTAATTTCTATATTATAATTTAAACTTTGTTTTAATTTTAATGGAGGTAAATGGCACTTTATCAAAGTTAGCACCTATATTTTAAAGAAGAAATTTCAACCTTAGACTTTTTTTCATAAGATTTACTAGTTAATATATTGGGATAAAATTTATTATAGTAATAGGTTGAGAATTTATATTACGTCAGATAATGTTTTTATTTAAAATTAAATCTTAAAATTTTCTATTATGTTTCAAGTCAAATATTTTCTGGAAGAGCACATCTCTGATTTTATAAGGATGGCCCTTGGAAAAATGACACAGAAAAGTATTATATGTTGTTATATATGTGCATGTTTTATATATATATGCGTATATGTTATTTATGCATATACTCTTCAGCAATTAAAAGAATCTACTGTGCTTTATGTTGTATTGTATTTTAAAGAATTTTTAGAGCTATTAAACTAAAACTGAATAAGAAATGTTTTAATTTGGGCAACATTTATTTAAATATTTTATTAAATATGCTATTAAAAACATTTATTTACATATACATGTATTAAAATATCCATTTATTACATATCACTGCATAATAAATTATTTTTAATTTAAAAACTCTGCCAGCACTTAATAGTTTACTTATTTTAGCATATTGAAAGTTATTTAGACTAAAACACTAACTCAATGAGAAAGCAAATATTTGAATGACTCATAACAAACAGCAAAGGAAAAGTTGGTTTGGTTACTTCTGTTTTTTTTTTTTTTCATTTATTTAGACAAACGAATGATAAAAATAAAGTTCTGTCTGCATAAATGTATGGTTATTAATTCCTTTTTACTCTTCAAAATTATTGATTTTATGTCTCTGCACTTACTTGAGTGAAAAATAACAAAGAAGAAATCTAAGTTGTGTAAATTAACAAAGCAAAATGAAGTTCATAGATTTTTGTAAAGGAGAAAAAAAAAACAGTTTCCAGAACAGGGCTGAAGTGAGTAAATCTGCATCTTCCTATAGTTTCCCCTTTGACATTGTTGTTAACTCTTAATTTCACATGTACCATATTTGTTCTATCTCTGTTAATTTCATAGCTCTTGCTAATAACTTAAGAATTGTTCACCAGTATGTAGCTACAAAATTAGGGTTATGGCCCAAATATCTATTTCCATAAAAAAAAATGTGAAAATACATGATAGCAAATACCTATATCTTCCCATTATATTCTGAAGTACAAACTCTCTGCCCTAAGTTGTTAGGTGGAGGGTTACTTGGAAGCATTCACTAAATGAGTACTCACTTTTAAAAATATGTCTTTTATTACACGTTGAAGAGTAGAAGGATCCTCTCAGATGCTGCCTCAGTGTGAATGTCAACAGGAATTGCCTGTGGCTAAGGCCTTCCTTCCCACAGAAGCCCCAAATGTTAGGGTCGCTGTCTCTATAGCAAGTTAACATGTCTCTAAAAATGTCCCCTTGCTCCAAATGGCCAACATGAAGTTTAAAAAGAGTCAGAATAGGATGTGGGAAAGCAACAGTACTAAAAAACAAAACAAAAAAAGTATATAAACAGCTCTACTCCATTTAATTTGAAGTGGCCAACTTTGATTCACTGGATTTTTCCCCTGTCTTAGGTGAAGAAAAGAAAAATTATCAACAGGGTTCTTTCAACGTATTGTGGGAAAATTCTCCCCTTGATCACTTCGGATTTGACATTTTCTTTACCATTTTTATTGATATTTTATAGATATGGCATCAGAGATGCATCTATGCCATAGAAAATAAATCCTGTTCCAGAAATTTGGTATGAAAGTTATTGCTACAGGCTTCACTTTTTATCCTTCACTTAGGTGTTATGATGGTGTTTCTGCTGGATTGAGTCAGATGAAGAGTTTTCAGGAGGATGTATTAGTCTGTTCTCATGTTGCTAAGAAAGACATACCTGAGACTGGGTAATTTATAAAAGAAAAAAGTTTATTGGATTCACAGTTCCACATGTAATCCTAGCTCAGGAGTTCCAGATGCCTCACAATCATGGCAGAAAACTAAGAGCCGAAGAGATGTCTTGCATGGAGGCAGGCAAGAAAGCTTATGCAGGGGAACTCCCCTTTATAAAACCATCAGATCTCCTGAGACTTATTCACCATCAAGAGAACAGCACAGGAAAGACCTGCCCCCATGATTCAATTACCTCCCAACAGGTCAATCCAGCAACACATGGGAATTACAGGCGTTATAATTCAAGATGAGATTTGGGTAGGGACACAGCCAAACCAAATCAGAGTGCTTTCCTCATCCTGTTTTATGATTGCCTCCCTGCAGAAAGGCATGAAGATAAGAGAACACGTGTTTCTATCAGCTGGCCATACCCTTTGCTGTCTTACTCAAGACTCAGCAGCTAGATGGTTTTCAATTCTTAAATTACTTCTGAATATCCCAGGGTCCCCATTGAATGTACTGAGATTCTTAATTTAAAATTAGGAAGTAGATAAAAACACTAGAAAACCCTACCCTGAAACCCACGATTTCATCATGTAAAACCTTTGAGTAGGACCTGTTAGGCTCTGGCAAACTGGTACTTTCTCAAACTGAAATATTTCATGAACTTGCCCAGCTTTCTCATTTATTACTGGAGCACATTCTCTTCCATAACCTTCTCCTACACATGTATACACCCTTGCATTTCAGTAATGAAGAGTCCAGCTACTGCTCTAATTTCACTAATTGCACATGTCAAAAAGAGAGACTAGTCCCTGAATTAGTGAAATCTGAGTGTGAAGGAGAAACGTTGTCTGAGCTATTGGCTTTGTCACACGCACAGGCACCTCTATCAACCTTTTTTTTTTTTTTGAGACAAAGTCTCATTCTATCACCCAGGCTAGAGTGTGGTGATGTGTTCTTGGCTCACTCCCAGGCTCAAGTGATCCTCTGATTTCTGTCTTCTGGGTAGCTGGGACTACATGCATGTGTCACCATGCCCAGCTAATTTTTATATTTTTTTGTAGAGGCAGGGTTTCACCACCATGTTGGTCAGGACGGTCTTGAACTCCTGAGCTCAAGCAATCTGCATGCCTCAGTCTCCCAAAGTGCTGGGATTATATGCCTGAGCCTCTGCACCCAGCTCTCTATTAACTTTTTAAAACAAGATTACTGTTATCAACTGAATTGGTTTGCCAGGGCTGCCATAACAAGAACCACAAACTGGATACATTAAATAAGAGAAATATGTTGCCCCACAATTTTAGAGGCTAGAAGCCCAAAAATCAGGATGTTGGCAGAGTTGGTTTCTTCTGCTCACCGTGGGAAAATGGTTGACGCCTTCCTGTAAGGTCCTGTGGTTTGCTGACAATCTCTGACCTCCCTTGACCTTTGGCAGCATACCTCCAATTTTCACATGGCATTCTCACTGTGTGCCTGACTGTATCCAAATGTCCCCTTTTTGTAAGGACGTCTGTCAAATTGGATTGGAGGATCAACCTAGTCTGGCATAACCCCACCTTAACTAATTACACCTGCAGTGTCCCCAGTTCCACATAAGGTCACATTCAGAGACACTGAGGGTTAAGACTTCAACATATGAATTTTATTGAGGGACAAAATTTTTTTTTTTTTTTGCCAATCATTGAGAGCTTGTAAGGTTGCTGAGGTTGGTTGGCCTTGAACTCTTGGCCTCGCCTTCGCAAGCGCCACGACATCCAGCCGGAGCCACTTTGGGCCCCGAGGGACAAAATTTAATCAATAAAATTGACCAATACTTTCTTGCAGGTGACAAATACCTGATTCATCATTTGATTTGGCTTCTAGTCTCTTAAACGGCAAGTTTCTCTGCTTACATTACTTATTTATGTTTTGAATACAGATCTCCAAAGCATTTTCATTTTTTTCCATGAAACCAGAGCTGTCATTTATTTATTCATTCAATAAGCATATCTTTATGGAGCATATATTATATATTATATATTAGGGACTCTTCTGGGTGCTAGCAACACAACATAAAACAAACTTCAAGTGTCTTCCATTCTGGTGAACAGATGGGCAAATTGCAAACAGTCAGAAAAGAAAAGTTTATAACCAGGACATTTTCGATATTAAAGGAAATAAACTATTCATCTAGGAACAGAACACTAAGAAAGAAGTCAAGGCTTGTTTGCTCTAATTTCCATGACTTCCCCAAAGCCTAATTTTTCATGTTTAAATTTCAGACTTGGGGACGATCTAACATTCCAAAAGGATTAGTTCCTAGCAAGAGGAAAAAGACTCCACAGAAGTGCATTTCAAGGGCTTGCTGAGCAGCTGTGGGCCAGAGGCCTCAGGTGCATTTTTTTGACTTTGATTATAACCTTAAGACTTTGTGCAAATATTGCTCAGAAATATGAATAAAGAAGATTCATTCTAGAAATAATTTTCCTCCTTATGCTTTGTTCTTTGCCATAGCAATTTAAGCAAACCATTCTTTAAGAGGTACACTAGGATGAGATTCAAATGGACCAGAGTGGATGAGAATAACGCAGATGAAGAGAAAGGGGAGAAATCCATTAAGTACCAAAAATAGCAACAAGGACACAGACATGCTGGGTGACAGTGAATTCTCTGTCCCTGTGGAGACTGTCCCTCCAGGTGAGCAACAAAATCCAATTATTAAACTAAAAATCATTGAGATACCTTGACATCATTCCTCATCATGTATTATTGGGAAATATCCATGTGAAAAATAGGCTTAGTTTTGAATTTTTATTTACAGGTTAAAAATCTGGCATCTTTAAAAAAGTCGACTGTGACAGAAACAAGTTTTAATCCGTAAGAAAGATTGAGGAGGGCTCAAGTATCTTGCTTCAGTGGTATTGATAGTTCCAATATAATGATGTATTTCCAAATTTTAAGAGTCTAATACAGTGAAGGGTGCTCTAAAACAAAACTGGGAGTCTTGCAACACCTTAAGCTGAGAGCAATTATGAAGGTTTGTCCTCTGACTAACAGAGAGAAATGTTAAAAAGTCACTAAGAAGAGAATGGAACAACTTGACTAGAGCTAGATTGCCCTGAAAAAATGGGTCAAAGCAGTCTTTACTTCCACCAGAAATGCATGAGGGTTCCTTTCATTCCATGTAGCTGGAAACCTATGGATACTTGTGACCAATGAATTATGGGCAGAAGTTACATACATCATTTATTTGCTTATACAAAGCCCCAGTTCTCCACAACTAACTCCCCCATTTTCAGCCCGGAGAGCTCTTTTTTTCCCCACTTGTATTGTGATCAACAATGTTAAATTGGTTATGATACATGAGTCTGGGTTTCTGAGTGCATGAGTGGAGGACCATAACACTCTAATTTACCTGTAGTATGAACAATAAACAAACCTTCAGTGTTTTTAACCACCAAGGTTTTCATATTGTCTTCATAGCTAATGCTTGCCCATCCAAACAGACAGCCAGTCTTTATGATCACACCAACATTTGACATTAGCTGGATTTGTAATTTATTTCCTGTCTTAGGTATACAAATATATATGTCATTTTAATTTGCATTTCTCTGGCATTAAATATTTGATGTATTTTATTATATGACTAAGATTTTAAAGTTCCCTCTATAACTTTCCTATTTCTAGAAACTATCCATTTTCTACCAATCATTTGTTTTCATAAGCTTTATTTAGGTTTTGTTATCCTCTTCTCAGTTTTAGCTATCTCAATTTTTTTTCTATTCTGGCAACTTGTTTTTAACTTTATGTCAAAAAGATAATCTAACAACCGTATAGTTTTTTGCTTTTCATATTTAGTTCTTTAATTCATATAAAGTTTTCTTTTCTTCCATAGAGGAAGTAGTTTCTTCAATACCATATGTTAAACAATCTGCTTTTTTAACCATTGATTTATAGAGCCAGCTTTCCGCCTTTCCAAGTCCTCATATATTTGCAATGTAATTATTGGCTCAAATTTTTAAAATATTTTCCCTTGGGGATCTCATTTAGCAAGATCATTTCCTTCCTATGGTTTTCATATTTTCCAATTGGCAGTGCTCACCCACAAGAATTGAGTGATATGCGGATGGATACAAATATATCTATTATTGTGTGACCAAGAACATTTTTGTTACCTCTCCATAGCAGATTAAATAGATCAAGGGAACATCAAAATTACATACATTTTGTATACTATTTTGGGAAATGTTGAAGATAAAGTATCCTGAGAATGGGGTATTTTGGTTTGGGCTCCCCTGAGACAAGAATTTGTATACAATACTAATCATTTATTTTGAAAGTTAAAGAGGTCAGGTAGGGAAGTGGGAAGTGAGACAACAAAAGAAGGCAGCTAATATAAAAGGTTGCTACTACTAGTGGCACTAGAGACTAACTCCATTAG
The DNA here is from genome assembly GCA_031835075.1 of Saguinus oedipus. NCBI lineage: Eukaryota > Metazoa > Chordata > Mammalia > Primates > Cebidae > Saguinus > Saguinus oedipus. Next base: position 51,864,383 of record CM063186.1, on the reverse strand, counting down.
AGAAACTCGGATTCAATGCAGAAAGCAAGTTTTTTGGTTATCACACGTGAGGGGTGAGAGGGCTATGGTGTTCACAAATGAAAGCATTGTTTGAGCGCCACACTCCTGGTCTTCGGTGGCTAATAAAGGGGCTCCAGCATCAGGGCAAAGCTCTTAGGCATTGATATTGCAGTTTCTGGCCATTTGGTGTACAGGAACATGCGTGGGACTGGAGAGGCAAGGATGATGGGAGCCAGGGGACACCAATAGCAACTGCTCCCCAAGGTGAACATATATTTTTAAATTTTTCTCTAGGATCTCTTATTTGAAAGATAATAAAAGAAAATACACCATTCTTAGCCAGAAAAACTTAAAATGGAACAAAATTTTATAGATTTCTTAAATCTATAAATTTTATTGAATGGCCCTATTTAATAGAAACAGAGGACCTTTGACCAGGGCTTCTCAAGCTTAATTAATAGATGTATCCTTTGAAATAATCACAAAAACCCTACAGAATAATAATATCCATATTCATATTTCTATTCAAATATGGAAACTCTAAGGCATAGAGAGGTTGGAGAAATTTGCCAAAATTTTGGAACCAGGATTTGGGTTTATTAATTCTTTCAGGAATTTAGGTCACTGTGAGATTGAGACTTTTTGATATAAATGTTTATTACTTTTCTTGATTCTCCATTTTATTTGCAAAATGGTCTGTGAATATGCATATGTATGACATATATATGACAGTAATTAAAATGTTTTGTTTTTACAAAGGGAGAGAAACAAATAAGATGTGAAATCTAAACGTTGAATTATGATATGGTTGAAATGCAGTAACACAAACAGGAAACATTATCCAAGCAGTAAGTAAATCTCATATTTAACGTTCTCCCTTCTTATTTTCTCATGTTACCCACAATGAAAATAGTATTGCAAAGTTCTGACCTGAGGGAATATTTACCACAAGCTGTCCTTAAAATCCCCCATATGAATCCTTAATTTTTGACTTGTTTAGTTTAAACACAATGACAGATACTACAGGGTTTTTTGGAATTCTATTTTCCCCACTCTACAGCTTGGCCACAGTCATTTACTGTTTTTTCTTTAAAAATATAAGATAAGGCAGCACACCACCTCCTGATTACATGGTGTTGCTTAATATTCTATTTTAGATCCACTACCAGCCTGTTTGCAAAATAAATCACGTTAGACAGTTTTGGCTGTTTTTTACCTGTACTTTTCCCCTTGGGTCGGTGGTACATTTTAAAACTCTTCTCTAGGATATTTTATTTGAGCAATAATAAAAGAAGATACACACCATTCTTAGTCATAAAAAAAATGGAACAAAATTTTATAGATTGCTTAAAAAATATTTTTCCTAGGGTAAGCGATGTTTAGTTGTTAACATTTCACGTAATGCGTCTACAATCAGATGGCATGGGCCATCAAACTGGAGTCCCATGAATAATATCACTGATGATACAATGTATTTTTCCTTATGAGTTTGTATAAGAAAGTTTTAAATAGAGCACCTCATTTTATCACCCCAAAATATTATACCCTGCTATCCTATGTTATCGACTATTACAAATAAGAAAATTAAGGTAACTATGCCAGAATCAAAATCAGTAAATAGCAGATATATAAGTTAAATCATGACATCTCTAATATTAATGTGACATTAATATTCTTTCCAATATGCCATGCTTCAGGACTACGTTTCCAAGTAAATTATGGAACATTATCAACTTAAAATCCAGCCTGTATATGCAATCTTCTAGAATTTCCTTGTAGCCTGTAGGTGATCATGAAGTTTGACTATTTGTTCCTCAAATCTTTTTGCCAAATGAGCCAGAAGATAACACCTAATAAAGATGAGAAGTTTGTGTGATAATTACTGCAAAGAATCTCCCCTAGTGATTCTTCCTAATGAGGCAGAAACAGAAAAATGTGCCATCATGTTTGACAGCCAGGATATATTGATGCAATAATCTGCTTTCAGGAAGTAGATGCTAGTGAGAGTGAATTAAGACACTAATATTACTTGTGTGTTGCTATTTCTTATGCATTGCTTTAAGTCTTACTCTATTAGGATACGGCTTAAAGGGCTAGAAAACTTTTTCTCTAGTTTCAAGAAACACTTACACAGACACATTAAATGGATGATTAGCAAATAATTTGTGCAGATAGATTTCAGACCACAGTCAGAGGAGATATTTCTGTGGTCTGGTAAACAATGGTGGTAATAAAACAGATTCTAAAACTGAGATTTCCTGAAAAAGCAACAGAAATGAGATGTAAGTTCTTGATGGTTCTCTTCAGAAAATTCATTTCTAAATGACGCAGAGAACCATAAAATAATTAAGAAAAAATGAGATATCAAACAAGACTACCATAAACATTGTTTAATAGTAAGTTTTATTTTATGCTAAATATTCCACGAAAAAAATTTATGTTTTATTTTATGCTAAATATACTAAAATAAAAAATTATATGCTTTCTTTTATGCTAAATATTAGTATGAATGTGGACAGATTCATTAAAGAAGAGGCTTACTATCAGCTGATTATATTATATAAGGCGTAGGTATGCTAAAGACTTGTACCAAAGGTACAGGTCATTGTTTTATAGAGTAGTAATCAAATCACTCCAACACATCTAAAAATAATGTCTTTTGCAGCAACTTGGGAGGAGCTAGATGCCATTATTTTAAGTAAAGTAACTCAGGAATAGAAAACCAAATATTGTATGTTCTCACTTATAAGTGGGAGCTAAGCTATGAGAATACAAAGGCATAAGAATGATATAATGGACTCTGGGGCTCACTTGGTAGGAGTGGGAGCGGGTGAGGGATGAAAACCAACATATTGGGTACAGTGACACTGCTCTGGTGATGGGTGCACCCAAACCTCAGAAATCACCATTAAATAATGTACCCATGTAACCAAATACCATCTGTACCACAAAACTATTGACTTTTTCTTTTCTTTTTTGAGACAGAGTCTCTCTGTCTCCAGGCTTGAGTGCAATAGCACAACCTCGGTTCACTGCAACCTTCATCACCCAGGTTCCAGCGATTCTCCTGCCTCAGCCTCCCAAGTAGCTGGGACTACAGGTGCACAACACCACGCCTGGCTAATTTCTGTATTTTCAGTAGAGATGGGGTTTCACCATGTTGGCCAGGGTGGTCTTGATCTTTTGACCTTGTGATCTGCCTGTCTCGGCCTCCCATATGCTGGGATAACAGGCGTGAGCCACCGTACCCGGCCTGAAATAAAATTTTTAAATAAAATTATCTGTAATTTTTCAGTGGGCATTTCTTTATTAGCTATTAGAACTTTTCATTTGCCTTTGTTTTTTCAATTAAAAAAGGTATTCTGGTGGAAAAAAATGCACTGCTCAAGTCAAAAAATATCTAAATTTGATTAGTGAAATATATTAAGGCCCAAAAGGGTATTATTCAAGCCATGCATTACACATTCTTAATTTTTGTATTTTAGATTAATTCTGTTTATATTCAAATTTTCTAGATTTCTTTTCTTATTTAATATTTCTTTTCCCTTTTTAAGTTTTTTGTTCTATTATCTCAAAACTTATTTGCCTGGTTTCTTCCTATATTTGAATCATATTTGCTAAGATGTGATGACTTTATCACTGTAAGACAGACCTAATTATTTTGTTAAATAAATAAAAATATTTTATCTAAACATATTAATCCAGATATTGCAAGCAAAACGTTTCTTTAACAGTCATTCAGCAGCTTTACAAGACATGAACTCTTCCTGACTCTTGTCCACACTTCGCTGAGTATTGAGTTTGTAATGTATTCTGAACAAACAATATTATTTGTTCTTGGCAAACCTTACTCAAGAATCATTTAAATAATTAATGATCATTTACTATGTGTTTCACACTCTAATAAAGGCAGTGAACAATGTATAGTCCTTGCCATCATAGAGAGTCATCATGAAGTTTACAGCAAAAGAAAGAAACTCATCAAATTTATAATGCATTTTCTAGGATCAATAAAATTTTGAGTTCATGCAGTACAATCAGTTCTACAATTCAATTTATTGTGATATAATTCAAAAATGATTTAACAAGAAAGAGCTATCAAAATAAGATGCAAGAATCTCATAGCAATCTACCTTCTACCACATAAATTGCTAGCTCATAGCTAATTCCTGTCCCATATTCACCTCATTGAGTAGACACATACTGAAAGCTAGAGTTAAGAAGCACCACTGCATCATAGTGATTGCATCTTCCATGTCTTCTATTTCTATGGTTAGAATTTTCTTGTGTTGACAGACATTAATATGCTCAACTCAAAGAGTGATCCAAGTGTTTGGAGTCACCGATTGTTTACATAATCATGGAATATCTGTTTTTAATAATAATAATAATAATGATAGCCTGAAATTAGTTACCATTAATAAGAATGATAAATAAAGGTCAAAAAAAGCAAATAAGAATAAAGTACAAACTCACTCACATAGACACACTCATACACACACAGTCAAGTACAGGACTCTGTCACCTGTGAACAACGTTTTGAAAATTATATGACAGTATAAGCAGGTTTAATTCAGCTGCACATTAAAAACACATTGTAACTATGTACAATTTGTTCCAAGAATAATATAAGATCATTTTGAGTTTAGAAAATATGTTAATTGAAGTTACTGTATTAAAATATTGAAGGAAAAATTTGTGATCAATTCAAGAGTTGCTGAAAATTATTTACTAATTTACCATTCCTGATTTACAAGACAAAACAAAACAGACTTCTTAGAAATCTAGACCTATTTGATAATAACGCATCTGTGAAAAGTTCATCTTAAAAACAATATTTAATGGATAAAAATTCAGAAGCACTTTCAGTTAAGCCAGAAATGTTTTGCTACTGGTGAAAGTATATGTCATCATCTATCATGGATGCTTGTTAAGGTTTGGCAGTGTCCCCACCCAAATCTCAACTTGAATTGCAATAATCCTCAAATGTCAAGGGCAGGGCCAGGTAGATAATTGATTCATGAGGGTGGTTTCCCCCAACCCGTTCTTCTGGTAGTGAATAAGTCTTACCTTGATCTGTTGGTTGTATAAATGGGAGTTCCCCTGCATAAGCTCTCTTGCTTGCTGCCATGTAAGACATGTCTTACTTCCCCTTCACCCTTCTCCATGATTGTGAGGCTTCCCCAGCCATGTGGAACTGGGAGTCTATTAAACCTCTTCTTCTTTATAGATTACCCAGCCTCAGGTATGTCTTTATTAGCAGCATGAGAACAGACTAATACAAGGCTAATAATTCCTTTGAAAAACAATGTATTGAGTCTCATGTACAGTGAATATCTACATATGAAAGAATTTTATATTAAGGCAATTGCCTCTTTACTTTGAACTAACTGTGGTTGATGTAAAATTATCACTTTAACTGGAATTATTGTAAAAAGTAATTAATGTTTTCATTCTTTTCCTGTTTTGTCAGTGTATTCAGAAATGTTGTACAGAAAACTATTCAGTTCAAATTTCAGATACACACTGAGGTACACACACAAGCACACATAGTCAAATGTGTTCATGACACCAACAACTATAACTAGTCTATTCCTTTTAAAATAATCATGGCCTTTGCTAGAACTCCCAGACCACTAATGTGCTTGTCCATAAGCTGGAGTTAGAGATAGAGCAGATTCCCAGAGCCCTGTGGTTTTACAAGCCAGTGCCATCTATTTACCACTGAACATTTCCTAAGGCCTACTTTCCACCACTTTTTAAGAGACTCCATCAAAAACAATACCTAACTGCTCTTCTAAAATGCAAATGTTACAGATCATTCCACTTGAGCAAAATGTTTTGTTCTTCAATTCCCATGTTTTAAAAACTGTATAGCAAGGTCAGAAACAACCAAAAAGTCAAAATTCCTAAGAAACAAAAGTGGCAAGTTTTTATGATTGCTCTCATTTATCCCTTCAGTGGACTTTTTTTCTCTCCTACTTCACAAAAGCTCTGGCCAGGCATTCAACAGTAATTGTTAAGGTGTTATCTAATAAACTTCATTTTAACCTCAAGTGCCTTTGTATTTTACTGTGAGAGTCTACATGAACTAAAATCCCTTCTGACTCACAGAAATAAATGTCCTTTGGAGAAATTTCAAGCATCTTAATAATTGGTGAAAGAATATTTGGAGCAGAAACCTCCTGAGAAACCACATTCTGAAAACATGCCCCAGCTTGAGTTCATCTCTCTAAGCTGGGAGGCCACAGGCCAGTGAAAGAAGAGGCCTCATTCTAGCATCTCAAGTAATTAGATTCAGACAGCAGTTCTGTTAATTACCACAGGACCATGGACAAATGATAATACCTTTCTGAACATCAGTTGAGTTAAATGTATAATGAGGATAATAGTAGTTTCTTGGGGTTATTGTTATAATTGAATACTATACTGCACATAAAGTGTCTGGCAGATAGCAGGTGCTTCATAAATGGCAGTTATTGCTCATAGAGTTTGCTCTCTGCATCTTCAAACTGAAACACAAAAATGTAATCTGCACCTTTATGATTTTGCTTCTTTAAATAACTTTCTTCTTATTTTTTTAGAGATAGAGTCTCACTGCCAACCAACCTGGAGTGCAGTGGTATAATCATAACACAATGCAGCCTCAAAATTCTGGGCTCAAATGATTCTCTCACCTCAGGCTTCCAAGTAGGTGGAACTACAGTCCAGTGCTACCACACACAGTTAGTTTTAAATTTTTTCAAGATATGGGGTCCAACTATGTTTCCCAGGCTGGTCTTGAACTCCTGCCCCTAGGCAATCCTCCCACCTTAGCCTCCCAAATTGCAGGGATTAGAGGCTGAGCTACTGTGCTTGGCCTAAATAACTTTCTTCTTTTATGATTTATTTTTTTCTTCTCATCCTTTATTTTGGGCTCAAGGGGTATATGTGCAGGTTTGTTATAGCAGTGAATTGCATGTAATGGGGGTTTGGTGCACCAACAATTTTGTCACCCAGGTAATCAGTATAATGCCTAACAGGTAGCTTTTGAATCCTCACTCCCCTCTCACTATCCCCTTTCAAGAAGGTCCCAGTATTGATTGTTCTCTTCTTTTTGTCCATGTGGACTCAATGTTTAGCTCTCACAAGAAAAAATATTCATTATTTTGTTTTCTGTTCCCGTGTCAGTTTTCTAAAGATAATGGTGTCAAGCTCCATCCATGTTGCTGCAGAGAACGTAACATCATTATTTTTTATGGCTGCACAGCATTCCATGGTGTATGTGTACCACATTTTCTTAATCCAGTCTACCATTGATAGGCATCTAGGTTGATTCCATATTTTTGCTAATGTGAATAGTGCTGCAGTGAACACATATATATGCATTTGTCTTTCTGATAGAATAATTTGTACTCCTTTGAGTATATACCCAATAATGGGATTGCTGGGTCCAATGGTAGTTCTAAGATTTTTGAGGAATCTACAGACTGCTTTCCATGGTGGCTGAATTAATTTAAGCCTGTCATGGCTTAGTGTGTGAAAACCACCAGAAAGTTAGAAAACAAAGTAAGGACATTGTTTTCAAAAAAACTAATAAATAAAAAAGCCACAGTTAAAATGTTTCTGGAGCACATTTCTTTATCTGATTAACCAGTTTGCAAGCCAGGGAAAGGATAGAACTAATAACACTTTTCATCCTGAAAAATTCCATTACGCCTAATTGTCATCATGCCCAAGCACCAGGAAGGGATGAACTAAGAAGGTAGTGTCAGGGTCAGGTGCTGCGGCAATAAAGAGAAAGGGCAGTACAAAGAAAACTGGACCCTTATATTTTCACTAGGATCATTTCTTCTTGCAAGTTAAGTCTGTGTGACCTTTCAATTTGTACAAACTGTTAAGTGTTGATATGGTTTGGCTGTGTCCCCACCCAAATCTCATCTTAGATTGTAGTTCCCATAATCCCCGTGTGTCACTGGAGGGACCAGGTAGAGATTATTGAATCAGGGGGCCTGTTCCCCCTGTCCTGTTCTTGTGATAATGAGTTAGTTCTCATGAGATCTGATGGTTTTAAAAGGGGCTCTTTCCTCTTCATTATCTCTCTCTTCTGCCACCTATGAACAAGGTACTTGCTTCGCCTTCACCTTCTGCAACAAGTGTAAGTTTCCTGAGACCTCCCAAGCCATGTGGAACTGTGACTCAATTAAACATTTTTCCTTTATAAATTACCCAGTCTCCAGTACTTCTTTATACCAGTGTGAAAATGGGCAAATACAGGTTCTTTTAAGGAAAATGATTATTATTAGAAAGAGGAGGATTCTGGGATCTGAAATCTCTTCAGTGGAAGAGTGAGCAGAGTTTTCTTGGGCTTGGATTTGGCAAAAACAAATTGGTCAAAGGCTTTGGATGACCTGCCAAACCTTAACTTGAGCCTGGTTTGAGGGGAAGGCAGTGCACAGACCATTGAAAGGCTAAGTGCCTTGATTTAGTGTGAAGGTCTGTTGCCAGGCAAAGGTAAAAGAGGTCTCTTTTGGGTATTTGCAATAGTAAAACTTGCGGTTTGGGCCTGGTGGTTAGAACTTACTTATTCCTTTGTACATTTGTTGACAACTCATGGAGTCTAATGCTGTTCTTTAAGATCTAGCAAGGCCTCTGACTTTTCTGTCTGTGGTCTTTTTTGGGATAGGCATGACATGGTGGATGCTGAAAGCTGTGGTATGGTTTTGGTGTCTCCTTGGTCTAACAGTGTATCTTGGCCTAACATGATACATCCTGAACTATTTGGGTATTAAATTGAATGTGTTGTTCCAGAGGCAAGAGCTGGTGATTTCTTAGAATTATTTGGAAACATTAAGTTTTTCCCTTGTAATTTTGCCTTGATGAAGTTTTAACGAATTAGTCAGGGAATGGTGGAAGCTTTTAAGAATCTAATAGAAACCTTTCCTATTCCAGATAGAACAGATTTTAGACTGTTGATTTGGGTTAATAAGTCAGATTTAGAAATAACACTACACTATGATTTATCTTGTCGGAAAACCTAGCATTGTAGCCAGGTTTTTTTTTTTTTTGAAATGGAGTCTTACTCTATCACCAGTCTGGAATGTAGTGGTGAAATCTCAGTTCACTGCAACCTCCGACTCCCTAGTTCAAGTGATTCTCCTACTTCAGCCTCCAAGGAGCCGGGATTACAGGCATGTGCCACCATGCCCAGCTAATTTTTGTATTTTTAGTAGAGATGCGGTTTCACCATGTTGGCCAGGATGGTCTCGATCTCATGACCTTGTGTTCCACCTGCCTCGGTCTCCCAAAGTACTGGGATTAAAGGTGTGAGCCCCCGCACCCCACCTGTAGCCAGTTTTTACTGTAGTTTGAAACCAATGTTCAATTTAAGAGCTCTTCTTCCCCAACAAGTGATGTCTAGTGGTTCCTGGACCCAGTGGCCAATACCTAATGAAGCCTCAATTCTGTCTCATACATTCTGATGTTTCAGCTTAGTCATCAGATTAGACTTGACTGGTGAACTTAGGTCTTCAGGTAGTTTGATAAAGTTCATAGAGATTAAATGTTCAATCTCTATGAATGGATACACATATGCACTTGTATTTGAAATGTGGGAAAAACACCAAGACTCTCACTACTTTCAGGATCTCTGTTCATTTGAAAATTCACTCAATGTGTGGCTTGTCAGGGCATCTCCATTATTCTTTTATCATTACCAGTGGCTGATGGTGGGGTCAGGAGGGTTTTCCATTTGGGAGCTGGTAATGGCAATCTTTGTTACTATGTGGGATGGAATAATGATAGAGCTTGTAGGTTGTGTAATAAAATATAACTATATCCCTGGACTGATGAGTCATCTTAGTGCTGTAATTGTACAATTTCATATTCAAGACACAGTATCGGCACTATCTAATATGTGATAGAATTTTTACAAAGAAACTAAACATAGGATGCTGATATTTTTCCAATAATAAATTTATCTGGAACCTCAAATTCCAAGTATTCTGTTAAGATACAATGTGTATGTCTGCAATATATATATATATATATATATATATATATATATATATCTGCCAATGTGTATATGTGTGTGTATGTATGTGTGTGTATATATGTGTGTGTATATATGTATACACATATATATACATATATACACATTAGCAGATATATATATATACACACACAAATGCACACACACATACACATTAGCCAATATATATAATCTTAGGTGCATAATATGCCTCTACCAGTTATCTATCTTTCTCAAATATCACATTTCTATTACAGTGTGAACTCTACCTACTTCTCAAAATATTATAACATAAGTTCTTGGTACCTTACCCAGATTCCTTTTACCGAGTCACTGTATTCACCCCTCAGATGCTGCAGGACTTGGCTGCTAACAGCTTATATCAGCACCCTCTCCAGAAGATGACCTTTAGTCAATGGGAGCTAACTCAACTGGAGATGCATGCCAGGTTAACTCCATGCCACCACCACTCCTGGGTTGCCTGATACCCACTGACTAACTGAAAAGGCACCTAACAGTCCATTCCTCTTGCTTCTAGGCAGGACAATCTCTTGGTGTGATTTTTGCTTCAGAATACCCCGTGGGAAACTCCTGAACAACATGTTTGTCTAGCTTCTTTCCCTGGTCCACCTGTGGAAGGAAAAAGCTGGTCTACCCTGCTCCACATGGTGATTTAAGAAGGTAATATATACAGCCTAGATATCTTGAAGGAATCTTAGTAAAGAAAGGAAACAACCAATTGAATTAATAATGATAACAGCAAAAACTTAATACACTCATGAAAGAAAAAGATATTAACTACAAAAATGTAACAATTGAGTACAAGAATCTCTAAAGTCCTTTTCAACATTTTGTATCCTATTTCTAGAAAACTGACATAATGAAAAATAATGAAATACTGAATGAATTAATTAACCAGATATCGATCAACCTGTTCTATAGGGAAACTTGATGGCCTGAAAAAATAGACGGAGAGCCAGCATGCCAAATTGTTCCAGAAACATCTGAAATAAAATAGTTTATGTATTAAACAGACTTGAGACAGAATTGAGAAAACAGAGTTTATGTTGAAAGGATGCAATTATAGTCTTCAAGGCTCAAGCAGTCAACTCATGATATACAGTCATTCTTTTAGGCTTATGAAACAATGTGGCTTTCAATTGGTATAGACCTATAAGATTCATGATTATCAGATATTTTAATTTTTAGCAAGGAAAACTGTTAAATAAAATATCACTCATACACTCACCACAGTCCATGAACAGATAAGAAGAGCTTTTATTGGTATGAGTTTGTTTTGGTAAGTTAAAATTTAGGGCAGAATCAATCACTGAAAAAATGAAGCTCTGCTGAATAATTTTTTAAAAATGTAAGTATGGATTATGCTTGTTTACATATTAACCTTGGTAAATATTTTCTTTCTCTAAGAAAATACAGACACATATTTTTTAATTTTTTAATTTAATTTTAAAAAATTAATTTAAAATAAAAGAAAGTATTTTTTACTTGAAAAAAATAAATTTTTAAAAATTTTAAGTATGCATTATGCTTGTCTGTTTCCATATCAACCTTGGCAAATATTTTATTTCTCTAAGAAAAGCAGACATACAGAAACAAGCAATTACAATGACACCAGTTGTTCAGTGTCTGACTTTGTAATCTCAGGACACTCTAAGCCAATCCAAAGTCTTTAAAAAGGTTTCAGTGAGCAACTTTATTTCAAAGTTGAATTACTTAAAAACAAGATGGCCATGATTTACCTATATAAAGTGCTTGATATTGCTAACAAATTGTCCCAATGAGATGTAATGACATTGGCTGTTACTTCACAAGTTATATTAACATCTTCCACTGAGTAGATGACCTTGATCTTTATCCTAATCACAGGTGTGGAATCAGTATATTTTCTAGCGTTATTTTACTTTTGCAGATATGCATTAGACTGATTAATTTAAAAATAATGCAAAAACTGAAACTTTTATTGAATTATATATTTACTAAGCATTTAAATAATACAGAAAGATATTTTTTTCTAAGGTTCACCTTCCCTCACTCCACTTCCACACCCTCCCACCAAAAAGATATACTATAAAGTTCAAGTTAATGTGCTAGTTATTCCAATGGGTCAATATTTGTAGTTAGCTGAATTTTAGCATAATGGCACTGTCTATTGAGGGCTCCAAACCATTAAATATGTGTTCTTGTATTTATATATATATATATATATATATGTTTATATATATACACACACAATATATATATTTATGTATGCATATATATATACATACATATGTGTAAATATACATATATACATATACATGCATACATATACACATAAACACACATAATATACTCTGTAAATATATATAGATTTTTGTCAATAATAAATAAATAAAAATGAAATTTAAATCAAACATTTATAAAAAGTCAGAAGCATTTCTGTTGAGACATACAGTTTTACAGAACACAGTTTGGAAATGATGTAAGGGAAAGAATATATTCAGACCCTTAAATCTGTCCTCCAATTCCAGTAGCTTCTCTTGTCTCTTTAGCAGTGCATAATTCTCACAAAAACTCAAATGTAAGTAAGGCCACTCAATATTTCAACAAAAAGCTACAGTGGCTAAAAGGCAGGTGGTGTTATAGAACCCTCAAAGCAATCACTTCTACCTTATAGAACTCTGTATGTTAACTGCCCTACCACACATGAAAATCACTTGTGGAACTTTACAAAAAGACATAAACAACCAGAAACCATCCTGTACGTACCAAGTCAGAATGCCCATGGCTGGAACCCATTAATAAAGCTTAAGCAAGGTTAAATGGCTTTTCTAAGAACCAAAACCAAAATTTTCACATGAGTGTTGTAACCTCTTCACTCATGCTCCTTCCATAACAAGTTCAGGGTTAGGGAAGATCAGAGCATGTGTGATGACCCTAGAAATTGGATCTGAGAGTCATGGTCCAAGAAAACTTGAAACAATCTAGTGCAAAACTTGAATACAGTCAGCTCTCTGTATTCATGGGTTCCGCATTCTGGGATTCAACCAACTGTAGACGGAGAACACAGACCAGTATTTGGGGATAATAAACAATCCCTCAACCCCAATATAGAGAACGAACTTTTTGTATCCACAGCTTCCACAGGGCTAAGGGACTTGAGCATCCACAGATTTTGGTATCCATGGAGGTCCTGGAACCAGTCTGCCTCAGATACCAGGGGCGACTGTACAGCATATTCTTTGAAGCCCATATGCTCGAGCAGAATAATCCTTCCCAGGCTTATATTCACAGAATACTATGTTCCTCATTTTTAATTAGAGGCCTGAGACTACCCTGATATTATAGATGATCATTGTCCATACGCAATAGAAGGTGTCAACCAGCAACACGAGACAATTATCAAAAGCAAATGAATTGTAAAGCTGTTGAAGCTACTTAGAACTACCTAGTCAAGTGAGTATAATAAACACCGTGTCTCCTTTATAGCCTCACTGTACAAGTCTTCAGTGGCCCTTTCAATATGTCCCCAATAAGTTTGTCAAACCCTCCAAATCCATTTCCCATCCTTTTCTAACCTGCCTTCTCCCTTGGAAAGCTGACCTGTGTGAACAATAGAAGAAGCCCTAATGATGGTTTGACTTAAGATGTTTTGATTTTACAATAGGGCAAAAGGATACATACTCAGTAGAAATGTAGTTGGAATTTTGAATTGTGATCATTTTCTGGGCTGGAGAAGCTGGGGAAGATATGCCTCTGCAATGCTGGGCAGTGGCCAGGAGCCATAGCTGCCAGTAAGTCACGTACTCTGAAGGGTAAGAAATTACAAGATAACACTATATTATAAAATAGAGATGACTATGCCCAACTTTTCGCTAATGTAAGTGTTCTGAGCATGTTTAAGGTAGGCTAGTCTAAGCTATGATGTTCAGCAGGTTAGTGTATTGAATGTATTTTCAAGTTATGGTGGGTTTATCAGGACGTAACCCCATTGTAAGTTGAGGGACATCTGTGTATTAGCAGACATCATTATTTGCTGACTTCTGTTGGATTTGGTCAAGAAAGAGGAGATAAGTGAATTTGTTTGCCTCCAAAGTCATCTTCTTGTGGGGTTGCCTCAGGTTGGCTGCATTCCTCAACCAAAGGTCATTGCTCCTTTCCATGTGTCCCTTTCTACAGATTCTTTTCAGGATCCTGAGAACTGATCCAGCCTCTTTTCCTGCCTTGTCCAACTGTTACCACTGTCTTTTATCTCGCCCTGCACCAACCCGGGATTCCCTCACACTATGCCCACACATTTGCAAATAGTTCCTTTGTTAAAGCCTTCTGGAATGATCATCATTTAAATGTGTTACCTGTTTCCTGCTGGCTTGCTGAGCAATAGACAATACCATGTTTCTCTATGAAATTTTAAAAGTAGTTAATGTTTACCCTTGAGCTCACCTTCTGGGCTTATATTGGTATTTTGTTACAGTTAAATGGATTTGATTTTGTTCCTTAACAATCTGAACATATATGCAAACTGAAATTGAGCAGTGATCACTGGATACCAGTGATTTTCTTACACTTGCAGAAATTTAAATATCTTCATCTATCATTTGGATTAAAAATGATTAACACAGGGAGTCGAATAAAGCACCTAATACAATCCTTCAGCCACACAGGTAGCAGTGTGAAGGCTGGATAAGAGGCAAAGAGAGATGGAAGCAAGAAAAGAGATCTGTTGGGCAATGGTAAGGGCAATGGCAGCACTAGTGTGGTGAAGTGGTGGGGAAGACTCAGGGAGAACACAGATAGTAGGTATGCTCATGGAGGTAAGATAAATTAAGATGAAAGGTGAAAACAAGTCAAAATTTAGTACAAGTGCCAGTGACTTTAGACAACAAGATTTAAGTTCAAGTGAAAATTTTTGGTTTATGCTAAAAAATGAAAAGAATCCAAATGTATTCTACCTGAGAAATTAGCACTGTGATTGTCTACGGAAAAAAAAAGCTTCTCTGGGAGTGGAAAAGGAGATGTCCAGAATGAAAGGGTCTAGCAATTATGGACCCAACATAAAGAACTCATTCCACATGGATTTCTAACACACTATTTGCATGTGTCCTTTGTTAGTTATTTGAACTGACCCGACTTTTTGTTGAACTGGGCAGAAGGGACACTATTTATTTCTATTAAAAGAAATGAGAGAAATAAAATATACATTTTGCCAACCATTCAATGTATTGTTCTATCAAGTTTCAGATTTAGTTCGAAAATTTTCACCCAAGTTAAAACACAAAAGGAGAAACATTTCTGCATGGCCTAAGAGACCAATATGGAATAGCATGCAGATATAGTGAATATAAAATAATTATTCAAAACTATTTTTATGAGTTATATATAAATAAATAAGAAACATATGGACTACATTTCCAGAAAATACACTCAGGTTTGAAAATTAAAAAGAAAAAGAAAATAACCACCTTGGCAAAAAGCTGACAAGAATTTGCCAGACCTCAACAGTTGGAAAAATAACTTGAAACATTTGAGGAACCAAAACATGGATGGGTTCGTCCTAGTTAAAAGGCCTTTTACGGTCAGATGAATGTGGGTAACAGTGGAGGAGGCAGGGTGGAAAAACAAATTATGAATAACACATGGCTTGGCATTTTTCCAGTCAATATAATGGAAACTCAGATTAAAATATTCCACGGAATGTACCTGACTCAAATTTTCACACCAAACGAGCTCCACAATTCCCTGGGTTTTTGACTCAATTTGAAATAAGTTTGAACAATTTAGTAGATCCATACTGCCTGACATCTGACCCTGTCAAACATAAATTCTAGATTTAATGACTAGAATTTCAAGAAATTGAGAAAAAAGCATAAGGATGATCACATGAATAAAAATTCTGCAGGGGAGGTACTATTAAGAAGGATTATTAAGAATCCCTGACACTGCCCAGCATTGGTTATCACAAGTGAAACTCTAGGTATGTAATTAAAAATTACGCTCACTGAGAAGAAAATGTTCATGTGCTTCAGGCAATTTACAAATCTGGGCTAAGAGCTCCTGGATACATGCATATTTGCAAATCAGAAACACAAAAGAGGCCCAGCGTGCAGTTGCTCTTGCCTTGAATCCCAGTACTTAGGAAGGCCAAGGTTGGCAGATTACATAAGGTCAGGAATTCAAGACCAGCCGGGCCAATAATGTAAAACCCTGTCTCTACTAAAAATATAAAAAATACCTGGGCATGGTGGCAGGCACCTGTAATCCCAGCTACTCGGGAGGCTGAGTCAGGAGAATCACTTGAACCTGGGTGGGAAGGGGTGGACATTGCAGTGAGATGAGATTTCACCACTGCACTCCAGCCTGGGTGACAGAACGAGATTCTGTTCCCCACCCCAAATCCATTAAAAAAAAAAAAAAAGAAAGAAACACAAAAGAGAAAAGTGGTGGTTACTAGAGACACAATTGAAACTACTGAAAAAAACATACAAAACTGAGGCTTTTGAGAAATTCTAAGAACAGTAAAAATTTATCATTCATTCAAAAGCTATTCAAACTCTAAGAAAGATCCAAACAAAATAGAGGAGATACATCATTAATCTGTATAAGTTTAAGGGCTGAGATTCAACAATCTTATGTATTATTTTTATTTTCTCTATCAGAAGAGTAACTTTCAGAAGATTCATTTAGTTAAAATTGAAAACTCAAATTAGTGAAAAAATAGCAAGGATATTATTATTATTGTTGTTGTTGTTGTTGTTGTTGTTTTGAGAAAATATTTCTCTGTTGCACAGACTGGAATGCAGTGGCACAATGTTGGCTCACTCCAACCTCTGCTTTCCAGGCTTAAGTGATTATCCTGACTCAGCCTCCCAAGTAACTGGGATTACAGGTATGCACACCCACACCTGGCTAATTTTTGTATTTTTGGTAGAGACAGGTTTTACCATGTTGGCCAGGCTGGTCTCGAACTCCTGACCTCAAATGATCTTCCCACTTCAGCCTACCGAAATGTTGTGACTATAAATGTGGATATTAATTTTTTTAACGTTCTTTAATGTCTGGGCCTGCTGAATTATTTTGTAGGAACTTGAACAAAATTTCAGAGGATGAGTCAAGTCTCTGTAGGTAATCTTTGGTAATTTGTGGAAAATTCAAAAACTAAAAAATAATATATGATTTTGATTTTCAAAGTGGTTAAAAGTGTAGAGTGGGGATTTCCACTTTAATGGGGTAATGAAGTTATGTGGAGTACTTGCAGTATTTCAGAATATTAACAAGAGTTCACATCTCTGAAATATTAAGGATTTAACTTTAGTTTGACTTATTGGAAATTTTCTAGGAAAGCCTAGGAAACCGTTTGTAGAAACTTGCTTCAAACAAGTTTTTTTGTAGAAAAAGGGACAAATATAGTAAGTGTATGGAATAGTAATTAATAAGAGAAAAAACTAATTTCAAATACACTCATAAGATGATTTAAATAAATAAGCTTTTAAATAATGGATTCAAAAAATACATCCATTGAAAAGTTTATGAAAAGTACCCTTAAAAACTAGAGACTCAATATTAACCTGTTTACCTTCTTAACTATGATTTTTCTATGCAAATGTTCTTGGTATCATGACTACTGCTTACAATCAGGAGTGGTTAAAAATGCACAGTGGGGCCAATTCCTTGTTGGGGAATGACTAAATGTGTTCACAATGGCATTACTGAAGAAACTAATCAGATAATTCAAGCTCCACAGAGAGTCAAGTATAGCAGATGTATAGCTTATAAAGTGGGACGTTATTTATTTATTTACTTAGCATAAATGAATGGAAGGACTACAGTGTGCCAGATCCTGTCCTAACCACTAGAATACTGTGACAATCAGTTTGATGTGTCAACATGAATACAATCCCCAGTCTCCAGTTAGTCAATCAAACAGATGTAGGTGTTACTGTAAAGGTATTTTGTAGATGTGATTAGCATCCATAATTAGGCCAGCCATCATGATTCGTGCCTATAATCATAGCACTTTTGGAGGACAAGGTGGGAGGATCACTTGAGCCCAAGACTCAAGACCAGCCTGGACAAAATAGTGAGATCCCATCTCTACAAAAAACAAATATATATATATAAAAAATCAACTGAATGTGGTGGTGCAACTGTAGCCACAACTACCTGGAAGCCTGAAGTGTGGGGATCGATTGAGCCCAAGAGGTCAAGGCTGTAGTGAGCCATGATTACCACTGTACTCCAGGCTGGCTGATAGATCAAGACCCAGTCTTTAAATAATAATAATAATTATATGGCTACAAAGTACACTTGATATCCTAGATAATTTGGATGGATTCTTTTCAATTAGTTTAAAAGGCCTGAGAGCAGAACTGAGGCATTCTTGACCAAGAAATCCTGCCTGTGGACTGCAGCTTCAGATTGTTCCTTAGACTTCCAGCCTGGCTTTCGTGATGGCCTGCCCTGTGGAATCTAGATCTATTTCACCAGTTTCCATGATTGCAACAAGTCTGTTACCATGTAAGGGTTATTGTCTTATGAGGTTTATTGCTGAGTTTAAAATGAGGAAACTGAGGCCTGCATGAGAACAATTAGACGCCAATTTATTCGGCTCCCGGGCAAGGTTCTGTGGTCCTGGGGAAAGTGGCCAGAGAAGTCATGCCCAACTCCTCTCAGGTGTGGGGTTTTATAGGGAGGGAAGGCGTTCTGATTGGCTGTGGAGAAACAGGATGTGGACGGAGCAAGCTGCTATTGGTAGGTAAGTGGGATTTCCGGTGAGTGGGCTACGTGCCGAGTGCAGACCTTAGTGTTGAGTGTAGAGGGGATTTCCAAGGTGGGCTAGGTGCCAGGTGCAGAGCTTAGTTCTGAGTGCAGAGGGGATTTCCAAGGCGGAGCTAGATGATGGGCATATTCTGGTGATGGAATTTTCAGGTGGGGAGAGGCATGGGCATGTCCGAGCTCCCGGCGAGACAACTGGCCATACATAATGTATCTATATATCATTGTCTATATTTATATCTGAATAGATACCTATAGATAGGTAGATTAGATGATGATAGATAAAAGATAGATAGATAGATAGATAGATAGATAGATAGATAGATAGATAGATAGATAGATAATAAAACCTATTCAACCCTATTTATTCTGTTTCTGTGGTAGAAATTTAACAATATAGTTTTTCGTGCCAGTAGGTTCGGTACAGGATGCAAATATAACAAGTAAATATGTGGAAGTGGCTTTGAAACTGAGTAATGGGTAGAGGCTAGATGGATTTTGAGACACATGATAGGAAATATCTAGATTGCCTTAAATAGATTTTTTGTAGAAATAATGGATATTAAAAGCACTTCTGGTAAGATTCAGAAGAAAATGAAGAAACAGAAAGAAAGGTAATTTTGCCATTCAGTGGCAGCTTGTTAACTGCATTGTGTCCTATAGTTATATGGAAAGAAAGACTTGTAAGCAATGAATTTAGATACATAACTGAGAGAATTTCAAGCAGATATTGAAAGAGCAGCTCGATTGCTTATTTCTGCTTATAGTAAAATGACAGTGGAAAGAGGTAAAGTGAAAAAAGAACCATAAGGAAGAAAGACTCTGCATTTAATTACTGGTTAAATTCTCAGCCTATCCAGGTTGGAAACAAAACTGTTAAAATTTAGAGATTCCTTCATTAGGAAATGGTGCTCTGGGGAGAGTACCAAAAATGTGGGTAGACAACCTTTCACTAAAGAGATTGGGCACATTATCATGGATGTCCGAGATCATCACAGCAGAAGACAAAAACAGAGACAGGATTAACTAGGAAAGCTCTTTGGAGTAACCTTTGGACTAACAGAAGGAATTCCATAACATACACAGGAAAGCCACAACATTTTTGAGAATGTTATTTCAGCAAAAAAATGCTGTGAGCTTGTTTTGAAAGTGACAGAGACAGGCAGATGAAAGAAGACTGTCAGACTTCCAAAGCTCCAGAGGCAGATAACAGGATGATGAAATTACTTCGTTTCAGGTATGCACTACCCCTCAATAAAAAGCAAGCACAACTTTAAAAGCAGAGGCCAGTGCCTTGAGCCACTGAGAATAATTCCCAGGCTTTGAAACCCAATATAATTTGTCCTGCTAAATTTCAAAGTTGCTTGGAACCTGTAACCCCTTTCTCCCTGTCATTGTCTCCTTTTGGGATAGAAATTTCTATAACTGTTATACGTCTGTCTCACCATTGTATTTTGTGAATAGATAACTTGTTTTCTGGGTTTATAAGTCCACAGATGGTGAAATTGTTTGCCTTTGGATGAATTATACCCACAGTCTCATCTACTCCTGATTTAGATGACTAAGATGATGAGGTTTGGGATTTTAATTGGATATATATAAATGAAATTTGGGGATTGAGTTGATGCTGTAATGGGTTGAGACTTTTAAAAATGATAAAATGGTTTGAGTGCATTTTGCATATGAGATGGACGTGAAACTTTGTAGGCCAAAGGCTAAACTGTAGTAAACTGACAGGTAGTCTCAAGGAAATCAGAAACCTGCAAATGGTGCCTTATTTGGAGGCAAAATGGTACTTGCAGATATATTAATATATGGGTCTTGAGATAAAAGACATTATCCTAGATTATTTGTGGGGTCCTAAATGCCATTACATGCATCCTCATAAGGACACAGAGAAAGAATTGACAGGAGAGGAGAAGACAATGTAACCACAAAGGGAAATAATGGATTGGTTCAGCTACAATTCAAGAAATGCCTGTAACCACAAGGAAAAGAGAAGAAACATTTACTAGATTCTCCCCAAAGCCTTCTGAGGGAAAACAGCCCTGCTGATGATTTGCTGTTGGCCTAAAAATACTAATTTTAAACTCTTGGCCTCCAGAACTTGGTGGCTTTTTTTTTTAAGCCATCAAGTGTGTGATAATTTGTTAACAATAACATGGAAAACTAATACAGGTACAAAGAAAGGAAAGCACAGAAATAAAGACAGAACTCTCTCCATAGAGATGATTACAGTCTTGTGGGGTTCAGAGACATGTCAGAAATAATTATAATCCTTTACAAAAACAACAGTGCACTAACTAGGAAAGATTGCTTTCTCCTTGAGTCAAGGTCATGTCAAAAATTTTTCTGCTTGCCCACATGAGAAGCAAGGAGAGATCTAAAACTGACACCCTATCATCAAAATTGAAAGAGCTAGAGGAGCAAAATCAAAAAAACTCAAAACCTAGCAAAAGGCAAGAAATAACTAAGATCAGAGCAGAACTGAAGGAGATAGAGACACAAAAAAACCTTCATAAAATCCATAAATGCAGGAGCTGGTTTTTTGAAAAGATCAGCAAAATAGACAGACCACTAGACAGATTAATAAAAAAGAAGAGAGAATAATCAAATAGATGCAATAAAAAATGATAAAGGGGATATCACCACAGATTACACAGAAATACAAACCATCATCAGAGATTATTACAAACAACTCTATGCACATAAACTAGTAAACCTGGAAGAAATGGATAAATTCCTGGACACTTGCCTCCTCCCAAGCCTAAACCAGGAAGAAGTTGAAACCCTGAACAGACCAATAACAAGGTCTGAAGTTGAGGCAGCAAATAAGAGCCTACCACACACAAAAAAAGCCCAGGTCCAGATGGGTTCACAGCTGAATTCTACCAGACATACAAAGAGGAAATGGTACCATTCCTTCTGAAACTATTCTAAACATTCCAAAAAGAGGGAATCCTCCCCAAACCATTTTATGAGACCAACATCATCCTGATACCAAAACCCGGCAGAGACTCAGCAAGAAAAGAAAACTTCAGGCCAATATCCATGATGAACATAGATGCAAAAATCTTCAATAAAATACTGGCAAACTGATTGCAACAGCACATCAAAAAGCTTATCCACCATGATCAAGAATTCATCCTGGGGATGCAAGGCTGGTTCAACATATGCAAGTCTATAAACATAATTCACCACATAAACAGAACCAAAGACAAAAACCACACAATTATCTCAACTGATGCAGAGTAGGCCTTTGACAAAATTCAATAGCACTTTATGCTAAAAACCCTCAATAAACTAGGTATTGATGGAAGGTGTCTCAAAATAATAAAAGCTATTTATGACAAACCAACAGCCAATATCATACTGAATGGGCAAAAACTGAAAGCACTCCCTTTGAAATCTGGCACCAGACAAGGATGCCCTCTCTCACCACTCCTATTCAAAATAGTACTGGAAGTTCTAACCAGAGAAATCAGGCAAGGAAAAGAAATAAAGCATATTCAAATAGGAAAGGAGGAAGTCAAATTGTCTCTATTTGCAGATGACATGATAGTATATCTAGAAGATCCCATCGTCTCAGCCCAAAATCTCCTGAAACTGATAAGCAACTTCAGCAAAGTCTCAGGATACAAAACCAACGTGCAAAAATCAAAAGCATTTCTATACACCAATAACAGACTTAGAGCCAAATCAAGAATGAACTGCTATTCACAATTACTACAAAGAGAATAAAATACCTAGAAATACAACTAAAAAAAACGTAAAGAACCTCTTCAAAGAGATCTACAAACTACTGCTCAATGAAATAAGAGAGGACACAAACAGATGGAGAAACATTCCATGTTCATGGTTAGGAAGAATCAATATCATGAAAATGGCCATACTGCTCAAAGCAATTTACAGATTCAATGCTATCCTCATCAAGCTACCAATGACCTTCACAGAACTGGAAAAAACCACCTTAAACTTCATATGGAACCAAAAGAGAGCCCTCATAGCCAAGTCAATTCTAAGCAAAAAGAACACATTGGGAGGCATCACACTACTGGACTTCAAACTATACTACAAGCCTACAGTAATCAAAATAGCATGGTACTGGTTCAAAACAGAGATATAGACCAATGGAACAGAACAGTGGCCTCAGAGGCAACATGACACATCTAAAACCATCCAATCTTTGACAAACCTGACAAGAACAAGCAATGGGGAAATGATTCCCTGTTTAATAAATGGTGTTGGGAAAACTGGCTAGCTATGTGCAGAAACCATGAACTGGGCCCCTTCCTGACACCTTACACTAAAATTAACTCCAGATGGATTAAAGACTTAAACATAAGACCTAACACCATGAAAACCCAAGGAGAAAATCTAGGCAATACCGTTCAGGACATAGGTGTAGGCAAGGACTTCATGACCAAAACACCAAAAGCATTGGCAACAAAAGTCAAAATAGACAAATGAAACTGAATCAAACTCCACAGCTTCTGCATAGCAAAAGAAACAGTCCTTACAGTGAATCGGCAACCAAGAGAACGGGAAAAAATTTTTGCAGTCTACCCATTTGACAAAGGGCTGATATTCAGAATCTACAAAGATCTAAAACAGATTTACAAGAAAAAAACAAACAAGTCCATTCAAAAGTGGGTGAAGAATATGAACAGACATTTATGAAAGAAGACATACATGAGGCCAACAAACATGAAAAAATTCTCATCATCACTGGTCATTAGAGAAATGCAAATCAAAACTACACTGAGATACAATCTCACGCCAGTTAGAATGGCAATCATTAAAAAATCTGGAGACAACAGATGCTGTAGAGAATGTGGAGAAATAGGAGCACTTTTACACTGTTGGTGGAAGTGTAAATTAGTTCAATCATTGTGGAAGACAGTGTTGCAATTCCTCAAGGACCCAGAAATAGAAATTCCATTTGACCCAGAAATCCCGTTACTGGGTATATATCCAAAGGATTATACATTGTTCTACTATGAAGGACATATGCACATGAATGTTCATTTGCAGTACAGTTTACAATAGCAAAGACCTGGAACTAACTCAAATGCCCATCGATGATAGACTGGACTGGGAAAATGTAGCACATATACACCATGGAATATTATGCAGCCATAAAAAAAACAATGAGTTCGTGTCTTTTGTGGGGACATGGATGAACCTGGAAACCATCATTCTCAGCAAACTGACACAAGAACAGAAAATCAAACACTGCATGTTCTCACTCATAGGCGGGTGATGAACAATGAGAATACATGGCCACAGGAAGGAAAGCATCACACACTGGGTCTGTCGAGGGGAAATAGGGGAGGGACAGTGGGGAGTAGGGAGTTGTGGAGAGATAGCATGGGGAGAAATGCCAGATATAGGTGATGGGGAGGAAGGCAGCAAATCACACTGCCATGTGTGTACATATGCAACAATCTTGCATGTTCTTCACATGTACCCCAAAACCTAAAATGCAATAAAAAAAATTCTGCTGTAGTTGCAGATTCAATTCATCTTATCTAGATAAGTAAGGGAAAGAAGGTGATTAGACAGAAAGTACAAAGGTGCAGAGGCAATTGAAGAGTAACAGGTGTTCACAATGTGGAACAGGATCGTATTTGAGTGGAGTAGGGGATATGCGAAAGGTTGGCTAGTAATGAAACTTAGGAGGTCATCTGGGACTTTATTGTGGATGACTTTTTGTATGATCCTAAAGATTCTGGATTTATATGTAAGAGATTGGGAACTCTCAAGATCTTTAATGCAGTAAGTCAATAGGGGTTCATGAGATACGATTTTATTTCATATAGAGAAAAAAACTAGTATGGGATCAGACAGAGACCAGCAGACCAGTTACAAAACCAGTGGCAACACCCCAGAGGAGATAATATGACAGAGGTGACAGAAAGGATATGAACTTACAAGTTATTTCTGAAGTGTAAATGCCGGAACTTGCTGACCAAATATATGTCAGGAATGAGAAGCAATCCAAGGCTTCTGACCTCAGCAGACAAAAAAATACTAACGTCATTAACTGAAAAGAGAATGATGGTGGTAATTGTGGACTCTTTGTACAATTTTCCCAAAATTGTACTTATCTCTATTGGGATATATTTTTTCTATAAGGAAAAGAAATGAGTGGGAAGGGTATATAAGATCAGTCTTTAGCTACAGTGAGAAGTCACTAGGTGGTGACTGCAACTGATAAATCAAGAAATAGCATTATTAACATACACCTCGCATTGTGAAAATAAATATCAAAAGAAATAGCTAAAACATTTTGAAAATGTAAGTTTTGCTTCTGAGGAATAAAACTAGTGGATCTGGAGGTATCTGGGGACATTACGTTTTCACCTTAAGCCTTTTAGCATTTTTGAAATTCTAGGTGGTTGAAAAATACAATTAATAAAATTATAAAATTAAAGCATGGAAAAAATGTAAAAATTACCATTGCTTGACAACTAAAGTGTTATTCTAGGTAATTACCATGTTTTCCTCAACTTTTCCCCATGTTACATAATTCATAATTTGCCACTGAATCTTTAAGATAAACAATTTCTTTTGTAATTAATTCTGTTTTTGAAAATATTTTAAGGATTTTTTAAAAGAAATAACTCAGTAGTGGGGAAAGGGGAAAGCATACACATTTCTATATATATTAAATCTTACTACTAGCCAGGATAAAAAAAAAACAGGTTAGTCTCTGCTGACCCTATCATTGGACTCAACATGAAATGAGAGGGGACAAAAATGTTTTCCAAGACTAAAGGAGCTGCTGACTTTATCAGCAAATTTAATATCCCAAAGAAAGTGCATATCATGGAGGGCTGTCAGCACCAAAGCAGTAGGTGAACTGGGGAGATAAAAGGCCCAGTTTCTTTTCTTCAAGATTAATGACCAGACCTTAGACCATGTAAATTCACAAAGGTAATAAGAATCTCTGAGAATTTTTGGTGAACTGCTGGATCTAACCCACAGATCCTGACCCAGTGATAGATGAACAAATGCACTCAGACACAGATAGATATCCAGTGAAAGAGCAGGCTAGGGGTCTGGGCAGCTATAGACCCAGAGGAGGGTGCTCTAAAGAGTCAGCAGCCACAGCCCTCATAAGCTGGCACTGTGGGTATTTATCCAGATTTAATGACAGAGGCTTTGAGTCAACACACTTGTGGACAATTAACATGGTTGCCTTCCCCAGAAAGAGCAGTCCTACGAATGACTAAAGGCCAGGTTCCAAGGCCTAAAGCAAACACCATTTGTGGGTAATAACATTGCTGACACCTAGAGTGGAGCGCAGTCATGCTCCTGTGGATGTACAAAGGTCAGTCTTAGGACCACAGGAGTAAACAAGCTCTTTAGATAAACCCCCTTACATTCCTTTGTATCTACTCCTGCCTAATTGCCTCCAGGTAAGAATCACATTGCCTTTGGCTCTTTCCTTCCTGAGAATTTTGCAAAAACCTCCTTTTCTCTATAATTTTTCTTTTCTTTTCTTTTCTTTTATTTTTAAGGAAAGGAAAGGAGAGGAAGAAGAAGAGAGAGAGAGAACAGGAATATTGCTTTATTCTATAAATGGGTATTAATAATGGACGATCATTATTTTGTGTATTTAAAATGGAGAATGTATGTTTTATTTATCTAAAGTGGAGAGTTCTACAAGTGCTTATTAAGTTTACTTGTTACTGATCTGAGTTCAGATTCTGGATATCCTTATTAATTTTCTGTTCCGTTGAGTCTGAATCTCTTTATGGGTCTTATGTATCTGGGTGTTAGGCCACCCTATCTTTGTTGGTTTGAAATCTGTTTTATCAAATGCATGAATTGCAACTCCTTTTTGTTTATTTATTTGTTTTTGTTCCCTTTTCTCTATAATTTTTCTTTTGTAATTTCTTCCACCACCCTGACTGAACCCCTACAGTGAACAGTAAGCTGACCTCAAAATACAGCCCACTCACATCTCCAAATGAAAACCTATCAAAATTAAGAGTTTTCCTTGATAAGAACAGCTTCAAAGTACAAGGAAACAGCTAGATGTCTTAGTCTCTTTCAAGTTAATTTCATACTGCCTATACCCAACAACCAAAAATGAAGCTGATATTTCTCTTTCACAGACCTTACCCTCTATTCTTTTCCTAGATCATTCTAAGACAGTGCTTGAATATAAAGCTAATTACTCCAGCTATAAATGAAATGACTCAAGTTGACTAGTTTTCTTAAAGGTACAATGTTGTAATAAGGGATTATTTCCTAATCAACAGCCTGATGTTCAATTTTTTTAATAAAATTACATAATTGTATTAAAATTATTTGTCATTAAACATAAACTTATACATTGTATAGTATAAAGATTTTTACATATATAGAAGCTAATATGCTTGAACAAAGGCAATAAGAAGACACACAAATCTGATTGAAAGTATAACTGCTAGAGGACTTTGTAGCTAAAAATTAACAATAAGGGGACTTCCTGAGGAGAAGCAAAATGGTACAGTAAAAAAAAGAGACTGTATTTAGAATCAAGAAACTTAGATATTAGTTCTAGCTCTCCAACACACAGGCTCTTTGCCTTTACCCAAGTCAGACAGCATTTTCAAACCTAAATGTCCCTATATTTGTCCTTTCTCTTGCTGCTATAAAGAACTGCCCAACACTGGGTAATTTACAAAGAAAAGAGGTTTATTGACTCACAGTTCCTCATGGCTCCGGAGGACTTAGGAAACTTATAATCATGGTGGAAGGGGAAGCAAACACTTTTTTCACATGGTGGTGGAAGAGAAAAGTGCAGGCAAGGGGGGGAAAGCCTCTTATAACACCATCAGATTTCATAAGAACTCAGTCACTTGATGAAAATAGCATGGGGGTAACTGCCTCCATGATTCAATTACCTCCCACTGGGTCCCTCCCATGTCACTTGGGGATTAGGGGAACCACAGTTCAAGATGAGATTTGGGTGAGGATCCAGCCAAACCATATCAGTAGTTTTAAGCAAACTACATTAATAATGTCCTCCTCATAGGTCTCCTAAGGAATTAAATACACTCATCTATTTAAAGTGGCTGCTATAATGACTGTCACATAGTAAGAGTTCAATATATATTTGTTCATTGATGTTAGTACAAAATGAAAAAATATGTGCACAAAGGTAAATAGCAAAGCCTTACACAATATATTCTACATTGATTATTAACAAGGAATGTTTGAAAACAAGTACCAAAGAGAACCAACACAGAGGAAGCTGCAAGGCTCTCAAGAGGTCACCTGAAGTCAAGGATCCAAGCAAAAGGGTCTTAAATATTGGTGCCTGTCAGAAAGAAGACAGTGCCAATGATGTAACTGTGTGTGGCATTCTGCCAGGGCTCTTGAGTAACTGGCAGAGCACTGAGCATATGACTCATTATAAGTCAAATTGCTGTAAGCGGGAACCACCTGTAGTTAAGACAAGGGCCTCATTGAATTTATTAGATCATGAGAAAATTCAGTAAGAGTGATCTCTTTGATGCAAAGTACATAGTCTTCAACTCTTACTTTCAGTACTTTCTAGGAATTCCCTCTTACCACACCTGTATTTGATAAAAACCTTCTCTTCCAAGCCTCCTCTTTGGAGAAAACTGAGATCGGGAATCTGAGGCTCCTATGGCCACCCTATACTTATACTATGTAGACTTGCCTTCTATACAACATTGCAGATGATGGATTGCTCTTAAAAAAATAAAAATTAAAAAGGGAACCATTTCCCATTAACATCATATATAAATCATAAACAAGGGAGCCCTATGCTACCTAATTATCCTGAGTTCTGTCCTATGTATAGGCACTCAAACTTGGTTTAGAAAACCAAATTTTCAAAAACAGCATCACCATTCACAAAATATGTTTCCATTTCACTTCAACTTGTCCAGGGTAGTTTTCACTTATTAACGTTAAAGTTAAATCCTGTCTGGATATTGCCACACATTACTTGACAATTTTTTGTCTCTTCTCTTTTCATTATTAAAGTTTTACAAGTTCACTAGTTCTCTCTGTCCCTCCAATTTGATCTGAAACAAGCCTTCATTTTCCCTCATTTTATTTTTGTATATTTATTTTTTCAATTTCACTAAAAAGCCTTCTGAACCCCTCATAACTCTCCTTTCTTTATATTCCTTCCTAAACTTCCAGCAACATTAGCCCGATTTTAGCAGTATGTTTTTCTCATGGTTTGACTGAGGTTTTTCAAAGTAAGTTAGTAAAGATGAAGTGTCATTTTCATTTCCATCATATCATATCAAGAGTATATATTATTCACATTAGTTATCAGTGATATAGTTAATCCTGATCCCCTGGCAAGATGGTGTTGACAGGATTTTTCTATTGTAAAGACACTTTTCTCCCCTTCCACACTCTATTCATTGGAAGCAAGTTATTAAGTATAACCCATACTCAAGGGACAGGGCACTAAGCTCCAACTCCTGAAGGAAGGGAGTGTTGACATGGTATGTAGTATTCTTCTGTATGGGAAATTTGTATCTTTTCTTCCTTTTATTTCTTTAATAGCATATTTATAGCAATATGGACTTATAGATGTTTATTTTTTTGCTTTGAGTTACAATTCTATACTACCTCTTATTTTGCTCTTCAAGTTGTTCCATCTTTGGCCATTAGAAGCTTTTTCAGGATATTTTCTATACTAAAGTTCATAATAATTTCTTCCATTTAATTACCTTGAATAAAATAAGAAAAAGCATACAAGTTGGGCTGTTTTTACCTTTATGTAAAAATTCAATATATTTATCAATGTATTTTATCAATTTTGCATTCATAATTTTCTCTCTGTGCTGACCTTCCTTCTTGCTAAGTTTCATCCTTTAACTATTCCTTTATAAAGGTCTATTCATTGATGGTAAAATTTCTTAGTTCTAAAAACTTTTTAAAGCATACTTTGTCTTCATTCTTGAAAAATAATATAGCTGGGTATAAAAATTTAAGTTTAAATTTTCGGTCCTTTAAAGATACTATCTACTGTTTTCAGTTATCTATTTTTGCTGACAAAAAAAAATTGCCTAAATGTGTTAATCTGGGCTTCCCTTCCATTTGGAAGCCATTAAGATAAATGAATTATCCCTCTTGTTAGTACAATTCAATACAAAGAGTCTAAATTAAAATTATTTTTAATTAATTCCTTTTGCATTCATTGTAAAGTTTTAATCTAATGAATTCTGATATTCATATTTTAATCTAATGAATTCTGATATTCATCTCATATTTTGATATTTGATAATTTTTTTCAAATACTGCTTTTCTATCATTCCCTTCATTCCCTTATTCTATTGTTACCCTTGTTATTAACATATACATCTTTTACCTGGCCTTTTGTGTCTCTATTATGAAAACTTTAGATGAAGTTACCTTCTTCCAAATCAATAATTCACTTCAACTGTATGCACAGTTTACGGAATCCATTAAAATAGTTTTTATATTTTTAAAACATATTTCTTACTTTCAAGATTTTGACTTTATTCCTTTTTATGCTTCCTCTTACTTTTTATTTTACCTTACTTTTACCTAATATTATATTCTTTTTAATCAAACTTATTTCTTCATTTATCTCTTCAAACATCCTCAGAAACTTTACTTAAAATTTTTGTCAACCTCCACTGAAATTACATTTATATTTTGACCTATGATTTTGTTGCCTACAGGCATTTTAGCATTTTATTTCTGTGTAATATCATTTGTGCACTTAGATAGGAAGGTTTGGTTTTTTAAAAAAATTTTCCTCGGTACCTACCCATCTCTGCTTAGCAGTCATTAGCTCTAACACCCTAATGCCGCATGATTTCAATGCTTCTGCCAAAGGAAACACCGGGGATATGACAGATCTATTCACTAGCCCTCTAGTTTTGTTGGTTCAGCTTGTGGTTTCTGAGCTTGGTTCTGTTACTGACCTGGACCATAGCTTGCAACAAAACATTGTTGCAGATAACATTTAGTTGCCATTTTCTTAAGCCTCCTACTGTAATCTAGGTATTAGTGGTAAGATTTAAGTTTGAGCTTTAAGTTGTGAGACAGATTTCAGCCCTTCATTTATTGTGCCAGAGCACATGTTTTTTTGTCTCTATTAGCACACAGGGGCCAAATGCTTAGATGTTATTGCCTGCTTATCACAGAGTCCAGAAAGCCTCTGACTTCATATCTTTGAGTTTCTGTTTCTGATCTAAAGAGATATGCTTTAGAGAACTCCTGTTTCTATTTTTCTCTTTTCATATTTTATCTTACCCATATTCATTGCATATTTGAATGGAGGGATATAAACATGCATAAATATAAATTTAAAATGTAAGTTTATATATTTATAATTGTGACTTGGACGTAAAAGTATAAACTTTATGTGTTTTGTTGATCCTAGGTGTTAATATCTACTCTTGTAAAAGTATTTACAGTCTATCTTTTTCAAAATAAAAGAATAATTTTCTGTGTACCATGGCTTATACCTATAATCCCAGCACTGTGGAAGGCCAAGGCAGGATCATAACTTGAGCCCAGGAATTCCAAACTAGCCTGAGCAACATAATGAGACCCTATCTCTACAACTAAATAAAAACAAAAATGCCAGATGTGGTGGCATATGCTTATAGTCCCAGCTATTCTGGAGGCTAAAGTGGGAGGATTGCTTGAGCCCAAGAGGTCGAATCTACAGTGAGCTATAATTGTACCACTACACTCCATCCTGAGTAAAAAGGTGAGACTTTGTCTCAGAAAAAAAGAAAGAGAATAATCGAAGCAATATTAAGTTCTAGACTATTCTACTACATCCAATAGCAGCAGCAACATTTAATGAGCACATACACTGACTGGGCTAAGCATTGCACAGAAGACTTGTATTTGCTAGTTTTAGAGAGATGTGGGAATAGCAAATTATCACTGCCTTCTCCCTTTCTGAACCAACTTAGAAACAGGATACAGATCAAAATATAATTGGAAAAGTGTAATTGAAGGATGGCTTTAACATGATTCTTTATCCTTCTGTCCTGACTTCCTTGGTTAGCATTGGGAGCTGCTATGGGAAGAGCAAGAGCTTTAGCCAGTTTGCTACATGAACCATTAAGCGCAGAAGATCCATCCCACCCTCCATCCAACCAGACACAGAAAAAGGCCACATATGCCTAGTGATTTCTGCCATA
Source organism: Saguinus oedipus (assembly GCA_031835075.1). NCBI lineage: Eukaryota > Metazoa > Chordata > Mammalia > Primates > Cebidae > Saguinus > Saguinus oedipus. The sequence goes on along the minus strand of CM063186.1, from coordinate 51,832,427 downwards.
TTAATTACATTCAACTCAAAAATGTGGGCCGACATTTGTCTACCTTTTTATTTCACCAATCAGTTGATCCACTCTTTTTCCCTGGGGTGGGGGGAGTCAGGAAGAGATGGAAACAAAGTAACAGCATCCTTCTATTCACTAGTGTACAAAATTACCTGGAGAGTTTGTGAAAATGCAAATCCAGTAGGTCTGGGGTCTAGCCTGAGATTTTGCATTTCTAACCAGCTCTAAGTCATGCAGATGCTGGTTTGGAGTAGCAAGTTTCTAGGGCAAGATTTGTGAAGCTTTTTCAGGAGAGCTCCAAGATTTAAAAAATGTTCTTATAATAATACAAAGATATTACAGTGTAGTTTTTTGGAGAGTACATGTGATGTTAAAATGACTGAATACAGAAGAAGTTAGTAGAATTCAGCTATCTTCTATACAGAAATTTGTCAATATATAAAACAACAACATTTGTCTCACTATTTTTTTTGTTTTGGGGAATATAATTATTTGCCATAAAACTATTACCTATATTAGCATATGATAATTATGTTATTGTTATTAAAAATATTTATTTTTTCAGTTGTAATTTTCATCATGGTAAACATTAGTAGATATAACCCACATAAACCAAAGATTTTAGGGTCCTTGAGAATTTTTAAAGGGATAAAAGGGCCCCAAAATATTTGAGATTCACTGCTTTCTAGAGGAAGGAAGTTCATTTTTCCTTGGTCAATAGAAACACAAAGAAAGACAAAATATACTCTCCTACTCTTATAGATATGTCAAGAAAATATTGAGAACCCACATGGTTTAAAATACCACCTTAGCCCAATGTACTTGTGGACATTTTTGAAGAAAAAACATTTTTTGGCTGTGTCTTATGCTCTTTTAAATGGAATGTCAATAAACATTCAGCGAGTTCCTATTCAAGTTTCTTAATATTGGGAAATGGCAGAACAGGAAAACAAGTGAGTCTTAATCCCAAAATATGCTGCATAGCCACAAAAGTAGATGAGTCAATTTATCCTTGGCTTACTTAAATCCTCGTGTTTTCTTACCCACTGCATGAATGAATATTTGGGGATGTATTCTCTTGTAACATAGGCCAGTATTTTCTTCATTAAACATACTATTTCTCTTCTATGAGTTTCTTCTCATCAAGAGAACACATGTGGGGCAGTAAGTCAAACAATGAGTTTGTCGATGTCACATGTGGCAGAAACTATAAAATGTTTCTGGAAGTTTAAAAGCAACATTCACTACAGGTGTGCCTAGTTTAGCTGCCTACAACTTGCCTTCACCAGCTGTAGCTTTGTTGAAATGTTTGCACTCTTGACTCTCTTTCTTCAACCTCATTTTAATGGAAACTTACAGATGTGTTTTTTGTGTGTAATAGTACATTTGGCCATTTGCAACTTCTACCAAGCATTTATTGATGAGTGAATTCTGAACCAGATGTACTGCCTGGAGGGGCTATCGCATCTACTACCTTTTCTTCTACCTGTGGGAAGCATAATTGAGATTATTTCCATGGTAGATTTGAGCCATTACTAAATTCCCTTTTTAAACCTATTTGTTTTACTTTCTGTCTTAAAACACAACTGTCTTGCACTTAACTTATGTTCTCATCACTTCCACCACCAACAATAACAGCTAACCTTCTGAGGAGGAGCATCTCTTTTAAAGAAACAGAGTTGTGGCTTTAGCATTTGCTTTAGTCTCCTTACCTTAGCTGCTTGCTATGTAATAATAAATATTCAAACCAAGACAAAAAAAAACAACAAAACCCAGAAGAAGAAATGCCATGCAACTGCATAGGCCTACCACATTTCAAATTATGAATTGCTGTGTTCTATGCATCTAAGTTCTTCAGGGAACCACTCAGAGATTGAAAATGTAAATACCATATACACTAATTCTAAGGGTCAAATATGACATTATGCTGTGGGAAAGACGAGAGTCATTGACACTTCCCTCAAGTTAAAAGCAACCAATACCATTTGTTACTACCTATATTAGCCTGTTATCACACTGCTATAAAGGTATTACCTGAGACTGGATATTTTATAAAGGAAAGAGGTTTAATGGACTCACAGTTCCACATGGCTGGGGAGGCGTCAGGAAGCTTGCAATCACAGCAGAAGGCTGTGATCTTACCTGCCAGCAGGAGAGAAAGACAGTGAAGGGAGTGACACACTTTTAAACCATCAGCTCTTCTGAGAACTCACTCACTATCAAAGAGAACAGCATGAAGGAAACTGCCCCATGATCCAGTCACCAGGCCCCTCCTTGGACACATGGAGATTACAATTTGGATTACAATTCAAGATGAGATTTGGATGGGGACACAGCCAAACCCTATCACCCTCTGAGTTTTCTTTGGGGTATGGAGCTCTAGAACTTAAGCTTTCTATTAAACTGAGTTACAGATAGTAATGATTACTTTATTAAGCTATATTTCTTGTTCTTTTTCTTTAACTTAGACCAACTCTTCCATCTTTATACACCTTTTTAGATTTTCTACTTATTTGTATCAGGCTTTTCTCCAGCTTTAGTAACTGGAATGTCTTAAACTCTTTATTCCTCACAGCCTTACTGATTCTCTTCCAAAAGATTCTCTCAGGACAAAGTCAGAGGTAATCTCTGAGGCAAAATTTAAGTGAATATGAAAGAGTTAAAACAAGACCCTTGACTGCCATAGTGGGTAATTTAAAACAACAATAATACATTTATTATTTATTTGCTATGTACTAGGTATTTCACACATATTCAAATTCTTAACCTTACTAATCTTCATAAAAACCCAATGAGGCATGTGTTATAATTGTCATTCTTTTGCAGATGAGGAAAAAATACACAAAGTGTCTAAATAATTTCCCCAGGATCCCAGATAGTGCCTATGCTAGGATATAAACTCAGGCATTTAGGCTTGTTGTTTTTGGCAGGGTGTGCTCAACCATACAGAAAGTTAGCACATAGTGAATATTCTCCTTCCATGCCTTGCCATTTGGTAGAAGAATTTTGTTATGATGTTCAGCTAGGCAGTTAGCTATAATGGATTAAGAGCCACAATGATCAGTATTTTTCTATACTGCAAGGTCAGACATGAGATGAGGAGGGCTAGCTAAACATTTCTTCAGAACAAACATTAGAGGAAGGTTAATGTCCTTACATTCTAGGATTTTACAGATAATTACAGCATTTAGTAAGATTAAGCAAGCTTAGAATAATAGGAATACAATGGAAGTCTTGGTTTTGATTAATTATAAGTATTAAAATGTTATATTTACTATACCAATGCAGATAAGAGGTGTTGAGAATTTTGATATAGACCAGCAGATAAATGACATTCATAGGTAAGTGACAGAACAGAAAAACAGGAAGTACAATACTAGAATAAATGTTGCACACTTATTAGTTACCTGAGACTACAATTTTTAGGAATAATATGAAAGATAAACTCTTAGTTAACATCACACCAATAACTCTATACAATTTTAACTCAATATCTTAATATTGAATATTCATTCTTATGCTCTCTGATACCAAAATATTTAGATTGTCTACTTATGCAAAGCACTGAGCTAGGGGCTAGACGTAACAGGCCTGGACAAAGTAGCATGTTAACAAGGTTACCTCTGCTTTAGGTGACAGAATCCCTAATTGAACTTACTTAAACAAAAGTAAGGGATTTTATTGACATCACTGGATTCAAGAATCCTGATGACTTATCTTCTCCTTTTTCTCTCCTCTCTTTCTTACTTTCTCCTGTCTTCTCCCTTTCTCCTCTCAGTTCATCTTCATTCTCAGACTTTTCGCATTTGGTGGGATCTCTGAGATAAAACGGCAATCAGCAGAGACTGGCTGGATGTTTCTACCTCTTTCTTCTTGGCTCACTACTGGTTTGTATTTTTCAGCTTCCCACTCCCATCTTTACATCTGGGTGGAGCCATAGGGCTATTACTGCCATATGGACTAGATTTCTGACAATGGACTAGAAGTATGCTACTTCTAGGAAAAGGCAAGCAAGGGAGAGTGTGCCTTCGCTACTCTCTCTTTTCCCTTTCTGCATCAGCCTTGGAGGCAGCTGGTTAAGGATGGGGAAGGATTACAGCATGGAGCAAGCTTGAGCTCCTACTGCATGGATCACCACTGTGCTTTCCATCAGCCCACAAGAGACAGTGACAGTAGCAAAGAATACACTTGGTATGAAACCACTGAGAATTTAAAGGTGTTTGTTACAGCAGTTTGACTTTCCTTCTTAATACGTGATCTTTGGATTGTCTGACCCCAGAGAAAAGGTGCTTTTGGCTAATGGTTTGAGTAAATGTCCAGTGGGCAGAGCTCTTACCAAAATCAGCAGCTCTGGCCAGATGTACGGGGGACTCTGACCTGTCAGGTTTAGTATCCAGTGTCCAGATCTGAGGGAAGGAAATCAACCTGATTCAAACATGTGGACTAACTTTCTTTGGAAAGGTGTGCTTTCATTATTAGAAAAAGAATGGTAAAGAAGGGCAACAGGAAATCTCAGTAACCACCCGCATACATATTTTTAAAAAGTAGTTAACATATGTGCTTTGCATAGTTTACATGTGTCTTTGCATGCCTCCAATTTGCTAGTTTCTGAACTAGAAACTGGAAATACCATGGTGAGGATGGCAGGCATTGTCCCTAGCTCCACAGAACATACATTCTATGGCAAACACAGAAAGAAAAAGAGGAAGAAAAGAAAAAAATGTGGAAAGAAGAAAGAGATGTTAGCCAAAAATAATTCTGAGACATTATTATCCTCAGCATGCAAAAAGTTGATTCATGTAGGAGGGACCCAACCATCCGATTAAACTCCTGTCAACAATCCAAAGCAAAAAATGAGATTTATGATAGAGAGAGAAGAGAGGGGAAAGAAATCTCATAATCTCAAGACATTGTTTTGCATTTTTTGGAAGGTAAACTGGTTGCCTGGAAGCTAGCAGAGACTTTAATCGGGTTACTTTGCCCTTCAATGCTCTATCAGCACATTTTTAAAGTTATTTATGGATTCTCTGAAATTTCTGTGGAGTTTAGCTATGTAACATATGTAAGAGGCTTTCTCTGTGTCATACTGGCCATTTTTCCTATGTTAATACCTCTACCTTTCTTAGATTCAATCGACACCATTTTCCTCATTTGAATTTTCTAAAAGAAGGAAAGACACCTAGTAAGCTAATAGATGAATGAAATAATTTCCTATTTGATTATTGCTTATCAGAAATAAGTGTGAGTCTGAGATACAAAAAAAAAACTAGAGATTATATAGTTGGTTATAAACATGAATTATTAACTTATGAGCAACTATCAATAATAAATTCTATAATGTCACTAGTCAGATTAACTTTTTCAGGTGACATTTAAAAATCACCTGAAATATTGGGACCCAAAATAACATGGGCCATTGAGGATCTGATAAACTTTCTGGGCAGATCTGGTGGGGATTTATCTGAAAAGACGATTATGAACAAGAGTTTGAGTCTCACAAATGAGGGCACCACAACTGAATCCTTTCCTCTCCACCCCCATTCTGAAAATAATCTGATGTTCCACTTTCTTAAAGGATGGAGGAGTCTTGTTTCTCACTAACATAAACTGGAAAGGGTATAGATGGATTGAGAGGGTTGAAATGGTAGTCAGGCTCTTGGAAAGAACCACACCAGAAGCTGTGGGCAAGAGTTAGTTCCCTGAACTGTAAATCAGTCCAAGCCCACTTCCTCTCTTCCTGCTGCCTCAAGCTCATGTGCTCATATTTTCAAAGGTCAGAGGCATTTCATCTAGTGATGAAAGAGAAGTTTCCAGCAGGTCCAGGTTGGGCCAGCCAGAAGTAGGAAAGGGGGAGAGTTGATGGTGAGTTCCTGGAATGTATTGTCACTTCCTGTTTCCAACTTTATTTAAAAGAGTAAGAAACAGAGATGTAGGAAGAGAAACACATCCTAAGAAAAATAAAGTGGGAAAAAACTGTAATGTATTCACTTGAACCCAGGTCTAGAAATGTAACCCAAGTAACTGCTCTTCCACTTGTTAGTACCTGACCAGGAAAGGTGTGTCTGAGAGGGTATGTAATAGTGTATGGACAGTCTGAGAAAAGACGCTGTGTGTCTTCTTCCACTGACCACATAAGCAAATTGCAATGACCCCAAGATCATGGGTAGGAGATAATCACATTGATCAAGAAGCTACAGTTTTCATTTCCCTACTTGCCAGGGGTGAGACTGCAACCAAATGATATTTATCAGCTTTGTCTGGACTTACTTCAAATTCTTACTTCATTTACCAGAAAAATATATTGAACATAGAGAGACCAAACAGTTTTTAGAAAGACTAATATTCTAGAGTTTGAGCAAGGTGATGTTAAGATGCAACCTTAACTTGAAAATATATACATATATATAATTATAGGACTGAGAAACAATTCCCACTATAATTATAGCTACTGCTCAGTAAGTAATTTGAAATCTGCTTGAAATTTGCCATTATAAAGTGGAGGAAAAAAACTCTCAAATATTTCAAATTACTTTCTGCTGGAAATTCCTGATTTTCCATGTGTTTCTAGTAAGGTTTGATTTTTGATGATTTCTGGAAAATAAAGAAAAAATAGAACTCAAGTAACTCATAAAAGCAAGTAATATGTGCATAATTGTGTGAGAAAAGCTAAAACAACATTTCACAGCTGGTCAGTATAAAACATGACTTGTTGGTTTTACTTTACAGATAACACCTGTATGTCTTAAATAATACATATGTACATTATTCATTTGAAGACTTCTATATAGTATAAAATTAGTGTGTATAAAAAATGAAAATCTGGTTTTTCAAAAACATGTATTTTCTATAATATTAAGTAAAATGGATTCTAAAGTGTATGTTATTTCATCACAACAGATAGCTTGTTTTGTAATATGTCTTAATCAGATAGCAGAGAAGATGGTTTTGAGTTTTATCAGGCATCAGTAACATTTCCTGAGGCGGGTAAAAAAAGGAACCTCTATAATACAGGTCTCTAGAAAGTGTTCTTCCTGAGGGCAGGGGATGGTTGGTTTAATCCCCTCTCCTATTATCTTATCTCTGATTAGGATTTCTATTAATCCATCAGTGCAGCCTAGAGGGAAACATGAGTTCTAGTGAATATGTGTGTGCCACATGGATGCTGCCCTGTGTTGTGTGTACTAATGCATATGAGATTGCTTACACATGCATTAGTGCATCAGGATGCATGTTCTGCCATTATAAATGTCAAAGGGGATAGATAGGGAGGAAAAGAGCTGGAAAAGGAGGGAAGAAGGACTATTCAGATGTAGTTTCAACCTCCAAAAATGAAGAATTCATATCAGGGCTAGAGTCACTCTCAAAGTGTAACCTTTGATTTTGAAACAAAGCCTTCTAAAAACTAGTATTTGCAACATGAGTGTCACAAAAGAAAAAAGCTCACCCAGAGTCTCAGGCATTCATTAATGGTCCCATGCAGTAGTGGTGCTTAGTAGTGGAGATCCTACCCACAGAATCCATATACCCTGCTACTACCAAAGGTGCTGATATTAAAAGAGTTTCCAATGCAGCAGGCCTAGGATAGGGATCTTGATGTGGGAAAGGAAAACGCAGAGTTGAGAGACTGTAATTCTTCTACATGGGAGGTAAGGAGCAGGTGTTTGGCTGGAAGGGAATATTTTACTGTCAGATATTTCCTCACTCTTACCATTTAAATCATAGTTTGGTGTAGGGAGTAGGAAGTGACACTTTAGCAAATGGAAATTTGAGAAAAAACTACTTACAAGGGTATACAAATCCTATGGCATGGAGCTGTACTGAAAATACAGGGCTCAGAGCACCTGCAGGAGTTATTCTCTTGCTTTTTCTCCCTCTATATTTGGATTTTCCAGTTTGTGTTCTGTGCATCTGCTGCACAAATGGCTCCATCTCTAAACTGTGCGTTTCCTCCAAACATTACTCATGACTTGTTGATCTTCTCATGCCTCCAGAGAGCCTCATAAAGTACTTTGCTGTAGAACATTAACAGATATTTGTTAATGGATACCTTGTAAGAAATGCTGTATAATGAGCCCAATTAGGAGCTGGGATATTTAGGTTTCAGGACATTTGGCCACTAGTGGACTTTTTATCCATAGGTGAGCCATTTTGGGCTCTAGGTCTCAGCTTTTCACTCTTAGATGGGGGAAGTTGCCCTACCTGATCTCCAAGATAAATTCTAGAGTTCTGGAGTAGTAAGTCCTTCTTCCATTTGGGAAATGTAAAATCATATATTAGTGGTATTTGTGATGATAATACTCCATAAATGCAGTGGAAATTTCTCTTTAAATATGCACAAATAAAATCATTACTTAGAATAAGTAGCAATTAGTCTACTTAAAGAAAAATTTTTTTTTCTTTCTACTGTAAAAATAAAAAGTTCAGCTACTTTTATCCAGTGCAAATTACTTTCTTGGACTGACAGATGGTAATTTTTTCCACAACATCGCAGCTCATCCTAATCCACTAGTGTAATATTTTTAAAATAGTCCCGAATGAAGTTTCTAAAGTCTCCAAGTTACTTTCTAAAAAAAATTTATATCCAACTAGACATTTTCTGAGATGTAAGAATTTACTCATTGTATTCATGGTGATTTAGTATTTATTTCCTTGTAAATATGTGACTCTAGTAAATATTTTGTGCTCTATATTCATGTTTGGAATTTTATCTGTGTCTATGCTGTTCTCCCCATGTATTTCTAAACATTTGAATAAACTGATTACATATGTCACTATATAGTTAAAGGCATAAAATTCAGATTCAGCATTCAGCACAGTGTTTGTGAAAGAACAGAAAAGCTTCATTAAGAAGAAAACTCAAGCTGGCACTGTGTCTCATGCCTGCAGTCACAGGTAATCAGGAGGCTGAGGTGGGAGAATCCCTGGAGGCCATGAGTTCAAGACCATCCTGAGTGACACAGAAAGACCCCCATCTAAAAAATAAAAGAAAGAAAGAGAAGAAAATCTGCTGTAATTTCCTGAAATTCTAAATAACAAATCTGTCTGTGAATGAAAAGAATTGTAATTAACAAATTAAAACCACTTTCTTAAAATGCCTATCTATCAAAATGATTCTTTGAGATGAACAATGATTAAATCATTAAATTTATTGAACCAAGGTTGTATTAGAAATGGCATTTAGTGCCAAATATTAGACTTTTATCAGTGTAACTGGTTAAAAAGATAAAGTTTGCTATTTGTAGGTGCAAAGTAAGGACCACGGGAGAGAGAATGGTTAACGCAAGGCTCAAAGGTCTTGGTGGGACAAAGAATATTGCTGGAACCTCCTATCCTGACCCATCCATCCAGCTGGCAGCATGGGCCTGGGGCAACTGGCCACTGAGAGGCTGAGGTGTTGCGAAATTATCAAGCAATGGCCTTCAGCAATAGTTAACTTCCTCCCAGGATGTATGTCAGAACCCATCAGGGGCTGTTGGACGTCCCTAGGCCCCAATGATCTCTTAATTTATAAGTTAAAACAAAATGTTATGTCGGTCTTTCACATGACTCCAGAGGGTGTTCCAGGCACAAGGCAATGGGCATCGTTGCCGGGCAATTCTGTAATTCCTTCCAGAAATTATTGCCATTCCAAGAACCTCCATCCAGCCCCGGATCCTCATGGTTCCCTCCCAGAGAAAGTGATCAGCGTGGGAACCATTGATTTATCTATCCCCAGCATCACCAAAGTTAAACGCAGAAAAAGATGGAAATGTGCTAATTACACCACATTCATTTTTCACTGGTGCATTAGTTCATTAGCCTGAAGAATAATTGGTGGATGGACGGAGCTCTTACCCCTACCATGTAGGTAGACCTTCTAATCCTTACCAGGTATTGGTTAGAAAGTCGTCGGGTTTTCCTTCTTCCTTCTTAGAATGATAATTAAAGGAAACAAAGAGGACAGAGAAAATGAGTAGCAGTGATAATGCCATCCGCGTACTAATAAGCATCAATCTTCCTTCCGCCAAAAGTATTCTTTTTCTTCTAAAAGGAATTTCTGAGAACGAAGATAGGTCAAGGTCTATGGCCATAAGTGCTTGCTTTAGAAAAGACAAAAACAAGATATAGAAATTTATTATTTAATTATCATTTAAGCACAAATATAAAAAGTGTGAGCGCAAAATTTTAAAATCAGGAAGAAAAAAATAAGCGGAATTCCCTTTAAGAGTTAACTCTTTCCCGCCTCGCGTTTTCATAGCTAGTGGGCCAGGATTAAGGGACAGATTGTGGACCCTGATGAAAGGCGCGCTGGAGAAAGCGGGGAGCCCGCAGTTTGCACACAAAGCTATGGAGTTCCCAGGCTGCGGGCGTTCTTGCCCAGGGGCACTGCAGCAGGCCAGGAAGCGCCCTGGGCTTTCCGACTGCCCAGCAGCTCTGCTGGTGGCCGGGAGAAGTTAGTCACCCGGAGCCCGAATCCAGCGAGCGTCAAAGCACGAAGAGGCTGGAGAATGGAGAGGGAAGAAACAGGGTGCCGGGACAGAGGGGAGGAAGCGAAGGGAATGCGGTGGGTAGGGGATGCACGGGACGCTGAGAAGCTCTGGCGGGTGGATGGAGTTGCAGGGTCTGCGAGCGCACCGGTGTTTGAAGGGGGAAAATTTGCGGCAGCAACTTCCCACCGAGGTCGAGAAAAGCAGGCAAGGAGGAGGCAGGGAGAGACTTGAAACGTCTCAACAACTTTAAAAATACACCGAAACACCCGTTCAGGAGATGAGGTAAGCCGAGGTTGACCAACCCCAATTGGTTGTGAAATATCAGACAGACCCGGAGCCGTGTGGCTTTAAAAGTGGCCAAGGAAATCTGTTTTTCTTGCTCCATTACTTTTTTTTTCCTCCTCGTCCCTCCTTCCACCTCTCTGTGTCCCAGTCCCTTCCTCCTACTTGGTCTCCCTTTCCTAGATCACCCTCCTCTTTTGCCCTCCCCCGTCTGATTAGGCGCGGACCGGGAAGGGTGGGAGTGGTGGGGGAAGCTCTCCCTTTAAGAGGCAGTGTGCAGTGACGAATTGTTGAAATTGCCATTGCAGGATGGCATGCCGCTATAAATTCATTGTTCCACCTCCTCGCATCTTCACAGCGCTCGCGCTGCTCTCAGCGCTCGCAGCGGCCGACTGGGGATGACGGCGGGTAGGAAGACACCGCAGCCAGAGGGACACACACACGCCGCTTCGCCAGCTCGCCTCAGGCTGCCCGCTGCGTTTTTGTTTTAATTTTTATGGCTTTTCCCCCTCTCTTTCGTCTCTTCCTCCTGGTCCCAGCAGAGCCAAGGAAACCCACAAAATAAGAAAGGAAGTGGGCCCCGGAGCTTGGAACCTCCGCAGCCGGCGAGTCCAGCGCAGCGCGGGGGCGGGAGGCTGCGCGCACCAGTTGCCAGCCGGGTGCGCGGTACCTTCCTTACTTTTCTTGGAGCAGCCATCGTGTCTGAATTTGTTGTTTTTGTCATTTTGGTTTTTTTTTGTTTTTTTTTTTTTTTTCCTTTTCCCGTATTTGCTGAATCTCCACTATCCGACTTTTTAAAAAAAAAAAAATCTTTTCTTTCTTTTTTTTTCCTCCTCCTCTTTCTGGAGCACAAATCCAAACATTTTCCCAAGCAACAAAGAAAAGTTCGCACGCTAGCACCACTGTCGGGACAGGCTGGCGCTGCCGCCGGGCCCCCCTCCCTCCGACACTTGACTCAACCTTGCAAGCAAGTGTCTGTGTGTGTCCCCATCCCCCGCCCCGGTAACTTCATAGCAAACAACAAATACCCATAAAGTTCCCGTCGCGCAGCCCCTCCCCGCGGGCAGCGCACTATGCTGCTCGGGTGGGCGTCCCTGCTGCTGTGCGCGTTCCGCCTGCCCCTGGCCGCGGCCGGCCCCGCCGCGGCACCTGCCCAGGATAAAGTGGGGCAGCCTCCAACCGCTGCAGCAGCCTCCCAGCCCCGCCGGCAGCAGGGGGAGGAGGTGCAGGAGCCGACCGAGCCTCCAGGCCACCCGCACCCCCTGGCGCAGCGGCACAGGAGCAGGGGGCTGGTGCAGAACATCGACCAACTCTACTCCGGCGGCGGCAAGGTGGGCTACCTCGTCTACGCGGGCGGCCGGAGGTTCCTCTTGGACCTGGAGCGGGATGGTTCGGTGGGCACTGCTGGCTTCGTGCCCGCAGGAGGCGGGACGAGTGCGCCCTGGCGCCACCGGAGCCACTGCTTCTACCGGGGCACAGTGGACGGCAGTCCCCGCTCTCTGGCTGTCTTTAACCTCTGTGGGGGTCTCGATGGCTTCTTCGCTGTCAAGCACGCGCGCTACATCCTGAAGCCGCTGCTGCGCGGACCCTGGGCCGAGGAGGAGACGGGGCGCGTGTACGGGGATGGGTCCACACGGATCCTGCACGTCTACACCCGCGAGGGCTTCAGCTTCGAGGCCCTGCCACAGCATGCCAGCTGCGAGACCCCCACGTCCATGCCGGAGCCTCACGAGCGTCCCCCGGCGCACAGCAGTCCGGGCAGACGCGCAGCGCTGGCCTCGCAGCTCTTGGACCAGTCTGCTCTCTCGCCCGCTGGGGGTCCAGGACCACAGACGTGGTGGCGGCGGCGGCGCCGCTCCATCTCCCGGGCCCGCCAGGTGGAGCTGCTTCTGGTGGCTGACGCGTCCATGGCGCGGTTGTATGGCAGGGGCCTGCAGCACTACCTGCTGACCCTGGCCTCCATTGCCAATAGGCTGTACAGCCATGCCAGCATCGAGAACCACATCCGCCTGGTGGTGGTGAAGGTGGTGGTGCTGGGCGACAAGGACAAGAGCCTGGAGGTGAGCAAGAATGCAGCCACCACGCTCAAGAACTTTTGCAAGTGGCAGCACCAACACAACCAGCTGGGAGATGACCATGAGGAGCACTACGACGCAGCTATCCTGTTTACTCGGGAGGTAGGTCCAGCCGGGATGCGGGGGTCCCAGCCCTGGGATCAGGAGGTAGATCGGAGGGAATCTTGCTGATGGCTTTCCTTCTCCCACAAACCTCCTGCAGCTGTGGATGTGTTTAACTGCTTCTTGCAGGAAATCCAACCAGTCTTCAACTCTGCTCCTGTATTCAGGTTAGCCCCACAGAATTTTTTGCCTTAAATGCCAAGACCTGGTTAAGTAATCATGAAGAATCAGTAATGCTACATGACATCTAGTCTGAGGTATTGCGGCATGGGAACATAAACGTAAGAAGGCACTAGAATGCTTGGGGAAATGATACAGTTAAATGGGGGAAAGAAAGGAACACAAGATTGCCTTTGGGATCATGAGTCTTCTTTACAGTAAAAATAAAAGTGTCCAACCTTGGTTCATTCACGGTAGTCACTATTGTCCAATGGCCTTATTTTGTAAATGTCCACCCTTTTTACTAGAACCCCTTCTGCTTCACGTGGGAAGGGAAAAAGAATCCTTTTCCAGGTTGGATTCCTAATGCAGTTCTTACAGGTCCACCGTGGAATCTCAGCTCCTGGGAAGAGAGGAATGTGGGCGGGCCAGCAGGGTATAGAGACCCAATCAGCTGAGAGGACAAACTTGAGAGGTTCCTTAACAACCCCTTTGCTTAGTCCACCAGTGCATCGCAGGCACTGCCCAGGCCAACTCCGCCGCCTAGGGAGGGTCACATCCCGTTTGCATGTTTGGGTTTTGGATGACTATGTTTCCGAAGCCCCAGTGCAGAAGAACTGGGCGAAGAGTCAAGACAGGAGGAAGAAATGTGTTCCCAGCACTTCCTCCTTTTAAGGATGGCTATGGGGAAGAAAAGAAATGGATCTTTAAGGCTCAGAGGCTCTGGAGAGAATGCAGTATCTATTTACAGTGTTTGACCCCCACGTTTGTGTGACATTTACACAAAAAGTCTGGGTTGGTTTGGGGCCTGGCTTGGGTATAGTTCTAAGCCTCCTTTGTCACAACCCTATTTCGACTGGCAGTTTTAAGTTGTGCCTCTTCAATGCCTGGTAATTGACTTTTAAAGCTCATTCTTTAAGTGTTTGAGACCCATCCAGAATAGATAAAAGATTCCAAACTTTGAAGCATGATGTAAAATCATGGTATGAAATGAAGCAAACAGAACAAGGATAAGAAATTACATGATGGATTGCAGGAGACTTTAGAATCACACAGCGTCACTACCTAATTCTTCTATTTTTACTAAGACACCTCTGGTATGAAGGGAAAGTGTTGATAAATTTGGAGTCGAGAAACACTTGTGGTTCATAGGGTGGACATTAATGTAAACCACAAGTAAACAAAGATGCTGGAGGGCGGCAGTTTAGGTAGAGCCAGGCAGTGCTCAGTGCTGTGCACAATGGAAAAAATTTTTTTCCTCATTAAGTGATTTTCTGGAAGCCATCTTTTAATTCCTCCACACATTAGTCTTTGAAATGGTAGAACATTCATTTGTAGCCTACGCTGTAAAGTGAACTTCTGTAAAACCATCCCTTTCTTGTTTGGTTTCCAAGCTCCTTATTTTTTTTTTTTTTTATTTTTTTGGTAAGCAACTTTCCATGTCTGGGTTTCCTCGCTTTGCTGCATCACAAGAGGATGCCAAGCAGGAGTCTTTGGAGAGTTTATGGAAGGAGGTTCTCTTAAGAAAGAGGAAGAAATACTTTTGTAAGCATACTGCTCCAAGGGAATGGGTCATTTTAGTAGTTCACTTTCATTTTTAAACACAAATCCACATTTCATAATTTTAAAATAAATAAAAATTAATAGAAGGCTTGTTACTTCCTACCTCCTGCCCAATAATGTTCCTAATTGTTTCCCAGAAAACAGGGAACCACTCAGTGATTCTCAATGATTTGTAGATTGCTTTTTCTGAATTTGTTTTTTGTTTGGGTAGTTCACTGTTCCTATTTTTCCGAAGCCTGAAAGCTAACAGCATATTTTAAATAGATAAAAAGCAAAGGAGAAATAAATTAATGGTCCATCTTAATTTTTGTCAGTATTATAAGGACATTCATTTTTCAAACTAGTCTGCACATGGAAAATATTTCACATGGACCCTCCCTGATTCCCTTGCCAACCAGAAGCTTTTAGGAAAGCAAATCCCATTTGTGGTTGGCTGCCCCTGTGGTATATACATCTAACTTCACAAGAAGCAAATATTTGAAATGCATGTGTATTTGGCATAGATGTGCCTAATTTAAAAGACTGCTACTAATTAGCAGGCTGAAAAACATATTTCAAGGCCTTTATGCAGCATTCATTTGAGAGTATTTCACAAAGCAAAGTTAATCTCTGCCTAATACTTCAGAATGTGAAAAACTAGAAAGCTGGAGGAGAGAAGATTTGAGGTCTTCCAGCTCATGAAAATCAGGTATCTTGAGGCCGGAAGAAAACTTTCAGAGCTATTTCCTTTTCAATGAGAAATACCCAGAGTGGGCACCAAGATTCTACTTTTACAATTCTGTTTTGAATGTAAGAAGTACGTTGCTTAGCAGCCAGACGCCAAGCCATCAAATCCATGTTTTGATGGGCTCGGGGTCCTGTTCAAATTTAGGTCCAGATGTCTTCTCCTAAATTGCCTGTTTTTCAGGCACGAAGTGAATGTGTGAGGATAGGTTTTCTACCTCTGTTTACTAACTGAGGCCACCTTGAATGTTGCATCTGGAAGTCAGTAGAATAGTGCTAGTAATTCATTTATCAAATGAACGCACTTCACTGTCAGGACTGTACCCAGCACTCCAGTACTCTTCTAATTAGAAAGAGTTAGCACCAGTGAATTTCCTGGCATAGAAGCCGTTTTCATTCTGACATGGCACTAATGCTGGAATTCACACCACTTCTGCCATCAAACAGTAGAAATCCAATCTCCTCAGGATTTAATTTTGCTTTCCAGAATCCTTTCCTTGTTCCGGACGTCCTCTTTTATTTTAAAATAATTTATTTCAAGAGAAACTCTTACCGTTGTTTTTTTTAGACCATTCGCTCTTTAGAAACAAAAGCCTATCCACTTGATAACAAAATAGGAAATTGTTTAACATTCTTCAACCCCTGCATGACAGCAGCAAAAGCCTTACTCTTTCATAGATTGAAAACATTGAATTGAAATCAAACCAAGAGATTATGCAATATAAAAACTTAATTCCCTTTCATTAACTATCAGTATGCCAGTTGATAGATCACTGTCTCAGCTAAAACTCTTTACATTCCGCCTTACAATGCTGGGGCTGGATCTCCACACATGGTATTTCTCCTTTGCCAAGTGGTTCCTGGCTTGGTTCTGACAACAGGGGGCACTAGAGGAAGACCAGAATTTGGAAAGAGGGAGAGGGATGTGCTTTTTTCTTATTGGCTTGCTGCCTAGACTGACCAGTTCAGTCATGTATTTGAGTTGAAATCTCACTTAACGTCAAAAGTGAACCCTTGTCAAAGGAATCAGCCTATAGGTCAATACTAATCAATAAAAGGATGAATAACTCAGAAATGGGGAAACTGGTAGCAGAGTAAGCAGCTCTAGCTAACATTTTTACAATAAGCTGTGAGGTATGTTAGGTAAAATCTATTCAGTACCTGCCTATATGCACCTCCTATGTGTAGACTCATATAGACAGTTTAAGGCAGCGAGATGGAAAATAGCTGGTCCCTGCGCACTAGGCATATTACCAGCAGAGAGGAAACGGATATATCTGTCAATCACTCTAATGTTAGGAAAACTCTGATAAATGCCATATTAAGATATAAACAAAGTCTATGAAAGGAAAGGGAAGGTAACAGTTAATTCTGCTTATGGATCTTTATATAGGTCTCATTGCAAATGTAGAATTGAATTGGTCCTCAAAGGATGGACAGATTGGATTTGGATTCAATCAGCTGTTACTGAGCATTTTTTATGTACTATCCGTGGACACAAACTATTTTATAATTAATCCTTTCAACAATCTGCAACCATTATATAATTATTTTGACAGACAAGGAATTCATATGAAGAGAAACAGAGGTAATCTTCTTAGAGTAACAGCTAACAAATGGCAGACAGAGAATACAGTCCTGTCTACTGCTCTCTAAAGTATTATCACTAATTTATTCAAATATGTAATATGCTCCTCATAGGCAGAGAGGGATTCAGAGGTTTAAAAAGTGGCCCCTTTCTTAAGAATCTATTCCTGGAAACAGACAAAGAAATGGTAATTGCTGTACAGCACGATGACTCTTACAGTAGATGTATTTGTAAGGTATTATGGAAGTGCATTCAAAGGTTGCTGACCCCATCTGAGTTCAATTTTATAGAAAGAGGGAGTTAACCAGATACAAAAGTAGGAGATAGGCATTGCAGACATTACCAAACCATCATGTTCAGTGGGGAATGGTAATAGATTAGTCTGGAGAAGATAATAACCATTTATTAAAAAACAAAACAAAACTATACACTATGTCTATTGGTCTGCTCTAGCCACCATAACAGAATACTGTAAAATGGGTGGCAGTAACTATAGAAGTATATCTTCTCACACTCTTGGAGGCTGGAAAGTCCAAGATCAAGATTCTAGCCAGTCTGATTTCTAGTGAAGGCTCTCTTCCTGCATTGTAAATGGCCACCCTCTCATTGTGTACTCACATAGCCTTTCCACTGCCTGCACATACAAATAGAACACTGGTGGGTATCACTTCTTCTAAGGACACTAATCCTATCTGATCGGGGTCCTATCCTCATGACCTCATTTAACCTCATTTACCTCCCTATAAGCCATATCTCCAAATATATGAGTTTGAAGAGGACACAATTCAGTCTACTGCACCATGCTGAGAAGTCTTCATTGTAAATTAAGTGCAATGGCAATCAATGAAAAGAACGTTAGTAGGAAGACATCAATGATCAGAGGTGTGTTTTGAAATGAGCCCTCTGGTCTAAGTAGTCAACTGGATCTGGGTGAGCAGGCTGTTTCAAAAATCTTCAAGAGGAGGCTCAAGGTGGTCTAAACTAAAGCAGTTGCACTAGGAATTGAGAGGCATAGACTGGGTCAAGAAATTTTAGGAAGAGGTGGATGTGAGTAAAAATTCTTTGTAGTAGAGGGAATGTCTTGGGCAGAAGTTCAGAGGCCAAAATGTTCATGAGATATGCACCAAATAGTAGACAGAATGGAGCAGGAAGGTACAGTGGAGGCAGACAGAAAGACGGAAACTGTATTGTGCAAGGTTTTGAATGCCAGGCTAAGGCTGATGTGAAGGACTGGAGAAATCTAATAAGATCTGTGCTCTAAGAAGGTAACTGACTATGGCATGTAGATAGGGAAGTTACAGGAGGAAAAGGGACCAGTTAGAAGTCTCAGGTGATAATTCAGGCAGGAAGGAATAATGGAAAAAATGAGAAATAGAGGACCACTACAGTGACTTACCATGGCTAATTAGATGTGACAGGTGAGAGAAGGAGGCGAGTTAATGATGTCACAAGTTTTCTTACCCAGTACTTCCATTTTCTTGTTTTTTGGAATATCTTTCATGGTGTATTTTATATATTTGGTATGCCTCTAAATTATCAAGTTTTATCCAAAATAGCATAGAGATAAACCCAGGCTATTCTTTATTTGCTGCAAAAAAGAAATTTGCTTGACCAAGTGCAGATTGTGAATACAAAGGACAAGATTAATGTCAAGAATAACTAAGGGATGATTTAGCAAAACCATGGTGAAGTAAGTTCAGGATTCTGGGTGTTTAGATATAGGTTTGAATTTCAGCTTCAGTATGCACAAGATTGAGATTTTGGGCATTTAATGCCCCAGAGCTTTCATTTCTTTATAAATTGGAATGTTCTTAGTTAATAACAAGACATGTGTAGTTGGAACAAACCCTGAAGATCACCCAGACCAAACTCCTTATGTTAATGATGAAGGAACTTTGTCTCAAAGCATGTAAATGATTTACACAGTGCTTTTTACTAACAACATTGAATTAAAAACAATCTACTTTCCATTCATTGTCTCTAACCAGCTTCCATTTCTGTTTACCAAAATGACTCAGTCAAACATCTACTCCCCTACCCACAGTCTCCAATTTTCTCCATCTCTTCTTCCCTTTCTTACCTCATATTTGTCAGAGAAAACTTCCTGACTTGGAACTCTGGGCCCAGACTCTTTCCAGCTTCCCTGTTAACCCTCCACTCAACAGATCCTGTGTTCCAGCCACAACAAACTTTTTGTCATTCCCAGAAGACTCTGCCTTTTACCATTCCATTATGTTTCCACTAGTCTTTCCTTGCCAGAATATCCCTCCTCCCAGGTTATCAAATCCACTAACTTACGTAGAGACACCTTTATTGATTCCCTCAAGGGGAGTTCATCAATGCCTCGTCTGTTCTCCCTCAAAGATTTGTTCCTAATGGCAGTCACAGGTTGCTTTGTTCTTGACTTATCTGTTTAGCTCCTTAGATCATGATGTTCCTTAAAGCTCAGGATCAGATCTTATTTCATCTACTTACCACAGTGTCAGTACTTTGCACAGTGTCTGGCAGACTGTAGGCACACGATAATTGTTCTAGGAATAAATATTCCCGGAAGCCTGGGCCCCTAACCTGTGTGGGCTCCATGTGTTTGGTATCCCATGGTTATATCAAGAGAGAAGGATAGAGATTGTATAAAACGGGTCATTGTAATGGTTGGCCTAAGAGTTCAGATTAATGTAGTCTCTGCTGATGTCTAAAATTAAAACCCCTATTATTGGGGATTGCTGGATAGGTAGCTAGAAAGGCAAATGACTCCTTAAGAACCAGATCCACAGAATAAATATGCATGTGTGTGTGTACACGCATGTATGTGTATAGGTAATACTTATGACTAAAATATGTACCACGCCAGATTAATTCTTCTATCACTAATCTCTCTTCACTAAGAATTCTGTAGACAGATGGGTAGATATCTGAAACCTAGTTAAACCCTCTTTTATGCTCTTCCCTTGTGCTCTATGCTTGCCATTACCAAGAGGTAAAATCTATAGAAACAGAAGTTGCTGTTATTTTACTCCTATATAAGGCATTCTTTCTTAATTTCAGCTGTTGTTGCTGCAGCAGTGATGGTATCTACCTGTGTCAGCATTCATGTTCTGAGCATCTGCTTCTCAAAGCAGTATGCTTGGCTGGCTCTCTATCCCCCATCCTATCCCCAGGAAGTACCCAGTAGATCTTGGCTATTATTACAGCTTCAAAATTCTATGATAAATCACAAGCTTGGCCATGTTTATAGCCTCCTAAAGGTCATACCTGGTGAATGGTCACAGTATCAATGACCTTTCTATCAAATCTCTGTCAGTGGTGCCGACCATCATGAATACACTTTTGAGTTAAACACAATGTCTCAGTCTTGTATCCTGGCCAACACCATACCACAAAACCACTGGATAAATCTCTGCGTGCTCTCCCAACCTTGATATTTTACTATCTTCTATTGCCTTACTCTCCACAAAATGGTGATATTGATTCCGCATAAAACAAGCCTTCTTTGATATGACCAAGATATGATTTAATTTCATATCTACACTGAACAAACAGATAACTTTCATCAGCACTTTTAATGCATTTACCTCTTATCTGTTATTGTACATGATTCACATCTCTCCGGTATCTTCTGCCTCCAGACCTAGATTTATATATGTATGTGTATGTATATATAGCATATGTATTTCATATATGTATATGAGTGTATACATATATAATAGCATGTGTGTATGTATACATATATGTATACATATGCTATTGCCTCAATATATTTACCCCTGCTCAGAATTTAATAATTTAGGAAAGTATTCTATAAAATTCCAATAAGGTTTATACCTATAAATGTTGTTAAATCATCACCAGAAAGTAGACATGAGTGTGATACTCTGTATTCTTAACAATTTGATGCACATTAGTTTTACTTCATTGAAATCAACATTGTTCACAAGGAAATTCAGATGTTCATTATAAATCTTGAGGCTGAAACTGTAACTGTACTACCAAGATTTGAAATTGTGTGAGTGAAATAGAAAGGTTGCCAGTTTACATAATTATAGCTACAGAAATATATAGTGTAGCTGAGTAGTCAAGGAGTTTAATCAGTGTGGTTAAAAAAATAACAAGTGCTTCTGTTCATAATTTTGTCATATTTCCATGGCAATAGGCCAAATGCATTTAATCCAGTTCAAGGATGACAAGGAGGGTTGATGGCCTCTAATGAGCAATTGATTAGCAGTAAACAGAGAGATATTAAGGATCTAGTTTAATCTTTATCCAGAATAGGAGGGCAATTTCCCTTTGCCATGGCTCTTCATCCAAGCTTATTCATAAAGAGTTAGAAGGCAATATGTAATTCTTGGATTTTATTACTTAAAGAAAATAATCCCAAATTGTGATATAAACATAAATCTTGTTTTTATAAATTGTGTACAGATATAACCTACAGTGTCTAGCAACTCCCTTAAGCCATGACCTAGGTTTTTGGACCTAGAGATACTGAAATGATTGTGGGGGAGGGGATTATAAATGTATTGTACTATATTATTATCTCAAAGACTGATTATTATGCAAAAGTGTGTTCCAATTTCAATTTGAAAACCTACTAATTTGTTCGCAACCGCTGTAATTTGGTATCCCACGGGATGACATGTGAGGATACACAGGAAACTTTGGAAGGCTGTTGGTTTTGTGACATGATTAACCAAGGCTACTTGTCTGATATTTCCACTGTCTAAAGCTACAGTAACGTGGTGGCCACACTGTAACTTATCTTAGCTGAGAACTCATAATAAACAGAACACAATAAGGAGCCAAGAGCATAGTAAGAGGAGAGAATACCACTGAGCGTTTAAATACTTTTCACCTTGTTTGGATTTTTATGCAGCAAAATAAGAAAGGGTTAGAAGAGTATGTTGCCATTGAGTATGGAGCATTGGGTTATGTAGTCACAGCACCTTATTCTGGTTGTCTGGAGCCTGTTGAGGTTCTGCTAGCATACAGCATATTAAAGATGTGGGAGCACTATATGCATGTGACTGTAGGTCACAATTCAACTCAATTAAGCAAACGTTTGTTGAGTTCCTACTCTCTAAGCTGGAGAGTATGGAATTTAGGCATACAAAGATGATTGCTCTATGACAGGAAAAATTTATTATTTTAACTAATAAACTTTGTTTATTTTATAAAATATAATAAACATTTATTATTTTAAAAAATATAATAAACATTTATTATTTTAATTAATAAAAGCCTTTTGAAATAATTAATATATTTTTTAAACTATCCCTTTTGAAGTTATTAACTATGGCTTACTAGAAACATGATCTCGCTCTTTGGGGATATAAATGGGCACATTGTTAGTAAATTTTCATAGAAAATTGTGGTCAAGCACAAGAAATGCTAATGTTCTTTAACACTCAAATAGCATTTAAAGGGAAAGTTTATCATTATGAATCTGTCATGTCAAAAAGTTGTGGCTTATGTTTTCTCTTTATGTTTCATATCTTAAGAGGCTTGTTGAGGTTCCTTTCATCTAAATTGATTATTTTTAACCATTAGCAGGTGGGATAATATTCCTATTTGAGAATCTCTTAAAAGATTATATGACATCTATGAAAAGTTATGACTTTTTACCAGAAAAAAAATGTATATACTCACGTACATACAACTTATATACGGCATATATTTTCTGCAGATTTGTCAGGTTGAGAAATGCTACATTGAATGTTTTGAGTGAAAATGCATAGATTTCAGTAGACACAATCTATCCAATTACAGGTCATTTTGCTAGTAAAAGATGCCCTTTCAAAGAATTATGGAATAAAATTTAGTTTTCTATCCAAATTCCTAATAAATTTATACTCCATTGCAGATGTCTAGTTGCAGTTTGTCCCTGTAATAGAAAACAAATTACGATGCAAGGTTTTGATAAAATTAGCCTGAATTTTCATCAGAATTTTAGGATTTTCCTAAGCATGACCTTATGGGAAAGTGATCTGAGAATATGCATTACAGCTTTGTTAAGGCTGCGGGTGCTATTGTAATAGACAAGCTACAATCCTAAGACATCTTTTTAAATGTAATTGAGTTCCATTATCCTTCTGTGTTTCTGGGTCCCAGAGTACCTTAGAAGAGTCTCTGCCTTGAGTTTGCTTTTGGAACCTTTCCAGAGAGGAACAGGTGTACCGTAAACATATCCCCGTCTTGCCATTTGGGGTAAGCAATTGGCTGTATGTGGTGGCTCCTTCTGGATATAAATTGATTTTAATGATTTTTTTATTCTCCCGAGCAGGATTTATGTGGGCATCATTCATGTGACACCCTGGGAATGGCAGACGTTGGGACCATATGTTCTCCAGAGCGCAGCTGTGCTGTGATTGAAGATGATGGCCTCCACGCAGCTTTCACTGTGGCTCACGAAATCGGTATGCAGCGCCTTTTCTTTTCCCTCACCAAATCAAACACTTGTAACAGCTGCAACAGGAACCAAAATACTGCGCAATTAATTCCAGATTTCTCCTCGTTCACATGTACCATTGGGGATTTAATTTGTTTATATTTGCACTTTTAGGGTTAACTAATATGAGAGAGAGAGAAGGCAAAGTCAGCAACACAGTGGTTGTTTTCTTCTTACGGTGTCATTTAAAAGTTCACGAGAAATTTGCTACCGTTACTGTCTTTTTACTATTTTTTTAAGCATCCCTAAATGACCCCTGGATGAAATTTGTTACAGGCAACTTTGGTATGCAGAGATGTCCCTCTTAGAAGTTACTGGAAACAGTATTGCCTCATCCCAGGATAATCAGTTTGCACAGAAATTTAACATGTTTTATTTCATTGTCAGTGATAATTGTAGGCTCCTGTCAAAGGTCATCAATGGCTTATGGCAAATATTTCTGTCTGGTTCTTAATAGCAAGGCAAATGAAACCAAGCCTGACACTTAACAGGGTTTGCTTTAAAATTTCACCTACCTAATTTGTTTGTTCTAAGGAACACATCTAAATCCTACATCTATAAATATAGGACTGAGTTGATTGCTAAAATTATTTACAAATTAAAGAATATGTGCTTCCTAATTATTGACTTGGTTTACTAGGTGTATGAGAAATTGGCTTAGTACATTTAGGACTAGATGTTGGAATTAGACACAATGTTTGTGTCTATTTTTTTTTCTGTCTAATTCCAACATCTAGTCCTAAATGAGCTCAATTTTTACTAAAATACTTTCTACCTATGTCACACTTGTCTAATTATTTAAACTCTCTGAGCTCCAGTTTTCATATCTGAAACATAGGGATACCAGTGCCTATTTCAGGGAGTATTTTGGGGAACAAATTGGTTAGAGTTTAGATAGTAGGTGTTATTTATATCCACATGTACTTACATTTTGCTTTTTAGTTAAATAGTTTATTTACTTTTTAAAGGTATGTATCAACTCAGCATCATCTTTTTGGGAGCAAAGCATGGTTTGATCATTATTGTACCTTTTACCATACATAGCAAAAAAGATTTTGATTTAAACAGAATTTGATTTTTTTAAGGTGACAATTATAACTTTTAAATGGGAATTAAAAGTACTTTTTACATTCCTAATAGGCAGTGAATATTCTCACAAAGCATCCATTTCTGACTGGTATGCTTTCTTTGGGGAGTTAAATAACTTCTAATCCAAGGTACAGTGTAATTGCATAATTCATAATATTGCCCCAGTAAAACAGAATTCAGTAAATGTCAATTCTTAAGCATGACATGAATGTTTGTGACACCTTTCTTACCTCCTAAGCAGAAAACCACAAACCTAAAACCTAAACGTAAATAACTATCCAACAGCACCACTAATAATTCAGTGTTTCATTGATTAGGCATCTTCGGCTTCAGTAGTCAAAGATCTGAGTGGAGTCCCAGCTTTGTCTCTGGGTTCCCTGTTTTATCTCAGACAAGTGATTTAGTTAATTTGAGTCTTCATTTATTCCCTATAAGTTGGGCTGATGAGGAGGCTTGACTCTTCTCTGCTGCACTAGAAGAGCTGGTCAGCCTGAAAGTGTTTTTATAACACATGCCATTTAAACTCCAGGGTAGGGATTATGTCGCTCTTTTATACCTATTAATCCTTACTGATAAAAACACAGCCTAATACAGAACCTTAATCAATAATTATTACATATCTATGTATGTGCTTGAGTGAGTAAGCAGGAGAAACATGAGATTTGCTGAAGGCAACATTCCGATGTGCAGCGGAAACTAAAAGGAATTAGTCCAAATACTCAAGAGGATGTAATTAAATAGAGGAGACTTTTAAAGTGCACTGGTAATTAATCACCATCATTCAGAGTAAAAGGAGTCCCATAAGAAAGGTTCTAAATCCCTGAAGCTGATTCGTCACAGGTTGAGTGGAGAAATCATGGGGAATAAGCAGCAGAGTTGAATGTTGGCATCATCCATCCACAGGATTATGGGCTCTAAATCCTGCTCTTCAAAAGAAAAGATTCCACATTCCTTAAAGGAAGGGCAATTTCTTTCCTTTCTCCTGCTTTCCTGTAGTGATTGGTTTTCACACATTGACTGCATCTGGGAGATTTCCCTGTAAGACAAACACTATGGCAGTAAGTGTAGCTTCTTCAGGACTGCTTTGACCTCAAGTTAAGTAGGCTGAAATGAAGAGCCCTGCAGGGTCACCTTCACAAGCTTTCCTGAATTCCTAAGCCAAGGATCTTGGGTTACCGGGCTGATGCAGCAGTCTGAGAGGCAGAAGGCCAGATGCTGATAAGAATAAACATTATATTAAAACTAAATATATATGTGTGTGTGCATGCACACAGTAAAAACGTTTCTCGATAGTACAGGAATATTAGACATAGTTATACAAGAAAACAATGTTAGAAATGTGGGCTTCTATGAAAACTCAAACCTAAATCTTTGATATATGATTGTGCCCTGGTGTCCACTTAAATTTTTTGGTTGGGTCATCTTTGTTTATTTCATTGGAATTCCCTGTGATTCATTGTCTAATCAAACACTTTCTACTTAACTTCCTTTTTGAATTACATATGGGCTAATCTGAGCTATTTAAGGTCTGGAAGTAGGGGAATATGGATTCAATTCTCCTTTTATAAAGGAATCTGGCTTTCATTCAGTTTATTTTCTAATCTCTTTATTATTCTTTAATTTTACTTTTTGCCTAAATATTATGAACATGTGTTATAAAAAATAAGGCTTTGACATTTAGGAAAGATATCCTGACAAGATTTCCTGATCATCTGTGTATTATTACAGAGTCTTGCCCCTCCAGCCAGTGAGATCTTGGGTAGCACAGTTTGCTGGTCTGTTTCCCGTGCTGTACTTTTTGGATTGCCTTGTGAAGCTCTCAGTCTGAGCTGACCATGCTCTCAATTCTAATTCTCCTCAATTCCTACATTCTGGGGTACATGTACAGAATGTGCAGGTTTGCTACATAGATATACATGTACCATGGTGGTTTGCTGCACCCATCAACCCATCATCTACATTAGGTATTTCTCCTAATGCTATCCCTCCCCTAGTCCCCCACCTCCTGACAGGCCCCGGTGTGTGATGTTCCCCTCCCTGTGTCCGTGTGTTCTCATTGTTCAACTCCCACTTATGAGTGAGAACATGTGGAATTTGGTTTTCTGTTCTTGTGTCAGTTTGCTGAGAATGATTGTTTACAGCTTCATTCATGTCCCTGCAAAGAACATGAACTCATCTATTATTATGGCTGCATAGTATTCCATGGTATATTTGTGCCACATTTTATTTATCCGGTCTCTCATTCATGGGCATTTGGGTTGGGTCCAAGTCTTTGTTATTGTGAACAGTGCCTCAATAAATATACATGTGCATGTGTCTTCACAGAATGATTAATATTTCTTTAGGTATATGCCCAGTAATGGGATTGCTGGGTCAAATGGTATTTCTAGTTCTAGATCCTTTAGGAATCACCACACTATCTTCCACAATGGTTGAACAAATTTATACTCCCACCAACAGTGTAAAAGAGTTCCTATTTCTCCACATCCTCTCCAGCATCTGCTGTTTCCTGACTTTATAATGATTGCCATTCTAACTGGCATGAGATGGTATCTCAATGTGGTTTAGATTTGTATTTCTCTAATGACCAGTAATAATGAGCTTTTCCTCATATGCTGGTTGGCTGCATAAATGTCTTCATTTGAGAAGCATCCATTCATATACTTCACCCACTTTTTGATGGGGTTATTTGTTTTTTTCTTGTAAATTTGTTTAAATTCTTTGTAGATTCTGGATATTACCCTTTGTCAGATGGGTAGATTGCAAAAATTTTCTCCCATTCTGTAGGTTGCCTGTTTACTCTGATGATAGTTTCTTTTGCTGTGCAGAAGCTCTTTAATTTAATAGACAAATAGATCCTATTTGTCTATTCTGGCTATGTTGCCATTGCTTTTGGTGTTTTAGTCATGAAGTCTTTGCCCATGCCTGTGTCTTAAATGGTATTTTTTTTTCTTGAGGAAGACTTTCGCTCTTGTTGCCCAGGCTGGAGTGCAATGGTGCCATCTTGGCTTACTGCAACCTCCATCTCCAGGGTTTAAGAGATTCTCTTACCTCAGCCTCCCAAGTAGCTGGGATTACAGGCACCCACCAACATGCCTGGCTAATTTTTGTATTTTTAGTAGAGATGGGGTATCACCATCTCCCTTTCTTTTTACTAGAATTTGCGACTTTCTAGAATTGGAAGTTGTGTATATGGCCAAAGTATGGTGATGAAAATGATGTTTTGAATGCTCAGTTTTCCAGTGTTTTTAATTTGCTTGAGCCTCATTCCAAAATGTGTAATTTCCTTTATGAAAACTGTGAATGTGTTACTATGCTCAAAACACAAGCTGGAAGAGGATTCCCAGGCTGTTCTCATAATTTTTCTACTTTTTTTTCTATAAGCAGTAAAAGGATATATTTGAGCAAGAAAAACATTTTTATTAACCTACCTACAAGTTCTCATGGAAGTGCCCAACTGTTTCCTATTTCTCTTCATAGTGGTTTAAAATAGAAAGTCACATATATTTTGTATACAAATAAACAGAATTGAAATTTTCTTTGAAAATGAACAGCTTGGGAAACATAGGGAAACCCTGCCTCTTCAAAATTCTTTTTAAAAAGTACCTGGGCATAGTGGTGCACGCCTGTAGTCTCAGATACTTGGGAGGCTGAGGTGAGAGGATTGCTTGAGGCCAGGAGACAGAGAGTAATAAAATGAGCGATGATCACACCACTGCACTCCAGCTTGAGTGACAGAGTGAGCCTCCCACCTAAAAAAAAAAAAAATCTTACCTTGAGAATTAACACATAAGGTAAATAGAGGCAGAGTTAAAGTCTCTATTTGGCACCATTTCTATCCATGGCATTAGATTACTTAATGTCAAAATGACATAGGTTAAAAATGAACAATTATGAAAAGTTACTTTTATCATGTAACATTTGATAACTAGAACACTTCGTTTTTCCTGCTAATTTTTTCAAAAAAGCAGCTAGATTATGAAGGTATCTAATGAACTGATGCCAATACGGACTTCTGGAAGATGGATATTGATTGATATTGACTCTGGATAGGCAGTCATAAATTGCTTTTCTTCTTGTGTTAGATGCAAGTGAATGTTGTAAATTGTTAAGGCATTTCAGAAAGTCACTTCAAACTATCAAAAACACAGTCCCCATCCATGTTCCTTGAGTGGAGGCAGGAATGTGTTTACAGCCACTTTACAATCCAAATGTGAACTGCAGAAAGTTTTCAAGTTAATGTAAGTTTACATTTTGAGTTTATATTTTAACTTGTCAAACTTTTATTATTGACTTGTAATAATAAAGATTTCACCTGCTGCACACATGGTTCTTAAAAACAATAATTTTATTGATGTTGGGCCAGCTTCTAATATGCTAGGAGGAACAATCTGATTTTATTTAGACTAATGAAATCCATAATTTGCAAACATGCTGAAGTTCTGCTTTATAGTAGTTAATTATAAAATGCACTAAGTGAATCTCTCCACTGTGAAAGACCCCAGTGTGCTTCTTAAGCTAAACTCAGGCAACTTAAAAAGCCAAGACCAAATATTCAGCTGAGACTTAGGAAGTGGTTGAGACACAACAGCAAAGCTGCCTGTGTTTTGGTGTGGTTAAAAAGGTATTCTCTGGTTGTGCTGATCTGCCTGTGACTCTGTTCCTGTAGATGATTAGATTAAATACGGCCATATTTTGAGAAGCTGCAGAGGTTCTTGAAACACCACAGACCAAAGCCAAGTACACAGAATCAGATGTCCAGACCGGCTATAAGATGTGAAGTAAGAATGAAACTAGAATTAAACTTGATATTTACCTGCAAATCCATTTCTTTAATCAACAAGCAGTTTGAAGCGAAGCCACACTATGTCTTTCTTGGCCCCCAGATGACATGTGAGAATATGTTTTTGCTATATGTTGAGCAATATTGAGAGATTTTGTATCTATCATCAGTTTTTTAAAAACTTAATTCCAATTCATGTTTCTCTAGGGGGAAACCTATAGTTTATCTGCCACATGTGTGGAAACCAGCAAATCGAAGGCGGCATAAAAAGTAAATCTATCACATACTTGCTGAGTGATGTTTTTTTTCTTTTATGTTTGGAAATTTCCTCCTCCCTCCCAAATAAAGAGGGTCTAGTCATACCAAAGTTTGTTGGCCGGCGTGGTGGCTCATGCTTGTAATCCCAATAGTTTGAGACTATCCCTAGCATCATAGTGAGACTCTGTCTCTACAAAAAGTAAAAAGTAAATAAATAAAATTAGCCAAGGGTAGTGATGTGCACCTGTAGTCCCAGCTAGTCAGAAGGCTGAGGTATGAGTATCACTTGAACCCAGGAGATGGAGGTTACAGTGGACTTTGATAGCACCACTGCACTCCAGCACTCCAGCCTGGGTGATAAAGCAAGACTCTCTCTCTCTCTCTCTCTCTATATATATATATATATATATATATGTGTGTGTGTGTGTGTGTGTGTGTGTGTGTGTGTGTGTGTGTGTGTGTACAAATATATGTTTATATATTGCACTCCATAAATATATGTTTATATATATTTGTATACACACACACACACACACACACACACACCACTGAGCACAAGAATACTCATAAGTAAAAGTATATAACAATCCCAGAATATCAATGAGGACAATAAAGTTAGCTAACAATCAGTGGTTCTTTGATATATGTCAAGCATATATTCTAATCACTTTACATGTTTTATATCATTTAATCCTTACAAAATGCCATGAGGTAAGTACTATTAGTGGGTCACCCGAGAGAGATTGAAACTAACACACAGGGTAGTTTCTAAACCTAAGATCAACAACTAATATACTGCTAAAGTGAGATTCAAATCCAATCCATCTGGCCCCAGAGCTCAAGATGTTTCTACCCTTCAGGAAAGTTTTTTTAGACAGTTTTTACTTAAAGGATATAATTCTGAAATGGATTCAAAAGGATATTGACACAGCCAGTTATAAGGTGAAAAAGTTAGAGTTTCTTCCTTCCAAATTACATAATTGATACCACATTTACCATTCATGTTTAACGTTTTGTAATGGGAGTTCAAGAGTTTTATCACATTTATGTAAAGACTCGTGTTTGAATAAACATGTATGATCCAATTATTGGATCTCATGGTTCCCTTCTTCAAGAATTCTAGATTCTGATCCCATGTGAGCTGTTGACTCACTTTTCAACCCCTGGCAAGACCTTGCACCTCCATAATCCCAGCTGGAAAATTAGGTAAAATAAAAACATGACCTCATTAAGAAACAGATGCTTCATCTGAGCAGTGCTTTCCCAAGTAAACACATTACAGAGCTTCTTGTGACATTTTTTTAGGATGTGGTACTGTGTCCCCTTGACCATTGGTCACTTTGGGATCAGGAGACAAGAGCTTGAAATTCTGGTTAATTTACTGACCAAAGTTTAAAAAAACAACCAATTTCCTTCCTGAGGTTAATGTTATAAGTCAGCCCTGGTTGTACAGTAATACCTGAGTTGAATAAGAAGCTGAACCAACAGTTTCCTTTTAAGCAATGTGTCTTCATCTAGCTGCACATTATCATAGATTTTCTAACACCATATTCTCTTGTGAATTTAAGAAAGCAAGGTGTTCTTTAAATCTGTACTGGGAATATCAAAGATTAAATTTATTTTGTAAAATGTTATCCCTTTGCCAAGGAGGATTTTCATGCCAGAAAAGTTGTTTTGCTATTTCTGAGCTAACAATGTAACTCAAACTCTCAGCCCTATAGACTTTGCTCTGACATAATTTATCATTATACTTATTTTCTTAGATTAATTCAAATAAACTCCTTTCTGATGTTACTTGCTGACAGACACTCAGCATGACCATTCTATTTAAGATATGATTTAACATCTATTAAGAATAGATCAACAATGTCTAACACAATTCACACCTTAGCTCTTACTAATTATTCCAAACAGTAAAATACAGTTCTGGCCGGACACAGTGTGGTTCATGCTTGTAATCCCAGAACTCTGGGAAGCCAAGGCAGGTGGATCCACTGAGGTCAGGAGTTCAAGACCAGCCCAGCCAACATGATGAAATCCTGTCTCTACTAAAAACACAAAAAATTAGCCGGGTGTGGTGGTGGGTGCCTGTAATGCCAGTTTCTCAGGCGGCTGAGGCAGGAGAATTGCTTGAACCCGGGAGGCAGAGGTTGCAGTGAGTGGAGATCTTGCCATTGCACTCCAGCCTGGGCAACAAGAAACTCCGTCTCCAAAAAAGAAAAGAACAGAAAAGAAATACAATTCTGAGGTATCTATCACTTGGAAAATACTCATGGATTAGACAGTTGCATTATTCTCTGAATTTCATTCTGGCTTCTGTCTCCCCTTCCCAGTTAAAATCTTATTTAACATATAAATACAGAGGCGATTAACAAGTACGTCTATTACACAAGTGTGCTTGGTCCTTAATTGCCTCAGGAATTAACAAGCTTCCAATTACATCATTGAGTATTACAGATAGCTGAGGAAGATAGTATTGTAAACAAAATTGCTCAAGCAAGCTGCTTTTAGATCTTTTGGATGTCTGCTGATTATAAGTGATCCTAAACACAAATATTAATTCTTCCCTAAAGCAAGACCTTACTACCTCTGCTTTGAACCCTGACAGCAGGTAGTTACCTCTAAATCCACCTCTGCCTTTTCTCTCGCTAGGAGTTTCACGTCCTATTTTACTGAGGGAGCTTTCTCAAATCTCTGTCAAAATGGCTTTGAGTCCTCCCCACCCTTCTCTTGCAACACTGACTCTCCAAAAAGAAATCTTTCTCCTTCCAAGGGTAAGGATTGCCATTCTATGTGGATTTCTGGATTCCAGCCTCCTCTAGAACCTCACCCTCAACTAACTCTGTTGCTCTGTATTGCTCTAAAAACTCATCATAAAATACAATTTGATGTGAACAACAAATGAATTTTGGGATTGTACACATTTTCTCCACACTCTTTTATATTCTTCATGTGCTGTTTTACTCCCTGGGACAGGGATATCTAATTCTATCTGCTGCTAATGCTCCTGAGGTCTGCTTGTGCAAGAAATTCTTCATCTATAAACCACACCATTCATTTTAAACATCTCTGTGAATGCTTTATGAACAAACTCTTTCTGAAAAGGCAGATGTTTTCAAAGCTATTAGCTTTTCCAATTCCTCTTCACAATCCCTACTTGAAATACACAGTTGTCTGCTGTGACACTGAATTTTAAATTCCCAGGATTCTGGATTTTCTCTGGTGGCTAGCTTTCAGTATCATAGTGTGCTGTCTTTACTGTGAGCACTCCTTTAAAAGTGCTTATACTTTTGTAGACTTTTGCTATTTTCAAGGCTGATTTCAACTAAGAGTCAGTGTCTTAGCATAATTGCTTAGGGGCTCGAATTAGAAAATACCACTCCTTTTGCTGTTTACAGCCTTTAGAATGTGTGTCACGTCTTTCCTGAAGAGCATCCAAACATCCCTCACATTGATCTTCCCTTTCATATCCTGTCCAGCTCCTGAAGGGAAGTCACGTGGGTCTCTCGCCATGCCCTGGTTCCAGCTACTCTGGAACTGGCTGCCTGTTACTTTGGGTGCTTAAGTGTTCTTCACATTGCCCAGGACTCTCACTGACTATGACACAGCATGCTTCTCCCAGACAGCTGTCAGGCTTTCTTCATGGAGGATGGAATGCTCATTCACCCTCCAAAGAGTTGATCTCCTTCAGTTGGCTCTAAGCAGTCTGTTTCTGCCTGACTTTTGGAGATCTTACAAAATTCATATCCCCTTGCTGAGGTGAAACTAAGATTTGTTCATGCTTGAATGGCAGTCTTTCCCAGTGGAATTTCTTCTATTCATCTTCAGTGGCAATTAAGCTATGATGGAAAATGAATAAATTTTGGGAGCATAAAAGTCATAATAGTATATTAAATAGTATTTCAAAAGATTCATAAATTAAGCCAAAATATTTAAAAATTAAATTGACTTGCTTGCATAATTGAAACCTTTAAAATTACATGCTTCACCTCTCTGAAAGAAAAAATTGAGGTACTCTCTCAGGCCCCTCAAAGTGAATGTGGTGTCTGCTGTGTGGCCTATATTTTAAATCAGAATTCTAAAATCTACCCTCCAAATGAAGTGAAAAGCTCTCGATATAATAATTCAAAAATATGGAAAGTGCTCTGTATTTATATAGATTTGGAGGGAAAAAACTTTTACTCCATCAAATAAATATAAATATCCTATGAAGTAGAATGCGAAGGTCACGTTTGTTAAGTATAAAACCTGGATTCAAATACATATTATGTTGCAGAGGTCACCTGGGGACACTTTTCTTCTCTCTCTTCTATGTCAGAGGAAAAACCTCAAATGTGAAATTTCCACACATGTCCCTCATTGTTAGTTGATAAATCCTCTATCTTGGAAAAGTTCAGGGAGTGCAGAGTGCATTATCAACATGTATTTCATGTACTAAGTAACTAAGTCATTTTTAATAGTACATGAATAAAAGATTCTGTTTTTATTTCTGTGAGCAACAAGTTCCTTGAAAAACTCAACTAACCACTCAAAACTCAGATGAGTTTTTGCTAACTTCCTTTGCATGTTGATTAGGACATACTTTATACATAGACTACCATGCACGTTTATGCTACTAACCAAACAAAATGTTAAGCAGTGGTGGGAGGACTTCCCAGAGAAAACTTGTAAGCCTAGTAAATATTGTTGAAGTAAATATCTGAATAAATGACATCAAAATGTGGAGACTTGGAAGGTCACTGAGCCCTAGCCACTTAATTTCAGGCATAACAGCAGTCAGTTGCTCAGTGGACAATTTTGTTATGAGGTGTTGGTGATTTAACAAGTTGGCTCAAAGTAGTCAGCATCTAAAGTGAAAGATTTCATCTCTGTTGGGTTTTATTGGTGCACACTGGACTCTTGCTAGGATGGCCAAAGTTTTCTGCATTTGGCATTCAAGAACCCAAGGAGAATGTAGTCATCTGTTTGCTATAGTGTTTTCTACATTCGTTTCAGTGGTTTATGTATGATTCTAGAAAGCTTTGTTAAAAACACTACTAGGATGATTGGCAGTCTATTTTTTAGCGTTTATAACTGCTCAAACTACTGTCCTAGATGTTTTAAATAGCATTTTAAGTTTGTTGGGGGAATATCATTTTATCCTTAGACTGTAAGAAAATTGATCTTATATAATACAAAGCAATGTACTTGGATTATAAGAATGTGGTTATGGGCTCTATGAAACAATATCTAGCTTGACTGGGATTGCAGAGAATATGGTTGATAGACTTAAGCACAAATATCACCTGGCCGAGTGGTTTTGAGCAGTCACAACAATCACTTGGGAAACCAAGGTGTTCTCTCTTCAAGCTCTTGAACTCCGTGTTATTGGTATTTTAGACATTTTAAAATGTAAATGGGTATTTTGTCAAAATGAGCTATACATTTGTGAGAATAGGAAACATTCATAACTCAGTAAATCACTAAAAGAAATGAACAGATGAAGCAAGCTTTGTTTTGCATGAAACTGGAAAGTTCCTCATTTCACTTCTCTTCTTTGTCTCCCCTAGTCCTCCTTTATATTAGCCACCTATTTATTTGACTAATAAAATAAGTCACTTATATTCAAAACCATCTATTAATTGTTTGCAACTTGCACAGCACTAAGTTCAATACAGAGGCTTCAAAGGTATACGGGAGCAAGTCCACTTAGATTTCATGGGGCTTGATCAGAGGAGGCAGAAAATCAGACAATCAAAATGATATGTGGTGAGGGCTATGACATAATCCCACAATTGTCTCACAAATGCTAGATTCTAAATAAGGCTTTGTTTCCACATGTCATTAAGCATATGTGATCCAGATGAATTACGGGAACATCTACTCTTCAGTTTTTCAGTTTCCATCGAAATGTTCACCCAAAGTAATTGCTATACTAACTACATGAAACTTTATTTCCCTGGAGGTCCAGTCTTCAGGTGAGAAGGCAGTTAAAGTGAACTCATCTACAATTGGGGGGAAAAAAATCAAGCCCTAGCATAATTGTCACGGAAAAATAGAAATACACAGTAATGGATTATTTGTACTTCCTCTGTTCTCTCACTTAGGACATCTACTTGGCCTCTCCCATGATGATTCCAAATTCTGTGAAGAGACCTTTGGTTCCACAGAAGATAAGCGCTTAATGTCTTCCATCCTTACCAGCATTGATGCATCTAAGCCCTGGTCCAAATGCACTTCAGCCACCATCACAGAATTCCTGGATGATGGCCATGGTATGTATCATTAAGGGCAATACAGGCTGAGAAACAAAATTTGGGATTCTTAGGAGTTTGACTTCATTATATCCTCAAAATATTCATCTTGCCCTCTAAGACAATAGTTGTTTGGATAGTGCCAGAAGAAAGACCAA
The DNA here is from genome assembly GCA_031835075.1 of Saguinus oedipus. Classification (NCBI taxonomy): domain Eukaryota; kingdom Metazoa; phylum Chordata; class Mammalia; order Primates; family Cebidae; genus Saguinus; species Saguinus oedipus. The sequence goes on along the minus strand of CM063186.1, from coordinate 51,796,500 downwards.
GGAAATTGATCATATGTGGGTATGTGCTGCCAACGTCCTTGGTGGCATTTTAACTATGGTATTTTGGCTTTTGAATTGAAAAAGTTCAAAGGAGAGGCAGTGTGGAAGACCACACAGAATGCCTCACTAGTGCCCTGAAAGCCTGGCTTTTATTCCTTCTTTCACCACTAGCTTCCTGTGAGAACTTTGGCAGACATCTTGGTTTCCTTGCTATTAATACGACTTGCAGAAGTATTTGTTACAGACCTATTATAGGGGTGTGGTTAAGGTGTAGCAGACAATTCTACTGGATTCTTTTTATGGCAACCTAAAGCCAGAAGAGGAAGCTTTCTAGATTTGCACTGACTAGAAGGATTTGGTTTCATCCTGATAGCAGATTCTCCTGAAAGTGGAGTAAAAACTGCAGAACAGAAATAGAAAAAAATCTGAATGATGGGAAAACATTTTAAGAACTTCAAAAGAAAATCTTTGGCTTCATCCTTTAAATACAGTTCAAGAGAACAGTGTACTTTATTAAATTCTGTAAGACTAGGATTAGTGCTGTAAATTATATGAACATACTGAGGAAGTTACAATTTTTAGAAATAATAAATCCTGACCCCTAAGTAATCTTGGAAACAAGCTGTTGCAACTTTCCTAGCATTCTTTAGTATTTTAAAATAATAAAAACACAGGAGGGTAGATTCATTCGCCTTGGAAAGAATCTTCAGAGATCATGTAGCCAAAATTTCCTCTTTTACAGAAATGGACATATTTTCATTTCTTTTATGTTCTCTTAAGATTCATCTTTCTAAAACTAGTAGTTAAATGAAATAAGACAGAAATTATTAATTATAACAATTTTCTATAAAATTATCTAATGATGTATGGTTCAAAGTTGAATAAAGAGTATCTATGAAAACTGTCTTTTTCCCAGTTCCACAAAGCTTATTATTTAATATTCCCATAATTTTTAGTAAATGAACTGTGGCTAAATAATACCAGAACAAATAGCAAATTAACATTATTTCAGACATAAATAAATTCGGCTGCATCGTTCTCTGATACCACAGAGCCAAAATCTGTTCATTAACTCATTTTTACTCCGTTAGTGGTGAACAGGTAAGGCTTTAGCTGCCTGTTACTACATATCTATATGTCTCATTTCCAGCTTGGTTTAAAATATATCTCACTACAAAAAAAAAGTGTTCTTTTTTAGTTGAAAGAATATCTCAATAATTTAAATACTTGGAAACAACACTAAGAATTAATGTATGAAGTTTTTCCTTTAGACCAATAATGAAATGGTAATTCTATGTTCAGCTCAGTTTACATTGTGGATTAAATGTGGATAAAGTCCTAAAATGAATATTCCTTATAGTCATCCTAACTACATTGATCAGATCAATATCTCATAAAGTCCGTCTTGGGTGGAATCTTAAGTCTGCACTCATAATATTGCTTTTCTGTTTTACTTCTTTTCAGGTTTTCTGAAAATAAAATAACATTAATATTTTATTTCAAAATCACATGTTACACATTCCAAGAAGCTGAGCTAAACCTTGAATCACTAAATGAATGGATTTAGTTGCTAAGGCAGCAAATACTTATGGCTAAAATGGGACCAAATTTTTTTCCCTGTGCAAGTATTAGGTCAGCTAATTATAATGCTGTAGAGAATTTTGTTCCTAATTTTGAAATGATTCATTTATTTCATGTTTATGGAATTTGTGATCTTAATTTCTATGCAGTAAATAATGCTTTTGGCATTGTCTTCATTTTTTAATGTTAATTCTATATTTCAAAAAGTCTATGCTCTGAATTTTTAAATATTTCATAATAAATTTACAGATTTGTATATCTCTGTTTCTGTTCCAAAGAACTCATGATAGAAAACAACTAAGAAAATAATTTTAATAGAAATAGATCTTATTCATTTGCACTAATAAAAAAGTATCTGAATTTCTCATATATTAAATAAATTCAAGTATTACCAAAATTCCTTTAACAGAAGATGCTTATAGTTTATCTATTTACTTTATTTCATCCAATCTAGACTTTTTCACTTTTGAATATGTTGGTTTGGGTAGGCAGTCTTTTGTTTCAATAAAAATCCTATTTTATCAGTAGCTTATAATATGAATAACGTAAGTTCATAATAACAACAAACAAAGAAAAGCAGTGTGGCACAATGACAAAGCTCAGTGATGTCCTATTTCCTTTCAAAAGAGCATACTCAGATACAGAGTTGAAACAGTGGTACTCTCTGAAGTGCTGTTATTTAAAGATGAATTGAAATAACTTAATAACTTTTAAATTGTAACCAAAAAGCTGACTTAAGTCAATGTAAGTGAAAGTGTGGCCAAAGAAACTGCTAAACCCACTGTAGAGATTATTGAGATTCTAATAATCTCAATAATATTCATATTATAAGCTACTGATAAAATAGGATTTTTATTGAAACAAAAGACTGCCTACCCAAACCAACATATTCAAAAGTGAAAAAGTCTAGATTGGATGAAATAAAGTAAATAGATAAACTATAAGCATCTTCTGCTAAAGGAATTTTGGTAATACTTGAATTTATTTAATATATGAGAAATTCAGATACTTTTTTATTAGTGCAAATGAATAAGATCTATTTCTATTAAAATTATTTCAGCCACAGGACATGGGAGGGAATAAAACAGTCAAAGCCCAAGATGATAGAATAACAAACATATGCGTCTCTGTTAGAAGACTAAATGATATCAGAAAACTATATTATAAAACCTTTTCACTTTACTCATAGGAAGCTACATAGGCTTCTACTCAGAGCCCATTTATTCATATTTTACAGTTCTATCATTTGTCTGTTCTAATTTTCTAGGCCACTCAACATTTTAAGCAATAAAATAGTCATGGGGGTGAGGATGTGGAGACCTTAGACAGATAATCTGAGAGCAAGAAATGATATTATTTGACAATAAGAGAGAGCTGTAAATAGCAGCTGTAAAACATGAAAGGCACAGTGGTCTGGTACCATTTTCTAAAGGTCAAAAACCCTATCTCACCAGCACGGTCCCTCAAGTCAGTGCTGTATTTCAGCATGAGACAATAATTGACACACAGAAAAAAAATGATTTTCAGTTATTTAGGAAAATTAAACTATGACAACTATAAAGGCAGAAAAGCAATTGCGAGTTTTAAGCAGGTAATCCCATAACACATATACCATTTTTCAATGGTACTTAAAGAGTACATTATAAATGGGAAATCCATTCACATCTAACATCTCATCCCTCCCCCTCTCACCTTCATCAATACTGGAGAAATGAGATTGAAGAGAAAAATTAAATTCAAAGCATTTGATTTATTTTCAAAATTATTAGCCATAAGTAGCTGGACATTTGTAGCACTTGTCCACTGCCAAATTTAAATTCATTAGGACTGACTGTTTCCTGATTTCGTTCCAACAAGAAATATGCAGCAATTAGGTTATGGTTGAAAAACCAGTGTGCTCAATCTAAAGTCACTGTGTCTGCAGATCTGTGACTCAGAAAAGGAGAAGTCATGTCTCATGGGACCCTGCACTCCCAAGCTTGGCCAAGATACTTGTAGACATTCTGCAGTGTTTTTACAAGCTAGCTCTAGGCAAGCTGGCTAGGAGTATGAGCCTCAAAAATAAAGGTAAGCACTGGCAAAGAAATTGTGCTGCAAAAGCAGGTTATTGAATTTCCTTTCTCAAACGCTTCCTAACCTTGAGTCCAAAAAAAGACAGCTGTGTCTGCTGTGTCCCTGAGTTCACGGTGCCAGATGATGAGAAAGGCCACCACTTATGTAGAAACAGCTCAAAAACACTCACAACACAGGCTGCTGAGGAAAATCTATAGATGGTTTTGAAAAATTGACATGTAATATAAAGAGCTAAGTTTATAGCCTTACTGAACACAGAAGTTTGCACATAAAATGATATTGGAAAACCAGTTCTCTGTATCTTTTGTTAAGTATAGACTGTAAAGCTGGCCAGGAGAGCTTAACATCAGCTTTTAAGGTGGTGTTAATATAATTCAAAGCCAACACTATGGTTGCATCTTGATTTTCATAATAAATATGCTCTTCAATAGTGCAAATAAGACATATAGTTTAAGGCCACAATGACTGACTGACTTACTTTATTTATTTATATATTTATTTATTTTTGAGACAGAGTTTCACTCTTCTTGCCCAGGCTGGAGTGTCATGGCACTATCTCGGCTCACTGCAACCTCCACCTCCTGGGTTCAAGTGATTCTCCTGCCTCAGTTTCTGAGTAGCCAGGATTATAGGCACGCACCACTATGCCTGGCTAATTTTGTATTTTTAGTAGAGATGGGGTATCTCCATGCTCATCAGGCTGGACTTAAACTCCCAATCTCAGGTGACCCACCTGCCGAGGCCTCCCAAAGTGCTTGGATTACAGGGGTGACTTATATTTTTAAAAACATTCCTTTCTCCTTTGTCATAGAGAATCTGTAACTTAATTTCCTTGCCATTACATCTGCTAAACAGTGTGCTTAATGCATCTAACAGCTTCACACCCAGACCCCTTGAGTTGCTTTTGGACAAAAAAATGTCTATTTTTTGAAGTGCCCTTGTTCATTCATCTGTTACTGGGCACAAAATGAGTGATCAAAGAGCAGACAAATGCACCCATTTTTCTTTTGACATTAGACATTCAAGTAAAGACCTAAAAGCAGAGGGGCAAGGACAGCAAGATGAAGAGAGGAAGCAAACGATGATTGTAAGCAGTGGCATTAGGCTTCTTTGGATGAGTTTCATTAGGAACATTAAGTGATTTCTCCTAGATCATGAATATTTGGGTTAATGCTTAATTTCATACCAGAACATCGAAAAGGAAGAAAAGACAGAAATAACTTTAGTGCTAGAAATAGGAAAAAAACATTGAAAATAATAAAGAACAACAACTTTGAGCCTGGGTGTAGTGGCTCATGCCCTGTAATCCTAGGACTTTGGGAGGCCAAGGTGGGCAGATCACCTGAGGTCAGGAGTTTGAGACCAGTCTGGCCAACATGGTGAAACCCTGTCTCTACTAAAAATACAAAAATTAGCTGGGCATGGTGGTGTGCGCCTGTAATCCCAGCTACTCAGGAGGCTGTGGCAGGAGAATCACTTGAACTCGGGAGGTGGAGGTTGCAGTGAGTAGAGATCACACCACTGCACTCCAGCCTGCTGGGTAACAGAGCTAAACTCCATCTCAAAAAAAAAAAAAAAAAAGAAAAAGAACAACAACTTTGATAATTTTGATTAATCATTAATATGAGAGACAAATAGTACTGTAAGTCAAATGTATAAAACTAGAGATTATTCTGTTCCATTTCCTGGAGGCATGACATTCCTTCCATCACCTATTAATGGACTTCTGCCACCATGGAGAGACTAACACAATTTCCTACAGTTTCGTCTCAAATCACAGCATATTACTTTTTAATTTTTTGTCTCATTTTAACCATTTGGTTCAACATGAATGGTAAAAACATGTATGTAATATGCACACATTAGTATTGACTTTCTTTTCTTTTCTTTTCTTTTTCTTTTTTTTTTTTTTTTTTTTTTTTGAGTTGGAGTTTTGCTCTTTGTCCCCCAGGCTGGAGTGTAATGGCTTGATCTCAACTCACTGCAACTTCTGCCTCACAGGATTAAGCAATTCTCCTGCCTCAGCCTCCCAAGTAGCTGGGATTACAGGTGCCCTCCACCATGCCCAGCTAATTTTTATATTTTTAGTAGACACGAGGTTTCACCATGTTGGTCAGGCTGGTTGTGAACTCCTGACCTCTGGTGATCCACCCATTTTGGCCTCCTATGGTGCTGGGATTGCAGGCGTGAGCCACCACACCTGATCTTTCTTTTATAATCTATCCATTTATATATACGCAATGTTAAAACAAAATTTAAAAAAGAAGAAGGAAGGAAAGGAGGGAGGGAGGTAGGAAGAAAGAAACTTGCCAATTTGTAGAACAGAACAAGCACAAAATCTTGGCAGCGAGGCCCAGATCAAATTTCAGACTGCAGTGAATTGAAAAATATGTGAAGTAGATGTGAAGAAGTGATTGAGAATAAAAGTAAAACAGATTAAGAAAAAAATCAGCAGTAGGTTGGATGCCTCCAGAAGTCATTAGAAGTGATACTGAAAGGTTGACCCATTTCCCTATATGCCCCTCCCCCAAACTGTGTACATTTTTAAAAAAATAGAAAATGTATATCCAATCTCTCATTACTTAGATTTTAAATCTTTTATACTATGAGATTCAGACTTAGGCTCATATTGATTTGTGTTATTGTTTCTTGCATTGATTTTTGTTATTGTTTCATAACATCTTTCTAACATTTGGTAGAGATGCTTGTACCTATTTTGTTTCAAAAGGACATAATTCAATGTAAAAATGAAATAATATATACTTTGGCATAAACAGAAATTGATGCAGCTATAAATCCTAGCTGAAAATTCTGGAGTAACATAGTAATTGCAATTCTGAAATAAATTATTTTAAGCAAGAAAAAGTCATCTTCACATGTATTACCTCTAAGGGAAAATTATAGAGCTGATATATCTTATTTTTAATAGAAAGCAAACGTGTTATTTATTTTCAAAACTTGTACTTCTAAATTAAGGTTTATAAAGAGATGCCACATCTTGAAGTCTCTTTGTTGGAAGCCGATTTCAAATTGTTAGCATTACACATTCTTTTCACTTGTCATCTACTAGTGAGGTAGCACAGGTGTCAGTGACTGTGCATGCATAGTTAGGTGCTGAGTTATTTTGGCTCCAGAAAAATGAGGTAGACCCATGCCACGTGCATGCATACATGGTAAAGGCTTTCTAGCTAATATTTAGTTCAGTCTTACGGTCTGTGCTTTTTAGTAAAATAAAAAAAGAAGTTTCTTAAAACAGCACTTTTGAAGAATTGGAAACCATTCTTGCAGACTCAGAGATTTGTTGAGAGTCTTCTAAGATCAGCAATCTGCCAAGAAACCCCTGGTTTACACAGTACTCCTTTTTTTTATTCTGGAATGAAGATAATGTTTTTCATGGAATTCTGAAGCCCTAATCACATTCTATCTTATAAACAATGCCTAGTGAGATTTTACTATCATTCTTTCCTATTGACTTGATGTTCATGTTTTTCTTTTAACTTGATGTTTTTCTCCCAGAGTTCTCTTTGGCTGGATACTTATTTTTAATGCTTTTTCTGGCTTGCCTTAAGAAGCTTTACCTCTTCAAATGTTCTGGCTCAGAAGTTAAATAGGAACTTGGCTCTTCATTCATTTTCATATAATGCCCCCAGCACAGACTGACAAATTCTAAGATATTCACTTTGAAGAAATTTGAATGTACTCCTAAAAATTTACAGTATACTTACAATGTGCTGAATATTCTATTTCTCACTGGAACATAAGAATTTGAATATGACTTTTTGTTGAATAAAAAGAATAACAAAGACATCTAAAAGGCTGTTAAATATTCCATTGTTTTGTATTTTTCTGGTCACCCTTAATTCTGTTAGCTAATTTCACATTTACAGTAACACAGTGAGAAGAGAAACATTATGTGGATCTTTAATAAATTATGGAGAGGTTAGCTAACTTAACCAGGAGCACTCAACCATTTAGTATTTCACTGGAGTAAGACTTCAGATTGGGTGTTTCTTCCATTAAGCTCAATATCCACCATTTAAAGGATCCTTACACGTGGTTGCCCTTCAGCAATACAATCAGGCAGCTACTCACATGCTAACAGAAGCCATATGGCATCTGAAGAAGAGGGCAGGCTCTGAGCATAAAACCATAACAGCTGTGTGACCCTGGGTAACTGGTCTACTGGTCTACCTCTTTTGTGCCTCAGTTTTCTTATCTGTAGGATAAATAAAATGTGTGCTAGAATCTGCCTGATGGGGTTGTGGTGGTGAGCATTAAATAAGCTAATACATGTAAAGAACGGAGAATTGTGTGTAACTAATATTTGTTATTTTTCTTGCTATTGTAATCATGGTGTAAATCCTAAAATCAAGTGAACAGAAAAATACAGAAACAGATGGGCAATGCTTATGCACGTGTGTGACAAAAGAAAATTAATGATGTTAACTCACTGGACAGGGACTCTTAGGGAAGATTTTATGAGGAGGGAAAAGAGCGAAGCACATTTAATGTTCTGGATTCTCATTGTCCATGTTTCAGCTTCTATAGAATTCCCATCTCACCCTCTTTGCCTATATGCCTTCATATATGATGCAGTGAGACACATACATGGTTTTAGTAGGTAAACTCCAAATACCCAACAAACACCAATTCTATTAAATAGAAAGAGGAAAAGAATATAAAGACTAGACTAATCCTAAATTATCAAAGATTTTTTTTTTCTTTTTTCACTGCTCCTTTGTTCTATGAATCTTGACAGCTTTTTATTAAAATTTTTATCAGTCTGGGAGAAACACTTTATCTCCTTGACTTAATTGGAAGGCCTTGAGAGGTAGATCTGAGTCATTTTTCGGTATTTCCAATACCTAGCATGTTTCCTAGAACATTGTAGGTGCTGAGCAAATGCTTGTCAAATGTGCAAGAATGAATGAGGAGCCAGCTTGGCTATCATTTATGGAATTAGTGGAAAGAAGACATGTGATAGGCACATGGGGAAGGGGTGAGTTAGAAATGGAGAATGGTTTATACAAATAGAGTGCCAAGGACAGACTCTGTTTCTCAAAGTGGTAGAGTAAATGCTTCATTACCATTATTATTATTATTATAGTTATTACTAAAATTCATCATCGAATTACCTCTAGGCCTATCCCAATTTTGTTTAGTGCGTTAGCACAATGGCTAAGTTCACAGCTAATCAATAAAAAAACATTTTATTTCATCACACCCCTGTCAACCCCATTGTTAGAGACACTCTGGAGCGTATCACTCCTGAGAACCCTGGAGGGTATCATGGGCCCAATGAGGTGACCGGCCTTGTCCCCACAGAGTCCCTCTCCAGAGCATTACACTGTGGATTCGTGGGTGCCTCATGCTTCAACACCAGCCAGGATATTTTGTTTTCATATCCATGATTTTAGCGGTTTGAAACCTAAATACAGAGCAGTGGTCAATCTCAGTTATTCTTGTAGGTAACTGTTTGCTGGATCTACCACGAAAGCAGATCCTGGGCCCCGAAGAACTCCCGGGACAGACCTATGATGCCGCCCAGCAGTGCAACCTGACCTTCGGGCCCGAGTACTCGGTGTGTCCCGGCATGGACGTCTGTGCTCGCCTGTGGTGTGCTGTGGTGCGCCAGGGCCAGATGGTCTGTCTGACCAAGAAGCTGCCTGCCGTGGAAGGGACGCCTTGTGGAAAGGGGAGAATCTGCTTGCAGGGCAAGTGTGTGGACAAAACCAAGAAAAAATATTATTCAGTAAGTGATATTCTCATCAGCCAGTGCCTGGAGACCCAGGAAGTGAAGTGCATTCTTGTGATGGGTATGGGCACTGTCCTCAGAAGCCTTTATTTTCTAATTGAAAAGCTTTTCCTGGATGGGGGCAGTGACTCATGCCTGTAATCCCAGCACTTTTGGAGGCCGAGGCAGGCAGATAACAAGGTCAGGAGTTCGAGACCAGCCTGGACAACATGGTGAAACTTTGTCTCTACTAAAAAACTACAAAAATTGTCCGGGTGTGGTGGTACCTGATCCCAGCTACTCAGGAGGCTGAGGCATGAGAATTCCTTGAACCCAGGGTGCGGAGTTTGCAGTGAGCCAAGATGGCGCCATTGCACTCCAGCCTGGGCAGCAAAAGCAAAACTCGGTCTCCACAAAAAAGAAAAGAAAAGAAATAAGAAATGAAAAGCTTTTCCTTTCAAGATCTATTTGCACCTGCTTCTTTCACCTGCAGTGGCCATTCTCAGTGATCAAATACTGGGGAAAATGCAGATACTAGGGATTTCTTCACGGATCACATCTTTTAACAAACACTTGTGTAACTCAGATTCTGTCCAATTGAGACCCCCCCATGTAGGACCCTACTAATTGCTTTTGAGAAGTTTACTTTCAAACTTGTCTTGCTAAAGTTATCAGAATATAAGTATTTAAATTCAGTAAGAAGGTCATAACAGAGCTGACACATGTGGTCCTTGTACGTATTTGGCGAGCTCCAAATGTCACCTTCTTCACCTGGACAATAAGTTAATCTAAATTTAGGAGCTAAAGTAACTTATGGCTGCTCCAGGGAAACACTTCTGCCACCATATACACAGTCCAACTTCAGGTCAGTGACTGCCCTATTAATTTTCAATGCCTGAGTAAAATACGTACTCCCTCTCAACCACAAGATTTGCGAAGTTCCTGCAAGAGGATTATCATGTGCTCATTGCCTGTGTCTTTCAGGGTATCACCCAGCCACGTGTCATCAGATAGCCCGACTGAGTCAGTCAGAGGGTACATACATATACCCTCTCAGCAAAGCAGTTGATCATATTCTTCCTTTCAGAATCTCTAAGCTCCCTCCCGGAATGTGTCCAGAGAAATAGACTTAGGTTGCCATAAAAGGGCTCTTGTTTTTTAAGGGTTGTGTCTGCATGCATGGCCTGAGTGTACTTCAGAATCTGTCACATCTAATTAGGAATTAAGCCAAGTTGGGTCCATCCGATACATTTATGTATGTCATAGAGTCTGTCACAGACGGAATGTGGGATATCGACAAAGGGACTGCAGAGTTTTACTGCTAAGGAGAGAAAGAGATGCAAACACAATTAAACAATGCCCAGTGTCACATAGATCCTTTAGCATTATACGTTTCAATAAAGATCCAAGATTGAAGTGGACAAAAAGTTACGATGCTTCAGTGATTTTAACAGAGATGGATCATATCAGAAGACATAATTTAAAATGACCCATAGAAACCAGGAGATAATCTTTGTGGTGTGCTCAGTACTTAGAATGACGCTTTCAGATCCTCTAGCACTTGACTGAGGAGGGTTGAAAATATGAACTGCTTAGAATTGGAAATGTGTTGCATTTACAAAGCATGATCAAGTTAAATTCAGTGAAAATATAACTGTGACAGTTATAAGGACAGAGTTTCCACTCTGTCCTTAAATGCAAGTGATTTCCCAATGCACATTTTGAATGTTTTTCTGTCATCTGAGTTAAAATATCTTCTATTTTCTATTTCAGACATCAAGCCATGGCAACTGGGGATCTTGGGGATCCTGGGGCCAGTGTTCTCGCTCATGTGGGGGAGGAGTGCAGTTTGCCTATCGCCACTGCAATAACCCTGCTCCCAGAAACAACGGACGTTACTGCACAGGGAAGAGGGCCATCTACCGCTCCTGCAGTCTCACACCCTGCCCACCCAATGGTACGATTCCCCCAAGTGCCAGCAACCATCACATGCTACATGTCATTTGTATTCTAGCAATAATGAATAGGGGAAGCTGGGAAACTAACATTAATATTACACTACACAGTTTCACCCATATACAGATCAATTACAAACACATACGTGATTTTTCAGTTATTATAAGCAATAGAGTATTCGGAGAATTGGAATAAATAATCACCATTTTGAACACTATGTCTAGACAAAATCCATCAACATTGGTGAGTAAAGACTGTGAGGAAAAAAAAACACAATGTTTGCATCTTTCCCTTATAATTAACTAATTTAAACACACAAGAATATATCTAGGTTACAGAACTGATATGGTAATACTGTAACATGTTTGTTTTCTAGGTAAATCATTTCGTCATGAACAGTGTGAGGCCAAAAATGGCTATCAGTCTGATGCAAAGGGAGTCAAAACTTTTGTGGAGTGGGTTCCCAAATATGCAGGCGTCCTGCCAGGGGATGTGTGTAAGCTGACCTGCAGAGCCAAGGGCACTGGCTATTATGTCGTGTTTTCTCCAAAGGTAACTGCACACCAACTGTTCAGCAGCAGTAGGCGTACTGGTGGAAATTATTTGGTTGAAGGAAGCCTGCAGATGCCAAATGTAAACAGTTATTAGTTTGGGGTCAGTTAGACTTTTGAAGGTTTTTATTTTCATCTCTATGACTTCTATATTTTCAAACTTTACACAATGAATAAAAATTATTTCACAAACAGAACAAGTAAATGTTTTAAAAGCTATATTTAAAAGGTGTAGTTCCCTGTCAAGGAAGGCAAAGTGTGACCTTAACTTTAAAGTAACCATGCAAACAACTAGTATTTCCTAAGCACCATTGTAAAGGAGATTGTAAGGCAAGAAAACTTTCTCTGCTTTTCTATTATATATTTAAGAATTCCTTTGATGAGCCATGAGGATGGGTTTCAAGATCATATACCTCTGACTCAGGGTTTTGAATAAGTCTTAAACCCTTAATATGAATCAATGTCCCTCTAGTTACCTATGTTACAATATTTGTGTATGGAATATGCCTTATTTTTGCAGGTGAGTGTTTTCTAAATCTATAGCAGAGTTTTATTCTTAGGTCAGTGTTATACAGCAGTTTATAAATTCGTAAATAGTTGCTACATTTAAAGTCACCTCTGAAACTTGGACTTCAGAGATTTATAGCATGTTATTGAAAAACAAGCTAATGTCCAACTTATATAATATTTTTAAATATGTTTTTATTAGAAAATAATGCATTTTTATTTTAAAATACTACACAGAAATAAAAACATAAAAATCACATGAAAATACCACCATCTACAGAACTATTAACCTGATGAAGTATATTCTACTTCAATTCACACACACGCATTCACAACATACCCACACATGCATAAAAAGAGTTTTCTATATACATAAAAGTAAAATGTATAGGCTTATACATATATATATGTGTGTGTGTGTGTGTATATATATATATATTATATATACTCACATGCACAAGCCACAGTCTATATACACACTGTTTCGTAACTAGCTTTTTACCTATACACCAATACCTTCATTCAAAATATATACAGTCTCTTCCTGAAGTACGTTCCTCTAACCTCCCCAGACTCTTTTTTTCTACACTAATTTGATTGTCTCTGTTTCAGTGTCTGACAGTTCAACACACAACAGGGAATGCTCTCCAACCATGACATAGCTTTGAATGTCAAGTTTAGATTTTCAAATTTGTCATTATAATAACAATTATACAACAAAGAAGGATCTTTGCATTCTCAAGCCTGCTCATATTCAATTTTACACAGAAATGATAGTCCAAAACACTAAGTGAAAAGATTATTTCTATCACTATAAAAAGCCAAGATTATACCCTGAGAATGTAGCATGCACACAAAAACGTAGATGAGTACTTCGTGTCTCCTAACACATTCAGCAGTAAGCTCAAGAGAATATGTGTAACCTAGGCTTATCTGAGAATGCTGTCTGCCAATATGTCAAGGATTTTTCAGTTAGATACTTCTGGAAACTATGTTTTTTGGCTTTTATTCTTAATGCATTGTCTATGCCAATCAACCTCAAAAAATCACAAATAAGAACTTACTAGTTGACCAAAAGAACAAATACTGACACACACATTTCCCACTGCTAATGTGTTTGCATGATTCAGGTGACCGATGGAACTGAATGCAGGCCATACAGTAATTCCGTCTGTGTCCGGGGGAAGTGTGTGAGAACTGGTTGTGACGGCATCATCGGCTCAAAGCTGCAGTATGACAAGTGCGGAGTATGTGGAGGAGACAACTCCAGCTGTACAAAGATTGTTGGAACCTTTACTAAGAAAAGGTAATATGATAGAACGTTTGCCTTCATATGAATTGAACAAAGCTTTAGACTCTTGCAAAATTGATAAAGAGGGACTCATTATATCTTAAGTTATCTATAGGAGGAGGGCTAACGTGGCTCTGGTAACACATTTGGAATATGAGAAGGAAGAGAGAGGAGATGAGTAAAATTCTGGTTGCTCAGGGAAAACTCATGGTGCTTCTGGAAGCAGATAAACTGCAGTAGCCATGGGAGTCGTTAGCTTGCAGAGTCAGAAAACTGAAAAGAAAAAGTGGGTGACATTCTACTTTAGTGCTACCTTGCAGATCTATTTATATTCCTAAAACAATTTAGGGAAGATTGGCTGGTTTCTATCTTAACTATATTTTTCAAAACAAATTCTCCGTACACAGTGGTTTTTTTTTTTTCTAGAAAACATTTCTCCTTGCAAAATGTAAGTTCACTGCAGTGGTGTGGGCAACAATCCTATTTTATAGTGAAGTATCCTGGTTTATATCCACTCTCTGAAGAAATATATACAGCGATGTCTGTCTCCTGCTTCCTCTTGTGGTACTAGATTACACTTTACTTTAAATATTTAAGTTTATTAAGTACCAATTTCTGGCATAAAATATGCTATCGGGTAGGATGGCGGAGTTGGCTAGAGTCTGATAAAATACAGGCTTCTCCAAATCACTCTTAGGCTGAGTGGTATTCATTGAAAATATATGTGTTGTCTGTAACTTGAGAGTGATATACAAACCAAATTAACAATAGAATTTGTTAAAATAATTAAACATGTTAATGTAAAAAAATATAAATTCTCTCTGATGTGATTTGAAAATATATGGCTGAAAATTTTATTTTGAATTAAAATATGCATTACTAATTCTATTTACTAATGAAATGACAATTATTCACCTAATCGTGTTAGACCTTCTATGTCAAAACTCTGCATATCCAATTATATCCTACATTTTTATATGTTTAAAAGGTATAAAACACCTTAGAGATGATCACTTCAACCTTTTGTTTTAAAAATGAGATGGACTGAAAATTTAGGAGTTAGACAATTCTCCATGGCTGATGAAAGCCAGAGAAGAGCAGATACAACTGAAACCCTAGACTCCACAGGTCATTTTGAGAAAAAAAAAGAAGAAAGGAATGAGAAAGAAAGAAGGGAAGAAAGAAAGATAGAAAGAACAAAAGAGAGAGAGAAAGAAAGGAAAGAAAGAAAGTGAGAAAGAAAGAAAGAGAAAAAAGAAAAGACAGAGGGAGGGAGTGGAAAATAAAGAAAAAGAAGGAGAGAGAGAATTCAGGAATCATATTAGAAACAAAAATATTTTTAAAAAGCAATACCTTATATACTATACGGTATATTTTCTCTTCTATATAAAGTTATAAATCCCTTTTCAAAATGCTAAATTTAGCATTTTAAGTGTTTTTGTGTTGACAACTAATATCTGCACATTTTTTTCACAAGAAAAGATGAAGCAATTAATTACAGCAATAAGTGGTATGCAATGTAATCACTTGCAAATTGGTTTGACCAAAATTATATTATGTTACAAATGACCTGTTTGAGTCAGTGAAATTAATTACCTATGGAGGCCATAGTAACTTATATGATTTGTAAAAGAAAGAACATTGCTCTCAGGCTGGAATATTTGTAATCAAGCTTTGGCTGATTCCTTGGCCATGTGATCCTTGAATTGTTACCTAATTTCTTTACCATGAGATTTACTCAAGAGTAAAGTGGAAAAAAAAAAGTAAAGTGGAAATACGAGTAATTTTTATCATACAGTTAATAAAACTGTTGTGAAAATGAAATGGGTTAATACATATTAAAATATTTCATCAAGTTTAAGCCTAGTCACAATATGACCCTGATCTTAACTCACCCCTCCCTCAGTTTTCCTCACCTTAGTAAATGGCAACTCAGTCTTTCCACTATTGAAGCCAAAACTTTGGAGTCATAGTTAGCATCTCATTTTCTCTCACACTCCACATCCATCCATCAGCAGATCCTGTCAGTTCTATTTCCACATCTCCAGAATCCGGGTGCCCCTCACCACTGTGACCACTCCCACTGCAATCCAAGTGTTTATCAGATCTTGCCTAGACTAACACTGTAGTCTTCTCGCTGGCCTCTGGACCCTTTGCCTCTCAATTTCATCTTACCAAGCAAGGGAAGCCATGGCTATTACCTAAATCAGATCAATGCATTCCTTTGATCAGTACCCTCCAATGGCTTCCATCTTACTTAGAGTCAATGCCCAAGAATGTATTGTAATCTCCAAGGTGCTGAAAGATCTGACCCCTTCCCTCCTCTGTGTCTTTTCTACACTGTTCCTTTCTCTTGCTCTGCTCTGACCACAGTGGACTTTCTGACACCTCAGAAACATGACACCAGGTATGTGAATGTTATTTCCTCTGCCTGGAACACTTTCTGCTATTAATAAGCAATACACCTTCCAGATTCTCTTTAGGTCTCTGTCAAATGTCACCTTCTCAGATAGCAGCTACCATAAATGAACAAGATACCTCCTCCATTCCCACCACTACTGTCTAACTTCTTACCTTACTCTGTTTCTTCACAGCTCTTATCAGTCAATATCACCACATACTTTGTTTGCTGAGAGTTGACTAAAACATCCCTTCCCTGACAGCATGCTTGAATATAAATGAATATATTTCTTCATGACAGACATTGTTCTTGGCACTGTGCAGATAGCCCTGAACAAAACAAGATTCTCTTGCCCTGCCAGCCATACTTTATCAGAGTTATATGAAAATCACATGCATTTATGGTAGTCAGGGAAGCTGGTCAGTGTCTGGAGTGTAAATGATACCAAACGGGGTGTAAAGAAAAGGAATCAGGAATGCCAAGAGAATCATCTTTTACTAAGGCACTAAAAAAATCAGGGCACTAATACTCAGGCTTACTAGTGCTTGTGAAACTCAGTTTGAAGACCTGCAGCAATACTGCCAATCACACTGATTCTCATCAAGATGAGACGAGCTTTAAGTAACAAGGATAAACACCAAAAAATGGTTTCCTTATCCTTTATCCTTTATTTTCCTTACTCCTTACTGGGCGTAAGGAGTTTTAATTTAAACTCTGGACACACCCAGAATTTAATTTCATTTAACTTTTATAACATGACTGGCAGGGGTCAGGGTTTTATGCCTTGGGACATAGTGAAAAAGAGTACTAATTGGGAGTCAGGAAGCTGGCTTTTTTTTTTTTCTTTCTTTTTTGATAGAGTCTCACTCTGTTGTCCAGGCTGGAGTGCAGAGGCATGATCTTGACTGACTGCAACCTCCACCTCCCAGGTTCAAGTGATTCTCCTGCCTCAGCCTCCAGAATAGCTGGAATCTAAGGCATGGACCACCATGCCCAGCTACTTTTTGTATTTTTAATAGAGAAGGGGTTTCACCATGTTTGCCAGGCTGGTCTCAAACTCCTGTCCTCAGGTGATGCCCCGGCCTCGGCCTCCCAAAGTGCTGGGATAACAGGCATGAGCCACGGCACCCAGCTGAGCCTGGTGTTTAAGCCTAATACTGCCACTAATTAGCTCTGAAGTGAACTTGTTCAAATACTTTCATATATCCCCATTTCATACCCTTTTTGTGTAAGATGACAGATTTATCTCCAACATTGCCTCCTTTAAGACAGGGTCTTATTCTGTTACTCAGACTGGAGTGTAGTGGTGCAATCATAGCTCACTGCAGCCTCAAAGACCTGGGTTAAAGTGATCTTCCCACCTCAGCCCTCCCAGTAGCTGGGAGCATAGACATGCGCCACCATCCCCGGCTAACTTTTTCATTTTTTGTAGAGACAAGGTCTTCCCTATATTGCCCAGGCTGCTCTTGAACTCTTGGCCTCAAGGAATTCTCCAACATCCCTTTTGACTTTGTTTGAAGCCACCATAGTTTCATGGATTATTTATTAATATTAGATACTACAAAAAACATCTATAACAAAGTTTGATCTGTAACGTACTACAAAAATGAAAATAATGAATAGAATTATACAGAATAAGCAATACCCTGCACATTGCATCATCTCTATTCAACACTATAGGAAGCTTTAACAGCTGTCTGGCTGTCATTGAAGAATAGATTGGCCTGTAGACAGGGGGCTTCTTTGCTGATAAGCTTCCTCTCCAATTCAGAGGAAATTCTGACATAAGGGAAACACAGTTGGATTTTTAGCATGTGAATGAGAACTGGAAATGAGATAGTTCAGGTCTGCAAGTCAGTCAAACTGAGCAAGCAATAGTATTCCTGTTTAAATAACTAGGAAAGTGAAATATATAGGGACCTTATTATGAAATTATTTTAAAAGGCAAAAATTTAGGCAAAAGTTCACTCCTCACTTCACCTTCGTTGCTTAATCAGCATTTCCATCCAAGCGTTCATCACAGGTTTATGGTATTAAAGATATTTACAACTTTGCCCATTTTCCTGAACAGATGATGGCTCTTTGAAGACTTATATGTCTTTCATCGTAAAGCCTTTCTCAATCTATCATATCTTATGGGCACTAAGAATTCAGAAAAATTTGCTAAGTCATTAAAAAAATTCCCCTTTTATGATGGTATTAGTAAGATCATCACCCAATTTTGGAATTGTATGCTTCATTTAGTGGCCTGTCCTACAAAACCCAGAGTTCTAGTAGAAAGAGACACAGACTCTACTCATCTCCAGTTCAAAATCTAATTAAGTCTGTGATCCCAAGTCAGTGTGCACATTGGAACAACATGAGGAGTTTCAAAAAGTGCTCTTGCCTGTGCCCCATCCTGGAAGATGGGGATTTAATTGGTCTGGGGTGTGGGTAGGCTCTGGAAGATTTAAAAGATTCCCACCTAATTCTAATATGCAGGCAAATTTGAGAAACATTACAGAATTATATGAGATTTAGTGAAGGCATATTTCTGTTAGTTTATGTTTAAATATATCCCATTTTGTGCCAGAAAAAAATGTAAAGTAGATTTGTAAAGATGATAGGATTTGATAAGAATGAAAATGGTTGTATAAATCTTGAAAGTTAGCATACTTTTTTATTTGAGATGGAGTCTTCCTCTGTTGCCCAGGCTAGAGTG
Source organism: Saguinus oedipus (assembly GCA_031835075.1). NCBI lineage: Eukaryota > Metazoa > Chordata > Mammalia > Primates > Cebidae > Saguinus > Saguinus oedipus. The sequence goes on along the minus strand of CM063186.1, from coordinate 51,777,705 downwards.
CAGTGGCACAATCTTGGTTCACTGCAACCTCTGCCTCCTGAGTTCAAGCGATTATCCAGCGCCAGCCTTCCAAGAGCTGGGATTACAGACATGCATCACCATGCCTGGCTAATTTTGTATTTTTAGTAGAGATGGGGTTTCACCATATGGCCAGGCTGGTCTCGAACTCCCGACCTCAGGTGATCTGCCTGCCTCGGCCTCCCAAAGTGCTAGGATTACAGGCGTGAGCCACCCTGCCCAGCCATAAATGTTTTAAATAAAGGCAGGTTGCTAGCATCATCCTAATTTTGAACAGCTCAATTAAAATGTATACAGTATGTAGTCTAAATGCAATTTTGTCATAAAAAATAATTTTTGAACCCAATTTTAAACTAATCTCTTAAATGCATTAAAACTGTGTGTTAAGAAAAGACTTTCAGAGAATTTCTGTTTATTTGTTAAGTGTTTACTTATTTTTTCTTTTTTTTATCTACACCCCCACTTCCTGTGAACATTTCTACTTCCAGTAAGGGTTACACTGACGTGGTGAGGATCCCTGAAGGAGCCACCCACATAAAAGTCCGACAGTTCAAAGCCAAAGATCAGACTAGATTCACTGCCTATTTAGCCCTGAAAAAGAAAAATGGTGAGTACCTAATCAATGGAAAGTACATGATCTCCACTTCGGAGACTATCATTGACATCAATGGAACAGTCATGAACTATAGCGGTTGGAGCCACAGGGATGACTTCTTGCATGGCATGGGCTACTCTGCCACGAAGGAAATTCTAATAGTGCAGATTCTTGCAACAGACCCCACTAAACCATTAGACGTCCGTTACAGCTTTTTTGTTCCCAAGAAGTCTGCTCCAAAAGTAAACTCTGTCAGTGGTCATGGCAGCAATAAAGTGGGATCACACACTTCGCAGCTGCAGTGGGTCACGGGCCCCTGGCTCGCCTGCTCTAGGACCTGTGACACAGGCTGGCACACCAGGACAGTACAGTGCCAGGATGGAAACCGGAAGTTAGCTAAAGGATGTCCTCTCTCCCAAAGGCCTTCTGCATTTAAGCAATGCTTGCTGAAGAAATGTTAGCCTGTGGTTATGATCTTATGCACAAAGATAACTGGAGGATTCAGCACTGATGCAGCCGTGGTGAACAGGAGGTCTACGGAATGCACAGAAAGTCATGCTTCAGTGACATTGTCAACAGGAGTCCACTTATGGGCAGAATCTGCTCCCTGTGACCAAAAGAGGATGTGCACTGCTTCACGTGACAGTGGTGACTTTGCAATATAGAAAAACTTGGGAGTTACCAAACACCCCCTGGGCTTACAAGAAAGAAAGAAACACTGATGAATGTAGAATCAGGGGACATTTGAAGATGGCAGAACAGTCTCCCTTGTCACCTACCTCTTTAGAATGTCTTTAACGGCATCATAATCATTTTTCACCCCAATACACAGTAGCTTCTTTTTACTGTTTGTAAGTACATTCTCCCTTGGTATGTCACTTTATATCCCTTGGTTCTATTAAAATATACATATATATATATTTCTATAAAAAAAGTGTTTGACCAAAGTAGGTCTGCAGCTATTTCAACTTCCTTCAGTTTCCAGAAAGAGCTGTGGATATTTTACTGGAAAATAAGAACTTGCTGCTGTTTTAATAAGATTTAGTGTATTTTCTGACTACAGGAGATAAAATTTCAATCAAACAACCATTTTGACAGCAAGTATCTTCTGAGAAATTTTGAAAAGTAAATAGATCTCAGTGTATCTCGTCATTTGAATACATACACGAGTTCATTTACTTAAACCTTTGACTGCCTGTATTTTTTTCAGGTAGCTAGCCAAATTAATACATAATTTCAGATATAGAAGTAAGGTTTGTGTGTGTGTGTATGTGTGTGATCAGTACTCAAGAGTCTAAAAACTAGTTTCCTTGTGTTGGAAATTTAAAAGGAAAAGAAATCATATTTCACTGTGTTTTCAATTTGTATTTTCACAACTATTTCTCTTTCCAGCATCTGATATCTCACAATGTATAATATACATACAAAACACACAGCAAGTTTTCTATCACGTCCAATACCTTCAACATTGGTATACCTCTTACCAGCAAGCCTTTAAAATGCATTTGTGTTCGCTTACTTGTTTTGTTCAAGGGTTTGGTAAGACCTACAATATTTTGTACTTCTTGACTTAGTTTATTAGAAACATTAAAGATCACTTGGTAGTTAGCCACATTGAGTAATGGTTATCATTATTAATGTGGTTAATATAGAAAAGTGGTTGATATTAATAAGACTGTTTCCACACCACAGGCAATAATTTCTTAATTTTTTTAAATCTAAGTATATTCTGACTGTACTAAAGATTTTTCCCAACTGGAAAGCACTTGGTTGTACCAGTAAGTGTTTGAGTGATGAAATGTAATGATTTTCAGGAAGTTGTTTTTGTTCCCATAGCCTGTTTAGGTAGGTTGTAAGTAGGTTGTAAATTTGAATAGTTAGACATGGAAATTATTTTATAAACACACATCTAAAAGTATATTTTTAGATGGTAAAATGTACACCTCCTCATCATCAACCTCACAGCTTAGAAAAATCTAAGGTGTTTCATTTCATTGGGATTGCTTTTTTTGGTGAAATACTGCAAAGCCGATATTTTTTACAAGAATTCATAATAATCATACCAAATGTGCCTGTTAAAGATTTTCATATAAAGATGCTAGGAAACCATTGTTAGAGGTCCACAAGCTCATGTGAGTTTATTATAAGATACTTTTCATATAAAAGAATTATGTAACTGATCACTATATCACATCATTTCAGTGGGCCAGGAAAATAGATGTCTCACTGTTTTAAGTATTTTCTTAAGAAATTGCTTTTTAAACAAATAATTGTTTTATAAAACCAATAATCATCCTTTGGATTTTCATAGGCTGACTTTGCTTTAGATGTGGTCATTTCCTTTTTTTTTTTTTTTTTTTTTTTTTTTTGAGACAGAGTTTCGCTCTTGTTACCCAGGCTGGAGTGCAATGGTGTGATCTCGGCTCACTGCAACCTCCGCTTCCTGGGTTCAGGCAATTCTCCTGCGTCAGTCTCCTGAGTAGCTGGGATTACAGGCATGCGCCACCATGACCAGCTAATTTTTTGTATTTTTAGTAAAGACGGGGTTTCACCATGTTGACCAGGATGGTCTTGATCTCTTGACCTCGTGATCCACCCACCTCGGCCTCCCAAAGTGCTGGGATTACAGGCGTGAGCCACTGCGCCCGGCCCATTTTTTTCTGAATAAATTATCAGTTTGAGAAATGAGGCCTGTACAAGGCTGATAACCTATACCTGCTGGAGATCACCCAATGCCAAGGGCAGAAAACCAACCTGGTCAAATAAGTAAGAAAATAATAATAATAATAACAATAATCCCACTGTCATTTGTCTGTGCAAAGAGAATTAGGAGAGAGATTAATGTTACTTTTTTCCATTTTGGAAATAATTTTAATCAAGTAACTCAAATGTGACCAAATTTATTTTTATTTTTTGTGGTTATATTCCCAACAACATTAAAAAATAATTGAGCCATAGACATATTTGTCTCCTACTCTGCTTTTCTTACTATACTCATAAATTTTTAATATGATATTAATGATTCATGTTTCCCCCAAATAGTGATGGTTTATACTTCTCGTGGAAACAATCCTAGAGAGCTTAGAGCAAATAAACCACTATTCCAGGCAAGTTTTAAGTAGTTTTTTCTACCTTTTCCTTATGAATCTCACTAGATCGACTGAGGAATATATGTTTAAATTCCTGGAGAAGATGATATGGATTGGAAACTGAGATTCAAAGAAATGGAGTGTTCAATAGATACCAAGAATTATGAACAAAGGGAAAATTCTATACAACTCAATCTAATTGAGACAGACTTTTTATTGTCTTTCAACTTTCTGTTGATTCATCTTGAATTTTTTTAAAAATGTCAAGAATTCAGGATGCTAAGGGCTACTTCTTAAAAAAAAAAAAAAAACTAAGAATTTGCCTGAAAATGCTCAGGTTTGTAAGAATCTATATCTCACTTATGTAACTAAGCACTTCATAATAAGGTTTATTAAGTACAAAGGGAGCCAGAAAAAAAATGACATTCATTTCCTCTAGAACAAAAAAATTTAAATTAAGCCCTGCCTTGCTGTTTAGAAATATAAGGGCATTGTCATAACATATTCAATAAAGTTAGCTTCCTTTGCCTTCCTGTGGAAACAGTTTTATCCCACCAAACTAGGAATTAGGGATGAATCACAAAGAAAAAGTTGCAGCACTGAAAAAAAGATAATTTATTGTTTTTGCAACTGGTGTGTGAATTTGTGTGATAAAATTATTTATTCTTATTTAACAAAAAAATGTGCAAATTTTTCTATATTTAAAATGTTTTGCTGTTCTACTTTTTAATTTATGCTTCATGTTTGTGTATAAAATACACTTTTACACTTTGTGAGTTTACATAATATACAGCACTGGTTGCTTTTGTATTTTTTTACAGAAAGCTTTCTGTGTGAAACAGGTGTATATGTATATATTCCTCATGTATTCTTATTCTGATACCATCATTTTTCTTTCCAAGGAAATTTTAATCTTTCATGACTAATAGTGTTCATTCCTCGTAGCTATGATAATAAGTCTTTTACACCACACTAACCCTAATTTTCCCCAGTCACAAATAAGAGGAACACTCAATGAAACAAGGTGCATGTTTTAAATTTGGGTTCACAGATAGCCTAAAAGCTTCCTGTAGATGCTAAGACACAGTCAAGAATTAGATCCTTTCACTTCATTGAGGAACTTGGACAAGTTGATGTTGATATATTAGATGAAAGTTGTGCACACACAACTTCTGAGGGATACAAATGATAATAAAACCATGTGTTGTCCTTTTCTGCTTTAGAAATGCCCCCTAAAATTAACATCATTTAGTCTCTAGTGTCTGTAGGATTCTACAGACAAGCAAAAATAAATTGGATGTGTATAACAGATGCTAGTAGTTATAACTGTTTCTACAAATGTGGTATGTCGATTAAGAGACTGTGATGTTTTTCTACTACTGTTGAACCCTATGGTGTGATTATAGGACTTGAAATAGGCAGAGTCACCTCTGATGATACCAGCCTGCCTCTGTGATTTCAAAGCCTGATCCTGGCAATAAGACAAAGCACCCTGGGACACACAGCCAAACTCTGGTTTTGATATTTCCCCATTGATTCCATCCTTGTTAACAAGGTCATTGTAATGGTTCAGGTGAGGACAGCAGCCAGATTCAAAGTCGAGAAGTTATGCTGTTACTTAGAGTTCATACTTTGTAAAATAAGATTGAATTTAATAATGATCAAATTTGTCTAATAGTCTCTGGCAGAATGTATAATCTCACTGGCATGATAGGTGAATATTATGAATCTCTTTATAATGAAATGATGCTATACAAATATCTTATATTTGCTAACATTTCAAAACTACTAAGTAAATGAAATAGCCATGTGTACAGAAATGCTCATCTAAAGCTTTAATAGAACCAGATTCAAGACAATGTATCATTTAGACACACAGAGAAGGAACGTGTGTGCTTTCTCTATTGTTTTTCTCATTTGCCAACAATCTGTAGTTTTAGATTATCAAACAGATAGATCAACTTAACTGGCTAATGCATGGAAAAAAATCTTCCTAATAACCATCTATTAGCATAATCTATGGAGATGGTTTCTCAAATTATATCCTCATGATGCATATCAACTCTATAATGCATAATTGTCCCATTTATTTAATGTATGAGAACATATTTAAATATAAAACCATGTATTAGTCAAAAAAAATGGAATACACGTGGTGTTCAGATCAGCAAAACATTCATTCTGGCAAATGCCTGCTGGGGGTCATGATATCATTCTTAATGCAGGTTTTATGGGAAAACTAAAGGAATATGTTATTAGATGATGTCAGTTTTGAAAAAAATAAGACATTAACATACACATTAGCCCAGTTAATTGCATCCTACTAATATACTTGCACTTTAGCAATAATGTTGCTGTCTCTGGTCCTTATTTTGGGGCTCCAACTAACTAGACCATGTGGACTGTAAAGGCCAGATAAAAAAATAAATAATGGCCCATCATCCTACAATGCACTGCCATATCAGCGTGACCTAAAAGTCTAACACTGTGAGGAAAACTGTGATTTGTAGGAAGAAAAACATAAAAACAGGGCATGTTTTTTAACACTTTTTCACTTTCCTTTGGCACATCCAACGAAAAATTGTAATTTTTACTGAGGTGCTAACATCTTTCGTGACCAAATGTCAGATGCGGTATTTCTGAGTTACTATTTTTCTATATGATTTTCCAGTTTGCAAGGAAGACCTCTAAGCTTTTTGTCAGGGTAGGGCATAACTTGATACTCAAAGTTTGGAAAATAAGCCCATCTGATGATTGTTTTAACCAACAGTGGTCAGTGACAGAAACTGTATGTGCATCTGAGGACATTTAAGGGGTTATTAAAACTTGAAGAGCATCAGGCCAGAGTAGCAGACTTTTAGATGAGTCATATTTCAGCACTCACTAAGTCCTCAGCCTTTGACATAAACTTTCATGTATATTTGGCCTGATTTTTTTTTACAAGCTTTGCTATAGTTTAGGATAATAGTCAATACTTGGTGACTATATCTCAGCCTTTTATTTAACAACTCACAATATGTTAAGAACATGTCTACCTATACTAAGAATATATTTACAATAGAAGACCACACTGTGTGACTTTGTAAAGCTAGACTTTTGATTAAGAAATGTATAGTCTCTGGATGGTATTTTTGCATTACACACTCAGGCACGACATAAACATTGATGGTTCATCTTGCTACAATTAGGAGTTGACAAACACTACTTACACATTTGTTTGACCTATTAGTCAGAGGAAATCATACACATGCTTTGTAAATAGACTTTGCAGATAACTAAATAGATTGAAATATGTTACATTTGATAGAAGCAATGGCACAAATATTTGGTTTCCATATTAGAATCTGTGAGTAAAGTCAAGTAATAAACCTAAGTAAGTATAATTGAGATTTTTAAACCTTGAAACTTGCTTTGATGGTAGAGAAAATCATTGAAGATTTACATACTGTATATAAGATGTAAATTGTAAGCTGCTTATTACCCTCAATTTTCCAGAAACAATGGCAATATACTGCAGTTGAAAAACCAAAAATCTTGGAAAACTAAGACGGGTCTCGTTTAAAGTGTCTCTCAGCTTCGGCAACCTTCAAATCTTAATCAACTATTCAAAGCATTACTGTGTCTTGTAGCCTGCATTCCATGACAGCTCTGTTGTTCAGGTAAACCATTGAACTGAGCCGTTTGGGACCTATACCGTAATATTTTTCATTGAGGAACAATATCCTATTTTGTAAAGCATTTCCCTATGTGTGACTTTAAACTGTAAAATTAAACATTGCTTTTGTGGTTTCAGTGGGCATAATAAATATAAATTGTAAACTAGGTTAAAGTATGTACTGCATATAATATGTGTTAGAGTTGGAAACTATTGTCCATTTATTTTTAATTTTCTCATAACAGTGGTAGCACCCAGCCAGGTCTCAGGGAAGCCCTAGGCTCTTTGTAATTTCTGTCATTGCTCGCCCTCTTTGTAATAGATAATTAACACTTTACCTTAAAGTTCTATGAAACTATTGCTTCGAGTTCTTTTTACCAAACTATCAACCCCTGAAGACTGTGTACTATCAAAATTCTGCCATTAAATTAGAAACCTACCACTTCATTTTTATTTTTTATATCTAAACTTAGTCCAGATATAAACAGTTGAGATAATAATACATGCATAGAAATGCTTTTTAAAAAAACTAAAATTGACTAGCAAAAGTCTATTTTTTAACATTTATAACATTAAGCTTCCAAAGAGCTTTAATTCCCTTTAAAGCTGAAATCATTACTTTTTTTTTTTTAAAAACGTTGAAATCATTACTTTTTAGCATACATTTCAAACACGGAATTTTCCTTTCATATCAAATAGTATCTTAGAATTGTGGTACTTTAAATTTTCTCCTTAGGAGGATGTATACTTTTAACAAAATGATTTAAAACTTCTATATTTTTTAAAAGATGGTCATATACACACACACACACACACACACACACACACACACACACACAAGCTATCAAAATATAGCTAAGCTTTATGCAACATTTCATTGAGTTAGGGCCTGTGGTAATCACCCCATAAACTTTCTACTACAAATCTCTCCCCATGCCCTTTGGCCCTGATGAGATTGGTATTAAGAGTCCATATTACTGATAACAGTCACAAAACAGTAGCCATTAATTATTATCTAGTCCATTGGTGCAAAAGGAATTCCTGTTTTGCCATTCCTTTTATGGCAAAAACTGCAATTCCTTTTACACCAACTGAATAGGCTTCACCAAGTGCCACTGTTGTAAGCACCTTAGATGATTGTTATCCATTGTTGGTTTCTGGAAGCACTGAGTCTTAAATCCTTTCGGACTGTGAATCTGAGCGAGGGATTGCAGTGTGGCTGGAGGACTGACTGTGCAAGATTAGAGAAATGGAGGGAAGCGTTTAGGTGCCCTTACGTGTCAGCCCCCTGAGTAAAAGCAAGAGCCATCCTAAAATTCCAATGAAAACGCTAAGGAAACTATGGAGAATCAGGCAAGCAGTAAGGATAGAGTCAGGAGCTGAGGTGGCATGGAGGATTGTTGTTTAAAGAGACAGGACAGATCATTTGATTTAGAAAACTAAGAAATTGCTGGTAAGAGGTTTTTTTTGTTGTTCTTTGTTTTGTTTTTTTGTTGTTGTTTCTTTGTTTCATTTTGGTTTTTTTTAAGTTCACTATTTTACCTTACAGATTGGTAATGAGTTGGGTCAGACAAGGTCAAAGAAATAAAACTGGTCAAGGGGGTAGCTTTTAGATTAGGAGTAGAATGAACAAAGGAGATGCTTAGAAATGGATTTCTAGAGGTTTGTGAAGTCCAAATCATCTCTAAGTCTCTTTAAAGCTGAAATCATTACTTTTAAGCATATATTTCAAACATGGAATTTCCCGTTCATATCAAATAGTATCTTAGAATTGTGGTACTTTAAATTTTCTCCTTAGGAGGATGTATACTTTTAACAAAATGATTTAAAACATCTATATTTTTTACAAGATGGTTATATATATATACACACGCACACTGTTGGGTTTCTTTTGATATATTATTGTGTGTCTTATCTGTACAATTAAATTCATATTTTCCCACAAAATAAATGAGTATTTATTATTCTGTAGACACAGGTGAGGGAGCACAGTGGAATAGCCCTGCTTTTTCTAATTACCTTCCATGTCTGTCACATAAGGAGACTCAAATCTCAGAACGATTAACCATCTGGGGCAGTGTCTAGCCCAAGACCACACTCCAACGTGCATTCATAAGATTTTCTGCAATGTAGATTTCTCCGTCTACTTCCAGCTGCCTACAATGCTTTGTCTCCCTATTTAAGCCTTGAATTGGAATTACAGACATTTTATTGTTGTTATTTATTATGAGAAGCATCTAAATTTTGGAAAGCATGTAAGAATATTTCTTAATCACCTATAAGTAGAGTGCTTTCCAAAATAGTGGCTGAGCCACATTTTAGATTTAAAAAGAGTATTTTATCTACAAAAATGTTGAGAAACATTAACTTCTTCATCTTCCAGATATATCTGGTACCTACTAGACATATGTCTGGTACCTAGATTGTTTCCTTACTATCAAGCTCCTTTACCATCCCTCTGCCTGTTCAAAGATGTTGCTTTGAACACTCAAAGATATTAAAAGCAAGATCTTGCTCCTAGGATCTTAGTTGTATTTTTAGGCAGTTTCAAGATGGAAGCTCAGAGATTGGAGATGAATCGATTGAGGCAGAAGATACAGAAGACACAAAAGCCTATATAGGTAGGATACTAGGGAAGTGCCTGACTATGACCAGCTGTGGGAATGCCAGACAGAAAATTAGCATATGAGAACAAGCAATAGATGTCGCTTTTTTAAAGATTATCTTAAGACCAACCAGTTCACAGCTCCTCCACTGCTACCACATGAGTAGAATCCTTGAATCTTTTCTGTCCTCAACAACAGCAAATGCCTCTGTATGGGACTTCCTGCTGCCTTCACAGCCAAACTAATCATGAAAAACATTAAGTGAGATCATTGAACTCCTCTGCCAAATATTCTTCAACATCTTCCTATCTCCTGAAAGTAGGAAACAATCTTCTTTCCATGGGCTTCAAGGTCCCACAGGATCTGATACCACCGACTTGTCTGATTTCCTTTCCTTTACTCAGGCCTTCATTCACTCTCCAGCTACTTTGCCTCTCTGCTATTCTTTACAGCAAGAAGTTTAAACCCTGTCCAGAATCATCTGCCTAAAACACTCTTCTCCAGGTATACAGATCCCTCAGGGAAGTCATGACTGACCACCCTAAATTAAATAGATACATTCCTCCTTCATTTCTGTTCATGTCACTTTTAAGTTCCTGAAACTTCATCATATCCTCATAAGTCTGTTATCCCTATAATACACCTGGGTGTAGAAAGGTACGTACTTTGAGAGCATGCTCTTTATTTTTTATCATTGCTGTATTATCAGCTCCTAAGAAGGTACCTGGCATATTTTCAGTGTTCAGTAAGTACTTCTTGAATAAATGACTGAATCAATAAATTAATGGAAATCGAGGCAAATAATTATTAATGGGTTCAGGAAATGGTTGATGATGTCTCCACAAAATGGGAAAGATGTGGGTATGTAAATATTTTAACAAGTAATGCTGTAAAAAAAAAAAAAAATTCTTCAGAAAAAAATCAAGCCAAGGTTAGGCCCAAGAAGTAGAGGAGCCATGGTAGATGGGTAGTAGCAAGGACCTGGCTACTTGATTGTAAGACAGATCTTCAGTTCCTGGTATGACACCAACATGGAAGACAAAATTCTAAAGATATGCCCCCATAGTTCCTGTCCCTTGGTCATTCAATCAAAAACAAATTGAGGTATGCTGTGAAAGTATTGTGCATATGGAATTAATGTTAATAACCAACAAAACTTAAAACAGGAAGATTAGTCTAGATTAATTTGAGAACCGAGTTTAATCACATAAATTCTTAAAAACAGAAGAGAAAGGTAGAAGGGGAACTTAGAAGAATTCCAAGCCTGAGAACGAGTCTGTGCACCACTGCTGGCTAGGAAGACGAAGAAAGGGATCAACAGGCTAAAGGATTCAGGCAGCATCTAGAAAGCTGAGAATGACACGTGGCCAACAGGACAGCCAGCAGGGAAATGGGAACCTCAGTTCTACAACTGCCAAAGAAAAACGAATTCTAGCTAAAGCATGAAGGAGTTTATTGGAATCAGATTCGTCCTCAGAGCTTCTAGAAAGAAATGCATCCCTGCTGACACCTTAGTTCAGCCTTGTAAACCCAGAGCAGAGACCCAGCTGAGCTCTGCTGAGCTTGGATATCTATGAACTGTGAGATTATAAATGGATTGGTAAAGCTGCTGAATGTTTGGTATTTGTTATGGCATTAATAGAAAATGAATGTACATGTGAAAACAGGAAGAATCTCAAGCTGGAGTGGATTATTAGAAAGGCTATCGTGTTAGACCCGTAAGAAGAATGAACAAGGTTACAATCCAGTCACTGGGGTCAATGCAGGATTTTTTGTCTGCTCCTTAGCTCAGCTAGGTCCGGATTCTTGCCTCATGACCAGGAAGAATTAGGCAGGCAGACACCAGAGAGTGAACAGAGTAGAATGTATTAAATGAAAGGAAAGCTCTCAGCAAAGAGAAAATGTAGAGGGTGCTTCCCTTACCCAAAATCATGAAAGTCCCTAATATGACTGTACCTGGGGCTTTGCAGGTTTTTCAGCCTTCCGCTCCCTCTTCAGGTATTGTAAGGGCCCTTCTATGTGGCCTCTTCAGCAGAGTATTCTTACAAAGTGGCTCAGGATTCTAAGAACAAGCATTTCCAGAAAACCAAGTGGAATCTACAAGGATTTTATGCTTAAGCCTTGGAAGTCCCAGAGCATTCCTTTGTAACACAACTAATTAAAAATTAAAATTAAAAATTTCACAATGCATGAATCAATAAGATTCAATGGTACTTCCTTGATTCTTCTAGAAGTTGAAAAATTATAAAATTTGCCACTTTGGTTACCAACCTTTTAAAGTAAATTTTTCTTTGTTAACATGTCTTTTCTATACACCCAAAAAGGAGGCTTTTATCTCAGAAATGACAATGTTTAGAATTACAAAGTCATAATCTATGAGTAATAAGTTATCAATGAGGAGGAAATTAATACCCTTTATATTCATTCAAGTATAAAATACTACACTTGCTCTTAGCCAAAAAGCCGAGAAGCAATCAAGTGCAAAATAAGCAAAGTGCAGACAAGAAATCACAATCTCATAATTAACTTAGTGTAGCAGCTGTGACTGGGAAAGCTTCTTGGTTGAGGATGAATTGATTCCTTTATTTGTTTGTTTGTCTCCCGGTCTGAATGCCCACCCCTGAAGAAAACATTTCTGAGAGGTGTTGTTACTTTATGAACCAGAGGTGTCCAGATGTAAGGTGGACAGGAAGTACCTGGGAACCATTCTGTGGATCAGGATGTAAGCAGGCCCCAAATAGAAGACTGGAAAGAATGTTTTTATCTGTTGTATGTGTAAAGTTGGACAAGACATCTTCATTTTACAAAATACATTAAGCCAGTTGTGTACAAGACTATAATGAATTGTTCAGGCATTTGCTGAGTCATTTCCAGAGCAACTGAAACCCCTCTAATGAGGATAATAAAGACTTGGGAAATATGATATTTAGGAAATGTAGATAGCCTTATTTGGATCCATTTAATGAAGCTACAATTAAGTCCCAGCTCCATTCAAGTGATAGAGCTCACTGCCAAGTCCTATGTGTTTCTCTGCCATTGCTCCACTGGGGGCTGATCAGAGACATGCATTAATTAGTGTAAATCCATCAACACAGACTTTAAAAGGCACCTACTGCTGAAAATTGGTCAGGAAACTACAGAAAGTATAGCTTCTATGTTGCACCCTCCTCATACTGAAATAGTGAAACAATTTTAATGTCAGTTGAGTATTTCTAGAGTCCATTATTATTTTTACAATTTATTAGAATCAGACTCCTAAGCCATTTCTGAAATTTTTGCACTGATTAGTCCCCATTATGTAAGCTCAGTGACAGAATTAGACATAAAATCCTGAATTTTCATTATAATTTGTTTTACTTTGGCATCATGGGAGGAAACAGAAATCTCTCCAAAATAGGCCCCAGTTTGCTGTTATAGTTTCTTGAAAATAAATGTTCTCTCAAAATCCTTTAACTTTGATCTTTCATTTATCCTTTTCCAAAAAAATCTGTATTATATAATAACTTAACATTTGATGGAGGGGAACAAACACTTCTTCAAGAACCCCATTAAAGCTGCAGGTTACTTAATAAATGCATTCAAAATATCATGTACAACTTTGAGCTAATTCATATACCTCCAGAAGCTAAATAATTTAATCCAGTGTAACATAAACAGAAAGAAATGTGCTACAAATGGAAATTTTCCAGGAAGTAACTTCTTGCAAGTGAAAATTTTGCTCATAAGATTAGAATATATTTGATATTCATTGATGATTTAAACAATTCTTGAGCACATATGTAATATGACAGAATAATACAGGGATGTGATCACACAGAAGACTCCGTTTTGGTATTCAACAAACAAAAGCTAAGGAGGTGAATATATAGAAAATTACATTGCAGTGGAATAGCTCCTAAGATTACAATGTATTTGATATTCACTGATTCTTTAAACAATTCTTGAACAGATATGTAATATGACCCAGAATAACACAGGGATGTGATCACAAGACTCAGTTTCAGTATTCAACAACCAAAAGCTAAGGGGGTGCATATTAGAAAATTACATTGCAGAGGAATAGCTTCTATGATACAGGGAAATATAGTATCAATCATGTAATACAGTAGCCAGAGAAGCAACATGGCTCTCAAAGTGCATTAATGCAGTTATAGATGGTGATGCTCTTCCTAGTCTGCATTGATAAGGTATGTTGCAGATTCTGACAATGATAACTTCCATTCAACCTGCTTTTTTAATCCATACTACTAACATCTGCTCAGCTAGAGACTTTGAGTATTTGAACTAATATCAACAATTAACCATCCCTGGAATTCTTGTTATGTGAGAACTTTTTTTATTAAAGGATTAAATCACTGCTGGACGTTCTAAATTTTTCAGACAAAAGCATTTCTAACTGATTCAGTTTCTCATGGGAATTAGGATTCTCAACCTTGGGAATCTTGATTTAATAATAATATAAACAGATTGAAGCTCTGTTTGGAGAAAGGTTAGAAAGATGGAGGATCTTAAAACTACGTCCTATTTTGTATGACAAAATAAAGTTTGGAAACCGAACTTTAGAACAGAACAGTATGTGCTTTCAAATAGTTGAAGAGCTATCATGGGAAAGAAAAGTTATGATTATTTTGCATAACCCAAAGGGTAAAATGAAAACCAATGAGTTGGTCAAAGTAAGAACCAGGGTAGAAAAATGTTTCTACCATTCTCACATTTCATTTTTTCTTCCAAACATAGTTGTTTCAGAAGTGTCATAACTGTAGAGGTTTATTTTTACCACTCCCTTTCTTCCATGAAAAGTTTTCCAAATGTCAGTGTATGCTTTGTGTTTATCTACATTATTTTAAGTTAGTTTTATGAACATTTGTCCTATTATTTTTTTCACTATAAAGACTGCCTATACTTCATACATTCAGTATGTAATGCTGACTGATTATAAATTCCTAGTTTTAGTTTTCCCTTAGTACAGTGGTTCTAAATCAGGAAAAGTTTTCTCTCCATGGGGTATTTGTGATGTCTGGAGATGTTGCCATGGTGGGAGGGATTCTATTGACATCTAGTGGAAAGAATCCAGGAAAGCCAAAATGCACAGAATGGCCCCCACCCTCACCAACACAATGAATGATTCTATATAGAATGATCCTATCCAGAGATTGAGAAACCCTGCTTGAATAGGCCACTCCTGTCCTATTGTGCCTGGGTCATAAACATGCTCAAGGAAATACTTCTTACCTTCTAATTAGATGTAATCAATATGCCTGTTACTCTTTTCTCCTTGCTGTGATAGAAGTTGGAGCAGCAGAAGCTGGGAACCAGAGCTTCATTCTTGGAACATTGGCACTTGGTATGCGTTTCCTGAGACCCAAATAACCTCAGGTAGGTTATGAGCTCTAGGCATTGTTGGGACAATTGATGGATTATGCAGGTGAGCATGGCATAGACTGATGACAGGCAATTACCATAAATCACCGTTAGTTCTACTTCCAGCCATATGCAACTGATTGCAAGAAATCTACTGAAAACAGCCCTGGCCCATCCATTTTAGAAAATTAGTGTTGTACCCAAAGCCAGTTTTGCACATTTTCTGAATGAGCTAAATGGAATGTTTTCCATATAATCAAATGAAAAGAATTGAGAAGAAGGAAAGTTTTGTTCCCTCAATGGCATTTTTAAATAATATTTTATTTTAGGTGCAAATAGCACGTATTTTTAAATAGTAAGTTCTGCAAGTGAGCATGTTCTAGTTTTTAGGGAATTCTAGGAAGTACGAAAACATGATACTACAACAGATGATCCTAATTCAGTTTCCGGTGCACATTTCTCAATATAGATGTTTTTAATAATCTTTTTGTTTAAAAATTCTTAAACTTTTTCTTAAGAGTTATTTAAAAGCTTGTTCATGAAGATTTATGCCAAAATGTACATTCTTAAACTTAGTCATTAAACTTGGCCCCAATGTTATTCTAATTGAATAAAGAAACAAAAATTTGGGGGGCAAGGGGAGCTTTTCCTTTCTGTTTTTTCAAATACAATTTCCTAGTTTATTTAGAAAGGAAGTCACCATTAACACATAGCCAGCAATTTGGTCAATACCAAAAAGGAACCACAATAAATAATATCTTAGAGGTAAAGAATATAGAGACAGACAGAGAGGAGGGGGAGAAGGAGGAGGAAAACGAAAAGGGAGAGGAGAAGGGAGGGAGGAAGAGGGAGAAGGAAAAAAAGAGAGAGAAGGCTGCAAGCACTATGGCTAAGATCAGATAAGATCAGGGGAAAAACACTACGAAATTCTGCTTACATTTTCATGAGGTTATTCCTCATTTTTAGATATATACAGTGTACTTGCCACTGGATTTCATCATGTCAAGGCAGAAGGATTCCTGAGGTTCTTGTTTATTTCTGCTGTCTAAAGCCATTACCTTCCACCTCCTTAAGGACTCAACACCACAGCTTTCAAGTCAAGGCCAAAGATGCTACATCTCCAGAAGCAAGTGTACAATTTGAAAAATGACTGCACTTTGATGTGCTTTGTTTTTTTACTCATGGAAATTATCTCAATTAAGAGCCAATCTTGACTCAGTTCAAAGCCTGATATACACCGGGACTAGTATCTTAAAATATTCAAGCCAGCAAAAAGAAGGGTAGTCACTAAAAACATATTGGTTTTGATTCGCTGTGCATGTGGTATAGATGAGGCAGTGAATAATTCCTTTTTTCAGTTCAAAGCTAACTTTTGGAGGCAACATGTTTTCCTGAATGTTTAACCAAATCTTCTTGGCTAACTTTATAAGTTCAGATCAACCAACTTCCAAAATACTATTGCATTTAGAAATGCAGTTCATTCTCACTTGTGAGGATTCCACACTTTAAATAGTATTTGCAGCTCAGTGTTTTACCCCATAGTGCCTGCCTGCCTCTGAAATCTAGCAGATGATAGGTGCCTATCTAAAGTCCAGCCAACTTTTCCAGCCACGTGTGCAACTGTTATACATAATCAAACACACTGATGATTCTGATACAAAGGCCAGATTTCCCTTAAATGCTCACGTCTCTGGGTCTTTGCCATATAATTCTTCAGCCAGGTTGCCTTTCAATCATCCTTCCTAACAAAACCCTATGCAGTTAAAAGCTCTTATTTGTCATGCAGATGGCCCCATTCTCTGCTGTTACTACTAATTCTACTACACACACACACACACACACACACACACACACACTCACTCATTTCCGGTAAAAACCAATTACTGTATCTTCTAAATATCCATAGTATGGATATCTATGTTGTTATACATTTCTATTTTTGCCTTGACTTTAAATAAATTGCAGAAGTCTGTTTCTTCCCTACCCTGATAACTTCACTACCCCACATGATATTAAAAGTCCTGGGAGGGCAAAGGTCATGTTTTAAACGTCCTTATATTTGCAATCACTACAAGTTTAAAATATGAATGATTACATGCATATGCATTGTAATATTAGCTGGAACAAACATTGTAGATCCTAATTTATAATACTAAACATTTAATTTTAAAATAGATTCTGTCTTTAGAAATGTGGGTGCTTTACCATCATGGATTGTTATGCAGTAATTTAAATTTTAAAAAATGTAACGCTAAAGTATTATTCTTCTTGATAACAGACTCTACTAAACCTCCTCCCTGCTCAAATGTGGTGCTGGAAGCAAGTCCTTCTTATCTTATCATAGACCCAGTAGTAGAATATTTATTACATCTAACACGGCTGATGAAATGTAGGTAGAGCACGCTTTTTAATTTGTTGTCATCAATACTCATGAAATTCTGTTACTGAAGAATAATAATGTAATGCATAGATTAGAGAATTAAGGAAGCTTCTAAATCATATCATCCACTCCCCTCACTTTAAAGATAAAGCAAGCACCTAAGGGCCAGGAGTTTAAGAGAAAGTAGTCTAGGAACACATTTTTTTCTTCTTTTTTGTCAGTATCAGGAAGCCTTCATCAGGTTAGGGGTCTGTGGCCATGAATAGAGCACAATAAGCTTTCCGATGCATTGGCACCAACTGAAGATCTTGGCTTTGTTAGAGCTGTTCTCTATCATTCTGAAGTCAATGCATCTCAGGTGACAATACATTTTAAAAATTTAAAAAGCACAAAGAAGTAATCTTAGATCCTTTGTAATTTTGGCTTATTTCATTTGCCAATTGGCTTTCAGATTTTGGCATGGATGTGTATTTCATTGAAGGATTTTATAATAAAAACATTAAAGTAACAGCATTTTCAAAAAAGTCAGAGAAAAACAATAATCTATCGCCTTATTGAAGGTTTCTCTTCTACCAGATAAGGAAACTAAGACTAAGTGAGAGAAAATATTTGCTGACAGATGTTCTTGCTCTAAGTCAGTAGTTTCTGAATCTTGGCTGCATTGAAGTTGCTTGTGAAACTTTTTAAAAATACCTGTGGAACAAAAGGAACTCTAATTCATTCTTGATAAGAATGCAAAATAATACAGCCACTTTGGAAGACATTTTGTCAGTTTCCTACAAAAGTAAATATACTATTACCATATAATCCAGCAATCGTACTCTTTGGTATTTACCCAGAAAGACAGAAAACTTCTGTCCACACAAAGATGTTTATATCAGCTTTATTCATAATTGCCAAAACCTGGAAACAAACAAGATGTCCTTCAGCAGGTGAATGGATAAATAAGGTGTGGTACATCCAGACAATGAGATATTATCAAGTGCTAAAGTAAATGAGCTATAAAACCATTAAAAAGGCATGGCAGAAACTGAAATGCATGAAACTAAGTGAAAGAAGCCAATATTAAATGGCTGCATACTGTGTGATTCCAAATGTTTGACATTCTGGAAAGGGCAAAACTATGGAGATAGTAAAAAGATTACTAGTTTCCAGGGGGTAGGGAGGGACAAATATGCAGAGCACAGATTTTTAGAGCAGTGTATTAGTCCATTTTCATGCTGCTCATAAAGACATATCTGAGACTGGGCAATTTACCAAAAAAAAAAAGAAGAAGAAGAGGTTTAATTGGACTCACAGTTCCATGTGGCCAGGGAGGCCTCACAATCACGGTGGAAGGCAAGGAGAAGCAAGTCACATCTTACATGGGTGGTGGGAGGCAAAGAGAACTTGTGTGGGGCAACTTCCATTTTAAAAACCATCAAATCTCATGAGACCCATTCACTATCACAAGAACAGCAAGGATAAGACCCGACCCCACAGTTCAGTCACCTCCTACCAGGTCTCTCCCACAACACATGGGAATTATGGGAGCTATAATATGAGATTTGGTTGGGGACACAGAACCAAACCATATTAGGTAGTGAAACTGCTCTGTATGATACTATAAGGGTGGTATATGTCATTATACATTTGTCCAAACTCACAGAATGTACATCAAGAGTGAGCCCTAAAGTATGGACTTAGGGTGATAATAATGTGTCAATGAAGGGTCATCAATTGTAACAAACATACCACTCTCGTGGGAGATGCAGGGAACAAGGGAGGCTGTGCATATGTGGGGGAAGTGTGTAGATGGGAAGTCTCTCTACTTTGCTTTCAATTTTACTATGAACCCATAAATGCTCTAAAACACAAATCTATTAAAAACAAACAAACAAAAAGCAACGTCCAGGCCTCACTCCAGACCAATTAAATCAGAAGCTCTGGGTTTGTTTGTTTTTTAATCTTCTCAGGAGATTTCCAAAGTGAAACAGTGAAACACATTATTTCTGTACATCTTTATGACAATGTTCTCATTCCTTGTTCTAGATTTTTTTATAGACTATATGCTTTGGTTTTGTGTTCAGTTACTCATCTTTGAGTGGAAAAATTTTCAATCCAGATGATGATTTTTGCAATAAAGAGAGGAGCTAGCCTCCATCAAGTTTTACTTGATTTAGGAGAGTTTCCCAGTCTTGATCTAAAAGTCAAATGAAGGTGTGCCACCACACCTGGCTAACTTTTTGTATTTTTGGCAGAGACAGGGTTTCACCATGTTATTCAGGCTGGTCTCAAACTGCTGAGCTCAGGCCATCCATCAGCCTGGGCCTCCCAAAGAGCTGAGATTACAGGCATGAGCTACCGTGCCCCACCCCAGGTCCCAGTTTGTTGGCGTCTTTCTTGTCCAAACTCAGAGATTAGAATCTAAAATGTAAAACCCAAGAATATGCTTTTCAAATCTGTCACACCAAAGATGCAACTAGGGAAAATTCTGCCCTCGTTCACCTCTTGCATTTAATTTATGGTGCTGCTGCCACTGTCTGTGTATTATTATGGGAATTTTAACAGGAAGTTAAGAGGAGGTATATTATTAAGCATGCCTAGTATTCTAACTCAGAAATTCTATATATTTTTTTGTTTTTCTGAGACACAGTTTCATTCTGTCACCCAGGCTGGCGTGCAGTGGCACGACCTCAGCTCACTGCAACCTCCGCCTCCCAGATTCAAGCAATTCTCCTGCCTCAACCTCCCAAGTAGCTGGGATTACAAGTGCCTGCCACCCCATGCCCAGCTAAATTTTGTATTTTTAGTAGAAATGGGGTTTTACCACGTTGGTCAGGATGGTCTCGAACTCCTGACTTCAGGTGATCCACCTGCCTCAACCTTCCAAAGTGCTGGTATTGCAGGCATGAGTCACCATGCCCAGCCTCCTATATACTTTTATAACAAAAATAATAATAATAATAATAATAATAATAATAATAAAACTAGAAATTCTGGTGCTTTGTCCTATGTTCTGGAATATTAGATATAGTTTACGAGTTTTATCTGGATACAGGCTAAACACTCACATCTAGAATCCCCGCTCTCAGTATCTTATGCCTAAGGCCACATCTCCCATCTTGAAGCCTCTTTTGAATCCTGTCATTCTTGAAGTTTAGGTTTGGTTCAATCAATAAACGTGGATCAAATTTCTCAATCTATAAATCTTAGCAAGTTTTTAAACACTTCTGAGCTTTAGTTTTCCTATCTGAACGACAGAGGATATAGCATAACTAAGTAATACATAGCACGGAGTAATAGCTCCATAAATGTTTGATTTTTTATTTCATTGATTCTTTCTCTCTTACCCATTTTTTCATGGAACTCTACTTAAAGTTGTTAAAAGCTACCAGGTGCCAATTATTAAAATGAAGCTCCAAATCCTAACATTTGTGTGCAAGCCTCACTTTCTTCTCTACCTTCCACATTGCCTTTGTCCTATACCATGAGGTTACTCTCAAGTATCTGACAAGAGTTGGCTCTCACCCACATCCTTGTATTCTAGGAGCCCATCCCCTCTGTATGGGCACTCTACCCCATCCTTTTGTTACTGAAATTGTGCCCTTTCTGTAAGGGCCAATTTAATCATTGCTTCCTGCAGGAAGCTAAGAGGGCCTCACTTCAAAAAACTTCTTCCAAATTTAGAGACTTAAATTCATCCCTTGCCTTTTTAAATCAAAAGTCAAATAAACCAAGAACATGCCAAGAACTTATTTAAGTTCACAGTGAAGTCAACAAATGAAAGAAGAAAATAAATATACCTGAGAAAAGAAGCAGTCTAAAATATGTTTTTAATAAAACATCTAATGTTTCATTTATATTTTTTCTTCTAATTTTAAAAAGATAAGCTAAATGCAATTTGTTCCATTTTAGCTTAACCTTTTTTCACTATAAAAGGGCGAGTGTTTATACTAATCCTCTATGTAGATGAAATACTTAGATTGTTAAGCGGTCTGGTATACATCCTGTTTGCAAACTAAAATTTCTTTCTGAATGAAGAATAAATTGTGCATGTGCATAACTGAAACAAAAACCTCACTTTGGGTCTTTGCTATTAATTCCAATCTTTATAATCTGCATCTCTAAAATGTTCCACTTCACAAACTACAAAGCTGTTTTCATAGTTTCCTCATAACTTGTTTTCCTAATGCACTCCAATCAGTTTTATGCCAGTGAGTGTCTGTTGTGTTTATTATATTTTACATTTTCTCCACCCAGGCCCCCACCTCAAATCCCACATTGTGAGCAAGTCTTTTGAGTATCCAAGCTTGCTAGCAAATTTTCCAGCAAATATAATTTTTTGGAATTTTTTCCACCTTTGGTTGATGGGCTTACCCAGAAATAAACCAGTCATGTTTGTCCTAAACTTCTAATGGAACTTCACTTCCACTCACATGTAATGAATGAACGACAAACTGAATATACCAACAAAATCAAATCATGAAAAAAAATAGAGGCAGAGAGTCACTGAGTAAAACAGAAAGAATGTGTGAAGGAACCTTTGGGAGAGAGAATAAATGTTTTTTTCCTGTGGCTCCTGTAACAAAAACTTAGCAAATATATTTTCCCAAGGCTAAATATGAATATCTGAACATCTGAGAGAATCAACTAAAGAAGTTCAACTCTTATTTTATTTCCATTAGGTCTACTCAATAATTATTGCTCTCCTCTACTGGGATCAAGGTGTTTATAAGCCTATTACTAACGTAAGTGTTAAAAGTCACAAAGCGACCGTGAGCTCACTTTAATTTAATTTAAATTAAATCTATAAATCTTAGCATTTAATTTAAGTACTAACTAGACCTATCCAGATGAGTCAAGAAGCAAACATTGGCAAAGCCTTACCTAAAACATCAAACCCAATGGGATCTAGACTTTTTTGCTTCTGAGAAGTCCTTCGGCCTCGATATAGTCACTCCTTTAGTTTTTGGTCCCACATTATACCCTTTCATTTTTCTTTTCTTAATTTCTCCACATTTAAAATTTTTTTATTATTTTTAAAAATTCTTATGGGCATATAGCAGGTATACATATTTAGGGGATACATGAGATGTCTTGATACAGGCATGGAATGTGAAATAAGCACATCATAAAATGGGGTATCCATCCCCTCAAGGGTTTATTTTTTGAGTTACAAACAATCCAATTACAATCTTTAAGTTATTTAAAAATATACTATTAAATTAATATTGGCTATAGTGACCCAATTATGCTATCAAATAGCAGGTCTTATTCATCATTTCTCTCTCTTTTTTTTGTGCCCATTAAGCATCCCTACCTTCCTCTCAACCCTTCACTACCCTCCAATCCTCTGGTAACCATTCCTCTACTCTCTAAGTCCTTTTCCAAACGTGCCAAAGTGTTAGCTTTGAACTAAAATGAATAACTGACTACCGAAAGGAAAATGAGGGGGAAAACGTCAACCAAACAGAAATAAAGTATTCAAAGCATAAACACCTTGAAAAATGTTACATCTTCCTCCTCTAAATCAGTTTCACATCATGGCTTAACCTATAACCATCTATTGTTCACTTCACTAAATTCAGTCTCAAGAATCTTAGGAGACTTGAGAAGATGATCACAGGGTATGCCCTGACCTCAGATAATGCTAACAAAATGTTATCAATCACCCAAGATACACACTTGTAAAATCTCAAATCCCCAGAGAAATGATAATCCTTTCTTATACATAAGATAGTAGTATATATTTTTATAAATGTATTTAAATACTTCAACATATTTTGTCTGACTAACTCAAAGTAGGTGCTGATTCAATGCTTGCTCTATTGGATAAAAAATATATTGAAATCACACGGGAAACTTTCATGTGCAACATGGACTTAGAAAATGGGAAGTCAAAATAAGCGTTGGTTGGAAACAGTGCTTGGTTTGTATGCAGCCAAATCAGAGCTAGGCATCAGGCTTATTGGAAGAGTTGACACGCCAGACAGCTGGAGTCAGTTTGTTTACCTGTGGGAGAAAACGCTTACACAAAGAGATGACCAGAAGCTGATGATGCCAAAACTAATTTAAAAATGAAAACACTTAAATAAAGAGATGACTAGAAGCTGATTATGCCAAAGATAACAAAAATATGTGGTCACCTGCCCCATTGCATTTTCATGGGACGAGATCAATAATTCATGACTGGAAGCCAAATTACCTTCCAATGCTGTCAATGGCATGCTTTCACCTATTGGTTCAAAAAGACCAAGTTCACATTAATATACTCACAACATTTCACATTTCCATGTGACAGTTCTCCATGCCTTACCATGGCAAGCATGGTACCATGCCCAACATCTCCTTCTCACCTCAAACACTGACTAAAATTAATCCCTCTCTGAGCTTCAGGGATTCAGCGAGCACATAGGACTGCTAGTTCGCAGTAGGAAACTTGGGATTGTTCCACCCACA
Source organism: Saguinus oedipus (assembly GCA_031835075.1). Taxonomy (NCBI): domain Eukaryota; kingdom Metazoa; phylum Chordata; class Mammalia; order Primates; family Cebidae; genus Saguinus; species Saguinus oedipus. Next base: position 51,753,560 of record CM063186.1, on the reverse strand, counting down.
AATCCCTGTGCTGCCTTTATGATAAGTGGTCTGATTTAGGGCAGGAGCAGACACCACTTAAGGAGTGAGAGATCAGACAAAGGGATCAAAATGAGATTAAGGCCAAAGTTAGAAGCATTGACTCTACATGACTGTGAATGAAAAAGGATCTCTTTAAAGTCCTGTTTCAGGACTGAACGTTATTTAAACCTCCCAAAGAGAAGCGCTGAAATTCGTCTTTATACACTATATACAAGGAGATAAGGGTTGTCTCTTTTGTGTACATTTGCTTGTATGGAAAAATAATGCAAAAAAAAGAGCAAAGGAGTTTAGATTAAACACTGTTTTTTTTTTTTTTTTTTTTTTTTTGCTGATGTTCTATTTTTTTCCTGTCTTTTTGTATTTTTGCTTTTGAATTAGATGCAAGAGTAAGATTCTAGTATGCAAAATAAGAAAAAGGAATGGGAATACCCACTACTACAAATATACTCTAAAGAATATAAATTTACTCTGAAAACTATAAATAAAAAACTGAAACAAACACCTTTGGCTGATTTGAGGAATATGGATCTGATTTGGGGGATTTATTTGGTAAAAGGTTTTATTTTTTTTAATGTCACTATAAAAAATTAAAGCCATATTATCATTCTGACAGTTAGAGGTATCTAGGCATTCCCAAAATAAAATACAAGATTACTAATTTCACTTAAGACCAACATATTTGACGATCGTATGGATTTTGAAAGTATAACATTACCAATTATTATTTTGACATCATTTTAAATTTCAAGGCAGAGATTTAAAAGTTAAGAAAGAACAGCTATTTTGGCTTATGACACAGTCACAGAAATTGAACTTGCTTTCCCACCAAAAACAATTAGAAAACTGACAAAATATGTAAAGCAGCTATTTTCAGGCATTAGACAACTGGGAGTACAGGACTGCATTGCTTTAAAAAAGGGAAACAAAAGAGGTCGACTATATAATCACTGTACTTTCTTCCTGGAAACACCTTTCTAAATTTCAGAGCCAATAAAAGGAGACCAAGCCAAGCATGACATTCTCACATATTTGATGGGGCAGTAATTAGAATTCAGAGAGGCAGAAGCAGCAGAATAATTCCCAAAGATCACACAGGAATGGGTGACAACTTTGCACTGATCAAACCAAAAGGGAATAACTTTTTGAACGTCTGAGGCATTTAAAAGAAAACCCGGAGAGTACTTCATAGTAGGGCTACTCTACGCCACCCTTAAAAAGACAAAAGATAAAGTTCAAAATAATCCACAAGTGATTACATTTTCTGCCAAAATATCCTTCAGTACTCTATGTGAAGACAGCAAGATTCACACACTTCTCACCATAATATTCACAATGTTCAATATCATATAAAAAGGACTGAAGACAAAGCAGAAACACATGGCTCATAATCATGAGAAACATAATAGAAACAAACAAATTACAGAGATAATGGGACTAGCAGACAAGCACATTTAAACAATACTATAAATAGTCTTAAGGATGTAAAAGAAAATAAGGTATTAGCACAGTGGAAGACTGCAGAAAACAATCGTACTTTATAGAGTTGATAAGCATAATATCTGAGAGAAAAGATTAATGGATGAACTGAGTAGTAGATGAAACTATATAATAAGAGACCAATGAACTTGAAGATATAGCAATGAAAGTATGCAAACGAAAGTACTGAAAGGAAAAATCTTGAAAAATAAATACAGTCTCGGTCACCTGTGGGACAATTGGACTTCCAGAATAAGAGGAGTAAAAGTCAGATTAAAGCAATAATATTCAAATTTTATCCAACTTTGATGAAAACTACTAATATAGTTAGGTTTTGTGTTCCACCCAAATTTCATCTGGAATTGTAATCCCCAGAATCCCCATGTGTTCAAGGGAGAGACCACATGGAGGTAATTGAATCATGGGGGGTGGGTTCCCCCACGCTGTTCTGTGACAGTGAGTTCTCACGAGATCTGATGGTTTTAAAAGGGATTCTTCCCTTTTCAGCTCAGCACTTCTTTCTTCAGCCTGTGAAGAAAGTGCCTGACTCCCCTTTGCCTTCCACCAGATTGTAAATTTCCTCAGGCCTGCTCAACCATGCCCCATTGTGAGTCAATTAAACCTCTTTGTAAATTACCCAGTCCCCTGTATTTTATTGTGGCAATGTGAAAATGGACTAATACAACTATAAATCCTCAGTTCTGGGAAGCTCAACAAAGAGAATAAAAACAAAGAAAACCACAGAAGGCATATTTTAATCATATTGTTGAATATTAGAGGAAAAGAGAAGCATTGGGCAGGAAGAATGTCTTTCACTGCTTAATTCTAAAGAAAGAAAACAATAGTTTTACATGAACTCATTAATTAGAATTAGAGATGGAAATAATTTCAAACTCATTTTATGAGACTGGCTTTGCTTAAATACCAAAAACAGAAAGAGAGAGTATAAGAAAACTACCAATATATCTTATAAATATAAACAGAAAATTCTTAACCAAAGATTAGCAAGTAAAATCCAGCAGAAAAAAAAAAACAAAAAAGTTAATGCTACATGACTAACTTGGGCTTATCACAAGATTTCAAGTTTGGTTAATAGTCCAATAGCAAATCAAGGTAATTTGGCATATTAACAGAGGAGAGAAAGAAATATTATTTCACTAAATGGAGAAGAAACTAGTTGACAACATTCAATAATTATTCATGATAAATGCTTTTAGCAAATTGGGAATAAAATAAGACTTTTTTACTGGAAGACAGTATGACAATGTGCATAAAAAACTTAAAGAAGCTATAAAATATCTTCTCAGAATATCCTATAAATTTAAAATAACAAGGATATGGAATAGATCAATATTTTAAAAATTAATTATAATTCTATATATTAGCAACTAACAATGGCATATTGAAATGTTTAAAAATGCCATTTTAATAGCATAAAACATTTAGTTATGGATATAAATAATCCATGACTTCTATTTTAAAAAGTATAAAACATTACTGAGAGGAATTAGAAAAAATTAAATGAAGAGATATATTATGTTCATTAGAATACAACATTAAAAAGTCAATTTCCCCAAGTTGATGTATTGATCATTCTGACGGTAATTTCAGCAGCTTTTCTTCTTTCTAACTAACAAGCTGACTTAAAAATTTATTTTGAAATTTAAATGATCAGAATAGGCAAAAAAAAAAACTTTTTAAGAACAAAGTTGGAGAGCGTGTACTAACGCAATTTAAGACTCACCACAAAGCTTCAGTAATCAAGAAGGTGATAATTTCAACTGTATCAACACATTGCTCAATGGAACAGAACAGAAACTTTAGAAGTACATCCGCACATATATGGTCATTTTATTTTACTTTTGTATTTTAATTTTATTCTTAACTGACATGTAACAATTGTACATATTTGTGGGGTACAGTTTGATGTTTCAATAAATGTGTTACAGATTTACAATGGGAAAAGGAGAGTTTTTTTCAACAAATAGCAGTGGAGCAACTGGATATCTATGTGACAAAAAACTAAACTTCTATATTTACTTCATACTATTAAATAAACAGAAATTTTTCTCAGACTGGATTATAAACCTAAATGTTAAAGCTAAAGCTATTAAGTTTTCAGAAGCGGGGGGAAAAACTTCAAGAACTCAATGAAGGCAAGGATATAAACAAACTGTTGATTCCCTACCCAACATAATACTACTCAGCAATAGAAAATGATGAATTTGCATGATACATGCAACAGTTTAGCTGAATCTCAAAAACATCGTCCTAAGTTTCAAAGTGGATGCACTGCACTGGTGTCCTGTGTAGGACACAAGGCAGCATGGCCTTGGCTTGTCTAACCACAAATATCCACTAATCTTCAAATTTGGAGCTTGAGAGGTAGAACAGAGTCCATAGGGAATTCATTCTAACATCAGCTCAGCTACACTGATTATCCAGGGCACCAGTAGCTGAGATGCCTATCTATGACAGCATCCAAGAATCAGAGCTGGAAGTGGAGAGTATATAAGCTGAGATACTCAGTTGTGTCGTGGTGGCAGCAGCAGTGTCCTCTCTGTATAGAATCTGTACCATTATCATGGTCTGTGCAATTCTGACTCTTACCAGACTTCTTTATTCCTGACAACTCCCTGAGCAATCCTGGCCATTGTTTGAGTGACCCAACATCAATTCAATATTCTTTTCTTCTTGAGATGAACCCTTTTACTGTTGTTTGCTAGTAATAACTCTGATTGATACAAACTGTCCATATAAAGAGGGATGATTTTGAAAATTTATTTTTCTACCTTTGACCTCATCTGAAGATACATAAATTTGCCTTAAAATCATGCTCAGATACAAACTAAATATCTATGAAACAGAATTCTTGATCTCCTTCTTCCCCGTAAACTGGCAATCGACTAACCAAAGCATAGTGTTTTCTTTCTGCAGTACCTCAATTAGCAGGCACCAAACAATGCCATCCTTCTTATAATTACTATCGTATTACAAATGTATTAAATTTCATAGCTGTTGTGCAGTCCAGTGCATCCCTTTCACTTGTATACCATCAACTTGCCTCGGGTAAAAATGTCAACGACTTAATGCTACATCAGGCCAGAGAATATAATCCCTTCACTCACCACAAACACAACTGCTTCTCTGTTGCCATCTGGGCATCTAGTGATTTAATTCTGAGTCTCATCCTAAGAGTTGGCCTCCTAGAAACAATTCCAGTACCTAAAATTACTGACATAGGGTTGGATTCCCTAGAAGCACCATACTGCAAAGAAGATTTGGTGATGAAAGTAACTTACTGGAAGTATTCCTAGGACAGAAGTAAAGAAGGAAGGAGTTTGGACCAAAAGAGGAAGGAGATCAAGGAAGTCTGTGACAGCAAACATAGTCCAACAGAATGTATATTAGGTTAAATAATCCAGATGCAGTTTGCATTCCATGTTGTTCTTAGCTTAGAGGTGTCCTGATTAGGGGATGGAGTATTTCTGCCATCACCCCTGTATCAGTTATTAGCCAAGAGCTGTTCCCAGAAAGAGCTAAATACCCCGCTACTTTTCCTCTCTGAGCTTACAGGAAAGGCAGGTTCTAGAAGCTTGGAAAAGAAACACACATGTTTATGTCTCCCCCACTAGACTGTGGGTCACTTGAGGCCAGAAGCTATGTCTTCCTATGGAGCTGTATCCAGCACCTAGAATAGTGTAAAATGTCAACAACACTTTTGCATCCAGCTTTGCACTATTCTGTGTTCCAAAAATCAAGGTGCAGAAATGAGAGGATATTACTTAGAAAGCAGAATTCTGAGAAAAGGCATGGGAAGTAATTTAGATCAAGATCAACAGGTACAGGTGAGATGAGACAAGAAGTTTAAGGTCAAGAATATCAGATCCAGAGGAAGCAATATACTAGCTAGACTAAAGCAGATAAAATTAAGATATCCTGGATGTATTATTGAATCAAGTCTATGAACAAAATAATTTTTAATGCCATGCCTATGACAATCGTGTAGGTTAGCCTTGGGAATTAAAGGGGGCTAACATAATAAGATATAATGAAGCAGTAGGTGATATTGACTATTTGATAACAGTAAATTTGTTCTCAGAAGAAAACAAGATATTCTCAGAGTAATTAGGTGATTGGATAGAAGAATCAGAGTCATTTCTTCTGAAACCAGCTATTAAATCAATTAACAAAAAAAAAAGATACATACCATCACTCTAGACATGGAAAAAGGAAGACAGACTATGCATCTGAGTAAATCAGACATCTTTGAGTCACCAACAAGTACAAAACAGAACTGGCCTAACCAAATATAATACAAGTCGTATATGTAATTCTAAATTTTGTGGTGGTCACATTAACAAAAAAGTATAAAGTAGCAGGTAAAATTATTAATAGTAATACATATTACTTAACCCAATATATTCAAAATACTACCATTTTAACATATGATCAATATAAAAGTATTAATGATATATGGGTAAAATTTTTTAAAAATTAAAAATTCAGTTTCTCACACTCACTTTTCACACACATTTCAAATGTTCAATTGTCACATGTGGCTCACGGCTGCTATATTGGACAAAGTCATGTTAGAACCAAAGAATAATGATTTTTTGAGAAACATTCTGAATTTAATGCATAATGTTTTCATGGTCTAATGCTTACAGTTAATGACATTCTTACCCTCCTTTCAGAAGGGCAAGTTTTTGAAAAATTTGCTTGTTGAAAGCTTCTTAATGGCAGATCATCAATGAGGCTACTGCAGAAGCCAAAACAATCACCACTTACTGGAGAACATTCTGAGTTAAGCTGCTTCGATTTAGAATGTTTGGCCTCCCTGGAATGTTCCACGACTTTAACCTGACCTTGCCACCCAGTTTTCATATGTGCTGCCCTATATTAATGATGTTCTTACTGTGGCATGAACAGATAAATGATGAGCCTATGAGAAGAATTTAGAGAGTCCTAAAGGGTTTTGATATGTATCTGAGTGAAAAATCCAGTGTAAACTTCCCAGACTTCAAGTAGTAGCATTGGTATTTTCCTGCCCAAATCCAAACATGGCAACACAGGAGCTGTGAATGCTAAAAAGAAGGCATGATTTTAAAACTTCCTTATGGTTAATTATTACAATTCCTTTTTCTGCTCCCTGAAATAATAAAAATCATGCAAGGTCATTGTACTAGTCAGGGTTCTCTAAAGGGACAGAACTAACAGAATATATTTATACATGAAAGGTAGCTTATTAAAAAGAATTGACGCACACAATCACAAGGTAAAATCCCACAATAGGCCGTCTGCTAGCTGGGGAGCAAGGAAGTCAGTGATGGATTCATCAGTCCATGCCCTAAAAACTCAAAAGTAGGGAACCCGACAGTGCAACCTTCAGTCTGTGGCCAAGGCTTGAGAGCCCCTGGCAAACTAATGGTATAACTCCAAGAGTCCAAAAGCTGAAGAACTTGGAGTCCCATGTTGGAAGGCAGGAAGCATCCAGCTTAGGAGAAAGATGAAGGCCAAAGACTCAGCAAGCCTTCTCTTCCATCTCTTGCCTACTTTATTCTAGCCACACTGGCAGCTGATTCAATGGTGCCCACCCAAATTGAAAGTGAGTATAACTCGCCAAGTTCATTGACTCAAAGGTTAATCTCCTTTTGGCAACACCTTCACAGATACACCCAGGAACAATACTTTGCATCTTCCAATCCAATCCAGTTGACAGTCAATATTTACCATCAGAGTCTTCGTATTGAAAACTGGAATAAAGCTGGAAATGACATTTGATAGTTGGGGAATTTATTCTTCTCTTGTAAAATCTAAGGACATCTACTTTCCATGAAAATTTATCAGAAAATATAATCAGCAAGGTAGTGTAATTTTATATCCATTTCTCAGACAATTTCTTAATTTGATAGGTAACTCAAAATGGCTTCAGAGCCAGTAAGTTTCATTTTAAACATCTTCTTCAAACATAATATAAAAAACACAAAGAGCCACACAATATTATTGCCAATAGCAGTCCGATTAATTCAGTTCAAAGAATTTCTCCAAGTTGTCACACACCCTTCATCATCTTCAACAAATGTCAGACTAGAAGGAAGGTAGAGACCACTAAGAAAATGCTAAAACAAATCTTTGTAAAACTCTGAATTACTAACCATTCATCACCAACATGCCATTCCATATTCCATATCAGCAGTTAGTCTTGATGGCAGTTATGGGCAGCATCTCAACACTCACCTCCATCATAAATAAGGGTCAATCTTGGGTTCTGTTGGATTCTACCTGCCTAATCAACTCAACTCTACTACAAAAAGTTACAATGCTAGGCAAAGCAGTTAGAACAAAATGGTTTAAACCTACTTCAACTGTATTCCATGCGACATGGGTTGGAGTAGCAACATTATGATACTCAACTGAGATCTTCCTCTCAGGATAGCTTGATAATATCATGACTATTCACTCAATTCATTAAAACTGTCATGTTTATTTTAAAAAAATACAGGCCGGGCACGGTGGCTCAAGCCTGTAATCCCAGCACTTTGGGAGGCCAAGGCGGGTGGATCACTAGGTCAAGAGATCGAGACCATCCTGGTCAACATGGTGAAACGCCGTCACTACTAAAAATATAAAAAATTAGCTGGGCATGGTGGCGCATGCCTGTAATCCCAGCTACTCAGGAAGCTGAGGCAGGAGAATTGCCTGAACCTGGGAGACGGAGGTTGCAGTGAGCCGAGATAGCGCCATTGCACTCCAGCCTGGGTAACGAGCAAAACTCCGTCTCAAAAAAAAAAAAAAAAAATACAAAAGTTAGCCAGATGTGGTGACACATACCTACAGTCTCAGCTACTGGGGAGGCTGAGGCTTCTTGGGAGGTTGACCGGAGCTTGGGGAGGTCAAGGCTGCAGTGACCCGTAATCATACCACTGCACTCCAGCTTGGGCAGCAGAGTGAGACTCTGTCATACACACACACACACACACACACACACACACACACACACGATACATCCATAAAATACAGTAAATATTTCCACTTATACATATATACATGCACTTACATAGATATGTAAGCACATACACATGCACTCACATTCATAACTCTCCTCAGAACCATCAAATGAAAGATCAACTAATAAAATAAAATTTCCAGATTTTTCTTCATAACTAGTATTTATAGTTATAGCTCTGCAAAGACCAGGCTTTGTATTTATTTATTTTGCATTTTTTTGCTATTTATGAATGGCAGCTGATTCCATAGGTGAGAGCCAGGATGCAAACCAGGCAGTTTGGCTCACATCCTTGACTACATCCCTGGCCACAATAATAACATAGAAACTCATTTTTGAAAAGAATTTAAGAAGTTGTCTCGCCTAACTCAAAAGCAAATATTTAACGTGTTCAGTATCCCTGACAGTGTATCAATTCTTCTGGCAGTAAGGACAGAAAAACATTTCTGAAGCAAAAGAAATATGCCAGATCTTTTTTCTGTGTGACAAATTGAAATAATTGTTATTCCCTAAGCAGCTCCACTATCTGATTTCCAATTTGAGTTCCAATTTGAGGAATTACCCCTTCCCATCTTCTATTCCTTAATCATCTTTTCTACATAGAGAAATATAAATGCACACTCATGAAAAGTGAAATAATAAATGTTAGTAGAAGAGCTATAATTCAGCATTTTATTTTCTAGGGTATCTGTCTAGCTTGGGAAAAGAAAAACTGAGAAATTCTAAGGTAAGCTATAAACATCAACTGTATAGGTTTATAAAGCCATCCTATAACATGTCTAATACTTGTAATAACAGAATCAGATTGCTCACAGAAAATACTAATTCGGTTTTCAAAAAGTACTTTTCACCCATTATGTCTAATGACTCATCTCTATTTTATCCTGTGCAGAAATGTGGACTTTCTTAAGGTTGAGCTCTTCTTTGAAACACATACACACACACACACACACACACACACACACACACACACACACACAGAGAGAGAGAGAGAGAGAGAGAGAGAGAGATTGAGAGAGAGAAAGAGAGAGAGAGAGAGAGAGAGAGAGAGAGAGAGATTGTTATCTAGGAAAAAATATTAGAAGTGAAAGAAAATAGAAAAATCATCAAAATTGTGGTTTCAAATACAGACGAACTTAAACCCTTCCATAGTTTTTACAATCATAAAAGCAGTTATTTTACTTATTTTCTCAAAAGGGTTGGAATAGGGAGCCTTCCCAGGAATCTAAGCAAACTTCAAGCAGGATTATAGTCCTGTTTTCCACATTTGCATAAACATCCTTCACAATGATTTGACTTCGCAGCATCAGGATTGTCTGGCAGAGCAAACAAAGCCAGAGTTGGCACAGGTATCTCCCTAGCTCTGGAATGAGATTAGCGATGGAAGAAATATCAACATCTACCAAAGCCAGTGAAAGCAAATTTAAACCTTCTCCTACCACCAAACAAACAACCACAGCCACATCTTAAAAACTACCATCGATGGCTGATTCGGTCCCATGGTCCTGAAGTGGCTTTTTGTATATCTTAGTCCTGTAATTAGTGGCGGGTGTTCCCTCCGGATGTTCAAGAGTTAGATTTGGTTTGAATGTTGCTCAGAAGTTTATCCAAATAATGCTGGATTTTTCTTCTGTGTGTGTTCCTCCTTTTACTCATATGTTTACTTCCCTGACTCCACCTATTCAATTTTTTTTCTGAAGAACCTAAATAATATTTATTTCCAAGTGTCAAATTTTCTATTATATCTCATTAGTTCAGTGCCTATGTCTTACTCTTTTAAAAAATATTGATTCTATTTTCTAGAAACTGCAGAATATATTCTTTTTGTCAAAAGAGTAGCTTAATTGAAAAAGTTCCAACTTCTTTTTAACCAGAAAATAAATGTCTCATGCCCATATTTCATAAGGCTTCAATTTTGCTTTTAAGAATCTTTCTAAACAGAAAACAATAAAAGCTAGAATCAGCTGGCAGTAGACATTTGTAATTATTTGGCTGGCTAGCATAATTTTTCTCTTCCTAAGTGCACCATGATTTCTAAATATTTGAGGAATTACCTCCTTCCCTTCTTTCAGAGCTATAATTATGGGCCCAACCCTCTCGTAGACTAAGCAGTGAAAATGTTCCTCAAGATAGGCAATAATTCAGAGCCCTCTGGAATTTGATTCTTGAGCAGAGGGACAAACAGACTAAAAGTTGTGGTTTTTCCATTTCCACAGTGGCTTTCTGACTGGATCCTTCATATTGCAGGAGACTTTGTGTGGTTCTTGACTGGTTTGCTGCATGTACTTTTCTGCTTGCCTATTTCCAAGCCTATTTCTCTAGACTGTATGTCAGGTCTGAGAATTCCCAATAACTCACCACAATTTTCTTTGGTTCCTGTTAGTCAGAGTCAGTTTCTTTTGCACACAACCAAAGAATACTAATGAGTTAAGAGTTAAGACCTGTCACTCATTTTTAAATAGATAACAACCTGGGCCAGGTTCATTGAATTGACTACAATTCAATGAATGTAACTATAACATTCTTAGTGCTAGAAAAATAATATGAGAAAAGGAAGAAATTACTTATGCTTAGGGCATTTACTATAGAGTTAAGATTAATCCACACACAACAATTACAGTTCCCAGGCATACAAAGAATTCAGAAAGAATGCGTTCAGTATCCAAGCAATGAGTTTTCTTGTCATCCACCTGGTTTCCCAAGCCTAAACCTGAAATTCATTTTTGAATTATTTCTCTTTCTCACCCCATACATCAAATTAGTCAAAACTTATTCATTGAGAAAATATTTATTAGCAAGCCATGTTCATTGTGCTTACTCTGTATCTCTTCTTTCTTTCCATCCCCAAAGGCACTACTTTAATTTAGTCCCTCATGATGTATTTCCCACCTGACAGACTGCAGCAATTTCCTAAATGGCCTCTCTGCTTCTGTCTTTGTTCCTCACAGTTCATTCACTTCTAAGAAGATAGAATTATCCTTTCAGGTGCCGGGCACGGTGGCTCACGCCGGCAATCCCAGCACTTTGGGAGGCTGAGGTGAGTGGATCACGAGGTCAAGAGATCAAGACCATCTGGCCAACATAGTGAAACCCCGTCTCTACTAAAAATACAAAAAAAAAAAATTAGCTGGGCATGGTGGTGCGTGCCTGTAATGCCAGCTACTCAGGAGGCTGAGGCAGGAGAATTGCCTGAACCCAGGAGGCAGAGGTTGCGGTGAGCAGAGATTGCACCATTGCACTCCAGCCTGGGTAACAAGAGCAAAACTCCATCTCAAAAAAAAAAGAAAAGAAAAGAATTATCCTTCTAAAATGCAAAACTGATCATATTCCTCTCCTCTGGAGGCTTGCCAACATTTTAGGAAGGGCTCCAAATGTCTTAGTATGGTATTCATGGTCTTTGAGGCACTTAAAAACTCTTCGGGAACAAAGTGAGCTGTAACTAAACAAACAATTGAAGAAGCAAGGTCTATTGTGATTTGGCACTTGCTTATCTCTCTGGCTTCATCTCTCACCATGCTGTGCTACAAGCAGATTGAGCTACTTACAAGCTCTCTCATCTGGCCTGGACATTGGCTGCTTCTCTGGCTGGAATGCCCTTCCTGCTCCCTTCCCTCATTTCACCTGACAAGCTCCGACTTTCCCACCTCCAGTCATAAGAGATCTGCCTCTCCTTTGCATTGCTGTGCTAGTCCCTCTGTGCCTACCTCTAACACAGTATTTATCACTTTATACTCGAATTCTCTCTTCCTTTGCTTGCCTTTCTTTTTAGAAAGCAGGTGCTATTCTTTGAATTTGGACACTGTCTGCCTCATCTTTGTGTTCTCCACACTTAGGAGGACACCTAGCACATGAAATCATCCAATACATATTTATTGACTTACTGAATACATATAAAATATGTTCAGAAGCAATGCATACAGTATCTTTTCTACAGACCCAAATAGAAAAGACCTGAGAACACATTTTAAGACATTCTCCTTGTAAGCATGAGAAACATTGGAACAGCTAAAGAGTCCTTTCAGGATTCTCTAAAAATGCCAACTCTAAATTATAAAAAAATATATTACAATACAGCAAACAAACTTTACAGATTTATGTAAAGCTTCTGTTGACTCAAGCAAGCTATATAAACTCTCATGGACATTTCAAAAGTACTATAGATGTTCATAAAGCTCTTCATTTTGTGGGATAACACCGACTATATTGATGCATGATCCAGCCTGAGATAATTAGTTTCATAATGTAAGAATAAACTAAGATGGTTTGCTGCAGCCCAAGACAAAATATGCAACCTTTTTTGACAATCTTCTCTGAATAAATAAATTCCGACAAAAATAATAGAAAGTTATACGAGAAACCAGACAATGAGTGGACTTCAGGTATGCTCCTTGGATTGAGTCAAATGGAATAAAAGTTGTAAAAACATAAACGTGGTTTCATAGGCACTTTGCATCAGTTCATTTTCACACTGCTATAAAAATGCTGCCCAAGACTGTGTAATTTATAAATAAAAGAGGTTTAATTAACTAAGAATTCTGCATAGCTAGGGAGGGCCCAGAAACTTACAATCATGGTGGAAGGCAAAGAGGAAGCAAGGACCTTGTTCACATAGCATCAGGAGAAAGAAGAGCAACCAGGGGAAATGCCAGAAGCTTATAAAACCATCAGATCTCATGAGAACTCAGTCACGATCATGAGAACAGCATGGGGGAACCACCTCTTATGATCCAATCACCTCCCACCAGGTTCCTTCCTTAATACTTGGGGATTACAATTGAAGACGAGGTTTGGGTGAGGGTAAAAAGCCTAACCATATCACACTTGTAACAACAAAAAAAAAAGGCACCACATATATGGTAATGAGCTTAACATGCTGTTCATAAAAGATACCTGTTGCAGTTCTTCAAGAACTTGCCTTCTTTTTTTTCTACCATGAACAAGTCTTAGTCATTAGCACTTTTCACATCTTTGTACAGATAGATAAATCTCTCTATATATAATTATAATCTAAAGGCAAATTCTCACCACCTAGCATTAATCCCAAATATGTAACTTCTGTTCTTCTGATTGTTTTATTTCCTTATGTACAACTGTCCAGGGAGCTTGCTCTTATTGTAAACAAAATGTATTCAATCATAAATCAGTTATCTTCACTTAAATTAGTTCTCTTTCAGCTTCTATTTCTGTAGAAGTATGACCATTCTTCATTAACTCCTTTATCCTTTTTTATATCCTTTGTCTCTTCCTCTCACTGTCTATAATCAAGTGCTCAAATAAATCAATTATTATAGTTGTAAGTTACCCAGCACATGCCAATCTTTCTCTGATACTAATTAGTGAAATATAATCTTATCTACGTATTGTGAGCAACATTGCCAACATCATCTTCCTGAGCCATTGCCTACTGTTTCCATCGTGTCCCTTTTGCTCCTCATCTTCCTTAAAAACATCATGTGAACTCTCAAGCTATTTTCTCGCTCTGGATTCTCCACATCTACGAAAGTTCATCCTATGTAACTTTATAACTTAAACACTGTGTCCTCTTCAAATCAGGTTTTCTGTTCCATATACATTTCTCTTCCCACTGCTTTGCTAGAGTTCCCTCCTCAATATGCCTTCATTGCTCTCTCAATCTATCCTAAAATCTTAACTGTCTTCTAAATGCTTGCTCCAATCTCATGTTTGTGAGGATTTGCACAATCTCACCATTAAACCTTTTCTCCTAATATAATAGTGCCTCCAGTGAACCACACAAACTATCTTGGATTCTTGCTACATACAAAACCTCCGAGTAACTATATTAGTCAAGATAGGCTAATTTGTGCTGTACTAATACACAATCTATGAATTTCAATGACTTTGCAGAAATTTTTTCTTACTCTGAATGTCCCACATGAGCCATCAGGTAGCTCTACTGTGTTGTCACTCAGGTATTCAGTAAACAAAGGCTCCCATATTCGGTGCTACATTACACTCAGTTGCAACGGCAAGGGAAGACACAAACTAGACAAATGTGCAAGGAATTTTTATTGCCTCTGATCAGAAGACAAAATTCATTTCAGATCCTGTAATCTCACCTGGCAAGTGGGTCATAAAATGTAGAAGAGTGAACACATACTTGGTAAGTACTACTATTGCCATCACTGTAAATTTGTATTAATAATCTCAGCTAAGCTTATGTAGGAGGAGGAGTTCTTAATTCTAGAACTGCAGTCTTCACATTGGAACATTACTACCTATAGAGAAAAACTGATCATAGTACCTGCCTGTCCTAGCAGACCCACTTGTGTAGCCTGCTGTCAGACCAAATGGAAAGCAGCATGAATAGGAACATGATCTTAGAATCTGAAGGCCAAAAGCCCAGACACACTAGGAGATTCCCTCCTTAGCACAGATAAAAGTCTGCCACTCATGGATGTGAGGTAAGCTGACCAATAAAGATGGTCTAGAATGCACCTGAACTGATAAGGCCAAATTGTCTTGAATGTCCAGAAGAGCTTTGAAAGATAAGAGCCAGCTGCTGTCTTATTGTAATCATCCATTTAGGCTGCTATAACAAAAATACCTATGTCTGAGTAGTGTATAAAAAAACATAAATTTATTTCTCACCATTCTGGAGGCTGGGAAGCCCAAGATCAAGGCACTGGCAGATTCAGTATCTGGTGAGGACTCTCTTCTGCATAGACAGACATCTTTTCATTATAATCTCACATGGTGAAAGGGGCTAGCTAGCTCTCTGGAGTTTCTTTTATAAGAGTGCTATTCCCATTCATGAAAGTGGAGCCCTCATGGCCTAATCACTTCCCAAAGACCTCACCATCTAACGCTTTCATGTTGGAAATGAGATTTCAATGTATGCATTTAGGGGAGTAGGAAAAAAACCATTCAGACCATCACACTTGTTTTGCTGTTTCACTGCTTCAAGTGTCTATTCATTCTCCTAGAAAGAATTCTAAGATAACAGCATTGTACGTGATAAATTTCCCTTGTGCTCCAGCATTGTGTCATGAGGAAATACTCAAGGCTGTTTAACAGTGGACAAGAGCCTCTTCATTAGAAAAACCAGGTGTGCATGGGTAGGAAGTACTTCTTTATTCCTTGTGTTCTCCTCTGTGGAAAAGAATCCATCTTACCCCCAGCTTGCCTTGCCTTCTCACTCATTTCCACATTTATATACCTGAGAGGGGCTTATCTCATGGGTAATGTTGGAAGGAACACTTGGGCAAGTGAACCCACATCTTCCTTCTTTGTTCCTTTTAAGAAAGAGCTGCCCCCATGTTCTACTTTACTTCTCTGTGGGTGACTTCTGTTTTCATAGGTAGAGCCTGCCCAGTCAAGCCCTCCTGTGACAAGGTGAATAAGGCTATATAAATCAGGGCTTCAGTGCAGAAGTCCACATGCTCCCAGATACAAAACACATTCTCCGATTTCAATTTTGACTGTAATAAGGGTCATTTTTTTTAATTCTCTGTATGTCAACTAATTTATTGTATTTCTTAGTTTTAGCTGAATGAGTAAATGGAGCACAATTTGTTGCATTTCCCAAATAATCTCAAAAAGATAGCATTTTGATTTGTTTATTTAAATATATTTGTTCTTAACCTTTATAATAGCATTTTCTTTTACTGTTACTATAAAACAACTACCTTCGGCCTGACATTCAGTGATATTAATACATTATTAGAATATGTAGTTAATGCTAAACTTTTCGTAGAAAACTCTATCAGTTTAAAGTAAAATTTGTCAATATGAATGCATTATATTCTTTTTTTTTTTGAGACAGATTCTCACTCTGTCATCCAGGCTGGAGTAGCGTGATTACAGCTCACTGCAACCTCTGCCTTCCAGGGGCTCAAGCCATCCTCTGGCCTCAGCTTCCATAGCAGCTGGGAACATAGGTGCAAGCTACCGCACCCAGATAGGTTTTGCTTTTGTTTTTGTTTTTGAGACAGAGTCTTGCTCTGTTTCCCATGCTGGAGTGCAGTGGCGCAATCTTGGCTCACCGCAACCTTTGCCTCCCGGGTTCAAGTGATTATCCGGTCTCAATCTCCCAAGTAGCCTGGATTACAGGCATGTGCTGTCACAGCTGGCTAGTTTTTGATTTTTTTTTTTTTTTTTTTTTTTTTTTTGTAGATACAGGTTTCACCATGTTGCCTAGGCTGATTTCCAACTCCTAAGCTCAAGCAATCCACCCACGTCAGCCTCCCAAAGTGCTGGGATTGCAGGCATTAGCCACCACGCCCAACATGCATTATGTTTTTAATCTACCTCTATTGTGATCTGGTTATTTGCACAGAGGCAAAAAAAAAGCAAAATATAAAAATTGGTTTGAACATAATATTTGCTACTAGCATTATAAAATGCTAAGGCATTAGAAAAGCAGTTCAATCTTTTCTGGTTGTGTTGATCAATGACACAGGTCCTCTAAGCAGCCATAGGAGCTTAATGATTTTTAAGATTTTTTTAAAAAAAATAGTAGGTATAATTCAAAGTCAGACTTTATATGAATGTGAGTTATGGGGCTTATAGTAGGGGAGGAGGATATAACGGATGACATTGGCAGGGGTTAAATCCCAAAAGTCAAAACACTCTAGAAATGAAACTTCACAGATTCTATTCCAATCAAACTTAGTCCTCATAATTCTAATTCCATCAATTACATTTACCCATTCTGAAAAAAAGAATTAGCTCTAACAAATGTCTTCTGCTTTGCTTACTCATATCTTGATAAAGCGGGTTGAATTCTAGGTGAGGTAAAAAATCTGCTCTCAAAATTCCACAGCAAAATAGCATATTACTCATTTATACTAATGTCTGGTGTTTTTAAAACTACAGTTTTGAATTTAACCAACAACAAGGATTCTCTGCCTTAGGTTAGAAATGGAAAATATTATTGACTGTCACCCAGGATCTGCCATTGGCAAGTCATTTATTAGAGTCAATTATTTGTAACCCTGAGGCACACAACAGTGTGAAGGGATTCAGATAAGAGCATCTGTTCATTCAAAACTTACAGTATGAGCATGACTCCAAAGCAAATCAGATTAGCCTACACATGCCAATGTCTCTGATGATTACACACACACACACAAAAAAAAACATCACTAGTTTTGCAGGCTGAGAGATATTAAATTAAATATATACAGCTACAAACCAAATGAATTTCAAATGCTTTAAGTTTGACTGAAAACAGAAGCTTTTATTCAAAATATTTGCAGCTTAATATTTACAAGTTGCTAAGAAGACAATTTAAGTATTTAAACATTACTTTAAAGAAGACCAAAGCTTCTCTACCATCATTCTTTTATCTCGCCGTGTTCTACTTACTTGAAGGTCACATATCTGTTTTCTAGTGCCACCTTTTGGGTGGTCTTGCTATTATATAACATTGAAATTGAAACGCTGGAAATTCAATGTATGTGTTTTAATTGAAATTTAGCATATTGAGTTTATGCTCTTAGTTGTTCACATTAACTGTACAGTTTATTTCAATAGAGACCCTTTTCACCTGTCTTCTATAATAAAACAGAAGCTGTGAAGTTTCCTTATTAGAGGAAACTTTCCTTTTTGAATCATGGGATTCAACCCCCACCAACCTCATTCATTATATTATCCTCCCCCAATGTAAACCCCAGCACTAACATTCATATAAAGTTTGACTTTGAATTATACCTACTCTTTCCCTTTCAAAACACTTAAAAATAAGTAGGCTCCTACAGCTGCTTAGAGGATCTTTGTCATTCATTGACACAACCAGAAAAGATTGAATTGCTTTGCTAATACCTCATGATTTGCAACTAGTGAAGCTCAAATCAAACCTAGTTCTAATTATTCTAATTCCATCTGTTACATTTACCCATTCTGAAAAAAATGTATTCGCTCTAACAAATGTCCTCTGCTTTGCTTACTCATATCTTGATAAAGCAGTTTGAATTCCAGGTGAGGTATAGAATCTTTTCTCAAAATTCTACAGCAAAATAATAAAATTACTCACACTAACATCTGGTGTTTTTAAAACTATAGTCTTGAATTTGACCAACAACAAGGATGTTTCTGCTTTAGGTTGGAAATGGAAAATATTATTGACTGTCACCCAGGATCTGCCATTGACATGTCATTCATTAAAGAGTCTATTTGGTATATTATACACCCATTTACCTAGATTCTCAAAGTCCCATTCCTATAATTAAGTAGATAATTGAACAATAAGAATTCTAAAAAATATTACCACAGTTTTCCTAAGAAATATTTTGTGAATTTATAATATTCAGCTCTCAGGTCAGTAAAAAACATTATCTCTTTAAACACAATTTTAGAGCTATTTTTTGGTAAAAACCATAGTAGTTCTTCACTGGTTTTCAATGTACCTTATAAAAGTATCTCTTTTACATTAGATTCCTGCAAAAAAAAATGTTATTTTATCATTTAAATTTTATAACTAAAAAAAATGTCTTTGCTTCCAGGCAAATCAAACTTCACGTCCAATTATGATAGATTATCTCAGGTATTTGGTAGTGTTTACTCTCTCTACTCTTTGCTGGTGACCTCTCTCCTGTTTTTGTTTTCATTCCAGATTGCTCTGCCTCTTGTTATGTTTGCTTTTACATATTATCTTAAATCTCCTTGGATGTAGTACAAGGGCCAAAATGTAAGGGTGTAATTCAAGGATTCCAGGAAAGAGGTAGTTACTGCAGCTATCATCAGACAAGAGTTGGGTGGAAGAGCCTTCCAAGATTTCAGGGGTCATAGCTGAGGCCAATGGTGAGGTAAAGCAAAAGACAATCAGAGGAAATGCAGGATAAGTAGAGAAAAGAATATATCAAGCACGTTGAGAGAGCAGTCAAGAAGACTTGTAATCAGACAGATCCATGGCTAAAGATTCTTAAGAGACAGCTTATGAAGGCCACTGGGTCTGACTGAAGAGCGGGTTAGCAGGAGTTTACCATGTAGAAGTCAGGTTGTCTCACTGGAAGCAAAACCACTGTAGCCACATACTTAAGAGTTTATGACAGTGAATTACAGATAGTGGCCCACCAAGTGTAAAGATACTTTTTGAGAAACAGTACCTATGCTTCCTTCTGAACCCACCCACTGAGTTCACCCCATGTCGGGGCTTTCCTCCTGAGCCCACCCATTTTGAGAAACTGCCACAGTGTGAGAAAGGAGTCACTGGAGAAAAGCAGCTGTATAAATCTAGGATTCATCAGTTATATAAACGAATGCATTCTGCACAATACCGCATCATGTTCTCTGAGTTTACTTAACCTTTAAGATTATTTGCTATACGCCACATAGTATGGTGAAACACAAATTTGTTTTGAAGGTTATATCCTCTGAAAGTGTACTGTGCCCACTTTAGGGTGTGTACACTGATAATCATTTAAAGCCAATCAATGATGTTCTATACATTGCTCTCCATAAAGTGGAAGCCAGCTCTGTTTGGGAATCAATATAAATGGTCACAAACTGGAAAAACTGTACTTCACAACTTTTCAGAGTCATTATTAGCTTTAAATTCAGGGTAATATTCATTGAAAAATAAACACATATTCAAACCTTGCAAATCTTAGTGCCTTCTGTGCTTTGTGAGTATATCAAGAAACCATCACTTTCAATAATAGGGAAAAAATTCCCCATAATAAAGGGGAAGAGGGAGAAGAAGAGGAGGAGGAGGAAGAAGACATCTGCTACATTTATTTGCTGAGATTTTATAAAACTTCGAGAAAACTTTGAAGGGTATCTATTAAGTTTCGTACCTTCTAGTATAATTATTATTCTCATTTTGCTCTCATGGTACATTCATTTACATTTTGTGTATTGTGTAAGCATAAAATTATGTGAAAGTGTTGAAATAATAAATTCACACATAATCTGAGAAAGTGAAATTTATATTTTTATATATTCATTATAGCATTATTTGTACGGTTTATACAAGTATTTCTATGACTAAAAACCATCTGGGTTAGATAAAAAAAACTATTTGCATAGAGATGCTCCTCCCAAATACCTAAAAATCTAGAGAGAGAGGAGATAGATACTTTCAACCATTCAAGGCTTGGGAATTTCTGAGGAGTTGTGGAATAGAAAGCTACCTTATTAAAGTCTTTTTGGAAATTGCACTTAGAGCCAATATATTTTGGATTTGCTAACTGATATCATAGAGTGCACAGCATGAAGGAATTAAGAGCCCTCATTTTGTTTAGGAGTAGTCAATTCCACAGCATTACAAGGTTTGCAAGCCAGAGCATGAAGAAAACTCAGAGCACACAAGAGAAATGACGCAAATATGGTTAAATGATTAGAGAACATGACCATTAAGACAGAAAATCATTTACCCTAGAGAAAGAAAGCTAAAATCAATCTTCAGTTTTAAGCTTGGCTACTGCCCAGAGGATGCAATCACTAGGTCTACTGAACCCCAAACAGATGGAAGTAATTGTAACAATAGAAAGATATATGTGAAATAAAGGAAGTGAAAGTCTTTCTGACTGTGGAAGCCATTAAGCTGTTGAAAGTTCAACAGTGTTTTTGTTTTTAGCAAATAAGAAAAATAGCATTCTGAATTGCATGTCCTTGATTTTCTTTAGATTATCACCGTGTGTTTTTGCATCCTTTAACAATTATGTCTACTTTGGGATATTTCTAGATGTCATACAAATAGAATGATACTGCATATATTCTGCAATATACTTTTGCTTGCCAAAAATTATGTTTAAGTAATTTATTTTTATAACTATTTTATTTTTGGATACCACAAGGTATTTCAAGCACATCTTATATTTTCCTTGTCCAAGCAACCTCTTTACCAAGGAGGGTGGTTTCTTTCATTGGAGAATGGTATTTGAAAACCAAAATCCGGGCTCCAAGTGTTCTTATTGCTACTGGGTTGTCATTGCTTTTAAACCCTTTCAGCAGACAGAGTGTGAAGAAATGCATATGTATACTCCTCATGCATACATTCATACACATTATTTCTGTGTGTGCACGCACACACATGTGCACACACACACACAACTTCATACAGATATTTCCAACTCCAGTCCAGAAGCATAGATTTCATTCTAGCCTTCCTCTTTTACTTATTTGAAACTTTTATCCCCAAAAGATAAAAAAAAAACCTGGTTTTTATTTTCTATAATATATCTACTTGTATTTTCAACCATAATGTACACATAAATTAATTTCAGAATAACTAACCCATATCTCTATAAGAAACAAAGGTACTAACTGCAATGCAGTATTTGTGTGATGCTTTTTACATTTAGTTTTAATTATTCATTCTTTGTGGCATACAGTTCTATGGGTTTTGAAAAAGTCATGGGCCTATAGTTGTTATATAAGTCACTATAGTTGTGATTCAAAAGGTTCATCAGCCAGCAAATTCCTTTAAATGCTGCCTTTTTGCTGTCGACATCTGCCCTCACCCTAACACCTAGCAACTACAGACTTCTTTTTCTTCCTGTGCTGCTTAATTTTATGTGTGGACATGACTGAGTTGAGGGATTCCCATATGTCTCCGTGATGAAACATTATTTCTGGATGTGTTAGTGAGGGTGTTTCTAGAAGAGATTATAATTTGAATCAGTGGGCTGAGTAAAGAAGATCCACCCTCGCCTATGTGGGGGGGCAACCATCCAATCAGCTGAGGGCTCAGATAGAACAAAAAGCCAGAAGAAAAGCGAATTCTCTCTCTCTCTTTTGGAGGTGGAACATTCAGTTCTCACCAGTGGAACTCCCCTCCCTGTTCTCAACTCCCCCGATTCTCAAGCCTTTGGATTCAGGGTGAATTACACCTCTGGCTTTTCTGTCTCCAGCTTGTAGATGGAATACCAAGGTAGCTTTCAGCCTCCAAACTCACATGAGCCAGTTACCGTAATAAATCTCATATATCTCTGTACATATGTTATTGCTTCTGTTTCTTGGTAGAACCCTGACAAATACACATCCTGTAATTTTGCTTTTTATATAATACCTTATGAATGGGATCAAGCAATATGTGACATTTTGAGTGTGGTTTCCTCTGCTTAGCAAAATGTATTTGAGATTAATCTATGTTGTTGTGAAAATTAATAGTTATTTTCTTTATTTGCTAAGTAAGTTTCACTGTATCACTGCACTAGTTTCTTTATCCCTTCACCGATGAAAGAACATCTGAATCATTTCCGGTTTTGGATAATTACCCATAAACCTTCTGTAAATATTCATGAAATGGTTTTTATGTTAATAGAGTTTTTCATTTATCATGTGTAAATACTGAGGAGTAGGATTACTGGGTTCTATGGTAAGTACAAGTTTAATTTTATAATAGAATAAAGAGTTTAAAAATAGATTCACACACAAATATTTCTTTCAATTATGATAACTATGATGCAATTGAATGGGGGAAAGCATGGTCTTCTCCATATTATGCTATGGCCGATTAAAGATGCTCACAAATTTGTTCACGTTTTTTTCCATTGAGATGTGGTTCCTTTCCTTGAATCTGAGCTGTTTTGTGACTGCTTTCGCCAACACAGCATGGTGGAATTGATTATAATGCGATTTATGGACCTTGTCATACGTGAGCTGGTAGCTTCTACCTTGGATTCTTGAAATCATGAGCTGCTGTGTAAAAAGTTCAACTACTCTGAAGTCACTGCTCTGTGAAAATCCCAAGCCACATTAAGAAGTCCCAGAGGATGAGACACTATGTGGAGATTAAGAAATAGAGAGGGGCCAAGAAGCCCAGGCACCAGACACAAGAGTGGAGAAGCCATTGCGGAAGTAGATCCTTCAAATTCAGGCATCTTCACAGATAAAATAGAGCAGAGATAAACCACCTTGCCAAGCCTTTCCGTAATTCCTGACCCAAATAAATATGAAAAAAAAATGAGTGTTTTATCCCTTTTATTTACTAACATTATTTATTTTAAACTTCTAAGTTTTGGGATAGTTTTGTCTGTTTTTGTTTGGTTGGTTTTTGGCTGAAATTAATCACTAGAACCACACTGAAACAATCATATTTCCATATTAAAATAAAATAAAATTTGACCCCTACTTCACTTCCTATACCCAAAAATTAATTTGAAAATGGATTATTGCTCTAAATGTAAAAGGCAAAATTATAAACATCTGAGAAAAAGGAGAGAATCTTTACAACTTGGAATTGAGCAAAATTCCTTAAACAAGTTCAGAAAACACTAAGCCTAAAAGGAAACATTGATAAATTATATTCCAATAAAACTGAAAACTTCTGTTTTTTTGAAGATATCATGTAGCATTTCAAAAAGTTTGCATAGATTTGGGACAGGACATTCACAATACATATATTTGCTTAAGGTTTTATTGTATTTGATATAGTTCAGATATTTGCACCCTCCCAAATCACATGTTGAACTCTAATTTCCAGGGTTGGAGGTGGGGCCTGATGGGAAGTGTTTAGATTATAGGGGTGAAGATCCCTCATGAATGGCTTTGGCCATACCCTTGATAATAAGTGAGCTCTCACTGAGTTCACACAAGATCTGCTCATTTGAAAATGTGTAGCACCTCCTCCCACTCTCCCCACTTCTCTCCCACTCCTGCTTTTGCCACAGGACATGCAAGCTCCTGCTTCACCTTCTGCCCTGAGTAAAAGTTTCCTGAGGTCTCCCAGAAGCGAATGCCAGTGCTATGCTTCCTGTACAGCCTGCAAAACTGTGAGCCCAATCAAACCTCTTTTCATATAAATCACCCAGTCTCAGGTATTTCTTTATACCAACTCAAGAATAGCCTAAAACATGTATCTTTTCCAGTGTCTATTTTCAACCTATCTATATTTTATCCTTCTTAAAAAGTTATGTCTCAAGAACTTTAATCTTTGTCTTTGAAATATTTAGTACAGTGGCCTTTGATGTAGCTACTCGTAGTTATTAGCTTTGTTTTCTACTTCTGCCATCTTGTTATTCCTTTTCCTTAACTTACTATTTTTCAGTGTATTTTCATACAATTGCCAAATTTTTCTCCTCAAATTATTAATGTTTTTGATTTGCATTTATTGATTTTATTTTCTTTTTGCTTTTAAAATAAAGAATGGGTCTTGCTATGTTGCCCAGGCTGGTCTCATACTTTTGGCCTCAAGTGATCCTCCCACCTTGGCCTCCCAAAATGCTGGGATCAGAGGTATGAGCCACTGCATCTGGCCTGATTTTCTGTTGGACCTCTGTCGCACTTCTGAGTTAAACCACCTGGTCAAAAATATTTGTATTTTTTATTGTACATTGCTCAGTTATGCTTGCTAATATGTGGCTAAACATTTTTGCATCAGTGTAACAAATGAGATGACCTAATATCTCCTTCCTCATTCATTTTTGGGGGGCTTTTGGTAACAAACTTATGCCATTTTCCTATAAAGAGCTAAATTTTTCTTTCTTTTTATATACTCTGGAATCATTATATAAACAATGAAGTTGTTGCTTGACCTCCTGACAAAAAATTCCAACTAAGGTAGTATTCTTTCTTCCTAAAATACATATTTTAGGTTTTCCTTCGTCTATTGTGGAGAAACTCTGTTAGGTTTTATCTGAAAATGTCATTATTTTGCCCTAATTCTTGTGATTTTTTTCCAGTATTCAAATCTGCATTGACAGTTACTTTCTCTTCAGATATTAAATACATCATTCCACTTTCTTGAAGCTTTCACTGATGCTGTTGAGAGATTATTTCTCAGAATAATTATAATCCAACTGAATATAGCTGTCCATACTTCTGGCTGAGGTTTTAACCCTTTTCCCATTTGCCCTGAGAATACTCACCAGCAGGGCTTGCAGCATTTACCCCGAGATAAATTTGCCACAAAATATCTTGCTTTTATTATTATTTTTGCATTACTCTTGTATATAAACTTCAGAAACAGAAAACAGCATTCTATTTATATAGCATTCTGTTTTTATTAGTGGTATTTTCATTTACAAAATATGGTAATTCTTCATTGCTAAAAAAAAAAAAAATCAAATCCTAGAAAATGCAGCATTCCTAAACATGATGTTAACACTGTTCTCAAACAGCTGCTGCCCAAAGATTCATTTGATGAATCTGATTTTTCCAAAAGAGACAAATCTCATGACTCAGACAATTCTGATGTTAGTACTGTTTAGAAATAACTTTGAAAACAGTTTTATATTTTATTTTCACGTTGAAAATCAATCAGATTTGCTTCAGCCTCAAAGAGCATATTTATGTAAAATTGTGCTGTCAGGGAGGTGCACATTTTTTTCTAAACTGGAAAAGGATTAAATCTCTAATTTATCTTTGGTCACCTGGATTTTTACTGTTATGATAAATTTACTATTTATATATGAATTTCTTGTTTTTAATCTGACTCTATCTTGCATTTTACTCAACATATCTTCTCTATTTTTCAATCCATGGAATTTCTTACATTCTTTGAAATTTCTCCATATCTCTTTCCAGTTCACTAATTTGCTCTTCATCTTTGTCTAATCTGCTAATAACCCCATCATATTCAGATTTTGTATTCAGTCATTTTTACAGACTCTCGCTTGTAACTAATTTTCAAATCATTCTTTTATATGTTGTGCCTGATAATTCCAACATTTAATGGTGTTTTCAGATTTGATGCTGTGATTTGTTTTTCTTCTGCTGGCTCGGACTCATCAAGGCTTGCTTATATTGTTTTCCTTTGTTTCACTTTTGTTTTTACTGTGAGCTCATATTTCTATGGATATTGTTTGAGCCCTGAGCTGTGGTAGTTTTTATGGGAAAGGGCTGTTGTCTGGACCTGCCAGGTCCTGGGGGCACTAGAAAGCAGGACCACATTACACTGAGTGTATGCTGAGAACTAAGACCACCCAGGAAGTATGAATTCAGTCTATAAAACTGAAATCAGATGGCTTATGTTTACAAAGTCTGAGAGAAAATTTTTCTTTTCCCTCTATACAGCATCAAAGTCCAAGATGGACTATTTTTCTTGTCGTCTCCTGAGAGGTAAAAATATTGGACATAGAGAGACGATTCCCTACGAATATCTATCTCATATAGACCTGGAGTTGATCCTGTGTTCCCCACTTATGGACAGTCCCTGAAAACAAACTTTATCCCTACAGAAAATTTCCTCAAGGAGAACTTACATCTGAGTTTTGTTTTCCTGTGTTGATTCTTTGGCATCTAAGAATTCCTTACTTTCTTGAGTGTTTACAAGATGCACTCATAAAGAGTTTATTGTTATATTTTCTCTGCCTCCTTTTTTTCCATAGGAATCTTAAGGCACTCTAGTCCAAAATATAGCCTGAAATGGAAAGAAAACCCTACTAATTTTTAATTCCTGTACTGTAAATTTAAATAAAAACCTTCAGTTAGCCAAGTCTTGTATTGAAGCACTCTTACCTAAAACAATTCTATAGCTTAACAATTGTTACTTAAAACTAAGAAACACAAAGGACAACATTAAGAAATCTGCCTCCTAATAACTCCTTCACCAGAAAATTCACTTAAAGAAATATGCTGTCCTTTGAATTCCATCATAGAAAAACGTCATTTCCATATGGATCTTAATAGTTTGCACTTCAATTAATTTGAAATAAACAATTGTTGGTTGAGTGCTTGAGAATTTTTAACTTACAGGTGGTGACAAAATACAACCACTGCCCTCAAGAAGCTTACACTCCAATGGGAAAATTATATCAATAATCAAACAATTACAGCAATTTTATATGTATAAAAGGTAATAAAATACCAATACATATAGCAATAAAAATAGAAGAAAGGAAGATGTTCTACCTCAGCCTGTTTGTCTCTCAGAAAAAAGAAACTGTCACCATGTGGGATTTCTTCAACGTCATGTCACCAGAAGAGCAGAATATTAAAAATAATAAATATTTTTCAGGCTCATGAGAGTGTAAAGAATGTTTCAAGATATAGGAAGGGAATATAGACGAGGTAAAAGTACGGAGATATAAAGCAGCATCATGTGTGCAAAAAACAAAACAGTTTAGTAGCATGAGAATTCATGGTACAAGAAGAGCTTGTGAGAGTGTACACTAGACAGCTTGTCCCAGGGCACAGACAGAAGTTTAGATTTTATCTTTTTTATTATTATTATACTTTAAGTTCTGGGGTACATGTGCAGAACATGCAGGCTTGTTACATAGGTATACATGTGCCATGGCGGCTTGCTGCATCCATCACCCCGTCATCTACATTAGGTACTATCTTCTAAATGACTAGGAAGGTTTGTTTGAAGCACCAAAAGGGCAAAACAAAATCATACAACAAAAATGTCATTTTTGAAATTTGTGGAAGATGGAATCCATAAAATATGTAGCTTATATGCTTTATCCTTTATTTTATTTTATTTTATTTTATTTGAGACAGAGTCTCGATTTGTCACCCAGGCAGGAGTCACTGCAACCTCCACTTTCTGGGTTCAAGTGATTCTCCTGCCTCAGCCTCCCTAGAAGCTGGGGCTACAGGTGCACACCACCATGCCTGGCTAATTTTTTGTATTTTTAATAGAAATGGGGTTTCGCCATGTTAGCTAGGATGGTCTTGAACTCCTGACCTCAGGTGATTCGCCAACCTCAGCCTCCCAAAGTGCTGGAATTACAGGTGTGAGCCACCATGCTGGGCCCTTTTTAGGCCATTTTTTATGCCACATAGCACTAAATCATCTACCTGTATTCTAATTTATCTGAAATTGCTTATGTTTGAACATTTTTTGATTCTTTGATATTATAAAAAGCTGGTGGGGCATGAAGTCTGACACCCATGGTCCCAAAAACTCAGGAGGCTGTGGTGGAAGTATTGTTTAAGCCCAAAAGGTTGAGGCTGCAGTGAGCCATGTTTACACTGCTGTACCTCCAGTCTGAGTGACAGAGCAAGACCCTGTCTCTCTCTCTCACACACACACATGTACATGCACATAGTGATGGTTAATTTTATCTATGAACTTGATTGGGTCACAGGGTGCCCAGATTTTTGCTCAAAGATTATTCT
This sequence comes from Saguinus oedipus, assembly GCA_031835075.1. Taxonomy (NCBI): domain Eukaryota; kingdom Metazoa; phylum Chordata; class Mammalia; order Primates; family Cebidae; genus Saguinus; species Saguinus oedipus. The sequence goes on along the minus strand of CM063186.1, from coordinate 51,725,083 downwards.
GAATGTTTCTGGGAGGATGTTTTGCATGAGATTAACATTAAATCTCGTGGACTGAATAAAGCAGATTGAACTCCATGATGTGAGTGGGCCTTGTTGCATCAATAGGAGGCTTAAATAGAATAAAAGGTGGACCCTCTCCCTAGTAAGAAAGAATTCTTCCTACCCAACTACGTCTGAACTAAGACATCGACTTTTCCTTGCCTTTGGAATCAAACTGAAATTTCACCTCTTCCTGGGTCTCTTCCCTTTTCTTCCAGGAGTGAAATGTTTTATTTCACTTTGTTTTTCCCTCGCCTGCTCAAGGAAGATAGTTTTGTTTTAGTTTCCACCCACAGAGTTAGTGGGTTATTTCCCTTTACCTTTGGCTTCAAATAAGAGATCATTCTGGGAAGTAAGTAGAGCTTCATATCTAGCATCACCAAGGGGAGGAAGATGTCCAGTTTCTGTGTGAATGCAGAGCTTTCTCATGTTTGGACTTTCTGAGATGCTGGTTAATACTTGGCCTTTTTTCTTACTTACCTTTACAGTAGGTAACGCTTCTTCGTGCTCTACTAATGGTGAAAAAAATGGTGTGTTCTCGCCTTGGAAGGGTTTGTTACACTTTGGAATTTAGTGTCGTTAGCTCCTTATAACTGCAGCTTTATGAACAGTTCAAAAAAAGTTATGATGTTATCATCCAGATTTTTCTGACAGTGTTCTCTGACAGTTTTATTCATCCTAAGCAAAAGCTAAATTCCTTTGAATTAGTTCTTCCATATAAATTTTAAACTTGCTATTCTGTGTTCCCTCTGAAAAACATTCTGTTAATATTTTTATTGTGATCAGGTTAAGTGTATAAGTTATGGAGAACTAATATTTTTATAATATTGAGTCTTCCATGGACTCAACCTTCCACAGTAAGCTATGACATCATTTGAACAAATCATTTTGCATTCCTCATGGGTTGTTCATTTTAACTTTATTATTTTTCAGCAAATCTTTAATATATTTTTCTCATGCTCCTTTTTAGAATTTTAATAATATTTTATAGTTGTGAAGGGAACTTTTCTTAAATTCTATCTTTAAACTGCATCCTTTTTTATATATGTGAAAGTTATGACAATGCTATTATGTTGTCTACAGTTTTTACTTGATTTTCTAGTTTTCAGAAAACTAGTGCTATGGTCTTAATGTTTGTGTCCCTTCCAAAAAATCCTAGCTAACCCCTAATGATTTAGGTGGAGGGCACTGACTATCAATTGTGCAGGTTCTTGGCATTTTGAACAAAATATTGGACAAAACATACAGACAAAGCAATGAAAGAAAAAACAATGGAAACAGAGATTCATTGAAAAGAAAGTACACTCCACAGACTGTGGGAGGAAACTCAACCAAGCAGCTCCAGAGTTCTGGTCATGGAATTTTCTGGGATTTAAATACCCTCTAGAGGTTTCCCATTGGTTACTTGGCATACATCCTATGTAAATGAAGGAGTGCCCGCCCCCTTAACCAGTCTGATTGGTTATGGAAGGCAACCAATCAGAGGCTGAAGTGAAGTTATAAAGTTATATCCCTATGCAAATTTAGACTAGGGCCACCACCAATCTGATTGGTTACAGGAGGGGACCAGTAAGAGGTAATTTTCATTTTTTATCTACAAAGTACAAAAGGTGAGGGCTACAAAAGGAGTAGCGTTTGATCCTTTTGTTACTTGGGCATGCAAAGTTGGGGTTTCCTTTTGATTTAGTTCTTGGAAGTCAGCATAAATTGGTTTTAGATTTCCTGCCTCCAGACTTCATTCTCCTGCCTCACCAAGATGATGGCATTAGGAGGTCCCACCTTTGGGAGGTGATTAGGTAATTGAGGGAAGAGCCCTAATCAGTGGGATTAGTGCTCTTATAAAAGAGGCCCCCAGCCCCTTTAAATGTGAGGACACAGCGAGAAGACAGCTATCTGTGAACTAAAGAGCAAATCTTCCCCAGACACTGAACTTGCTAGGACCTTGAATCTGCTTCTCCATCATGGTTGTTGGCACCGTTGTCATCGTCATTCTTCCAGGACTCAGGCTTACGGAGCGGCCAGTGATTTTGATATACGTATTGTGATTACAGAGGAAAAGAAAGGGAGCATGGCAAATCACTCAGTGGCTTCAGAGTTTCCAACTGGAAGTCATACTCTGCTTTCATTTTATTGGCCAAATTAAGTCACTTGGCTCGCAGTTTATTAAAGCAAGTCACACAGACACACCTAACTTCAAGTGGGTGGGGAAGTACAATACTAACATGTGCTTGGAAAGAGAATCAGAAATATTTGGTAGACAGTTTATAATGATTACATAAACTGCTTTTAGTTATGGGATGTTAGGCAGGCCGATTAACATTCCCAGGCTTCCAACAATAATAGAAAGTATTTCATGGGATTGTTTTGAGGAAATAAACTAATACATGGGAAGTACTTAGTGTAGTGCCTGAAAACCCAGGTAGTAAGCAAATGTGAGCTATTATGACTACCACCACTATCATTTTCATTATTGTGAGTTATAGTTAAATCAATTTTCCTCAAGTATTGTTAAAAATATTTGATATATGTGTGCATGTGTCTTTATAATAGAACAATTTATAATCCTTTGGATATATACCCACTAATGGGATTGCTGGGTCAAATGGAATTTCTATTTCTAGGTCCTTGAGGAATCGCCACACTGTCTTCCACAATGGTTGAACTAATTTATACTCCCACCAACAGTGTAAAAGTGTTCCTATTTCTCCACATCCTCTCCAGCATCTGTTGTCTTCAGCTTTTTTAATGATTGCCATTCTAACTGGCATGAGATGGTATATATTTTTGTCTTGGATTATCTAATATTTTTTGAATGATTTATGTCTTTGATTCATTCATTAATCAGAAAAATTTACTTTTCATTGTGATTCCTTTTTAAATTCTTTTCGATTTCTTGGGGAACGATTGAGCCTATATATTAATATTTACGTTAATATCTACCAGAGAATGAATGAGGAAAAAAGAACTTTCATGTTGAATATATGTTGCCTTCAAATGGTACTTTTCAACTTCTCAAATGATTCACATTAAAAACTGATATATTACTCGAAGTGCCAATTCAGATAATACTCAAGATATCAAGATTATCATGATTTGTAAAAATATAAGTAAATGCATACATTGGTTGCTCTAATGTATGAGTGTTTGTGTATATACATATAAATATAGATATATAATCTAGTCGACAAAAAACAAGTAAAGGACAAAAACTATATTATTTTTCATTTGCAATTTTTACTGCTCAATATATGCATTTTTCTCTTATATGAGAAAAGGAAATGAAAATAAGCTAATTTTCTTAGGAAGGTAAGATTCTGCTCATCAACCGTTTCACTATTATGTACCACCCTTAATAGAAATAATTAGAAAAGTGGGGAAAAAATACAAGAAGTCAAAAAAATCTGTTTCTATTACTTATACACAATCACTTTAAAGAGAATAAGTAAAACATACATAAAGGAGAAAGTATTAAAAGCAAAATATTTAAAATATTTTAATATTAAGGACTCCAAGTTCAAAGTTTTTCTTTACAATGGAAAAATGCCCCAGATTCATTCTTTAAACTAGGTAGTGAATAACACTTTAGAGTTTGAGTTTTATAAGCTCCCATAATTTGTTCTTTTCTGCAAAGTACAAAGAGGCATTGATAAAATTCTTAAATTATGCTAAAGAAAAGTTTTACAGATAAGCAGAAAGAGTTAAACAATAATAGCTATTCACTACACTTTTAAAATTAGATTTTAGAATAATTTTCTTTGTTATTTCCTGACGTTGCTAAACTGTATTTCTCAATAACAAAGTCTTTTTATGTGTGAATATCTGTGTGTGGTCATATAGATTTTGTATTGCTTCAAAAAAGAAGAACGATTAATAAAGACAGCTTAGAACGTAGAAACTAAGCTATACAGACTAAACTGTGCTAATGCAAAGGAGTAAAACCTCAAAGGAAAAATCTTTTCTAGAATATGTAACCTTTCCAAAAGAAGAGAAGTGTTCTATATTCTTAACTTTTTAGAGAAGGAACAGAAACGGAAATATTATTCACATACAAGATAGCTCTATCAAGTCTCAAAATAATATAATGAAGAAAATTGGATCAATAACTCTTCCTTTGTAAAATGTCTCTGCTCCTTCCTCTCCCCACCTCATGCCCTTGAACAAAGTTAATGGCTCCATCTTCGTCCCAATCTCTCTATTCTGTCTGTTTTCCCTGAACATCACTAACTACTCTCAAGAGCAAGTATTTTAGCAATTCTTGTTAAGACTATGATGTCTTTGGGTGCAAAATATATATCATTAGTGTCTAGTACAACACCTGACACAAAGTAGGAATTTAATAAACATTAAAAATCAGTATTAAGCACAATATATAGAAAAATAAATAAATAAATAAAACTAAAATAGAGAGGAAGGAATTGAGGAGAGGAGGGAAGAAAAAAGGAAAAGAAAATAAAATAGACAAAGTCACAGAGAGAAGTGATACAATCTTTTAAAAGCCATTTCAATTGATAAGAAAACTTCTTCCCTCCAATTCCTTAACAGGGAATTTATGTGGCTGGGTGCATTGGTTCACATCTGTAATCCCAGCACTTTGGGAGGGCAAGATGGGGATCACAAGGTTGAGACCAAGACAATCCTGGCCAACATGGTGAAATCCTGTCTCTATTTTTAAAAAAAAACATACAAAGATTAGCCGGGTGCATGCCTGTAATCCCAGCTACTTAGGAGGCTGAGGCAGGAGAATGGCTTGAACCCAGGAGTCAGAGGTTGCACTGAGCATATATCACGCCACTGCACTCCAGTCTGGGGACAGAGAGAGACTCCATCTCAAAACAACAACAACAAAACAACAGTGGAATTTATGTCTACACTGAACTGCTTGAAGCTGTCAACAACGATTTGCAATATTCTTGTAAAATAACAAGATTTGTGTACTTGTTTTAACTAAACTAGGGTCAAGTATAAAATATGAAGTGAGGGAGAATAGCATAATAAAATTATAAAAATTAGTAAAGAAATGGCTAAAGAGGCATATTATTTTAAGAGAAGTTTTTTCTCATTATGCACTTATTTCTATATGTAAATAAAGTGAACAGACAGACATCTGTGATTTGACATGCAGTTGATGGGAAAACTAATTTTTTTTGTTTTTTTATGGTATTAATTTTCCATTGTCTCTAAAACCTTCAAATCTGTGTTTAAACTTCAGACAAGTATTGCTGTACATCATGTCATGTAGGCTTAAAACAGGAGATAGGTGACTGACAGCCTCAATTTTTTCCCAAAAGCCATGTCCTACAGACACTCAGAACAGGAATCTGGGTACAAGTGTAATTCATTAAAGTTATTTTCTATTCTCTTAAAATTGTACATGTTTGTTCCTTATGATTTTTTTTCTATGTGATGTCTCAAATTTTCTATTCTTAATTTTACAAAAATAGACCAAAAAAGTGATTTACTTGAGCCTTCTTACTATAGTATTTTTCATCATACCACGCGCGTTCTTGCTTTTCCCTTATTGCACAGGTGTTGTTCAGAACAGAGGTGTTGTGCTTAATGGGTGTCTGATAATCTCTTGTGCTGTTCTTTTGGTTTCACCTGCTTCTGTTTATTTGGTCTCTAATTTCAAATGTAAAGTATATATAGCTTGTGCAGTTGTCTTGCATTTGGATGTACACCAGCTGCTTAAGTTTGGGCTGGTGTCACATTCTTCCTCTAGGTAGAAATGTTTATATGTTTTTTGTAAAGATGTAAAAGCTTGTAATATATTTATCTTTTCTTTGTTGAAACTTTCTCTTACAAATTTAGGGATAAATTTTTGGCCAAGTATAATAAATGTGAATATATAGATCAGTGTCTGCATATAATAAGTGTTTGATAAATCTCAGGAATGATGAGAACGATGTTGATGAGTTCTAAAAAATCATCATATTTATCTATTCAGAGTCCATTTTGTTTCCTTAACTGACTGAAGTCTTCATATTTCTCGCTTCAGTGATACAATATGGAAATTTGAAATCTATATCTTTTTTTGGTTATAAATACTTATACAGTCAATTAACAATGAGAATACATTCTGAGAAAAGCATTGTTAAGTGATGTTGGCATTGTATGAACACCATAGAGTGTATTTACACAAACCTAGATGGTAATGCCTACTCTATACTTGGGCTATATGGTATATTTTATTGCTTCGAGGCTACAAACCTGTACAATGTGTTACTGTACTGAATGCTGTACACAATTGTACACAATGGTAACTATTTGTATATCTAAACTATCTGAACATAGAAAAGGTACAATAAAACTCCACTTATATTCTATAAGACCACTGTCATACATGCAGTCCAACACTGACTGAAATGTTGCTATGTGGCACATGACTGTGTATGATTTTTAAAGTTACAGAATCTACAAAATGTGTCACTAAATTTCAACTAAACCCCATGGTATACCATCATATTCCCCAGTTCATTTATGGGCCAAATTACCTAAAACAGAATAGCCCTAATTAGAATTTTAATTCATTGTTTCCAGACACGACATTGGTGGCAATAATGCTATTGTCTACACTGGGTTTCTGGAAATAGAAACAAGTGTGTCTTATATGCTGATGTGAACAATGCTCTAATTGAAGCAAAGTTTAACTGAGGAATAATTTCCTCATCATGGTTGATGATATAATAAATCACAAAACAAAGATATGCCATTAAAAGAAAAGTACATCAATTTGTACATCTATCATCAAAGTACCAAAATCACACTGAAAGTTATGGAATATTGAAGTTGGAGCTGTTCAATCCATTTTAGATTTAGAAACTGAGACCCAGAGAGTTGGTAACTGAGGCCATTGAGCCAGATAGCTGCACACCTGGAATTGGATACTCTGATTCTCAACCTAGTCCTCTTTCTTCTCTACACACCATCACCCTTACAATGTTTTAAATATGTGTATACATCTAGTCCATTGTATTAAAGCTCAAAAGAACAGATTACCTGGCTCCATCAATTATTATCTGTGTAAGCTAGCCAAATTTCTGCCTTAGTAACTTCATCAGTGATATAGGGATATTAATAGCAATAAATCTACATGCAAGCATTAATTCACTTATGTGTGTATAGTATGCATGGTATATAGTAGGCACTTAACAAATATCCGGCATTATTATTATCATCACAGCAAAACTGTAGAAAAATATACATTCAATTATAAAGTCATTGGCAGTTGGCTCCCTTCCTCTGCTAGGTGATTCTCTTAACTGGACTGGAGTTCTTAAGTTAGGACTGCCATAAAGGGTAGAATCAGTCTGGCAGGAGACAGCAGGCAGCCACTGCTGTGGAAGCAGACATGTGGAACATAAAGTGTGAGTTCTCCCGTATTACACACACAATGAGCATTCTTCAAACTGAATTTCTCTAGATCAGACAGACAAATGGAAAGATTCCTCAAATCACTGTTGCTATCCTGGAAATCTCAGCCAGATACCTGACTAGAATCAATATCAGGTTGATATTAAACCTGAATGGACAATCACCACCAAGCTAGTTCACTTGGGCCTGGTTTTGGTTTGGTTATCATTTCTCCAGATTCCCAAAATTTTTACTATGGAAAGAGAGAGAGGTCTTCTAATATGTTATATGTTATATTTATATATATATTTCTTTCAATATTTTACATATATAATATATATTTTATATTAATATTTATAAAAATATATATAATATTGAAAGCAATATATATTATATATATATAGCATTGCTTACATTTTTATAATTTGGAAAATATTTATGAACTATAATTCATATGGTGTGATGGTTAATTTTATGTGTCAACTTAACCAGGCCAAGTGGTGCCTAAATTAGACACTATTTCTGGTCTAATCTCATCTGGCAACATGTCTGTGAGCTTGTTGCCAGATGAGATTAACATTTGAATCAATGGACTCCAGTAGAGTAGACTGCTCTCCCCAGTGTGGGTGGGCATGATCCAGTCCACGGAAGCTCTTGAGTAGAACAAAAGGGACAGAGGAAGGAGGAATTTCCCCTCCTTTGTCTTCCTGCCTGCTTGAGCTAGGACATTAGTCTTTTTCTATCCTTTGACTGGGATTTATACTATCTACTCCCCTGGTTCTCAGACCTTCAGACTTGAACTAAAGTCACACCACTGACTTGCCTGAGTCTCCAGCATGCTGACAGCAGGTTATGGGACTTCAATCAGCCTTATAATCATGTGAGGCAATTCCTCATAATCTCATTAAATATATATGTTTAGCTCTCTGAAGTTTCTTGACTAATACATATGGTGTTTCTTACAAAAGTTCCCCAAGAAATTTTGGACTTTAAGAGGCTAGAAATGAAGGGGGAATGGGGCAGAAGATGAGCAGGACAAGTATCCTTTTGAGGCACCTGTCTCGGCTGAGAATTTTACAGTTCTAGGCCAGGAAATGGTGTTCTTTTCTAGTGAGGGGGTGGCATCTGCTTCTGCAGGGTCTGGCAGAATCTGGGGCTCATCCATCCAAATGTCCCCATCTTATGTCTCAGAATCCCACAGTTTTTCTATGAGGACCCTAATTTTAATATAAAACAACTATAAGATTATACATTTTTAGATTTTCAGCATTATCTGCTTTCTGACTGCAGGAGATAAAGGTGACTTTTAGGGCAATGTGCAATCTCTATTTTTCCAAAATAACCTTCAAATCAGGTATTAGTAAATTTTTTTGAAGGGGCCAGATGACAAATATTTTGGACTGGAGGGCATTGATCTCTTTTGCCATTGTACAATTCTGCTTTGTATTGTGAAAGCAACCATGAAAAATACATAAACAAATGATTGTGGCTTTGTTCTAGTAAAACTTTATTTATAAAAGCAGATGGTCCTCCGGAACCTCATAGCTTGCCAACCCCTGCTCTGAAGTTACCGTCAAAACCCATCCAACTACACACTCCTTTCTATTGTTCTTTTCCTCATACTAAGTGTCACTGTTGCTGCATACACCTGCTCCTCACCCCATACTACCACCTCATCCCACATGGAGACTCTTTGCCATTGCACTGACACTGCATGCCAGAGCTATCCCCATTCCATTCACCACCAGCAAAGGGGTTCTACTGCCCTCTGATCAGTGAGCAGTCCCATCTAGAAGATCTCCTGATGCTCATTGTTTTCAACTCAGTTTAGCCCAGAAAGCACAACCTGAAAAAAGGGCTTGTGTGCATGAAGTCCTTGTAGAGGTGGGAAAGGCAGGGGTAAGTAAGTTTAGGAAACAGGAGAGGGTATCGAGGAAGAATGAGACGAAGAAGGGAGGAAGCAAAAACAATGGTGGGGAGGAAGCAAAAACAGTACTTCAAGTCAGGATTGTTGTCATCTCCATTTTACACTTGAGGAGGCTGAGGCTGAGGGATGATCAATGGCTTCCCTGAAGTCACAAAGTGAGGATGCAGCAGTCAGAAATCCAGAATTTAAAGGTGGATTATGTGCTCTCCACCACTAGCTCTCAAGGTATTAAATGCAGGGAACAGGCAGACCCCCAACATCTATGCTTAGACATTGTGCCACTCTAGAATGATGTCCAACTCTAATCCTTTCAACAGTCTTGTCCAGTTATGTATTTAGAGAGATTGTCGAGGTCTTTCTAAGCAACACTTCATAAATATATCAATTACAAGTGTGCCCAGTTCTTAGGTTGACCTGAGAGCCACATGGAGCAAGAAAGCTTTCCAGCCAGTGTTTCCAGCAGCAAGCATCTTAACCCAGGCCTAGGAATTTGAAGATACAGTATTTAAATATCAGTGATTCTGAGCTACTAATTGTTCTAATTGCAATAATTCATAATTCAGTTTTTGGTTATTAATAAGATACAAAGGAGCATTATAAAGATATGAATGCTGTAGAACAGAGGCTGAGATATAATCAAACATTGTTCTTTAACTTTAGCAAAAATCACTTTCAAAGGACAACTGATTTTTAGCCTCTGGTTAAATAGCCGTATAGTGGGAGTGTAGGTAGGAGACCAGCTCCTATCTCAATCAGGTAATCAATAATTGTAGCTGGATGGGGAAAAAAAAAACAGTAGTGAAATAGTTAAACATATCTTATTCTGTGGTCTCATGTGCCGCCTACTGACTAAAACTGTCCACTTTCAATTCCAGCACTTATTAAACTAGAGATAATATGTTAATATTAATTTGCTTTAAGTAATAAAATATTCCCAGGGTATGATTTTAAATTCACATGACATTTAGAAGTCACTAATATTTGCAGTATTCAAGAATGAAGTACATACTCATTAAGAGCAATTTTAAATTTTATCTTTTGTCACCACCTGGTGGTAGAACATTTTCTCACTTTTCTTTTTCGCTAAGGAAAATTTCTAAACCAAGGAAACCAGTTAACTTCGGTATAGATTGTCAATTATTAACGTATACTAAACATACTGTCCGTACTTAATATCTATTGAATAAATGAATGAGTTTTTAGTCTGTTTTAGTGGATTGCAAATGTACATAAGCTTTCGTTTGAACTGCAGGAAGTTCTCAAATGTAATAAATAAAAGTGGTCCACAGAACTAGTTTGTCAGAGGCAGTTTTCTTTCCGTAAAGTTTAATTGGATTTTTGTTTATGGTAATAGAAATACACAATTAAAAAGTAATTGGTTTTAGAAAGCATTTTATCATGCTCTTAAGAATAAATTCATTTAACATTGTAATTTTTTAAAATATCTTTCATAATTCCAAGAGGTAAGAGAATATTTAATTAGAATTTATTAAATAGGATTGAGAAGATGTAAAACTTTTGCAAATTTCTAAACTATTAACAAACAAAACAAAACCGAATCGCACATCATTTGTTGTAGACCATCGCCACCTTGTGTTTGGAGAAAGAGGTACTAAAGCCTGCGAATCTTTTAAGGTGGAAATTTTTTATTGCCGGAAAAATTCTAATTTATAATTCAAACAAAACTTAACAACTGGCAACATCAGTGAAAAGTCTGACAACATAATTACCTCCTACACAGTTAGATAGGTTAAAATGTCAAAACGTTTGATTAAAAGTTATCAGTCAGAGTCATTTCTAAGCCCCCAGTTTGACTCTGGCTATGACATATTGGGAAAACACCTTAACCCTCTTCAGTCTCATTTCTGCATCAGTTACACAAAGGGAGTTGATTTGGCAGATCATATTCCTCTCAGAGGGAATATCAATTTTGAGTCTAAATGCAAGCTACGATAATTTTTCTGCCTCCAATATTTGCAATACTTCTGGGTATATAACCTGTTTAAACTAGAATTTTTTTTAACCACTTTCCCATTTGTGATCAAATAAAATATCCATTTGTTCAATATTACTTTAGACCATATGTTCCCTAAAGTAGCATTAATCCCAAACAGCTTCCCTATTTCTAATTAGTAAATCTTACGGTACTAAAATGTGAATAAAAATCATTTCATGGTTAGTTGTTTCTCTAGACAATGTTTACACTAAAACAATTCTAATAGCTCATGTATATTACCAGATTTCCTAATTTCATGGCTACCTGTTGAATACTACTTGCTTTGGTATAGATTTTCTGAAAATTGGGAATATTGTGTCTGTAACATATTTATCAGTGAAACAAATACGAACACATAAGGTGTAAATAGAAATGAGCACCCTAATGCTTCTCTCTCACTTCAAAATGCAAACAAGAAAGTCCCTCTGTTCATAGAAGACAACAATGTGTTTAATAGGTCAAACTGTTAATTGTTCCAATAATTTTATGTCAAATACTTGGACTTTTATTCTGTTATCTCTACAAATAAAAATTGGCTTACATATGTAAATTAGAACATGTTAAGATCAATGTTTATATTAAACCCATATGTATTCTATAAAAATAAAATCCAAAATATGGAGAGTAGGGATTAGGATAGCATGTGTTCTTTTGGGTATACATTCAAATCAAGGAACAAAATTTGCATAAGGAGTGGAGTATGAAATTTACTATAAGAACTCAACATTACATGTCACTTTTACTCATGCCATGTACAAATTTACTCCTGTGGTCTTGTTTCTACATTCAAATGTTTTTCCAATTCACATTTTGCTTAAAAATATACATATTTGTTATTGTATATATTTGAATATTAGCACAAATGCCTGAAGAATGCTGATCTTAAAAAGAGAGAGAGGAAGAAAGTGGATTAAATGTTCTTCTGAGCACGGATGGAGTTTTTCAGCTTAGTAGTTGGCAACTCCAACATCCATGTGTCTGTTGAAGCAATTAAAAAAGAATCATTTCCCAGAACTACAGGTGCACAACAGATTGGAGTCATTATGCAAAAGAACAGAAATCTGGACAGATACCCAGAGAATAAAAAAAGCCATGTTCCCAGCCATCGTTTTGCCTTTAAATCACTGTTTTTGCCACTTTATTTGTATCTACAACATGAAATTTGAAAAAATTATAATGGATTTCAAGTAACCTATTTAAGATCAGAAAAGTACACTTTAAACAAACCTCCAATAAGATTACACTAGCGGTAAAAACATACTAAAGGTCAAACTTGCATTAACATATTTTTAAAAGCTAAAGTTTCTGTACAGAAGTTGATAGGCTGAAATATATTACATGATGTATCTTTTTAAATATACACATTTTTTGCTGTTTTCTGAATGTCCTTTTCTTTCCTAATTTAAGGAAATCACATCTACCTTCACTAATCTTCATTCAGCCCCTGGGTTGAATCCCCTCTCCCTGAGATTTTGGGGGTTCAAAGTCTCCATCTCAAATCTCCATCTCAAAGCCACTCTGAGGCTCTAACTGTTGTCACCATATATTATCTTCTGAGCCCTCTTCTAAGCAAGAGGTTTGAAAACTTACAGATAGATGGCTTTGCCATCATTCTTTTCTAATCCCGTGGTCAACAGCTTGGAAGTCTAACATGACTTTCCTCATATGTTCTGTCAAGTACCTTACCTCTCTTCTAGCTAGAAAGAACAAGTGAAATGAAATAAAATAGTAGAAAATGGGCTGTCAAATAATTACTGTAATGGAAGATAACGATGTAAAATAAAAAAGTCTGAAAACCAAAGTGGGAAGTAGGAATGATCAGATGTTTGGGAAAAGATATTTTGGAAACACAAACAGGAAGGAGTAATCCTCTTAGTTTAAAGTCGAAGAGAAGGAGTTAGGCCGACAACGCTGGACAATGCAGAAAGGAATCAGCCATCGTAAGTGTGGATGTCAATGTTGAGTATTAGGGAGAAATGGAACCGGGTGAGAGCGAGGGACGCAAAGAAGAGACTCAGTGAAAAGAGGTAGGCAGAAGCTCCTATAAGATTGTTGGTGGAGCGCTGTCAAAATAAATTTAAGTCCTTGGTTGATCAGCGTTAAACGAAGAGAGTGATTGTAGGAAACCAAGATTACATTAACAAAATCACCCACTCCTAAATGTGTGGGGACTAGAGGTCGTTACTAAGCGCTTTCTGGAGTAAGCTTCTCTCTGCCATTCTTGCTCATCTGATTTTTCCTTAACAGTGGAAAGCAATGTTTTTGTTTTTGTTTTTCAAGTAAACAATCTCTCTAGAAGAAAAGAAATTGGAAAGCATCCGGAAAGAAACGCTTGAAAGAGGGATGCGGTGGGAGCACTAGAAGGGACGACGCTTCTGGCTGGGGCCCAGTGAAGTGGGAAGATCTGGGGAGGAGCGAGGAAAGGACCCAGATCAACTGGGAGCCAACCGAGAGACGGGACGGGGGTGGGGCGGAAAGGCGGAGACCAGGTTGGGCACTAAGGAGGGGGCTCTTGAGTGGGAGGGATGCGGGTTGTCCCTGCCGGTTTCCGCCTGTGAAACTGTCCTTCTTCTGGGTCCTTGAGCCCCTCCCACATTTTGGAGAGAAGAGGCGCTCAGTTTTTTTGTTTTTTGTTTTCTTAAAGACCAGTCGGTGAAAAGACCTCAGCTCTCCTCGCTTTCGTAACGCGGATATAGGCTTTTCTTTTCCTGGTAGGAAGAGGAAGGAGGGGTCGGGGAAGGAAGACGATTTCCTTCTTTCCCCCACTGCACACTTGCTAGCCCCAGCAATCACTGCTGGACCCTGGGTAGGAAAGGGGGCTTCCTGGCCGTTTCTGCAACGCTGGCCTAGGGCTTGCAGCTGCGGTAGAGTGGAAGCACGCAAGCTGGCGGGAGCCGATCATTTCTCGAACGAAGACGAGAAAGCGCCAGTTCCCTCCTTGGGCTCTAGGGAATTGAGCCGCGTCCCAGATCACCCATTCCAGAAATGTGAAACCGAGTCCTCACTAAATTGTCTCCGGGGAAGGGGTTGGTGTGTGGGGTGGGGGCTGGTGGAGGGTGAAGGCATATGCAAACATATTTTAAAATCCAGACCCTAAGAAGTGTCACCTGGCCCCTCACCCAACCATCAGCCATGCTTTCTAGGGGAAGCGCAGGGCCAACCAAGCATTCCCGAGAAAAGTTGAGGTAAAAAGCCAGCCGGCTGCGGCTAAGGAGCTCCTGGCAGGCTGGGGAGGTGAAGTGGAGTGGGGCTACTTTTCTAGAAAGTGTAGCCCTGGCTCATCTCCTAGATGGGAGAAGCGGGAGCTGAAGCAAGAGGGAAGGGGACTCAGGGCAGCTCCAGGATAGGGAAATGTTGGAGAAGGGACTACTTTCTCCACGGGAACCCTCCTTCCTGGCAACTCTAGCCCAGCACGGTAACTGAGTTACCTCTCCGGAGGGGCCGCGGGTTGGAAGGGTGGTCCAGGAAGCCTGCAAGGCAGAAGAGCCGTGGAAGGGAGAGCCTTCTCCCCGCAGCGGCCCCAGCAGTACAAAGTGTCGGTCACAGCGCCCCTTCCGCCCCCAGATTGACGAGCAGTGGCGTGGAGCCAGTGCAGAGGCTGCCCCCTCCCCCGCCAGAGCCCGCAGCGCAGAGCGGGTTCGGCAACCACTGAGCCTGGGGCGGCGTCTTTGGGATGGAAAAGGGCCAAGAAGGGGGAGGAGTGAGGGGCGGTATTCCTTCACTGGCGTTTATAAAAAGGCGGGACCGGCTGCCCGGTTCTTGCACTCGCTGGAAAGCAGCTCCGGGCCAGGGGCTATTGCAAAGCCAGGGTGCGCTACCAGACCGAGAGGGGAGAGCCCTGCTCAGAGTGAGCAACACCGCAGCCAAGGCGGAGGCCGAAGAGGGGCGCCAGGCACCAATCCCCGCGTGGCGTCAGCCCCGGAGGCGCCCCCGAGCGCTTCTTGTCCCCGCAGAGCCACTCTGCCTGCTCCTCCTGCCTCTCAGTGACTCCAACTTGGCGCTGGAAGAAAAACTTCCCGCGTGCCGGCAGAACTGCAGCGCCTCCTCTTAGTGATTCCGGGAGCTTCGGCTGTAGCCGGCTCTGCGCACCCCTCCAACGAATAATAGAAATTGTTAATTTTAGCAATCCAGAGCAGGCCAGCGAGACTTTCCTCTCCCGACCCGAACTAAAAGGTCCCTCGCTCCGTTCGCTGCTGCAAGCAGTGTCTCCTGGGGCTCCAATGCAGCAGGCTGTACCCGAGGGGTTCGGAAGGCGCAAGCTGGGCAGCGACATGGGGACAGCGGAGCGGGCGCGGGGGTCTCGGTGCCTCAGGCCCACGCCCACGCTGCTGCTGCTCACCGTGGCGCTGCTGGCAGTGTCGGACGCACTCCGGCGCCCAGCCGAGGAGGACGAGGAGCTGGTGGTGCCGGAGCTGGAGCGCGCCCCGGGACACGGGACCACGCGCCTCCGCCTGCACGCCTTTGGCCAGCAGCTGGATCTGGAGCTCTGGCCCGACCGCAGCTTTTTGGCGCCCGGCTTCACGCTCCAGAACTTGGGGCGCCGACCCGGGTCCGAGTTGCCGCTTCCGGAAACCGACCTGGCGCACTGCTTCTACTCCGGCACTGTGAATGGAGATCCCAGCTCGGCTGCCGCCCTCAGCCTCTGCGAGGGCGTGCGCGGTGCCTTCTACCTGCGGGGCGAGGCGTATTTCATCCAGCCGCTGCCCGCCTCCAGCGAGCGCCTAGCCACCGCCGCCCCGGGGGAGAAGCAGCCGGCACCACTACAGTTCCATCTCCTACGGCGGAATCAGCAGGGCGACGGCGGCGGCACGTGCGGGGTCGTGGACGAGGAGCCCCAGCCGACTGGGAAAGCGGAGACGGAGGACCGGGAAGACGGGATGGAGGGCGAGGAGAAAGGGGCGCAGTGGCAGCCGCAGGACCCGGCACCGCAACGCGTAGGACAGCCCACAGGTAGAAGAATTGCTCTCGCTTGTCTGTCCATTCATCCTCCTCCCCTCACTTTCTCTATCCCACGAGACTTCAGGGTAGACTCCTGCTGGCAGGCGGGAGCATAAGTCCGCAGACAGCATGGAGACCTGGAGTGGAGGAATGTGGTTTGAGGTTTGGATTGGTGAACTTAGCTAGAAAACATGCTTCCATTTGCCCGAATAATGAATAACCAAGAAAAAAAAAAAAAACTGACAAACGATTTTCTGCAAACTAAAGCAAAGCATTTAGACCGGGAAGGGAGAGTTTGTAACCTGACTCCTTCCACCTTCAGTGAGTTGGAGCTTGTGCGAGTTCTTTCCGCTCTTGTGTATTTCTTTTTAATGATTTTGTGTGTGCCTTTTGTCCGGGTTGCAACCTTGCGCTGAGTTTTGTAACCGCTGCCTGTGCATGCATCCTGAGCTCACAGGAGGGCGGATGTGGAGAGGGCAGAGGAGGAATGATGACCTAGGAAGGTACCCCGAGCGGCTGCGCTGGGATCTCTGTTCTGCTGGCTTCTGTCCCCTTCCCCCCTTATAAGGCAGACCCAGGCTGGCTGCAGGCTGCCGGGGCCCCTTTGCGGAACCTGCTTGGGAGGTCTTTGCCGGGCTTGCCCCGCCTCCCAGTTTGCACTCCCTCTCGCGGCCATAATTCTGCTCTCTAGCACTGTTGAAAGTCACTGCAGGACCTTCCTGCTACGCCTTCTCTGTTGTGTGCAGTGCTTACTCTCCAGTTCTTTTTGTTTTCCCACCTCGGGGCCTTTTTCCTTCTTTAACTCTCTCGCGTGTCATTTTAAAGTAATTCTCCCTTTTCTCCCTGCTCCTTTGCTCCTGGGAGCAAAGTCAGGACTTCCCCTAGAGGTTGGGTCTCCGTCGGGAATGGAAGACTCTGTTCCAAATACTCCATCATGCCAGGAAGCTGGAACTTTTTTCCTTGGGGCAGTGGGAGTTGGGCCAAAGGCTGCTGGGCAGAGTGGGTGGTCCTTGTGCCCGGAATTGGCAAAAGCGGAGCACCCCAGGGACCCCTGGAATGAGACAGCGGAGCTGTGCAGTCAGATTCCTTAAGGCCCAGCCCCTTGGCAGCAGCTCAGGCTCTACCCGAGGCCTTCCACGTGGAGCCTGATGATCTCATTCAGGATTTGAATCCTGGCCTGTGAAAGAGTGACTCAGGGCCTCTGCCTGCCACCCTTGCTCCAAGATTTTACTACAATTGGGTAGGATGATGTGCATAACTGCTTTGTTCAGACTGTAGGATTTTAAAGAGAACAGAAGAAATCCTGCGCGCTCTCTCTCACACGCGCTCGCTCGCTCTCTCACGAGAGAGAGAGAGAGAGAGAGAGAGAGAGAGAGAGAGAGAGAGAGAGAGAGAGAGAGAGAGCGCACACCTGACCAGGCAAAGGAGCACGTGGTCTTTTTATTTAAAGAAAGGCAGAGGAGCACGTGGTCTAAGGAGAAGAGAGAACTTTTAAAATAACACTTTCACTGAAGAGATGCAAATATTTTTGTTATTGTTGTTCCGAGTATATTTTTGCTTTGTTTGCTTTGACTGGTTAGGCTTTCCTAATATATGCTAGGAAGGTAACTATTCTTGGATAGCCTGACCGTAAGCAAACTTCTTTTTTTCTTTACAGGAACTGGAAGCATAAGAAAGAAGCGATTTGTGTCCAGTCACCGCTATGTGGAAACCATGCTTGTGGCAGACCAGTCGATGGCAGAATTCCACGGCAGTGGTCTAAAGCATTACCTTCTCACCTTGTTTTCGGTGGCAGCCAGGTTGTACAAACATCCCAGCATTCGTAATTCAGTTAGCCTAGTGGTAGTGAAGATCTTGGTCATCCACGAGGAACAGAAAGGGCCAGAAGTGACTTCCAATGCTGCTCTCACTCTGCGGAACTTCTGCAACTGGCAAAAGCAGCATAACCCACCCAGTGACCGGGACACAGAGCACTATGACACAGCAATTCTTTTCACCAGACAGGTAAGAGGAAGATGGTACCAGTTGTGACACTGTCCTCTTAGGACTCTACATTGTACCAAACAGATATATACACAAGGCATTTCACTAATGTTTTTGCAGTAACTTTGCTTAATTGGCTAGTGTGGTTTATCTTATTTCTACTGTAATTTTAATATCTCAAGTTTCACAGTTCTATTTCAAAAGCATGAGGAACAAAGCTTGATTAAAGTCACATGAAGTCTTCTTATCTCAACAATAATGAATGTAGATGCTCCAAAGCATATGTGAAGGCACATCTGACCAAAAAAGTTAGATCCCAAGGTTCATGCTCCTGTTATTGATAAGGATTTGCCTTTGCTTTTTGTAGGATTTGTGTGGGTCCCAGACTTGTGATACACTTGGGATGGCTGATGTTGGAACTGTGTGTGATCCGAGCAGAAGCTGCTCTGTCATAGAAGACGATGGTTTACAAGCTGCCTTCACCACAGCCCATGAATTAGGTAAGTCTGATTCAAAGTAGGAGTTAAGCCCCATTCAGAAATGGAAACTGGTAAAACAGTATATTAATTTAAAAAGGAGAGTCTGTAGGTAATATTACTATTTTAGGTCCTAGTGCATCTTAGAAACTATAGAAAATATTTTTTACCATTTCAAACATGGTCATTTTTATTAGAGTAAAAAATAAGATAGTAGTAGTTGTGGACAATTGAAAATGTATGTTTGTTTACACCCTGTGAAAAGTAGACATGGACTCAAAAAATATATGGTCTCCTAAATTATTTCTTCCTCTAGAAATATCATTTTGGGACAAATGAAGCAACCCTATTGGGAAAAAATAACCTGCTGCATATAATCTGTATTTTATTTTATTTATTATTATTTTACCTTGAGATAGAGTCTTACCTTATCTCCCAGGCTGGAGTGCAATGGTATGATCTTGGCTTACTGCAACCTCCTTCTCCTGGGTTCAAGTGATTCTTCTACCACAGCCTTCCTAGTAGCTGGGATGACATGTGGGTAGCACCACAGCCAGCTAATTTTTGTATTTTTAATAGAGATCGGGTTTCACCATGTTGGCCAGGCTGGTCTCGAACTCCTGACCTCATATAATCCCCCGGCCTTGACCTCTGGAATTACAGGTATTGGCCACCACGCCTGGCCATGATCCATATTTTAATGTGGGTTTTGGATTGCTTCCTAGGCCACGTGTTTAACATGCCACATGATGATGCAAAGCAGTGTGCCAGCCTTAACGGTGTGAATCGGGATTCCCACATGATGGCGTCAATGCTTTCCAACTTGGACCATAGCCAGCCTTGGTCTCCTTGCAGTGCCTACATGATTACATCATTTCTGGATAATGGTCATGGTGAGATGTTCAAGCTATTCTCTCTAGATGGCATCCAACCTTTCATGCATAAAGTCTAGTTAAATGGACTCTTTCCTTTTTGTTCTTTTTATTTCCCTCCCTTCAAAATTACTTCTCCTCTGTCAAGATCCTAACTGTTAAGATCTTAATTCCAAATAAAAAATAGTCCTTCTGGTTGAGTAGCTCCCAAAGTCCATTCATTCACATTGTTAGCAGATCAGTAACTTCCTGTCATTGTTTATATGGAAATACCCCATTCAGGATAAGATTTTATAGAAATCTAAATCTCTTTAGCATTTTCTTCCCTCTAGCATTACAGTTTTCAAATCACTTTGCTATATATTTTTTCATATGATAAATATTTTCTGAAATGGGATCTACCCCTGCATTCTCTCACTAACTCTGTATTAATATTGGTTGGCATTTCCTTTGCAGGGGAATGTTTGATGGACAAGCCCCAGAATCCCATACAGCTTCCGGCTGATCTCCCTGGCACCTCATACGATGCCAACCGGCAGTGCCAGTTTACATTTGGGGAGGACTCCAAACACTGCCCAGATGCAGCCAGCACATGCACCACTTTGTGGTGTACCGGCACCTCTGGTGGGGTGCTGGTGTGCCAAACCAAACACTTCCCCTGGGCAGATGGCACCAACTGTGGAGAAGGGAAATGGTGTATCAACGGCAAGTGTGTGAACAAAACCGACAGAAAGCATTTCGATGTGAGTTTTTCTACTGAATTATATTCAGAATTGAAAAGTACAAAGTGATGGTAAAAGATTTGATACCAAGTTAAACATCTCCATCTGTGTCCTCTAGCAGGAATAAAACAATAGCTTATTTTTAGAATTGATTCTAAAATTCAATCATTTTCTTTGATACCCTAAAAGTTCTCTTTAGAGAACTCTAATGCTGATGATTTGTGTCTCCATTTAGACTCCTTTTCATGGAAGCTGGGGGATGTGGGGGCCTTGGGGAGACTGTTCAAGAACGTGCGGCGGCGGAGTTCAGTACACAATGAGGGAATGTGACAACCCAGTCCCAAAGAACGGAGGGAAGTACTGTGAAGGCAAAAGAGTGCGCTACAGATCCTGTAACATTGAAGACTGTCCAGACAATAATGGTGAGGAACAGTGGACTCTGATTTTAAGAAATGGCATAAAAAAATGTGCCCACAAACAGGTGGCTCAAGATTGGAAACTGACAATGTTATCATATTATTCTCTTTCCAGGAAAAACCTTTAGAGAGGAACAATGTGAGGCACACAATGAGTTTTCAAAAGCTTCCTTTGGGAGTGGGCCCGCAGTGGAATGGATTCCCAAGTATGCTGGCGTCTCACCAAAGGACAGATGCAAGCTCATCTGCCAAGCCAAAGGCATTGGCTACTTCTTCGTTTTGCAGCCCAAGGTAGTTAGTCTTTACCTTATTTTTACCTAAAAACCAAGACCTAGACTTGCTACCTTTTCATGCAATTTTTGATATGCTTTCTCTGCTTTACATTTTAACGTATCTTCAGCTTCAAATTTGAACTTTTTTTTACATTCATTGGCAACCACCTGCTTTGAGTTGTATTGTTTTCAGTTACGAATGAAGCTTAAATCTAACACTTTAGATGCTTGAAATTGCTTACTGTTACTCCTTTATATACAAAGAAAAGCTTTTTGGAAAATCAAGAGCTCCTCTGTGTTACTAGGCTTCACATACACCTCATAGGTAGATACATTATATGTTCACACATTAACCTCAGTAACTAACAATGGGGGGAGAAAGGAGTACAAATAGGATCTTTGACCAGCACTGTTTATAGCTTCTATGGTTTCAGAGAATGTTTATACATTATTTCTACCAGGTTTCAGAGAATGTTTATACATTATTTCTACCAAGTGCACTGAAATCACTTCTTACTAGGTAACTGGCAGTAGCAGGTGCAAACAGAATAATTGAAATGGAAGTCTGAGTATTGGTAATTTTTGTGTTTGAAAACACATATTGAATTAGGAAAAGCATCAATTTTTTTTTTTTTTTTTTTTGCTGTTTTGCTAAGGGGATACAACTGTATCTGAGATAGAAAATGGAATTTAATGTGATTGAGATGATCTTGTGTCATTAGCACCATTGGCTATGAAAATATTCCCAAGTTGCAGATTCAGGATTCAGCAAGTGATTTCTGAAGCACCTACTCTTGCCAGATATTAATTGTTCTAGGCTCTGAAGATACAGCAGTAAACAAAATGACAAAGAGCTCTACTTTCATTGACCTTAGCTGGAGGAATGATAGGTCAATAGACAAATAATTTTTTTTAAAGCTCTAATTTCTTCAGATGTCTATCTGTAGTATTGAAAAAGATACAGGCCGGCCAGGCATGGTAGCTCACACCTGTAATCCCAGAACTTTGGGATACCAACTAAGGTGGGCAGATCAGGAGGTCAGGAGTTCTAGAGCAGCCTGTCCAAATGATGAAACCCCGTCTCTACTGAAAATACAAAAACATTACCTGGGCCTGGTGGTGGGTGCCTGTAGTCCCAGTTACTTGGGAGGCTGAGGCAGAAGAATCGCTTGAACCCGGGAGGCAGAGGTTGCAGTGAGCCCAGATCATGCCACTGCACTCCAGCCTGGGTGACAGAGCGAGACTCTGTCTTAAAAGAGAGAGAGAGAGAGAGAGAGAGAGAGAGATGCCAAAGTGAAGGGTAAATGCATGAAATACGTAATGGTAGAGGGTACTGTTTTTAACTAGCATGGTCATGAAAGTAGAAAATGTTCACACATCGTAGCACCATTGCCTTCCTTTGCTCATATGTAACACTAGACATGTGTCCTTTTTTCAGGTTGTAGATGGTACTCCATGTAGCCCAGATTCCACCTCTGTCTGTGTGCAAGGACAGTGTGTAAAAGCTGGTTGTGATCGCATCATAGACTCCAAAAAGAAGTTTGATAAATGTGGTGTTTGTGGGGGAAATGGATCTACATGTAAGAAAATATCAGGATCAGTTACGAGTGCAAAGTAAGTTTTAAAACACCTACTCACAGACCTTGTAATTTAAATGGACCTTTCAACAGTTCTGGTAAAAAATATACCCTGTGAAAGATGAACATGTTTTTAAGTGAAATAATCTAATGAGCCAATGAATCAGAGATTTATGCCTGTTTTTGTCACCTGCAGACCTGGATATCATGATATCATCACAATTCCAACTGGAGCCACCAACATTGAAGTGAAACAGCGGAACCAGAGGGGATCCAGGAACAATGGCAGCTTTCTTGCCATCAAAGCTGCCGATGGCACATATATTCTTAATGGTGACTACACTTTGTCCACCTTAGAGCAAGACATTATGTACAAAGGTGTTGTCTTGAGGTACAGCGGCTCCTCGGCGGCATTGGAAAGAATTCGCAGCTTTAGCCCTCTCAAAGAGCCCTTGACCATCCAGGTTCTTACTGTGGGCAACACCCTTCGACCTAAAATTAAATATACCTATTTCATGAAGAAGAAGAAGGAATCTTTCAATGCTATCCCCACTTTTTCAGCATGGGTCATTGAAGAATGGGGCGAATGTTCTAAGTCATGTGAATTGGGTTGGCAGAGAAGACTGGTAGAATGTCGAGACATTAATGGACAGCCTGCTTCAGAGTGTGCAAAGGAAGTAAAGCCAGCCAGCACCAGACCTTGTGCAGACCATCCCTGCCCCCAGTGGCAGCTGGGGGAGTGGTCATCATGTTCTAAGACCTGTGGGAAGGGTTACAAAAAAAGAACCTTGAAGTGTCTGTCCCATGATGGGGGGGTGTTACCCCATGAGAACTGTGATCCTTTAAAGAAACCTAAACATTTCATAGACTTTTGCACAATGGCAGAATGCAGTTAAGCAGTGTTCGTTTTGAGGGCAAGGCAAAGTGAGGAAGGACTGGTGCACTGAAAACAAGAAGGCTGGAGGGATCCAGTGTATCTTGCCGGTAACCAGGGAGGTGTTTCAGTAAAGTGGGATTATGGGAGATAGAAAAGGAGTTGAATCATCAGAGTAAACTGCCAGTTGCAAATGTGATAGGATAGTTAGTGAGGATTATTAACCTCTGAGCAGTGATATAGCATAATAAAGCCCCAGGGCATTATTATTATTATTTCTTTTGTTACATCTATTACAAGTTTCAAAAAAAAGAAGCAATTGTCAAAAATAAGTTAGAATTATAACAACCCCTGTTTCCTGGTACTTATCAAATACTTTGTATCATAGGGGTTGGGAAATGAATAGCAGGAGAAAGATGAGATTTTACTGAGACCTGTTTTACTTTACCTCACTAACAATGGGGGGAGAAAGGAGTACAAATAGGATCTTTGACCAGCACTGTTTATGGCTGCTATGGTTTCAGAGAATGTTTATCCATTATTTCTCCCAAGAACTAAAATAAGTTCAGATTGTTCAGCATGAGAGAAGGGATCAGCAATGTGAAATGACTCAAGCGGCTTCCTCTTTCCATTTTTGTACCATCTCAGTCTTTATTTGTATAATTCATCTTGAGGACAAAACCATTCCATGTATTTATTAAAGTTCATTAAGTCTACAGTGGAAAAAAAAGCGGTAAAGTATTAGATGCTGGTAAAAACTAGAGGAGACACAATGAGCTTAGTACCCCCAACTTTTTGGTTTCCTACCACGTAAACCTGCTTTGGGAATATGGATGTATAAAAGTAACTTGTGTCTCATGAAGGTCAATACAGTCGCATAAGGAGGATGAAATGCTGGAACAAAAATGGGGTGTGTAGAACAGAATCCCACAGGTTTGGGGACATTGAGATCACCGTCTCATGGTGGGGAGGCTGCTGAGGGGTAGCAGGTCCATCTCCAGCAGCTGGTCCAACAGTCGTATCCTAGTAGTGAATGTCTATTCAGCTCTTCTGTGAGAATACAATTTTTTCCATATGTACATAGTAAAATATGTTACTATAAATTATACATACTTTATAAGTATTGGTTTGGGTGTTCCTTCCAAGAAGGACTATAGTTAGTAATAAATGCCTATAATAACATATTTATTTTTATACATTTATTTCTAATGAAAAAACTTTTAAATTATATCGCTTTTGTGAAAGTGCATATAAAATAGAGTATTTATACAATATATGTTACTAGAAATAAAAGAACACTTTTGGAAGTGTGTGTGTGTTTTTTGAAGTGGGAATTAATTCCTGGGAAGGAAACCTGAAAACACAAACCTTGAATCTGAAGACCGGATTGTTTTCTTAAATTATTTGGCAATAAGATTTTGTTCTAGAGGAAGGTAGAGCAAGATGGCCAAATAGAAGATTTTGTTCTAGTGAAATACATTTCTTGTATTCTTGGAATATGTGATTGCTAAAAAGAAAGAAATTTATTATATTGTTTGTTACTAATGTTTCTAATATTTACCAGTGGTTGGCAAACTTTTTGTAAAAAGCCGAATGGTAAATATTCACAACTTTGTCAATCATGTCAATAACTATCCTGTCAATACCATCTCTGTCACAATTGCTCAACTGTGCTGTTGTGGCAAAAAAAAGTAGTCATAAAGAATGAGTAAGTAAATGGACATGGCTGTGTTCTAATAAAACTATTTGCAAAAACAAATGATGGGTTAGATTTGTTCTGTAGATTCAGCTTGCCAACCCTGGTATATACCATAAATTAAATGGAAAGGGTTTTGAGTTCTGGATGTTTTTGAATCTGAATCTCTTCCTCAGTTACATCCCATAAGTAAAAATATGTGAAAATATTTTGCTATTAACTAGAAAACAATGACTAATAAATTACATTTAGGGTAGATGTAAGTGGTGAGCCAAACCCTCTAAATGCTTTACTTGCTCATCAGGAATTCCTGAGGGGTTTTGGAGAAATCTTGGAAAACCCAGGCCTTTCTGGGTAGTCCTTTTGTAAATCACTGTCTTTTAAATACTAAGTGGTACATCAATAACTTTAAAAGTTCAGATTCCTTCCAAAGTAACTATACTTCTCCCAGGAAATGGTATTTACTAGAAGACTCAGATCATGTGGTTAACCACAGACATTTTGAACTTTACATTTTTCTCCTTTTCCTTGAAAGGAGCAGTTTGATAAAGACATGCCCAAGACTGGGAAGAAAAAGAGGTTTGATGGACTCACAGTTCCACATGGCTAGGGAGGCCTCACAATTATGGTGGAAGGCAAGATGAAACAAGTCATATCTTACATGGATGGCGGCAGGCAAAAAGAGAGAGCACATATGCAGGGGAACTCCCCTTTATAAAGCTATCAGATCTCATGAGACTTATTCACTATCACAAGAACAACACAGAAAAAACCCACCACCACAATTCAGTTACCTCTTACTGGATCCCACAACACATGGGAATTATGGGCGCTACTCATCTACAAGATGAGATTTGGGTGGGGACACAGCCAAACGATATCAGAGGTATTATAATATAGCATCCTAGTTTTTATGTACAGATGATAATTTCTAACTTCCTATCACTTATTCAAAGTGCTCCCTCCCACCCCCGAGCAATCGAACATGTCATTCTCAGCAGTCAGGCGTACAGGTGCAGATAATCAACTTAATTTCTGGTTAATTTGTTTTCCTACCTAGTAGACTAAAGGACTGAAAGTTAAAGCCATCTTCTCACATTGTGGAAACTAGTCTTGGTTCTACAGAACTCATTTAAACATGGAATTTGACCATTCAATTCAGTGGTCTACCTTGCCACTTGCAAAAACAACCTCTCACAATAAATTATTTGTCTACATTGGTGCAGTACAAATCGGCACAGTAAGTGACATGGAGGATACACCCAAGAAATGCTGTGATCATCATTAACTATACATGCCATTTGAGAAAATGAGATACAGAAATGTAAAATGATAGCTCATAGTATTAAAAAGTCACTTTTGGATCTTGCCTGATTCACCAGAATTCTTTTCTTTTTAAGGACTTAGATTGACTTGATGTAAGTAACACCACCAAACTTCAGGACCCTAAGGGATAAAATCAGCCAAAAAATGTCCTATCATCCTCTCAGACCAAGGCAAAGTCAGATAACTTTCTGGTGTTGCCTCATTATTTTCAGCCCTCTGCTGGTGAAAAATTTTTTTTCAGCAGTAGGCTGAGTAGTTTTAGATACTCTATGTTGTCAGCAAATTGAGATTAGATCTAAACACACATCTTGGTTCTGTAAGCTTGACTAACCACCTCCTTGAAAAAAGGAGAGTTTTTGTGCTCTCTCCTGTAAATGATGAGCTGTGCCTCTGCTGAAAGAAACTTGCCACAGTGGAAAGATCAGAGACTCAAGGTCTGCAGTCTGGTTTCCTTTGTCCCATGATATGTTCCTTTAATGTGATGTACTCCCCCGCTCCTAAGAGTACCACTCCCAAGGGCCAGACTACTGTGAATCTTGCTGCTCCTCTGGATCTAGCCCTGCAGTGAGGTTTCCATACTCCATGCTGGTGCTGGTGAATGTCTGCAAAGTATACTGTGATATGATCTGTCTGGTCCCCCAGCAATAGGTATCAGTACCAGCTCAGTTGTGGGTGGGAAGGGAGTGATGTAGACCCTGTGAGATTTTCATGATTATAAATAGCCTTAGTGTGGTACCTTCTCAAATACAGATGTGGCAGTCATGTAGTGGGTGCATGGACAGACTCAACACCTAAATTTATCTACATAGCTATAGAAGTATAAATGAGGTTAAATTCTACAGCTCAAGACAATGAGATTGCAGATGAATGTGATGTAAAAGGAAAAGAAAAAAACATCAGGGATGACTCTAAAAATTTCTATTGTTCTTCTGGGTTTTGTTTGTTTGTTTTTGTTTAGGTGGGAATATATCTATCTTATAATAAATAAATCTTACAGTATATCTCTATCTTTTTATATAGATCTATCCTTAATCACATGATTAAGGAGGCCGAGAAATTATAAGATCTGTAGTCAGCGAGCTGGAGGCCCAGATTAGGCCAATCAGATATCCGTATTTGATGAATGGCATCTGTGAAAGGTATTCACAAGAAGCAGTCGAAGAAGCAGTCGAAGGAGGAGGAGGAGGAGGAGGAGGAGGAGAAGAAGAAGAAGAAGAAGAAGAAGAAGAAGAAGAAGAAGAAGAGGAGGAGGAGGAGGAGGAGGAGGAGGAGGAGGAGGAGGAGGAGGAGGAAAGAAAGGAAAGAAAGAAAAAGAAAAGAAAGAAAGAAAGAGAGAGAAAGAAAGAAAGAGAAAGAAAGAAAGAAAGAAAGAAAGAAAGAAAGAAAGAAAGAAAGAAAGAAAGAAAGAAAGAAAGAAAGAAAGAAAGAAAGAAAGAAAAGGAAGAAGGAGAAGAGCTGATGGTACGGTTCTGTTTAAGTCTGATGCCAGAAGAATATTCATGTCCCAGCTCAAAGGCAGTTGGGCAGGAAGAGAAAATTCTCCCTTGCTCAGGTTTTGTGTTCTATTCAGATCCTCAACAAATCAGATGAGACCCGTCCATATTGGGGAAGCCAACCTGCTTTACTCAGTCTACCAGTTCAAAAGTCATTCTCATGCAAATACACCCTGACAAACACCCAGAAAAGTGTTTAACCAAATATCTAGACACTCTAGGGCCCAGTCAAGTTAACACAGAAAGTCCACCATCACAAAAGTCTTAAAAAATATTAGTAAATATAAGGATATATTTGTCTGATCCCTGGATGGGAGCGTTTATGTGAACACAGAAATAATGAATGTGATTACACAGCCAAGCCACAAACACACATATAGAAAAAATACACACATAAACACACTACACACACACACACACACACACACAGAGAGAGAGAGAGAGAGAGAGAGAGAGAGAGAGAGAGAGAAATTGATTTGATTGGCTTAAAAGCTCTATACTTCCATGTTTCAAGAGAATTCTTTTAAAAATATGAAAAAAACATATTTCCATTAAATACAAACATTATAGGGTTGTAATCTGTTGTGTAGAAAAACCTCATACAACTAGATAAAAATAATTACTCAAGACATTGTCAAAGGACCTAAACAGATAACTGAAAAAAAAATCTACATGTATTTAAAGTTAAGAAAAAATGCTCAGACTACTAGAAATGAGAGTGCATGTTTTTAAGCAATATTAAAATTGAGGAACCAAATAGATTAAGTTTAAAAATAATGTGAAAAGTAGAATAATATTAAAAATGGTGATGACAGTGTGAAAGCCCCCTCAAATCCTGCCGGTGTAGATGTAAATCACAATATTCTTTCTTGAGGTCGTAATTATCATTTTCCACCTCAAAATTCACACATTTAAAGTTAAATTCGACATGTAGTTCCATCTTAACAGCTCTGCTTCCTCTACCCTTCTGCCTCTTAGTATGCTGAAGAAGCAGGGAGCTAGAGGTTACTTCTCCACACTCCTATTCTACACATGGCCCATAGGCAGGTTCTGCTACTGCATCAAAGACTTTTCACCATCTCCATGCCTCTGCCTCCCCATCACCACCACCCTAGTCCCAGCTCCCATCTCTCCCACCACTAGGCTTGAATCTGCCTTTTAAGGGGAAGGCTGCATTCCTTTATAGTAATCTCTCCAATACATACATGCAGAGTGTTCTTTTATTTTCAATAATATAAATGAATGCCATTTTTTTTTAATTGTAAATATAAGGGGTACTGTATGGTTTTGTTACATGGATATATTGCATAGTGGCAAATGCTGGGCTTTTAGTGTAACCATCACCCTAATAATGAACATCATTCTTTTATTGAAACCCTTCTCTGACTATGTGGAGGACAAAGCCAAAATCTGCAGACAGATTACAGGGCTTCTAGGATCTGGCCCAACTGTTCCTCTTCCTGCAGAATCTCTCTTCCTCCCATCTAGCTTCTCTTGAGGTTTCTCCCAAACTTGTTTTAGGACTTTCTTGCTGGCCATTGATTTCACCTTCTGCTTCCAAATGGGCAGTTAACCCCCAATCATTTTTTAGATCACTAAGTCAATGTCACTTTATCTTAAATACCCACCTGGTTAGACTGCACTCTCAAAGTACTCTGTACATTCTCCCTTGTCACTTTTCATAGAAATCATATCCTCTTCTAGCTCTGGGCCTGTTTCTCTCACCATTCCCCAAACTCCTAAAACTAAGCCTGTGAGATATTATTTTTATTTAATAAATAACCCTCAAAAAACTCAAATTATTGGATAGAAACATTTCCACTCCTAGGAATCTGTGCTTTCACAAAGATACATATTGAATGTTACATAACTCTGAATGCAGCCAGCAAAGAGATATACTGTATTTATTGACATAAGAAAAGTTGAATCTCAGATAGTAATAATGATAATCAACATTCCTTTGTTTTTTTCCTGAAATGGAGTCTTACTGTGTCACCCAGGCTGGAATGCAGTGACTCAGTAAGTCAACCTGTCTTGGCTCACTGCAACCTCTGTCTCCCGGGTTTCAGAGATTCTCCTTGGAGTAGCTGGGATTATAGGCATGTGCCACCATGCCTAGCTCATTTTCTATTTTTAGTAGAGATGGGGTTTTACCATGTTGGCCAGTCTGGTCTCGAACTCCTGACCCCAAGTGATCTGCCAGCCTCGGCCTCCCAAAGTGCTAGGATTACAGGCGTGAGCCACCGTGCCCAGCTGATAATCAACTCTTTGAAGTTTACAATACGTTTTATATAAATTAACTCACTTAGACTCCAAAAAGCTACATTATAATTTCTACCTTATAGATAAAGAAACAGAGGCAAAGGGAGGTTGAACTGCTAGGTAGGGCAGTTAGCAAGAAGTAGAGCAAGGTTTCAAACACAGGCGCCACTGTGGTTTAAATATGGTTTGTCCACACCAAATGTCATGTTAATATTTAATCCTCAGTGTGGCTGTGGTGAGAGGTAGGGCTTAGTGGGAGGTGTTTGGATCAGGGAGCCAGAGCCCTCTCGAATATTTGAGTGCCATCTCACCATAGCAAATGAATTCTCACTCTGTAGGGACTGCATTAGTTCTCTTGGGGATGGATTGGTTCCCTCCAGAGTGGGTTGCTCTAAAGCTAGGACAGACATCCCTCATCCCTTGGCTTTAGTTTCCCTTCACAATTTCCCACTTCCCCTTAGACCTTCTCTGCCATATTTTGATGCAGCATGAAAGCCCTCACCAGAAGCCAAGCAAATGAGAGTGCCCTGCTTCTTGTACAGCCTGCAGAACTACAAGCCAAATAAACTTTTATTTATAAACTGCCCAGTCTCACATATTCTGTTATTGCAACCATAAATGGACCAAGACAAGAACCCAACCTCAAGATCATATGCCTTCTATACTCTTAAGTATTAAGCTATGTTTTGCTGCAAAGTTGTATACACACACAGGCACAATGATACATATATGCAAAAGTAACCTAACTGGCCATTTTTGTTTTCTTTGTGCGTTTATGAATTTTTCATGTTTTCTACAAAAAAAAAACACTCCACACTATCATTTTTATAATCATCAAAAAATGTAGTTTTTAAAGGGTATGAAAACCCTAATTAGAAATTAGAGTGGTTTTTCTTAAAGCATTTCTAACCAGGATTTAAAGACACTGTAAATAGATTCTGTTTTTTATTTAAATTGTTTCAAAAACTGGTAGTTTTCACAAAGCT
Organism: Saguinus oedipus; assembly: GCA_031835075.1. Lineage (NCBI taxonomy): Eukaryota > Metazoa > Chordata > Mammalia > Primates > Cebidae > Saguinus > Saguinus oedipus. The sequence goes on along the minus strand of CM063186.1, from coordinate 51,693,878 downwards.
GAAGCAGTTTTGTAGTACAATATAATAAAAGAAAATTAGTTATATTGGTATTTAGATGAAGATGGCTTTTCCAAGCATGGAGGTAGACAATTGCAAAATAGATAAATTGGTCAGTGGATTACTAAGTGATTTCATATTTTAACTTCAATATATAAATTATTTTACAGAGAGATGTATACTATATATAACTAAAAGTACAAAAATTTAATTTCAAATTCAAACCTGTTTGGGTTTCTCACAATTTTATATTTTTCCATCTCTCTGTCCCTGTTCACTAGTGAAGAAGACGAATGAATGGAAAAACTCTAAGAGAGTTCGTAACACTTTTTTTTAATATATACCCTACAACTAGGGGAGATCTGGGAGAATCAAACTCATGGATCCCTAATAGGCATCAAAACCACATAGACTGAGTACTCCTTTATGTGTCACATTGTGATATTAAGTTCTTTCATATTAAGTCCTTTTGTTCTGAAGCAATGTAAGGTACAACAGTAGCCAAACATGAGAATTGAGAAAAAAGGCTGTGTTTAAATAAATAGACAAATCTCAAATATCTTTGATTTCTACCTGAAGCTCTTCACCATAAGTATTAGATTAGTTATGTGCACAGTTTCTTCATTTTTTAAAATAGTGGGCTAAGAATTTATTAGTTTCCTGCTATATGTTGCATAAAAACAGAGAAATGCACTGCTGGCAGTGTCGGGATTAAAATGTTGCTCTGGCTTTTCATTAATCTCAAGTTGGTTTATTCGGTTCTGAATCTTCCAGAACGATTCACCTTCAATGTTTTACCAAAGTTATTAACAGGAGTAGAATCAACAGGCTTGGCTTTTCCTCTTCTCTTCCCAGAGTATGCCACAGGTAATAACAAAAACTAACATCATTCCAAAGGGTACTTCAGGGAAAGAAAAGAAAAGCAGAGGTATACAATATCTTTTGATTTGATAAACTAATTCCAAATAAATGAAAGTTGGCTGGAGACCTTCATTTGAAACAATAGGGATACATATTCTCAAAGGCTAGCTCAAGCCTAGGGACAGGCTCCTTTGCTCTTAAAGACCCATAGATATGATACCTAGTTATCAAACTACAGGATCCTCTGGCATATGCTCTATAATACAAGGACAATTTCTTTCAGAAGTTAGATATTAGTTAAACCCTGTGGTTTTCTAATTAAAGTGTCCCAGTGACTTCCTATAAGTAGACAGTAGTTATAAATAAAAATTTTCGCATATAGACCTTCAGCATAACTTTTAAATTTGGCCTTCAAATGTAACATACAACTATACGAGACTGCTAAAAAAAATGCCAAATATCCTGTTAATCTTTGCTCTCTAGTCTTCATTTTTCTTTTCTAAAACGAAGGACATGGGTTATCTACCAAAGGTCATCACAGTATTGTATTTTTTTTTTCATTAAGATCCATATGCATGTGAACCATTTAAAATATTAAAATGGCTCCAGGCTAAATACTTGGAAAAGCTTTTGATCCTCTACAGTTGTAAACATTTCTAAGAAACCTCACTTGGGATTCTACTAGCAATTGCAGGCACAGTTGAAGCAGTAATATTCAGTTCTTAGCATAAACAGGAGAAAGGAAAGAGCATCATTTTACAAGTGAAGAGGAAGGCGTTACTGGCAGTCCAAAATTAGGGAACGGAACACTTTTCTGAGAAATTTTCCCGTCCACAAACTGTGGGACCATACCATTAGTTCTTTTTATCAGATCTGTCTTTAATTATCAATAACCACATACAAAAAGGTACAATCTAAGATGTAAATAAATGTGAATATTTGTTGATTACAGAGCATCAATAAAAGTAAAGTCACTTGTCTTTAGCTTGCTAGATATTACACTTGTTTATATTTTAAACCCTCAAAATACAGGAGATGAATACTGGTAAAACAAATGCTTACTTTTAAGCAATATTTTGACAAAGACTGCTAAAGAATAAAATTGTAGACCTCAAAGGTTTTATGTAGCAAGAGGCGTCGATTATACTTTAATAGCATATTTTTAAGGAAAACATCTCTTGCAAAGAAGACAGAATTAATTTTTAGCAATATATTTTCCATTTATCACTTTGAACAAATAAAAAATGATGTTTAACTTAGGCTGCCTTTTTTTGAAATATAATTCTTCAAGTAGTATATGTCATTAAAAAAAGAAAGGAAGAAACGAAGGAAGGAAAACAACTTAAAATTTTCTTAAGAAAATTGTAATAAGAAAGATAAATCTGCAGAGTGGGCAACTGGATTATTCATTCCACTGAAATAACAAGATAGTAAGAATCAGTAAATATTATTGGGCTTCTATTTTGTATAAGGAACTGTCTAAAGGCCTGAACAAGAGCCCTTAAGGAAAAAAAAAGGAGAGAAAGGAAGGAAGAGAAAAAGGAAAGAGGATAGAAAGAAAGGAAGATGAAATGGGTAGAAAAAAAGATATTCTTGCCTTTAATCTTACAGTATAGCTAGAGAAATTAAATGTATACATAAGGAAAAAATAATTAACAATACAAGAGAGTGAGTTCAATGAACTGCATGAGTAATGTGAGCTCCAGAATACATAGGAAGGGATCACTTCAGATCAAGCAGTCAAGTAAGGAGTAGAGGCGTAACATGATACTTGTGAGTTAAAAGGAATTAAAATAGGCAGGAGATGTGTTCCAGATATTGGAGAAGAAATAATAGGGACAAATGTCTGATTCATGTGATCCATTCTTGCTCAGCCACTCATAATGAAGAGTGGCATGTGTAGATAATGCCACCAGGTAGGCTGGGTAGGCAGGAAACCCTCCCAGCATGGAACAAAAATAAAGACACAGAAGGATGACTCCTGTTTTGCTAGCTTCATCTCAGTTCACTCAACTAGATAGGTCAACTTAATTTTCCAAAACGTTGTCTACAGAAATTATTGACTATTGGAATAATACATTTAAAAAAATAAATAAATCCAAGTTACAGAGGCAAGTGATGTGACCTTTGAAGATAAACATGCCCAAACTTGAATATCTAAATTGACCACCCCCTTACCCTAAGTCGAATCACTTTGGACTGCAAGTCATGAACCGAGAGCAGGCAATAGCTCCAAAGGCTCCGTAGCTCCTCCTTGGGACTGTCCTCAGAGCCAATTCAGAGAAACAACCTGTCCCATTGCCTCCCAGGCACGTTTCACTTTTTGACCAAAAATGGCATCACCCAGATTAGAGACCCACCTTAGTCATGGTATTTGGCAGCAAGGGACTTTGGTTGTATTCAAAACAAAATCCTCCTTCAAGGAGATTTGCTACCACAGGAGATAGTCAAGAATGAGCTGCAGGCTTTGACGTTAATTCCAATGTATCTGTTCCAAAAATATTTAAGGCATGACCGCATTCTTAGGAAAGTTGTATGTACTTCCCAAATGACAACCGTAAAAGAGCCAGAGTGCTTTTGAATGTGGGTTTTGGTTTCTCTCTTGAAAAAGATTCGGTCATATTGAGAGGTTGTTGACACAGTAACCGAACATGCACAATTTGAATCAGGCTTGGATTCGAATCCTTGGTCTTTTATTTATTTGTCTTACTCTTAATTTGCCTTACCTTGATTTTTCATCTATAAAATGGGAATGATGAAAATAGTAATGTAGTTCAATAAGTTGGTATAATTATCCCACTTGTAGTCCCTACAAAGTGTTTAAACTCATACCTGCTACATAGTAAGCACTCCTAATCCTAATATGGTGGTAGATATTAATGTAACAGTTTAGACTGGGGCAGTTTTTCTAAGGAAAAATTCATATGGAGACAGCAAAGTGCTTAACGGTGTACATACTGTGTTCTGTTGGCAAAAAAACCTTTTATACCAACCCTGTTACTTGTTATATAAGACTGTCTCTGGCATGCTTGATTGTACTTTCCTTCAAAGAACCATCTGCATTTCTGGACTACACTCCATACTGACTGGTGTACTTCAACTTGAAACCAAAAATGCATAAGATGCATTCTTAATGCTACCAAATGAATATGACTATACAGGCAGACAGCGTGTACTGAGAGACTGTGTAACATACACACATATCACTGTCTCTGTGCTAGGAGAAAATGGGTTTAACTTATAATAACTACAGTTTATGATAATTATCGTATGTCTCATTAAAGCACCAAAGAGCCCTTGGTCCCTTAAATCTATACATAAAGTCATAATTCTCCCCTCCCAAACTAGTGCTCTTTAAGCTTTTTATAGGAAATCCACAATTTCCTCAAAATCTTAGTTCATAATGAGACAATGAGTCTTTGTTTCATTTGCTTTGTTTGCCATTTCGGTTTCCCAGCATGAAGCTCTTGCTATGCTTTCACTCTACACTTTAGCAGATTAAAAATGAATGAGCAAACATTTCTTCAATCCTTTATGCTTACAGTCATTAAGTTTGAAGTCCTGGATCTTTCATAAACTAAGTATATGACTTTGAGCAAGTCATTTAATATTTCTAGGTCTGTTATTTCTTCAACAAGGTAAGAGAATTGAGTTTTCTTTATTTTATGGTTGATGATCCTTTTCCTTTTCTAATATCTCTTGTCACTGGATAATAACTTGGAAAGCCAAAAGCCATGTGTAATTCATTATATCCAAGTATTGGACTTTAAGTTACAGAGATGCCCATGAAGGCAGAAATCACCATTATAGCCAAGGCAATTTCCTTTAAAACATTTTTTTTCAATTTCCTCGAATTATACTGTCACTTTAATTGTTTACTAGAAAAAAAAAAAGAAAAAAGAAATACATTTGGCTTTAGTGACCTTTATTTAGCACCAAATCACTTGAAGTTTTTCACTTTGAACTCTATCATTTTCATGTGCTAAGCCCTCCTGCAGACACACATTCCCTATAAAACTCTTCACCCAGATTTTACACTCTTGTGCTGTGTCTCTATAAGTGGGTTTTATATTTCTCAATAATAAAGTTACATCTTTTTCTTTTATAGCCCTCCCTCGTGTAGAGTTTCTAGAATTGTAATCTAGACATAGTAGAAACTGAGAAAGAGTTTTACTCATTGACAAACATCTGGGCTTTCTGCAAAGAACCACCATGACTTAAACATTTACTAGTTACCATGTCTCAAGTAACTGTGTAGGGGAATCAATGTGCCCTTGCTGCTACTGAAGGTGACATGTCTGTAGTTATAAATTTCTTTAGAAGCTGGCAAATTACTTACCTTTTTGCATTTCTGGTTCATCTTTTATATCTTTCATAAAATGAGGAGCTATCTTAAAAGATTAAACTGAACGAGATATTATGTGTAAAACTTCTGGCACATGGGGGAAATGCATGTGTTACTGAGATACTAATATCTGGAGCACATGGCTGACTATAGTTATTGTCTAGCTGATTCAATGCTCTCAACCCTACCCTGATTTAGGGACACACAACTCAAGTTACCTTAGAAGCCTTCTTGGGCCAGGCGCGGTGGCTCACGCCTATAATCCCAGCACTTTGGGAGGCCGAAGCGGGTGGATCACGAGGTCAAGAGATCGAGACCATCCTGGTCAACATGGTGAAACCCCGTCTCTACTAAAAATATAAAAATTAGCTGGGCATGGTGGCGCGCGCCTGTAGTCCCAGCTACTTGAGAGGCTGAGGCAGGAGAATTGCTTGAACCCAGGAGGCGGAGGTTGCGGTGAGCCGAGGTCGCGCCATTGAACTTCCAGTCTGGGTAACAAGAGCGAAACTCCGTCTCAAAAAAAAAAAAAAAAAAAAAAAAGAAGAAGAAGAAGAAGAAGAAGAAGAAGGCTTCTTGGTAAAAACAATGGATCTGAGTTCAATTGGCCTTCAGAAGCGTCTAGAAGCCAACAAGATTATCAGCCACAACAAAACCTTAGGCAAGCTAGGGTTAACTATGCCCTTGACAGTATTGCAAAAGTAGCAAGCAACAAGCAATGTGAATGGTGAATTCCATTATAAAGTTAAAAAAATATGTTTTACTGAAGTATGGAATTAAGAAGAAAAAAGATACATATAAATACATTTTACATATAAATAGTATATATAACAGACATAAATATCTATTGTGCATAAACATAATTATCTATAATGTATATATTTGCTCTGTTATATATAATAGATATATCTATTATATATAATTAATACTATATACAATAAATAGTATATATTGTATATATAGTACATATAAGTATATAATACTTATATAACTATATATCATTTACGATATATAAAAACATGTGTATATATTATATATAATATATAAGTATATAATATATATTCTTATTTATAATATATATATTATTTGTAATATATAATATATAAAATATTTGTTATTTATATATTGTAGAGAATATATAATATACATTTTTATATAACAAGTTTAACATATAATTACAAATACAATATAATTATATAATATATAATGACATATTATTATATTTTTATTATAATATTAGGTAATACAATTATGAGAATAAATTTTGTTAGTTTACATTTTATAGTAAGAGTAGAAAAAATATATTCATATATATTTCTATTAAATGTAACTAATTCCCAACTTCATGAAAATATTTTGGGGAAATTTTATTTTTATTATAATTAATGAGAGTTTTTCTGATGGGGGTGGGGGCTGTCTAGATAATCAAGGTCCTAAATACTATTTTTACTAAGTTCTTGAAGCCATAATTTTATGTTCCCTATTTCCTTGGTTTACATTTCAGAATAAATTAAAAAATAAGTGGCATATACTTTTGATCAATAAGTTTAATGAAGGAAAATCAGAGCTTCTAAAAATAAACATTATGGCCATATAATTTTTATGTTATTTTATTATGCATATATAAAACTATGGCTGTAAGAAAGAGTGAGCTTGTAGGTGGTTTTTAAAAAAAAGTTCACAAGAAATGGCCCCAAATAAATTTTCCACTTATTATGTTTTATATAAAGAAAGATTGCTATTTATATTTGCTTGTGTGTATAAAATGTGAGTTTTAAAAAATAATGTTTTTAAATGGTGGTTCTTGTTTTAAAGGGAAATGTACAAAAAAGTTTTAAGCATTGGAAAAAGAACGGTAGTAGAGCTTGTTTTTATTTATAATGGATTTTAAAAAGTATTGTTACTCCTATGATGGCTGTTATTTTTGGCAATATTTACTGTTAGATCATCCACAATAGCAATGCAGTATCTTAGCTTTATCCGAAAAAAGAATATTTGCATATAAATATATGTGTATGTATGTATATATGCACACATATATATGTAGATATGTACATACACATTTATATGTGTATATATGTATGTATACACACACAAACACACACACACACATATACACACGTATACACACAGGCAATATCAATTGAGACCTCTAGTGGAGCTAAGTGGTAACTGTCCCACTCACTGCTTGCATGTTTTAACCTCGTCAAAAATAATAAATTCTTTCCTTGAAAATGTAGGGGTTTCAGTAACTTTAAAAGCCTGTATATTTACCTTTCATACCTGAATTAACTTTTCCTTATATTTTTTAATCAAATACTTAACAATTAAAATGTTATATTCAAAATTTGAAAACCAGTTGCTATGACTATAAATGCCTTAAAGATTCTAACATACAGTTAGAAGTATGAAAATTGTAACAGCATTTGGGTGGAAGCTCTTTTATTCTATAGTGAAATGACTCACTGTGATTTTGTACGCTGGAGAGGAAATGCACATTGGAAGCCCAGTATCCTGTTAATGATGATGATACAGAGACTGTAACTACTTGACATTTATATGTTGTTTGACATAAGTTGAAGTACTGTATCACTGTCCCAGTCCCAAACAAAATGGCAAACACTGCAATGTACCCCCAGTAATAGGAGCCAGCTTCAAAATGAGATATGGCTCAAAGAAGGTTCTAGAAAATATGAATGGGACTGTGAACAGAAACTAATGGTCTATACAGATTTTAACAGCTGCATGTGAGCTAGCTGAGGAAATAACTAGCTCACATGTTTTCTCATGTTCTTTAATTATGGTTTTATTTATTTGCATTGTACAAAGAAAATCAAATTCAATTTGTAAAGATGGTCCCTAAAGCATTATTTATAGATAGCTCTGGCTGGAGATTTTCCAAGAGAACATGAGACTTTTCAGCTTGGTAAACACAGTCTTCGAATGAAACAGCTCTAAATTTAAGTGGGAAAAAATGCTCAAAAGATAAGGTTTTGATGTCGTGAATATGCCAGTAATTCAAATGAGATAATATTATTTCCAAAGTCACATATAAACATAAAGCCAAAAACACTTACCTAACACGTATACATGGACTACAAACCCAAGGTAAAATTCAGAAACACACAAGACTAACCTTACACTGAACCAGATCCCAGTATGTTTTTATTCATTCTTTTTTTTTTTTTTTTTTTTTTGAGACAGAGTTTCGCTCTTGTTACCCAGGCTGGAGTGCAATGGCACGATCTTGGCTCACCGCATCCTCCACTTCCTGGGTTCAGGCAATTCTCCTGCCTCAGCCTCCTGAGTAGCTGGGATTACAGGCACGCGCCACCATGCCCAGCTAATTTTTTGTATCTTTAGTAGAGACGGGGTTTCACCATTTTGACCAGGATGGTCTCGATCTCTTGACCTCGTGATCCACCCGCCTCGGCCTCCCAACGTGCTGGGATTACAGGCTTGAGCCACCGCGCCCGGCCTTAATTCATTTTTTTTTTTAATGTTTACTTATTGTCTCTTTATATAGAGTTGTTTTGTTTTGTTTCTTTGTTCATTTGTTTTAACAGGGTCTCACTCTGCTGACAAGGCTGGTATGCAGTAGCATGATCTCGCCTCACTGCATCCTCAACCTCCCAGGCTCAAATGATCCTCCCACCTCAACCTCCCAAGTAGCTGGACTACAGGTGCAAACTTGTCTGACCTTTTTATGTGCCGGTTGGTCTTGAACTCTGGATTTATGCAATCCCCCCACCTCAGCCTCCCAAATTGCTGGGATTACAGGTGTGAGTCACTGCACTTGGCATATATAGAGCTTTTGATTTGCTTTTGAGGGAAGGGTGAGACAGACAAAAGAGTGTATGTCTGTACATTTACATTACCTTTGGGAAGTCAACTTCCCATATAAAATTACTGAACAAGAGGTAGTACTATATGCTTTCCTAAAACACGAAGAGTTACAGATAAAACAGGCAGCAGAGTAAACACGGAGTACTGCAGGCCAGGAAGCTTGAGAAATCTGTGCAGGAAAAGGAATTTGAACTATGCTCTAAACAATGGGTGGGATTGGGATAGGCTAAGAATGGCATTTTTCCAAGTATGGCAGAAATTGGAGCACAATCTCATAGACAGAAAGAAACTTAGGCCAGAGCTTTCCTTTAGGGAAATTATGAAAAAAAAAAAATGGTAAAGCAATGGCCCATTCAGTCATTTCAGACTTAGAATAAAATGGAGATAACTATAAGCAAGAAAGATTCCATAAAAACCTGATGGCTACAAAGCACATTGTGCTGGTGATTCCAGGAAGGTACTCAATACTAAATCGAGGCTTCAGAGATGCCGAAGTATTCACCTGGTGACTTCCCTCTGAGTGCTATAACAGATGGTATTGGTAATAGGTAGGATATTAAGAAATAAATCTTGACCCAAGCTTTAAGGAAAATGTAATCCAACTCTCAATACAAAATTTGTGCTCAAAAATAATTGGAAACAGACAAAAATAATTTATGAGTAAACTGAAATCTGCTTAATGACTAAGATAAATTAGAAGTTAGCCAATAATAACCCAAACCAAATGAGGTTCCAAAAATTTAAGCTTCATGTAACATCCTCCACCTTTTTTAAAAAAAAAAAAAAAAAAAAAAAGAAGTAGTGCATTATTGTGATGGTTAATTTTATGTGAAACTTGGCTATACCACACTATCAAGATATTTGGTCAAACACATTTATGGATGTTGCTATAGAGGTTTTTTTTTTTTAGATGACATTAATATTTAAATCATAGACTTTAAGTAATGCAGATTATCCTCCATTACATGGGTGTGCTTCATCGAATTAGTTGACTGTCTTAAGAAAAAGACTGCCTCTGGACTCAAACTGAAACATCAGCTTTCACTTGGGTCTCCAACCTGATGTCATCTCCTACAAATATGACACTTGCCATCCCCCAGAAACATGTGAACTAATCCTTAAAATAAATCTCTCTCTCTCTCCCTCCTTCCCTCTCTCTCTTGCTCTCTCCACACACACATATAACCCCTATTGATTCTGTTTCCCTGGAGAACCCTGAGTAGTTCACAGTTGTGAATTAGATTGTTAGAGAGAATGCTGTGATAGATAAAAGCAGCAAACAAATCCTCACATGGGAAACTTCATCAGACGTGTTTTGTTGGACTTTTTGTGTTTTGTCTTCTTTTCCTCAGAATGGAAAATTTGTTTAAAAGCACGTTCAGGGAAAGCGATCCAAGATGGCTGACCGCTAACATCTCAAAATTGCAGCTCCCAGTGAAAGCGCAGAAAACGAGAGGAGGCCACACTTTCAGACAAATTTTGGTCACTCACGGAGTAGAAGATTCCCAGTGGAGGAGCTGCACAGGTCACCAGCGCGACTCTTGTGGCTGGAGCAGTGGTTTTGCTGGCACCTCAGAGCGGCAGCTCTTGGTGCGGAGTAAATGGGACTGGTTCCCCTTCTGACCGAGGTTTGGAGCTCCGGGAAGGCAGAGTCGCCTATTACGGACTCAAGAAGGAAGTCAGACAGGAGATTCCCAGGTGGAAAAGCACCAACAGTCTTAACGCCACTGCCTAGGCCTGTGCAGTGGGTTGCTCATATTTCGGCCCTAGGAATTAACAACTTGGACGTCTACTCAGAGACCTAATTTGAAAGGTGGTAATTACAAAGACAACAGGTGAATAAACTTACAATGATGGGAAGAAACCAGCATAAAAAGGCTGAGAATACTCAAAATCAGAATGCCTCTCCCTCTAAAGAGGATCACAGTCTCTCATCAACAAGGGAACAAGGCTTGATGGAGAATGAGTGCATCCCAATAACAGAATCAGGCTTCAGAACATGGATAATAATAAACTTCTGTGAGTTAAAAGAACATGTTGTAGCCCAATGTAAAGAAACTAAGAACTTTGAAAAAAGGTTTGACGAAATCCTAATGAGAATAGACAATTTAGAGAGGAATATAAGTGAATTAATGGGACTGAAGAATATACAATACGGGAACTCCGAGAAGTATGCACAGGTTTAAACACTCGAATTGTTCAAGCAGAAGAAAGGATATCAGAGGTCAAAGTCCAACTTAATGAAATAAAACAAGAAGGCAAGAATAGAGAAAAAAGGATAAAAAGTAATGAGCAAAGTCTCCAAGAAATGTGGGACTATGTGAAAAGACCAAATTTACGTTTGATAGGTGTACCTGAATGTGATGGACAGAATGAAATCAAGCTGGAAAATATTCTTCAGGATATTTTTCAGGAAAATTTTCCTAAACTAGCAAAGCAGGACAATATTCAACTCCAGGTAATACAGAGAACACAAAGATATTCCTCAAGAAGAGCAACCCCACAGCACATAATTGTTAGATTCACCAGGGTTGAAATGAAGGAGAAAATACTAAGGGCAGCCAGAGAGAAAGGTCAGGTTACCCACAAAGAGAAGCCTATCAGACTTACAGCAGATCTCTCAGCAGAAACTCTACAAGCCAGAAGAGAGTGGGGCCCAATATTCAACATCCTTAAAGAACAGAACTTTCAGCCCAGAATTTCATATCCTGTCAAACTAAGCTTCACAATTAAAGGAAAAATAAAATCTTTTATGAACAAGCAAGTACTCAGAGATTTTATTACCACCAGGCCTGCTTTACAAGAGCTTCTGAAAGAAGCATTACACATAGAAAGAAACAACCAGTATTAGTCTTTCTAAAAATATACCAAAAAGTAAAGAGCATCAACATAAAGAAGAATTTACATCAACGAATGGATAAAATAGCCAGTTAACATCAAATGGCAGTAATCCTAAATTTGAATTGACTAAATCCCCCAATCAAAAGATACAGCCAAAACCCAATGGTATTCTACATCCAGATCCATTGCACATGCAAGAATACACAAAGACTCAAAACAAAGGGATGGAGAAAGATTTACCAACCAAATGGAAAGCAAAAATAAATAAATAAATAAATAACAGGAGTTGCAATTCCCGTATCTGATAAAATAGATTTTAAAGCAACAAAGATATAGTGGTAAAAGGATCAATGCAACAATAAGAGCTAACGATCCTAACACCCAGATACATAGAGACTTAGACTCAATGAGACAGAAAATTAATAAGGATATCAAGGACTCGAACTCAGATCCGGAATAAGTAAACTTAATAAATATTTATAGAGCTCTCCACTTTAAATACACAAAATATACATTCTTGTCAATACCACATCACACCTACTCATAGGTTTAAATGAAATATTGATTGGCCATTATTAATACCCATTTCTTTTAGAATAAAGCAACATTTCTGTTCTCTCTCCTTCTTTTTCTTCCTCTTTCTTCCTCTCCTTCACTCCTTTTTTTGTTTCCTTTCCTTCTCTCAAAAAAAAAAAAAGAAAAAAGAAAAAAGAAATCAACTTGTAGACCTCTAGATCCAGGTCGGCAATGTCTCTCTCATTGCCTGATTTCCTTCCTTCCCTTCTCTCCCTCCCTCCCTCCCTTCCTTCCTTCCTTCCCCACTTCCTTCCTCCTTTCCTCCCTTCCTGCCTTCCTCCCAAAAATAAAAAAAAAAATAAAAGCACGTTCAGAAATGAAGTTAATTAGAGGTGAAAACCAGTGAGACAACAACGGCTTTCTACTCTAATGCTCTGATGAAGGTAGTGGTGGACTGGCCTAGAGTCAAATAATGCATATTAAGCACTGACATACTATGGATGAAGTGCACCCATTAGGAAAAAAGTAAATTTACATAATTTTTAATATAACCAAATAATACATTCACCAGTTAGGCTGCTCCTCCTTCAAATTGTTTTCTTTTTTTTTTTTTTTTTTTTTTTTTTTTTTTTTTTTTTTTTTTTTAATTTATTTATTTATTTATTTTTATTGCATTATAGGTTTGGGGGTACATGTGCAGAATGAGCAAGATAGTTGCATAGGTACACACATGGCAGTGTGCTTTGCTGCTTTCCTCCCCTTCACCCACACTTGGTATTCATCCCCAGGCTATCCCCCCCAGCCCCCCCTGCTGTCCCTCCCCCATTCCCCCCAACAGTCCCCAGTGTATAGTAGACCGCCTCTCTGTGTCCACGTGTTCTCATTTTTCTTACCCACCTATGAGTGAGTATATGCGGTATTTCTTTTTCTGTTCTTGTGTCAGTTTGCTGAGAATGATGTTCTCCAGATTCATCCATGTCCCTACAAAGGACACAAATTGTTTTCAATTGTGGTGCTTCCTTAAGCAATTTCTTAAAAATTTCTTTAAAGATTTAAACATCAACTTATCATATATTCCAGCAATTCCACTTCTGGATATATGCCAGAAAGAATTGAAAGCAAAGACTTGAACAGATATTTGTACACCCATGTTCATGGCAGCATTATTCATAACAGCCAAAAGGTGGAAACACCCAAATATTCATCAATGGACGAATAAAAAAAAAGTTGTGTACAGGATATTATTCAGCCACAAAAAGAAACAAAATTCTGATATATGCTATAACATCCTCAAGACATTAGGCTAAGTGAAATAAGGCAAACGGACAGACAAAGGCCAAATCTTATCTGATGCTACTTATTTGAGGTGTCAAGAGCAGTTAAACTTATAGAGATAGAAAGTGGAATCAGGGCTACCAAAGTCAGGGAGAAGGAGGGAATACAGAGTTATTATTTAACTGATACAGCATCTCTATTTAGGATGATGAAAAAGATCTGGAGATGGATGATGGTGATGGTTCCACATCAACATGAATGTAGTTAATGTCACTTAAAAATAGTTAAAATGGTACATTTCATGTTATGTGTATTTTACAACAATGAAGAAAATCCCTCTTTTCTGAACAGGCAAGTCAGTGTGAAAAGAGGGCACAAGGAAACTTTAGAAAGAGAAAGATAATTAGATTGAGGCTAATGCTGGAAAGAGATAAAGAAATCTGGCTGAATGTAAACTTCCGGCTTAATATAAACTTAAGGGTCTCAGGACAATAATAGCGTCTATATTCCTGAGCCAGTAACAATCAGATGAGCCAAAGCACACATTGTAGTGAGTAGCATAAACTCCTCAGAGGATACACGCCCACACAACACACACAAAAGTTTCCATCTAAGCCTTTATTTATGAATAATAGTGGTGATTGCAAACAATGCTTCTAAATTTGCTCTTGAAACGACCATGTGATTATAGTTGAAAAACATTTATTGATCTCTATCTGAACCCAGAAAAGGCATGAGCTATATGGGTTTTCCACTTGCCTTTCTCATGGCATATGAATAAATTTACTATATTGTAGTCATTTTGTCAAATTTCCTTGCTAGAATATTTATTAGAAATATTCAAAATGCACATTTTCAGAACTACCAGTTATAATAAGAGATGTTGGCTATCTAATGCAATATCAGCCAGTTGTTTTCAACACAAATTTCAGGTTCTTACAATGGTTTGTTTTGGTTTGGTTTTTTGTTGTTGTTGTTGTTGTTGTTAAGTTTGGGAGATTTAGTGGAGATAGTTTTGACCTTGGACATAAAGGTAAGTGGAGATGAATGGTAATTTCTATAACATAAAGTAGCAATTATGAACAAATCATCTAAAAATGCAGTGACTTGAAACAATAACAATCATTTGTTTAGCTCAAAATTTTTCAGTGTGGGCATGGGTTGGTAGGACAGGCATATTTCTCTAATCCATGAGGCATCAGCTGGAATAACCCAACTCAGGACCTGAGGGACCACTTCCCAGATGACCTATGTGACTAGGAAGCTGGTGCTGGCGATCAGTTGGGAGCTCACATGAGGCTGTCGGGTGATTCCTCTCCGTATAGGCCTCTCCAGGCGGGTATCTCCCCAGGTTGCCTGGGCTTCTTCACAACATGGTAGTTGGGTTCCAAGAGCAGTAGTCTTAAGAGAATGCCTTTAACGGCCTTGGAAGTCATATGGCATCATTTCTGCCGTGGTTATAAGTTCAACCAGATAAAAGTGAGAAAGAGGACTTAGACCCTCCTCTCTCAATGGGATGAGTATCAACATCACTTTGTAAGTAGAACAAGTAAAATAGGAGATACTGTTGCTATTATTTTTAGAAAATACAATGTCTCCCCAGAAATTTTTAAGAAGAGACATAGCTAAATATAAATTTTAAAAGTTTAAGTTCAATTAACTTTAAAATGAATATCATATTTGAATACATGGGGTCCGCTAAATGTGATATTATGAAATTGGTTTTATTTTTTGTACATTATTAATTTGCCATTTTCTCCTTCTATTTAACTCATTCTTCTTGGGTTCTTGAATCTTCTAAACATTCATTCTAGAAGGTTCATCATCTCTGCTCATAAAAACGGTATCCTGATAATCATGGATAATAGTTTCATGTGATTCTCCTTTCATCTTTACCTCCCTGATACTTATCTTGAACTTCATTTTGAACCTATCAGCTGCTATAATAACTTAATATCTGTTATGAAACACTGACGGAGAGCTTGCTATATACATTTTGTTAAAGGATAAGTTTTAAAAGAAGTCGAAATCATGACTCCCATACAAATATAAAATGAACATGTATCAAAGATTTTATTTATTTAATTAATTAATTAATGAGGGAACCAACAAAATGTTATAACACTAAGGACCACATATTTATGGAAGGCATACTGAAGTAAATTTACAGATAGATGCAAAACTGGCAAAACTCTTTAATATCCACAGGGTGATTACTGATTACAATCCAAGGGACATAATTTGAATTTTTAACAACAGAAACTATTTCCATTCTTATCAAATTTCTATGACTTTTTTTCTACCTCTATAGAGTTGTAAAAGAGCCTAGTCAAAGATGAAGGCATACATCCCCATAGGATCACATAATCTCCAAAGGCTCTTGCATTTCATTGAAAGGATATTTAATTATCTCTTTTATCCATTGCAAAATCTTCCACAATTTTGCCCAAGTCTTAAAGTACAACTATTACCTATTTAACAAAAAGGCCCATCTTGGTTTTCTAATATTTTAGTGGTTAAAATAGTAAGATTATAAAATCAGATTGAAGGAGTAGAAGAAAGGCAACAAGGTGTAAATCGGCTGATGGTTTATTTCTGCATCCTCTTGGTCTCAACTTCCTTGTTTGTATATAGACTGACACCAGCTTTCCTAACATATTCTTTATTTCAGACCAAGACAGCATTTTAGAAAATATATGCCCACTATAGCACAGTTGAATATATGCAGTGATAGGATGAGAATTCCAACAGATGAACTCACAGATGGTTGTTAGGCTGTATAGATGATCTTATCTCCAATTCTGCCCAGAGCAAACAGGAGACCACTGTGGAGCTCCCAACTCAGCTGTTCAGGACTTAAGATGAACTCTGCAGCAGCCAAGTCCCACATAAACAGGCCTTTCTGGGTGGTCATCCTGGCAGTATAAAGTATGATTCATTGAAGTGGAGAGTATTCGAGATGACAGAGGCACAGATGACCCCTACAAGGTTCAAATTAGAGAGTCCAGGAGCCATAATGAATCCAAAGAGAAATTGAAGCCGAATATTATTTTGTCCAAAGTCAAACTACTCTCTCAGCAGGGAGCACAGCATATTCTCAACCCACCTCTTCCTTTTGCCCATCAACAAACACATCTTTATTTTATTATGCTTGACACCAAACCAGATTTCCTCATTCAATTCTCTGTTATACTCAGGCTCCATGGCCAGAATTAGCATGCAGTGTTTGTCTTATTTATTCCTGACTCTCTCACTGGGAACTAAAATATTTGGATTACATTACCCATGACAATGAGAGTTCTGATGGTAAAAACATGATCACATTCAGTGCCAAGCAAATCAGATATGATTTTGCATGCCAAGCATAAAAATTTTCTTAAGTGTTGGTATTTTTAAGTTTTCCTCATACATTTACTTTTATTACAATTTCATCTTATCCTCATAAGAAGCCCTAAGATATTTAAAGCATGTATTATCATCATATTTAATTTAAGAGATGAAACTGACTCACAGCAAATTCAAATTTATTTTTCTTATACAGGATTGTGGTGATGAGTACTTGGGAAGAAATCACATATGCACATTACAGGAGCTAGAGGTAAACATTCAAACACCAAACCTTTCTCACAATTTATATGAATAATGAGTGACAAGCACAGCTTGGGAGAACAATTAGCCAGATGTTCTCAACACAAATTTCACATTCCTGCAATGCTTTATTTTGGTTTGGTTTTTTGTTTTTGTTTTTGTTTTTGTTTTCTTGGTGTGTAGTTTGGGAGTTTTCGTGGGGGTGGCTTTGACCTTGAACATAAAGTTAAGTAAAAATGAAAGGTAATTTCTACAGCATAAAATAGCAACAATGAATTGGTTGACTTTCCACCACATTTTATCTTCAGACAGAACCTATAAAAAACAGAGTAGTCTGTGGACATCTGAAGAGCACATGTGAAGAGTGAAGAAAATACTTTTATTCCAAATATTCATCACAAAAAAATTCCTTATGACCTATACAAAACATCATTATTAGAAACTATCAAATTAAATGTAAAAATGACTACTAGATCTAGTAAATATTTCTTGTTGACCTATCTCAAATTTTGTCATCATGGGATGCATGAGCAGAAATAAAATCAGATGTTTTTATTACTCATCTACTTTACATCATTGTGTGAGCAAGTTACCTTCAGTAGCTTGAATGCTGAAACATCAGATAAAGGAATGTATCCACTCCTATGTGTGTTTTTAACTTGTTAGGAAATGAAAGTGTTTAAAGGTAAGTTTGATTTCTAAATTTAAAAAACTGAATTTAACCAGGTAATACTTTCAGTGAAAATATATATTAATACAAAGATTTTTTTTTCTTACTTTTGGCTTTTGAACTAAGCGAGCCTTTTCAACAGGGTCACAGGTAGCAATGATCAGCTCCTAAATGACTGTGGCTGAAACACCACCATCCTTAGAGCAAAGCTGATGACAAATTAATTTCAAACACTTTTTACATCACCTGAGAAATACAAGAGGAATGTAGAGATTAAGGAATCTCTTAAACATAGATTTAGAAAGGCAAAACAAGCTCATGAAGATATCACCATCTAGGTAAGTTCAAGCAAGCTTTGTTTTAGTGTAGACAATATATTTGTCCATCCTATTTTGACTGCCTCAAAGGGAATATTGAAAAAAAAATGTGCAAAAAGTTTCTAGTCAAAAGAAGAAATTTCAACCAAGCCGTGCAAGAATTCTGCAGAGCTGTGTGAAGTAAGAGTATTGTCTACTACCAAATCAGGAATTGATGATCCATCCAAACACATAAAATCCCTTTGGTGATGAAAGCAAAATCCCCAGACAATCTGATTCTTTTTTTCCAAAGTGAGCCTCCACCCTGAATTTCCAACTATAATACTTAATTTGGCAAGGGGACAGTAGCATAAAATGCATTTCACTCATGAATTATATTTTTTCCCTGATCATGACATTTATGCACGCCAAATATAAATGACTGCACATGGATTAAGTAACAAAGGTGTCTTTCCTTTCCAGTAGCACACATTTTATTAATAAGGATTTGACCCAATCATCAGAGTGAAGGAAAAAAAATTTTTAACTGGCTTCTGGAAATAAATAGCATGACCCATCTGAGGTGAATTATCTATTTTAAAGTACCAGTTCCTCTCAGCATTTCAGAAAGTTACTTGCTCAAAAAGGAAAGTAATTTCTTGGAGGAAATAATTTACCTCAGGTGGAAAAGGGGCAAAGGTATGGGTCTTGACCTAACAGAGTTTTTAACCCAGGCTTGGAACTCAGTATTGAATGGATCCCAATAATCCAATACTGAAGTCAAATTGTAAGGGCTAAAGCAGTGTCTTGTACTTACTATTTCAAGGCTCTGCTGAGTTTGAAAGGACTGTTTAAAAAATTGTCTCAAAACCCATGTGCTCATAAAACTCAATATTGGCATTGTATACCAGTTCCTGTAGATTCTCTGATGTTTCTGGAGGTAACTGCATATCAGACAGTTTTTTCAGCAGTATTTATTGGTAGAGTAAGTTTTTAAAAGTATTATCTCATTTTTTTCTTATTCTAGACATAAATTCTTCTCAAGCAGCTTCCCTTGTTCCAGGAGCTGAAAATCCCATTCACACATGGAGATGGAGCCCTTCTGAATGTTGTGTTCATAACTGCCATTTTTCTACTTGCATTCAGTTTGCTCATGTATATTTTAAACTTTAATTTAGATTATCATGCATCCATTTAATTCCAAGGCATTCATTTCTGGCACTGATCATCACAGGTTGCTTTATTGGTATCCCGTGGGTGGCATGAGGTACATTGGTGCTCCAGCTTCTATTTTCCTTCTTCTTCCATATGAACTTCTAGTTTGAATTCCACAACACTACTGGAATTTTTCCCACCCCAGTCAGAGTTCCTTCTGGGACTTCAAGTCCAGGATTGGGGATAGGAGGAGTAACAAAAAAATATTTTCTCAATTTTACTAAAATCCCCTAGTGGACATCTCTAGACTCACTTGAAGAGGGTTTTCTGTCTAAGTAGCCCGTCAATTTTCTTCTCCTTGTAGAGTGGCATAAACAGGTCTAAAAAAGTAAACTATGATTTTCTGTGCAAGTGAACATCCTGTATGTCAGCCTCATAATTCAAGAGGATATGTATATTGATTTAACATAAGAAGTGGACAGTTAGGCCGGGCGTGGTGGCTTAAGCCTGTAATCCCAGCACTTTGGGAGGCTGAGGCAGGTGGATCAGGAGGTCAAGAGATCTAGACCATCCTGGTCAACATGGTGAAACCCCGTCTCTACTAAAAATACAAACAATTAGCTGAGCATGGTGGTGCGTGCCTGTAATCCCAGCTACTCAGGAGGCTGAGGCAGGAGAACTGCCTGAACCCAGGAGGTGGAGGTTGCGGTGAGCCAAGATCGCGCCATTGCACTCCAGCCTGGGTGACAAGAGCGAAACTCAGTCTCAAAAAAAAAAAAAAAAAAAAGAAGCGGAGAGTTGGTATGTAAATACAAGTGTGTGTAAAACCTGGAATTTGAATAGTAAAAACAGTTTGAATTCTGAAAACCTAACCTATGGATAGTAAGGCCAGTTTGAATTCCAACAATCTGAAATACGAGTAGGTGGGGAGGGCTGTGGATAGGGTTAAGATGAAGATAGATATACTGAACTTAATATGTATTACCTTTGGTCTAGTAATGCCAGCTTGGCAGACTAAACTGAATTTATCCATTGATTTAAATAAATCAGAAGGTATCAAGTATCTGTGCAAAGCTTTCATAAAAGCTCAGTAATATTTTTTTTAAATCATCCACAAAGAAAATGCAAAGCATATGAGGTTCACCTGAGGAAAATGTCCCAATAACTGACGGAAGGATAAATTTCTACATGGCACATTTCGTGTTTGGTCCTTTAGCCAGCATTAAGCCATTTTGCTTGAGCTCTATAGAGTGGACCACACTAGAAATAAAAAAGACTTTTCCAACCAAATTCTGCAAGGAATGGAGAGCACAAATGAGGAAGATGTGACCCATGGAACCATGGAACTTAAAGGTGAGAGAGGGCACTGACCATATTTACAGTACGGCTTCACTACATGAAGTTTAGGGGAAAACATTATCTTTAGTTACCATTAGATGGATTACGGGTTTGAGTGCAGAGAGACAGCTTCTGCAGAGAGTGGGTTTTTTCTTATAGGACAATCTCGCCTATGGCAGCAGCAACAGGAAACAATATAGTAGTGTTAACAGTGGCTTTCACATATATCGATGCCTCCACTCTGATTACTGTATGAAGTCAATTCAGGCAGAGAGAAAACATGGGCACACACAGTATCTATCAGAGCTGAGTTTATGAATACTCAAAAGACATCCTCTGGGAACTTCCAGAAATATTTAGGAGGGTTGATGAAGGTTTCTGTAGGTCTGGAAGACTATGAGGGAAGAGTCAAAGAAACACTCATGGTGACTTATTGTGACTAATTCTTGCCTCAAAACCTGTGTGGTCTGAGGAAACACATGTTATATCCATCAAGTGCAGTTTATTTGTTGGTCAGAAACATATGTGACAGATATTGTGAGTTAGTTTATTTTCAACCACTGTTCCAAATCCCTTTACTCCTCCTTACCAAAATTTATTTTTTTTAATTTTTTAAATTTTTATTGCATTATAGGTTTTGGGGTACATGTGCAGAATGTGCAAGATAGTTGCATAGGTACACACATGGCAGTGTGTTTTGCTGCCTTCCTCCCCTTCACCCATACTTGGCATTTATCCCCAGGCTATCCCTCCCCAGCCCCCCCACACTGTCCCTCCCCCATTCCCCCCAATAGACCCCAGTGTGTAGTAGACCCCCTCCCTGTGTCCATGCATTCTCATTTTTCTCACCCGCCTATGAGTGAGAATATGTGGTATTTCTTTTTCTGTTCTTGTGTCAGTTTGCTGAGAATGATGTTCTCCAGATTCATCCATGTCCTTACAAAGGACAAAAACTCATCATTTTTGATTGCTGCATAATATTCCACGGTGTATATGTGCCACATTTTCCCAGTCCAGTCTATCATCGTTGGGCATTTGGGTTGGTTCCAGGTCTTTGCTATTGTAAACAGTGCTGCAGTGAACATTCGTGTGCATGTGTCCTTATAGTAGAACGATTTATAGTCCTTTGGGTACATGCCCAGTAATGGGATTGCTGGGTCAAATGGAATTTCTATTTCTAGGTCCCTGAGGACTCGCCACACCATCTTCCACAATAGACTTCTCATTCGCTCTCGCTGCTAGGGGTTGACCATATAAAATGGTGTTGGCCAATGAGACACACAGAATTCTTCTCAAACAAGAATGGTAAAACATTGTGAGAAAAAAGCTTTGGCATTTTACACTTGCTAAAACTATTTTTTCTGCCTAGAATGATAATGTGATGGCTGGAGTTGCTGTAGCTATTTTGTGGCCATGAGATCAAAAACAGTAGAAGATAACTGAGGGAGCCTGGTTCCACGATGGCTCCCTTGACACCTGCAAGAACCCTTGACTGTCAGCTTCTGGATTTTTTGACATATCAGAAGATCTTTTACTTCTTGAAAGCTACTACTTTGGTTTTCTGTTAATTTGTAGCCTATTTGATTCTAAATTGATATGTTTGGAAAATATTCTACTAATCTAAATAAGCTGTCCCCCTGTCCCTTAACTGAAAGATATTTAGATTTCCTGTTTTGCAATTAGTCACAGAATGATACAGAAGCGTCTCCAACATTTGCTGATTCATCTTATTGGTACAGAGGAAAGATCAAATGCTCATTAATTACTTTGGGTGCAATTTGAAATACAGGACACTATATTTGCATTTGATTGACTTTCAATTATTTCATTTTTAAGGAAAGATAATGGAAGTGTGGATAAAAATATCTTAATATGTTAACTGACTTGGCCCTTGATAGTTTTCATCCCTTATCTAAGTTATAAATTAAAAAAAAATCAAAATTCCACAGCTTTAGAGATATTGTTAGAAAGGTTTTCATATCCTAATGGTCAGTCTATGTTTTCCAATAACTTTGTGCTTTTGCATTCCCTGTACTACATTGATATTGAAAACTTTTCATTAGTATAGACATGTGAAAGTATATAGCTCTGTGCATACAAATTCTTGGAAATCAAGCATAGAGAAAAGCTGTAAACTAAATTTGGGGAAACTGGTTTCCAATTTGGAAAATCCAAGCATGAGTGGAAGCTTTTGCCCATTAAACAATTATCTGCAAGTGGGAAGGTTTTTCTTTTTAGTTTAGGCCACCTCCACCCAACCCCAGGCCTAATGTGTAGAAATGGGTGTGGCAGTTTTCAGAAGTGTGTATTACTCAGAGAAAACAAAATCTATTGCAGTCGTATTTTTTAATGTCAGTAAATCATCAAATACCTATCCAATGGAGATAAAAGAAAGAAAGAGGGAAGTGAAAGGAAAGGAGAAGCACATCCAAGAATGAGTGAGCCTGACTCTTCAGTGGAAACAGTGTCTGCACCTTGTATGCTTGCTACACTCTGATTAGGATAACATGATCCAGATGGCCACTCCAAGAAGATTCCTTTCATGAGGAAAGTTCTGGGTGGGGTGGATTATTGTGATCAATGGAATAAGCTACAGCTGGATGAACTCTGGGTTACCTTTGAGAATTGCTAAATTAATGATGATTACACAGATTCTGACAAATTTCCCTGGAATTTTTCTAAAATGGATGGTTAAAAAAAATGTGTATAGGGGCTAGATCTTTTTGTAGCAATGAGAGGAGCTTCTTAGAATCCCTTGGGCCTCTAGGAAGATTGGAGATTGCAGGGCTTACAAGCAGTGCTTGTTTTCAGCAGGTAAGCCCCGGTACAGCTGTACAGGTTTGTTTACAGCCAGTGCTGATTCTGACTGGTTGAGGCACACGATGTACTAATTGATAAATATTTTGAAGATCATTACTGCTTTTTGGCAGAAGTTGTTGGCATTGATTCGATTCCCTCGGCAGACTATAAAAGATAGGCCTAGTCAATAGAGAAAAGGCATCTTAGATGGAGTGGGGAATGGGAGATGAGTTTCGTCCATCAAGTGCTCAGGAGCCTTCATTCTCTGCAGAGCTCCACAGTAGGTGGTTAGGAATTTAGTCTATCATACCTCATTTTATCCCATCCAGGAACTTAGGCTTTCTAACACCATAGTTGCTTCCTTGAGTGAATCTGAGTTGGTTCATTCATTCGAAATGTATTGAGCTTTTCCTACATGTCTAAAATTTAACCAGGGACTATAGCAGAATAAATTAGGTGGGTCATGGCTGAGTACATTAAGTCTTTTAGACATTACATTTTATAATGCTTAACAGTGATTTGTTTAAATAAATACGTATCTAAGTGTGTTTCCCAAGAGTTTATCTTCCTATCAAGAGAAAGGAAGCCAAGAGATTATAAGCACAATTTCCTAACCAAGGATCTCTAAAGAGATTTTTGGATAGCATCAAACGTCCACAGAGTTACTCTTAATATGGTCATTCTGAAGAAAAAAGAACCAAACCATTAACTGTGTAATAGATAATGCTAAAATCCTCAAATTCAGAAACTTTAAAAGGAACTGTATTACTCCCTTCTCACATTGCTATAAAGAACTACCCAAGACTGGGAAATTTATAACAGAAAGAGGTTTAATTGGCTCATGGTTCCCCAGGCTGTATGGGAAGCATGGCTGGAGTGGCCTCAGGAAACTTACAATCACAGCAGAAGGTGAAGAGTAAGGAGGCAGGTCCACATGGCTGGAGCAGGAGGAAGCCAGCAAAGAGGGTGGTGCTACACACATTTAAACAACCAGATCTCACTAGAACTCACTCACTCCCATGAGAACAGCAAGGGGGAAATCTGTCCCCATGATTCAATCACCTCCAACCAGGTCCCTCCCCAACACTGGAAATTGCAATTCAGCATGACATTTTGGTGGGGGCACAGAGCCAAACCATATCAGGAACTAATCCAGAAAGAGAAGCTATTGACTCCTAATACAATGTCTAATCTATTGATCACTGCGGTATCTTGGGCAAGTCATTGTGAAAGAGTAGCAGTTAATAGCAGAGACTCAGCAGTCTCAACAACTGAGTATGAATCTGAGTTCCATCTCTTATTAACTGTGTGAACTTGAGTAAAACTTAACATATCCAAGCTCCAGTTTCCTCATCTGTAAAGTGAAGGCAGTAACCATAAACCTGTTGTGAGGATTAAATGCTATCATTAGATCCATGTCTGACACACTGAAATACTAAATAATTGTCTGTAATTATTTAAACATTGTGCAATAGATGCTATATGTGATATAAAAGAAAAGAATGGATTTTAAAAATTGGAGGAGGGAGGAATCTCAGAAACTGTAATTAGAGATGAAAAAAATGGCTAAAATACATCACTCCAAAAATTTTTCTTTTTTGCACTTATGTTTGTTTGTGTCTTATGAGAAATTCCTTGCTAAGTTAGAAGATATTCATAGGAAAGTGTGGAACTGTGGGATAAGTCAAGGCAAGAAAGGAAATGAAAGGGAACTCAGATGATATTACCCAAGCAACTTCTAAAATGTGTACACAGATTAATAAAGGCAGACACACAATACTGTCTGCTGCTCCCAGGCTCAGCCATACCCTGTCAAATTAAGAGGGATTTATTGTTTCCAAAAGAAAGGAAAGGTTTCCTCCAACACACAAAGCAGCTAGGGAGCAGGTTTATGCTAAAGTTGGAAACGAAGGAGGAAGAGAAGGATAAGAAAACGAGACAAGAATGAAGAAGGATGGGGATGAGGGAAAGGAAGGCAGGGCTGAGGAGAGATTTCTTACTTGTATTATTAGTATAATTGCTGATTTTTACAAATATTCTATTTCTTGAATTCCAGAATTAAAGTGATACCATACCAATAGAGAACTGTTCAAGCTCTTCTTCAATTAGCCACATTTGTTAGATTCAAAGATGTATAATCATGTTAATAATATTAAATATAACAACCAAAACTGTAATACCAGAACTCAGATTATATTGCCAATTTTATATTACATGATATTTCATTTCTACAAAGAAATTACATTCCCTTAAGAAGAATCTTCAGAAGGCAGGTGCAGTGGCTCAGGCCTCTAATCCCACCACTTTGGGAGGTCAAGGCAAGCATATCACTTGAGGCCAAGAGTTTGAGACCAGCCCGGCCAACATGGTAAAACCCCATTTCTACTAAAAAAAAATGCAAAAGTTAGCAGGGCATGTACCAGTAGTCCCAGCTACTCAGGAGGCTGGGGCAGGAGAATTGCTTACACCCAGGAAGCAGAGGTTGTAGTGAACTGAGATCGCACCACTGCAGTCCAGCCTCCTGAGTGACAGACCGACTCAAAAAAAAAAGAGTCTTCATAGTTAATAGCAGCATCACCACTACTGTTTCACCCCCTTTCCCATACATGCCTTCGATTCATAGGGATTCGTGATTGCGTTACCATGGTTCCCAAGATCTGATAGTTGTTCACTGACTCAAGTTTTCATTTTTTATTCTAATGGTTAGCATGTTAAGAATGGTCTAATTAGGGGGGAAATATCTGAGAAAATAAAGTCTGTGGAATATTCACCAAAGAAAAAGTGTTTATACATGGTTCTGACTCCCGATCTGTCATGTACCCTGTGTTAACAGATAAATTCCTGTTGTAACTGTTGATACCTTAGTTTCAAAAATTCAGTTGATTAGCGAATACTGATGCACAAATAAAATGAAAGAGCAAAGTTCATGATGTGGATTATCTGAGAGAAGTGATTTTTAAAAACATGTTTGAGATGTTGAGGAAATCATCATATGACCAAAGTTTCTATGATTCCATGATACTAAGTGCCTGAGTGTGAAAGATGCCAAAAAAAATAAAAAATCCATGCACATTTTAATGGTATGTATCCTTATCTACATAAAAATGTAAATGTGTGAAGATGTCTAAAAACATCACTTGAAAGATAATCCTTTGTTTCACCCACATAAATAGGAGAAAACCTCTAGTTAAAACCTATGAATGTGCTTATATTGACTTTTTTATATTTTGCTATTGGGAGCAATAGACCATATAGTCCAAGGCAAGACTTTTTTCACATAATTTTTTTAAATAAGGACACATGCATTTGCTTGATTTAATGCAAGTTGTCTTCTCCTTCTCAGATTAAGCTAACCAGCATGAAATCTGCAACATACTCAGCAAATGAAGACAGATGTGAGTGAAGGAAAATCCCTTTCCTGGTTCTCATAAAAGCTCTCAAGTTTCAGCCCGATGGTATTTTCTCCTTAAAAGGTAGCAGAATTTACAATTACAAAAGTTTGCGTAGTGGGAAGTTGCATAATTCTCTCCACCAGTGCCTGTAAAAAATTCTCTTCATTCTCTCTCTTTTGATAATCTCTAGCTTGCCAATGCATTCAGTTTCAGCTGAAATGTTTTTCCCCCTTCTACTTTTTTAAATCAGGAATTAAACACTGTAGGAAAAACGTATTTTAGAATTTGGAACCATAACATATTCTTCTTAAATGTTTTGCTGTTTGGACAAAACATGTGAATGGTAATGAATGGCTGAAGCTTTCCAATATGTCCTGAGGCTGTGGTAAGCGGGACACTGCGTTAATCATGTAACTGCTTTTAATTTGAGATAATTGCATCCTTGTTTCACAGTAGTTTTCTCCTCAAGTCTCTCTCTGGCTCTTAGCGGATGCTGTGATGCTTGAAAGTTGCTCAAGTGCTGTCCTTCTCCAGGGCTCTGTCATGAGAAGGCTGCTAACGAGAAAACAGAATTCGAACAGATCGTGGGATCCTGACCTGGTTGTGTACTTTTCCGGCCACTTCCACAAGTCCATTTTCTGTGGATAATAAAACTAGGCAATGTTGACTAAACTCCCCGATGAGCATTTTATCTTTCTCAGTCTGCTGGAAATTTTCCAAATGGATTAAAATAAAAATAACATCATATGTGATCATGTGATCCTGCAGACAGACGAGAAGTAAGCAGAGATCATCTAGTGAATCCAAAGTCCTGTATAAAAATGAATTCATTCAATGTGGAAACTCAATTCCTAATTAAAAATGTAGGGTATAGTCCACCGTATTTATTTATATAATCCCAAAATGCTATAAAATCACAGATATTTTACACATTGATCATGTTTCTCCTCTTCTACGAGGACGCTTAGAAATCCAGCTCTAGCTAACTTCTAACTTGTTCTGTCTCCTTCTATCTGTTCCTTGTGCCACCAGCCCAGCAGAATTAGAGGATTTTAAGACACAAAATCAACAGATGAATACATAGTTTCTGCTCACATCATGCCTAGGAAATGTGGGTAGATGGGGTTAGGTAGATGGGGAGGGATGTGATGATCAATGGGGCCATTGAGACTGGAAAGGAGAGAAAAGGACACTCCTTTAGGTGAGGAAACAAAAAACACATACCAAAACCATAAATGGGTTCAGCTCACAACCACGGACAATGTGTATGAATGCAGACTTACATACACAGCACCATAAGGCATATCACTCACTTGCCACCCACTCTGAGACTTCCGCAGGGTGAGCTATCCAAGGGCCTGGGAGAGATTCTTCAAGGTCAGCAAGAGCCCTGCTGTTCTGCAGACTGATGAGGAAAGGGTGGCCTTAAAAGTGTGGCAGCACCTTCCACACAGAACAACTGAAATATGCAGAAATGGGACCCAATGTTGTATCCTCATGCTTTTCTTGGAATCAGAGGAGAGGAAAGAGAAGAGTTAAGGCAGTAGGTCTGCAGAGCCTTAACTGGAGGCATTCCTAAATGTGAGCACAGCCCAAACCACCCACAGTTGGCCTTGACCTACAGGAATCAAGTATTGTACTCTGAAAGAAGTAATGCTTTTTCAAACATGCAGCTTTGGAAAGAGGGCAGCAGAAAGGTGTGGTTCTTTATTCGATCTATGTAGAAACATCCTTTTGTTTACTTCCCTTTTCAATAGATTTTATTTTATTTATTTATTTTTTGATGTGGGAAGGACAGGTCCTAGGTTTAAATACGATCCTCTTCCCATCTTGGTTTTCATATCTTCTCTTCACACATGATTTATAGTATATAACTGGATGTAAATAATAGAGAGAATGGGATTATCAAAATAGGAATTTTTCAGGGTAGGAATAGGAAAGGAGACGTTAGAACTTGAAGAACTGATCTTCAGGTTCTGCCACTGTCTAACTCTTAATCTTCCTTTGTCACATGGAACATGGTTAAGCAGAGCTATCTGTGCTCCTTAGTAGGATAATAACTGAGCAGACAGAAGCAGAAAAATGAGCAATGTGATGGTGTGTCAGTAACTCAAAGGGTGAGCCCAAGTACACAATACCATTCTCTGAGTTCCACGGAAAGTTTCGGGAGCCAAACGGAAAAACTGGGCAGTAAGATATTTGGCATACTAAACTGCAATACCCTGGAGCTGCCATGCTTAACCTTCAGTGGATTATAGACCCCTTTTGAACGAGGAAAAAAACAATGGACCCTCTCCCCTGCCCCCCAAAACACACAGACACACAGACATACACAATCTGGCATCCAGTTAACAGGAAATTCCAGACTACTGGAGCCTCCACACATGCCCCAGGTTAAGAGCCCTTCTCCAGAGAAGGCTTCATAAAGCCTATTCTGGGATGTTTATAATGGTTGGTTTGTTTGAGAAGGGATGATGTCACAGTTTATAGCTTTGAAAGCTTGCCAGAAATTGAGATTTCCTTTTGTGGAGTGGCTTTTTCATGTTAAGCACTTGATAAATATTTGTTGAATGATTGAAAAAGCAAATAGGTGAATGTGCAATATCTAGATCTTACCACCGTATGTATCTATTCCATATCGAAGGCTAGTTTAAAATAATTTGCTGTGCCTTTTGTGCCATTACAGTAGCACAGCTCCATGAGGTTTCCAGTTTCATGTGTGCATGGATTGATCACCGTAGGGCCTGCTCTACTAGAACATGGCATTAATGGATAGGACATGGAGGAATTAATGGATAGAAACATATGGGACAGCCAACGCAATGACGATTCATTCACATTTTTCAGTCAGGTTTATAATCAGTAATACTCCCTGTGTGGTAAGCAGAATAATACCCTCCCTGACAAACATGTTCATGTCCCAAACCTGAAGGCTATGAATATGTTATCGTCAAGAAAAAAAGGGGACTTTGCAGATGTGAGTAAGGTTATGGACCTTGAGATTAACCTAGATAATTCTAGAAGGCCCAGTGTCCTTAGGGGCAGAAATCCTCTACCAACCATGATTAGAAAGATGATGGAAGATGGGTCAGAGAGATGCACTGTTGCCGCTTTGAAGATGGAGGAAGGGGGCCATGAGTCAAGGAATGTGGGTGGTCTCTAGAATCTGAAAAAGACAAAGAAATGGATTCTCCCTTGGAGCTTCCACATGTACTCCTGCTAACATCTTGATTTTAGTCCAGTGAGACCCACGTTAGACGTCTGGCCTACAGAACTGTAAGATAACAAATTTGTGTTGTTGTAAGCAATTGTGTCATTGTAAGTTTGTGACACTTTGTTGGAGCATCAATTGGAAACCAATACAAATTCCAATAATGAGAGGTGACATTTCTTGGGCATCGGCCTATGTTAAATGCTTTACATGAATTAGCTTTGTCTTCACAAATCTTTTCAAGCAGGTGCTAAAACTAACAACATTGAGCAGAAGAACAAGGGGCAGCGACCTGCCCAATGTCATTCAAACCACATCAGTCCAACCGTGGGAACCACGCACTTGACCAGGGAGTACTTCAGGATGGTGATGATTCAGGCCAAACAGTGAACATGGGAAAAGTGGATTGATTGGAGTTTGTGACATTTTCCTGTGGACGGTGTGTATGTGCGAGTGTGTGAGTCGGTGTGTGTTTACGTTATTGGTGTGTAGGCATCTGTGGGTGAGTCTATGTCAGGTTAAGCCTCATGCTCAGCACAAAAAAGTGACAAATAATAAAGCTCAAAGGAATAGTTTATAGATTTCCAGTCCACTGTTTCTTAAAATAGTGTATCCCTGCTACTACCTTTTTCAAGCAGTAGAGATAGCACATATAGGTAGTAACTGGCCGACAAGAATTAGAAAAAAAAAAAAAATCAAGAAAAAAGAAGATCATCGGGCTAAGCATAGTGACTCACACCTGTAATCCCAGAACTTTGGGAGGCTGAGGTGAGAGGATCACTTGAGGCCAGGTGTTTGAGATCGCCTGGAAAACAGAAAAAAAACCCATTTCTAAAAAGAAAGAACAAAGAGGGGGTGTGGTAGGTGTAGCAGCACACACCACTAGTCCCAGCTACTGAGGAGACTTAGATGGGAGGATCCTTTGAGTCCGGGAGTTAGAACCTGCTGTGAGCTGTTAATGCTACTGCACTTTATCCTGGGCAACAGAATAAGACCCTGTCTCTAGAAAAAGAAAAAAGAAAATCCCCAGGCTTTTCAGGATTTAAAACTATTACTCCCTTGATGCTGTTTACTTTTTAGGACTTTTGTTGTGTTTTGTTTAAAAAAAAAAAAAAAAAAAAAAAAAAAACAACTTTTAAGTGCAGGGGTACGTGTGCAGGCTTGTTGCATAGGTAAACTTGTGTCAAGGGGATTTGCTGTACAAATTATTTCATCTTCCATGTATTAAGCCTAGTACCCCTTAGTTACTTTTCCTGATCTTTCTCCTCCCACCCTCCATCCTCCAAAAGGCCCCAGTATGTGTTGTTCCCCTCTTTGTGTCTATGTGTTCTCATCCTGACTCTTTGCATTTTTAACATGATTTCTATGTGAAATTTTAAACATCAGCTCATAGCTGGAGTAGGTAGAGCACACAGAAGTCACACTGGGTGAGTTGATTCATGCTCCAAATCTGGGCAAAGCCAGCTTGACACACATTGCCAGTACTACCCTGCTTCTTTCCCGGAAAAGGAATTTTGCCTCCAACCATTGGGGTTCTTTCTTGAATTGCTGTGTAATTTCAGGTTTGTAGTCCTGGCAAAAGAAAAGAACTGCCACTGTCAGCCCTAAACCACTAAACCAGTGAGTATGCATCAGGACATATTTGTGAAATTTTTCTTCTTAAATCTTGCACCATTGTAAGAAGGAATGCAGGCCAAAGAAGGAAGATCTATGAATTTGTTTAGAAAAAGAAAAGCTGTCATTTTTAAATGTTGCCGTGTGAAAGCACTGAATAAATAGCAGTAGAAAAGAGCATATGTAATTATGATTTGTTTTCTTATTTGTGCAAACTGGAGAATCTATTTCTGAGGTAGTTTCATGGAAAGTAGAAATATAGGCTGCATTTATTTGTATAGAAAAATGTCAAAATGTTCTCCAATCTTTTACATATATGACAAGCAAGTGGAGAGGTAAATAGATAAATAGATACAGAAATAGATAGGAAATATGTTGTGGATGATTGTAATAAGATCACAGTGTCCTTTAGTGTCTAATTTGCATATAATTTATTTGAATGAATAAAAGAGACTTTTATTATTTCTGAGTTGACTTTGCTCAGAAATCTTCAACTAGAAATCCCATGTGTTTCAAAGATTTAGCAATAGGTTTGATAAGCAGTTCCTTGAAAAGTTAAATATGAATTTCTGGATATTGTCATCATCTCATATGAGTCTCTATTTGTCCTATGTGCATTTTGCTTTCTTCCTAAAATTTCCCAAAGAAAGTAAAACTGGCAATCTTAGGTACTGGGAACCTGAGTCAAATTAGCACTCAATCCAACAGTTCTTCCGTATTCTCCCAAACAACTGGAGTCATCACTGTCCTCTCTCCTACGTAAATAAGGTCTGCTGGACAAGGTTTATAGCATCACACAGAATGAGTCACAGTTTATTTATGTTCTCTTTCTAGCTATCTCTAGAGAAATAACTCTTTTGGCAGCCTGTCTTCCCACTCCTTTTTCATAAACCCTCTCCACGGCCCCCTCCAAACTTTGCGGCCGCGGCTGTATGGTTTATGTGCATGGCCCTCCTTGTTCCCCATGAACCTTGCTTGGTCATTACACAGTCTCCACTGTCTTTATGGCTGCTGTTTTATAAAGAGGTGGCTTTCAGTCTGTAATTACTTTCTAGCGGCTTTTTAAATGCTTAATTTTTTTAAAAAATGACAGCTTGAAAAAACATGAGTGCATAACCCTTTTTTGGAAGAGGGGAAATTTCTCTTCTCCCCTAAAGACCAGACAGAGGCCCACGGTGGTGGTTGAGAAGTTACACAGAGGTCCTGGAAGAAATCCTGCTTCCTTATCATGATCCTTAGGGTTTGTTTGGAGATACTGATGAACAAACATGTATCTTCGAACAAAGGAATGTTCTTTTCAGGAGGAAGCCATCCTTCTGAACTAAACCTTGGGAAGATCCCTCTTGGAGTTGTAAGGGCTTCACACACCTTATGAGGCAAAGCCCCTCCAGGACACAACAGTTAGATGCAGAGCCAAATATTCGCACCTCTTCAATCCATTTCTCTACTGGCCCTTTCTTCAGCAGTTTTAGGAATCTAACCCAAGAGACAAACTGACAGTCATTCACTCACTGTCCTCATTTTACTTGCCTATCTGTAGAATTTGACACGGGATGACTCCTTTCTCCTTGAAAGTATGTCTTTACTTGGCTTGCAGGAAACCGTATTCCTTATTTTCTCCTACCAGCTGGCTACCCTTTCACAGTCTCCTATCCCTAATTTCTAAAAATTATGTCTTAATAGCCAAACAGACATACGAAAAAATGCTCAGTATCACAAATCATGAGAGAAATGCAAATCAAAACCACGAGATAACATCTCACACCAGTCAGAATAGCTACTATTGAAAAAAAGTCAAAAAATTACAGATGTTGGCAAAGCTGTAGAGAAAAAAGAACGCCTATACATTGCTGGTGGGAATGTAAATTAATTCAGCCACTGTGGAGAGCCATTTGGAGATTTCTCAAAGAACCAAAAATAAAACTGCTGTTTGACCAGCAATCCCATCACTGGGTGTATACCCAAAGGAAAATAAACTATTCTACCAAAAAGATACATGAACTGCAGCACCATTCACAACAGCAAAGACATGGAATCAAGCTTGGTGCCTGTCAATGGTAGACTTAATAAGGAAAATGTGGTACACATACAACATGGAATACTACGCAGCCATAAGAAAGAATGAAATCATGTATTTTGCAACACCATGGATACAGCTGGAGGCCACTATCCTAAGCTAATTGAAGCAGAAATGGAAAACCAAATACCACATGTTCTCACTTAAAAATAGGAGCTAGACCCTGGGTACACATGGACATAAAGATGGAAACAATAAACAATGGAAACTCCAAAAGGAAGGATGGAGGAGCAAAGGGTGAAAAACTACCTATTGGGTACTAAGTTCACCATCTGGGTGATGGGATTATTAGAAGCCCAAACCTCAGCCTCATGCAATGTACTCTTGTAACAAACCCACACAATGTATCTCCTGAATCTGAACTATAAGTGAGAATTTTTTAAAATAAAAACTAAATAAATGAAAATTAAAATTGTGTCTTTCTGACTGGGCACAATGACTCACGTCTATAATACCAGCATTTTGGGAGGCCAAGATGGGCAGATCACTTGAGGTGAGGAGTTCAAGACCTGGCCAACATGGTGAAACCCTATCTCTACAAAAGATACAAGAATTAATTGGGCACAGTGGCACATGCCTATAATCCCTGCTCCTTAGGAGGCTGAGGCAGGAGAATCGCTTGAACCTGGGAGGCAGAGGTTGCAGTGAGCCAAAATCGTGCTACTGAACGCCAGCCTGGGTGACAGAGCAAGACTCCATCTTATACTCACTCATAGGCAGGTGATGAACAATGAGAACACATGGACACAGGGAGGGGAGCACTACACACTGGGGTCTATTGAGGGGAATAGGGGAGGGACGGGGGGGAGTTAGGGAGGGATAGCATGGGGAGAAATGCCAGATGTGGGTGAAGGGGAGGAAGGCAGCAAATCACACTGCCATGTGTGTACCTATGCAACTATCTTGCATGTTCTGCACACGTACCCCAAAACCTAAAATGCAATTAAAAAAAAAAAACAATAAAAAAAATTTTTGTCTTCTTCCGCATCTTCACTGTCTTCATGATTTCATTCCATCTTCTCACTGCAAATATTGTTATTATATAGAGTACTCTCAAGTTTGTATCTCTAGCTGAAAACTCTTCCCCGAAATTTAGGGTCCTCTATTCAATTACCAATTAGATATCTCTACTTGAATCTCTAACAGCATTTCAAAACCAGCATGTCTTAAACAGAACTCCTTATCTCCCTTCCCCACCACCACTAACCTTACTTAAAAACAAAACAAAAATCTGTCTTTTGAAGTCTTCTCCATCTAAAGAAATGGCTTCTTTTTCCAAGTCCTCAGTCCAAAATCCACAAAGTCATTTTTAACTTCTTTTTCTCACATTTCATTCATGTCTTCATAATTCAGATCATAAGTAAATCTTACAGCATCTACTTTCAAAGAATTTCCTATCCCAACTGTTACAACTTCTATTGCCACCATCTTGGTCCAAGCCACCAAGATCTGTCACCTGGATTGTTATTTTTTTCTTTTTTGTGTGTGTGTCACCTGTATTATTACAGTGCCCTCCAAATAGGCTTCCCTACCTCCACTTCCACATTCTCATTCAACTCTAGTCTAACATAAATTTTGCACCAGCATGAGCCTGTTAAAGTACAATAATTCTTTCAGTTCTTTGTTCAGAATTATCTTTTCCAATTTCTCAAAATAGAAGCCAAATTTCTTACAATGTCCAACAAGGCTTTACCTGATTTGACCACCCCTCATCATTACTCATGTCCTTCTCCTTATTAAGTCAGCTATAGCCATAGTTGCTTAGTTGTTGTTCCTTAAACTTGCCAAGCATACTTCCTCCTCAGTCTTTGCCCTTGTTCCTTATTCTGTCTAGAATCTGCCTCTCCTGGGTATGCTTAATCCCTACACTTTCTTTAGTTCATTGCTTATATATCATCTTCTCAGCTATCTCAACTAACATTGCAAACTTCTCACTCCACATCTCCTTTCTTACTTTATTATTTTCTTGAGCACCTATAGCCATCTAATATGGTTGAGTTGTCATAAACTGTGAGGCTCATTAAGGAATAGAGTTTTTACTTTTGTGTTCACTCCTATACTATAAAAAGCACGCTGGTACCAGTACCTAGTATATTATTTGGCCCATGGTAGGAACTCAAAAAAATATTTGAATGTTGAAAAGAATAAATGAATCAGAAAACAAGGTTAGCAAATACATGCTACTTCTGGTTAAATGTATAATTTACTCCCTGTCATGTTTACTTCTCTACCTAGTGAACAGGCTAGAAAGAACAATCCTTCATTACAAGGATATTCTTCCTTAAAAGTGAGGTGGTATTCAGACCTGAATAGCAGCTGCCTCTTGTAGTTATCTCACCACTCTCCAAAGAGTTAAGACAAGAGTCCTCTTGTACCCAAGACAAATACAACTCCACTTTGCCACACCAGCAACAGAGCACACTGAGGGGGACACATCTCTAACTTGCATGCCCTTCCTACATCACACTCTAGTCTCTGCATGTGCATTATTTCTTTTATATCTCCATTTAAACTTTGATTCATATTAGAAAAATATCTTCCCCATTATACTGTGTAAGATGTGTAAGTTTATGCAAACAGAAAATTCAGGAGCAAGGGAAGCAGTGGATGATGAAACTGACAGAAAAGAGACAGAAAACAAAATGGGCATGTCAGTGTAAGTGGCTTGGAAATGATGGTTAACATTGCATGCTTGGTAAGTCAAGGAATCAACTTTTGAAGTTAATAGACAATCTGATAGTTGCTGTTGTGAGTTTTATTATTCTGTAGTTTAAAACAATAATATTGGACAAAAACAGTCATGATGATCAAGTCATTCTTTTTATTCCCAGGCAAAATATCTAACAGATAAAAAGATAACTGTGATGTCCTTGATCTCATTAACTCATGTCTGGAAAGTAACATTACACTTTTATCTTATTCAGTGACTGCAACAATAACTGAGAGAGCTATATCTCAGAAAATTTGGGGGAGAATAAGATGAGAGATAAATAAAATGGCTATGGTTTAAGTCTACTAAGTTATGGAATGGTTTCTTATGAAGCAAAGCTAACTGATACAAGGACTGTGTCTGCTATGAGATTGCTAATCATGGGATACCAGAACAGATGGAAAAAATAATGACTGATATTGGGGGCCTGAAGCCAAAGAGCCAACATCATGAGCAATAACTGTATCACATTTGAAGGATCTAGGGCAAAGTAAACCCAGAAAACAGGAGAGGGTTACAAACAGATCAAGAGACTGGTTTAGGGTGAAAGGGAAGTAGGAAGGAGTAGAAATGAAACAAGATTAGCCATGAGTCCATAATTACTAAAGCTGGGTGGTGAATACATTTAATTCATTAAGGTATTTTTTATACATTGCATAGTTTGGAATTCTCCAAAACAAACAGTTAAAAAGGAAAGACTGAGTTTTGCCAAGAAAATCCCCTCCAGTGGCTGTTAGTTTCCTCAGGGTACTCTGCTAGCAATGCTTATTCCTCCAGCAGATGGTAGAGGCTTAAAAAGAAGAGGTTCCTATTACAGGCTTTTTATTCATAATGTTTCAGGACCTTAAACGATTCATTTAACATATTGCTTCTCTATAAGAAATATATTAATAAAATTGTATATTAACTAACTTATCTCAAACAAAATGTTGATATCTTTCAGTGAAGTATAAAAGACTGGTTTTGGAGCTAACTACATGCACGTTTTTTATACCCTACATAAGGGTCTTGGTGTGAGGTGATACGGACATGTTGGCAGGTAAGGTGGAGGAGTAGAGACAAAGGACAAACACATGGGCTGTTAGAAATACAGAAGTCCAGGGCCCGTGGTGTGTTATTCTGGAAGGATCTTCATGGGGATGAAAGTTGGACTGCGAGGCTGAATGAAACTGTTATGATGATGAAAATGAAAAGCAAGAATTCTGAGGATTGAGCTTTGAACTACAACTTCCTTGAGGAAGTGGGAGAAAGAGAAAGCGGCAATGAAAAAAAAATACAGGCACAAGGCAGGGGCATGAGGGAACCAGAACTTGGTTTCCTAAAAGGTTTCAACCCCGAGGAGCCAGTCTACATCACTGAGTACTGTGGAGGGGTCAAGAGTGGCCATGACGTTGGTGGGGAAGGGAGAAAATGTATGTTTTCTTACTGACCCTGAGCCCTATTCTGATTCCCCAACACATTTTTTTACACCATTGTTTACTACTTTTTTTGTGTTTTGCTTCTTTCTCCTTTCATCTGTGCCTTCAATTTTAACAAGAACCATGAATCTATCTAGTGAGAGCTTTCATAACTATGTTTAATCACAAAATCTTCTCTGAATTAGGAAGTCACTGTTAACCATATAGAATTAAGTGTCCAAATATTTGGATTTCAAAACACACTTAGGAGAAATAGACCTTTAAGAAATAGACTTAGCAGGCTTGCAAGAAGGAACAAGCAAAACTGTAACTAAAAAAGGCACATTTTTATTTTATTTTAGTTGGAGCAGTTGGCATCAGTGCCAAACCAGGCCATAGTGAAGCCTGAGGAACAGAAAAAAACAGTAATACCTTTTGATATTTTGTTCCCCATGTATTTTTTGTATAAATTTTAATTTTTAAAAAAATGTTGCATTTAAAATGTTATTTATCTTGATTAGTGAATGTTTGGATGTACCTAAAATTTTGATCTCCAGGTGGATGGAGCACTGGCTGGAAATGTGCAAATTTGATGGCAGAGGAGAAAAGGACAAACTTGCACTCAAAACCTGGTTTGGAAGCACCCAATGACCTGACTAAATGAAGCTATTTTATCATCTTCATGGCTGGAGATATCCATGTTTATTATCACATAATCTAGCCCAGAAGTGATTGGACCAAGATTGGGCATTAAAGACAAACATTTAACAGAGTGACTCCAGTCTGTGAGGTAATCCAAGGCAAAATCTTCTGTCCAGTGAATTTCATCAAAGAGATCTCACTCTCTAATATCTGAATTAAGAATGCACAGGGGCCAGGCACGGTGGCTCATGCCTGTAAATCTAGCACTTTAGGAGGCCAACATGGGTGAATCACCTGAGATCAGGAGTTTGAGACCAGCCTGGCCAACATGGTGAAACCCCATCTCTACTAGAACTATAAAAATGAGCCAGATATGGTGGCAGGTGCCTGTAATTCCAGCTACTTGGGAGGATGAGGCAGGAGAATCTCTTGAATCTGGGAGGCTGAGGTTGCAATGAGCTGAGAACACACCATTGTGTTCTCACCAGCCTGGGAGACAGAGAGAGACTCCATTAAAAAAAAAAAATGCTCAGGGAATCATGTGGTTAGCTATGGGATGAGAAGTTGAATGAATCCTTAAAGATGAGTCATGATGAGTCATTGTTGTAAAGGAGAATCTATAAGCTATTAGTACAAATAAGTAGAAGCTTTGGGAAGAAAACATGCTCATGCTCACAGTACACAGTTGAAGAGCCAGCTGTTAGAAAGAGCTGAAGAAAAAAATGATGCAAGAGAAGCAAAGGTAGAGCCAGCAGTCAAACTGTTGGTGGAACACCAAAATAAAAATTCATAACCTGCAGCTTCTGAGGTTGATGGTGTGGTCACATAACTCCTTCCTCTTTCTCAGCTTTCAGATCACTGTGGACTGCCTTACCTTTACTTGAGCTCTCTTTCATGAATCTCTATTTCCAGCACTCAGAATCCTAATTGAAACTCCAAAGGCAGAGTCAGAGGGAAGATGAAACAAAAAGAAAATGACTGAGAGATACATCCTGGAAGATTGGGGAAGAAGATAACATCAAGGGAGTCAATGAGTGGAGAGTCTTGTTTAAATAGAAAGACACCTTCACATCTGTTACAGAAAGAAAAATAAACCAAGGATGAAGCAAGGTCATTTGAGAGCAAGAGACAAGGGTATGAAAGAATTTACATTGGATAAAATTAGAGTCCTTTGCTGACAGTCAAGTTGAAAGGGAAAACTAGGAAGCCCCTGAGCAGATTTTAGGATATGCTGGAAAAAGATAAGACACGAATAACATTATTGATTTGTTGACCTACTTATTTTTTTTATTTGTGGCTTTTCATTGTAAGGAATTAAATTTATCATATAGGCCTTCTGAGTTTTAATATCGCATCACAAAATCTCCCATAATAATTAATTTGTTTCATATTCCAAGCTTCAAGCATTTTGTCCTGCTAGACAACTCCAAAATAGGCAGAAGTTTCCTTTCTTTATTTTCTTTTTCCTCTTTCCTGTAGTCCAACATGAAGTACTCCATTTAAACAAATCCTGAGCCAAGTTCTGCTGTCAGTGAGTTCCATGCCAAGTCTTAGCTGGACACTCACGCTCAGTTCCAGTTGCACTGATGCTGATATCCATGGCAGTTGTGCGTAAGAAAAAGAGGGCAGGAACTGACCCCAAAATTGCGTGTAACAGTAACTGACGACTAGTATTTGGCCCAAACTGAGTACATCTACTTTTAGCAAAGTAAATTGTTGGTAATATGCTTCACCAACTTGACTGCTAACATCAAGACAACTCAAGTCAAGAACAATTGCGTTAATCATGAGCCAAATACAAATGTGAAAACAAAATATAAATAAACGTAACTGTTCAGACCTCAAGGGTTAGCAGTCAGCATTATCAAACACATGAACATAAAGCTAACAAGATAGAAATATGAACGTGTGTTAAGACAAAAAAGGATTTTCAAGGAAAATAGAAAGAAGGCATAGGAGAGGCTTTGGAGATGATGGTCCAAAGCTGTAGATAAATTCAGACATCCTGCATATGATCAAGGTTGCTAACAATGTAAATAATGCATTAATAACTTGCATTTGCACCAACAGGACACCAGTAACTTTGAAGGCCACAGAAAAGAACATTTTGTTCTAATGATGTTACTTCATCTATGGAAATGATCTAAGGAGCCTACCCTTTAAAAATAAAATGTACAAATATTACATTTCTAAAATATTATCTGTCAAGGAACATTTTAATGTCATGTTACCTGTCAAACAGAATAATTCATAAGAAAGCAGTGCAAAATCTAAACAAAGTAGGTATGAGAGTCTGCCGAGAAGAGAGACTAATGTCTAAATTCATTACCATCTGGAGACCCATACTTATGTCTTAAGGACACCATCTCATTAACTTTATGTTTTCTTTAGTAATAACAAGTACATCTGAAGTGATATGCTGTCCATTTGTTGCAGGAAAGCCAACAGAATCGTTTATTATATTTTTTAACATTAGCTTTGTTATTTTTAGGCTAAACTAAATAAGCACTCAAATCGCAAAAAGAAATTATTTTTGCAAAAACAATGGGTCATGCCTCACCTTGCATCAATAAAGATAAAATAATATGGTAGATGTTTTATACTGAATTAAGTCTATTACTGGATTATTTGAAAATAGGAACTATTAAAAACCATCTAGATTATATTAATAGTATAATGCAGGCTTTCAAATAATACAATATTGGACTTAGATGTGTGATATGCTCACAATATTTAATTGAGAAATTTAACTTTAAAAACAAACGTGTTTTGTTTTCTACTAATGTTCTCCTAGTCCTGATCTTTAC
Organism: Saguinus oedipus; assembly: GCA_031835075.1. Lineage (NCBI taxonomy): Eukaryota > Metazoa > Chordata > Mammalia > Primates > Cebidae > Saguinus > Saguinus oedipus. The sequence continues at coordinate 51,652,504 of CM063186.1, read as the reverse complement.
TTTTATTTTTCTTTTCAATATATAAAATATAACAACATGGATCTAATATAATAACATGAACCTAAAGAAATCATAAGTCTAGTTCTTTTTAGTTTTTATTTATTACGATTTGTACAAACATTCTGTAAAGGTAAATTTTGTAGAGAATGAAATAGCTATTATCAAATATTTGAAGAATTATCTTGCATAAAAACTACCAGGCTTCTTCAGATTTGGCTCAAAGTACAAAATTCAGACCAAAAAGAGAAATTTAGTCCTGAGTGCAAAAAAAAAAGGTTTTCCAAGCAGAACAGTTTCCTCAAGTACTGAGATTCTAGGACTACAACAAGACCATGTGGTATTTGGTCAAAATATTGAAGAGAATTCCAGAATAATTTGATTTTCTAATTTTTTTCTTTTTCTTTTTCATTCTTTCTTTCTATCTCTCTCTCTTCCTTCCTTTTTCTTTCTTCCTTTCTCCCCTTCTTCCTTTCTTTCTTTCTTTCTTATTTTTTTCTTGAGATAGTCTCACTCCATCGCCCAACTTGCAGTGCAGTGGTGTGATCTTGGCTCACTGCAACCTCTGCTTCCTGGGTTGAAGTGATTCTCCTGCCTCTGCCTCCTAAGTAGCTAGGATCACAGGCACCCACCATGACCAGCTAACTTTTATATTTTTCGTAGAGGCTGGTTTTTCCCATGTTGGCCAGGCTGGTCTTAAACTCCAGACCTCAAGTGATCCACCCACCTCGGTCTCCCACAGTGCTGGGATTACAGACATGAGCCATTGCATCTGGCCTGACTTTCTAATGTTTTTTTTCAAACACCAGAAATCCTTGATTTTTATAACCCTTAATTCATTATATTAAAATATCCCATTATGTAGCAAATATTGATGTGCATTTTAACAAAAGATAGGTCCGTGTATTCAGAGAGGTAAATCACTACTCAAACCTTGATTATCATTATTCGATTCTGAATTTAATATCTATAAAATCTGCATAAATTGTTAGTAAAAGGGGAAATTTTATAAAATTATATTTGAAAATATGAAAAATTATGCAGCAATTTCAATAAATGAATGATAGAAAACATTTTTAGATATTAATTAAAAATTACATAGTATGTTGGTAAATAAGAAGAAACTGACGTGTGAAATGGTTGGAATCTAACCTCTGTTGAAGTTTAATTTTATGTTCCTAAAACAAAAATTTAGAGAATTTGAACTCCATCCACTTTTAGGCTTTGTATATATGTATGGATAAAGAAGTTCTACATGTATATATATATATATATATATATATATATATATATATATTTTTATTTGTTTGCCTGTAAGGCAGAATTCCTTAGCTATGTCTTCATAAAAACTTTTTCATAGTGTCAAAAAAATGACAGGTGTCTGTGCTGACTGAATAGTTGTATCTGCTAACCTGACTCATCTAAGTGGATGAATTCTTCTTTCTTCCTGTACATATTTTTCTAAAATATAGCTCAAGTTTATCATTCTAACATGGCACAAGCTCTGCATGTGGACTATGGTGCTGAACTGCAATGACCTGGTATACGCTGATCACTTTGCAAGGTAGAAAATGAAAATCATGAAGGTGGGGGAAATTTTCCAAACACAATTTTAAAACACGTGGCCCTTTAGAATTACAAATCAAATGTTCTTATAGTTGGAGAAAAAAAAATGTCTCTGTGTAGACAAGGACACAATGTATGGGGAAGAAATCTGAATGATTTCTTGAAGCTTAGAGAGGTATCCTAAATAAGAGCACAGCCCGTGGTTCTCCAAAGAGACTTTCCAAAAACTTCTACTGATGGTTGTCATCTGAGAGAATTATTCTTTGAAAGGTCACTCTAAATGTTTCCCCAAATATCCGGGACTGATGAGGGGAACCAAGCATATCACTCTGTGCTCTACATTGGATTTTTGAATGTGTTACTTGAATGTTGGCAAGTAAGTGATTTTGCAGAATCCTTCTTTCAATCAAAAATCCCAAATCCTAAGTCCTGAAAGTGGGATATGGGTAGAAATGAGAGAACTGGTGCAGAAAGCAGTCATGGAAAGTGTAAGGTTGAAAATAGTCCTCATAAATGCAAAGGAAAATATCAGAAGGAAAAAATACAGGCTAATGACTCTTCTGATTGTATCTCTCACACTTCCAGTATGGAAAAGCACATTTAACAATGGCTTTTGGCAGGAAGTTCAAGAAGAGAAGGACTTTGGAAAGAGATTGACAGGATACAGGTCATCCCAGGAAAAGAAAAGAAAAGGAGAAAAATAGAAAGGAATGTTAAGAGATATGCATAGTAAGAAGATGGTTGTGATGCAGAGAGCCCTAACCTTAATCTGGAGTTCCTTTCTGGCTTTTTTTGATGACGTGGAGTAGTTTGGGCAAGATTTGAAAAAGGTTTTGGGGACAGCAGGTCAAGGGGCTACTTATTCTTCACTATTTAGAATAGTGAAAGGGCTCAAGGGGCTACTTGTTCTCAAGGAGCTACTTATTCTTCACTATTTAGGTTTACTTTACCTGGATCATCACTGCAGTGACACAAATTTGGGCTTGGTGGGAACATTCCATCCTTCCTAGTTTCATCCTCTCTTCCTAATTGTAGGATGTGTCTAGGATGATAGGTGGCTCTGGGTGTGATGGAGAGTGCATTGGCCTCAAATAGTGAAAGGTGATTTCAAATATATGTGCTCAAACCCATCAGTTCTGATGTTATTTCAGATGCAGCACAGTGAGTGAAGAGGAGAAGATTTGAAAGGACAATGCCGGTGTTCAAGTGGCTATATTACATAGACTCTGTGTTAGCAGTCAGGTTGCCTAATCTCTATTGCCTCAGGCTTTGAATCTATAAAAGGTAGATAATAAAAGTACTTTAGAAATTTATTAAGTTAAGACATTCAATATGCCTAATATGGTTCTTAGATTTTAACATGCTTCAAGTAAGTGCTAGTTAGTATTTTACTGTGTCAAAGTAGAATGGAAGTCTGACTTTCTCTCTCTGGGACTACTGCATAGACCTGGTTCCATGACTTTCACTAATGTTCCATCATGCACCCTGAACACTAGGTCTTCCTTTAACAGCATTCTGAGTTCTAGATGTTCTGGGGTGTGAGAAACTGATGCATCCCAAAATCAAAGTGCCTTCCTGGGGTTACCACTTCTGTTTCTTTCAGAGATCTGAAGAGGAAAGCATTTTTACTTTCCCAAATATCTTTCTAAAGCCACTGTTTGATGTCATGTGGTCATCAAGTCAACACACCCATGATTATTTTATCTAAATTAAAATATATTTCCCCCTGCTTGGGGCTTCCCACTACCCAAGTTCTTAGATAAGACATAACAGAAATAGTTAAGTAAACAAAGAAAGGAACCATAATAACATATGTCTATTATGTTTTTGATAAATTGAGTAAAGTTAAATTCATCACCATGTGAGGGTGTATGTTCATAATATTTATTAGAGTCTTTTTAAGAAAGTCTCTGTGATTCATTTTGGAATCTTTTCTTAGGCATTTTTTTCTTACAGGGCCAGTCTTCTTACAGCCTGCCTTGGAAAGGAAGTTTTCTATGCAGCATTTTCTATAAATTCTCTTCAAATTTTTCCTACCAAGAAATTTCCCTAAGACAATGTTCCTGTGAATAAAACCATACTCTGCCTGCCAAGAATCATCATTTTGGAAAAAGAAATAACATCTTAGCAACAATCTTCTGAGTCTTAGAATTTGAGGGAACATTCCAGGATAGTTACTATAACATATTTAAGTGGCTTCTTTATAGTTATTGCACATGATTAACATATTAAATAATCTTGTTTTGAGAATCATAAAGTCATTTTGGGGATAACACTTTTAAAGTGTTCAAATACTATCTAAATCTGTGTGTGTGTGTACACATGCATGCATGTGTTGGTATTTGGAATACATCCATTTATATTGACTATTTTAAGTCAGGCTTGGTCTCTTGAGACAGACAGACCTGCATTCCAGTGCTAACCTGTCTCCTCACCTTCAGTATGTTGTTGATTAAACTACTAAACCTCTGTAAGTCTGAGCCTTTCATCTGTAAAATAGTACCGCCTGAACAGATTACTTAATATATGATTGATATATATGATAAAATATCTACAGTCCTCTATGTAATGCCTTTCCCATAGTAAGTACTCAAATGTAAGCTAGATATTTATTTATTTTAAAATAATTTACTTGAAGCACAATCAGACAAATACTATCTTCTGGGCAATTTTAGCAAAGGATGTCATTCAAACGAGAAAAAAATTATTTTGCCCTTTAAACTTATTGAGGTCTTAACCGAGAATAGACTAGTTTTTATAAAATATGAACATCTTTTAAATTGTGTATCTTTACTTCGGGTATTAAATTATAAACTCATGGCGTCTGTTGAGACCATCAAAGCTTTTTTATAAAAATTCACTTCAAAATTTCAACCTTTAAAATATTACACACAGTTCTTCACTGAAAGGAATGGTGCTTCCCTCAAGAGTCATTATATCAGGGATGACATTGTTGAATTAGCTTTAAAAGTAAGGCCAAATGAATGAGGGAAGAAGGTAATGAGAGAGAGAAGCTCATTAGCTCAGGAGGAAGAGCAGTTAGTGTTGTCATGTCTGGGCTGAGACGAAGTTGGTCAGATTGTCCTGCCAAGGAAATGTCGTGGGGAGGAATTATATTGTCCGGGAAAGAGTCCTAAGAGGAATGTTCCTCTAACGTCCATGCTAATATCTGCTATTTTGGGTATTAAGACTGTACTCCACTAAAAAGAGACTGTTACAAATGTGCCATTTTACCAATAAAAGCCATAAAGTTCTCCTACTAGTGACATGCTCTGGTTTGAACATAGCTAGACTAAAAATATCAAAGGAAATGAGTGTTCAGCATCAATTATTTCCAATTTCCATGCAATTAGTCTCTCCCCAAACCAGAATTCAGGATCCATATTGGACTGTCCTGGAATTTTTCCTAAAGTATTCTCTACCAGCCGCCCAAGAAGCTCTGGATAAGCTCTTGGAAAGTTACAGACTTAGACTCCTAGAAATGGGATTGGTCCTGGATTTGGCTGCTATTTAAAGAACTCAGTCCAGTTGAGTTTCGAATCCCTTGGGTGTGACAGTGACTGCAGTTCATCAGTAGGATGTAGACAATTGAGTCTCTGGAGCTGAAGTTGATGAAGATTCATTCTGGATTGACTAAACAGTGACTGCCCAAATCCCTGAGAGGTTGCAGCTGTTTTATTTCAAACCCACACATTAAAAGTAAAGAAAGAAATTATAGAATCCAAACAGTTGGCTCAAGATATTCAGATTTACAACAGACACTATAGTGAACTGAGATTGAGAATTAGCATTTGGAAAATGCTATGAATCTTATCCAAAACTAGTTGGAAAGAAATAGTGATCAAAGCTTATTATGAAATGAGACTTCATGGATGGGACAGGGCAAGTCATAAGTTTCTCAAAACTCTGTAAGACAAAGTACTAAAGTTTGGGAAGTATAATAGATGAATTGCATTTATGGTCCCAAATGATGAGTATCTATATTCTTTGTGATGTGGTCTTGCAAACCACTCCAATAAAGAGATTGAATCTGTTTCCTCTCCTCTTGAACCTTGAGAGTCATTTTAGTCAATAGGTTATGTCAGAAGTGAATGTATGCCAATTCCTAGCCTAGACTTCAGGAGACTTTTTGAGCTTTCATTTGCCTGTTGGAACTCTGCCTTAACCAGAATACAAGCCTGAGTTAATATCCAGAAAAGCATTAACACAGCAAGACTGAGGCTCCTATCCTTGGAAACACCTATTTGCAAACTGGGTCCTTAGCTGGCATCTGGAAACTTGGGTTTTGGGAATGTTCCCACCACTCTAATTGGTAAGATTGTCTCCCTAGACCTAAACAGTGCAAACCGTATGGTTTATGCTAAACACTTGTTCACATACTGAGATTCTGGAGTTTTGGTATGAGCCAGGCAGAGGGTGCTTATTGTAACCAGCCCCTAATACAAATTCTGGACACAGAATCTCCAATGAGTTTTCCTGTTAGACAACACTTCGAATGTGTAGTTACAATTTATTCCCAGGAGAATTAAGCACATCCTGTATAATTCCACTGAGAGAGGTCTCTTGGGAGCTTATGCCTGGTTTTCTCAGGACTTTGCCCCACATGCCTTTTGATTTTGCCAATTTTGCTTTGTAGCCTTTTCCTATAATAAATCATAGCCATGGGTATAACTATATGAGAAATCCTGTGATTCCTTCTAGAATTGATAACTCTGAGGAAGAGTTTTGGGGACTCCTGACACAGATAATCTATTAAGAAATGAGGGACCACATGAAATAGAAAATTTTCTCATTCAAGGCTATCTTAGATCAGATAGCAGCTACCTGACTGCCAGATATGCATGTGAATGGGTCACATTCCAGAGATGGGAACAAATCTGGATTTATTTGTTATTTATACTAA